>CM038623.1:22481621-23889121 GCA_021554675.1 Leuciscus idus | reverse complement strand
AACCACTCAATCATTTGTATAATATTTATTTATTCTTTATGTATTTTATTGTTTCTTCATCTTTAGTTTCCGTTTCCCAATGCTTCGGTCATAGTGTCTCTCACAAGTGTGCACACTATGCACTACGACTTCTCATTGCATACTAGTTGCCCACTTTAAACATCAAAAGGAACAAGCTCGAGTGTCTTATTAGTAAGAGGAATTCAAAGCCCATAAATGTTAATTACCGTTGCAGCCGAATAGCCTTTGCAAATAAGCCATTGGGTGTTTAGATTTTACCCAATGTTAATGGTTTCAGCCACATTCATAGTTGAACTTTAACTTCAGCAGCCTGAGGGATATAGTGTGCAAATACATGTTGTCTGAAACTGAGTATAGATGTTCAACTTTCTTTTGTGTTTAGGAGGAGTTGGAGAAGGACCACCGAGTGACCTGGATCGTGGAGTTTTTTGCTAACTGGTCACCAGAATGTCAGTCTTTCGCCTCCGTCTATGCTGATCTGTCCTTGAAGTAAGAACATTGATCTTGATACACTGCCATTCAAAAGTTTCAGGTCTGTACGGGTCTTTTATTTTTTAGAAATGATCACGTTTATTGAGGATCAAGGATGCATTAAATAGATCAAAATGGACAGTAAAGACATTTATAATGTAACAAAAGATTTCCATTTCAAATAAATGCTTTCCTATTCATCAAAGAATCCTGAAAATATTAAGCGCCACATTTTCAACATGATGATAATAATATGTTTCTTGAGCAAATCATCATATTAGACTGATTTCTGAAGGATCATGTGACACTGAAGACTGGAGTAATGATCCTGAAAATTATGCTTTGCATCACAGGAATAAATTACATTTTACTACATATTCACATAGAAAACCGTTACTTTAAATTGTAATAATATTTCAAAATTGTACTGTTTTGCTGTATTTTCGATCTATTAAGTTCAGCCTTTGTGAGAATAAGACTTCTCAAACATATTTATAAAAAATGACCCCAAACTTTTGAATCGTGGTGTACGTCCTGCTGCTCATCAGTTACTGTGAATTTAAATATTACGAATGGAGACGATTAACCTCTCTCTCACTCAGGTACAACTGCGCAGGACTGAAATTTGGCAAAGTGGACATTGGTCGTTACAGTGAAGTGTCCAAGAAGTAAGATGCGTTTGTGTCTCACTGTTTCTCGTCATACTCTGGTACACAGACTGTGATAATATCCTGTGTTTCTTCCCCCTCCCCCCCTCAGGTATAGGGTCAGCACCTCTCCTCTGTCAAAGCAGCTGCCCTCTCTTGTGCTCTTCCAGGGGGGAAAGGAAGTGATGCGGCGCCCTCAGGTGGACAAGAAGGGACGCGCAGTGTCTTGGACATTCACAGAGGTGAGGCTTAAAGTCCGCATGAAACTGTGACGTATATCTGAGTGAAACGAGCTTCTCGAACAAGAAAAAATTTAGGCTTTGTTAGAAACATCCTTCAAACACTTCAGAAATCTCAAACGCCTGTATGTTTTCTACACGACAACACAGAGAAATGTGTGTTTCTTCTTTCTAGGAAAATATCATCCGAGAGTTTAACCTCAACGAGTTGTATCAGAAGTTTAAGAAGCTCGGTAAGACCAAAGGAGAGAAATCCGAGAGGCCAAATGAATCTGTGTTTTCCCCTGTGCCTGAAGAGGAGGAACCGGAGACCGAGACCATCACTGCGATGGACACAGAGAGCAAGAAGGACAAATAGAAAGTGCACATTGCTGAAGAGCACTGTCAATCACTATGGGACTGGACCAGATTGTGCTTATGTTCAGTATGCAGAGAGAGAGAGAGTTTGTATGTAGTTATAAGCAGAATGATTGTTTATTTCTTTTTGTATAACGTATTAGTTAATTGCAAAATCAGTCCAATAATATAGTAAATCCTAATACATTAATTCAACTTCATAATCGTCGATATACTGGATACAGTATATACAGGTGTCCAAACAACGTCATTTTGGACATTGATATTCGATCTCTGTCCGCTGTGTGATTTTAATCGAGTTAAACATAATTAAACGTTGGACTTCTACCTCTAATATGGTTGATAATTGTGAAGTGATCATTAGTAAGGGGTTATTTTGTGTTGCATATGCATCACATATTGGGGAACAAACTTTATCAGTTCTTTTTTTCTTTACTGTATTGGTAATCCTTCCATACCTTTCACACTCCTAGTATTTTTTTAACTACTTTTCTGAGACGTAGCTTGTTTGTATGGTACTGACTACCAGATTGCATTGCGATCTAAAAAGGGAGGGTCTTTTATGCAAACAGTTCATGTCATTTTACAAATTAAAAAACTAAGAGTGAGATCTCAAGATAATATTCTGCAAAATGCGGTTACCTTTGACATTGAGACCCAGTTACACATTTATTTTCAGACTGAATACTGCTGTTGATGTCTTAAGTTATTTAAATTTATATAAAACATTTCTTTGTGCAGAATGATTGAAGCTTTTAACATTTTTATTATTACTTTAACCACTGAAGAAAGCTGCAGGCAGACTTCATGTTTTAACCTTTTCCAGTCATTACTGTTGGAAACTTATTTTCAGTGTATGTAGAATTTTGCCATCAATTTCCTTACAAGAAGGAGGAATATTGTTTAAGTGCACTATTGAATAAACAATTGTTGATTTTCACTAATCTTTAATGAATTGATGATTGAAAGATGACCAAGTGCTTTGAGTGATTGTGGATGGAAAGTTTTTTTTTTTGCCATTCCAATAAAACACTTTGTTCTTCACGCCCTGTTTCGTGTACATTTGATCCAGTTGCTTCAAATTCAGACTCAACAGAAGAACCAGGGAGATTTTGGACCATTTGCCCAAAAGCTGAACCAAGCACATCTAAATCACTCAATTTGAGAAGGAATTTAAACATTGCAGCATTTGGTAGCAGTGGGTACCAAAAATATACATTAAAGTTGCATCTGCAAACAAATAATGCAAGACACTCTTTCAGAACAGAGGAACCACAGGTGTCATTCGTCACATTAATGGGACATTTCCCAACTTCAAAGTGTCCAAATACCATTTGTCCTAATTTTGAACAGTTTATGTATTTTTGAGGCCTCTGTATACATTTAGTATAGTATAATATATTTCTCTGTCGGCTGAGATTCATTACACAAATAAGAGCACATCCACGAACACTATTTTTAGCTACTGTCAAACGTGTTTTTTTTTGCTGCAACATTGTAATGAAGTGCCAAAATATTTTGTAGACCATTTTTTCTGATGTCTACATTGACAACAGGCTTTCACAGATTTGAGACTGGACAGAAAAAAAACATTCATGGACATAAATGGTGTATACATTTCCAAAGTTTATGCATTACAAAAAGAGGCAATGCACAAAGGCACAACTGATTTATAAAGAGTTTATTACCAATGCTCACACACACACACACACACACCCATACACATTCACAACCATGCTCACTCACACTGAACTATACAGTACACGTTCTTTTCTTTCTTTCTTTCTTTCCCTCAGTCCATCTTTTGATCCAAAATATTCCTAGAAGTGTATTCATTGGCTTTTGTATCAGCCAGCAAATAACTTCTGTCCCGATTGGTCAGCCCTGATCTAAATGTTGATCAATACACCTGACAAAGACAGACGATGATTGAAATGAGTCCTGCAAAATGTCACAATCTTTTTGAATGTACTAGGTAAGAATTAAATAATTCAAAATAAAAGGCTTTCACTGAATCATAATGACAGCTAACTTCCTCTGACTGGCTCAACTGCCGTCCAATCAGAGGGCACTGATATGGTTACCCAGCGTTCGGTGGCACTGTGAGAAGAAAGCTTTAAATCCTACATGGCTGGCTAGTTAAGGCCACCAGTGAGATTTGCCTCTCATGTATTAATAAAACAATAATAAAATTAAAAAATCATACCTAAGAGGCAGACAATCAATGCTTACAGGATAAAATTTGAAATACGTCCCACAGATCGCAATGTCAAATGCATTTTTATGCTACGAGCAACCCTCTGACTGATCTAGAGTGCCACCAGCTCTTCATCCCTCTATTCGATTAAAGTTCATAGAGAACAAATATCAGCCTTTGTAGAAAAAACAAAACAAAAAACATTTTGATCTTATCAATAACCATTTATAAAGTCATATAAAATAACACTTTGAAAATTAAATAAAAACATATTTCTTCCTTGAATTTCCAAGGCCATTACTCTGAAAACACTAATCTGAAAAGGCTGCTGTCATTTAAATAATGCATTAGTCCATTTCTTTATCTTTTCTACCGTTTTGCTTCCCTGGTGCTGATTGGATACATTATCGCATGCCAATCACAGTGGTCTGAAATGGCTACTGAATGCCACAGGTCCCCTTTCGTAAAAAAAAACGAATTCCACTCTGTGAAAAAAAAAAAAAAAAAAACGGTGACCATTTTTTCTCTATACAGAACAATTTACACATTTATGTCGGATAAAAATCTCTTTTTTTTTTCTGAAACATTTTAAAGGCAATCCGGTCCTTTGCCGTCACACCAGTTGTGTGTTACAGCTCCTTACTGATGAGGAGTCTTGAAGTCCTATTATGTCATGGCTTGAAAGACCCCCCATGATCCTCCTCCTCCTCCTCCTACTTGTCATATATCCAACCAAAACCTGCTGGTCAGCATTCATTTCCATTTAGAAAAAAATCCACATCTTTCCCATGGGCACCAATGAGTCTGCCACACGTGCTTTTCTCCGCTACGTTGGTGAAGAAAGAGAGTCCAACACCAGTAAAAACAGCCGCTCTCTCACACCGATATCTCGTAAGTGGTCCCTCCGACGCCCGTCACCTTCTTCACCCCACCTCCAGGCTTGTGAGCGGGGCTCTGAGAAGAGCCAGCACTGGAATATGCCTGACCTGGGCGAGTCGACACACTGACAGGATGAGAGGGGGACGAGGGGGTGAAAGGGGGTTTCGGCTGCCCGTTTGTCCGGCTATATGACTTCATCTGAATCTCGTCCCTAAACCAAAGAAACAGAGAGAAACTGGGAAATTAGAGAAGGATTTACATTATGTACATTTGTATAGTAATTACACTACTGTTCAAAAGTTTGGGATCATAAAGGTTTTTTTTAGAAATTAATACTTTTATTGAGCAAGGATGCATTAAATTGATCAACATTGATAATATTAAATGTTTCTTGAGCACCAAATCAGCATATTTAGACTGATTTCTGGAGCTTTGCCATCACAGGAATAAGTTACATTCTAAAATATATTAACCCTAAAACTGCAATGTGATCTGGGTGTAAGTTTTTGTCATCTTTTTTGGGGCGTAAGAATAATTTTTTCATCAAATTCTTTTATCATTTATCACAGCCTGGTCTGTCTTGAGTATGCTGGTCACATGATTTGTTTAAACATTTTTGTGATTAATTAGTCAGCCTGACCTAAATCCAACATGGCTGCCAGTGGTGCAGGACATTCAGATTTTGAGATAAGTAAATATATATTAAACTTACTTTTCTTTTGAAAAAATAATACTAACACTGCTAACATTAATTATGAACATTGTCTTGAGGTGCTGAAAAAGAAAATTTATGTTGTTATTTAGCACGTTTTGAAATATATGTTACACCTGAGTCACATTGCCACTTTTGGGTATTAAAAAAGGGATTAAGGTATTCTGAGGTATTTTTCTGAGGTATTTTTTTTTTTTTTTTTACAAATTATAAAATGTACAGGTCTTGAGTATGCTGGTCACATGATTTGCTTCAAGTTATCTGTGAACAATTAGTCAGCCTGACCTAAATCCAATTTGTTTTTGCCATTTTACCAATTTTTTTGTACCATTTTTATGGAAACGCAAGTTCCGATTTCAAAACGGTTCTCACAGGCTGAATCTTGAGTTTGTAAGCTTGCCAATGATATATAATATGTCAACATTATATGAGTTGAAGTATAGGATATAATTGTTTTAAACATGCAATGGCAGTTACGGTTATAGATTTGGTCCTTTTTTCATACCCTAAACAGGCAATGTGATCTGGGAGTCACAACTCATAAAATCCAAAATACATAACATTTTTCAAAAATTCTTTTGGATATGATTTACTTAAGTCCAGATGATATAAAAAAAAATGACATGAAATTATTTGTTGCTTATCATTTTCTACTCTTGCCTGTTTAAGGGTTAAAACTGAAAATCGTAATTTTAAATTGTAATAATATTTTTACAATTACTCTTTTTATGTAAAAATAAATAAATAAATTGCCACCTTGGTGAGAATAAGAGACTTCGTACCGAGCCCAAACATTTGAGCGGTATTGTTTTTGAGAGTAAAGATATGACTATGTCCTTTAGCATGCATTCAAATAAAGAATCTTGATGTGAAATGTGTTGTTTTAGAGTGATGTCATCTAAAAGTTTCACTACCACAGTCAAAAAAATTAAATAAAAAGATTAAAGCATTACAATACAATTACAATCAAAAGTAAAATCACAAAACATAAGAACTGAAATAACTCGACAAAGAACTGCATCACAGGATGTGAGTTATTTCATATTCCTGTAGCTGTGAGAAAAAAAAAATGTATGAGAAAAAAGCCAGTTAAAAAGCCTCCCAGAATAGGTATCAGTTCAGAAAACAAAGAGTGAAAAACGGCGGTAAAAATAGTTAAGCTGAAATGGCAAATCCAGTCTTGCCTGCCAGTGAATTTCAATTTCTCTACCGCACAATTTTGAAAGGAAAGCATTCTCTCAAGCACTGAAGCACTGCAGGTTTATTATAACCATCAGCTCTGCTGTCAGGATGCCGCTGAAATGTCTGTTAATGATGAGGGCTCATTGTCTGGCCCTTGGTTTGTTTCCTAATAACAATTTATAAATGTCAACTTGGATTGGTTAATTTAGTTCTCGCCTTCATTCTGAGCAACAATGTTTCCCGTAAAGAAGATTCATTCTCTGCTTCTTAGTGGAGACCAGGTCAATTTTGTTGCCTTTAAAATGCTGACTAATAACCAAGCAAAGAAGGCTTTCCAGACCTCTGATGAGCAGAGTGATGAAGCTTTCTGTCTGGCTCGGATCTATCCATTTAGTCATTTTGCCAGTGAGGAAATTGGGTCTGATTATTCTAGTGTAGACAATATCCAGTTTATCTTCATAAGCAGCAGCATAATGTCAGGAGACTTCTAGTTTTCTATCCGCTCTTTCCACACAGACGTGCTTTATTTGTTTCTGCTCATGTTTACCCTGCCATCTTGCCAAGACACTGAACTTAAGGTATACGAGACAACAGAGGCATTACTGTATTTTATACATCCATACATTAGTCTGAACCGGCTCACTCATTCATGACGTTAGTCACATTCTGTCAGTCCAAATCCGATTATTTGTGTATTCGATTGGAATCTGATCCAAATTATTGACTGTCCACACTGACTACGCTTACATGCAACCAAGTTAATCGGCCCAATCGGACTGGAAAGCCTTCATTTAAACACCTTCATTGATCCGGATTGAGTTTGATCCGAATGAAATTTCGATTGGATTGGAAGGGGTGGTTTAGACCTTTTATAATCTGATCAAAAGGACATGTAAACACTTGATCAGATTGAAAACCGAAACTAGAAATTACTGCGCATGTGCAATGACGTAGAAATGGTGTAATGACGTATGGAACGAGCTGTTGTTGTTTTGAATGAAGTGTCAAATGATTGTCGTGTCATTCTAAAAATTCTCCTAGCACTCTTTGTCTCTGAAGTGCTGCAGGACAGCGTTGTCCAATCAGTCCCCACTTCACACTCTCATTCACAGATGGCTTGATTTGGGCGCGGGAAGAGGCGTTTTTACTGCTTGATAACTATAACAGCACGGCACAACGGTTCATGTGTTCGTTGTCTCCTAATCAGGACCCGAAACAGATTAAATCTGCTCTTTAAAACAAAGAAAAGAAGCAATGTAGGAGAATAGTATGTGCAAACCGCGGGAAACTCTGTAGTGTGCACGTCAAAAAATCAATTCCGATTTGTGAAATATAACACGCATATCAACCCAATCACTTTATTTAGCGTTCATGTAAACACTACGTTCAGATTCATTAATCGTAATGAATTCATTCCAATTGAAACGAAAGGTGTCCATGTAAACGTAGCATTGTGTATCGCAACTGTTCGGATCTGATTGTGTGTCCCGTGGCGCTCTTTCACTCTCCAGAATGACTGCGTTGGTTTCTATGGCAATGACATTGAGTTAATAGGTATAAGCCAAAAACAGCAACAATCGCAACATGGAGGTGTTTGCAATACAGATGTTGTCTTATTTACAACATGACAATGTATAGCCACCACACTGGACTACCTAGCTTCTGCAGCAACTTTCAGCAGGTGTTTTTACGTTTTATGTGGCGTGAGAGAGTCAAAATCCACACAAAATCCGATCAGGGCAGTCAGAGTGAAACGGATTTCCAGAAATGCGATTTGAATAGTTCAAACAACATATGAATGTAGCTCGAAACATATCTGTAAAAAAAAAAATTGCTGTTCACAACTGCTAAATACAATCGGATTCCAAATGGACATGCACGGATTTAGACTAACATTCTGAACAAGGCTATAATGTCCTGAAGGGCAAAAATAAAATAAAAAACTACCTGAAATTCAACCTGATTGTTTCAGTTTAAACCAAAACTGTTTAAATGTTAGTTTAATTACATACTTTTTACCATTCAAACTAAAAGCAACTAAATACACGAGTGAATCATTACAAAATAAATACAAAATAAAATACAAAATAATGACCAAATAGAATTTAAAAACTGCACTGGCAATGTTATCAAGTTGTTAAGTAAATAAAGCAACTAGTAATAATGGAATTTAAAAACTGCACTGGTGGTTAACAGGGCATTTAACATTAAATGGTTAAGGGGTGTTTTAAATTAAATTCCTTTAGTATTATGTACATTTTTTTAAAACTTTGTTTTAAGGTTTTGCCAATGTTATAAATAATAAAAAAAAGCGCAATACAATAATTTAATAATACATTTAAAAATCCCCTTAAAGGCATAGTTCACCCAAAAATGAAAATTATCCCATGATTTACTCACCCTCATGTCATCCTAGGTGTATATGACATTCTTCTTTCAGACGAATACAATCAGAGTTCATTAAAAAATGTCCCGACTCTTCCAAGCTTTATAATGGGAGTGAATGGGCACCATTTTTTAACTAGGATTTTTAATAACTAGCTTCCGGCAGACGGCCATACGCATTGATTTACAGCGAAAGACTAACCCTTGACGCACAACGTAATGACGAACGCCGCTGCCCAGCCCTGTTTGTTTGAACTGTGAGAGGCGTCAAAGCTTACGCTACTCCTACATCCTACGTCATACATTGTCAAGTGTTACTCTTTTGGCTTAAGTCGACTTGTGTACGGCCGGAAGCTAGTTATTTTAGTCGATAAAGTTTGAAATATGGACATTTTTCTTACAAGGACGCAGCGCTTCACTTCGCTTCAGAAGGCCTTTATTAACCCCTCGGAGCTGTTTGGGACACTTTTATGATGGAAAGATGCACTTGTATGGACAAAAAAAAAAAAAAAAGGTGCCCATTCACTGCCATTATAAAGCTTGGAAGAGCCAGGATTTTTTTTTGTATATAACTCTGATTGTATTCGTCTGAAAAAAGAATGTCATATACACATTGGGAATCTCTAGGCACCTCACGATTCGATTACGATTCAGAGGGCTGCGATGCGATGCTAAAACGATTATCGATGCATCCTTTTTTGTGTGTGACTACTTGGTGCTTTTAAAGCGTAACTCTCGCCAAAATGCAACCTATGGTCTTTTTGTGAATCTACCCCGATGCAAACTTTCGTTTAAAAGGATGGAAACGCCACTTTTAAGATTGACTGTATTTTCGTTTTCAGTCAAATTGCCTCGACACAACATGAAACTTTGCTCGAGGTATCACCAGGGGCTCTACACATGAACTCGAGCATTGAGAACATTGTTTGTGAACACAGAGTTTACTAAAAAGAAAGGTTTTGAACTACTCACTGTAGCTGTTGTTGTTTCCGGCCGCCGTCATTTTGACAGTCAAAAATAGTCGATCTCAGAATGCGAATGAACTAACTCTGAATTTTAGTATTGTTTCTTATATGAGGATCCTTTTTCAAATACAAGGTCAATATTGATTTTCACTAACGAGAAAACAAATTATCCGTGAGCTTTCCATCTTTACTCTGCTCCCTGTTACGTTGCATTCGGAGATCGACTATTTTTGACACAGCTACAGTGAGTAGTTCAAAACCTTTCTTTTTAGTGAACTCTGTGTACACAAACAATGTTCTCAATGCTAGAGTTTATGTGTAGAGCCCCTGGTGATACTTCGAGCAAAGTTTCATGTTGTGTCGAGCATTCTTAGTGTTTTAAAAATAGCGATTTTGATGCTATCACAGTCGTGCCCCTAGCACTCCCATTCAAAAGGCAATTTGACCGAAAACGAAAATACGGTCAATCTTAAAAGTGGCGTTTCCATCCTAATTATGCTTTTAAACCAAAGTTTGCCTCGGGTAGATTCACAAAAAGACCCTAGGTTGCATTTTGGCGAGAGTTACGCTTTAAAGCAAAGTATTTATAATGACCCATAAAGAATTTACTTCCAATATCTTTTATTAATAAAACAAATGAAGTGATTTGGCAAGTCAACTGTAAGGTTACATTTGCCAGCATATGTCCCAACATTGCAAAGAACCAACAGGAAAAGAAATGTGTGCCTGTACTAGCAGCGTACTTGTAGTCAATGAATACCAACTTCAGCATATTCTGAAACTCTTAACATAAAATAATAGACTTCTAATCAACATCCTCCTGTTATGTGCAATGAGCAATATAATCCTTCAGACAAAAAATGCTGTAGCAAAATCACAAACAGCTTTCATACAAAAATATAGAAATATGTACCAGCAGCTCTCATACAAAAATAATGCTTGTGGATTCTGAATAATTAGTAACATGCAAAGCTGCTCTTATACACAAATAAATAATAAAGAGTCTAAGACGTATGACTTGAAATTGTTGCTGTATATCACAATCAAAAACAGCTTATACAAAAAAAGTAAATGAACATCTGCAGAGAGCACAGTCAAAATGTAACTTTTTGTGACTGGCATTGCACTGATACACACTATGACTGTGGAGGGCAGTACAGAAAACCTATGTATAACGTACGTATAACAGATCTGTTTACAGCATATTGATGTGAAAACAAAACAATACAGAAAGCAGCTCTCATACAAAAATAGAAAAAAGGCCACAATGAAATTAGCTTTTAACGAAGAGGGTGCCGTTCGGATTTCACGCTCAGCCATCATGCGTTTCTGTTATGCGTACGCCACAGACTGGCTGGGGACCGCGATTCCGCGCTTTAGAGTTCCGTCAATATACGTTTTTTTTTTTGAAAATAGATTTTTGACATTTGTGAATCGATTTAGAATCGTCCACGTCCGCATCGCAATGCATCTAAGAATCAAAATTTCCCCCCACCCCTAATATACACCTAGGATGGCTTCGGCATGAGTAAATCATGGGCTAATTTTCATTTTGGGGTGAACTATCCCTTTAACCATTTAATTACCAATTAACGATCAACTAAAAATAATAGATTAATACTTTGACCATTTTGATTCACATACGTTCAACACAAAGAAACCAAGTAGCAGAAAGCAACAGATTATCACTAATGAGAGCATAAAATTACTGAGGAGCTTCGTAGACAGAACGAGTTTAGACTAGTGGGATAAAGATGAAGGAAGAAAGAAGTGAAAGAGATACACTCACAGGAGTCTGGGAGGAGGAGGAGGAAGAGTAGGAGGAAGGAGGCAGTGCTGCGCAGAGCGTCGTAAGGTTGTGGGGGAGTTACTCACTTTGGCGCCTGTATGCCCCCTCCCCCGACCGAGGCCGAGGCTTTGCGGACCAGGCGGTACTGCATCTCTGCAGCGGCAGCGCTAGAGTAAGACAGGGACTTCCCCAGTGGCGGGGGGTGTGGCGAGCGTGGAGGGTGGGTGGTGGGCGGCAGGGGCGTGTCAGTGGAGCGAGTGCGGTATGGATACGAGGGCTGAGACGGGCCCGAGTCAGAGAGCAGAGGGGGTCGAGAAAAGCGAGGCGGCCGATGGTGATGGTGGTGATGGTGGTGGTGGTGATGATGGTGCGGTTGCGAGTCGTGCAGCAGGCGTTCTCGCTCGCGTTCAGGCGGAGCGGGAGGGGAAGCGGTAGAGCCACGTAGATAGACGGCATGCTGCGGGGAGGCGAGGAGGACGGCGCTAGAGGCAGATGGCTGGTGGAGTTCAGCCTCCCGTTGCTGAGCGATCTGTGCTGACAGGAAGGGTGAACTGTATCCAACTACTGGCGCGCGCGGTCGCCCTGGCGTCATCTCTGGTGCCGCTGATTCAAATTCTGGGCTTTCGGAAGGTGTGAGCAGACTATCGTACGAAAGACTGCCGTTACGAGGAGCCGGTGGTGGCGTCTGATTGGCTAAGCTTTTGTAGCTGGTGGAGGTGGTAGCCTCAGATGGTGGGGCATTGTGGGAAGAGCGAACACTGGAGGACCGTGAGGCCCCTCCGGCGAGCACCGTAGGATCAGAGAAGGAGGGGTACGAGCGCCCTCCTAGGGAGTATCCTGGGATCCCTGAGGCTGGAGGTCCTCCAGGGCCCCCACCTGTTCGCTCGGCCCCGCTACGCTCCGCTCCGCCCACCTCACACCCATCCAGACTGGGTTCGGAGCGATAGCCTGGCTGCTGACTGGACTGGAGGAGAGAGGAAGAGGACTCTTTAAGACTGTCCCCACGACTCATCTACAGAGAGAGCGAGAGAGAGAGACAGGAAGCAGAAGAGTTTATAAAGTTGCAAGAGAAATCTGAAAGCCAAATTCAATGGGAGGTAAAGGACAAACTCCATTGTAAGGATCATGTGGGCCACTGGGGACAGATGATTTGGTAAAGTGTTTTCTATAGCTATAATAAAGTGCCAGCATTACAGGATATGACAGACAGAGAGGCTAAGCTTGGAAAGGCAAGGAACACTGAAGTATTGGCAACGAACTTGGAAGCACTAAGGGCAGAGCACTGTGCATGTCATTTTTGCCTTGTGTTTCAACAAGGCACACCACATGAGCAACCATAAAAAGTCAAAAGATCACAACATCTACTGGCAGGGGAATAAGTCCTGAGGCCTCATGTATAAAAGGTAAGATACAAGCAAGTTTGACATTTACCCTGTTGTTGTTTTTTTATTGTAGACCTGAGTGACTGTGGATATTTTTAATCCATTTAACTCACAGGTATATTATTTCAAAGAACATAATGTAGTTCTGCACATGAACATCTAGTTTGTTTTGCTACTAAAAGCTCAACCAAAAATAGAACCTTGGAACTGTGATATTTCTTCCCAGCACAATGATAAAAGTCTAAGTGCCCAATTCATTTTGGTCAATTAATTGCACTCGAAGTAAGGAGGCGGAGAGAGAGTTTGTAAACATACAAAAGCGTACAAAATAATTTACAGTTTACTGTCTATCATCCTGTCTTTTTTTACAGAATCCAAAAAAATCCCAACACTTTCCTTAATTTGCGGGTGTCTCGCTGCTATATCGGAGTGTCTACCAGTTACTGGCACTGGATTATTTACGATATTATCATACGGTATTCTCTTGTACGGTATTAACACAATATTGATATTACATTTTTATATGCATCACTGTTATCATCAGTTCCGGTATACCGCTACTCACCTAATTACAGCTCATGAATTGAAAGGAAGCCAACAACATAAATACTATTTTATAAATCTAAACCATGTGCACACAAACTTTTTAGAATGGATACAGTAAATGTTTATTCATGAGGCCTCTGGTCTTTCAGAATCAATTCAATTCACATCACATAGTGTGTTTCTTATCTAATCTATCTTAATCCAAAACCACAGAGCCAAAACTGACACACCCTCAGAGCTAAAACCAGCAAAATGTTTTGCACAGCCACTCTGGGAGGACAGATGGGTTGTTTGTGTTGGCTTTATTAACACTTGTGTTTAATCACACAAATGGGACAGATTACATTTATTATTTTGTTTCAGAAAGGCAATATTTGTCTGTGCCAAATGTTTTGTATATGCTGTGGGCTTTTGAGAAAGTAGTATGGTCTTTTTGTAAAGACAACATCTTTATACAATATAACCCTAGAGATATGAAATCCCTACTATGATGATAAACTAAATAGTTGAAGAATCAAAATGCAATAATTAAATAGAAAATTAGCAACATTAAAAAGCTGCATTTATAAAAGTTAATTGATATGTACAAAAAGACAAGTATTAGAGGAAGGAGAGGAACATTAACAATAACACACACACACGGACACACAAACAATGAAGTACAGTGTAAACTTACTGATACTGTTCAACTGAAAGCCACTGAGTCAACCAAATCGAAGGGGAAAAAACAATATAATGGATTGAATAAAATGTTAGAGGAAAAAGAAAGGCTTAAAATATGCGGTATAATGGAAATAATAACGGTCATGCAAAAGAATGTGAATGACGTCGCATCAGCAAATGAAATGCAGTGAATCATCATCACCACCACCACCACAGACTGTGAATAAATACCCTTTGGATAAACAATACATACATCCAACACGGAAAAGTTACCTGGTTGGCATATGCATGTGTAAGAGCAGTGTGGTTCTTGCCCGGGCTGCTGTAGGTGGGTCTGTATTTGAACATGGTGGGGGTGGGTGGAGCTTTATTCAACAGACTGCTCTCTGCAAACAAAAAAAGTTACAAAGGGTCCATGAGAAATCAGATTCAGAGTTTTAAACACAGTTAGGAACACATTAAGTTGATAAAACAAGCATTCCAACAGGTACTTGCAATCTTAAAATCCATTCCAAATATTAATTATTTATTCCTAAATAGCTAAATATAATCACAATTCAGCATGAAAATCCAATTATGACATTATTGCAGAGACATTTTGAAACCTTTAATAAACTCTATTGAATGCAAGTCAAATGGTGACTTTGAAAATGTAATCTGAAGTTTTAAAAAATTAGCTAAAAGAATTTAACAAATAAGGCAGAAAAGATACACGTTTGAAGGATAATCAATCAGAATGATATTATAGTTTGTCATGCTGGTTGGCTCTAACCCTCAGGGTGTCCGGCAGGTCCTCGTGACAGCCCAGGGTATCTGAGCTCTGGTTTAGGTGGAGGCGGAGGCTCGGCGTCAGCAGATTGACTCTCCATCATCTCCAAACTGCTCTTAGACTGAAATATCGCAAGAGAAAGGATAAAGCACCAGTGGTTAATTCAATAAAAGAAACAGACACAACAGCAGACAACACACTAAATGTAAAAGCAAGGACTCCGATTCAGAATCCGAACATTGATTAGAAGTACAACTCCTTCCTTAATTCCAAAGTCACTAAAAGAAATTTGGTTATTGAGGTTATATCTAAATCTAATATAAAACAAATGGAAATGTAGCCAATGTATTCTGCAATGCTTTTCATCATGCTGAAGAAAAAGGTTCAAGATTAGGGGGATTTTAGAGTATGAAGTCTTCTATGAACCACGTCACTTTTTAGGTTGAGGCCATTGATTTGGCACTGGGGTCGGATTGATACAGAATTTTTGGGAAGATATCACCTTCTAATAACAATTTTTTTTTTTTTTTTTTTAGCAAGTCATGTTCTAATTAATGCGTAATGCAATTATTCATACTAGTTTTTGTAACATATTCAGTGAATCCCAAACATTTATGTTTCAAAGTTGCATTGCCTGAACTGCCAAACTGTGCACTGTACTGGTCAGGTAACGAAATTTGATACATTTTATATTGTAAATATCTAACCCTATTACTTTGTATTGGTATACCATGCAACCCTATTTGGTATAGTTCAACATGTTGCTGGGTGGAAACATGAACACACTTTAGTCTCTGGACCATTTGTCGTGCCAACTTTCCATGAGGTTACTAGTTGCAGCAGACACACCTCCAAAAGATTCAGCAACCTTATCAGAGATATAAGACCAGGACTTCTGAAAAGTGAATGCACATCTCTTTTAATTGGTTCCTTCCGTTTCTGCACAATTGGAGCATATTCATCTCTGCCACACGTACTTCGTCCTCCCACTTTCTATCAGTGCTTACAACTCAGCAAGCTACAAGTTGAGCCTCTCATTTTAGAAATCATTAATGCAGAAATCCATGTATTGCCAAAAAAGCAAACACATTTTTCCTCATAACTCCAGGTTACAATGTTAAAAATTGTCAAAACCCTGTAATAAAGTGCTCAAAACAGATAGAAAGTTCCTATAGTTCTTCAAGAACATAAATCAAGAGACATTTCAGAACACAACCTTTCATTATGGAACAAGAAAGTATTTTTGACAGTTTAAAAGCCGGTCTACATTTCAGCCATATTAATGCAAGCCTGTCTGTGTCAGCCGTCCTCAATCACATGGTAAATGGCACAAACAGATATTTTTTAGCTTCATCTGCCAGAGAGCGGGAATTCGAGCCAGTTGTTTGCAAAATAGTCTAGTAGTGCACTCTCTGACCTAGGGATTTGGGAGGCGACAGGAACATCTGCATCTAAAAGGCAGAGGTAACGCTTATGGCCTCAGCTCGTACAAGGTTTTAAAACATTTCCATGGCCTATCCAGTTACTGGATAAGGATTTAAAAAATAAATTAAAAAAATTCAAATATTCCTGAGTCATTTAGAACAATATGTGATTCTGTTTGACCAATTTAATAAAAAGAACAACTTTGGACAAAACTGGCCATCATTATTGCTTGCAAGCAGCTTTTTGCCCTATACAAGAGTATGATTTCATTAGCTTCCATGGCTTTTTCAGGCCTGGAAAATTTAATAAAAAAATTCCCTGATATAAGGTTGGGTAGACAGTTTCTGAGAGGCTAGCAGCAATAGCATGCTAGCTTTGAAAGCAAAAGATCCAACCCTCCCTTCAATGCGCTCTCCAAAGCCATGCCTCCTCCAAAACACATGAACGTGCACAGCAAAAGCAGACTCTACAAAGGTTCACGAGGCCGTGTTAAATTACCTCATGTCTCAAAGCACATAACATTACAATAATAATGAATGTGAACAACTTAGAGCTCTGACTGCTGAAACGCATAATTCCGAGCTCAGAGTACGGTGAGGCTGGTAACCGAACTCAATACTTTTAAGGGAACAGACAGAATTACGTAATACAGAGTACCGATTCACATGAAATCAATCGGTGCCAAATTACGGTAATATATAATAATTATAATAATAATAATAATATTATAATAATAAATAAGTGTCATTTTCGGTTTCGGTTTTCGTCCAAGTGCATCCAGAATTTCTGGTTTCGGCCCAAAATTTTCCTTTCGGTGCATCCCTATTGGAAATACATAAGTTGACAGGCAGGTAGGACAACCTATCATTGGACGAACATTTTTTGGTCATGAGATTTCCACAGAAGTATACACATTTTTTAAATATTTAGACTACTTATATGATTGATTGCAATCAGTATGTTGATAGAGTTTCAACCAGTATAACAAGAAGTGTTTATGAAAACATTGTCTACCCTACCTTTAAGGTTGGAGAGAAGCAGAGAGAACATTGAAGAAAATAAGTAAAATTAGATTATTTCCTTACCCGGTGTAGGTCTCCATGGATTCCATTGTCGAGCACCTTGGCTGCCAGTTGAGCCTCTGTAAGTTGCGGTCGGAGGAAAGGAGGCTGAACAGACACTGTCTGAGCTTTCTTCTTTCTACCCAGATACCTGAATACAACACTGAGTTAGAACCTCAATCAGAAAATACAACACAGCTCAAAGTTATGAATGTAGTTGAACACATACCTGGGTGCCTGTGAGCTGCACAGAACGTGCGAGACGTTCCTGAAGCAGCCGTTTGTGAAGGGGTTCACGCCTCCCCTGAACTTCCCTGTCACCTACAAACAAGGAGTTGACCATTAAACAATAACCTTAAAAGGTTACTTTATCAGTTATTTGTCAGTCAAATAAAAAAGTAACATTTCACAAATAAAAAGGGATGAAAAAGAGAGGCACTAGAGAAAAATAGTGAGACAATAAGATACAAAAGTGTGCACATGTGGTCCACACAAAGAGGAGGAGAGGTGGGCACAAAGAAAGCAGCAAAATGATTTGGGAAGAGGATTATTAAGAGATTACAATCTAAAGAAGGGCTGGGAGAAGGTCATATTTTGTAGGATTATAAAACTGCTTAATATGGATTTTAATCCCAGTTCACCACCACAAACATGATTATTGACAGGAAAACAAAACCAAACACGGCAGCATAAGATTATGATTGCACATGTCACAACCTGCTCATTGGTGGTCCTGCCTCTTGCCACCAGAACGACATGGAAACCAGTGAGGCCTGCTACTGGGATGAAGAAAAGCCCGGCGACACACATGACAGCCATACTGATAAAAAGTCAAGGAGGGAAAAGTAAGGCACAATACAAATTGTATCAAGTAAAGCTCTCAATCTAAAGACACCGCACAGAGTGAGATTGCTGTGCTGAATTTTTTTAACAAATGTTTACGTGTGTTTAAAAGGATACGTGACAGCTGAATGCACTCGGTCCAGCTGCTGGGTGTGGTAGAGAATGAAGAGCAGGCCGAAGCCAAACACGCCCATTATGTGAGCCGTCAAAGAGATCAGGAACAGGAAAAAGTAACGGTAATTCCTCCGGCCGATACAGTTGTTAACCCATGGACAGTGATGATCGAAATCCTGTAGGGAGAGAGGAGGCAAATTGTGCGTGTGTGAATTATAATGGTGAAAGAGAAAGAGAAAGAGAGAGAGAAATAGAGAGAGAGAGAGAGAGAGAGAGCTTAAGGCTGTCCAAAGCGCACACACTTCTCTACTTAATTAACACAAAGCGATAGGTTTAGTCTGTAAAGCATTAGTCAGAGCAAGAGTGGACAGACTGATTAATGACAAAGATTGACCCTTAGAGAAAAAAAACAAGACAGTAAAAATATATTATATGTAAATGGAATTACTATGTATTGTAATGTCGTGTTTATTCAATGCATATATTGGGGTCACAGCTGAACAGTTACTAGAATAAGGTGTGTGTGTACCTCCACACAGTTGTCACACACGGAGCAGTGTGAGCAACGCGGGGGTCTGTAGAAACGGCAGGTGGAGCACCACTTCATCCGCACTTGAATGCCTCGAATCTCCACAGTCTTATAGAGAGGAGCCCGGAAATCATCCTCTTTATCTTCATCCTCCTCAGCTACAACACACAGACAGACACACACACACACAGAGTTTAACATCCCTTCCTCAGTGGATCAAATTAAAGCAGGAAGTGAATAAAATATAAGTGTAAGTCAACATTTAATCAAATCGCCCTGTTTACTTAATGAAACTACGGTTTTTCTTACACGTTGTGTATTGTGCACTGTTTATCAGTGTATTTTACTTCAAAGGAATTCTTATTTTTTAATAAAAAGTAATGAAATGGAACAACTTTTTTCAGAGAGACGCCACAGAGGCAGAGACAATAACCAATAGCCAAATTAACTGCAGGTTTATTTTTTCCATTGTTTCACGAAGGCCCTGTTTATTAAGATGCGTTTTGGTCAACGGGATCACAAGACGACGTGGGAGACACATACCCGTTTACACATGGTGTTTTAATCCGTCTCTTTTGTCTACGGTCTACCACTTCTGTCCTGATTTCTTCAAGAAAAAGGGGGGTTTTTTTAGATCTTGCGCAATTTACATATGAACACGATTTCGTCATGCTCTGTCAGCTGCGAGACCACGCCAAACGCTGTGAGTTTGTGTTAGAAATCAGGAATGGTGAGAGAATATTGTTCTTGGTACGTTTTTGTCTTCAAACCAAACTTGGGTTTTCCTCTGAAGTTTAAATCCCGTCTGGCTAGCGCACTTCCCATAATGTTTACGTGTTAGTTCAGTAGGCGGTCTTTTGTAGCTACTCGAATGCATTCGAACACGAGCATTTACACTACGAAAGCAATCCGGTCGAATGCGTTTTCGACTTCCGAAAGTGGACAAGCTCAAAACGTTTGAGACCCCGTTTACACCTGTATTTAGCATCATCCACTTGTTATCCGATCGGAATACCTGGCTAATAAACATTATGATAGTAAAATGCACTGGGTATGTTTTCACATCAACTTTATGGCAGTTTTATTATTACAGTATTCATTAATATTTAAAATGAGCTTTTAGTTTTAAATTGACATTTTTATTAGTTTTACGTGTCTATTTAGAATTAATTTATTTTTATTTCAGTTTTAGTTTAAGTAATTTTACTATTTCAACTTCAAATAATTTTATTTCAGTTAGTTTCCAAGGCAACATCATTTTTAATCTAATGTTTATATTTCATTTTCATTTATAGTTTTAGTTACTAACACTGCTTTAAGCTTGCTTTAGCTGAAGTTTAGTACACCAAGGTCAGTTCAATAAAAAAAAAAAACAGAATTAAAAAGACCAGATTTATTAATAAGGGAAAAATATACACCAATTCAGTTCAATTCCTGTATTTTCTGCTCTCAAACAGTCTGGTTTGTTTTTCCAATAAGGCAGTCACTAAGCCCACATTCTACTACAGTAGTAATACTTAAGCACACAGACACATCATATCAAAGATTGTTTCACTACCTCTGGGGAAGATGCCAGGATCCATAAAGGTGGCCATACAGAAGTTGGCCAGAACAAAGAGAAACATAATGCCATTGTATATCGGCACAGCAACAGAAAACTGCTCTGAAAGCCAAGGGCACCTGAAAGAAAGAAAGAAAGAAAGGGTATTAATGGGACACAGGATGACACAAATCACACACATCATATTTGCTTCTATGAAGGCCCGTATGGATCACGGATCAACTACGATCCCTATGCTTGACATCGCACATCCTGCAATGTGACTATCGTAGATGCGCACATCGCATTATTGATGCTTAAACTATATATTGTGCAGGCCTATCATCAACCTAATAATTCTGCTCGTTCTCAGGCTATAGAAAACCGTTACAGTGACAATGACAGGATTTCACGTAGGTAATGCTTTAGTGCTCGTTTAACCTTTTCATTGACATTAAAGTGAAATTACTGAACCGAAATATAGGAGCCTGATAAAAATGCTAATTTAAAAGAAAAAATGTCAGACGGACTTAGGTTTTTGCATCTGAAATCTTCATATTGTAAATTTTTTTCGTAATGAACACCTTAATAATTTAAGGACTGTTTCAGTAGCATGTTTTACTACTATACAAGCGATATAGACAAATGCAGATAACAACAACATTTCACAAAGTTACCACCACAAAACCTGCAATGTAGGAAGACAAAAAAGGGAGAAGAGAGAAATGAAAGAAAAAATAGAGGAAGGTGGTACTTCATAATAGATGTTGGCCTATTTTCACTGCCTTTCGATGTTTAATCTGAGGGGTTGGTGAGAAAAGAGGGATCAGAAGGGGCAAATGACAAGAATGAACAGACGTGACACAGCATCTGACTTAAGCCCCCCGTATTTACTCTTGTGTGCCAACTGGAGGAACTGTTTTTTTGGCATGATGACTATGTTTCTGTTGTATTCACAGGTCATGACTTACAAAATCCAGGGCACAAGACGTCAACAGGAAGTTAATGTGATTTCTCAACTTCAACAAAAGAAAACAGCTCTGACTGTGCTTTAAATGCTTATGCTGCATAAACATACGGACCTCATCAGTTTGTGCGCACAAGCAATTCGGTGCAACATTAAGGAGCTTATCATGCAAGATTTACATAAACATCAATCTCATGTCCATTTCAGTGTCACTAGGTCAATCTATTAAGTCCTAGCAGAATACTTACGAGAGGGTTTTGCTGTAAATTAAAACTACATAGGTCCTGTGCATGCCTGCTCTTGTATTTTCTTGTAAACTAAATTGTAAGTCACATTGGTAGGAACGTGACTCCTAAAACCAGAAATGCTGTATTAGATTTGTTAACTATGTGCTTTCCCAATGTAAAAATTGTGAGTAGAAAAAAATCTTTAATGTTGCCTCATCTAAGACATGAACGAGGAAGTTAAAACTCCTAAAATATAGATTATTAAATATAGATTAAGCAAAAAAGCCTTTTAACACAGTACAGCCGAGGTAAAATGTGATTTTCTAAGCTGTATGAAAAATCCTTCTGACATTCAAGACAGCCCGATGTATTAAACATTAACATATTCTGAACTGAGGATATTATTAGAAGCGCATTCCTTAGAATCAGGCCGTCAACAATAATAATAAAAAAGACTAAATGAGCCACATCTGAGAATGTACCACATCTCAGTATTAAAATAACTGGAGTAATGCTAAAAAGTGACAGCAGTGACATTCACTATACTGCTACTACACTTCTACCTTGCAACTACATCATCATCAGACAAGATTTTGCCATTTTCTAATGTAAATTTATGGAACTTCTGTTTGGGTAGATTTATATTTTCTTTTACAGAAACTAACCAGTATAACCTAATGTTGCTGTTGGTTATAGCAGTGATAAAAGATACCCAGAAAGGAATATACAAGGTATTTAGTATTTCATGTTATCAAAAGAAACATAACTTTTCAACATCACAATATTTTTATATAACAATTTATTCTCTCAAGTTTGTCCGTTGTTGCTCATTTGACCACTTATGGGACGGGCGTAATAGTTAGTTTATAGAACCATCTTTGCGAAGCAAAGAGGACACTGACACCGATAGACAAGACAGAGAAGGTTAATATTGATATGAAACAAATTCTCAGCTCTCAGATTCTGTCAATTTAATTACGAAATTCAAACAATAAACACCATTTTGGCGCTTGTAAATGTGACGTGACAGATCGCTGACAGAGTTCAAGCGGCGTGTGAACCGATCATCTGTTACTTTTTACAACTAGTTAATAGTAAATAGTAAATAAACACAAATGATCAATAGGTAATTTGAAAGATACAGTTCAACTTACCGAAATGTAATAAAATCGATCGATCAGTGTCTTTCAACCGCGGAAAGAGGTCCATAAAACAGCTGGAGAACAATGTCACGTAAGGTTACATTTACCTCAGGAAAGCCATTTAATGACCATAGCACGTTAGATGGACTTAAAAAAATTGCTTTAGAGAGGAGTATTTTGCTTAATATGATAACTATATTACATATTTATTATATTGTTACCTATATCATTAAAATATTATAACGTTGTTATTATAAAAAACACATTATATTTAATTTGAGATGTTATTTTTAACCTTTAATAATAATACAGCTGACAGGGCTCTGTATGTTTACAGCATTAGGTGAGACTTTTGTTTTTGGAGAACAATTAACATAACACATTAACGTATCAACTGTACCTAATATTTATCTAAAGGATTCCAATTCAAACCAAGGTCCGTGCACAGCCTGGTAGGTGCAGGTAGATAGCAGGAACGGCTCTTGTTGGGCTTTTGATGACGATAACTATGTATATATTTGATGATGATAATTATGTATATATTGTGTTGATTTATTTGAGGAGGTGAACTACATTTTCTTAACTGGGTATTTATGGGAATGTGTTGGATATTGACATTGAAATATTATGACTTTAAGAACAACTGATCATGTGACTCAAGGTACTTAAGAGACACCTGAGAGCTCAGACCATAACTGAGCGAACCTGAGGACGCTATATGCGAAACGCGTTGTTCGCTTTGAAAAAAATAAGAGTAAAGTCAACAGTGTGCGGTAGAGTGGTCTAATTTTTGTCATTTATCCAAAGGAATCGATATTGAATCAAGATCAGAATCAAATCACAAGAATTGAATTGAAATTGTGAAATTTGTGTCAAGCAATAATAAGAACAGTAGCATACCAGTCATTGTACCATGTAAACATTGTGTTGTCACTAAACTGAATACAATTCTGTTTAGTTACCAAATGTTTTGCAATCACAATACACTTATTATGATGCAAGTAAAAAAAAAAAATGTAATACATTTTTTAATACAAAAAATTGATACTTCTGAGCGGGTTCTAGGCAAACACATGCCATTATTCACTCCATTGTGCAGCAACACACTGTTATTCACCAGTACGCGTTGACTCATCCATCATAAATGATTGCAGCAATCAATGTTAGTAAATGTGTGTGTACTCACGTGAAGCAGAAGAAGAGTGTGGTTGATCCAACCAAGAAGGCCGTTGCCGCAGAGACCGGCACGTAGCGACTAGGCCGGAGAGGCCTGGATGGAACGGTGGGCTGGGGTGGGGAAGTGGGTCCAGACACGCCCCCGCTCATGCTGCTGCTCGGCATCACCCAGGGGGCAGGATGGCAGCACGCCCCGGAAAATTATCCGTTTGGGAGTGTGTTTGTGTTGTTGAGACAGCACAAATGCAAAGAAATACTAAGGGAGAAGTCGTTGTCCTTTTAGCATTATAAAAAAAGGCCACAAGATTAGCATTGTTTTAACAGTAAAAAAAAAGAAAAGAAAAAAGAAATCCTTAAAAGAGAGAATTTGGAAAAAGTTAAAAATTATTTAAAAAAAATATTTAAAAAGTTGTAAACTGAAGAAATTTTGGGTTTCAGCAAATTACTGAATTAACGTTTCTGGTGTTTGGACGCTTATAAATTATTAAATGTATAAAGCCAATTTCTGAACAAAATTTACTCAAAACTTCTATATTTTGTCAAGTCTAAATATTACTATTTTGGTCATGTAAAATAATTATTGAAAAAGCAAACTTAAAAGGCTTAGGGAAAAAAATCTATAAAATGCCACGAAAAATGACTGGAATATGGGAATTGCTTTTTTTGTTTGTTTTTTTCACTCCTCAAATGTCTAACCACTTCCACAGCCTAAATCTTCAGTGATGCTTAAAAATGTAACCAAAAATTTGAAAATGGTTTACATTATGAGAAAGATTTGGTGGTACTGTATGAAATAAGAGGTAGAAGAGAGTAATGTTTATGAAGTTTTCTTTTTTTGATGCTAACAAATATTTTAAATATATATTATTTGAGTTTGATGTTTTGATAAGCAGCCCTGTAGTCAGTTTAAAGATTTCAAAAGTTGCCAAATTGTTTTCTTCTGCTGTGAATGGGAGTTGAACAGATCACCAAAATATACATAAAAAAAATGAAAAGGCGAGAGACAAAGAAAGGTCCAGGAGGATTCTTCTCAGTTTTGGGGTAGTTCAGTTTTGAAAGGAGCAACGACAATGAAGGAATCAGACGGCAGTCACAACCGTTAACAGTTTCCCCCCACCGTCCACACTATCAGAAAATATAAAAATGTCTCTCCTTCATTTCAACCAATGTGTGCTACACTGCACCTTAAGAAATGGATCCTCGTGTGTGTCCTCGTGAGTCGAAGCATTGCTGATCCACAGGGTAGTTATAAAGAACTGGCCAGTATCTTCACTAGTAAACAGGCTTACACCTGCATGGCTGATTACATCAAATTCTCGCTCTTTGAAGAATGTTCCGACAAAAACACCTCTCTTGATGGAGCTTGCACAGAGACAAAAACAGGTGAGAAGAGCAGCACTTTGCTCACGCACACACCTCAAATCTCCAGGGAATTGATCCAGGTCAGTAGAGCAATTCTGAAATGAAAACGTTGGAGCGCGGGAGGAATCCCAGGATGTACAGGTGCTTATGTGGGGATTTAGGGAAGAGGGGTTCAAAGAGAAAACAATGGACAAGAGTTCAACTTCTCTCTTGGGACAGTTCAGGGACTTCCTTATGTGTGTTTGTGTGTGTATCAGGCCCAGCTGATGTCTATTAGCAGATGAGGAGGCATTACATAAGAATCTCAGGGGGGCGTGGCCTCAAGGGAGTGCCTTGAGCCATGCCGACACTTCCTTTTCTGACTCTGTGGAGTTATCTCCTCTTTCAGCGGACCATATGCAAACTCACAAACAGAGTTAGCACGCACTCATTAAATGATGGGCTTTCCAGAGGGTGTGCTGGAGAGAATGGAAATAAACTCCACCTGAAAAGAACAAAAGAGAAAAAAATGTTTATTCTGAGCCAAAAAAAGACTTGAGCAGCAAATTATAAATAGGGTTGACATGAACAACAAATTTGGTAATATGTGCCTAAGATTTATTTAAACAATGAGAACATTTCAGTTTATATAATTTATTCTATAAGTTAGGTCACACAGTTAGGACGTGATAGGTCACACATACAAAGTGGAAATTAAATAAGACTTACAGAAAGCGTTTTAATTAACTTGCATCATAATTATGAATATAAATAATTACATGTAAGTTGTCCTCGTGGGCTGCACACAAAAATAAACAACGATATATATATATATATATATATAAATAATATAACGTAAATCCATTTATACACTTTTTAAATGTCACATTTTGTAATATTATTTTCTCATCCAATTTTGCCCCTGATCTGTAGGGTAATTCTCAACCAGTGTCTGTTTGTTAACCAAACACAAATTTGTTGTTGAGATGACATCACATAAGCTTTCACTACCAAATGTTATGTTAACAAATGTGAAAGCCTCAAGGTTTTCTGTCTTTGTGTGTTCAGTCTGTGCACACGCGAGAGCTGGGTATTGCAAACTATATCATGAAAGAACAAAACAAACAAGCAAGTACGCAGTGATACTGTCATAACTGAACAGTGAACTGAACTGTGCATCTGTACACATTGTAATGTCAAGCAAAACCTTTGATGTCATGGGGTCTTGATTATCCATAAAACTGAACTTAGTCTGTCTGACAATGACATTGTTCATTTTTAACTACACAATCACAACAGAGAAAAAAGGAGGAGAATGTTAAAAGTAACAGCAGTTAGGTGGTGGTTGACAGATATCCTCATTAATTAATGAATAAAGGGGTGAAGGTGCAATTCAGAATAGCAATTCAATACAGTAACTAACTCTTCCAGGAAGAGACTCCTGTTACTGTGTCTAACCTTAAAAAGGCAGCTTTAAAAAAATACATAAGATATCATGTGATGATTTTTATTTTTAGGGTGAACTATTCTCTTAAAATGCCATATTAATCATAATCATATTATTTGTTCTCACAACACAATTTAAGAAACCAAACCTGATTTACAGTTCTGTCAGGTCTTAAAGCAGTGGTTCTCAAACTTTTTTCGTTGCGCCCTCCCTTAAACCTTTAAAACAATCTGGCGCTATGGTCTACCGCTTACAGCGCGTGTTGGAAATTAAATGCCTATTACCGTATCTGAATTTCAGCTCCAGAGGCTTTTAGTACACAGTAATGTTAATTTCGTTAACGAAATCTATGACGAAAAATGTTTGTTGACGTCATATTTTCCCACGACTAAGACGAGACGATAAGATGGACACCAACGTCATTAAACTATAACTGTGACTATATCAACATGCATTATTGTTGACGAAAAAGACGAGACTAAAATTTTGTTCAAAAATAAAAACGACCTAAATCACTCTTTGTTTTTGTCAAATAAAAGAGGAGACAAAATATTACAATGTTTTTAATAAGCCACTACGAGCTTTCATGCTTACAGTTGCCAGATTTCAAGAATTTAAATCCCCCAATCAGAGCTTTTCGGTTAAAAGAGTGCCGGAATGAAGCCTGAAAACCGACAAACAAGTAAGCTGCAGTTTAACGATCTCCATTTGAGATATTCTGCTTACATGAAAGTGTCATTCAGTCGGTCTGTGTTCTGACACGAGCCACATGCGCTATATTTGAGATTGTAGTTTCTAAATAAATGCACGCACTTATGAATCCACTGTGTGACAATACAAATACTTTTTTTGAAGTTGTTTTAATAGAAAAACATTCATGTAATTTGGAATTTGGGGATTTCTAGGAATTTCACTGAGAGAAATTTCATTTTGAGAGAAGTTTCATTTTGAGAGAAGTTTCATTTTGAGAGAAGTTTCTTGTATATAGGAAGTAAATCCAATCCCTAAAAAAAAAATTGGTTTGCGGCATAATGACCAAGGGGAAATGTGGGTTCCATGGTCAAACCAGTTGACAACCACTGATGTAGATGTCGTTCCCAGGCAGACAATGAAGACCATAGGCTGGCATTATGCAATATATATTTTTTTTTTTACAACTGCACAAGTCTAGTGCGGTCTATGGACAGTTTTGGAACACCTTTTCTTTAAGATCTGCAGAAGTAAACCTGCTCAGCCAAGCAGTTCAAACCAATTTCAGACAGCCTTGTTATCAGTTTAGCTATGCCTGACATTTGGTAACCCGACCCAGGGTTTGGTCTAAAATTGCCATAGCTGTGTAACCCTGCAGGTCCCAGGGACAACACTCCAAAGTATGTCAGTGTGGAGCTGCATATCTGAACAGCTTTGGTTTGTAGACACTGAGACACAACATAAGACTTGGGGAAGTCTGACCCTAGATCGGCATCCAATGAAGCAGTGAATCCTACAGCAAGTACCTTTGTGAGAGCCTGTATGAACTACTGGATCATGTAGTCGAGTCAGCAACAGACAGGAAAGTCTGGCTGATATTTTGACCAGTATTTACTATTTGGGAAAGGCTTGGTATGGACAAGGAAAAACAAGGAATCCACAAGACCAGAACACCACAGATTAATCATTAACCAGTGTACTGGTTTTACTTTCATTAGTGTCACTGTCATATTGATGTGACTTATAAAATGTAGTGCACCCATTAATGGACAGGGAAACATTTTCACAGCCAGATTGTCTATACTAGTCTATTTGGAAATAAGAAAAATTATAATATATATATATATAAAAAAAAAATCTCTCTCTCTCTCATATATATATATATATAGCTAATTTGAAAGTAAAATTCGCACGGCTGCACCGGCATTCGTAATGGCAAGGAGCAGAGCGAGAGTTTTCAATTAATTCCTATGGAAGTTGAGAAATAGGCACTTTTTAATTTTAATTTATAAGTTTCCACTTGTAACATTAACTAAGGTTAATAAAAGTATTGTTCATTGTTAATTCCAAATTTTACTAATAGATTTTTACATTTTAAAGTTGCATCTCTTAACAATTGTTAATGGACTATGATGGACTATATAAAGTACAGTACATTTTCATGGTTACAGTTTCTGTAATAAAGTTCAGCACTATATATGTGTTATGTTTGTTTCAATCAGTAGGCCTATCCATTTTAAAAAACTATAGGTTGATTAATCGATTATCGGCCAGTGCGTTCCAACCTAGTTATTATTATCAGTAAAATCCATTATCAGTCAACGTGAGGCTATTTAGCATGTTTAAATTATATAAATCATTACCACTGAGTGAACTGACGTCCACAAACTTTGATTATGCTTAAGTTTAACCCAAGTCACGTAAAGGCCTTAAACCTGAAAAGTACCTTTTATTTTATTGGTATCTTTTCTCTATTGTATTTATTTGTGCTATTGATATAGTGATTATTTGACAGAAGTCCTTTTTTCCCCTGAACACAGCACATACTGAACCATACCGAAACAGTGAACCTAAAACCGTGACACAAACCAAACCGTGAGTAATTTGAACCATTACACCCCTTTAAACTTATACTATTTTTGATGACAGCTCAGTGACAATTTGACAAGTCAAACAAGTCTTTCACAAGGCTATACCTTTGCATATATATATAAATGTTATGGGTTGCATTGATTCAGCATATTGTTAGTCATTTGATTGATGCACCAATCTATTTTGATGTATTATTACACCCCTAGAAAAGATACCTTTTATCATGTGTTGCATTTGGTTAGGACAATCTGTCGGTTTTCAATGTATGCATATCTGTCAACATTTGTGACATCAAAATGACAATAATTATGACATAATTATAATTATTTCATATAAACATGGTTTTGTTGCAGTGTCATTTTTAGAATGAGAATGAGCTGATTTTTGTAAACATGTTTATGAATGAGAATGAATTTTAGATTTGCTCCAAATAGATTATAGTTTCCTGAAGGATTAGAACATCCCAATGTCAGTGACTCTTCTGACACTTCTGGTTTTTACAAAACCTAAGAATTGGGTTAAATAAGGCATTGCGGTCTGACACGTTTAGAAATGCAACAGCACAAAATCATGCTTGCATAGGTATGGGAATGTGCAATTATGTATTTGTGTAGTATGTTTCAGGTCTAAGTCACACACACAGTGTACGGATTCCTCTACTTCATTAATCCCTTTTTATGTGAATTCCCATCTCTACTCCTCCTCCTCACTGTCCACTAACACAACAGAATGACTGAAACCTAAAGCCATGTGGCATTACACTTCCTGCCAACTGAGGCAACCTGCATTAACACAATCCAATAAATGCCTGCCAATTTCACATGGTGAGAGTGAAGCAAAGCCTCACTTTGATTCAATAAGGAGAGAGGGAGAAAGAGAGAGAGAGACATCTGTCACCCTTTTGAACTTTTTCATTTTCCAGTCTTCCCTGTCACACCCCTCTGCGCTCCAAATGGAAATAAAGATAAACACCAGACCTAAGCTGGTACACCTAGTTATGCGTAATACTAGAAAAACACACTGGACTACAGCATTTGATTTTCACGTGCACAGCTCAAATTCAGCACGTTTTCATTCATACGTGAGTCACTGATTGTATGTAACCTGGTTTGTGCACGGTTTTGTTAACTGAAATCACAATAGGTGATCTGATGAAAAAGAATGACTCCCGTATGACTAAAATACAAAACGTGGAGAACTGATAAACATGATCTCATTATGCTCAGGTGGCACGATTACATAGCTAAAAGAAACCAAAAAGCAGTGCGGCGTTGTCTTACTTTGAGGAGGTGAGTGTATCTTTTGGGTGTGTTTCGCTGCAGCTGCACTGTTTAGGCCCTGACATGAATCCGCGCGACGCCGATACCGAGCTTTGGCGTCGCGCGAGGCACAACGGGGCCTCGATCGATTGCCTCAGTACAACCGAATCGAAAATGCCATTTAATACACACATTCCAGGCTTTTACCTTAACACTGCAGCGAGTACATGTCAATGTAAAGTCAGTCTGTAGTCACACCCTTGAAAACACGACTTATTCTGCTACACGAGGAATGACAGCAAATACATGCACAGAATAAATCACTCGTGTTTAAGGAAATCAATAAATTGTTAACATGGAAGCGTTCGATTGACATATTATCATAACTAGTTGTAGCACAGCTGGGCAGGACCATTAGCATGACAGCTAGCATTATAGCCTCTTCTTCAAAACAGTGTTTACGTTGAAATAATATAACACCACTGGCGACCTACCTGTCAGTTCATTGGCGTCGCTGCTTTAGAGGATTGGTGTGTGTGACATTGGTTATCCTCTTTAATAGATTAGATGATGGCTTTAATCTCCGTTTCAATCTTTGGGTGGTGGGGTCTTGCCGACGGCTCACTTAGCCAGTTAGCCTGCGTCCAAACTATGAATCTTTTGCCTTTTTTTTTTTACACACTCGACTTTATAAAATCTGGGCGCTCTCGATAAGCGTTTAAATCTATATTCTGTCGCGTATGACTTGATAAAGCTCGCGTAGCTTAAAGCTAACGACAGGTTTAACGTATTTTCACCCAGCTCAGCTCAGCGCAGCGGCACGAGCTCCAGTCCACATCCACGAGCCTCCCAGAACAGTCTGACGTCCCCGCCCCTCCTGTGAGCTCATTGGCCGAGAGCTGCTGTCGATCCATCCGGAGCTACCAATGAGAAGACGCAAGCGTTTGACTGGACTTGTCAAACTCACTCATTCGAATCTCAGGTGTTTGTGAAAGAACGTAACGGACACCTGAACGAACGCTGGTGTACAGGAACGTGAGAAGAACGAGCAGTGGTAGGACTTCCAAACGGTTTACATGTTAATACTTTTTAGCCTGTAATGAACTGACAGACATAAACAGCTTAATGAAGGATAAAAAGTGACACAGTGACATATTAAATACGTGTGTCTGAGAGGGAGGCAGACAGACAAGACGCTTGTGTTGCTCTGAGGATTAAAGGGACAGCAGGAGTTTTGCAGATAAGCGTCTCCCCCACCCACTCTAATATCCCCACAAATCTGACCAACATCTGTCACACCACCTCTTTTAGACCAAATAACACAATTCTACTGCTCAGTGTACAAAACACATAAAACAAGAGCACCCTGACAGATGCCTGGGTTAGACTGTAATTTTCTGGGAAACATACAGGAAAACATCAACTCTCTGACATGCCTAGATATGGCCAAAATGACAATAAGTGTACAAATAAAGTAGCCAACTAGAATACAGTATTATGTCTGGCAATGGGGCATGCACACCATATCCTACATGATGTGTGTGTGACCTTTCAAACAAGTTCATCATAACAAATGCTAATCCGTCTTTCAGTAGACGCTCATGTATTCCTGTAAACAGACTCTGAATTTGGGCGTTCACTCAATTTTATTTCATGATCCCTAAGTTGAACAACAGGGAACCTCGAATCAGAAATGTTGACACATTCTGGACTCACAGATAAAGAAATTATAAATTCATTATTACTTTCAAAACCAACAAGGGAATTGAATTCCATTGTCATGCGATGAGATATTTACATGCATATGGTAACCCTGAGCTATTGTAATGCTAAGGTGAGCACAAGGGACTAGAGATGAATGCTAAAGACAGACTGAATGTAGAATCCAAGTGTGATATATTTTAATAATTGCAAATCCAATGAGGATAATCAAAATTCGATGACTAGATCGAAATGCAGATGACTAATGTTGTTGATCACAGAATATAAAAAAATAGCAAATAAAGGGACACAATTTCACATTGACAAAGAATCACATGATTTTTAAACAAGACATGAGACACAAACAAATAGGACACAGATTAAAGTAAAGTGACTACAAATTGGGGTGCAAATCATCTAGTGCAGCTGCAGCATTAACCCATTTAAACCCACAATTTTTTATTGAATTTTGAGTACATGCATTTTACTCCTTGGACCTCCCTAACACACACACACACTTTATGCCCTCTTTGATTTTATGTTGGTTAAGTTAGTGAAATTTTAGGTTTTATACTCAGTCACAATAGTGATCGGTGGGTCAGCACCATAGTCAGAATTCATACAACTTCTTCAATTAGACCTATTTACACAACACATTCCAAGACATCGTTATTCAAGTTATTCCATAACCTCGTTTTGTCATTTCATGAAGGAGGCTTAGTGAGGTGAGAAGGTTGTCATGTGCAAAGATACACCCTGAAGGAACTTCCGCTTGTTCGGCTAGACCTCTATGGGCTAGACCAAGGACTACACTTTGGCCCTGTCCTAGGCCAGTTTCAGGGAGATGTGTGTGCACTCATTCAGTGCACTGAAGATGGGCCGTACTTTGTAGAAAGGGTTGTTTGTGGTCATGTGTGGGGCACACCAATAGTAAAAATAGCACAGTAAAAATAAACAATTGATAATTCAGACACAAACAGCCAAAACCTGTGTTTTCAATAGAAACACTGTGTTATACTAGCGGTCACAATTGTGACAGTTAACAAATGTACACGTCTTACGAGCAAAATATATATGCTGGAGTATATATGACCCTCTAAAGAATATATGTAAAAATTTTGATGGTTCTATCTGTTAATTAAGGTGTTTTACATACTACTTTTTGTACTATCTTCTTCTAGATGTGCAAGCAGGAAGTAAACTGATCTGGTCATGTGACCTTTCACACTAGTCACATGACATTGATACATTTTAATCAAGACAATCTATTTTTCATTTTAAAAGTTGAATTTCTTGCCCAAAGCAAATAACAACACTTTTAGAGCTTCCAAAAAGAAGAAAAAAGATGCAGTCACAATTGTGACCGGTGGGATTAAACGGGTCTATGTTCATTCATAGTGCTCAGTATACTCTTTTGTGTCTCTCATTCTATATATAAATATGTACAAAAAAAATCAGCATTTAGTCCGAGGATGATTATTAATGTGAGATGCACATGTTTCAATAGCACCACTATCTTCACTTAAAATGGGATAAAATACTCTGTTTGTTCATTTTATATTTAAAAGGGGTTTCCTTATTTTCTCCTCTGCTCTCATGTAATGTTTCTGTATTTGTGTAGGCTTTTTGTACTGTGTCCATGTGTACATTATAAATGTTATATGAATGCTTAAATTGAAAATCTTCCAAAAATGTTTGATATGTTTAATGAAAGCTCCAAAAAGTACAAAATCACCACAAAAGTGATCCATATGACTTGTGTGCCCATATACCAAGTGTCATATTACAGTTGTAATCGAAATTATTCAACCCCCATTGCAAATCAGGTTTATTGGCAACATTTACAGACTTTTAGCTGTTTGCAATGAACAATTCAAACAAAAGTAATTGAAATAGCTCCACACAACAAATGTTTCAAGTGGTTTCCCCAAATTCAACTCAAAATGCAACTTTTAATGACTTCTGCAGTCTCAAGATCATTCAACCCCCTGAACAGAATCCCTCACATTAGCACACATCTGCAAAACAGTTGTTGTCTCAAGAACACTTGATGCAACTAATCAAGGGCATCATCAGTTGCAATAGGTGTGCTTGAGCTACAACACATGAAATATCTGAACTGGCTAGGTTTGTTGAGTGTCACGTTTGACTGCATGTTAGAAATACGGCTCATAAATATGGCTCAAGTCAAAAGAATGGCCCAAAAAGTTAAGATAAAATATCACAAGGAACAGGATACAAAAAGATAGCGAAGGCACTAAATGTTCCTAAAGACACCATTGGAAGCATAGTTCGCAAGTTCAAAGTTAAAGGAATAAATCATATAAATAAGCCACAGAAGTTTTGGGATTCTGTTCTGTGGAGCTGGAAACTGGAACTTTTCGGCTCTGGATCAGCGGTATGTCTGGAGGAAGAAGAATGAAGCTTGTGCTGAAAATAACCCTCTGGCTACAGTTAAGCATGATGGGGCTCGGTGATGCTCTGGGGCTGCTTTGCATCCTCTCTGTCACTGGAAACCTGCAGAGTGTAGAAGGCCAGATTGATTAATTTTTGCATATCAGAAAACATCATGGCATCTGTGATGAAGCTGAGGCTTGGGTGTCATTGGACCTTCCAACAGGGCAATAATCCCAAGCATACCTCAAATTCCACCAAGGCTTGGTTGCAGAAGAAGTCCTGGAAGATTTTACAGTGGCCATTTTACAGTCACCTGACTTGAACCCCATAGAAAATCTCTGGTGGGATTTGAAGAAGGTGGTTGCAGAACACAAACCCAAGAATATTACAGAACTGGAGGCCATTGCTCATGAGGAATAGGCTAAGATTCCTCAGACACGCTGCCAGAAGCTGGTGTCTGGTTATACAGCTCGTTTGCAGCAGGTCAAAACAGCAAAAGGGTGTTCAATAAAGTATTAAAGATGCTTGCCATGAAGGGGTTGAATAATTTTGAGACCGCAGAAGTCATAAAAAGTTGCAAATTTGGGGAAACCACTTGAAACATTTGTTGTGCTGAACTATTCCAATTACTTTTGTTTGATTTGTTCATTGCAAACGACTTTTTTGAAATGGGTTTTGAATAATTTTGATCACAGCTGTATATGAAGTTTTATTATACTTGATAATACACATGAAATCTCACTCTTTGTTGCCAGTATTTGCAGAATGAAGAATAAAATGATGTAGCTGTGGAGGAGATATGAATGATTTGAAGTGAACTTTTGGTCTGTTTCCAATGCAAAGCTACTATTTAACATCAGATTACTTTAAATACGATTTACCACTTTTATGGTGTTTTTGTTCCTTTTTGAAGCATGACAGCTGTGGTAAAAAATGTCTCCCTTTGTGTTCCACAGGCAAAACCACTTACTGGGTAGGAACCACACAAGGGTGAGTAAATGATGATTAAATGATTAATTAAACTATTATTTATCACAAAAAATATACAGGTCCTTCTCAATAAATTAGCATATTGTGATAAAGTTCATTATTTTCCATAATGTAATTATAAAAATTTAACTTTCATATATTTTAGATTCATTGCACACCAACTGAAATATTTCAGGTCTTTTATTGTTTTAATACTGATGATTTTGGCATACAGCTCATGAAAACCCAAAATTCCTGTCTCAATAAATTAGCATATCATGAAAAGGTTCTCTAAACGAGCTATTAACCTAATCATCTGAATTCACTAATTAACTCTAAACACCTGCAAAAGATTCCTGAGGCTTTTAAAAACTCCCAGCCTGGTTCATTACTCAAAACCGCAATCATGGGTAAGACTGCTGACCAGAATGCCATCATTGACACCCTCAAGCAAGAGGGTAAGACACAGAAAGAAATTTCTGAACGAATAGGCTGTTCCCAGAGTGCTGTATCAAGGCACCTCAGTGGGAAGTCTGTGGGAAGGAAAAAGTGTGGCAAAAAACGCTGCACAACGAGAAGAGGTGACCGGACCATGAGGAAGATTGTGGAGAAGGACCGATTCCAGACCTTGGGGGACCTGCGGAAGCAGTGGACTGAGTCTGGAGTAGAAACATCCAGAGCCACCGTGCACAGGCGTGTGCAGGAAATGGGCTACAGGTGCCGCATTCCCAAGGTCAAGCCACTTTTGAACCAGAAACAGCGGCAGAAGCGCCTGACCTGGGCTACAGAGAAGCAGCACTGGACTGTTGCTCAGTGGTTGCTCAAATTTTGCATGTCATTCGGAAATCAAGGTGCCAGAGTCTGGAGGAAGACTGGGGAGAAGGAAATGCCAAAATGCCTGAAGTCCAGTGTCAAGTACCCACAGTCAGTGATGGTCTGGGGTGCCATGTCAGCTGCTGGTGTTGGTCCACTGTGTTTTATCAAGGGCAGGGTCAATGCAGCTAGCTATCAGGAGATTTTGGAGCACTCCATGCTTCCATCTGCTGAAAAGCTTTATGGAGATGAAGATTTCATTCTTCAGCATGACCTGGCACCTGCTCACAGTGCCAAAACCACTTGTAAATGGTTTACTGACCATGGTATTACTGTGCTCAATTGGCCTGCCAACTCTTCTGACCTGAACCCCATAGAGAATCTGTGGGATATTGTGAAGAGAAAGTTGAGAGACGCAAGACCCAACACTCTGGATGAGCTTAAGGCCGCTATCGAAGCATCCTGGGCCTCCATAACACCTCAGCAGTGCCACAGGCTGATTACGGCCATGCCACGCCGCATTGAAGCAGTCATTTCTGCAAAAAGGATTCCAGACCAAGTATTGAGTGCATAACTGAACATAATTATTTGAAGGTTGACTTTTTTTTGTATTAAAAACACTTTTCTTTTATTGGTCGGATGAAATATGCTAATTTATTGAGACAGGAATTTTGGGTTTTCATGAGCTGTATGCCAAAATCATCAGTATTAAAACAATAAAAGACCTGAAATATTTCAGTTGGTGTGCAATGAATCTAAAATATATGAAAGTTTAATTTTTATCATTACATTAGGGAAAATAATGACCTTTATCACAATATGCTAATTTATTGAGAAGGACCTGTATAATTAATGTAGTACGTCAGAACACTCATATTTTGTTCTCCGCCCCTAAAAAAATAAAATAGGCTGTTGTTGAATCATATAGCACTATGAATTTGCGTTAGTGTATTTATCCAAAGCAACTTACAATTCAGGGCACACAGTTTATCAGTTCATACATTCCCTGGTACATGAAGCCATGACTTTGACACAATATTACAGAAGTGAAATTTAAGCAGTTACTTCTGAATGATACTTTTTAATTTCTTATTTGTGTTCATTGCTTCTTGAATAACAAGCCATGTCATTCCGTGTTCAATGCATTAATCAAAGCATTTGCTATAAATCTAAAGCTAAAACCATGCGGTGTTACACAGTTTTAAAAATGATCAATTCCGTTCTTTACGTTTAACCTACAAGATCAACTGATTATTTCAGACATATATTTCTTACTATATGCTTTGTTTAAATATAATTATTTTGTATTCACTTTAAATAAAAAAGAATGCGTTCAAATGCTTTATAAATACTTTGATGATATTTGAACAATGCTGCCCTCTGGTGTCCAGAATTTGTATCTCATTTTGTGGGAAGGTGTATCACAGATTTGTGGGCAGAAGAAAGCAGCCCAGTATTTCAAGACATTTCAGTTTTCAAGTCCTCGCTGTAGCCTGGATTGCGTACACTCTCAGAATTTTTTTTCTAAAAATGTTACCTTTACAGGTACAACAGCTTGTCACTGGGGCAGTACCCTTAAAATGGCATATTTGTTTTACCTTATTTAGTCCTAAAAGGTTACTTAAGATATGTATTGCTACTCTCAGGTACTAATATTTAGGGGTAAAAAAGGTACAAAGATGGCCTTTTAAGGGTACTGCCCCAGTGACAAGCTGTTTTCCCCCTTAAGGTACAATTATTACACATCTTTTCTGAGAGTACTGCATTAATTCCAATACGGATTGGATGTGTTTTTCCCCCAAGTTTCCCTCCAGTCGAAGGTTATGGTATAGGTTTAGGGTTTAGTGTCTGTTGTAGCATTATGTAGGCAATCAGCACTGTGATTGAATGAAAAATTCTACTGAAATTTTAGAATATACTGTTTGGCCAATAAAAAAACATGCGTCCTACGTATTGGATTTAATGCAGTACATCATCACAGTATCCAGTAATAAAAATGCAACTTAATAATTAATCCGAAACATAAAAAAAAAAAGCTTTTATTGATAAAACCATCACTGACACTGATGATCTGTACAAATATGAGTTTATATACATCAGCTAAAACTTTTATATGCCATCAAAATTTGAGTATTTTTATTTAGTTATTATAGTTGTTGTTGTTGTTTTAAATCACTTTAGTGCATATAGGCAACACAATTATCGGTTATGAAATGAACAGACAGATTATAAACATACAAAGACTTATGCATTTCCATAGACCTAATCAACAGATGCCATACTGAGCAGCAGAGGCAAATCTGGGTCGTTGGATAACTCTGTTGCAAACTTTTACCTCTTGAGGGCATCGAAAGACCACGAAAACTACAAATGGTCAGCATCAGATGCTAAAGCAAAAGGATTCAATGTCCTTAAAGTAAAATGCAGTACATTCCAGGTGTCTCCATCTCCTGCCTCAAACAATTGGGTGTTTAATATATATTTTCTGGTTAAATGTATATGCTTTACAAAAAACATCACATGATGGCCCCACGGACATTATCTATCTATCTAGAAGTTTTTTAAGATTGCAAAGTCTGGCAGGCAGATGATTAGAGAGGCAGCGGATGACTCATTATCGTCGGCCATCTTGAGAGGGATGATAGAGGATCCGCACGTGTCCCAGGGCACAACTCTGCATCTGTCCTGGTTTATTTTTGACTCACTGAGATCCTTCTACGCACTGCCGAGACGAGCAGGAGCAAAAATAGGCTGAGGCGGGAATTGGAACAAAGAGCGAAAGAGTTTGAAGAGGAGACATGAGAAAGGGTGTAGAAGGAGAAGAGGCAGGATTTTAAACAAGAGAATAGAATGACGAAAACAGCAGGAGGGAGGACGTATAAGATGATGCAGAGAGCGACAGTGTGCGTGCAGTGAAAGATGAGGGACAGAAAATGTAAAAGACTTGATAATGAATGCAGGAAGGAAGACATAAATATGGGCATAGACATATGATTATTAAAAAGCTCTTTTAAAAAAAATAGTATTAATTCTGTAAATCCTGACATATGAAATATATTTTTTAAAATGGAAAAATTTATTTATTTATTGAACCTTTAATCAAAAAAAAATAAAAAAATGTTTTTGTTTGTTTAGTATCATATTTGACACAAGCGTTTTTATGCTATGGTATAGGAGAACATGGAGGTCATAAGCTAAAAATATGCAATTTAGGGCAGTTGCTGATATTTATATGGCCAAAAAGTAAGATGAAATTCTGATAGCTTGTAATATAAATCAATAAGACCTTTATTACAGTATAGCAGACTACTTACATAAAATGCATCAGTTGTCACTCTATCTCCCAATAATATATAGTAAGATGATATTTAAATGTTTAGTTTCATGAAAAAAGCTCTGTAGTTTTTATTGTGGGGGGCAAAACATTGACTGAGAGATGTACAAATAAACATTCCTCAAAAGTATGATGTATCATATTTCATGCTCACATTTTAACATGACTTCTCTAAAAACTATGTATGGATAATCAACTAAGCCTAATTCCTCTAATAGCCTAATAGATTTTTTTTTTATTATTATTGAAAAAATCTTGAAATATTACTAACAATATAAAACTTATTCTTAAGTTTACATTTAAAAATCAGTAAAGATTTCACAGCAAAAACTACCACATATCACAACCTGAAAATTATAATAAATGTCTTTTACTCAGTAAAAAAGTATAAACTATCAGATAACAGAAGGCAGAGAAGATTGTGTACAACAGGTTTTTCATCAATATTTTGATCATGTTGATGATTTAGAGGCCCTAAATATTTTCTGTATCAAATATGATACAGTAGTGTTTATTGGGTTATGGGCATCTTTAATAAAGAACACAGCACAAATTAAATATAGATTTTTGTCCACTTGCAACAACTGATTCATGTTTGCAAATCTATTGGTCTGTCACATAAAACGTAGAAATACTTTAATGCGAAACATTACAAAGCAGTACAAATCACTTTTACTTAAAACTACCTTGACTATTCGAATAATTGTAAGGATGCAAGCAGTAAAGAGGGATAGTGATATTTTTATTATGTCAAGGGCAGCAGACAAACATCTAGTCTCTGTCTTTATTGTCTGTGACGTGAATCATTGATGTTGGTTTCTGCAGATGTCAGATGATATTGAACATTGAAATGTCTCAAACTTTGGATATCACACAAAATTAGTGACATAGTGAGTATGTGACTATAACTTCATCACAAAAAGCTCTGAGTATTCAAAACACAATAAGAAAGAAAAGAAGCTGGGCGGATGTTCGTGCTATTCATATGAGTGTATTAGTGGGTGCCGGGGTCTGACTGATTATGACTCTGGATGCGGAATCAAAGGATTGCCAGGAGTAGGAAAAAATGGATGACGCTTAATTTGTTCATATGTTTCGTCATCAACTGTCTGGCGAAAATGTATTAATAGTGTAGTGTGGGTCGATGGGAAGCAAAACTAAAACTCTCCTCACAATACTTTTCTTCTCACCTGATATAGTGCAAAAGAAATATGCCGCTATTAAGAACAACAGCACTAGACTGTTAGATTCAATGCCAAATATCAGGGACTTATGAGTACTCTTCCAGTAGCATGCAGTGAAGAAAGAAATAGGAATTTGAGAAGTAACATGGGCATTCACCTCTTTTTCTTTTTTTCCCATTAAGATTTAGGTTTACAATTTATATGTATATAACAGAGTGTGTTTTTTAGGTGCCGTCTGTGAGTAGTCGGGATCTCAGGATATTTTCCTTTTTTTAACGTCTTGTCATAAGATGTCATGTCAAGTGAAAAATTGTTCAGCTTTTAAAAGTGTCTGTAGACTGTCTCTGTGGTCTGCTCTATCTAGCTGTTTTGAATGCAAGAGCACATCCCGTATGAACGGCCCCTTAGAGATGAAAGCGTGCATCTCATCTCCACTGTTCCATCTTGAATCCTGATTTGGTAGTTAATGCAAACAAGTGTGCTTGATCTAGCTTTGCAGAAATACGTGTGTGTTCTCCTTCTGTGGCAGCTGGCTATATGCATCACCTTTGGGTCCATTTTAGCCTGTATTTCACATAATATTTCAAGCATGATAAGACCTCGCTACTCGACATGTCATGTCGTAAAACCAAATGAGTCAAACGTTCCAGAGGATGAAGTTGTATAATGGAGACCAGCTAGTAAGAGCTGTGCGAGTAAACCTCACTCCCCTGGCCTCAAGAGGCGCACTAGCGACTGATGCAAGAGGTTGTGGTCTTTAATGCCCTTGTCAGTGTGCCCGCCTCCCATGCTGGTTCGAATCCCGCTTGGAGCGAAGCGCGTAGGTTGCCATTGCAACCGTTTTTATCACTCTTAATCTATCTTCAGGGCACACACAAAAAAGACACACACTCACATACACACCTTGTGTCCGAATATGCATCTCCCTGATAAATAATATGCAAAAAGCAGTATACTTTTTTATGGAGAGGTCACAATGGAACAATGGCAAAGAACTGTAAATTCTGAGTGGGCTTTTCTTCAACTTTGGTTTCTATAATTTTGCTACTAATAAAGTATTTTTTTTTTTAAAGTTACTGTACCTGGTTGCCAAGGAGACAACAGTGTCAGTGTAGAGCATGCTTGGGGAAAAAAAGAAATGTCAAGGTAAATAGAGAATATTTTATTGTAGGTCATTTTCAATTGAGCTGTAATTTTATTAAATTATGCAAGAAGTGCAAAATATTCTGTATTTAGGATACATGAGATGCTCGTTAGGAAATTAGCCCTGGCAAAACAAAGTAGTCTGGCATTTTATTCCAAAAATGTTAAAAGTGCCATTTCCACCATTGTCATTTCCTCAGCAGAAATCAATTAAACACAATACATAAGAACTATTAAAGGGATAGTTCACTTTGAAATTAATTTTTGGTATGTTTTAGCTTACCTCAAGGGCATCCAAGATGTAGGTGTCTTTTTTTACGCAGTAGTTTCAATTTTGATATTTTTAGGTCAAACCGTTCTTGTCTGTCAGTCATATAATGCAGGTCTATGGTCACTGTCTCAAAGAGCATGCACAGAGTCCAAATTAAAACAATTCCCCGTCATCCAAATTAAACAATTCCCCATCGTAAGTACACATTGATGGCCTAAGACACGAAACGAGCGGTTTGTGTGAGAAAACTAACAGTATTTATATCGTTTTTACGACTTATACACAGCCATGTCCAAGTGATCTGATCTGACGTGTACGCAGACTGGTGCATAGATATATACACACTAGATGTCGCCTTGTCTACGGCAGTTCATTGGAATGAATGTCTTTAAGGCGACATCTAGTGTATATATCTATGCACCAGTCTGCGTACACGTCAGATCAGATCACTTGGACATGGCTGTGTATAAGAGGTAAAAACTATATAAATACTGTTCGTTTTCTCACACAAAGTATTTTTTAATACTGTGAAGCTGCTTTGATACAATCTGTATTGTGAAAAGCGCTATACAAATAAACTTGACTTGACTTGACTTGACAAACCGCTCGTTTCGTGTCTTAGGCCATCAATGTTTACTTACGATGGGGAATTGTTTAATTTGGACGACGGGGAATTGTTTTAATTTGGACTCTGTGCATGCTCTTTGAGACAGTGACCATAGACCTGCATTATATGAATGACAGACAAGAACGGTTTGACCTAAAAATATCAAAATTGAAACTACTGCGGAAAAAAAGACACCTACATCTTGGATGCCCTTGAGGTAAGCTAAAACATACCAAAAATTTATTTCAAAGTGAACTATCCCTTTAAGAGTGTAAAAGTGTTAAGTTTATGTTTTAAATGTCCTCAGAGCCAAAAGTTATAGAAGAATTGCCCAAGTCCTATATACCAAGAAAGTTGTTCACCGTGGTTAAATTGTACTTCAGAAGAGTCAATTATTTTTGCATTTGATGTCGAGTCATATGTCAAAAAACACAATATCACAATGGCGGATGTAGTATGGGGAACAATTTTCTGAAAATTTCTTGGCCCCAATACCTAAAGTCCCCTCTTACACTCACCCTAACCTTAACTATATTGGTCTGCTGATTGGCTTGCTTTTGCACCGACCAATAATGCAGGGTTTTTGTTATGCATATTAACATGCCCAGTGTTGTAACTTGAGTTACTTAATCAGATTACTTTTTTCAATTAACTAGTAAAGTAATGCATTACTTTTAAATTTACAACAAACTATCTGAGTTACTTTTTCAAATAGTATTTTTCAAATACTTTGTTTTTCCATTTATTGACTGGCAGCTCTCCTGTCCCCATGTTGGGAGAAATCGTAAGTAAGTGCAGAGGTGTTGTGTGGGAAACATGATGGTTATTGTAGTTCTAGTCAGCAGGCATTTACTCATCTCACTTGCTAAAAAAAAAACAGATTCAGTATTACTCAAAATTTAAAAAACAGTGATATTCAGAGAGAATATTACAGAATATTAAAGAATATTACAGAACCCTGCAATAATTAAATATATTAATTTACACAAATATACTTTATTTAATCAAATTTTTTTCTGCTGCTGACTTTCGATGATCCATTTCAACCATACTTATAAGCAAAAATGACTTTAGATAAACATTACATTTGTGTTTAAAAAAAAATATATATATATATATATATATTGCTGAAATAAGTGTTGAATTTTCTTCTCCTGCATCCTATACGTTTTTTTAAACTGCGCCCTCTACTGTACAGGTGTGAATTTGCATTTCTTTCAGCCTGAGGCTTATTCATTTCAATTTTGGTGTGAAAGGGCCTTTACATTTGCCAAAAATATAACTTTTTTTTGTTGTTAGTAAAAAACAAACAAGCAAGCCCAGCCCAGGTGAGAAAAAGTAACGCAGTTAGTTACTTTTTAGGGAGTAACGCCATATTGTAATGCATGTTCAACACTGAACATTCCTCCCTATACCATCCTACATTTCACGTCCGTGAATTTATACTACACAACTACACTTCTGTATGATGCACTTCAGTGGAGAGTCAAGTTCTTTATTGAATACTATATATAATTTAAAAGTATGCATAGCAATATGCTAACACCCAAGTCGTCTCATGTGTTGAACACTATTTGTGTATTATGGATAGTTGCTGCCTATGCAAAGCATTCTAAGTAGGTCACTAATGAAGTTCCATTTTGATGTTTCCCAACATCATCTCATGGCAATTCGTATCTATTTTATGCTTTGGTAAATTGATGGCTAATTTGTATGTACAATCTACTTATGCCCCAGAGACAGTTATGTTTAGGGGTTGGTTGGGGTCACATTGTATGAAATCATATTAAATTGGCACCTCATAAAATAGTTGTTTTCCCTTGAGATTGGGTTGTGTTGCCTTAGAAGGCAGCTCATTAGGTTTTGGAAAAGAGCCACGCACACACACACACACACACACACACACACACACACACACACACACACACACACACACACACACACACACACACACACACACACACACACATGCAACCAACCAAGTACACATAAAGGCCTTTCTTAACTGACAGCTTTAATCAGATTTATATGGATGCAGTGAATGTGAGTGTTTAGGATTAAGGTCTTTGCTTTAAGTTTCACATGAAAGCAGTATCGTCAGACAGTTAAGTTGCAGGTATGTGTTTAAGATTGATATGCAGGCAGTGGAGGCACGTGAACCCTCCACGGTCCAGTGATGAGAACGATGACGCACTCCGTTTGAAAACCGTCTGCCTCACTGCAGGAAGAGTGCAGCGCTCTGCGAAAGTGTGATTAGAGCTAAATGATTGTGTATGTGTGCACCCGCGCAAGTGAACGACTTTGCATACGCAATTCATAAACTCTCCAAATGTCTGTGGCGCCGGAATCTGCCAAGATTGTGACTCAAATATCTCACATCTCCTCTCACTCCTCCCTGCATTTTATTCACCACTTCACACACTATTTCAGCCCTGCTGATGTCTCTTGCAGTCTGTCTTTCTCTCTCTTTCTCTCTCCTTTTGGTACCCTTTCAAGTTTTAACGTCATCCACTGTCTCTTTCATCCATTTACGCAGAGGAATATGAGTTTAACGGTGCTCATACTTTGTATAATCAAAATATACAAGATGAAAACCTGTCAATGTGTTTAAGGGATAAATGGGAGTTGACTCTCCACTCTTTATTTTCATCACTCAACAAATATTCTTAATGGTAATGAGAACATCATTAAATGCTGGGCATCAATTACAAATCCATACTTGGGTTCATCGTTTAACAAAGCACCTGTCTCTGAACACCTGTAACTGTAATTAAATCTAAAAGACGGAGAAAAAAGGGGAGTGTCAAGGGAGATGTGAAGATAAAGGTGACGTGCAATCTTGTCAAGAAGAGCTGGAAAAAGTAAGGAAGTAGAGGGAGTGAATTGGAAAATGTTGGTGAGGGAAGGGTGAGAGAAGAGCTGATGATGACATACAGAGCGGAAAGACCGAAAGAAGAAAGAGTGTGAAAAAACAGAATGTGTAATAAAGAAAGAGAGCTTTGAGCTGTGCTGAACTGCATGCTAGACAGAGATGTGGGAATGTATTAAAATTATTGATAATTTATACTGAATGAAATCCCTGCAGCAGCTAGAAATTAGAAATCTTCTGAGAAATGCAAAAGTGTGCACCTCTCTGCATAAATGAACTGAACAACACACTTAAAACCGTCTGTTTGTAAATGTCGATACGTACCATGCAGGAACTTTATTTATTTGGCATTTCTTTCTTGTGGGGGCGATTATCAACACTTCCAAACACTCATTGTGATGAGCAACTTCCGGTAAACTCACTTGCACACAAACACACACGTACAAACAAAAAATAAGTTGTTGCCCCTCCCATTTCTGTTTTCCTCACACATATCCCCCATCCATGCGATGCAATGACTCATTCTTGAACTAATATTCAGTGATATGACGTGGTCGCCACCCCTCCATTGCTAGCCAACTCATTGTGTCTCATTGTTAAGTAGCGTGGCCGACAGCCAATGTGAATGCAGATGGTGGGTGGGATGGTGAAGGGACAATTTGCGCAACTGTACTCCGTCCAATGGGGCATCGAGATTCAGATGTCTTGCATTCAAAGACCTGATTCCAAAAATAGCCTCATGCATCATAATTGGCCATAAACAGTTTACTCAATTGACGGATGTTTGACTAGTTGAATATAGTAATCGTAGTCTGGCAGAGTCTACAAAAGCATAATTCATATGACACTGACATATTTAATCTGCAATCAGTGCTAGATGTAACGCAAACAGGCTGAAGATTAAGCATTGGATGGAAAATGAAACAGCCTGCTGGCAGTAGTTTTTATGGACATTTATGTGGAATTGAGAGAAAAAGCACTTGAGCCTCTCACCGGGATTGTGTGTGTGTGTGCGTTTACATTTGTGTTAAGCACAGCCTGCCTTTGCACATGGTGGGAGACTGAAGCAAGCTTTCTACATCTTGCTGCTCTTTCAGTGAGACCCATCTGCTAAAGACAGTAAAGCTTTAGAAAGAAAGAAGAAAGAAAGAGAAAGAAAGGCTTTCTGAAGTCTTCTTTGACAAAAAAACAAAACAATTCAATAGCACAGCTGGAGTACTTAGTGAATACCTTTTCCAATAACATCATCATTTTGCATCTTTTTGTCAGCCTAAGGGGTGCATTTACTTGCATAGGCCAGTGTGCACACGTCTTGCATGCTCTGCAACTCTGAAATGAATTGAAGCTCTGAATGGTGGCCAGTGCGTTGCATGGTAACTGCATGTTATAGTGAATGATGTTGCCTTCAAAGAACTTTACAAGCAGTGAGGAGTAGATGTGTGTGCACCAGTGTGTCTGTCTATTTGTCTGTCTGTCTGTATGTGTCAAGGGAGGTCAGACTGAAAGATGCGAGGGAGAGAAGGCACATGTGAGATTGTACTGTAGAGTCGTAGCCGTTGGATGAAGATATAAAGAAAGTACGCCCACACCAAAGATGTTTCGTATCCACAGATAAGCATTCATTTATTTGTCATGCTTTCCGTCAATTTGTGTTCTAGTGAAAAGATTCAGCAGCTCATTTTTTTCACATTCTTACATTCAAATGCATACATTCTGGGTAAAAAGGTATAACTAATGCTTTGGTCATCTATGAGCGACCTCACAAACATGGTCGCTCGAGAGCACCTCAAGGCAGTTTGACCTTACCCGTCCAGCTGAGATATACATTCACACGTCATAAAAACAATTATAAGACATACATTTGTCATGGAAACATCTGTGGGACAAAAAGAGCAGTATTATCTGCTTCTCTACTGTCTCAGGGTAAACACAAAACAGGATATTGCAAGAATTAACAGTTGACCAAAAAAAATCTTTCCAATCTTTACCTATTTATTAACTTTAGATTGCATTTCTCCTTCTTTATCAGCATGTCCATCCTTTTTCATCCATCTCTTCGCCTCTACCGCCCACAACCACCCCTGCTCTCTGTGCTTTTTCTTTTTCTCTCCTTTTCTCTGTCCTCTTGTCCTTGCTCTCTCTCTCTGTTTGTTTTCCCTTAAGCCTTTTGATTCTTTATTGCAGTTCGAAAGAGGAGGAAAAGGGAATAGGCAAGGACCAGCAAAGAAAGCCATTGTCTTCAGCATGCCCACGAAGAGCAGCCCAAACAGTCTGTATTTGCACCTGCTCTCATCACAACAGTGACCAATGGTAGACATAATTCTGAATGTCGACCAATCTGTCAGTAAGCACATTTTACTGATATTCCAATTGGCTTTGCCCCAAGTAGTCAATTCAGTATTAAAGAAACGCGTCTTTCCACAGTGTCCTCAATATATTGCCTTGCCTTGGATTCAGTCTTAGTTTTAGCATTTTGCCTATTCTTTTTTGACTAGCTGCAAGCTGTTGATTGACTGGTTTGATTTTAAATCAGTACTTTAAATGAGAAAGGATGGAATTTGCTTTTATCCAGATAAAATCAGTTAAACTTGAATTTGAACAGAAGAATAAAAGAACAAAAGTCTGGGAACAATGTAGGTTGTGTATTTTACAGTAATAACATAACATGTTAACAGTATTTTGACAGAAATAAAAAACATAAAAACAACAGCATTCGCACACTCTTGTGCCATTGATCTTTCCATGCACTGACCATTGAAATAATATCACAGACATTACTCACAGTGGCGTTCTTGGCCATTCAGAATAGTGACAAACATAAGGCCTTTCATAGCGCTATTTACAGCTCCCTCTGCCAAGATGTCATATTTACACAAGTGATAATTGCTGTCATAGCTAGATGGTGATGTAATGAAATCTTTCGCCTTCTCTTGTGTGTGCTCTGTCTCTCTTTCTCTTGCGCGTGCTTTCTCTCTCTCTCATTGTGTGTCTTATCTTGATTTAGCTGTATTGTAAGACTTTCAAACTCCTCACTTCAGTATGCTTTGTGTATCTTGCTTTGTTGCTGCACGCCGTTCCTTTGTGCTTTTCGAGCCCTGAATGGTTTTGAGACCCATCTGTTATAATAGAGGAAATATTACATTCGATCACTCCCAAGGGGAATAAAAAGATTTGCTCATTATGCTATTGTTACCAGTAACTACTGAAAAAAATTGAGCAATAGCCTTGTTGGAAAGAGGGTGTCACAGTGACATCACAAGCTATAATTACAACTATCATAGAAGCACTTAGAGTGGCTGAAAAGTCTAAAAGCATACAAATATTGTACGTAAACATAAGATGGAAATTTCTATACTCTGTCTGCACTGACTGTGACAGAAATGGCTTAGAATACACTTGTCCTCAAAAAAGAAGGACCGAGTATCTGCTTAACTAGCCAAGCCCTGTGAACAGCTTTCATTACTTTCCATTAAGGCCCTGTACTGCCCAACGTTCCCTGCTTACCCACTGTATCCTAAATCAGTGTAGTGCCCTCTAGATACCAGGAACTAGAGGCTCAAACTGAACAGAACAAAGATACAAGTGAGGTTGATGGTAAACAGGAATCAAGGCATTGAAGAGTTAAATCGAGCAAACAGGGTTTTCCCTCCTCCAGAGAGGAGAAAAAATTAAGGGGAAGAGGGTTCTTCTGACATATTCAGCCAAACAGAAGATGGATGCAGACAGTCAAGACAGACATGGAGAGTAGCAAGAGAACAGAAGATGAGGAGCGAGAAGAAGAGGAAGATGGTGGCAGAGAGTCAAATTCAGGAGGGCACTCAAGCTCGAAGCAGCGCAGGGAGGTGATACCCGCATCTTCATTGCCGTAGTTGGCCCAATACTCTTCTGGGTCAAGCTTGGGAAGCAGAGCCTCTTCCTCCCCAAGCTCATACTTTGTGGATGTAGATGTGATAGAGGGATGTTGGGATTTTCCTCCATTTAAGGGGTACGCCCTGGTCTCTGAGGTTTTCTCATAGATACCCTTGGAAGTGCTGACGGGCTTGTTCTTGGAGAACCACCAGCGAGTCTTGGTGCTGAAGGTGGTGGTGGTGGAGCCAGCGAGGGAGCCGGGGTCGGGAAGTGGGCACAGAGCGAAGTCCATCTCCCTCAGGAAGCGCAGGTCCTGTCCACGACGAGGAGCTGGGGAAGCGCACAGAACCTCTGAGCTGGACAGACGGGCACTTCTGAAGAACTCCCACAGGGGACGAGCCTCGCAGCCGCATGCCCAGGGGTTGTTGTTCAGCCGCAAGAACTCAATGGAGGAGATGTCACGCATGGCCTGACCGGGCAGCTCTGCCAGGGAGTTGTTGAAGAGAAAGAGCATGGTCAGCCGGCCCAGGTCGCGGAAAGCGCGACGATTGACCTGACGGATTCTGTTGTCATGCAGCAGCAGGCGATCGAGGTTGACCAGGCCATGGAACACATTCTCGGACAGAGTGCGGATGCGGTTGCCATGCAGGAAGAGCTGGCTGAGGTTGATCAAGTCGGCGAAGAGATCGTCCTGGATGAAGTGGAGCTGGTTTTCCTGCAGGTAGAGGAACTGCAGGCTGTAGAGCTTGTGGAAGATGTCATGGGGAAGGGCGGCTAGCCGGCAGCGGTGCATGTGGAGGCTCTGAAGCTTCTCCAGGCCACGGAAAGCTCCACCCTCAAGGCGGTGCAGGTGAGGGTTGTCGCCCAGATCGAGCTCCTCCAGATCGCGCAGCTCGCTGAATGCACCAGCCTCAATCCAGGTGATGTTGTTGGAGAAGAGCCACAAAACCTGGTATGTGATGAATTGATGGACAGAAAGGAAAGGAAAAGGGTAGAGGGAGGAAAAGGTAATGAGGTGAAGATGTTGAGAATGAATACAAAATTAGTAAATTACACAACCAAAAGGACTGATATCTTTCAAATGGATATTATATGTATACACTTCCTTACCTGTGTGCCAAAAGCAAAAGACCCCACTCTCAGTTCAGTGATGCGGTTGTTCTGCAGAAAGACGCGCTGGGATTCGAAGGGCATGCCGTGGGGCACAATGGTGAAGTTCTGCGCCTGGCAGCTCACAGTCATGGGGGTCGGGTAACACACACACCGGTGAGGGCAGTTCAGCGCAGGCACGGGTTTTACCACGACCAGCCAGACAATCAGCCAGAGCGAGAGCGCGCCTGATGGAAAGAAAGGAGCGCGTCACATCACAAAGTCTTATTAGCGCATTGCATGTTTCCTGCCTAGAAGGGAGCTCTCCTGGTCCGTAAGTCTCATTTTATATACATGAAAATATAATACAAAAGATAACAATGACTACTGATTTTTGAAAAAATGTCAAAATTCACGATTCTCAAAACGAATTTTCTACAGATAAACTAAAACGTTTTCTTCATTATAACAACGTATTTGTTTCCATCCATGTAAGTTGTGAAAATCATTTATCTCATTACTACACGGTATTATAAGTTTCAACTCCTAAATTTAAAGTTAATTTTCACGTTTTAATTTTAAATTCGAACTTATGACTGCAGATTGTCACTTACAAATTTAATGCAACAATTTAGATTTATTATTGCATCCAATTACTCCAAACATTATTCTCTCCATCTAAATTTATTTCCAAGTTCAGAAAACATTTAACTTTTTAATACATGCGTACACTTGGTACAAATAAAATATTAATATAAAGCACTAAAACATTCATGCAAAACATCGTAGCACCAGAGAAAAAATATATTCCAACCAACTGTCCTTGCGTAAAGCCTAGCACATTTCCAACCGCCAATTTGGTCATATTCTAAATTCTAGAATTATTTGAAATGCATTCATTTCCATTAGAGCAGTTAAGAAAGTTAAGCATTTAAAAAGCACATTCAGACTAAAGATGAAAATTGAAGAAGCAGAAACTCACTCTTAAAGTTGTGCGCAAAGGAGCGTTGGCTCCGCGTAAAAGTTGATGTTTCCATTGCGAACCAAAGCCGAGAGCGAGTTAGCCTGAGGAGTTTAGCCACTGATTCCCTGCTATCTCCGCTGATGCTCTGGTTCCCGAGTCGGAGCGACTGAGAGAGTGCCGAATGATGGGTCCTGGGCCCGTTTTATACCCGAGCACAGCGCGCGCCTACGGCTGTGGGCACCGCGGAATCTCTCCTACGTCACTAGTCGGGTCAAGCCCAAGCGAGGGTGGCAAACGGAAAAGGCGGGACGGAGAGAGGAGGGGAGGGCTCTCGCACACCAGTTTGGACCGAGGGAAGTTCGACGTCTTAGCTCAGAGTTACGATTGTGGAGACGTAGTTTGGAAAGGGCGGGGGAGCGCAGGCACGGCGCCCGGTAATGACTGAACGACGAGCATGCGAGGAGGAGCGCACGAGGCACATGAAAGAGGCACACAGCTCGTTTCTTGGCTTTGCATCTGCGTCTCTTTGGATTATGTTGTCCTCCGCATTATTAATGAAACAAACGCATTGTTTATGCTCTAGAGACATAAGAGTCATGACTTCAAATATAGAATATAAAGCTTTAACACTGAGATAACCGTTAAGGGATTTAATAATGGGAGACTAAAGCAATTACTGGCATTTACTGCTGAAAGGAAATTAAAACCAGTACCAAATTTGGTCAAAATATGGGCAGCTTCCTGGAGTCTTAAGCCAATGGAACCTTATTTACTCCAAAGCTTTTTGCAATGTATGTATTAGGCCTATGCTATAACGCTGTCTGGCCCATATCCAATATATATTAGATTCATTAAAAGTATATACAGTATGTGAAAAGTGCTTCTTATGCTCTTGCATTCCTGTATATTCCTGTCCTGATAATCTAAGGCCAGATGTGCATTACTCCAGAATAAACCCAGACAAGGTAATTGGCACCCTGACGCAAAATAAACAAATAGATGGACATGAAATATTGATTTGAGTTTAAATTATTATATGTGAAAATTAAGTGTGTCCAGGAAAACTGAACTCAATCAGTATTGATTAACCTGTCCGTTTTTAAGTTATATTGCTTCTTAGGTTTCTTGTAGAGACCATGAAGAGAGCAAACACGAGCATATCTAGGCTATGTAGGTAACAGGGTTTCAGGGTGAGTGGTTAGGTATCCAGTACTGCCCTAGACATTAGTCATTATTCAGAGGTAATTCAGAATACCATGACTGACCAACCAGAATCAGAGAGCCTGGTAATAAACAGATAGACAAACTGAAAGACGGTAGACCCGAGGATGTCCATGTTGTTGTTTAGCGCCTCCTCCATTCACTCATGTTCTGGACACCTCTCTCTTTTCCTCCCTCCCTCTCCACCTCCACAAAAACTCAAGATGACTGGACGAACAGGCTTTCCCCGCTCCACCTACACCTACCAGCTGGACGTGAGTGTGTGTGATGGTTTTCATGTCTCATGTATATTACCCTATCGCCAACAGTAAGCCAAGTGAATGCCATGACTGACAGCATCTGGGTCGTGGTACAGTCGTCTAAGAAAATGAATGAAAAAGCGACAACAAAAAGACGGTGGCGGGGGAAGAATAGGATAAGGAGGAAGTACAGAGTGTGGTTAGAAAGGAGGAGTTTATGGAATTAAAAACATGGGAGAGAAGCGACACATGACTCATAGTGGAACAAGAGTGAAATGGGACTGCACTTAGAGGGATGTTGCGCATCCGAGGCTTGATTAGTGTGCGGGCCAGCAGCCTAATGCATGAAAGCTGTATCCCCTGTAGTGTTCCAAGAGTGGCTTTGTAGTGCCCTAAGGGAGTGCTCTACAGTGACAGCCCACATACAATGACAGATTTGCTTTGCCCTGTTGCACAGAGATAGCAGAATAAAATCAGCACTGATAAGTTTAGAGACCTGCGTCATGACCCTCGTTGGTTTTCTGCGTGTTATAGAAGCAAATTTGGGGCGAAGGGGTGGTTTGGAGGAGTCTGATCCCCAAATTAGGGGGAAATTTCCCCCTAAAATAAAATTCTGAAATTATTTACTGACCCTCATTTTCTCCATACATTGAAACTGGGGTTGAATGTTGTTTGGATTCTTAAAAAAAGCTATTTTTTTTGTGTGTCATCTGAAGAAGATGTAAAGTCGTACAGGTTTGGAACATCAGAAGGGTGAGTAAACGTGTGCGTTAAGAATTAATGGAATCAAATATAAAGGTTTACATTTACTAGACAACATAGGTGAATTTAATTTTATATTTTATTTAAATATATTGGTCACACTCTAGATCAGGGTCCAATATTTGTTCAAACGTATCTGGAAATGGAGATATATAGGAATGATAATTTCAGCCAATTAAAGATATGAAAGTTCCTGTTGTCTATCAAGTAAATGGAGGCGCAGTGAGGGATGTTGTATGTACGTACTACATTATTGGCATAATTTCATATACTGCGGCCATCACTGTTCTGTTCCAGTGTACAGTAACTCCCTCAGCATCGGTAAAAGTATAGTCACAGCAAAGCCAATAGCACTGTAATTAGACTTCAGGAGAATCTAATGATGCACAGCCACAATCAAATGTTAAAATCCCCTGGGTACCTTTACTTTCTCTCTTTCTCTTTATCTCTTTTTCCCTCACTAGCTCATTATTTCTCCCTTCCTGAACTCTTTAAGTCTTGCTGCTTCTGGCACCAGTGCCAGTAGTGTGTATCAATCTTCATCCTCCTATTTGCATAATTTGTGGTTATATCTTTATTATCAATGTTTGACCATTGTTTATATTGTTTTTTTTAACCTTAATCCATATATAAATTCACATATTTGTTTTTTGTGTGTAAAATTCTGATGTGGTAGTATCAAGAGCCTTACATGCTAATGTAAACTGTCATCACACCTAAACTCATCAATTAAATCCATGAATATTTATGCACATATGCAGTCTATAGGTGTAAATAACTTCTAAATGTGTTATCTATGTGTTTTAGAATGTCTATGGCCGACAAAAATGTGGATTATGTCTTTATTAGATTGGCTTATGAGTATACACATTATGAAAATGTGCTTTGATTGCTCTGATTATATGAAATCCCTTTTATGGGCTGTTCAAAACGAAGAGTCCACTAGAGATTCGGCAGAAAATTTATGCTGCTCTTGTCTAAACTAAAGTATTGAGGTTTGCTCAAGTGGATCATCTTGAAGACTGTTAAATATAATGAAAATGCTGCCATGATTGCATAAGAAACAAGAAGTTATAGGGCTTTAGTAGAGTTAAAGTTATAGTAGAGTCACAGAAAGACCCGAACCTTAAATTCAAGCGTTTAGGCACCCTTGGCCTATAAAATGAAACACATTTACAACTCTTTTAAAACACACTAGTTTCATTTTTCTACTAAATGAAACTAAAAGCCCCCTCCCCCTCCCCCTCCCCCTCCCCGTTATGAACAAATTGCATTTTCATCTCAAACCACCATTAAATGCACAATAAATAAAAATATTTCATTTAACAAGGCTATAGCTTTATTTTATATGACTCACAGTGAAAATATTCTATTCGAAAGTGATATTTCCCTTGAGTTGTCCACTTCTTCACAAATCACATGTTTCCCGTACCATATTTCCTTCATGTCTCATATTTCATCATATTCTTGCTCTTTACCAGCACTGTTGGGTCCTTGGTAAACAAGGTCACTTCTAACCTTTATTAGTAGCAAAACTTTGTTTATGGTATCACACCAGCACTGATGGACAGGCATAATCTGTGTAATGATAAAAATCAATTTCACACAACAAATGCTATAATGATTTTACGTTTATCATAATGATTCTACAGTACATGCAATAATTCATATTTTTAGGAAGATAACATTGAAACAATACTTTTTTTAAAATTAAAACAAGATTGTTTAATGTGAACTAAATTTTTTTTTTTTTTTTAAGTTGGATTTAAAAGTGCCCATAGTTAAAGAAACACCCATTTTGCATCTGGAAAGTTTTTCAGCCTTTTACATCACTGCCTGCTATGACAACACAAGATTATAATTAGTTAGAGACGTCAAGTCACGCTTCAGACAAAAAGAGAACGACAAGCTGTCAGACTTTTCCTCTCTGTCTTGACAGAAGCATTGTGTTTAGTTAATCGCTGTCTTTTTTTCTCCTCTGCCTACTTACAGAGCCACTTCCACTACGTGTTTCTCATATTTGTTCACGCTCTCTTTAAAACAGCTGTCATGCACTCTGCACTGACCATGATTTACTGATTTCATCCATTTCTGTTACAATACAGAAATCGATCAAACTAAATCTAGTGTTAAGTATTTGGACACTTAAGTGACACTTAGAAATGTATGGATGTTGCCTTAAAACACCACATAAGGAAAGATAGACACTTTTTTAAACAGAAACAAAAATCATAAAAATAAGTTTAGGTTCAGTTAAGATTTCTCCAGACGTAATGGAAAGTACATAGTAATTATGAAGAACTACATCTGAAGTGTAAAAAATAATCGTAATTTTAAAGGTAAAAGACTGTAAAAATTAGACTGTAAAAACGTGTTAATTGGTTAATGGTGAATTTCTGGTAAAATACTGTTAAATACAGTTTTTAAAGTGATAAAGAGCAAGTCATCTTATAATTTACAGTGAAAATCCATATTCTCTGAATTCTCCGTGACAGCTGGTTTTTGACTTGGTTGTTTCTTCTTTTTGTTTTTCTTATCATTATGTAAATTAAGGATTTATGTCGTATCTTATGTTGGTAAATTAATGTTTATTGTATTATTTTAGTGTCATGTGTGTTACCATGCTGATGTGTTGTTTTTGTGTGCTTGACACTGTGTGAACCTTCTATGGCATTTACTTCAGCTTGTAGAAAGTTGTCACGAACTTTGATTCATTAATAAGTGAACTTTGGGTTGCACGTTATTTTACAGTTAGTAAACTTTCAATGTACAGTATCTTGCAGTGTACTCACCCACAAAAGTACAACTAAATGGGTTAATTTAAGGTTTTGGGTAGGATCAGGGTTAGTACTAGAAATACATCATCGTATGTTCATGCCAAACAGGACTTTAAAATAAAGAGCTACAGAATTTTTTGGCTTTCTTATTACCGCCTGGGCATTATAAAGGGACAAAACAGATTTAAGTACTAGATTGGTATTTTAACTAAATTTAACATAATATTGCTTTAACATAAAATTCCCGGTTAAGTTCTTGCAAACACGGTTGTTTTTTTGTTTTTTATTACCATAAATTACAAAAATAAGATTAATAGTAGGCCTACGTGATTATTCTGCTATGACATCCTCTTGGGAACAAAAATTATTGTCATTTTTTTGCAAAACGTTTTTAAGTAGGCTATACGTATGTGTTTTGGCGGCCAGAGTAAAACAAACGGTAAAGGTACAAGATTTAAATACAGTAAGCTGACTGTACACATAATACACTGAATGTGTCACAGTACTAAAATCAACTCTAGACTCCTTTCTTGTAGTATATGTGATGACATCAACCAAGCAAAAAAAAAAAATCAAACAAAAAAAAACGCATAAAGCAGCCTAGTTGCGCATTCAGACGCTTTGTGTTCAAATGCCTGATGCCTGTGACTTTGAATTCATTTGAAAAGCTTTTTTCCCCACATATAGCGTACTGTGGTTTGTGTCACCGTCGTACACCATGCTGAGAATACTACAAGCATGAAAAGACCTCTATGCGATTCAGTATGAATAAAAGGCTATCAAATGTTCATCTGGCACTCTCAGATCTTTGTACAGGGCGAGATGGTTTATTAATTATGTATTGCAAAATTCAAAATGTGTCTCTATTACACTAAGAAGCTGAATGTCACTGATGTGTTTTATAAAGCATATCTCGTTAAAGGCGGTGTCACTGCGCTGTGGTTTTTATCCTTAGTATCTCATCATGGTTTATTTTTTTATATCAAACTGTTCTATCTAAAATGCTAAACTGCAACTTTAAGTCGTTACTACTGTTGTCTTTACATATTTTTACTGCAGTGTACTGGTGTACTCAATTATCATACTGTATGTGACAATTGATGATATGATGCTTTAGATGTGCTCCGATATATCTACATTTCATTAGTTGTGTGAATCTAGCTATATTAACATCTAGGCACCTGTCTAAGCACACATCTATAGTAAATCTATATCTACAATGAACTCAAAAACAAAGGAGAGCTGGATCCATATGCAAAAAAGACCAGGGAACCATGCATGGGCACAGAATGAGCAGCACCAAATGTAAATCCGTTTCGGACAGGGCTTGACAAAGAACACAAAAAACACTGGGGTTTAAATACACAAAGGGTAATTAGCAAACAAGACACACCTGGGAATAATCACAGAACTAATCAACTAGAAAAACTACAAAGGACTACAAAAATGGCACACAGGACAGGAAACAGGGTAAAATGCTAACTAAAAGTCCAATAAACAAAACACACAGAACACAAAGCCAGAGAATATGTAACAATAGGTATCTTTCAGTATCTAAATCTTTATCTTGACTCTTAAAACATTCTTTATTGTCATCTGTGGTTCCATGAAGAACCTTTAACATCTATGGAACCTTTGCATTCCACAAAAGGTTCTTTACTGTAGAAAATGGTTCTTTAGATTTGTAAATCTATAGGCATCTCTCTTTATCCATACGCTCTCACAGTACCTATATCTTTATATCAGTAGTTACCAATGGAGTACCCCGAACACGGCACATTTTTGATGCCTTCCTTATCCAAGGGATAACCCTTGAGGTCTTGGAGTCTAATGACTTGAATCAGGTGTGTTTGATTAGGGAGACATCTATAATGGGCAGTGTTGCCTATAGGCACCTATCTGTAGTTGCGCATATATCTACACCTACATCTATGCGTAACAAACACTTCCCTTCCTTAGTTCTTTTTGCAGTTGTTGCATAACCCTGACCCACATCCTTCAGTCCATTTCTGTTATTTTCTCACTCATCTGTTTCCTCTGCCATTGAACTGCTGAGTGTCTGCCTTCATTTTCTCCCAAATAAAACCTTCAATGCACAGTAGTCTCCAAAAGCAGTCTCTCTCTCTCTCTCTCTCTCTCTCTCTCTCTCTCTCTCTCTCTCTCTCTCTCTCTCTCTCTCTCTCTCTCTCTCTCTCTCTCTCTCTCTCTCTCTCTCTCTCTCTCACCTCTCTCTCTCTCTCTCTCTCTCTCTCTCTCTCTCTCTCTCTCTCTCTCTCTCTCTCTCTCTCTCTCTCTCTCTCTGCTTTTCTTTCAGGGACATTTCTTCTCTTTAGCTCTTTCTGACATATCCCTTTTGTGATTCTTCCTAACTCTCTTCCTGCCTCATTCTTTCTCACTTTTTTTTGTTTTGCTTTTTCATCTTCTGGTGACATCTTCACTGTCCTCCTCTACCGTGCTGTTTTCCTCTCTCACTCGTTCTTTTCTTCCTCACCTTCTTTTCTGCACTGACTCTTTGTCAGACTCAAAGAGAGGGATGCGAGTGTTAGTTTGCTCACTGCCTTCTGTGTGTGATCTGTGTGTGGGCAAAGTGTGTGATATCTTTGTGTACAGACACAGCTAGAACTGTATGACCCTGTATGTGTGTGAAAACAGCAAGTATTGTGGAATTGTGCTTGTGTCACTCAGCTTGAACCACTACATTGTGTTTATGTGTCTCTCTGTGAATGTGACAATGTGATCATAGCTCTGTCATTTCCTGTTTTTTATACAACAATCTCAGCCCTAATTTGATTGGTCGAGTCATGAGTGATATCAGAGACCTAAGGAGGAGACAGACCACACATAGAAAAATGATTGGAGGAATCTTAACGCTCAATACCCTTTTTCAGAGTGTCCTTTCAAATGTGATTTTTGTGCCTATCCAATTGGAATTTCACATGCCACATAAACGTGAACACGTTAGACATCGTTGCAGAACTTGCATGTCCTGATAGGCAAGAAAGGGTCGTAGATGTGTGGATCAGGGTGAGTAGCAGTGACTGGTGTACTTGTTTGGTACCCAACTTAGATGAAGGGATGTAGCTGTCAAACTTCAGAATGGACACTTTCACAATGATTTGTAAAAAAAAATGTTGAATGCTACACATAATGATGTAAGATAACATCTGTTTTGCAAACCCCATGTTGCTGTTTTTTGTTTTTTGGCATATGGCTACCTGTCATGATTCCTGTCCTGTGTTCGCCTTGTCTTGTGTGGACTTTTGTTTGTTATTTCCTCTTCTGTGCCATGTTTTGTAGTCCTTTGTAGTTTTCCTTGTTGATTAGTTCCTGATTGTTCCCAGGTGTGTCTTGTTTGCCAGTCTCACCTTGAGTGTATATACCCCAGTGTTTCTCATGGTCTTTATCTGGTGTTGTCCTTTGTTAGTGGATGTTAGTGGATGTTAGTGGATGTTAGTGGATGTTAGTGGATGTTAGTGGATGTTAGTGGATGTTAGTGGATGTTAGTGGATGTTAGTGGATGTTAGTGGATGTTAGTGGATGTTAGTGGATGTTAGTGGATGTTAGTGGATGTTAGTGGATGTTAGTGGATGTTAGTGGATGTTAGTGGATGTTAGTGGATGTTAGTGGATGTTAGTGGATGTTAGTGGATGTTAGTGGATGTTAGTGGATGTTAGTGGATGTTAGTGGATGTTAGTGGATGTTGCAGTTTCTGGAATTTCCTGCGTTTGGATTATTTTGTTCTTTGCCTCCGCCTGGATTTACTTTCTGATTGTTTTGTTAATAATAAATGTCAAACTGCACCTGGATCCAATGCCCTGTCTTTACTGGAACAGCCTACGTTACAGCTACCAATGCAACATCATTGCCATCAGGCACGTGTACAGATAGACCGTAAGTGCTGCTCAAGCACCAGACCTTTTGGCCTCTGACTAACTTTTTTACTAAGACTAGAGACTTTTTGTATCTTATAGTTTGTTTAAAATTGGCCCGTGGCATCAATTCTCAATTAAGCATGCGCATCCGCGTCTCCACGTCTCATTGGCCAGGTTACGATTGTGTTTTCCCAAAACTTCTGCACTGTTTGTCAGCGCTGTGAAATTAAACAACTATTAAAACATCTCAATACAGCCAGCCTAACTTAGGTAATAGCCCTCTATTAGGCTTAACAACAAGCAAGGTAGGTTCGCATTGACATAAAATAGCGTCATGCAAGGTAATGCCACCGAAATTAATAAAAATGCCCCCAAAATTCAAGATATGAATTACTCTATATGAGTTATTGTATTTTGTGTTTATAACATAATATAGTTGAGCAATATTACACAAGCAAATGATAATCATTCAAACTATTTTCTTGAATATCAGCATGATTACAAATATGATATTCATTTTATACAACAGTTCAATAAACAATAAGTTGATTTATATGAATTGACCATTTTTAGACACAACGTTGTCAATTTTGCCTGGTTTTGCTCTATTTTGCCAACAGAAATAGTTCCAAACAAAGCAGAAAATTTGGCATAAAGAACAATATGAACAAATTGTTTGAATGAATGATTCTATGATTCACTTATTATGACTTGCCACCACTCACTCGCGGTTTAGTAAGTGGTTTTAGTAAGTGGTTTATGTCATTATTATTTCATTTCCCGCTACATTTCATATTTCTGTATTCAAAATGTTATATTTAGATCTATTGTAATTGCAGTGTAAATGGATTTTGATAAATGGTAAGATGGATTTTGTTTATATTAATTTCAAATAGTGTAATTAATTAGAAGATGATTAACAATATGGACCTTTATTTTTTATAAATAATTATAAGAGGGGTGCGTTTATTTAACTTGAGCACCTGCCCCCCAAAATGTCTGTGCACGCCCTGCCCTGATTGTCATAGAAACCAATGCAGATATTCTGGAAAATGAAATAGCACCACAGGACACACAAATCGAATCTAAACAGTTGCGATGCACAGTGTGCAAAGTCAATGATTTAGATCAGATTCCAATCAGATAAACAAATATTTGGATTTGGACTGTGAACGTAGCCACTATGAAGGCTATAGGAATGGAAGTCCCACATTTTAGTTAAAAACTGTGGGACTTCAATCACACTTTAATTAATAATGATAATAAATCGTTAGTAAGGTGTTAAGTGCAGGTAAGGGATATAGAATATGGTCATGAATAAGGCATTAATATGTGCTTTATAAGTACTAATAAACAGCCAATATCCTAGTAATATTCATACTAATAGCAACTAGTTTATAGTTAGAATTGGACCGTAAACTAAAGTGTTACAGGGACTTATTGTTACTCTACACTGATAAAAATGATTTTGTGGTAAAGTAAATACTACAGAAAAAAACAATGTAATTTACATGAAAAAGTTAGTTCAGGCAAGAGTAAAAAAAAAAAAAGTAAATTCTATATTAGTACTCAATTCAAGTGTGTAGAAATGAAAGCGTAAATATCAACGTTATAAAATTAAGTAAAATTACTCAACTTGTCTGATACTGGTGTTCCCATCATGCACTGGGCCTTGAATAATTAATGAGGTTGATTTTTCACTGTTTTCAAACTGTATTCACACTGTTTCATCATTGCTTTTGTTGTTAGGATTAGTAAAGTGCCATTTTGTGACATTTTGAGTTCATTTTCTACTCAAACTGACACAATCAAACACAAAAACGATCCATCAAATGTTACCGTCATTGTGTATTGTCTACCAAGTATTGAGTTCTCTGCGTTCACATGATGCTTAACATCTGATATGTAGATATGCTGTCTTACACAATATCTATTTTATTACTTGGGTATTTTTAAGTAAAGCATATACTTAATTCAATATTATATTGTTTGAGTGAAATGTATTGCAAAGGAAACTTCAACTAAATAAATATTACTCAACCTTTTACTAGTGAAGTTAAAATTACTTATTTTCTTTGTTACTTTCACTTAACTTAGTTAAGTAGAGTTTACTTAATTCCATATGTGAAATTTACTTAAAAAATATGCGTGTGAAATTTACTTAAAAAATATGTGTGCAAAAACTTGCCAAAGAAAAATTGAGTAAATTTTACTTATTGTTTTTTTCAGTGTAGAACAGGGTTTCATAAAGGGAATGTGCCCTCATAATCTTTAATCTTTAATCAGATTCCCCTCCCATCAAAATCAAGTCCCACTCTACATTTGATCTTGTTCAAGAAGCTGCTTCACTCGCATATACTGTACATTACAATAGGAAGGAAGAAAAGACTATCGCAACTTCTGTTTCATACCAACTTTATATGATTGAAATATTAACTCAAAATCTCACAGGGTACTTTAAGTAAATGTTTTAGGTCAAAGGGGTTCAGTTGACAAATAATTGTGTTATTGCAACATAAATTTAGCCTATATCTTTTAGCTACCAAAACTGCCATGAAACTAACTTGCTGTAAAGGGACTTTTATGACATTCAGTTAAACAGCCCATACTTCACTGTTTGTAGCCCATCACTATCATGTAATTAAGCTTGAAGACATTTTTTGAATATCAGAATGTTTGTTTTTTCTCTCTCCAGAGATTAGAATGTAAACATGCATAAATGTCAACATTATCATAATATAAGGGATTCAGTTCTGTCAACCAAGACAAGAGCTTACTAATGCAATATAGTGAATCTGCTATTTTATTAACCGTTACTCCTGGTTGGAGGCTTCTGTAAAAATTTAGTTTAGGTAAAATATTTAGTTGTGCGTATATTGTGTCCATTTACAAGTTGTAATTTACGCACAGCTGGTGCAACTGACCCGATGTTCGGAAAACCCAGAGTGGAGATACTCGGTCTGTACATCGCTTGACAACATGCAAAGCTTGACACTTTGACTTATTTTGGAAGTATGTTGGTGGAGAAAAAAACAACATATTATTGGCCAACAAAATGTACTCAATGTTAACTTTTTTATTGAAACGTTAAGTGAAGTTCCCAAACTTAATTTCGGGAAAAGTGAACCCATCTAATCTTTCAATTAACTGCCGGAGAATAAGCAGCCGCATAAGAAGCCGCTCACCTTGCTCTGGCATCAGCTGTTTTGGCATCCCTCCACCTCCCCAAGTCCACCAACATAATTTAGGCATCTTGCTAACATACTCATCATCCAAGCTTTAGTAGTCCCAATAGGGGGTGTATCTACGCTTGAGTATATCTGCTTCTTTGAGCCCCTCCACTCCGGACAACAAGCCAAATACGCTTAACCTTAATAGCTTAAATATTATATACAGTATAAAAACAAACGCATGAATTAAACTCTTGTAGCCTATACGCTGATTTCACGTAACCGTTATTTTGAAATCGAAAGTGAGGCTCAGTTGGGAAGAAAACCGGAAGTGTCGCCTTTAATCACAGGAGAGTCGTGAATGCGATGGCGTATTGTTGTGTTTAATGATGTTGTGTCAATTCTAAAAATGTACATACATTTCTTTCATACTTTAGACTATATACAGTGAAATTCATTTATAAATAAATTTATTTTATATATAATTCAGAATGTAAAAAAAGAAGCAGGAATGAACTATATACATATCCTATATTGGATATTAACATCCAATAGTGTAAATCGCGGCAGCAGCTTCAGGTTGTTAATCCAAGGCATTGTTGTTTATCTTTACTTCCAGGGTTCTTCCCACCGGAGCCTCACTTTCGATTTCAAAATGGCGGCTGCGTGAAATCAGCGTATAAGGCTGTCTCTGAAAGCTGAGAAATGAAGGTAGAACGACTGCAAGGCACGTCCAAATCCAATGATCATATTACATACTGTGTTCTTAGATACCTTATCTGATCGATTTTTCAAGGCAACATGTATCCTTCACTGTTTATGATGTCCATTAGCCTGTGCATGTGATTCCGTGACTTCAGCGTAAGGAAAACAACAATGGCATCTGAAAGTTGTGGCTAGCATTTTGTGCATTAATGTAGTTTTTTGCCACATTTTTCATTCTCCAGTCCCTCCTGGGTGTCTGGAGGTCATGAGGAGGTATACTGTCTGGTGGTAGTTGGCCCCGATCCAAAACAATGATTTCAGGATCTCTTCGTCAAAATGCGCGATGACAGAACTGTTCAGTGTAACTAAAAAAAATCAAGTCCCTTCTGGGCAATCACAGTGAATTTCGCTGCATAATCCATTACTTTGGTCGGTCATTCTGTCACAAAGATGAAGATGAGAGTCCACAGGTTCCAATATGAAATGTCTTTAATAATAAAGTAAACTCAGGTAAATACATAAGGTGTAACAGTGTGTGCGTAAAACAAACGAAAAACGTCTTAGAAACTGTCCATAGAAACTGAGTTGCGTGAAACAAAGGCAAAGAAACACATGTGACTAATTAATACAAACTAAAAGTCCATGAAAATGAAACTAAGAACAAACACAACTGAATACGTGAAACAATATATATAAATTAGAAAGATCAATTGATCATACAATCAAGATTCAACAATTTTTGTTTAACTCAGTGTAATGTAATTTAAGGCGAAAGGAACTCTCTGTACTTAATTCAAGGCAGCAACTTTTTTTCATTTTCTTTTTTTACACTGTAGCCATATAGACATTAAAAAGTAATAAAAACAAAAACACACACAAAAAAATCTACATCTAATCATCCTCTTGGCAAAGTTTTTATTCCCAACAGATTAAAACTTCACATAGATTTTTTTTCTCCCAAATAGAGGTTATCAAATATCTTCCTGTTTGCACTGTTATACTCTTATCTAACACTAACTCATTTTCTCCTGCTAAAAATACCCTCTGTTCACATATGGCTCTTCCCCCAGATTCCTCAGACTTGCCCCAGCATCCCAACGCAGTTTCTGGCCTCTCAGCCTCATGCACTCACTCATTCACACACTCTCACCCCTCTCTGCTCTTTATTTTTAACCCAGTCAATCAGACACTGCTCACCGATGACGCAGATCCACATGCAGCTCTGACACCATCAGCCAGAGAGAGAGAGAAAGAGAGAAGGAGGCTGGCAAAACGGGGACAAGCTGTGGCAAAGAGAGGAGACGGAGGGAGAACAAAGTGCTCAAAATTATCAAAGAAAAAAAAACATCAAAAATGCATCAGCTAGTGACAAGTTGTTAAAGAGTGTACTGTTAAAATATTTAACATCTAAACTTACTAGTTTTATTCTAAATATGACCTAATATATTCGGAAGACACCATTACAAGTCTTTTTTAAGAGTCAGATCAGGTAGAAACAGATCTTTCAGGTAACACTTTTTCACCTTTATAAATATATCTATATTTATGTATTTTTTACAGTGTATGATACATATGCAGCTTTGTAGGTGTCCTCACTCTTTGCCTATTCTCCACTATCTCTCTGTCACTTTCTCTCTAACTCTCTCTATCTCACTGATAGGTTCACACCCACTCGTTTGTTAAACATAAAGACAAATAGCTTACATCACTCTCGGCGGAAAGACTTTTTAGGAAGTTCCATAAAAAGAACCGCTTCTCCCCCGGCTAACTCACAACACAGCCGTGACGCAAGAAAGAGACCTGCCGTGGCGCACACACACACACACACACACACACAAACACATACAGCTCTTGCAGGCTCTCTGTATGCATGTGGTTCAGAAGGAGAGAGATGAAACGGCAAAGGACATGTCTGTAGATTTTCTGTGTGTTTATGTGTTTAAATGGAATACAGAAAACCCATTAGTCAAAGAGGATATTGCACTGTAAAAGGGTTTTGTTAGAAAAACTAATGTGCTAATCTGGTTTAACTGATGATAAATATGATTTTAAATTACTGAAGAATTTGTAAAAGTCAGATCAGGTAGAAATTGTTTCCTACGGTAACAATTGCACATCTGCACTGTATGTGTGTGTAGATGTGAAGCCACGGTGTTGTTGACGTCATCTTGACGTATTTCCCCACTGTTGCCAGTTAGCAAGCTACTACAATTAATTTTGCGTGGAAAAGTACAGAAAAATGTGTGAAACAAGCAAAAGAAGACTGACTGCTTCTTCGATGATCTAATTGTTAGTACCTTCTTGTGGTGGCCGTGTAGTACTACAAGAGTGAGATTCAATTAACTCAGCATCCCACTGAGCCGTGTGATAACTAGCTTCCCTCTAAATCATTCCAGCCTCTGTCCCGAATCATCCTCTATCTGCTCTTCATTACCTCCCAGAGTGTGAGGAGGGAAAATGTGTGAGAGACAGGCTGATCACACACTTAAGATGTGGAGTTACTAGATTTCCCAAGGTGCCTGGTGTGTGTGTGTGTGTGTGTGTTTGTAGATGTTTACGTAAGTAAGACTTTGGGGCGACTGACGTCAATGAAAGGGCTGGATTTTGTGTGGAGCTGGGGTGAATCTTAATTCTGTTTGTGTATTTGTTTCGGCCTGGGTGGAAAGATGATGTCGATTTCAAATAAATTATTAATTCATTCAGGAAGGTTTAGAATTACATACTCATGCTTGTGCCTGGAGAAATTGGTCAGATGTTGTATAACCCACAATCATTCTGTTCATGATGACAGAAGCCTATATCTGTCTTATTTTAAGATGCTATTAAATCTCATTTCAATCCAAAGAACAGACAGACAAAACATACACTGGTTTTTTTTTTTTTTTTTTGTGCACGCACAGCACATGCTCCAAAAATGTTGATAATAATCAGCTTGTGTAATTATATTAGTTTAATTGACTTGACAGCTGACTCAGAATCTTCATTTTAAGAGTAATCCTAGACTATTGCTGTATTTAAGCCATTTAAAGGGTCATATCATAATGTTCTTTTAATATTTACAGTACAGGCCAAAAGTTTGGAAACATTACTATTTTTAATGTTTTTGAAAGAAGTTTCTTCTGCTCATCAAGCCTGCATTTATTTGATCAAAAATACAGATTTTTTTTTATAGCATCTTTCTTGCATCTTTCTTTTTCAGTCTATCACATGATCCTTTAGAAATCATTCTAATATTCTGATTTATTATGAGTGTTGGAAACAGTTCTGCTGCCTAATATATTTGATGAATAAAAGGTTAAAAAGAACTGCATTTATTCAAAAGAAAAATATTTTATAATAATATAAATCTTTTTTACTATCACTTTTTATCAATTTAACACATCCTTGCTGAATAAAAGTATTGATTTATTTCAAAAAAAGAAAGAAAAACAATGACTGACCCCAAATTACTGACCAGTAGTGTATATTGTTGTTACAAAAGATTAATATTTTTAAAACGTTTGCTTTTTTTAAAACTTTTTATTCATCAAAGTATCCTAAAAAAGTATCACAGGTTATGAAAAAAAATTAAGCAGCAGAACTGTTTCCAACTTTGATAGGGAATCATCATATTAGAATGATTTCTAAAGGATCATGTGATAGACTGGAGTAATGATCCTGAAAATTCAGCTTTGCATCACAGAAATAAATGATAATTTAAGGTATAATAAATTGAAAACCAATTATTTTAAAATGTAATAATATATCACAATATTATTATTATTTTTTTCTGTATTTTTGATCAAATAAATGCAGGCTTGATGAGCAGAAGACACTTCTTTCAAAAACATTAAAAATAGTAATGTTTCCAAACTTTTGGCCTGTACTGTATATGTTTTTATTCCATTTATGGTATAATGTACACATTTTTTTTGTATTAAAAATGTCATGAAGTAGTTTTTATGACCATATTCTCAAATTTAAATTAAATGTATTTTTGCTGTAACTCTTTTTGTAACATTTCTCTTAAAAAAAAAAGATTAATCTGAAAGGTAGGAGCCCTGACATATAGGCCTATATGTTACATTCGCACTTCACTATTTTACAGCAGGTGAAAAAGAGAATGTGAAATCAATAATAGTATGTCTGAATTCACACTCATAAAAACAGTAGACGAAAAGTTACTATTTTCCACGAGATTTCGAAGTGCACATTCAGTGGACACTTTTTATATCCCATGAATTCATGGGAGAGGATCTGTGGATGGCGACGCAACTGACACTGAAGGTCACATGACAACATGAAAAATGTCCAGATTGCATTCATACATTTCATACTATGTGGAATGTACTTTTTTAACAGTCGCAATACAAGTACTTCAAAGAAAGATGCAATTTCGGATGGAGTCGGAGTTTCCTGTACTGGTAGCGCTGCATCATCTTGAATCTACAGCACATCCAGTGTAGTCTGTTTCTCCTTATGAATGACTCTTATGATTCTGTTCTTTTTAATAAGCCAAACACATGCAGCTTTCTGGTTACTGGTTGTTCATGTGACAACATTGTATAATATATTCATTATGCGATTTGTCAGTAGCATATTTAAATACATTTTTGTTTGTTTATTTAATGGATTTCATACTGTGAAAAGTGGATGCACGATATATCAGCCACCATATCGGTATCGGCCAATAACTGTTCATTTTCAATGCTATAGTTATCGGTCCGATAAGAAAATTTGGCCAAAATATATTAAAGCCGATACATAATGGATAATTTCCTTCTGCTGAAACATTTCAGATGCACACTGTTCGCCATGATGCTTTTGAACGACTTGAAATACGATTGAAATCACTTCAAAAAGGAAAATACTGTTAAGTGCAACATGTGCAACTCAAGTCTGTCATATAGGCTACATAAAATGATGAGAACATTATAATTGTGTTCGTGGGACTTGCTTTTAATGGTGAGGACTTCTGTTTTTGTAACCAGGCTCTCAAAAATTATATCAAAATCTGGATTTAGATTTATCGGCCAATATATCGGTTATCGGCTTTCAAATATTAAGAATTATCGGTTATTGGTATCAGATACAATTTTCATATTGGTGCATCCCTAGTAAAAAGTTATTAATTTATTAAATTATTCAAAATTGCAATCCTACCTCACTGCTAGGAACAACATTTTGGCGAAATTTCAGATCATTTACTATTATCTTTGGATCCACGCCAACTTGACTAATAGTAGAACCTGAACACTAAATCATTGTTAAATCGGTGTTATAATAATGTGCTCCGTTCTGTTAATGTGTTCTGACTTGAGACATATTTTTTGTTCTGATGTTAGTCATTTTAGTCAGAGTGGAAATGTGATCTGATGTATTGATGGTAAAGGGTGAATGCCTGCATGGACAGAGACAATCAGCAGTGATATCAGGGAACCACAGTCACAGGTGTCACTTTTATTACCGTTCCAAAAAGGATGTGGAGGTTTTTACATGGCCTTTAGGTCAAAACACCCCTCCCCCTGCCACCCACCGCCCTGCCCCCAACCCACCCATGTCAATCATCATCCCTGACCCACACGAGTCAGGCATCAGTTAAGGCTCGTTGTGATGGACTGATTTCCTCCGGGGAAAAGTGAATGGAGGATGAGGAAGAGGAGGAAGATGGAAGAATGAAGAAGATGGAAGAAGAGGTGAAGAGTGGAGAGTGAATAAAGAGGGCTCGGAAAGATCATCTGATAACAGCAGCCACATTTTTTATTGTCTATTGTCTTTTTTTTCTTACAAAGCCCTCTCTCCTCCTTTCCCTTCCCAGGATGACTCATACGGGTGGTGCGCTCCTCCTCTCCTTCCTGGCCCTCCCCCCTCCACCTCCTTCATCTTCTCCTCCTCCTCTCTTTCTCTCTCCCCTGTTCCCTCTCTTTCTCGTCCTCCCTAGCCCTCACTTGGTGGCCATAGTGTAGCAGCCGTCTGGGTGCCACTGCATGTCACGGATGCGCCTGACGGACTGCATTTGGGGATGACGAGCGCCAAACTCATTAAAGTGACGGTATTCGCCCTTCTCCAGCAGGTACTGGCTGCCACGGTAACCAGGATACTGGTAACCCACCCAACTGAAACAAGAGGTGAGAGGAAAGACAAACAGACACCACAAACATAGAGAATTAATCAAAGTGAAGAACAGAATTCAAAATAGAGAAGAGCCTCTTATCAATTACTTACATATTGTATAAACGATCACACTGGAAATTATTTTATATATATTTTTAATGTTTGAAATATTAGAAGTACTAATACTGTTAGTTTATCTAGGTGGCGTAACTATAAAGCTGACTTGTGTAATGCAAGGCCAAAGTAATGACTGTTTTCAAACAGGTTTCCGGAAAGCCTGCTATTACAAACAGATATTCCCGCCAAAACAATCTCATGGCAGTTCGTGAGTATTAATTGTTTTTGGTAAACTGATGGTTAATACGTATGATCTGCTTACGACCCAGTGACAGTTATGTTTAGTAGTGGGCTTTTAAAATCACACGTTTTCATACGAAATCGACACCTCGTAAAATAGTTATGTTTTCCTGTGATGTTGGGTTGGTTCCGCCAAAAAATGTTTTTAATAGTGCCACATTTTATACACGTTTTAAGGGATAGGAGAAAGTGTTTTAACATAAATAAATAAAAAACTACAAACTTCTGCTTTAAACTCAGTGGATTTAGGAAGTGAGTGTATGACTTAAAGATCACAGACTTCAAATTTCTCTAACAGATCTATTTTTTATGTTCAGATATCACAGTCTACTTGCACTCAGATTTCTTCTATGCGAGACCACTTACGTGCCACAGCTGACCATGATGCTGCCAACGCGGTCGGTAAAGCCGAAGGTGTACATACTGGGCACATCGTCATCGATGATCTCCATTTTGCGGCCCTTGAACTCACCAACTTCAAACATACAGATCTTATGCTTTTCTGGGTCCTGTGAGGAGCACAAACAAGGAGTTTGAGGTATAATATTTATTAATAAATGAATATGGATTATATTGATATAGGACATAAAGAGTGAGAAGAGATTAGGAAATGTTGGGAGCCAGATTCAAACTTGTGTTCCCTGCAAAAGCAAGCACCATTGCTCAGTGTGTCACTGAATACATCAATGAATATGGATTTAAATATTTTTAGCCTTTTGGCACTTTTATGGATTCAGTGTGTGTGAGATAGGACAGGAAATGATTGGATAAGAGTGTGATGGGATTAGGAAATGTTTGGAGCCAGATTCGAGATTCAAATTTGCATTGCCTGCAAAAGCACCATGACTCAGTGTGGCAGCGAATACATCCATGAATATGGATTTAAAAAATCATTTTTTCTTTTTCAGTTTACCTTTAGCCTTTTAGCCACTTTTATGGACAGGAACAGAATAGGAATGGGATTCAAACTTGCATTGCCCAAATGAGCACAATGGCTCCATGAAACAAACTGAATAATGTTTTGACGATTTCGCAAAAATCAACTAAATGAAAACATTCATACACATGTATAATGAATATAAGGGATGAATACCATTTTGACAGGTCTGAAGGACAGCAGGTAGTCATTCCTGTGGCAGTTGCTCCAGCAGTCCCAACGGGGGTACTCACCCTTCTCCAAGATGTACATCTCTCCGCAGAAGTTCATCTGTTCCCAACCCACCCAACTAAAGAAGAGAAAGAAGGACAGAGAGAATGGAGGAAGTGTTGAAATACAGAACAGTCGGTAAGTCACTCATATGTATCACATAAAGACTCACGGGCCACACTCCACGCGGAGGGAACGCACTCTATCCATGCCCATTTCACACACGTTCATGCACTCGTTGGAGATCTCGATCATGCGGCCCTGGAAGTTCTCCTGATCAAACACATACATCTGAACGAGAAGAAAGAGAGGAGGCAACCAGGTCATTTTTGCTTGTTATGCAACTATAAATTAAAGTTGATAGTTTTAGTTTAGCTTAGCTTAAAATACTGCATACATACAACACCCACATCTATTTCTATGGAAACTGAATTTTGCTCAGCTGTTGGCCATCATTCACGTTTGCAATTTCATCAGTCTTCACATGCAACCTTTATGCATCTGTAAATATGGTAGCGGTACATACCTTGTAGTTTCCCACACCCATCTCGGTTCTCTTTTGAGTCTGAGCAGCCTTCCCATCAGGCTGGGAGGCGGGCTTGGACTTCTCTCCACCAGTGGACATGATGACTACGATAAGAGAGCATATGTACAAGTGGAGAAATGAGAATAATTTGCAGCCTCCTTGCTGGAAATATCTATTGTTGGACATATAGTGATGTCAACAGCTAAATATTGCTCAAAGCAATTAACGAATCCCAGTCGAGTACATTTATAGCCCCCGGATCAATTCTTCACCCACTCACTTTGAAACACTTTCACAAAAGTGTTCTAGATGTGCAATGCTCATACGTAACATAATTGGCCTGAGATTACTCATTTAGAAATATATGACAAAATGTTATATTATAATGTCATTCAAGCCGAATATTAAAACTGAAACATGAAATAGGACTTCTAAGCTATCTGATGAAATACTCGTGAAATATTGACTGAGATAATTCTTGCCTTTTCTACAAAATATTTGCGTAAGATATTAAATTAGCATGGCCCCAGATTTATACATAAACCTGTTTAATTAAACCAACAGCCACCCCAGTTAGTAATTAACGGTAATTTAAAACGCACATTCAGTGTTTAATAAATATATAAAACTCATCACTTGGTACTGCCTTTTTTTTTTAAACTACTTTTTAATTTAATTTCACCTTATCTATTTCTCTCTCTCACACTCTCCTCATATACAACATAGAGACACAGCTTTTTTTCTTTTCTATATACATTTTTCTGTTATGACTAAAAGGTTACAGTTCACCCTGACAATGTATAAAGTGCTATGCTCAAAAATGGATTACATTAATTGCTTTCTACCGGTGACTAATGCGTCAAAGCTGTTCGAGATATTCTTACACAAGCTGGAGTTTCTTTGCTGTAGACTTCAACCAAATGAAATGTGGGAATGCCTTTCTCTTAAGTTTGTTTTTGCTCACAGACCCCAGTCTCTTACCTGTGTGTTAGTCAGTAGCCGCTGTCTGTCTCAATCAGTGTGTCAGTGTGTGTATTGAAAGCAAACATGTGTCCCTTTTATAGGCTGGCGCCTAGCATGGGGGGATTAGGCCCACAGAAACAAACTCGCTGAGCTCACCAACCCACACACAGAAAAGAATCACCCCATCATCAAACAGAGAGAGAGAGAGAGAGAGAGAGAGAGAGACAGACAGAGACAGAGACAGACAGAAAGAAGAAAGAGGAGTATACTTCTTTCTCAAACTCAAGGTGAGCTTCCACAAACTTTACAAGGTTACTACAAAATTAAGCTGTTGGACACCTTCACAGGACAAATTCCAGACTGTGAAATGACGTACATAAACCTGATGAAAGTAAACCAAAGGAAAAAATCACATTTGATGGTGATGAACACCATAGCCAAACCCTCACATACCAAATTGAAGGCTTAGATTGGCATATATTCCCCTCTTTTACATTGGATAATGCTATGATATTTTTCATAAAAGACTAATTCAATTGGTGCCAGAAGTTCATTATGGTTTTGTCTCTTTTGCAAACTGCATTAGCCTTTAGCCACAGTACACTTACAGTATGTTGTGTTAAAACTGACAGAACAAAATTGCATTTGTCAGTGTAATGGAACACCAGAGCCAAACCTTCTGGCACCAAATTGAAGACTTGGCGAATTTCCAAACATACACTGAATTTACTGAATTTGTTTTTCATATCTTCAGCTATTTTTGATGCCAATTAAAGTTTTTGTCTCAAGTACATTAACCTGCTTATGCAGTCCATATGATGTGTTAAAGCTCTGGCAACCGTGCTGCAAACTGTGATTTTTTTTTTTCTTTTCTTTTTTCAAAACTGCTCCAATTAAAATGGAAGTTTAATGGTTGAGTGATACTGTGTTACCCTTATAATTGCAGCTTAAAAGCATGTTGCAAAAATCCTATGTGGAATACATACTTTTATACACAACTACAAAATGTCACTATCTGCCTCTCCAAGATGATAACTTGCTGAATTATGCAACACAGTGTGAGGTCCATAATGCCTGCTGTTTCACTATGTTTTTTTAATAGAAACTATGCATTATAAACTGCATATATTCAGTAAATAGTAAGCTAATATTTCTGAACCACATATCACTTTAACACTTATGTGGGTCATATAAGGTGTGGACCGTCATGAGCAGGCATGATGTGACACTTGTTGCCGACACTACATCCTACAATCTGGATAAAGACATTCCGACTAGTAAACTTGATTGTAGAGGGAAAAGATCTGTCTGAATTACAGAAACTTCCTATCTTATTTTTTTCTTAAGATTTGAAAAAGTTCAATTTCTTAAATGAAATTACTACTAAATTAAATTGCTTACTATTATTACTAAACACATTGAATATGATGATGTCTTATACAGAACATAGAAAAAGAAAAGAAAAACAATTCCAAAACTTAATAAAAAACTTAACCTGCATAAATCAGTATTTTGGGTATGACTATTCCCAAATATAGTTAGCCTACATCTGTTAAATTACGAATTTGTCAAAACTGAGCTTTCTGAAGATTAAGCTGTCGTGACCTTAAGACAGAAGCCAAACAGATATGTTCTGGGAGGTTTGAAAGAGAGGACATCCACTCATGCAGTTGGTGAAATCCCTGTATTCTCCACCTATAGGCCGTTCATTGTGTACCATACGATGCACAGTGCTGACCGATAGGAATACAGCCGCTTGAGCTCCATTGTGCGGTTCAATGTGTCTGCATTCACACGCACCACGGGCGCGCGCGCGCTCACTCACTCACTCACGGCTTCATCAAATCCAATGCGCTGACGGCGCGAAATGCCCCACTACTCTGGACTCACAAAAAAGAGAATGATCTCATAAACACACCCAAACCCAAACACACACACACACACACACACACACACACACACACACACACACACACACACACACACACACACACACACACCCCCCACACACACACACTGGTCCTTCCACCAGTTTCAGAGTCGCGACGTGCACCCAGCTGTGATGGTCGCTATAAAATAGAAGCGCCAAATAATCATAAAACTCCTCGCCAAACGGGACTGACGAGCATCACTGTAAAGTAGGACAGGTGGAGATTCAGGTAAGATAAAGCTAGAGTAATAGATTTAATCCGTGTTTAATGTAAATTAAGAAGAAAAATAGCTATTAAACTAATAGCTATTAGAACTATTTAAATGTCAAGTCAAACTTAGTCAGCTTGAATGATGTTTTGGATATCGCCTAAATAGCCTATATTGCCAGCATCAAATGAGTTGTCATTTGAAGTTCTTATATAGGCCTATAAGTACAATGCAGAAAACAATCATCCAAGCAAAGAATGCTGGAACATACTGTAGCCTATACTGTTGCATTATGCAATATATTATTTAAGTAACAGGCTTTAATTACTCTGCAATCAAAGTAATTTTTTCTATGGACAAGTTTGCTAAAATATTGTGCTTTTATGTAACATGTCTTCTCTCTCACAGAACTCAAATTTGTGTTATCACTGGTTATTCTTCTGAATGATTACCTTCCCTTTTCTTTCCTGGGAACTGCTGAGCATAGCAATATATTGGCAAATGTTCACTGCAAAAAAGTTTGCACAAACGTGATACAAGAGAGATGAAATCCTTGAGAGCTGTGTAAAAGAAATTGATCAATGTAAAATTATACATAAATATTATAAAAAATTATAAATACTTGGAATAAATAGGGATCCATTAGCAGTCCTTATATGCATTGTCTAAAATGCCCAAATGTATGTCATTCATACAATATGTCTAACAACTGTGCATGTCCCAAAGTTTGTTTTATAGTAAAAATACATTTGAAGAAGTTTTCAGCCTTCCCTTTTGTGCAGGAAAGAAGATGAACAAAGTAACTAAGATCCAAACAAACCCATCAACGTCTGGGATAGACATGGCTCCTTGCTTTAAGGTAAAAACCTTTCCACGCTTTCTCTAATGTAAGAAGCACAATGAAAGAATGAGTAACAAACTATTGATTCTTTGTCTGAGAGTGAGAAACAAGGCGTCAAACCATCAATGATTCGACAAAGGCGGCTTCTGCTTAGGTATTGATTTTAAGACTGCGTAGATGAGTGCTTTGTGAATGGTTGCTACCACTTCTTCTTGTCCAAGATGTGCAGAATTCTGTATTATTCAACAGAGAGAGAGGACATAATGAAAGGAGTGGAGGCCTGTGGTTTTGTGTATATGAGAGAGAGTTTTTCCAAATTAGATAATGGAACTGTGGCATGTGCATGTGTGTGTTTGTCAGGTGACCGTGTTCGAGCAGGAGCATTTCCAAGGCAAGTGTCAGGAACTCACCTCAGAGTGCCGAAACATCCAGGAGCGTGGGTTTGACAACATCCGCTCTATCCGTGTGGAGAGCGGCGCGTGAGTCGCCCACTCTGTGTTAATGATTGCAAAATCTTGCCAGTTAGTAAAGAAATTACGCTTTTAGATGTGTTTGAAAGCTTTTAAGTGTTTCATCCTGAGATTAATTGTAAAATGTGATGATGATTTGGGAAATAATAAAATATGAGAATGACTGAGCTGCCGTAACTCAAGATTACTTATGTAGTTTCAGGCTTGTCTTTGGCATGCTTCCTTTAGGAGAAGAATTTACTAGTTAAAGGCTAGTTAACAAAGCAAAAAAGACTAGCTTATTGTATAAGCTAAATACCTTACTACACCGAAATTAATTTTTTAATGAAAACAAAACATCATATATTCCTCCAAACCGATTGTAAGTACCTTATACACTACCGGTCAAAAGTTTGGAATGGTTGTGTATTTGTATATATGATATTGTATCATTGTTTCTACAAAAAAAATATTAACTTGCAAAAACTGTTTCCAACATTGACAATAATAATAAATGTTTCTTGAGCAGCAAACCAGCATATTAGACTGATTTCTGAAGGATCATGTGACACTGAAGACTGGAGTAATGATGCTGAAAATTCAACTTTGCCATCACAGGAATAAATTACATTTTAAAATATATTAAAATACTAAACACTTCTTTTAAATAGTTATAATATTTTACTATATTACAGTTTTAGTGTGTTTTTAATCCAATAAAAGCAGCCTTTGGTGAGCAGAAGAGGCAACATTAAAAAATATCTAAATTATTCCAAACTTTTGACCAGTAGTGTAAATGTTTTAATTCTCTTTAATTCTGTGCAGCTGGGTGGGATACGAGCACCACGACTTCCAGGGGCAGCAGTTTGTCCTGGAAAAAGGAGAATATCCCCATTGGGATGCCTACAGCGGCAGTCTGGGTTACCATGTGGAAAGGATGATGTCCCTGCGCCCCATCTGCAGCGCTGTGAGTGTGTGAGCGCATACTGATGCCTTTTATTCTCAAACTTTTCTAAGCAATTTGACTGAGTTTTTCCTGACTGACAATAAAACGAAAAGAGAAAATCTCATAGGCTCACAATGAAAGACAGAGCTGAGCCATATCCAGGGACTATTTTGACTTTCTTGGATAACCACGTAGCAACAGGCAAAAACACCTTAGCAACTGCAAATCAGAACACGTTAGAAACCGTATATATAAACTCTGCAGGACAGTGGCCCTCCAGGACTGAGCTTGGTTGGACAGGTGTCTCTCATCAAAACCATCTCTTTAAAGCTTTCCCCCCCATTTCCTTCCAATCTCTCTCTCCATTTGTAGGTCCACCAGAGCAGTCGCATGGTCATCTATGAGAAGGACAACTTCCTGGGCCGCAATGTAGAGCTGTGTGACGATTACCCGTCTCTGCAGGCCATGGGCTGGTGCGACAAGCAAGTGGGCTCCATGCATGTGCAGAGTGGCGCGTGAGTAACGCTCAACGAAACACCATTAGTGCCAAACTACTGTTCTCCTGAACATTTCTCATGCTCAACAGCTGCGCTGACAATACACGTACACGCAACACAGATGAGACCAGCGTCATTAGCTCACATTCCATAGTAGCCAGTCCTTGTACTTGTGAAGTGTTATTGATTTTGCATTCACAAAACAGTCCAGTGCAACATACCGTCAGATAAGAGATCACAGAGATCATGCATCACAGCAATATATTTCCTGTGACCGCCTCATCTGTTATGTAATGATGTTATGTCAACCTTTCAGTGCACATCATCACAGAAACTGTTCATTTAACACAGTGATCATTTTCGTTTCGCATGGCGAATTTCCAAGCAAAAGTCTAATTATGATTATTTTTACTCATTACATAGGGCTGGGTGAAGAATATTGATATCTCAATTATAATCGATTCTCATTTTGAAGAATTGCTTTCAGTTGATGAATGAACCAAACTTTGTAGCGCACCTCCCATCTAATAAATCACAATAAGCTTTGTGTTTTGTTTCTTCTGATGTGAAACATCTCAGCTTTCAGATTCTGTCAATTTTATTACGTAATTCAAACAATAAATACTTTTTTGCCGCTCTTTCATGTGGCGCGACAGATCATATAGCGCCTTCAGTTCAAGCGAAGCTGCATGTATTGCTGCATGGCTTTACTTTTAGTTACAGCATGAAATAAACATGAATGAACATCAGAAGGAATGTTGAAAGATACAGTCCGACTAAATCTGTATTTTGTCTAATGTAATCGCTCAATCAGCGTTTGAACCGCGGAGAGACGTCAATAAAACAGCTTGTAAACAATGTCACGTAATGCTTCATTTACCTCAGAAAAGCCATTCAATGTCCAAAAACTTGTTATAGTCTGCTAGAAAAAAATGAACTTAGAGAGAGTTTTGATAAATATATGCACTATGTTGCATATTCATTGCATTTCGACTTAAAGGGATAGTTCACCCAAAAATGATCCCCTCAAGCCATCCTAGGTGTACTTTCTTCTTTCAGCAAAACACAATCAGAGTTATATAAAAAAATATCCTGGCTCTTCCAAGCTTTATATAAAAAAAAAGCGCATCCATTCATCATAAAAGTAATCCATTCGGCTCGAGGGGGTTAATAAAGGCCTTCTGAAGCGAAGTGATGCGTTTTGGTAAGAAAAATATCAATATTTATAAACTATTTATAAACTTTATAAACTGTAATCACTGGCTTCCGGTAAGGGCCGTATACAAGTCTAGTTCCAGCGGAAGAGTGACCTCTGACCCGATGCAGGACGTATTGACGAACGTGGAAGTGCAGAGGTTAGACCAAACCAAAACACTGATCACAAATTAGAAGTTTAAAACGAGAATTTTTTTAAAGAGAAATGTCGGAGGAGCTTGAGTTTGTTGCCCAGCCCTATTTGTTTGATTCGCGAGAGGTGTCACCTAAGCTTACGCTTACACCAGAAACTTGACTCTCTCGTGAAAGCGGTCGGACGTTACCGTAAGCCAGTGATAATAGTTTATAAATTATGCCAAGTACTGTACCTGATAGGCCCCAATTAATCTATATCAAAAATCGAATCGCAAACTTGTGAATCGAAATCAAATCGTAAAATTTGTGTCAATGCCCAGCTCTAATATAAAAATTCGAATGCACATTAGTATCCAGCTGAATTTGATTCAAGATACTCTTCTTCTATTAAAACACTTTTTTTTACATTCCCTCTCCAAACAGCTTGTCATATTTTATGCAGTCGCTGCATCTCATTTCCTAGCTTCATTTATTTATTTTTTTTGACCTCTCCATCTGTCTCGCATCCTCTATTTCCCTGCAGCTTTGTGTGTTACGAGTACCCTGGCTATCGAGGACAGCAGTACGTTATGGAGTGTGACAAGCACAGCGGAGACTACCAGCACTGGAAGGACTGGGGCTCCCACTGCCAGACCCCTCAGATCCAGTCCATCCGCAGAATCCAACAATAATGCCTGATGGGAAAAACGGAAGGAAATGGAAAGTGTGCAGAGTGAGGAAGCAGAGGAGTCGTGTCAATCATTCTAGCAGCAGTCACTTTATGAGGTGCAGCGTGGCAAATTGTAAAACCTTTACTGGTTGCAAGTAGTTTCCACTTGCGGTGCTTTAGTACTACACAAAAAAAACGAATAAATGTTTAATGACACGCATATACAGACACACATCAATGCTCTTTTATGAACTCATATTGGTAAGTGCACAGAAGCACAGTGGACGACACCGGGGAGTCAAGATCAGTAAATCAAGGCAAGATGTATATCTTTATATGCAAACATGTCATGCCGTGTGACGTTTGAGTGCCATTTGGGGACAGATGGGAGTGTGTGTTAGACCGTTCGGAGGATGACGGTTGACTAATAAATGCATACTCACCTCAAACTAGCATATTTGGTCTTTTTGTCTGTTTGCGTGTAAACTGATGGCATGTAAGTGGCCTCTAACCAACTGTAAATTATAGTAACTGTCCTCAGTACAATAAATAAAAAAATCAGGTAAAAAAATATTAGATTATATTATATAGTCTTATTATAAAATGGATACAATATCGTAACAACTGACATGAAAGTCAATGCTGGTGTTTCAGTATTTTCAATTATTTTATAATATTCCATAAAAATAAGAGAATTATTCCATATATAATATCTAGTAAATGCTTTAGAAATATAACAAGGCTTATGCTGGGGCGAATATTACATGCAAATATAAATGCAGATTCAGCTTTACTGGAATCATGTGGAAGTTAATTTTTTTTAATGATTTATATATTTAATAACTGTTTCAAAAAGAAAGAAGGTATGTACTTTTGTAACATTTTAAATTCTAATTTAGTCTTGACAAACCAATGAATTCGTTAAAAAAAAGAAAGAAAAGAAAAACAATCCTCCAGTCCAGATCTGCAGGTTTCATATGATGAAATATAATTTTTATAGTTTCTGTGTCAGCACACATCAATAAAACATTCATACGCATGGTTTAATATATGAAACACATTTATGTTCAGTCATGCATCTGTTGTGTGTCTCCTGTCAGGTGTCAGGTGCTTTAAAAACAATGCCCACTAGTACAAAGTTAGCACATTCAGAGAATTATTGGTGTATTTTATTTATGTTTACTTAAGCTTTCTTAGGTAAACTAAATTTGCTTTGGTTTCATTAGTAAATCACCCGTTTGGGAAAATCATTTCGGCTGTGTGTTAGTTTTTCCCCCCCAAAAATTTAAATTTGGTCATCATTTATCACCCTCATGTTGTTCCAAACCAGTATGATTGTTTTTTTAGTATCTTCTGCTGAACACAAAAAATGAGATATTTTGAAGAGTATGGGAAAAAAAATACCTTCCCTTGTGTTCAGTAGAAGACAGAAATTCATACAGGTTTTTAACAACATGAGGGAGAGTAAATGATGACAAATTTTTTGTGTGAACTATCCATTTGTTCTTACTGACTGTTTAATGTGTTTTTAAAGGGTTTTACATATTTTTGCTTTCAGAGCGAGACACGGAAGCAACGGTCAAAAAAGTCCATAGAGCCCATGTTTACATAAAAACCAATGGAAAAGCAGAGCAGTGAAATGCAAAAACATGCTTTCTGTGAACAGCCCCTAAGAATATAACTGCAAAAGCACCTACATCCAATGCAAATGAAAGAGAAACTTACTGTACACCAAATGTTATTATATCATTTTGAATTATATTCATATTACAGCACATCATAGCTTGCTTAAAAACATTCTAAAAGCAGCATTTTAAATCTTAGAGAATATCTCTGTCATCTTTATTACAATATTTAAAATTGGTTTTATAACATCATATATGAAAATGAAATGTAACACTTTTTAATGGAGAGCTATTTGGTTCTTCAGTTACAATGAGGAAAACAGCCATGAAGTGGATGAAGAATTACTGCACACAAATAAAAATTAGAATGAAATGCACAACTCGAGCGCATCACCTTGACCAAGTTCAAAATAGAGAATATCCATTTCTATGGCAACAAACCACCTAACCTTACAAGATACCAGCAGTTTCCTCTTTTCACTTCCCATTTCAATAAAACGCTTGTATCACTTCTATTTTTTTTACTGTGGACAACTTTCTGACCTTAATTTTTTCATCGGTGGCCCACACTTTTTCTTTCCAAAGAAAAAAAATCGTATTTAATAAAAAAAAAGTCAGTAAACGTTTCCAATACCATTTCTTCTCTTTCAATCTTGCTATTCAGTATTTTACAACTTCCTCTCATCTTTCACCTCTCCTTTTCTAGTCCCTCGTGTGTTGGACATAGTCCTCTCTCTCTCCGGCCTGCTCGTAGGCGGCGTTGTCTTGTCTCCTCCTGCGGTCCCTAACCCCGCTCCTCTCTGGTCCCGGTGAACCCTGGGAATCGCCGTCTGTATTGTTGTCCTCCTCAACCAACATTCTCTCATTCTCTTCTTTCTCATCATCGTCAGCATCACTCAGGTCCGTGTCTGATTCATCAGAATTTTCTTCTTCGATGTATCGGTAACCTTTGACCTTTGAGGAACGGGATAATAATGCAAGACATTAGCAATGAGAGCGATATGGAAGTATAATAATGATAAAAGCAGAAGTTTATCCACCTGTAACAGTAGTCAAGGACAGTTTAGACACTTACAATTTCTATTTCTACTTACAAAGACAATACTATCATAACTTCCGTTTCGTGCCGGCTTCAATAGCTGGATTACCTTGTGTCGTGGGCGCGGAATCCGTGGCAACCTAAACGGGATTTTCTTCGCCAGGCGACGCTCCATCTGCACGTAGCATAAAGATGCCACTATGAGAGCAAACAACAGGAGTCCGAGCTTGGCCTTGGAAAGGGACCAGAGAAAACGAGCAGCTGAATTAATCTTTATCTTAAACATTGATGTTTATATGTAAACAAAAAATCTCCACATATTAAGGTGCAGTAACATATAACGAATTTGGCCTTTTGCCTTTTGAATTTTGCCTATGAAATAAAAGCCTTACTCGCATAGGCAATGCAGACCAAAGGTAGACGATGAAGATGGCAATGGCCTGCCACCAGTGGTAGATGGTGTAAACAAAGTCTAGTCGCTCCTTGTCTTCATACAGCATCCCCAGCAAAACTACACACAACAATGTTATGTTAAATGTCATATCATTGATGTGATTGCAATCTAACCTCTCCCAGAATCAGTCTAGATGGCTATTTCCTGTATTTTTGTTCTACTTCCTGTATGTTTTGAATGTATAAATGCCATTTGTACTCACTGCTCAGTCCAGTCTTGTTGAAAGCAGTGCCCAGACCCCAGAGGGCAGCGAGCACCAACAGATACGGAAGATAGCTGGGTGTTCTGGGTTGGGGCGACCAGCACATAAGGGTTATGATTACCACAAAGTGCACGAAAGCTCCCGACAGAAGAATAACCGGCCTGGGAAAGCGCAGCAGCGTCAGGGCCAGGCCCGAACAGATTGAGGATGACAAACCATACACCATAACCAACAACCACAGCTTCTCCATCCCGACCGAACACACTCCATATGACTGAGAAAGAGAGGGATAAAAAAAAAAGTGAAAATCTGTTTTAGGTTATGAGTGATTGTGCGCCGTTACTTTAATAGCATAATTAACCTAAATACCAGGCAAATTGGTTTACTTGCTTTTCGTAGTTGCTTAAATGGATAGTTCACCCAAAAATGAAAATTCTTTCATTATTTTCACAAATTAAGATATTTTTAATGAAATCTGAGAGGTTTCTGTCCATCCGTTGATGGTCCAGATAACCAAAACTTAAAAGATTCAAAAAGGTCATCCAGGCGTCATAAAACAAATCCATATGAATCAAGTGGTTTAATTCAAGTCTTGTGAAGAGATACGATCACTTTATATGACAAACAGATTTAATTTAGGCTTTTATTTCCATCTAAACAATTATCGACAGATACATATGGTAAACGTGGAAGTTGAACCAATGAGGTTTGTTCTGGCATGTGACGCATCACACAAACAAATGTGATTTGCTCTATGTGTGTATTTATATGTGAATAAAACCCTAAATTAAATCTGTTCATCATATAAAGGATCGGATCTCTTCAAGACTTTGATTAAGTAGCTCTGTTCATTAGGGTTCATTTTATGATGCCTTTATGACCTTTTTGAATATTTTACCTGGACTTTCAATGGAGGAACAGAAACCTCCCTTGGGTTTTTAATAAAATGATCTTGATTTGTGTTTTTAAGATTAACCAAAGTCTTATGGGTTTGGAACAACATGAGTGTGAGGTAAATATGGACAGAATTTTCATTTTTGTGTGAAATAACCCTTTAATATTGTAGAATGGCAACACAAAAAACTAAAAAAAGATTCAGTGCTGAGAGCTGACACTGAATAACGTACAGATACACAGTCTATTTTCTCTCACCAGTATGAGTCCCTGCACGGCGAACAGCACTTCAAAGCCAGAGTAGATGAAGAACGGACAGAGCAGACGGATTCGGTAGTCGCGTAAGTGCTTGAAGGGCAGCTGGAATATGTTCCCCCAGCCGATGCTGCGAAGGTCAATTTCCTCTGTGGGCCGATATGCAGCTCCACACAACACCAGGAACTATTTGGGGAACATTGGAAGCACACTGTTAAAAGGGTTCACTCAAAAATGAAAAATCTTAAACGTGGAACACTCGTGCAAGTCTTCTGAAACCATATGATAACTGTGTGAGGAACATACCAAAATATATTTTGCTGATATCAAACGAGGGCAAGATTTTTCGTTAACTTATTCAGGGTTATTATAGTTAACTTAAACTAAAACCATTAACTAAAAAACATTTTTGTTGCTTAAAATAAAATAAAAACTTCAACTGAAATAAAATAGGTTTTTTATATTTTATTTTATTTCAGCTAGTTCTCAAGGCAAATTTTTCTAATTAAAATTCTTAAACTATATAGAAATAAAAATAATAATAAAAATGACAAAAAATTATTTTATTTTTTTTAAATTGAACATATACAAATAAAAACGAATTTAATATATTAATAAAAAAAATACAATAATATCCCAATGATACTAAAATATAACAAACTTAATTTCAATTGTGTCAAAAGTTATAAATTCAAAACCAAACATAACTGATGTCAAACCTGATTTGATGCATCTAGTGCTGCTACAGTGTAGTTGATTTGAAAGCTACAGCTTTTAAAAGGTACACTATGTAACTTTGGGCCATCTAGCGGTTAAAAAGCAAAACGGCATGTTTTTTGCGGAAGAACATTGTTTTGGTTGTGCTTCGGCTCTGTGTGACTGTGCAGATGAATATGGTTATCCTACTGCTCATAAAACATTCAATACTAAATATATCCAGTTTACATGGAAAGGATCTCAAGCTGACTTACCGTAGCTATACCCATTAATAGACACGGTACTTATTTGAAAATAAATTCCAGCACAGCGCTACAACAACCATAATGAAATGACCCTTCACAGTAGATAATGCTTTACAATGAACTCTGTTAGAGAGCTACATATGGGAGTTTACGGTATGTGTTCAGTAAAATACCTTACTCGCCTGTTGAGTATGTAACCACTTTTACAACATTTCAAATCCCTCAGTTCTCGCAATCTCTGAAAAGCCAAACTAATGTTGATTCGGGTTTTATCACAAGCTCTGTCACTTTCTCTTTTTTCTGTGTTTTTTTGAAGGCAGATGATTCCCTGGAGGTTGGAGATTTAGCTGCTCCATGTCAACCGTTGTGACAAAGCAACTTTTCTCCATTTACGGATGTGACGAGACATTCACGAACGAGTGATGCAAGTACACAATTTCGCATGAAAAACATCCCACTTGGTCTAAAATATAAATACTTATAATCGCACTACAATAGTGAATCAGGGTGATGGTGTATTGAATCATTATGTACATTTTGTTCATTAAAAAAAATTACATAGTGTACCTTTTATTGAACAATGATAAAATTTCAGTTTGTTCACCCCACAAAGATTTGGAATATATTGCATGCGTCATATGTACCACTTTTTTTTTTTTTTTTTTGCTTGATTGTCATTGACACTTTCACTACATGGACATTTTTCATAAAAAAAAAAAAATCAGTCACACTTTTTTTAAGATGTCCTTGTTACAGTGTAATTAAATAAGTACTGAGTAATATTAATTAACAATATGTACTTTAGGGATTTGGTTGGTATTGGGTTAGTTGCTTGTACTTGTGCAATTTACTGGTACTGTTTTACTATAGTAATAAAGTCAAGTGTTGCAAAAAAATGGCGTCCATTGACCCAGCTCTGTTGTGATACTCGTATTTTATCTAAATGTATTGCTTTAAGAATAAAAAACATAATTGGAGATGTTATAAACAACTATCAAGCAGGTTTTATTAAGGGAAGATTTATTGGAGACAACTTGAGACAAATACTGGACACTATACATTTTTATGAAAACCATCAGGAACCAGGATTATTGTTTATTGCAGATTTTGAAAAGGCGTTTGATAAAGTTCAATGGAAGTTCATAAAACAATGTCTTGGCTTTTTTAATTTTGGGAATAACTTAATACAGTGGTTTGAAACTCTTTATAATCATCCTGTTAGTCGAGTGATCAATAACGGTCATATATCAGACATATTTTTATTAACGCAAGGAGTCCGTCAAGGGTGTCCTTTGTCACCATATCTCTTTATTTTATGTATTGAAATTCTGCTATTAAAATTAGGAACAATCCAGATATACCAGGTCTATTTCCAAACGGTCAAGAGATTAAGCTGACAATGTATGCTGATGATGCAACCTTTTTCATAAAACCAACACAATCCACTTTGGAAGGACTAATAAGGGAATTAAATACTTTTTCTAAAATATCTGGATTGAAACCTAATTTTGCGAAATGTAACATTTTGAGAATTGGGACATTAAAAGACACCAATTTTATTTTAAACAGTTCTGCTCCTGTTAAATGGAGAAGTTAATATATTAGGGATTCATCTACCTGACAACTTTAAAGAAATTGTTAAATACAATTATGAAAGAAGGATGGAATTTTACAACTTTGGAGGGGGAACTCTGACAATTCAAGGAAAAGTAACTCTGATTAATACATTAGTAATTCCACAATTTGCCCACTTACTAATGCTTCTTCCTTCACCTAGCATAAAGTTCTTCAAACAATTTGAACAACATTTTTTCACATTTATATGGAACAATAAACCAGATCAAATTAAAAGGCAGTATCTATATAATTCTTATGATAACGGCGGACTGAATTTAAAAAATCTTCAAATGATGGACTGTTCCTTGAAAGCCTCCTGGGTTGCTAAAATTGATCACAACAAACAATGGATCACGAGCCTTCTTTTCCTTCTTCTCGAACAATATATTTCCTTTTTACCAATTAAAAATAATACATATTGATAAACTATTTCAAAATAGTTTAAAAGAGTTATCACCATTCTTCAAGGATGCACTGAAAGCTTGGTTGAATTTCCAGTACCACCCTCCAGATACAATTCAAGATATTCAGACACAGTTGCTATGGATGAATTCAAACATTACGGTTGGAGACAAGCCATTGCTGTGGGAGGAGGAATGTGTCAAAAATTGGTAAATTTTTGTCAATGACCTTTTAGACTTATCTGGAGATTTTATTTCTTATGAAAACTGGAGAATTTTTTTTAGCATTGCTCTCGATCGGTTACAATTCAACCAGCTGATTTCTGCAATTCCTAAAACTTGGAAAATAAAATTGCGAAATGGTAAGAAGAATAAATGAATGGTTTGTCTCCCACCAATAAGATGCCTAAAATGGTTGTCTGGTGTAAAGATAAATAAAATAATATAATATATATTTGGAATTTAAATATCACAGGCACTGCACTTTTTCCACACAGAACCTGCCTGTTTCGGGAAGATGAATTTAATGATCCAATTTTGTGGAAAGATTACTTTAGAACAATTTATAGAACTACAATTGATTCATATTCCAGAATAAAATCTTTTATAAAATTATTGCAACAAAAAAAATCTCTGTTCAAATGGCAGATAGAAAAGGATCCCTGTTGCAGGTTCTGTGGGGATGAGGAGGAGGACTTGATGCATTGGTTTTATTTTTGCCCACATGTGGCTAAGTTTTGGGTTCGTATAAAGTTATGGTTAAGGTCTATGGATATTGTTTTACGAATCATACCTCAGAATATTTTGTTATGTGTCTTTGAGGGTAAATGCACAAATTTTTTGAATATGATTATTTTTATTGGTAAAATGTTTATTTTTAAAGCTAAAACTATATCAAATGTATGTATAAAACTCTTTAAGAATAGAGTTTATCATCAGTATATGCTGGAAACAATTATAGCAACAAATAGCAACAGAATAACTGAGCATGAAAAGAAATTGAATGTCTGCTTACTTGAGTTAGAGATATAAATATTAGGTGTACTTTCTTAAAGGTGTGCCATGTGTTATGTCATAAACGTTTTGCTAATTGTATTGTATTTTGTTTATTGATTTTTGATCAGTATTATTGATTTATTCTATTTTTCATTTTCTTATGATATTAATTTTGTTTGCTTTGTGCTTCCTTTCTATTTATAGTTTGCTTTCCTGTCATAACACTATGAATGTGTGGATGATTGTGGTTGTGATTGTGGTATGAATGCATGGTGGGTGTGGGTGGGGTGGGTGGGGTGGGTGGGGTGTTTGAAGCTTGTCTTGTTATTTTATTCTGTAAATAAGTAATACAAATAAAAAAAATAAAAAAAATTTAAGTCAAGTGTTACCAGAAAATCTTATGGATTTTGAATAACTTGAGGCTAAATAAAAGATTTCATTTCTAATGGAAGACATTCCTTTTTTTTAAAATTTTTTTTATCAATATTTACAAATGAAAAAGGCCTCAAACTTTGGCTCAATTTGAAATGTCTATGTGAGAGGACTATCAAGGTCAAACTGTTGTTGGCTATAAACTGTATCTAGTGTTTTACTCACTGATTTAGTCCTAATTTTGGGGGGTATTTAAGATGATGCAGAGAATAGAGACGTCATAATGGTGATAATAATGAAAATGATAGTCTTACAATAAGCATGGAAAGGAAGGCTGCTCCCATGAGCACACTCTCCACCTCGATGAGCAGCAGAGAGCGAGGCAAACTGCGCAGAACTGTCTTATTGAAATTCTCTATCACTCCTTTCCCACCAGCTCCTGAGAGAGAGAGAGAGAGAGAGAGAGAGAGAGAGAGAGGATGAGAAAAGAGAAAATAATGTATCTAACAAGACTGCAAATGTGTTCAACTAAAATCTGGTCTGGATGCATAAAGTTTAATAGACTTCAGGCTGCATCTTTCAGGTTTTTCGCTATACAATATGGCAAGTGGGTGACTGCTGGTGATTTGGCGTGATTGGCTATTTTGCTATTTCAAATATTGGTTTAAAAACAGCCTTATCGTCATCTCTGCTGAGAGCCAGGAAGAGCCAGACCCAGCAGAACATTGAAGAGCAGATGTGCTGACGCCCTGGTTTGCAGCAAGTCAGAAGTGTGAAGTTTATAATTGCCAAATGACTGATTTTTTTCCCATCAGATCCAAGTGACTGTAAATATTCTTGACACATTTTTTTTTTTTTGCGAGATATGTTCTCATTATCAACACATGGAACTAACACATATTCAAGATGGTTTTGATAAGATTTTTTAATTGTTTTATTTGGTGTTAATTGGACTTGACTGAAGTGAATTTCAGGAATGTAAATAATGGGCAGTTCACTCACTTTATTTATAGTATTTGGACCCTTATTTAACATAATATATGAATTTAATTGATGAACAATGCTGATTTTTTTTTTTTTTATCATTGTTTCCACAAAAATATTAAGAAGCACCAGATCAGCATCATACAATGATTTCTGAAAGATCATGTAACACTGAATACTGAAGTAATAATGCTGAAAATTCAGCTTTGCCATCACAGGAATACATTTCTTCAAATAAAAAACAGATCTTTAAATTTGTAACAATATTTCACAATATTACTGTTTTTTGATCAAATAAATGCAGCCTTGGTGAGCATAAAAGGCTTCTGTAAAAACCCTTACATAATCGCACTAACAAGCTTTTGAATGGCAGTGTATAAATAAATAGCATTTGGTATGATAATTTATGTAATTCATACATTTATAAGAATGGCTTATGTATCAATTCTTTTTGGGGCCACCGCACATGGAAATTGATCTTTTTCTGTCACTGAGTTCCTCATTTTCAAGTCTTGTGTTCAAACAACAGCTGTTGAGGTGAGATATTGTTTTTCCACAGTGTCAAAGTTTTTCTTGTTTTTAAGTTTTGTTGCTCCCTTATAAATATATCTATCTATCTAGACCTTATGCTTGGTGAGGTAGTTTCATCATTTTTTTTTATAGTTATAACTTCCAGAATTATCCAACAAAAGAACACTTTTTTAAAAGTCTCAAAGAAAATCTTGAGTACTTTATAAAGTTATATTTTTTAGCTGTTCTAGTTCTACGTGACTTATTCTACATGAATCAAGCATGTCAAAACTCCACAAAAGGACACGAGAACTAATACAATGCAAATGTCATACTGAGCACCTAAAATGTCAGCGTGTAAAGCTAAAAAGAGGACACCACTGAGAGAGAGAGAGAGAGTTTTACCACACTGTGTGACTTTGAAGAGAGTGTGATTGTAATCATTCAGATAGTTATTGAGGAACAGCACCATGGGGAACTCTGCGAACACGAAACTCAGCTGCAGGGAGAGAAGAGAGACAGAGAGTGAACTCTATAAATAACTGCATGTTAATGCACAAACCCACATATGCAGCCGGCATCTGACACATACACATACACACACACACACGCACGCAGCTGTGAATACACACAAATACTTTAGTTATGATGGCAAAGGGGAGAACACAACTAATCGCAGGCTAACTATTACTGCTTACAGCCTTTCACACATTTTAAGAGTGCCTCGAAACTGCTTATCTTAACTCACATGGAAAACAATGTAGAAGACGGACTGGAAAATGATGATGTAAGGATGGAAGGCTCCTTTGGGGGGCTTCTTCTGCTCCTGGACATGTTCGTCCTTATAGTTCACATACTCATAGTACTGCTGGGCCATTCTGATAAGCACACAGGTGGGAAGTTAGATACAAATAGATGTATGACTGAGTAGTGAGCTTTTGCTTAGACAATGTGAGGAGCTGAGAACTGCTAGCTAAATAATCTGAAGAATAATGACCAATCAGGTTTCCTAAATACTTCCAGTCTACCAACTCACGGATTTGATTGGTTGAGTTGATGTTGCACTATTAGAAATCAACCAACAAATGGCTTACAGTAACTGCTAAAACTAGGATCATTGGTTGTTTTGAAAATATTACACACCGCTAAGGATTCACCAGTTTTATAATTCTGCCCGATACCAATAAACAAATACCAGTAATTATTTTCATATTATGGTCAGCGTCCACAACTTGAAGAGATACATTTTAAAAATCTCTTATATTTGCCAATAATCCATATGGTAACAATAAATCATGCATCACAGCTGCACCTTTAGTTTTGCTTTATTTTGCAATATTATGCTAAATGAATTAGTGCAATATCAAGTTGTAAAATAAAGTACTGCAAATGCCTAAAAACACGCTTAAAATGATTGACATATACAGTACTGTTCAAAATTTTGGGGTTGTTAAGATTGTTTCATGTTTTTGAAAGAAGTCTAACAAATTTGTTAGATCAAAAATATGATAAAAATGGTAATATTGCAAAATATGATTACAATTTAAAACTGTTTTCTATTTTAATATATTTAAAAATGTAGTTTATTCCTGTGATGGCAAAGCTGAAATTTCAGCATCATTACTCCAATCTTTAGTGTCACATGATCCTTCAGAAATCAGTCTAATATGCTGATCTGGAGATTACGAAACATTTCTTAATATTATTATCAATGTTGACATTGTTCTGTTTAAAACAGAATTTTCTTTCAGGATTCTTTGATTAATAAAAAGTTCAAAACAACAGCATTTATTTGAAATAGAAATCTTTTGTCACATTATAAACCTTTTTTTACTGTCACTTTTGATCAATTTAAAGCATCCTTGCTGAATAAAAGTATAAATTTCTTCCAAAATTAAAATCTTTTGAACGCTGGTGTGATCTACGCACCGCTTTTGAACACCCTCACCTGGTAATGTAGTTTCCCAAGGATGCCCACAGCGGAACAATGACAACACCAATGGCCACAGCTGATGGTACAAGAGTGTAGTATCGCTCCCAGTAATTGGTTGAAACAAAAAGAGCATAGATGCCTGAAGCTAGGAACATCATCCATTTAGTCCCCAGAAATCTGAGGAAGAAATTGAGAAATAAACTTCAATTAAAAGTGAAAGAGTGGCCGTGCTGGACTGCAATTATCAAAAGTCATTTTTAGTTTACACCATGGGTGTGAGAAGACCTTTGGTGCCAAAACTGCTTAAGTGGACAGTAGATGAAGAAGTGCTGCTAATAACAGTGTTGGTGGGTGACAAACAAACATCCAAAGAACCAAACTAAATGAGAAAAGCGGAATAATGTAGTGTGCATGAGCATTACGAACAAAACGGAAATGCAAGGAAATACACTAACAACAGTCAGTGTGCTACCTAATGAGCACCGGTGTGTAGAGCAAGCCGACGATAGGCGTAACGTTGATGCCCATCAGCATTTTGTTGTCGATGTCCTCCAGCCCTAAGGTGCCATACTTGACCTCTCGGTACGTCTCATCGTAGTGCAGAATCAACTGCATCTGTAACAGACCTACAGAGAAACAACACAACCAAATCCTTCTTTTACTTATGGCATGTCAGCTGTTCCTCGATGTCACAGTCTCAGACCAAATGACACATCTTTGAGCGTGTTTAAAAAAGAGCAGATGAGTGAAGAGTCACTCAATCATGCCATCCACAAAGCATGTCATATTCATTGGCACTGCATGGAAGCAGACAGTGCATAATAAAATCCCACTGAGACAACAGTGTGACATAAGTAGAGTCCTACTCAATGTCGTATTTACAGTAGGATCTTTTTATAAAACCGCGCACGCAGACTTTGAAGAGTGTGAGGTTATCGCTGGACTGAATCATACAGCCTGTGGTGTGTGATGCGCATTGGCTGACCCATGTAAACACTGTAGATGATCATTCCTCCGCAACTGGCCCCCACCACGTTCTTCACAACACCCAGCCTCTTTCGTCTGTAGTACTTGCGCTCCTCCTCCTCCTCGTCGTAGTCAGGATGTGGGCCGAGAAACTCCTCCACCTGTTAGTAGAGGAAAGGGCCAAAAGTCAGAGACCACAGTGAAAATTCTTCTTTTCGTTTAGACTTGGAAATGAGTGTCAGGGTTTTGTAAAAGTTAAACAAAGAAAAGTTTTGATGTAAAGTGAAGATGGAATATTGGAGATTCTGCAGTATTTAGCACATTTATGACACTGACCATTTTTTTATTCAACTTTTCACTCAAGTTGTTTTTGATAATGTATTGTACCTTAAAACTTAAGGATGCATTAAATTGATCAAAAGTGTCATTTATAAATGTAACAATATATTATACAGTACTGTGCAAATGTCATAGGCACTGTAGTATTTACACACACATACAGACACATTTTTTTTTTATCTTTTGCTGTAGTGTGTCAGTAGAAAATATCAGTTTACATTTCCAAACATTCCTTTTGCCATTAATTGTAATAATCCAGTGAGATTTTTGCATTCACAAGGACTCTGAAAACAGCCGGTATCTCATCATCATCGAGTCCATCTGTGATTACATGAAAAAAACGGAGACAGACTAAATCCAAATGAACTGTGGCAACGTCTTCAAGACGCTTGAAGAAACCTTCCTGCAAAGCTACAGTGCTGTGAAAAGTTTTAGGAACTTGTGTAAAAGTGCTGTAAAGTGAGGATGCTTTCAAAAATAACGTCAGAAATAGATTTTATTTATCAATTAACTTCTATCAATATTCAATATTCAAATCAATATTTGGTGTGACCACCCTTTGCGTTTAAAACAGCTTTTGTCCTAGGTAGGCTACTGTCTCTGGGGTGAAAATACTAACATGCCCAAGACTTTTGCACAGTACTGTTACTGTATATTTCCAATAACTGCTGTTCTTTTGAACTTTTTATTCATTAAAGAATCCTGAAAAAAAATGTATGATGGTTTACAAAAAAATATTAATCAGCACAACTGTTTTCAACATTGATAATAATAATAAGAAATGTTTCTTGGGCAGCAATGTAATTATTAGTAATGATGTAATGATGCTGAAAATTCAGCTTTGCCATCACAGGAATAAATTACATTTTAAAATAGATTAAAATAGATTAGAAAATGTATTTTAAATTGTAATAATATTTCACAGTATTAGTTTTTACTGCATTAAAAAAAATGTATTCCAAACTTTTGACCAGTATAGTGTAAATGTTTTAATTCGGTTTTATTCAATAATTTGTAAAGAAAAACACTGTAATAAATATATAAGAATAATTTTTAGTATCTTAGACTTTTGAACTTTCGGTATCAGTAGGCTATATTTGATTCCTATTTTTTTACAGTCTATGTTTGAGGCCTATTTAAAGAAAAGAAAAAAAACAAGGAGGCTGCAAGAAGACTTAAAATTATATTAAAATAAACTAATTCAATTAAAAGACGTACAGCGTGTAAAATAACATCATATTTCATATTCTATTAACCTCTAACGTTAAACAACGGTTGCTTTCATTGAAGAACGCAGTTCTAGAAACTTCTACAATCATTAAATTACCAGAGGTTAATTATCTAATCTGTTGATTCTTCTCTGCTAGCAAAAAGTTTCAAGCCGTCTTGTCGTCATTAAAGCAAAAGTACCAGAAGAAATATCATGCTACATGAATGCCGTGTAAAGGCAGTGTCTTTGACAGAGCTCAAGCTATACCTGTCCCTGAATGTTTCCTTCGGGACCGGGCAGCTGCACGTGATCATCTCCACCAGCAGGGGGCGCGCCGTTGACTTCAGCCTCGCTGTACACGTTATCTTCAGTGATCACTGCTGCCATCTAGCGGCCGCACTGCTCTCTAACCACAAGAGAGATGCAGGAGGACAGGTAGATCACTAATAATGACGATTTAAAAAATACAACAAACCAAAATAAATATAAGTGAAGCAAAGAAGAGAGAGAACAATATGAAAATGTTGCGATTGTATGGCTGTAATGTTATATAAAGTAATGCATACATTTATTCTTGGAGTTAATAAAAAAAAACAAGTGGAAAATATAAAACAGGTGTACAAACCCAGTTCATTCGATGTCAACACCGCTACATTTTAAAACATTTATAGGTAATGTTGTATATGCAATGAAGCTTGACGATGTCGTAGGGCAAAGCAAACATTAACTAAGAAAACATAACTCACCACACTGGTAACGATGAACTTCGCTACAACGACAAACTCTGCAAAGTCTTTTAAATGATTAAAACTCAACGTTAAGAAACTTATATCGAGCCTCTAATAAAACTTTACCCTTTGAAACAGTTGCGTGCGGGTTTTATTAAGAAAGCAGAGAAGGAAATGAAAGTCTTCTCCCTAGTTCCCCATTTTCTTAAAGGGATAGTGCTTCGATTTTGTCGGCTATGCTCACAGCATTACGCAAGCAAATTGGAAGACAGCCTGCTTGTATTCTCTTGCATAATGTTTGTGAAAGGAAATTAATGAGGAAAAGCTAACATTTCTATCAACATGCCAAACTCATTTACATATGCAGTCTCATTTTTAATATACAAGAGAAAGCTTGAAATAAAAGTGCCCTTGGAAGTAGGACCATAACTTAAAAAACAATCTCGCCAGAAGTAGTTGGTCATCTGGGTACGTTTTATGTGTAGCCTACTGTGAATTCGGAAATACTTATTTTAACACGTTTTTTGCCTGTGAAAAAGAAAGTACACCCTTTTGAATTCTTTGGTTTTACGTATCAGGACATAATAAAAAATCATCTGGTCCCTGACGGCCCTAAAATGAGGTAAATAGGCCTACAACCTCAGATGAACAACAACACATGATATATTACACCATGACATTTATTTAACAAAAACTGTGTGACAAACTAAGTAGCCTACACCCTTATTGCTACAAGCAGCCATTATTGGGGCCAAGCGCTAAGAAGAAAACAAACCATGCCAACATGCCTGGGAGTGTAGGACCAACTGCAACAATGAGCAATTAAAGACATTTTAAGATTATTTTAGGCAAAATGGGTGAAAAAGTCATATATACAGTCACTAATAATATGATTTAATTGTTTGTCACTTTTTACCAATAGTTGGCGCAGTTAATTGATGTGGTGTAGTCAGGTGACAATGACACATACAAAGTTTGGTGCCAATATACATTTGGAGTACTTTCAGGGCATGGTAACGATGACCCATGAGTTTCGTAATGATACGCTAATGCGTTCATAAAGTATAGCATTTTATATCACAACATTGTATAGAAGTCAATGGCAATTTCATGTTTTGTTATATTATAGCGCCAACAATAGGCACAATCCCACTATTTTTTGTGTCCTCAGAGTGAGCCTGAGAGAGTGTGTGAGAGTGTGTGTCAAATTTGGTATAAAACACATAAAAAATGACCCATACCTGACTTTACATTCTGTTTTCATTTTCTTGCCACTTACTATTAATATTTTGACATTTGGGCATTAACGCACAGCCAACACCTATGTTTGCGAACTTCCTACGGTGGTTTCGGTGGATCGGTCAACGGTTTCGAAGATATTGGCAAATGTTTTTTTAAGCGCTAAATCAGAACGCTACACAAACCGTAAAGCGAAACCTAGCATGTTTGGTATCGTTGGACTTGACAAGGATTCAGGAATATAAGGAGATGACTCCTGTGAAAATAAGTCAACCACACCGAGAGTTGTGTGCAAACAGCGCAAACTTTAGGCTCCTTCAGGGCATTGTATTGATGACCCATACCGAATTTCGTAACGATACGCTCATGCATTCATAAAATACAGCATTTTGGTAAAAAAAAAAAAAAAAAAAAAGTCCGACGCCTAAAATGGTCCATATGGAAATATATATATATATATAAGAATCTATCTAATGAGACCACTTTTATGATTTTTGGACAAACCGTTCAGAAGTTATAAGCAAAAGTAGCCATTTTTCGTATCTCCGGACCAGTAGGTGGCACTGTGCCGAAACGCAGCATGTAGCCTCAGTGGCTACATAGCCTCAGTGGCTACATTGCTATAAGACTCAATGATTATAGCAATGATTTTAGAGAAGCAATTGTTGCTGCTATCAATCTGAGAAGGGTTATAAAGCCTTTTCCAAATAATTTGAAGTCTATCCTTCTACAGTAAGGAAGACTGTTCACAAGTGGAAAATATTCAAGTTGCCAATCTTCCAAGGAGTGGACGTTCCAGCAAATTCACCCCAAGGTCAGACCGTGCAATGCTCAGAGTAATAAAAAAATAAAAAAATAAAACACACACAAAAAACAAGTATGGCATGTTTGGAAGGGTTGCCAGGAGAAAGCCTCTTCTCTCTAAAAAGAACATGGCAGCATGGCTTAGGTTTACAAAGTTGCATCTGAACAAACCACAAGACTTCTGGAACAATGTCCTTTGGACAGACAAGACCAAAGTGGAGATGTTTGGCGAAAACTGAACACCTGTGTCACAACACACAACAACTGTCAAGCATGGTGGTGGAGGGGTGATGATTTTTGGCTTGTTTTGCAGCCACCGGACCTGGGCATCTTGCAGTCATTGGGTCGACCATGAACTCCTCTGTATACCAAAGTATTCTAGAGTCAAATGTGAGGTCATCTGTCCGACAGCTTGGCTGAAATTGGATCATGCAACAGGAAAATGAACACCAGGAAAACTACATCAGAATGTCTGAAAATGAAAAGAATCAAGGTGTTGTACTGGCCCAAAGTCCAGACCTCTACCCGACTGAAATTTTGTGGCGGTACCTTAAGAGAGCTGTGCATTCCTCTAAAATTCCTCTAGAATGACGTGAGAGAATGATAAATTCATACAGAAAATGATTACTTTTCTGTAACCAGGTGTTCTACAAGCTATTGCATTCACACATGGCTTTCCCATCAAATCGTCAATCTGTGTTGTTTAAAAGTTTAGTAAGATTGGGATACCTTTGATTAAAAAAATCTGGATTATCCACTGTAAATAAACTACATTAGACGAACCAGTCGAAAGTAGTTATTTTTGTTAAATAAATAATGACACGGTGTAATATGTCATGTGTTGTTGTTCTTCTGAGGTTGTATTTACTTACATTTAAGACCTGCTAAAGACCAGATGATTTTTTATTATGTCCTGATATGTAAAACCATAGAATTCAAAACGGTGTACCTTTTGGTCCGTGTAACGCTTTGCAGTTCTTTGTTCAATTTGCACCATCAAAATTAACCAAATGAAAAATTGGCTTCAAACTTTCATTTTCCATTTCTTTGGAATAATTCACAAACGGATAATTGCTTCTCAGTTTAATTTTCAATTCTACAAGCTGGGTTATTGCGTCCGAGTCTGATTTTTGAACAAACATAAAAAAAATACTCATTGCTGTGATTTTCCATTTCTCTGTGTTTTGCTCGCGGTTGGACCGTACCAGTTCCACTGGAGGGGAACCATAGGATGCATTAACCATAGGCAGAGCGCTGTAGCGTTTGAAGATGGTGAGTGCGCGCGCGGCCGGGGCTTTCTCTCTGCTCGTTCTTGTGCGGGAAAAAAAGAGATCCCGGCCAGTCTTGGAGCCCGAAACAGGAAAAGTGTAACATCTTAAATCAAAATTTTATAACCTATTTGGTCAGAAACTTCATCCAACGTCATTCATTTGATGAATGTTCAAGTCCGATTTTAGGCTATCCTCAAGTCCGAGTCCAAGCACGAGTCATCAGTCCGCGAGTCCAAGTCAAGTCACGAGTCCAGAGAATAGAGTCTCGAGTCGGACTCGAGTCCAGAGAATAGGGACTCGAGTCGGACTCGAGTCCGAGTCCGAGTCCAGGACTCGAGTACTCCATCACTGACCTAAAACAATAATAGCCTACTAATGATGACTTATAATAGTAGCCTAGCTATTAATAAATCCTTATGTTATTTAATCGGTGATGGCTTATTCTGTTTGTCGACAACTTATAAACACATTAAATAAAAGAGGTTAGATAATTATATAAAAAGTATGGAGATTGAGTCAAAAGGACCAAGATTGAGCGTGCACGCGCAATATCTCAGCGAGTCAGCGAATGCAGAGCGAATTTTGAAAGTGCGACCCGACATTCGTGTGAGAGAGAAGGAAATTCGCCTGCGAAGAGATTCGCTCTTGCGCATTAACAACCACTCAAGTGTTACAATAATATGCTCTTGACAGTCGTTATTAAAATTACACGATAGAAAGAAACTGCCTCAAAAGAACTATAGCTAAAGAAGAGAAGAATGTGGTGTCTGAAAGCTGGCGTGTCTGACATGTCGATAAATCAGTGGTGTCTAGTTTTTTTGTAGTGAGTATACTGTAATATAAAACTTTTATTTTGGTGGGTTGTAGACATTTGAGTTTCTGTGTGTTTTAATAAACTATTATTATTATTATTATTATTATTATAAGGACTAGGCCTACTTGAAGTATAGGGCCTACTCTACTGTGCAATAGTAATATATTTCTGTTATAATTTCTTCAAGTTATACCGAATTTTTATTTTGACAGGTTGTCATAAAGACATTACAGTTTCTATATGTAGGCCTATATGAAACGAATGAATGACGATAGTTTTGTCAAATGAAATGGTGAAATTCGCATGAAGTGACTCTCATAGCAGCTCTGCGATGAAATGCACATGTGTATCCTATCCTACATCATGTCTCAATACAGTGAAACGCTGAAAACACCACGAGCGTGAGTCACGCGTGCTTTGTGTGTGTGTGTGTGTGTGTGTGTGTGTGTGTGCGTAGTGGAGCACACATTGAGCGCTCATTCCCAGAGACGCGTAGAACAATTGCAGTCTCTTTTAACTTTAATATTCATATACACTAGTCCATAATATCGAGATTTAATTAATTGTGCAGCCCTACTTTTGATTTATTCATTCAAAACCCTTCAAAAATAGCCAAATTCCGTGACGTTCTGCTTAGCAAGCTCCATTTGTGACTGGATTCCGCGATTCTATCCGTGTCGCTTCGCAAACACAGACGGGGTGAATTTATGAATGAAAGTGTGAAAGTTCTGACACAAAACGAAGTTGTTACGTATCCTCACGCTTTTTTAAGCGGGTATACGGAAATCCTTGGCCTTTTCTAGTGGGTATACGGCGTAGGCTATACCTGCGTATCACGTAGACTGTACACCACTGCGATAGGGATAAATCATGGACAGACTCAGACATGCCATAGCCTACACATAATGCTACAGCGCTCTAATGCCTATGCATCCACCCCCCCGCTCCCCGCTCCACCCCCCAGTGGAACTGGTACGGTCCAACCGCGAGCAAAACACAGAGAAATGGAAAATCACAGCAATGAGTAATTTTTTTTAATGTTTGTTCAAAAATCAGACTCGGACGCAATAACCCAGCTTGTAGAATTGAAAATTAAACTGAGAAACAATTATCTGTTTGTGAATTATTCCAAAGAAATGGAAAATGAAAGTTTGAAGCCAATTTTTCATTTGGTTAATTTTGATGGTGCAAATTGAACAGAGAACTGCAAAGCGTTACACGGACCACCTTTTGAACCATATTTTGGATGCAGCCCATGTCCGCCAAGCTCCAAAAATGAACAGGAAATGTCCCATTGAATACTGAAGATTTGTTAGAATATAGTTAAAGAAGATTAATTCAGTGACACATCTCCCCAAAAAGACTTTTAGCATACTGACAGTCCAACAGTTGGTGTTACTCTAAATTAATCCCTTGAAACCAACAATCTCAACCATCGGGTAATACCCTGACCCAATTAAACACACACACACTCACACACACAAACACATTTTATACATAGTATACACACACTTCCAAAATATTTAAAAATGTATTGCTGTGATTGCAAAGCTGAATTTTCAGCATCATTACTCCAGTCTTCAGTGTCACATGATCCTTCAGAAATTATTATAATATGCTGATTTCCTGCTCAAGAAACATTATTATTGCTATCAATGTCAAAAACAGTTGTTTACAATTTTATTTCCAGGATTTTTTGATGAATAGAAAGTTCAAAAGAACAGAATTAGAATCTTTTGTAAGTATATTATAATTTTTTACAGTCACGTCTGACCCATTTAATGCATCCTTGCTGAATAAAAGTATTCATTTCTTCTGCTGACCCCAAATTTTTTAACAGCAGTGTATAATGGTATGAAAGCTTTCTATTTCAGATAAATGCTGTTCTTTTGAACTTTCTATTCATCAAAGAATCCTGACACACACACACATGAATATAAATATATATACAGTGCCCCTTGGTAAATATGATCAAAGATGGCTGTAAAAAATAAATCTGCATTGTTTATCCTTTTGATATTTTATTGAAAAAATGAAAATTCTACAGGGGGGAGACGGACGGACTATTCCTCCATACCGAATCTCTCCAGATCCTTCAGATTCCCAGATCCATGTTGGCGCTTCTTCTCTTCAGTTCACCCCACTCATTTTCTATAGGGTTCAGGTCATGGACTGGGATGGCCATTGCAGATGCTTGTTTTTGTGCTCAGTGACCCATTTTTGTTTTGCTTTTGATGTTTGTTTTAGATCGCTGTCCAGATGAAAGATCCAAACATGGCCCGTTATAAGATTTCTAGCACAGGCTGTCAGGTTTAGATTTTTTTTATCTGTTGGTATTTTATCAAATCCATGATGCCATGTATCTGAACAAGATGTCCAGGACCTCTGGCAGAAAATTAGGCCCACAACATTAAAGATACTGCAGAGTATTTCATTTCACACATGGGGTACTTTTTTATCCTTATATGAACCAAACCCATATTAAGTGTTTGCTGCCAAAAAACTTTTTTTGTTGTTGTTTTTTTTCATCTGTCCATAGAACATTTGAAAAGTAACTGACACTACTGGAACTTCAAACGGGACGGGCTCTATGGACAGATGAAACAAAAAAATTTGCTTTTTTGGCAGGAAAATACTTAAGATGGGTTTGGGTCTGACCAGTACTGTATGTACACACACACACACACAAAGTATATTTTTCTTTTGCTAATTTTAAATAAATAAGGGTCAGAAGCTAAACAGATTGGTAAACATTTTAATTTTGTTACTCAATAAAGGTACATTTTGTAAAATGACTCAGAGAATGTAAGAAATTACAATGACCAGTGTCAACATAAAAAAAAAGTCACCTACGATTTCACAAGGACACAATTTCACAACACTCAAAAAAAACCTCCCCAACCACATAAGGTTTTATTCCTGTGATGTTAATAAAGTTCATGCTAACAAACTAACAACTCCTGGGGGCAAGCTGTATCCCCCACCTCCTTCCAAAAGTCTGAATCTTTTGGCATATCTAACATTGAATCAATATTTGTCTCAATATTGCTCATGTTATAATATTTATATTGATGTCCACGCTGCCTGATTTCCCCATAATGGATGTGCCCACAAACCCCATCCAAGGCCTTCAGCCCCACCCTTGGAGTTCATGTCGGGTCTTATCCAGTGCCCGCGGCGGCCTTCCTCATCACCTCTTCATCCTGAACGGAAAGCTCAGTGAGTTTACGGCCAAGTCTCTCATGCAAGTCCAAGTACTTGGCAACACAGCGGTCAAGACACACAGCTTCCCCCTTTGAAAGTTCTGCTTCCTTGTAATGAGGCGGAACACACTTTTTGTGACACGCGCTGGTCATTCTGCAATGAGGAAAAAAGACAGGAGAGATGAGATGACAGAGCATGACCCAGTTGTTCTGATTGGATTGGTCAAATCTTGAAAATGGGTTGCTCAAAAGAAGAAATTTTGTTTGTTTTAGATCACAAAATCCAATCCTGGTTTCGATCTGGATCAAATCGTCAGTTTGTGTTGTTTAAAAGTTTAGTAAGATTGGGATACCTTTGATTAAAAAAATCTGGATTATCCACTGTAAATAAACTACATTAGAAGAACCAGTCGAAAGCAGTTTCTAACAATTGCATCCCTTATTGCATGTATATTTCTTTGTTTTTGTTGTGGGTCACATGAGGGCTACGGAAACCCTAAAGGGACATGTTGATGGGAAGACAGTTTCCCCCAAGAAACTGTGCAGAGTTCTTTGCGATTGAATGCAAAGTTTCTTGGGGAAAGCAAAACTTTCGCAAGAGAACGCAAACGCATTGAAATATATATTTTCCCCATCACCATGTCCCTTTAGTGCCTCCGTAGGAGTCCGACTGTTTGAAGGAAACTGAAAATGGAAGATGTTTGTTTATGTTTTTCTCTTTAAAAGAAAACACATTGATTCTACATTGTACATTTGTTTGAAATCTGGAAGCCATTTATTTATTAAAATTTATTAAAAAAGTATTATTATTAGACATACACTGTAGACATAAATCATTCCAATTAAAGTCTAATTCATTTGTTGACACCTGGAAGCCATAGCAGAACACATCATTTAAAATAATAATAATAATAATAATTTTTCCCCCATTAAACTACAATATAATGCAATTTTTATAATTACATTTTTCTCTTTTTAATTTATATGTCAGCATCATAGTGATTTAAGTCATGGTCATTTAAGTCTTATTATAATTGGTAAAACCTGAAAGCAAAAGAAAGAAAACATAAATATTGTTTATTTTCTTTAAACAATATACAATGTCACTCAATATTACACAAGGCCTATTATTAAATACTACAACACATTTGCTGGTGGTAATGTCGTAAAGGAGTCCAACCTGTCGCGAAATCTACTCTGCTTTCTCTTAAAAATTAGGTAAAATCTACATATAGTTCCCAACAAAAGTATTGTTTAGTGTAAAACATGTTGAAGATTAGCGAACAGGCTGTCGATTCATTAAATTACTCAGCGTAGTGAAGCCTCTCCTCCATTGATATCCATTAAAAAAAGGCTCCTCTCTCCAGGAGCTGAGTTTGACACCCATGTGATCTTGACCAAAAATGTATGCACCTCTTGATGGAAATAAATGTTGTGATGTTATTTCCATCAAGAGGTGCATACATTTTTGGTCAAGATCTTGTATTGACAATGCAAGAGTCCAGCACTCTGTAAAGTCTCCTCCAGCACAACCCAAAGACTGTCAATGAATATAAGGTCTGCACACAGAGGAGTCAATTCATGTGTGAAAATTATTCTTCAAGCTCCCTTCCAACCATTCTTTCACAATTTGAGCCTGATGAATCTTGACATTGTCATCCTGGAATACGGCCATGATGCGTTTTCCTACATGGTTGTTTGATAAATGAAAAGCTACACACTCCATCATTTAGGGTTAGAAGAACTGTTGCCAAACATATAACATGCTATAAATATTATCATCACTGCAATAATAATTCAGTCATTGACTCTTAAGCATTTGTCTCTTAAATCCAGTGACTTTTTTTGGCCGGGCAGTGTATGTGTGCATATCAATAATAATTGACATATTAACGATTATCCGAATAACCGTTAGTTGCAGTCCTACTACATACATACAGTACATAACAGGAATAAATACAATGCATTATTGATCTAACAGCTAAAATATATTGATCTCTAACTGCGGCCAGTAAACATCATTCGATTTGTAGGCATACTGTATACTAGGGTAAATAGAATTATTTGTAAATTGTATGTGAACTTAAAGTACAGATTATGCAAACATTAAGAAAAACCTTGGAAGACTGTGAACATGCTTAATACCTGAATGTAAAACTGTGACTGCAAAAACGACAAGAACTTTGACGACGGCAGTACTGGCAGGCGTAGTGAATAACACTACAGCAGATTACATATATTTTGGGTTATCGCATCAAGAATTAAGTTTGATCGTGCTTTAAACGATTCAATTATGCATTCTTAAACAAGGCCTGGTGTCTAAATAAGATCTAATTAAGAAATGATAAAACGTGTAGCATGTCTATAGCCATTAGTCTAATTGTAGCTACTACAACATCTGCAAAATACTATTAAATAGTTACGTAGTCTACTACACAAGTGCATATTTTTTCCTGATGTCAGATATCGAAAACGTCAGTAATCTGACAGAAAGCATGCCGTTACACATTCAAACCATCAGAGCTTCATACCGGTTATACATGTCAGCCATCATTTCGACCTCCAGCTCCGCGGCGAGCTGCTGCGCTTTCATGGGGTCCATCTCGGCAAATAACCTTTCGGTTCACCCTCGCTCAAAACCCACCGGACAGCGCGTGGGTCCCGTTCAACAAAGAGCCCAGACAGCTTGCTTAACCTTCAGTGTGTGTCTGCTTGACCGGACCGGAGGAAGTAACGTTACCCACGTGGATCCTTTCCATCCAGCGTTGTAATTGTCACTTCCGCTGACAATAAAGTTTTCCATTCAAAACCACTGCTACATTTGCTTCGTTGCTCCTTCATTGCTGTTGTAAATGAATTTATGCTCTACTTTTAAGTATTTTTGTGTAATGAAAAATACTACATTGTTTTTATTGCTTTATTTTAACTGTATTTTATTATTTTACTTGCTACAACTGGAAGTCATAGGAATTGGTCAAAAGTGAAGCTATTACCAGAGCTCTTGCATCTTTTTACCCATTCCTATGACTTCCAGTTAAACACATATATTAAAAAATATTTCTTATAGAAATCACACTCACAATAAACAATTTCTTACCGATAAAATGTTTTATAGCTAAGCAGCAGCACAACTAAATATATATATATACTATCACAAATTTTCAAATTACCTGATATTTTGAGGTTCCTGTACCTATTTTATTCTGTGTTATAGGCCTACTTCACGCTTTCGTATTTCTTCTCAAAAATGTCAGATAACAACAGAGGATAAGTAACACAAATAAAGTCAGACCAAAATAATTATACCAAATAATTATGGTAACATTATACAAAAATTAAGCACACATCAAAAAGTGTGATATGAACTTATATAATATAGACATTTATTTTAATTTACATAATTTTATATGTAACTTTACATGAGACAGTCAAAAATAAATTAAGATGCCAGTTCACTTTAGTAACATCACACTGACAAAAAAGAGAATTCTCACCATTGGATATGTTCAACTTTAGGTTTTGAGAACTTTCAAACATCTGCTATTGACTTCAAACTGTGAAAGATGTATGCTTAACATAAACATAAAATTTCATTCTGTCTCTTCTCCAGTGACATCTACCTCCTCTTCTTCAGTGGTATCCAACTCGTCCTCTTGGTCCAGAAGATCCTCAATAGGCAGAGTGACAACCTGTCCAGCTGCCAAAAGCCCTAATGGAAACTCTTCTACAGACTCCCCTAGAACATCTACTTCAATATCTTCTTCATCTAAGAGGCAGTCATCTTTCGATTCTGAATCGGCCCCAACGGACAGCACCATTGAGACATCTTCACTGCACACATTGTGGCTGTGAAAGTTTGAACCTTCAGTTTGGACAGAAGGAGCATCTGTGCTTATTTCTTGAGGAAAAGCTATGAGGACAAAACAGCAGGATCAGGAATATTGATTATTATTACTAACAATGTAAATGTAAATTTCGCAATTTTACCTCCTTTTGATGGATCATCTGCAGTCTTAGCACTTGCGATGTGTCCTTGACTCAATTCCTCTTCCTCCAAAAGGGTCTGTCCATCGAGCATCTCAGCACTGTATTGGGACCCCACCACATCAATATCATCATCATCCGACCCATTGGTGGTTTCCCAACGTCCCTTATATTCCTCTACAAATGTATGTACTCTCCGAACTTCAGTTTCTTCGATCATCTGATCATCTTTGTTCCAACCTAAATCCTCTTTTTCATTGTTCTCCAAACAATCGGTCAACCAGTCAATATCCTGAGTGTCAACACCATGTGCTGCCTGAACTTTCTTTTCACTATCTGATGTCATCTCAAATGACCGCTCATTAGAAACTGTAGTTTCCAAAGCATTTTTGACATGTTCTGCTTGTGTAATATCAGGATTCAAACAGAAATTCATTTCTATTCCCTCCATCACTGTCAGTTCATTGGTAGTAACAACACAGTCCGTCTTTGTGGGTGAAAAATCATGATCAGCATCATCCATATCCTCATCAGGTGTCATGACGTCCTTCATTATGTCCTCCTCAGATGTTAACAGGACAGAAATCTCAGTTGTATGGTCCTGAATGTCTTTTCCCATCTCATTTTGGAAATCACTATTCTGTAAAACAGTGGCTGTTCTTCTTGAGTTCTCCTCCATGGAAATATCTCCATCTTTACCTGAATATTTCACATTATCTGGCATGTCTCCACATGACAACGGTGACCTTGCATGATTGTCAGATACCTCCACGTCTTTCTTTTCGTTTATCAGCATAGACATCTCTGCTTTTTTCTCCCCACAAATGCCCTTTTTGATCTGTTCACTGCTATTCATCACTGATTTATTATTAACATCATCACTTTTCTCTCCTTGGAATTTTTGAAGGCTAAAAGACGAGTCTCGCAGGCTTGATGTTAGCTGCTGATTAAAATTCAGAGAACTATTACATGCGGGACTTGCAACACTTGAAAGAGCCTGGTGGAAAATTTGATCAAGGATACTTGGTCCCTTCTCCTGGCCAGCATATTTAAAGTGAGAATTCGGCGTTGCCTGTGCAAAATTGCAGTTAACATCTGCTTCTTCCATTTCTGTTGAGTCTTTCTCCTGCTGTGTATTTGGTTCTTGCTTACTACCCTGTTCAATCTTATTGTCTGTCTTAGTTTTTTCCACTTCACGATCATCTTGGCCTGAAGTGAAGTTGTTACACAAGTGAGCTACAGGAGTTGTTTTGGATTTAGGTGGTCTGCCACGGCCACGTTTTACAACACCAGTGAGATGTTGTTTACTGGCGGCGTCTAACAGAGGCTTTTTCTTACTGAGAGGTGAAGAAATTTCTCGTCTTCTCTTCATAGCTGCAGCTATTCTTGTGCTTGCACTGGTCATTCGGGTACTGATTCCATATGTGCCAGAATTTGATGGCTTAATGTCTCCACAGTGGGGCTCATCACATTTGGATATCTTCGGTTGAACCTGATCCCCATTTTCTAGGTTCCCTTTCACTTTTGACTTTTGAGTTGCAATCCTCCGTTTTCTCCTCTTTCTCCGTTTAGGACGCTCACTAGCATCGCTCATACCAGGCTGAATGATGTTTGAGCTACTCCCACTGATTAAATTATTGTGTGAAAAGGAAGTCTTTAATTCTTGCCATTCTGCAAGGTCAGGGCATGATCGATTTTGGCAGGCGTTGAGGTCATGCTGTGGACGTGGGCAGGAAATATCAATCATTGAGCTTAGAGGGAAGTCCAATATCACTGGTGAATCAGAAAGCCACAGGGGAAAGTTTTGTGTTAAAGAGTCTTGCCTGTCTGATGGTTTTGATGGTTCTGATGGTTCTTGTTTTGATGGAACATCACTGTCTCCTTTTTCTGATTCAAGGGGGGAAAGGCATTGTAGTAGTTTGAAATCTAGCCTATCATCAGGTATGCTGGTCATAACAAGGCTAGGTATTTCACCTGTTGCAACAGAGTTTGGGACAGCTGTGGCTTTTGGGATTAAACTCGAGCCTTCTATAAGTGAGGGGGTAGAGTTTCTTGGCGCAGTTGCCAGATTCTGAACTTGGTTCAAGTGGTCCTGTTCAGCTGACTGAGTCAGGAGCACGACTGTATTGGATCTTGACTGATTGTGAAAGCCTGAGTGGTCTGAAAAAACAATTAGTAAAGTAAGTAAACAATAAGTAAACAAAAACACACACAAAATAATGCATGCACACATGCGTAGTCTAAAATAACATGAACCAAAGACTTTACCTTCAACACTTTGTCCTGAAGAACCAATTGGTGTTGCTGTCTTGCTAACATCAGATTCCCTCATCTCTGGCTCACAACTTTGCACAAAAAGACAAGGACCTTGAGTAGAGGCCTCAGCACCCTTTTGCCCACCTTTTTGTTCCTGAAGAGGACCTAGCTGATCTTGCTCATTCAGATTTCTGTCTAATGGCACCAACGGAAGGATGTTTAAACCCATCATGAACATATCCTCCAAGAGCATTGCAATATGTTCATCCGATTCGTCTGCTTGGGGAGGGCTGGAAGATAATGTTGGTATATCCAAAGGGGAAGAGACAGAAATGTGATGTGGAGTACTAAGACATTTATCTGAAGAGGCATGCGTGGAGGAATTAGAGGGTGAAATAGGCAGGTCCGTCTGTGGGATGAGAGTTCCAAGACTTTGACCAGGAATCACACTAGATGGGCAGCTCTTTAGTCAGATATAAAGTAAAAATAAGATTATGAAAGGAACATAGTAGAACATATTGAAAGGAAACTTTGCTGTAGAAAAGTGGGTCTCTATAATTATATAACATATTATATAACATAAAGCATAGTTAGGCTTACCAAGGCTGCATTTTTACTTAGCAAAAATAAGAGTAAAAACTGCAATATTGTGAAATATTATTACAATTTTAAGTAATTGTTCTCTATTTAAAAAAAAAAAAATGTATCCCTGAATTTTCAGCATTATTCTTCCAGTCTTCAGTGTCTCATGATCCTTCAGAAATCATTCTAATATGCAGATTTGGTGCTCAATGAACATTTCTTATTATTATAATCAATATTGAAAACAGGTGTGGTGCTTGATATTTTTATGGAAATTGTATTGTCGTGGTGAATAGTAATGTAAGAGTCCTTACTGTCACTTTTGATCAATTTTATTTATTTCTTTCATAAATATATACAGTATATAGTTTGTATGATAAAATGTATGAAATTGATACTTTTTTCCAGCAAGGATGCATTTAAATTGATCAAAAGTGAGAGTAAAAAGTCTTTTGAACTTTCTATTTATCAAAGAATTCAGAATTTCTTTTATCCTGGTTTCTTCACAACCGTTTTAACAATTGCGTGTGTCTGTGTGTGTGTGTGTGTGTGTGTAGTGTGTGTAGTGTGTGTGTGTGTGTGTGTGTGTGTGTGTGTGTGTGTGTGTGTAGTGTGTGTGTGTGTGTGTGTGTGTGTGTGAGTGAGTTTATGTGTGTGTGTGTGTGTGTGTGTGTGTGTGTGTGTGTGTGTGTGTGTGTGTGTGTGTGTGTGTGTGTGTGTGAGTGTGGCAACAAATATAGCACACAGATTTTGAATATAAATCCTTACCTGAGTTCGAGGTCCACACTCTTTCGCTTCTTCTGGCTTCTTCTCACTCTCACCCTGGACGGAAACGAGGAGGTTACTCTCCCAGCAAGCTCCACTCCTTCTGCTCAGTTTTATCTTTACTTTAAGCTGGTCCAGTTTGGCCTCTTTCTGTTCAGTAGTAGTGTTTTTTTGTCCGTTATCTGCCTCTAAAAGCTTTTGGAAGTCTTTGCCTGAAACAGTCCTACTTTTTTCCACCGCTCCAATTTGGTTTGATTTGGTCCCTTCAACATTAAGAAGCTTTATCTGGTTTTGTTGACGAGTTAATTTTTTTAATTGGCTTTCTCTCTTTGCCATTTTCCACCTTTTCTTAGCCTTTGTTTTATGATGGTCTGATATCGATGCTTCTGTCATGTCAGGGATGGAAGGAACAGTGGCATTACTGCTCAAATTTAAACCTCTAGTTGGACTAACTTCTTCCAAAAACTGCGATGGTGGCAAATCAGGCCCCAACAAGCCACAAGGTTGCACTGAAGTTACTGAAGCAGTACAGCTCTGTATATTCAAAGGTTCAGACACGATTTCACTTTCCTGGCTCTTCACGCTGTCTTCTGTCCGTACACCAGTCTCTTTCCAACAACTCCCAACATCTACAACTCCTCTGTCCACCCACACTCTCTTTTTTCCTAAAAGGTTTCTAAGTCCAAGTCTGTGGGCAGCAGCCATTACTTCCTCATGTTCGCTCCGACTCTCGATCTCCATTTCCCCTGAGTACAGAAACCCAACTAACTTCAGTAAGGCATGAGATCCTACATCCTCAAGGCTCAGAAGCCTGTTCTGCCCCGCATGTGGAGCAGGGGAAGTGGAAAGGATTCTTGAGAAGATGGGGCTTAGAGCAGCTAACACACAGCTGTGAGCAGGAACACAGACACCTGAAGAATTGAAAAGTATTTTTAGATAATAGAAAAAGCTTGTTTTCGTTCCACGGTTGCTTGCTTGTGGAATAATCTTCCCAATCCTACCCGGACAGCTGAATCCCTGACAATTTTCAAAGAACCAGCTGAAAAATCATCTTTTCAGTGAGCCCTTAACTGCATCCTGCTGAAAAAAATCTTGACACAATCATCTCACAATTTGTTAGCTTGTACCAGCGATTCTCGAATTCATTGCCTCTAAGATGAATCGCTTGCTTTATTCCTCAATAAGTCGCTTTGGATAAAAGTGTCTGCTAAATTTATAAATCTAAAAGCTTAGAACAAAGTATTTTTCAATAACCACAATAACAGAAGTCTATAACTAACAATAACATCTTAAATTTGAAAATTACAAAAAAATTGCCCAGCAGCAAATCAACTGCCAAAAAATAAAAACACAAATTAAATCAAGTTAAATATTATTGGAGCTAATTTTATCATTGTTGCATTTGAATCAAAGTCAATGATGTGCTGATTAAACTGCTTTTGTGTAAAGAAGAACCTTTTACGACGCGTAGGATTCATTTATGACAGTAGACATTGATTTCTGTGGTCTCTCTGTCAACAATTACTAACTGTGGAAATCATGGCATCAGGTCTTCATTTGATTTGTTTACAATATACAGTACAGGCCAAAAGTTTGGAAACATTACTATTTTTAATGTTTTTGAAAGAAGTTTCTTCTGCTCATCAAGCCTGCATTTATTTGATCAAAAATACAGAAAAAAAAATGAATATTGTGATATATTATTACAATTTAAAATAATTGGTTTTCAATTTATTATACTTTAAATTATCATTTATTTCTGTGATTCAAAGCTGAATTTTCAGGATCATTACTCCAGTCTTCAGTGTCACATGTGACATCCAGTCTATCACATGATCCTTTAGAAATCATTCTAATATTCTGATTTATTATGAGTGTTGGAAACAGTTCTGCTGCCTAATATATTTGATGAATAAAAGGTTTAAAAAAAAAAAAAAAAAAAAAAAGGTTAAAAAGAACTGCATTTATTCAAAATAAAAAAGATTTTCTAATAATATAAATCTTCTTTACTATCACTTTTTATCAATTTAACACATCCTTGCTGAATAAAAGTATTGATTTATTTCAAAAAAAGAAAGAAAAAAATGACTGACCCCAAATTACTGACCAGTAGTGTATATTGTTGTTACAAAAGATTTATATTTTTAAAACATTTGCTTCTTTATTTTTTTATTCATCAAAGTATCCTAAAAAAGTATCACAGGTTATTAAAAAATATTAAGCAGCAGAACTGTTTCCAACTTTGATAATGAATCATCATATTAGAATGATTTCTAAAGGATCATGTGATAAGACTGGAGTAATGATCCTGAAAATTCAGCTTTGCATCACAGAAATAAATTATAATTTAAAGTATACTAAATTGAAAACCAATTATTTTAAATTGTAATAATATATCACAATATTAAAAAAAAAAATTGTATTTTTGATCAAATAAATGCAGACTTGATGAGCAGAAGAAACTTCTTTCAAAAACATAAAAAATAGTAATGTTTCCAAACTTTTGGCCTGTACTGTATGCAAGTAAAGTTGACCGCTTTTCCCAGTGACACAGACCCAGTGTTTGTGATCTCTGCTCTTACCCCCAGTCTGTAGAAGAGTGTCACAGAAGATGCTTCCCTGCTGCTGCTTCTGAAGTTCACCAAGTAGGAATAATGCAAAGTCAGGATGCTGATACTTCCACATGCTGGCATCAACTTCAGTCTAAAATACATTTAGAAACTTCAAAACAAAAGGAAAGGATGTTTGTGATCCAGAAAAATCCCACTTTCTTCAATTTTGCGAGATATACATTTACTTATTTTGTGTTATCAATTCAGATCCAACAGCTGTAGACTAAAATAACCAACATTTGGACAAGTAGAGGCTTTTACATCGCTTTGATAGGCCTATAAACATAGAGAGAAGACAAAGAGACTGTGTTTGAAAGTTTGAGGACTGATCGGGCAATTTTATACTAAATTCAAAACATTGTATCAAATTGCAAATACATGTATCATTTCAGCCATACTCTCGATCTCGAAGGTCACAAACTGTCAACTGATCCTGATATCGCTAGTATTTCCGCCGCGTTTTCATGCTCTAAGTAGGCTACACGTGCTTCACCAATACTTGCTAATATACCGATATTATATACACAAATAATTTTACATACGCAAACACAGGTGATATGTAGGACACGTGAGCCGCTGCATAACAATCTCATGTCAACCGGCTCTTGCTACTCAGTAGCTTCAGGGGTGAGATCTTGATCTCAGTGATTCGAATATTTTGAATCGATTCACCAAAAAGATCCACTCACTGATTTGTGAACCTACATCATTACGCCAGAGCCATGTGATATCATCTTAAACGAGTATGTTGAGTCATTCACTACGATTTTATTGTTGAATCATTCATTACTTAAGTTTATACACATTCATAATAATTCTTCCGCATCTTTTCTCTCTTGGTGTGACTCGCTGATGTTTTTGTGTGTGCCACTGCAGTGCTTCCCAACCCCCACTAGGGCTCGCTAAAGAGGGGTCACCAAGCTCACTCTTACTGAGGGTTACTTACAAGTATGAAATGGTATAACCGGTCTGGCGAAAAACTAGGCTACTAGCGTATACAATCTTCTACTATTTGTATTACGGTTTAATATTTTAATCATAATTAAAACCATATTTGTTTATCAGGATTTGACAAATCTCACGGTAAACTGCCGTGTTAGCAAGCGCAGCACGCATCATTGTTTCCTTTTTGAAGTGAAAACATGACGTTAAGTGAGATTTTACTACCGAGTGCTGAGGGAAATTATATTTGAATGAAATATATGAATGTAGGCCTATCTCTGAAGGGAACTGACTGCCTTGAGGGGTGAGGGGACATTTTAACAACTTACCCCATTATATCCTGTGCAGAAACTGTTGCATTCAATTTGACAACACAATTTATTGTTATTTTATTACATTTGTTTTGAAAATTCCTTTGAACCGACGGAAAGAATAAAACAGTACCGGTAAATTTAGGCACAAAATAACGTAAATTATGGAAATCTCTATAATCATTGAATAATCAAATGTAAAATAACAGTATTTTATTCTGGGATGATTTTTTGGGTAGGCTACTTATAATGTATTCTGAAGCAATATTCTCATCAGAGTTCTATCAGCTTTTACATACTTAAATCTGCATTTTTTATTTTATTTTATATTTATCCCAGGGCGTTATTTACCTTTATAAAGGCGATGATTTTTATTTATTTTTTACTTATTAAATGTATGCATCATCTTTTATGTCAAATTCTTACATTTGGTCAATAAATTCATTTATAGCCTAATAATAAAACGGGGCTGTTACCAATCAAATAAATGATTTAGCTTATAGCCTACACTGCAAAATTGCAACTGCAATTAATAGCCTAGTGTTATGAGATTTAAATAAATGTTTAAATATACAAGAAAAAAAATTCAAAAATACTTTTAAACATGAAACTAAACCGCCAGTAGGTGGCGGCAAGTGGCCGTGTTAATAACTGAGTCATTCGTTCAAACGATTCGTTCAAAACGCTGAATCATAATCATTCAGTAACAAAACACCGCGCTGATTGTTGTTTTCCTTTGGAACTATTTTCGTCGGTGAAATATAACTAAAACAGATAATAATGTATCTAAAATGTAATTAACTTAATATATAGGCTACTTGTTGTTTATGATCATAAACATTTATGAAAATTAAATAGGCTGCTGATTATATTTAGTAAAACAGCTTCCTTGGTCGTGTTATGTAGCCTATATAGGCTATCATACGTTATTTTTATTATTATTTTTTATTTTACTCAACATTTAGAATTTTATCTCAGTATGTTTCTTCTGTGAGATTATTGTGTGCTGTTGCGCTCATTTGTTTAGATTTCTCCACGAAAGAAAGTCTCTCTCTCGCAAAGATACAGTCAGCGCGAGCTTGTTACCAGAAATAGGCCTAACGTTACAACATCCAGTATCAATCGCTCTTTACACTGAATGTAGTTAATACAACCAGAATCATTCTCGCGTTACGATGCTTCCCTAGTTATTTTTAAGCTTTTTGTCAGGCCGAGCATTCGGGCAAGTAGCCTACTCTTTCACTTGACCCTTCAAAAAAAAAAAAAAAAAATTCCAAAGTTAACCGTTGAAAAAAACGTTTCCTTTCATCATTTTTAACAAACAATTTTTGAATATTAATAAAGTTTTATTAAAGGGCACAATGGCGCCCCCCTCCCGTCCGGCGCCCCTATGCACTGAGTACCCCGTTTTTGCGCCATTGATCATGTGATGATGTGGTGACTCAGGGACGGGTTATGACCAGGGGGGCAGGGTTTCATATTATTTTGAAGCTTCCCTGGGTGCCGCCATTGGCTAGCGGACCCCCTCCTGCTGTTAGCATCCCATTGACTCCCATTCATTTTGGCGTCACTTTAAACGCCTCAGATGTAAAGTTATTTGCTGTCAAACACTCCATTTGTCCATTATTTATTTCTAAAGAAACACGAAAATGTATAAAAGGCTCCATTACCTTGTATCTTACGTTATGGCCCCGTAGATGCAGTTTTTGTAAAAAATAGGCTAACGATTGCGTCATAACCACGCGACTCTCTGTCACACAGTAGAGAATTACCGTATAGACAGGAGGAGAAGCTCGCGGGCAATCGGGGGGACGTGGAGGCAAAATGACAAAGTAATTAATCAGAATACATAGCAAAAGTTGCTCCTGCTCCTAGCTCATGGACACCTCCTACTCACACTCTCCGTGACTCCGTCTCTGCAAGTTTCGGAAGGGAATGATTCAGATTTCTCTTGGCACAGCTACTAGAAGACAGACGGGTTGCTCACGTCACATCTACGTCATCAAGCTCAGTTTGAGTCTGCGCAGTACGCTCGACCATCAGGAATTGAGTGCTTCTAATTGACTTCACTTGTCTCCGTTGAATCCAATGGGGTCGCTGTGTCCAGTTTATATACTGTCTATGGTTATGACTTGTAAAGGCCCTGGGGCCAATTATCTACAAGGAAATCGCAATATGTCATAGTGTCCTTATCAAATTGCAAAATGGTGTATTAAATTAAACATGTATGAAGTGCAGACTTTGCTCACATTATCAGCTCAAAATCCAGTGTTTTCAGAGTGGCTCTGATCACAGTTTTTTTTTATTTTAAATCATAAGCGCACTAAAACATACTCCATTGCTCTCCCTAGGGCCATTTTGTTGGATTATTTAGAATTTGTGTAGTTATCTTCTAGTCATTGATTAGCATATTCTGTCTTTATAACCTATAAATCGTGTTCCGGGGGCGGGGTTTATGTAAATTTTAGGGTTGGTGATGTCACTAACCCGGGAGGAATGTTGTGTAGTCCCTACCAGCCGTTTGTTGTAGTCCTTAAAGAGTGATATCTTTCAAAGCGTTGTAACTTTGCAGATGTTGTTTATGCTCAAACAGCAACATTACACACTAACTAAATAGAACTAAACAGAAAAAAAAAAACTATGTAGGCTACATTTTGTACAAGGTAATAGTGAACAAATTCATAAACCGTGCACGCTTTCGCAATCGTTGTTTTGTGAATCGTTCTTTTGCAATAGTTGTTTTGTAATATTCAGTTCCTGTGAAAAATTGTAAATACTGTTCCAGTAGGTGAAGTTACACAACAATATGCTGATTACTTAATAATATTTGGATGTAATATTCAGTTCCTGTGAAAACCTGTTCCAGTTGATGGATACACAGGTGATGTGTAATATTCAGTACCAGTAAACTCCACCCGCTGGAACAGTTTATTGCAGTAACCGAATATTACACATCACCTGTTCAGTTTTACAAACTGTACTCACAGATTTGTGGCCTATCCCTTATTTTAGAAATCTGTTTTTCTGTATATTGATTTGTGTATTGTTAAGATGAATACAACTGCCTTAACTGAATGTTTCTATGATTTGGCGATGGGATGTGTAATGTATAGATGACATGAAACCGCATGTGATTGAACTGAAACCCGTATTTTGGTACCCAAATGTTGACAGGTTTGCTATGAGTCATCACGCAGGTACTGGGCTACTCCACAGCGTTACGACCCGAACGATCTAAAATAGTCCGAATATAAACACTTATGAGCTGTGTCCCAATTCAGGGGCTGCATCCTCCGAAGGCCACATTTGAAGGCCGATTGCGTCACAGCGGCGTGACGAAGGCTGTCCCAATTCTAAGGTCCTACTAAGGCTCATTCAAAGGCAGCGTTCTAGTCCACTTTTAGACACGCACTTGCAAACTTCTCTAAGCACTTCCCCTCGGGGGAATCCCTGCCGCCATTTTAAAGTGCGTTCCACTTCGTGAAGTGGACGAGGGAAGTTTATGGCCCTGTCCCAAATGGCACCCTAAGCACTCGTGGTCTTCCTACAAGTCCGCACTTTCGTTACGTAATGCCGCTTCGACTGTCGGGAAGAAGTCTGCTGCGGAGTCCGCATCAGTGCGGGCTCGGCAAAAGTGTGCATCGAGGGCGCATATCAACCGCAAAGACTCGCAAGCACCCTTCTGAGGCCTAAAATGACAAATGGGACACCCTACGGTCTCACGGACTTAACGGACACGCACACGCGGCAGCCATTGTAAGTCCACAAGACCGAAAGTGCATATGAAGTGTGCCATTTGGGACAGGGCCTATATGGACAGAAAATCAAAATCGAGGGAGCGAGTCTACTTAATATGTACACTTCAGGCAGCTCAATATACCACAATGCAATATGATTGTGACGTCAACGCATATTGCGTTTAATTTACCCCACCACAATAGGATATATTAATTATTTGATAAAAAAAAAAAAAAAACTCAAACACACCTATATACATATAGAATGCTGCATTAAACAATTTCATAAGGGAAAAAAAAATAAAATAAATAAACCCCATAGTGGATTCTAAGTGATCTTGTGCACGTTCCAATTCAGCCTATTGCAAAGGTTCCGCCAGTAGTGGGCACTCATGCAACATAAGCAATGACGTACATCCGAGTGAACGAGACGGAGGGAAGTTAACGAGTGAAAGAGATGTCGGCCGCGCACTTCCAAGGACGCGGCCTTCAAAGGATGCAGCCCCTGATTCTGGACACAGCTCTTATAGGTGTACCGTAGTGATTCAGGATAAGACAAGAACACGGTACTCGCTCATTATATACATTTTGAACACAAAAAAAAGTTACGGACTGCAGCTTTAACCAGGGAGCCCGTGGCCACAAGGGGCCTCAAGGTTACTTACAATGATTTAAAATAAAACAAAACAAACATTAATATAAGCTTAACAACTAAAAACTAACATATTTCCTATTTTTAGTTAATCTTCTCAAAACCTGTATATCTTTGAGAGAAAAAAGGTCCTTCCCGCAGTCTTGGAAAACCTGGATATGTGAGGTAGCCTAATTTGTGTTTGATTTCTAGACTTGGAAAAGTCACAAATTAAAATCTTAAAACTCCATGTGCATTCTTATGTTTATTATTATATTAATATATTATATTATTATGTCTATTATATATATTATATATATATTTTTTACCAGGTGAGTTTTAGTAAAAAATATCTAAAAAAAAATTTTTTTTCATCCAACTTAAAATTAAGTTCTCACCGTCTCCACTAATTTGTAAAAAAAAAAAAAAACATAAATTAAATGCGTCTCAACAGAGTTTCTGCTTACTGGGAAATATGGTTGAGAGTCTCATATTTCCCAGTAAGAAGCAACTCTCTAAGGTGCTAAAATGGATTTATCAAATTGATCTCATTCATTACATTCTCAAGTGAAGAATTTTAAATGAATGTATTATGTATTAAATGTGTTAAAGTACAAAAATGCTCTGTGAATCACACAAAAATTCACTGTCAGAACCTTGAAAAAAAAAATCATTCTTTTATTTAAAAACAGTATTGCTAAGTTACATGTTCAATCCACGAAAGAAAGGTGCAATGTTTAAGACCAAAGGTAAAGTGTTGAAATATAGGAATTATGAATCAAGATCCACATGTTAGTGTTGCAGAGAAATGGCATGTTAACTGACAGAACATGACACAAAGAATTTTTTCCTTTCGTCTTTAATTAAAAGATATAAACTGTAAATGCATTTATTTAAAAAATAAAAATGATTGCATATGCATTCACCGACAACACCCCAGAAAAACAAAATCAGCCCCAATCATAAAATACAGAAAAGAAAAGAGCAACAGGACAAAAATCAAAGGAGGAAAAAAAAAATAATTAAAATTAACAAATATTCTCTGGTATATATAGTTAAATGTGCTTTTATTTTATCTTATTTTCTCATCAAGCTAGAATCAATAACTGAGCTCTTGCTAAATCCTGCCTGAAAGAGATGCAATTGTTGTGATTAAAAAGCTCATTTATCTGCCTCCCTCAACACTGAACAATCGATTAATTCCTCATTCTTGTGAACAGCCTCCTCTATCAGGACTCGGACTTCTGGTCTTCGGACTCCAAACTTTCCTTTACTGACTGTAGTGTCTTGCAAAATTGTATTACAATTGGCAAACAGGAGATTAAAAAGGCATTGGGGAAAAAAAAAAAAATCTTAAAAAAAAAATATCCACTGACCCCTAGTGCTATTCAGTTTCTATCCAGTAAATATCTACAACAGACTTACTGAGCATTTTAATATGCAGTCTAAGAAACAAGCACTGTATTTATGGATTGCAGAGAGAGAAAAAAAACAATGGATATACATCCTCAAATGTACACTCGTTTCCTCTCTACACAGACAGGCACTGAAACCAAGAGGCAGACGGGTGGCCGAACGTCCCTGTTCACCGCTCATCACAAACACACTCACACGACGCAATGGGCGAGCGAGGCACTCCAAGTATGCAGAGTGGATTTGTGAGATGCAGTCATATTTACACATTCATTTATATTCAGACAAAAGTGAAAAAAAAAACCACAAGCTGGGTCCACCAGCAGGGCCGATTCACAACATAATGAAAAGTGGGAGCACCATTCTAAGACCAGGACTACAATTTGTCTCCGAGAGTTCTTTTGTTGCTTTTTAATTGTGTTTATTAAAAAACTAAGGGGGGGAGGAACTCTTTAGCTTCCACACGGAAACTAATTGTTGTCAGTGACAATTTCAAAGACCAAACCAAAGGGGGGAAACGAACGCTCTTGAACGCTTTGCAAATTTGTCACAATGCAAGGAGTCCCATAGAGCACGACGGTCCTCGTCTACCACTAGAGATCGTTCTTTGAATGCTACTGGTTTATATAAAAAAATAAAATCAAAAAAATCTCCCAAATCAAAAATCCCTCTGCCTCTTTTGTAATGCTTCAACGCTTTCACAATAACCTCTTCCTAGAGACTGAACACTCAATGAGACCATCCACAAAAACCACAGATGGATAACTTAAGGGGAACTGGTGGTCTAGTGCTTTTAGAAAACAATGACCAAAAAAAAAAAGAAGAAAAGAAAAAGCCTCATGTCCGTCACGATGAGTCGAGACATACAACTTACTGATATTCTATATACATTATTTTCTGCAGGCCACATATGACTGATGCAATTTGGCATTACCTTTTTATCAATGTGAACCACAAAAGCAGGATGAAGCAAAAGAATCAAAATACCATTGCCATACTATACTAGTGTTCCAATAGATGCAGAAGCAATAAAAAAAAAAGGAAATGGTTTATAAAGCTTGATAAGCTGGGCATGTGACTAAATAGACATTTTAGTCCCTAGTGTTTCCATTATAAAAAAAAAAGAAAAAAAAAAAGGAGTGGTATGGACCAAAATCAAGAGGAATTAATTGTGTAGTGTCCATTTTAAGTAGTGGCTGTTCTCAATCACATTGATCTCGATAAGAGTAGGAGTGACAACTAGAGAATGTTGAAAACTACAGAAGGGTCTTTGCAATTAGTGGCAATGGTCCCGTAAGTGATGAGATCAGAGGCTCAGCAGGGACAGTAGGCAGGAGGAGGAAACTCACGGCGGGTGATGCACACTATCAGTTTTTCTGTGGAGAGAAACAGATGAGACGTGAAGGTCAAGCGTGGTACTCTATCATTGAGTTCACTAATAACAAGGGAAAAATGATACAGTAATGCGTCATCAAAGAGCTGCGATGAGAATTTGTGCATATTACACAAATCACATCACCCATTTTGAGACCGATAAAACAAAGTCATGTGACCAAAATGGGCCACATGATGGGAAGAGATCAGTGTTGGGGAGTAACTACGGTAACTGATAGCAATGACGTTACTAATGAAACATGACACTGGCTGAGCGGTTTTCTGAATTGCTTTTTTTATTAATGTAAATCAGTGCAGTATGTGAAATATTTGCCTTAGTCATTTGTTTTTGACTCTAGCTGACTGGAAATTTGATCTATTTGAGATCCTTGTTTAATGCACCAGATAAGTAAATATACACATATACATACGTACACGCATATTAAATGATAAGAATGCATAAATTAATTAAAATATAATTTATAGCCATTTTACATCGTCTTCTTGCAGTGAAATATTGACTTGTGTTTGAGTGTTTTTGTAAATGTTTAAATTAAAATTTAATTAAAATTAAAAAAAAAGAAAAGTTTGTCAGCACTAAGCTTGTATTCCTAACTACTTCTCAGTCCCTGTAGCTAGACTGTAATTCAGCTACTGTAAATTTGGAGTAGCTTGCAGTTAGAAAGCTAGTTTCAAATAAAGCTTCCCCAACACTGGAAATTAGTAAACCCATTTCCACTGGAGTACAGAATAACAAAATACTGTTAATGAGGGTTAGAACCACAAATACACAGAGCGGCGCACATACACTTAAATGTACACATGAAGCCCATGCAGAAGGTGGACACACATACCATGCGTGCTCATGCACTGAGTGGGGGGAGGGGAGTAGCCTAACCATCATAAGAGTCCAACAGAGGCAAAGAGCCCCGTCTCTCCCCATACATTCCTCCCTGAGAGTCAAAGAGAAAGAGATTGAACCAGGATAAGAGAAAGGCATCGAAGAAGAGGTGAGTGATAATAGGAGAGGGGAGTGTGAGAGAGTTAGTTGAGGCGAGAACCCCTCTGAATACTATTAGTGAAATTACAGTAGGTTAACAAGTTTCAGCTTAAGTAGTGTGTGGGTTTTATGATGTCTGGTGTGCAAGGAAGTTAGTGAGAACACAAGTTGTTTGTTGTGTGTAACTGCACAAGGATTGGACGTTTCCCTTTGAAGGTTCGCTTTACCTGAGGTGCGTCTCTGTCAGAGCGATCCAGAGTGTCGTCTAAAGTGTTTCTCCGTCCTCTCTGGTCTATCGTAGAATAAGCGTCTGGAGCCACAGACAAAATTGATCATTTGTAACTGATCTCTCACACTTAGTGAATCACAGCATAGCGATTGCATAGATATTGTAGTAAATTCCAAATTTTCTAGTGCAAATGCATGCATACATTTCATATACATGCATATATACACAAATATATATATACATATACTGCATTTCGTATATATATGAAGTGTAAACAATTTCCCCCCAACCATGCATTTTGCACTGTAAGTTTTATTTTTTGCAGGAAAGTGATACTTTTATTCAACAAGCATGCATTAAATTGTTCAAAACTGAAGTAAAGAGACATTTACAATGTTACAAAATATTAACTTTTTCCAATAAATACTGTTTCTATGCATTTATGTATGCATGCATATATATATATAATATATATATATACATACATATATACACATATACATCTAATTTTTTTGCCATGTTATAATATAGTAAAGTATTTAATTTTGAAGTGCAAATTAAAGCAGATACATCACGAAAACTCAACTGGCAAATGTGTCTAAAAGCTCATTTTAGACCTTGAGTATTTGCATAAAGTATGAGAATAAAGTATGTGCATTTTACCTGGTCCCATGTCATTAAGTGGAATCATATCTCTGTCCTGTTTGCCCCCTAACAAAGAGACCCAAACACAGTCAGATCAGAGACACAAAGTCCATCCTGCATGTCCATTCGACTGATAAACACTTTAAAAGCCATTCAGCAGGAATATGTTGCGTTCTTACCCCTGTCTATTAGCGGCAGGGTGCTGTCCTCGTATCCCCCGTTGCTACGGGTGTTGTTAGGAGGGTTGAGGGTGACCATGAAGTCTGTTTTCTTCCAGCCGTCCTTCTCCAGCGTGCGGCGGAGCTCTTTGAAGCCCCACACGATCTGCAGGACCTGCCCAGCGCCACGTACCTCTCGATCTGAACGGTTGCTATATGGGGAAAATACAGATTGTGAAACAATACAACTACAGCTCATAAAAAAAGCAATTGTAGTTAAAAAAAAAAAAAAAAAAGTTCCTCTTCCAGGTTCCTCCAATGTGACCAGCCAATTAACAAAAACAGATACACACACACAAACATACCTGTCTTTGTTGATGAGCACCAGTCTCTCGATCCCCTGGGAGCTGCGCAGGGATTTGGCCGCATCCACGCTGGAGCCGATCACTTCCGTCATAGTGCTGAGAACAGACACCACCGTCTCCTCCGAGAGCCCGCGCACAGGCTGACTCTGACCACTGCCTGGCAGATTGGCCACCAAGTTAGGCACTGAATGCTTCCCTACACAGAGAGAGGAAGATTCATTTATTGAAACTGTACAAATATGATGGTAATAACACCGAATGGACACAAATACAACGTCTAGCACAAACAAACAGGTATTACTGGCTCACACACCTAGCAGCTCACGGTTGCGAGCATCAATGGCCAGGTTCCTCAGAGCTCCAGACATGGCTCGGACCACACGGTCGTTCCCATGAGACAACAGCTCCGTCATCATCGGCAGGCCATGTTCCTGTCTCATCGTTGCTCTAATGTATCGGCCATACTGACAAAAATAAAGACGGATCAAATTATGAAACAGATTTTCACTCTTCATAGAGCTAATCAAACAAATATTAAGGAATAAATGGTGATTGACTAGGGCTGCTCGATTATGGGGAAAAAAATCATTGATTCTTCTGATTAATATTAAGGTTAGATTTCAAAAAGTTGATTAGTAACAAACATGAAGCAGGGCAGCATCTAACTGCGTGATAGAGCCTAGAGAATGCAGTTAGAATACCCCTACAATTCAAGATATCAGGGCAAAAATGCCTCATCGTGATATGGTTCAGCAAGATCACACAAGTAATGAACGCAATATCACACGTGCTGTTTTTGTCCCGAATAAATATGAAAATGCAAATGTGATATTGATTATTGAACAGTTCAATAAATAAGTTAACAAGGGTTCAAGGAAAGGTTCATTTTAAGCCCTGAAAGTTACAGTATGTTCTATACTGTTGCATTACTGTGTGTACTCACAGTCCAACGGCCTGCACACAGGTTCTGCACGGCTCCTGCGGCGGCTTCCAGAACCGATGGGTTCTTACTCTCTTTCAGAAGAGAAGTGTACACGCGCACCACCTCTGGCTGGAACAGCAATTCATAACCTACCAAACAACACAATTATTACTTTATTTCATCTATTATCCAACTACCAACTATTCAGAGACAACAAGACTCAACTGTCGTTGTACCTTTGGCTGGTGAGCTTCTCTTTGGAATGTCAATCATATCTGAAGTTCCATCATCCTCTTTTTTTCCTGAACAAAGCAGACGGCATGAGCAACAAGTGAAATAGAGATGAAGTGACTGATCTAATCTGTCATTTAATGACAGTGATGTAATTTATGACAATTTAGAAGCAAAAGTCTGTCTTCAAAGATTTAAAAAGGGGATTTTCTTTAGACAAAGAGTTTATTAGAGACAGTTCTGGCAAAGGTTACATTTATTCCCTGAGGGAAAACCCCAAGTTGTGTAATGATTAAATGACAATGCAGACGGCTCAGTTTTCACAGTAGTATATGCCAAAGCGACAATGTGCACGTTTAAAAGAATCAGACAATTGTCTTTTAAAATGTTTACATGATTAAACATTAAAAGTGAAGGTGTGTAAGGAGTGGACTTATTGGAAATGCTGAGCTCTGGCACCCTCTGGTGGTTACTAATGAAAATGTTATCAAATGCAGCAAGCATTTTAAAGGGCCAGTCAAACAATTAAGAAACAAAATCAGATTGCAGAAAACATTTTGTTTTGGGATCTCATCCCTCCTTTCCCAGTTTGAGAATAGCCAGCTATTTTGTATATTTGTGGTAAAAACTGTTCCGTGAATGGTTTGGATGATACCTTAGAAGGCAGCAGCCTATATAGGCAGTATATAGTGATAGTGTCCAATGTCATAATACATCCATTTCCTTCCGATCGATAAAAACCTTGTTTGTGTGACTGGTCCCCTTAATAGGCCTTCTTACTTTACAAATGTAGTGCAGCTCATAAAACGAATGTGAAACAGGATGAGAAATAAATTATTTTCTCTTAAAACATTTCCCGTTTCAGATCCAATTTCTGAACTCTGACTTATAACAGGGTTAATAATGGGTTACAATGAGGTGAAATGCAAGTGATTCCAATAATAGCAAAGCGAAGCCTTTACTTAAAAAAAAAAAAGAAAGAAAAAAGTTAAAAGAGAGAAAAGCTTACCTTTGGAAAACCACTCGTCTGTTACAGGATAAAAGGATGTACGGAATGAGAGACAGATACAGAAGAAAATGAGGAAAGTTTTGGCATAAAATTTGCAGTAGTGCCCCAGCCACCATACAATTATTTAGCAACAAACCCACAAACAAGGCACACCACACAATTCATGCATGCTTCATGTCCTCCGTGTGCAAACAAACTTCTATATGATCTGACACATATCAAACTAACAGGCTTAACAGACTTCAAAGTGTGTACTGTGATTTAAAGACCAGGAATAGGCACGGCCTCTTGGCTTTGTTTACACGACACAGAGATTGTGTACTGGGAATGCAAAGATAGCAAGTTAACTTATTTTAATTGGTTACGGCCCACAGCTAGCGCCTGTGTTTTTCTTTAAATTAATCGGACGCGTACCTTTGCCCTTTCGGGAGCTGAAGCAGCCGCCCTTTTGGGAAGAGGCGGGGCCTTGATTGACAGGAGTCATCTCCTGATAGCGTTCAGAGCCTGGTATCTCCCGATGCACTTGATAGGACAGATTCCTCAGCAGACACACACTGTTCTCAATCAGCTGCACACAGACAAAACAAACATGATCAAATAATAGATAATTTGTTAGAGATTGAAGCAGGACAACTAGAAATATTTTGACTCGATAATATACAGTATGTAACAAGCATGTTAACCTATTCTACTACACCCAATAATCAAAATAATGAACTTTTTAAAATAGCTTCATATGAACCCTTAAATGCCACTTGAGGAATTCTTTCTTGCTAAATAAAAGTATTAATTAAAAATTAAAAATAAATCACTGTCCCCATTTGAATGGTAGTATATAATTGTACAACATTGGTTTAAGTTATTCATTTATTTTTAAAATACTAGTGTATTTTGACTAGTGTGTGGGCTCATTGAACTAGTCCTGTATAACGTTTACAAATTTACAGTTCAAATTGTCTAACAGCTAAAAATTGCAGTGTGTAATAATAAAAACGACCAGCAATGCTTTCTTCCCTCTTTGCTCTTCCCGGAAACATGCTTGTCCTGTCATAAAAGAGCAGTGAAAGTGCAGTTCTCAAAACTTAAATAGTCCCAGTTCAGTTGTTACCTTGTTGTCCACATCTTTACAGTTGATCTGTGACTGGACGATGTACATGAGAGAGTCGACCAGTCCAGAGCACTCCCTCAGCTTCCTCCTGGCCTCGCTCCGCTCCGAGCTCACATTCCTGAGAGCGAAACGTCATGCAACTAATTAGGACACTGCCTGTTTAATGTTTAGCAATGTTTGGCATGAACAGAAACTTTTAGCTTCAGGTCATCACCTAAAACATATTAACCAAGAGTACACAGATGGCATCAGGAAAGTTGACCAATGAAAGAGAAAGTGAGGGTTAAAGGCAAGACAGTGTTAGCTCTACTTAAATGTAATCACGGTGTAAAACCACTCCTCCGACTGAACGGAGCTCTTTCTAAAAGCCTAATAGGCGAGTGGGAGAAGCGAGGGACACTTTCAAAGAGAAGCACTCAAGGGAAATAAGTGGATTCAAAGATCACATTTCTGTCTTTTGTCCAAACTTTGTCCTGGTTCTTTCACAGCCTTAGAGGTTCTTGCTCTCACACACAATTCAAGAGCATTTCCTTTGCACTTCCTGTCTTTCTTCCATCAAAATGCAGCTTCCTCACACACACACACACAACTTTTCTTGACAGGAATTCTTTAGCAGCACTGAGGCACACCCCTCCCCCCTATAAAGTCTTTCATTAATCTGAATCATGAAACTGTCCCTTCCCAACACATCCTAATCCTTTCCTCCGCCCATCTCTCTGTGTTCCCGTGGCTTAACTGCATCACCAAAGTCATGCGTCTGATTCCCAGGCTGATAAATGGCATTTTCACACCTGGCTCGTTTACAACCACAAAGAAAAAGAAAAAAACGGTACGAGGTAACCTAGACAAGGTGATCTCTGCCCACTTAAACGAACTCTGAAGTGGTTCACTTGTGGCGAGAAAGCAATCCGAACCAGCGGACCAATGAACCAGGCTGTATCACAATGTATAATGAGCAAAGCATGACGGCAGTGTTTGCTTTGCGAATGCCTCTCAAAATGAATCGTGGGTTAACCTGGAGCAAAGATGAAGTGAAACGCCTAACTAAAATTTGGTCCGACAAACATATTTCAGAACTGTCCAAAACACAAAAATACAGGCGAAGCCTTGATTCGTGCACAAAAACGATAAAGTAAATTAACGACAGGTACAAAGAAAGCCACAATAAGCCCATGGAACTGTTGTCATCCTGACATATGACCTCTATCCCGGAACATGAACAGTTGCACTCTGACCAATGTGAGGACAGTTGACTAATAAGAAATGTTGCTTTGTGAAAGCGAAACGTGCATTAACGTTGTGTACCTTAAGCAGCCGGTGGTGTTGGTGAGCGCAGTCTCCCACTCCAGGTGTCTGGGTTTGCAGCTCTCCTCTCCACCTTCGTTCCCCCTCTCCCAGCCCGAGTGCGGAACCATCACCTCATCGGACAAGGCGTGCAACGCGTGGTCCACGATCTCCATCTTCACAGAGTCATGAGACGACAGGTTCCACAGCGTGCCTGTCAGAGGACGAGCCATCAGTTACAACAATCCATCTTGTCAGACCACTTGTGTTTGAATCACAAAAAGTTTAACGTTGGCATGAAATGGAAATTTCAAAAGGACATGACTTTTTATGTTTTTGAAAGAAGTCTCTTTATGTGTATTTATTTGATTAAATATATAAAATATATTATTCCAATTTAAAATAACTGTTTTGGTAAAGCTGTGATGGTAAAGCTGAATTTTCAGCAGCTATTAGTTTTCAGTGATCCTTCAGAAATCATTCCAATATGCTGATTTGGATTATAACCTGATACTTTTTTCAGGATTCTTTGATGAATAGAAAGCTCAAAAGAACCACATATTTGAAATATAAATCTTCTGTAACATTATAAAACCTTGATTTCCAGCGCTAAGGAGTGTGTACCTGTTATAGTGTCTGTAAGGTCCTGATCTCTCGTCTTCCTCAGTAGCCGCACCAGTGCGGGAATTCCATCGCAGTTCTTGATGGCTATCTTGTTATCTGGATCTCGTCCGTATGAGATGTTCTTGAGGGCTCCGCATGCTGCGTAATGGACCTCCTTCTTTGGGTTATCCAGCATGGACACAAGGGCAGGGATCCCCTTCAGTCGTCTTACATCTGACTTCACCTGCAAAGATAGGCAGAGAAGACTAAGCGCATGAACAACACCATGAGTGACTTCACCATTCGCTCCGCGCCAAACCCCAGCACTAGGTGATGAATGACTGCTATGTAGGCGGGGCTACCCAACATATTGTGACTAGCGTCCTGTGTAAGTGTGTACTAACCTTATCATTCTTAAAAGTGAGATGTTGCAAGTAAGCTGCAGCATTGCTTTTGACAGGGTCCAGGCGGTAGTTGAGCATAGCGATGACTTCAGGAAGTTCAGGTTGCCTCCATGCTGTGGGAGCGGGGCCTTTACGAAGAGTGCTATCCAATGACGCCATGCTGCCTCTCTCTCCCTGAGCCAGTGGAGCTCCTCCTGCCCAATAATACATATCACCAGCTCCACTCATATCACCATCCAGTGTGCCCTCATATGACCTACGCAAAACAAGCAGCAGCACATATTAAGTGATTTTTTCCCCCCACCTTAATTGTCCAAATTTGCTTAATGTTTAACAGAACACACTAACCCTGTCCGGCGTGGAGGTGGTGCATGGTGTGGATGTGCCAGCCGGGGCATTGTGCTGTAATGCATGGCCGGCCCCATGCCGTAATCGGGTTCATCATATCCCAGGCTCCTCTGATCATCCTCCAGGCCGTAGGGCTCTGGGACAAAGCGCTGCATGCCAGAGATCTCCAAAGCACTGCCCATACGTCCTACCTGGGGCTGGGCCCCGTACGGGTCCAACTGCGGCCGGCTGTGTGTGCGGTAGGCGGAGTCCAGCGTCCTGTAGCCATCCACAGGCCTGAAGAAAAATAACTTTTCATTTGTACATCTTCACTACTGGTCAAAAGTGAGAAATAATTATGATTTTATTAGTGTATTTGAAAGAGGTCTCTTATGCTCAGCAAGGCTGCATTGATTTGATCAAAAACTTTAATATAGTGCAATAAGTGTTACTATTTTAATCTATTTATCTTTTAAAAAGTAATTTATTTCTGTCAAGGCTAAGCTTAACTTTCTCCAGTCTTCAGTGTCACATGATCCTCCAGAAATCGTTCTAATATGCTGATTTGAAAGGCACAGACCTGTAGCGGTCATCCATGCGTGTCCCTCGGCTGAGGCTGGTGTAGGCGTCAGGAGGAGGGCCGCTGCGATAATCATCATAGCCACCTGGAGGTCCATAGTGGTAGTTACGGGGGACAGTAGAGGTGGGGTAGTCCATGGGGCCAGCCGGTGGCCTGTACACACGGTCCATTGGGGTATTATAACTGGGAATCCCAGTGACTGAACCAGTGCCATCCAGGGAAAGTGTGTCGGAAACTGAGGGAATGACTGTTCGTGTGGTGGTTGTCTTTGTGACCTTCTTTACCTGATAAGGGAAAGTGAAAATCATCTTTCCAACTTGAAAAACATGAGGCCAGACAGAATGTCACCAGTTAAATTAGATTGTACGACTACAGCAAACTTACTGTGGTCTCAGTGCGACGTGTGGTTCCATCATCATTAGTTTCAACAGAAATAATAGGCATCGCTTCATGAGGGTCCTCGACTGTGACCGACTCAACAATATGACCAGGGTCCAACATCCTGTACTGTAGAACAGGCGCACAAACAAAGAACAATAGTGAGCATAAGCTAAGAATAGGAAGTGTCACACAAACACCATCTGGCACAATCACAGGTGTATGTCAATGACGACCATAGCAAGTTAGCACAGAAGCAAAATAATTAAGTGTAAAAATATGCGCAAGAGGACACCCAGGATTCCACAATAAGGATGACCTGGGACCAGTGCTGTGTTGACACTACATCCTGCTCATTGTAATCTGTTTTTAATAGGAATGCTGCTCTCATGTACTCGTACTCATCCGATACCGAAAAACAAAACCACGCAGCATGTGTAGTGTTCTATCAACAGAACAAACAGAGATATGGAGATACAAACATTGCAACTTTTTCACAAACATTGCAAGTTGCAGTTTGGTTGGATGTCTCAAAATAGAAAGTAAAACGATGCAACTATTACTAACATTACTTGACGGTAAGGAGTGAGTGAGTGAGTGAGTGAGTGAGTGAGTGAGTGAGATGCTCGCTTACTCCGTACATGCGTCAATTGGATTAAAACTAAATCTTATATGTAGCCTAAGCAAAAACATGAACTTATGTGATTTATGTATAACATGGTTTTTCATGTCACTATTCTATACAAAACTTTAACAAGTGTTAAATGTGTTTGTTTTCCTGACAGATACAAAAACATGTTTGCAAAAAATACCCATTTTATAAAATTTGTGGCAGGGTAAATTAATCATAATAAATCAATTTCATTAAGATTCTAAAATTATACGTAATTTATAATTAATAATCATTTAATTTTCGTCATCTTGCAGAACTGAAATATACAGAAAAAGTTCATTGTGGACATACTAACCTGAGTCCCGTTTATGTATCCCTCGTTTAATTTGAGACGTTCTAACTCTGCATCACCAGTGACACGGCCGTTCTAGAGAAACAGAGAGAAATGATGACAGATACAAAAACATGTATGTAAAACAGATGAGGAAGGCGTGAAAATGGCCAATGATCAAGGCGGTGAACAATGCTAAACATTCAGAATGACCACAGATTATAGCAGGACCTCGAGTAAATACAACAGCATATGAAAAAACATGACCATATGAATGTCCATGCAAAGGATAAACACTGAAGGCACTAAAAAACAACTTAAGTTAACGAGACCATTGCACAAGAGAAACATGACAGGGTTGCGGAAATGAATGATGAATACATGGATGAACGAACGCAAGGAATGAGATGGGGGGGTTGACCGCTACCGGATAATATTACTCATGCTTGTACACAACAATGGCATGCAACACCATTCACATTCACACTTAAAGCACAAATTCTCTACGCGTAAACCAGGGGAAGTGGGCTGCTATACTATTCCCACTCCACAGAGGGAGCCGTGAAAGTAGACGGTAATCCTAGCTGAAAGTCGGGCTTGTGGGAACCTGTCAAAGCAGGTAGAAACATAACATAATATCTATACAACTATGTCAACAGAGAGGATATATACAGAAGATGGTGGAATTCCAAACACTGCTGAACAGCTTCTTATCTTTGTGTGTGTTCGCGTGAGAGTGAGTGAGAGAGAGAATGAGAAAAAAAAAAATAGTTCTACCAAAAATAAATAGTGTCATTTACTCAGCTGCTTTAAACTGATGCAATTCGCATTTGTGTGGAGCATGTTGAATTCAAATGTGAAGCATCAAGATGCGTTGCGCCAAGATTGACGTCAATGTCAAATGGCACTGGTTCTTCTGCTCCGTATTTAAAATGTACACGAATGCAAGTGACATCTGAGAGCTATGACAGAACGAGTCTAAGAATGTAGCAGCCAGAAAGTTTGGACTGCAGCTTTATATGAATTTTTGACCCATTTATTATTTAATAATAAAGCGCAGCCTAGACATTTTGCAAAGTATTGTCATGTTCCCCATAATAGACAGTAAGACAGTAATAGATTTGAAACTAGTGTCGTTACTGCTAGCTAAACCTATTAAAACTGAGTTTCTGTAAATACAGTAAAAACATAAATTACATTAAAAACATATATTAGATAATGTTGGCAACTAACTGAAATAAGTTCAAGAACTAACATTACTTAAACTGACATCATTGACGCTAAAAATGACAATTAAAACTAAAATGAAAATATAAAAAAGCTAATTAAATTAATAGGATATAAATAAAACTAAAATGGTGCATAAATGTATTTTAGTATTCCTTCCAATTTTGTGAGATGTCGTCTTAATCTGATGTATCTGAGAGCCAAGAGAAATAAAAGTTGTGTATGCAACTATCTAGCTGTGAATGAAACTTTCAGAGTTTCAACTCACTTGCGCACAGTCGACGCCCTTAAAGGAGGGGGCGTGTCTAAGATCATGCAACCAATCCAAGAAGTCCTCTAGTCTACAGTGAAGTAAACTGAGAAAGCTGAGATTAAGACGATACTTGACGTGTTCACGTTGAGCAACTTCCACCAAAAGATGGAGCTTACTGAAATCCTCTACACACAAGGGAGACTCATCTTACTAAACCGGTTTGTTATCTCTCCGCTCACAGACATCGGCGGAAAGGGGTTTGGGTGTTGAGAAAGTTTCTGTGATAAGGGAGAGATTCATCATGAGGACAGTGAGCAAACGGGAGAGAAATTCCTCTTCGTTGAAGAACATTCATTCCGCTAAGTCAAACAGACAAGGTTAATGACACATGTGCGATGTACAGACATGCGTTTTGTGAGAACCAACAGGGTTGACATTCAATGATGTGGTGAGAGACAAATTGGAGACATGAAGAAACAACATGCAAGGGAAACATGGCTTTACTAAGTATGGCTTCAGAGCGTTCTGTGACGCCACACACGCCATTAACTGCAGAATGATGCAGAGGGCAAAGGATGGGCGGAGAATGATGACAAGAGGAAAGGATGCAAATGGTGGGTTCTGGTGACACTGAACGCAACAGTGAAGGATGGGTTAATCGTCATGCTCCTTGAGGTGCCAACTAGGACACATTGGTGCAGAGTGATGCGGCAAGGGTGAGAAATTGCAGGGTGATGATGCGGGGAACCCTGCTGCTGCGTGATTGGCTGGGAGGGCGTTACCTGCAGGGTGGGGAGGGGGCGGGGTAGGGTACCGGAGGGCCCCACGCTCCTCCTCTCCTCCTCCAGAGCTCGAGTCAGACGCTCAAACTGCATCTCCTGCTCTCGCACGGAGGCCAGGAGAGATGCTGCATTCTCACACTGCTCCATACACACTGAGAGAAAGAGGACAGGGGTTACACACTCTCATCATGAGATCGAGCGCCTTGCGCACTCCATACGTGTCCTAAAAAAAAGAAAGAAAAGAAACATGCGCTCCACGAAGTCAAACAGACACAAACACATAGCTTAAAGTGGTGTGCATCATGTGACCCATGCGCCAAGCTAAATCAAGAAACAGTAACAGGGAGAGACACAAAAGATATGTGAGAGAGAGAGAACATGACAGACAGAAAGTAAAAACTGTGAAAAGAGCGCGAGCAAGACAGGTGCTAACAATGCGCTTCAGACGCAGGCGTGATCACGCTGCCACCTCTGAGCGACAACACAGAGGAACCGGTTTCAAGCTCGCATATAGGAGAGTGATTCAGATGCTGTGTGAGAAGAGATCGTGTAGAGGCAAATAGACGAGTGCAGACACAACAGGGAATGAGCCACGGTCTATTCAAATCAAAAGTGGCTCCACAGAAACGTACTGCAGATAAATGAAAGCCGTAAATGCCCTTTCTACTGTGCTGTCCTTTCTGGAGGACATTTCACTGTCTGACAACTGAAAACAAACTCAGAGTTGTTGGTTTTCCTTAAGCACAAAAACACCAACTAGCACAGCAACAGTACCATGGTACAGTCAGCGATGGGATCATGTATTTATATAGTACTTCAAGTTGATTAAAACAAAATTAAAATAGTCCAAATAAATAAATAGTAATATATGGTACTTTCAGATATACCAGGATACTGAATCATAACAATTAAAGTACCATGATGTGATTGATGTCCCTTAGATACTAGACCATGGAGCTTCAATATACTTAAAATGCTATGGTACAGAATTTTTTTTTTTTTAATAAATAAAATACAAATAAATCAATAATATATAAATATATTTACATATAGCCTACACATACATAAAACGATATTGAATAATTAAAATAAACACCACCACAGTATTACCATAATTAACATTAATAATAATAATAATAATAATAATATGTATCATGGTAATACTTGGTGGTGTACTTTATAGTTTAATTATTCAGTATCTTTGAATATAAAATGTATTATGTGAATCATGGTACAGTGGTGTTTATTTTATTATTATTATTATTAATAATAATAATAAAACCAATAAACTAATATTGTTATTCATTATTAATAATGGCAAAACAAAACATGGCGCAGTTGTGTCTGCAAGTCTGCAAGGTTTGTGAAAATAAATATGTTTATTAGATATTCAAAAATGTTTTTATATAATATAAATGTGATTTTGCTGAATGCCGATAGTAAATTAGAAAGTATTATAGCATCTGCTTTTATATAGTTAGCAATAGAATGGCAAACACATACTTTTTCAAATGCAGTTTACTTTCTTTGTTTAACAGTTCTATGTTAGACCGAACTGTTAAACGGAGACCATAAACAAATAAAGAGAATGAGGGCGCTGGGTGCTTTCTCAGACATTCTCAGCACTGCCAGAATAAAAGTCTGGCGAACCATCAAAATACCAGTCACGCTTTAATAAATCTCTCTATTTATTCAAACACATCGGCCGATGCTGATATATATATATTTTTTAATCGTTCTTTGTAAGTATTATCTTCAATGCATCTCACTTCACCCTCGACTTGCTTTAAAAGAAGACCATTCATGCCTTAAAACTAAAGTAAGCTTTGTAAAACAGCTGGAGATGGTCAGAGGACATATTTTATTATTTTGTGTTAAACATAGAAGCTCTCTCGTAAGATCCTCTCAGTGGAACTTGTGATATCAGTCGCATAGTGTATAAATAACTACTTATGTGACTCCACGCTGCATTTGCTCATTAGCACCAGTTATATCTGGGTGGGGTGCAAATGCTGCGTGTGAACGGCAGATGAAAAAAAAACTGAGCTCTGGAGAGCTGATCTGAGCACTGATTTCAGCACAGCGTCATATACGGGTAGCGGAGTCAATCTGAGCTACAGGTTGAGAGGTTTAAAGGGTTCCTTGGAAGAACTACCTAGAAAAAGGCTGCATGCTGGCTTTGCGCAATGTAAATTAGCTTACAGTAATGACAATAAAGGGAAGAAAGTGAGAAATTATTCTAGGGAACCAGACTATTTCCGACCATTTACAATTGAACTTCCCAAATTCTCAGGTTTATTACGGTTAAGCCAAAGTGAAAGAGAAACGAGCCCATAGCTGCACCTGCCCTCGTCCATGAATCATTACTATGCATCATTACAAAAGATAATCAAAACATAAAACAACATGCTAAAAAGTAGTTTAAATAAATAAACAGGCAAGCATGATAACCAAATTCCCCCAAAGCTCACCTGCAAGAAAGTACGACCAAGTAACCGTTTACAGGAGTAGTTCACGCAGAAATTTAATTCCGTCAACATTTATTCATCATGCCATCATTACTGCACCATGATTTGGTAGTGGTTGACCCAATATGGATTTTTTTGATGGCGATGAGCAGGGGTGGCCAAAATTAGCCTATCAAATTTTACCCCGTTTAGTAAATACTAGGTGACTGAGTGTGTACCGATACATAAATTACAATATTGCAATACTGAATTCACAATACTATCGTGATATTTTAAGTCAAAATAAAGGAGAGGTTTTTTAATATTCTTAAAACAGTATTTTATTATCAGGACCCACAAATATTCCCCCATTGCATTATTATATATTATATATATAGTAGTTTAATGTAGTAATGACACAGAAATTATCATGTTTTTCAATGCAGGCATTTGTTGGATCTCTTACAGAAGCCGAGTGCCCAGACTCTCCCGGTGCTCGCTATGTCCCGCCTCTCCCGCTATTATTGCACTATACATTTAAGAATAACCCATCTAAAATGCTTTGAATAATCATACTACCAAAAACTAAATGTGATATGGTGATTTAAATTATATTTGCGCTTCGAGGAGTCGCTTTGAGGATATCACTTTGAGGAGTGCCATTCTGGCAGCGCTTAGATGATCAATGCAATCAGTTCTAATCGCAAGAAAGCAAGTCAAAATGACTAAATGTTAGTTCATCTAAAAAAATTCAATTTTGCATTCACTCATGTTTTCACATGTCATGCAAGCATTTGACGTCAGTGTACGTCGTTGTAAATCTGTTCATCATATAAAGCTATTGCGTCTCTCCAAAAGGCTTGATTTAGGATTAGACTGCTAGATTGATTATTTTTACGATGCCTTTATAATTTTTGGGGGGGATCTTTTAAATTGAAGAGTAATGGACTTTAAAATGGAGGGACAGAAATCTCTCTCATTTGTTTTTGGAAGTTGAGTGAAAATCGTACAGGTTTGAAAACGACATGAGGGTGAGTACATGATGGCAGAATTTACATTTTTGGGTGAATCATATCTTAAAAATACAGTAAACTGAGTCTTGGATAAAACAAACTATCGCAAATCATACTGTTTACATCAAAAATAGTCACATTTTTATATTGCGATTCGATGTATCATTACACCCCTAATACTGCAGAATGTCACTGCAGAAATTATACATGTGTATTTCAATTTAAAAATAATGTGAACTGTAAAAAACAGATTTATACTTTAGAAAGGAACTTCTTGATTCACTTAACCTAAGTATTTTTAACAAAGTAGTAGGGATGCAACGATACCTTTGTCATAACATATCTGAATATCAGCCGATACAGAACCGATACCAGAGCTTTTTTTTTTCTTGATCATTGTAGAATTTCTATACCTTTCTGTGTGTTTGAAATGTGATAACACATTTTTTGTGTTAAACAATCCACTAAATACCAGGGAGAGCGCCAGGCCCATTTTAGGGGAGACTTAGGCGTATAACAGTTTGAAATCAAAGACTTAAAAGTTGACACGTTCATACGTGTCCAGTGACAGCCAAACTCTCCTGTCTCCAAGTCACACAGCTTGCAATCTTCGCATTTTCAAAGAACAAAATGCAAAGAACAAAGAATTGTGAACTAAGCCCGAGTAGGTGCAATCACAAATGAGGGACGATAGTTTTAAGTGATGGAAAGATTATCACTGAATAAAGGACAGCAAATTTATGGCTTCAGAACACTTAGGCTTCAGGAAAAACATGAGGTTGAGTAAATATTGACAGTTTTAATGTCTTCATAAAACTGACTTATGAAGCGTGAGCCATATGGACCACTTTAGGGCACTTAAGTCATTTTTCTTGATGCTTTGTTGTATAGAAAAGAACAGCATGAACAATCTTCAGAACATCTTCAGTCGTTGTCCACACAACAACATCACACTGGTGAGTGAAAGATTTTTTTTTTAGGCAGACAATTTAAAATAAAAGATCTTTATCTAAAATAAAGATCACAAGTCTCTTAACAGCCAGTCAAAGCACTCCAAAACAGATGGATCTTTATGGGAATACTAAGGGTGTGACAAGACCATTAGCTCACGAGAACGAGACGAGACTTTTACAAAGTATTTTTAAGAAATCCTCAATTACGAAATACATGACTAGCAAAATAGTCTGCTGGTGCATTTGAAATGTTTTAACTAATAATCTTCTAATAAATCATTTCAATAATTCAGTCATTTCAGTTCTACTTTGAGTATGAATTACATGCAGTAAAAGGCAACAATACTCAAGCGCTGTAAAAGGTTTTGCCACAAGCTCTGACTGGCGTCTCTCCCGTACGAGTCTCTTCAGACCTGAGAACTGTACATGATTTATGAGCTTCTACAACTTTTGACCTCAACTGAACTCCTTTCCACAAATTGATCAAAGAAATAAAAACAGTATAAATAAAAATAAACAGTTTTTTTCCCCTTAGTATTAAGTGCAATCAATAAGTCCAACCATAATCAAAGTACTCTCTCAATATTCAAAGTACAAATAGAAACCAACATTTTCTTCAAGCTAAGAGCTGGTTACAACTACACAGCTTTCATATCGGGAGATATTTGCATGCATCAGGAAGCCGCTTTCAAAAGGTATTGAAAACGCGTTTGTTGTGAATTCGTTGTTGTGATCCTCTCGTCACTTACTCTCCTTCACGTGATCAGTGAACTTTGACTCCTGCTGCACTACGTAAGACTCAGCAGCTCGTGTTGGATGAGCTGGATGGGACTGAAGTGACCGTTATCCAAATGAATTAATGGTTTTTATTTCTATAAAAAGCAAAACAACAGTGGATGCGTACGGTTAACGTGGCGGTGGCATATTCAATCCTAACTTCACCCTCAAAAAATTTTCACCTCGACAAGAAATCTAGACATTTTAATCTCGCCACACCTCTAGGGAATACTGAATCAAAGACCTTGTATAAAGATCTTGATGTTGTCCATTGGAAATGGACTGGATGCTGTATTGCTGTGATGTCATGTGAGTGACAGGTCGACCCGCCCTTGCGCCAGAGAAGACCAGTATGTCCAGTCATCAGAGAAGAGATTTCCCGCAAGATGGAGGGGAAGTTATTTTGATTAAAGATTACGAGGGCACATGATACATCATGTGCATTGATAAATCATTTATAATAAATCCTGCAATAAAAAAACAAACAAAAATAAATAAAAGAATTGTCAGTTTTGATTTCATGGTGACTAATTTTGGCTTTAAACCTTTATCTACTGATCTGCAGGGATTGAACCTTCCCTACATCTGCAACAAAGCCACTGCAAAAATAAAGCACAAAGTCAACTGAGAATTTCTAAGCATCCACTAAAGTACAAACAGAAAAACTACTGTGCATGTCAGAAACTATTTTAAGGAGACCACAAAAGCACAACAATCCGAGAGCGAAAAAGAATCCCCAAAAACACACAGTGGCTATCATGAGCGGGATTGAAATGGAAGCAAGCAGGGAGTCAAGGCCAAAAATGTACAAAACAGCAGCATAGGAAAAGCTCCGCCCCACACAGTGCTGTAGCCACTGAAGACTCAGGCAGCTAACTCAACCCAGCACACGACAGGGAGAGACAGAGAGAGGAAATATTTGCAGCTGTCTGCTTAGTGGTTAACAGAACAATAGCAAATGTGTCTCCACTACAGAGAATTGGTTGAGAGAGGGACAGCAGCGGGGCGCGCATATGCCGTGATGACTTTAGTTCACTGAGGGGGGTGTGGGTGGGTGTGATCGCATTGTCCTCGAAAACACAGACGCAGCAGTCAGTTTCAACTAGGACTGAAACTGTTTTTCCACCTCTCTTCGACTTCCCTCCCCACAAAGCAAACAGACTCTCGTAGAAAGCGAGGAATGAGCACGCACACACACACACACACACACACACATTCCAGCTTGTATTGTGGCATGTCAGATCCTGTCTCAGCTCCTCTGGCAGCTTGAAAATAACTGGAAAACACTTCCCTTCCTTTTTCCTTATATGTCGCTCTTTCGTTGCATTCTCTATGACATAGACCTATGTCCTCATTCTTTCCCAAAGCATCTGATTGAAGTGTGTGTAACCGATGACTCATTCACATCTCAGACCGTTTGGCTCTGATGCATGCATCATTTAGACAACAAAAGACTTCTGATGCACTCATAGAGAAGGGAGTGTCTAATCTATATGTGATAGAGCTCTTAGCAATACTTGATTCTGATCAGATTTTTTTATTTATTTATGCAGTGTTAGTATCACATCTTTTGTATCACTCTGTGGTCTCAGCCCATTATCATTTGAACTTAAATCATTATTTCCAGTCCATTTGTTCATATAGCAAGTAGTTTGTAATGTGCGCTGATATGCTGGACATTATCACAAAATAAACCCTATTCAGGATGACAGAAGGGATGTGTGTTTTTTTTTCTTCACGAAAATGACCGGCTGAATGCAGCATTAACGAAACTCCTTAATTGTAGTTTTTGGGTACGAATATCAATGTTTCCCATACATTGATTTATTTGTGGCACCCCACCAAAATATCAACATTGACCACCACAAATAAATTTCAGTGCTTCCCATTCATTAACTAGACTGTGGCAGCCCGAAAATACATTTAAACTTCTCATAATAACATAAAAGGTCTTTAAATATCGTGTTTAGCGCATTTACTGTAATTCAAAGTGCGATAAGTACGCACTTCGTTCACCCGATCAGCTCCGCGGGTTTGATTCTCAATACCGGTTCAGAGTGAATGAATGCAGTGAACTCCATCTGTGCATGTGCTGAGTTTAGCGTGCACTTGGGAATGTAGCGGCCACCAGTTATACGCACTATTTTCATTGCAGTTGACGATTACAGCATTTCACTAGATTTGCAATAAGATGCATTCGTAAACTTGATTTCCGACTAAATAAAAGCTTGACTGCAGGTTCCGGCATAATAAAAGCTAATGGGTTCATCTCTTCCAACTCAAAGTGCACCAGATTAATGTAACCGGTCAACCAACCACAGTTTCACAAAATCCAGTGGGAACACTGAATATTACAAACAACATATCCATGATTGGTTACATGTACGTCATTTCTTTCTTCTTGGGGGAAGAGGAAATTACCCAAAATGTTTTGATTGTGGTGTCAAAAACGGTGTCAAGTGAAAGCTGTCGAAAAAAATAGACAAGTCGAAATCTAACGGAAGTGGCAACAGACCATATCTTCCATATCGTGATGTACATCCGAGTAAAAATGATCATCGATTTGGATCAATGCATTGGTTGTTGATTGGATGGAGGCAGATCTGACCATGACCTTGTGGTCGACTGAAAGAAAGGGGCCTGTGTACATTATGCGTATGAAATTATTGGGGAAGTCCAGTATACATCACCAGAGTGGGATATGTCTTTTCTCCAGAAGACGGAGTTATACTATTTAGATGAAATATTACACGGTCAAATAAAGTATTTAAAAAAAGAAGAACGATTAATCCATGCATGTTTCGGTCACAATAAGATCATTAAGGGACATCTAGAAAACAGTATATTTATCAAGATGAATATCCATTTCATGCCAATTTGGATGCAACTACTTAACTGTAATTACAAGGAAGTGACACATTACAAACGCAGACACAATAAAGTCCACAAAACAAGTAGTGTAGTGGTTTAGTCATAATGTCTCTAGTAGATGTAATGCATCATAATGCAACACCTAAAATTCTAAAATGAATTCAAAGCAAATATTTTTTTAAAGCATATTTTTTCATTATTGGCTTTAACAATATATATAGGTCTATATGCTGCATTTTTCAAGTTTTGGACACAGCCTGTGCGCATTACAAATAGGCCTCCACAGGACGCTATACCAACTGCAAGAGTTCTCGTCTTCTAAGGAGAAAACTGCCATGGGACGACTCTCTAAATAGATCTGACCTAGAACACCCTGAAACTTTGGCAAAAAAAACAAAAAAAAACATAAAACATGATTTAACACCACAGGTACACGGTGTGCTAAACTATGCAAAAAATAACAAAAAAAACATCTTGTCAAATGCCAGTCCATATTAAGAAAGTGTGATTCATTATGCACCAAAACTGCCCTGAGCTCCGGTGGGATTAAAGAGAAAGTACCCTGTGTGACATCATCAACACATCATCAAAACCACTTGATTCTAGAACTCTGGTTAGTATTAGACATAAGCCTGTGTAATTTAATTAGTCAGGTGCTTAATCATCTGCGTCCTCTAATGGGATAGCAAAGGAATTAGACACCTAAGCCACTGACCATCCAAACTCTAAACACCTTGGGCCGAGATAATACTTATAGTAAGATACAGTATAACAGGACAAACTTTAACACAGTTTAAACACATTAAGGACAAGTAAATAGATCATGCTGTATAACAGATTGCAGCTGCAACAGGCAGTCAAATATGATCATCATATCAAATGCATGTGGGAGGCAATTCAGACAACAGCTGCTGACTTCTGCTCCAAATATGTGGATTATGGGAAGAAAAACAATAAGCTGACTATGATGTGCCTTTATATGGAGGGACTTTGAGACAAAGTCAATACAGGTGTCGAGTCGGAAAACACCATTTAAATTCACATACCAATGAGAGAATTCCAATGAGAGCATTTTTAGTACCATTTCACCAAACATCACGCACGCTTTTTGGTTCCTGCTGACTCAGGCAATGCAGAAATGTAAAGAGCAACACCATCAGCACTGGCCTGGCTCCAAACTAATGCTCAGTGAACTTTGGTACACACGCAGCCAACTGATCTACGATCAGCCATGTGCTTTAACCCACTATAACTCTAACCACTACCCATGCTTAGTGTGTTTAAATCTCAAAGCGTTAGGGAAGCATACTGACCTTTTCAGCATGTACATCAATCAGTCATCATTACACATTATAACCTTTACTTATTCAGAGAGCTGGCAGTCACACCGCATAGACCAGGAAATGGGAGTGCCGGTGACGTAATACTTTTTAAACATCAACCTGAGAACGTTACTGCAGGTAAAAGGTAACAACTATGGGCGGAGTGTCTTTTATTTTCCTGTCACTTCCTGGAATTTGACATTCTAAAGTATAGTGCTGTAACCACTAAGGGAAAAGAAGAGGACGTGCTTTTTTTAAACCATGCACTCCTTGCTCGAAAGAACTATTACTAGCACCATTTCTCTCCACACAGCTCTTTCCTTTGCAAGATGCAATAGAACAAGCACCAATTCATTTTTATTTTGCCAAATTGGTTCAACAGAGATATAATTCATATATTAGAGTACACCATTTTTGATAGAACTGGAAAATTATCATCATATGAACAATTTATGAGTATATAGGACTTACCAATACGAAAGAATAACTCTGTTATTTAGTGAAGCCTCATATCCTATTCAACTTCTTAAAAAAAAAAAAAAAAACAGTAATCCAACCATTAACTAACTCTTTAACAGTTACTTATTACTCACAAACTGGGTTTGATGAGTCTGAGATCAACTATTTTGGAGACTGCTGTTGCTAGTAATAAGTACAAGACTGGCTAATTGGTTCTCTTCAAATATGTATTAAAATAAGATAAGAGGTTTAAGATTATACACACCATCTAACCTTTTCTTTAATTGACAAATAAGCTGCCATTGACAACACGTAATGTTTAAATTGATAGTTCACCCAAAATGAAAATGGTCATCTTTTAATCCCCCTCATATCATTTAAAATTGTAAATATAAAATAGAATTATATTCTATGGAATATAAAAGATGATTGAGAAACATCTCCGTGTTCTATTGTCCATCCAATGGAAGTCTATATGGTCACTGTTTTGAACAACAATCTTTAAAAAATGTTTTGCAGAAGAAAGAAAATCATACAGGGTGAGTAAATGACGACAGAATTTTCATTTTTGAGTGAACCATCCCTCTGAGCAAAAAGGTATGAGGCTGTAGCATATTGTGAATAGCCACAGTCCCAATATTAACCCAATATTAAGTAGAACAGCTTACTTTTACAGTTACAATTATATGATCATCATGAACATTTTATATATATATATATATATATATATATATATATATATAAAATAGTATGCATAAGATGCATTTAAAAAGTTAGCAATACAAGTTACAAAGGGTCTTGAATTTATTCTGTAAGATCTGTAATTTTAGTTAAACTTCATAGACAAAATGTTGCACACTTAATGGCCAAGGTCCTGAACAGTTGTTTTAGTGTTTCGTAACTTTAAAATAACAACAAAAACTCAAATCTCCTAGTCAAATTTTTGCATTGATGCATACAGCAATACAATGCTCAATTATTCTGTACTGGTATGAAAAACTCTTCAGATCCTGATAGCAATCAATCATAGAAAATGGTCTAAATATTTACATAAAAAAAGAAAACAAAGTACGTATCTTCTGTTGAAGTCTTAGGACCATAAAAAGTCCAATCATTGCATTAGGTCCGAATGCAATGATATGATGTCCTACCTGCCTGTCAGCCTATGTTTTTCCATACCTCCATGCACCCTGCTCACGCAGACATCACACGCCATCAGCGCGTTCCATGAGGATATGCAGAGCCGTAGACAAACAGTCACAGAGCGCCGCAAACAAACAGCAGCCAACTTTTACATTTCCTTCAGAACCAAAACAACGAGCTTTTGCTGCGTTCACGCCATGTCATAACCGTAAATTAGAGATGGCAGTTCCTGTGACGTCCTGGACGCTCTGCTCAGAGCTGGTCATGTCCTCAGACTCGGATTATGCGTTTCTATGTCAACACTATCAATGTCGAAATGAATCTGCAAAGTAGTCAGGTGGTACAAGTCAGAGCTCTGCAAGTTGTTTACGTTCAATATTATTGTGATACTATGTGCTTGGAGACATGAGGTAATTTAACACTCTTGTGCTTTGCAGAGTCTGCTTTTGCAGTGCGCGTTCATGTGTTTGAGGCGGCACGGCTTTGGAGACGCTCTGAAGGGAGGGTGGGATCTAATGCTTTCAAAGCTAGCCTCTCCGAAATTGCCTACCCTACCTTTAATGCATTAGGTTCAGATTTGTTCTTTTTTATTGCTAGTTCTTTTTTTAAATTAATAAAAATCTTTGTAAGTCACTTTACTGATTTATTTTTGCATTGACACTACAATTCAGTGCTTTTACGTACAGGTATGAAATGTTAACTGTATTTTGTAACTGTATTCATGTTACTTAAGAAATGATTAAACAGTGTTTTTAATAACAGCGCTGTGTCCTTCCGCGATTGAAAGACACACCCTGCATGGTGCTCACATTATTATAGCCGGTCATTACAGCGGTCAAACTATTTGGTTACCCGTCATTGAGGACTCAGGAGTCGTCTTCAAAGACACACCTCCCCTCACAGCTTTTGACCAATTCTTTAGTAACGACCAGGAGAATTGAGCTCCCTCAAAGGGTGGGGGGCGTCCCAAATCGGGCGAGTGTACACATGTACCGGCTCTCAGGTCAAGGTAGACGAGTATGAAAATTCCCAAACATTCCTGCTTTGAGGCTTTTTGCTCGGGGTCTGATAAGCATCATGAGCGGCACTGACTCACGCTGAGCTTCTCATTGGACTAAGTCTGGACGTGAGGTTAAACACACACACACACACACACACACACACACACCGTTTAACCTGCTGCTTCACATGGGTTGTGTGTAAATGAGAGTCACTGTTAACACACACACACACACACACACACACACACACAGAGAGAGAGAACCGCGCCTTTCCCTTCCCCCACAATCACACCCTTTCAAAATACTAACTCAACAGGTTCCCAAACTTTTTGGTAATGATTATTGCATATACTCGATGAGTTAAATGCCCGAATTTCGCCCTCTTCTGGAAAAACAAAAACAAAAAAACACTAGTCGCAGTCAAACTCAAGTAAACCGGAGAAAGTCTCGTTGCACCTGTGAGTCTCCGATCAGTTCAGGTGAGGCAGTAAGTGCGAATGTGATACTCAATATTTGAATCCAAAACATGTGAATAGAGACAATATACTGCGCTAAAAAAAAAAAATCACAATTAAACTCAAATATATTCATTCTCAATTGGAAGTAATATTAAAAATGTCATTAAAGCCAATAATTCATTAAGAATCACATTTCTATTTAAAATAAATATATAAAATACATTGGCTACTATAATTTGTAACTCGTTTTAAAAAAACAATGCTTTTTATAATGGTCAGGTGACTTCCGCAAACTCAGGTGTGTTAATGGGCCTTGACCCGTTTTACTTCACTGCAGTGAACATTTCACACTCACTGCCATTTATTCACCCACAAATGCATTAACGTTACTATCCACATATAGAAATCATACTGACAACCCTATCAAAATACATTACGGTCCTGAAAGTGCAAAATGCAAGATATTTTCCTGGAAGAAACCTCACAGAGGTGTATCAACTATTGAAATCGTCACATTATAGATAAGAGGCACTGAAGCTAACGTTAATCCTAATGTAAATCAGTTTCGGGATTCATTTGCAGACATTCTGGTTTTAACATGAGCACAATTAATACAGGAACATCATAATAATATCTACTAAAGCACATCAAACTAGAGTTCTCAAAACCAATAACTTTATCTGTTCCATTTATCCTGGATATCTGCAATAAGGTTGGGGGGAAACACCGAAACGCTCCGCTATCAGAGTCTCTTTCACGAAGCCAGCATTACAATAATAGAAAAAGACTATTCACTCGATTTAAAGATGAACTTTAGGGAATTTCAGGAAAACAAGCTTCCTCCGTCCCAATGATCCTCACGCTCGTGCCATTTCGATTAGCACAGCAGCTAACGACACTAGCCTGCTAACATGGAGAGCTGGCTAACTTTGTTCTACTCCACTATTAAGAGGCCAAACAAGGAAAACCAGAGGACAACAAAGAAAGCCAACAGACAGATCAGAACAAACAGAAGAGTTTCCATAGTGACTACCTTTGTTTTTGGTTTCGTTAAAGTCCCGATGTGAGGTCGTGGCCTATCGAAACGGGCTTCTCTATGGCCAGTTTCAGATTTTCCAAGCGGTAGGAAGTGATTGTAATTCCAAACGTTTGCTGCTCTATATTTGGGCGTTTCAGCCCCACGCTACGCCAGATGCATCTGTCCTATTTTATGAGCTCGCTTTCTAACGCGTGACCTGTAACGCGTTTCCCCTGGATGAAGCAAAACAAAGAAGAAACGTGATATGAACAAATTTAAGCAGTCTTTTTAAAAACCCACCAATCTATCTCGCTCCCCTTGTTCACTCCTCTCTTTGCTCGTCGTCCCACTGTGAAGCGTCTGACCCCTCCCCTGTGAAACAGGAGTTCAGCTCACCGACACCGCTTTGGGCGGGGACACGAGTCTGATTTTTTTTAAATGCAAGCGAATGAAAAACGTAATTTTACGCCGCAAAAATGTGGCCTATAAATGTAAACGCACTTAAGCGCAGTTATTCGTTGTCGTGTGAATTAGCAGACATTGTTAATATGCCTCGAAACGACTTTTCGAGGCACCTGTGATACTTCGTGTTGGATTGATTGGAATCGAGTTAGGGGAATTCCACCAAAAATGACTAGTTTATGGAAAAAAAAAAATATATAGGCTATATAATAAAGAATTTAAATATTATAAACAACAATAAATAGATAACCTTGTACGCTTTGATAAAATAAACAACAAAGAAATAAATAACCATGTGTAGCCTACTATACGTTTTTCTCGCACAATTTAGGTTAATATTGATCAAATCACTCCTTTGTTAATAAATTAATCTGTCATATTTCTTTCTTTCATTTTACTTTTTGTTTATTTTTTTTGTTTCTGTTTTTTCGTATATCCTCATTTTAGTTCTCTTATTTAGCCTATTTAGCCTGTATGATGGTATGAAAATCAAATAACACTTAAAGCATCATTTAGGGTTCCTCAGATTGCCAGATCACAAGGGTTCAAGCAGTGTTAATTGTACCTTGAGTGTCTTTTGATTTGTATGAATTATTATTCTTTTAAGTAGCCATCACATGCCTTTTCAAGATGATCCACAAAATATGAGGTTGGGTAATTTACAATTTTGACTCTAGTGAAGTCAGTGGAGATTATTTATGTTCTGTCTGATTAGAATCTTGATGGATCAATTCACTTGTTACCACAGAACTGACATTGCATTCAAAAACATGTGAATTATTAATGTGTTGGTCCATCTCTGTCAATCTAATTTCTGTTTGTTGTTTAGAAGACTTCCTGAGGTCACTATAGATGGATGTGTCACTTGAAGGTTTTGAAAAACAGACTATTTTAGAATTACAGCATAATTAAAGAACAAAACAGTGATATGTGTTTGTGATAGCTGGTTCATGCTTTCAAATAAGCTTTTTAAAGGTCAATGAAATATCTGTTGATTAAAAAAAAATGGTCTGTGTTATGTCTGTGTCTATTTTTAAACTTGAAATTGACACGCTGAAGGCAAATATTATAAATAATTAACTAATTTCCTATATTTCTTAAACCAGGATGACTCATGATCAGACTTTGTGGGCCAGTGAAGCATCAGTCATATCTGAACCTTTCATTTCAATGTGGGAGATTACAGGAACAGGAGTTCCCCACCCAGGAAATCAAACTCAGCTGATTTTAAAACTCAGTTCATATGTTGAGAACTGACCTCGACGCAACCAGTCAGTATATGGGAGTTTGTGGATTAAAGCATTCAGCAGTTGAGTCAGAGTCATCCAATATATCTCATATGTTCATACTCCCTTGACCCAAGGGCAAACTTTCAGCAGCTACAACACAGAGAATTCCACAGTTGTCCATGTTATGTCGCACATCAGTGACGGTTAAAGTTCACATATTGGTAGCCACCGGGCAGTTTGCTGCTAAAAAAAGAACTAACCCAAAGTATAAGCAATTTAATAGCAAATCAAATGAGGTTTAAGATCACTGCAACAGCTAATATTCCATTTCTCAGGCTTTATCAAATATTTAATAATTATGAATATGATGCAAAGCTACGTAATTGCTATCTTTTGGTAATTTTGGATTGTGCTTTTGGAAAGGATGAATCTATTATGCATTATAAGGCAAATAGGTATGTAACCCCAAAACTCCCTAAAACAAATATATAAATATCTAATCTTTATTATGACACACTTCTATAAATCCACACTGATGCACTGCATTATTTATACTCCAGTTTTAGGCCCCAAAGTAGTTTGAGCCCATTAAATATACTACCATTCAAAATTTGGGGGTCAATATGATTATTATTTTTTTAAAGAATTGAATACTTTTATTTAGCAAGGATGCATTAAATTGATTAAAACAAGTGACAACGACATTTATATTGTAACAAAATATTTCTATTTCACATAAATGCTGTTCTTTTGAACTTTAAAGAATCCTGAAAAAAAAGTACCACAGTCTCCACAAAATAAAAAATAAAAATCAAGCAGCAACTGTTTTCAGCATTGATTCAGCAAGAAATGTTTATTGAGCAGCAAATCAGCATATTAGAAAAGGATCATGTGACAGACTGGAGTAATGTGCTGAAAATTCAGCTTTGTCAACAGAGGAATAAATCACATTTTATATATATTAAAATATAAAACAGTTTTTTAAAATTGAAATACATTTTTACAATATTTCTGTGTGCTGTATTATTGATCAAATAAATGCAGCATTGTGAGCATGAAATCGTCCCCACCCCAAGCTTTTGAACGGAAGTGAATGCCTATTTGGTTCAATTGTTTATTCTGTGTCTCCTTAGAATAGTTCCTGATGTTCTCTCAGAATGCCACAATTAAGGTCAGAGTGGAATCCATGACCATTTCAAGGACTGACAAAAAACAAACAAATAAGCAATAAGGCCTTGGTTTGGAGCTCAAGCTGATTATTTTAACATCAAGTGCAGAATCTTCAACTTAAATATGGAACCAGTTCTGCTGTATAAATTCAAGATGTGGTGCATTTCACACATAATGCAGCCTTTCTTGAAAAGTCCCTGAGATACAACATCATCAAATAGATTGTCACCAATGAGGAGCTAGACTCTAGGAGACTCAGATCAAAAATATAAAAGGAAGCAACCATCTAGGATCGTTCACAATGTCTCAGGACAGAAATAGGTATAGAGGATTCTGGCAGGTGACATATGCCTCACCTCTGGTCCATCAGCTGAAGTAAGACAGGTTTATATTTACATCACAACCTGAATGCAAACTCAGCTGGAAAGGCTGACAGACTATATAGGTGGCAAAACCAAGAAAGAGCTGATTACCAGTTTTTCATTGAGCTGACAAGAAGGGGATGCAGAGAGGTTAGGATCAGTCGCAGAATGTTTATTTCTGCCGAATGTGGCAGTGTATGAAATAACTGATCAAACTCTGCATGGTGCACCACAAATGACTCATGATGTTGGTTGGTTAGAGCTCTCTTGGCTCCATCTAGTGTCCATCAGATGATTCTACAGTGATGCCATGTAATTTACATGGATGATCTGATGGGAAAATGTTACAAAGCAAAGGTATTTTCTTCCCAAACTCAGATGAGAGGTAAATTACATTGAGAACGCCTAACAATTTTACCATGATGTAAGATCAAAAATTATTTAATCAAGGCATTGCCTATATTCTATATATATATATAATTTTTTTTTTTTTTTTTACTTACAGCTACATGTTTATAATGATCATTAGCTCATAGGTTAAAAATCTTCCAGATTTTGATCAATGTATGACTGTTTAGCAGTGCATGTGCTTAGCCTTAACAGTGCATGTTCTTATTGGAGGATCCTATATTGCTGAACTTTTTTCAATTTCAGAATTATATATGTTTTAACAGTATCTTTTCAGTATCAATTATTAGACTGTCCGTAAGGAAACTTTTCCAGTTTAGTCATGCGTCTGTGCTACTATAGGATATTTTCCGGTTTTTCTTTTGCACACAGGCACAAATATACATTTTTATCCAGAGCTTCACCTTTTACACAAATAACAAATGTATTTTTTATTAGCACCTGCCAAGCACGCTCGGTTCAAACACACAAAGGCTTAATGTCAATCCACAAGAGGGAGCCAGATGGCCACAAGATTTAATTATCTATTCAACCAGGCAGGGTTGATGTAGGTCAGGAACTGCAAGTCCATAATTTAACCATTCCTGGTCATATCCATGCATATTATTTTGTGCTAGACCTGTTCGTGTTCACTTGTGATTAGGCTACCTTTACCTTTGAGTAATTGCCAGGCTCATGAACGCGCGTAGACGTGCACAGGTTTAGAACTGCTGTTCAGCTCGAAACGGGAATTTGCAGGGCTTCAGAAATTCCGTCATTCACATCAATGTGACAGAAGACCGTTGTGAGTAGACGTCTACGCAAACATACCAACTTTGTATGGAGAAACTATTTAAAATTGAATTTCGATTATTTGACTGATGCCCATAGACTTTGTCTAGCTATTATCGTTCAAAACTGGAATGGTAACGGTGTCAACAGAATTCATTTAATTTGAGATGGTTTTGATTTGATTTGTCGCTCTTTTATGATTACGTCTGGGATATATTTTACATTATCCGTAAAAACGCTGGACGAGGAGAACTGTTGTTCTTGTTAGAGAGATTAGAGCGCGAAGACATGTTAATCTGGATTAGTGAACTGTCTACATAACATGTGTGCCATCAGTGATCAACTTCAGTTTTAACCTAATGTCACATTTCAAGAAAACTAGACACTGTCTGCAGCAGCATATCTTAACTGCTAAATCACAATTATGTAAGGGATAATGTACAGTCAGCCGGTGATTATCATTGTGATAAAACCTCTTGCGTCAGGGTCTCTTTGCTAGCCTATAGCCTAACGTGGACATGAGACATTGATTTGAGTTAAAGAGCCATGAAATAAAAACGGACAATTCTTTTTTTAAATGGAATATTGCAGTATTTATTATAAATGATTTATCAGTGCACATTTTAAAAAATAATAATAAATAAAATAAAAAGTCCATATACCCGGGTAATCTTTTACGTCCCCTCCCAAAAGACCTTATTCAGAGCAGCGCCATGACAGGTGTGTGAGGGATGGATGACTTTCATTGGCATCCATTGTAAAAAGCTGTATAAAGCTCACAGATCATTTATAATTTATCACAGCTCATGTTTTTTTTCCCTTCTGATTTTTGTGTCAAATGAAGAGATATGTAGGCTATGTCTATCCCTCAGAGTCTTTCTTTCATTCCTGTTAAAAAACTTAAAGATGATGTTGCTGTGAATAACGAAATACTTCCCTACTATATAGTATGCGAAAAACAATACGCGAACAGGTATGTCCGAATTTAGTATTTGAAAAACAGTAGGCGAAAAGTACCCGGATGACCTTACTTCCGGCGTAATTCTGAAGTGTGCATACGATGGACACTTTATGGCTGAATCCGAAATCGCCCCCTAAACCCTCAATCACTATTCCCTTCGTTAGTCCACTAATTAATACAGTTTACTTGAAGGAGTGAATGAAAACGGGTGAGCAAATTCTGACAGCAGTTGAGTGTACATCGGCTGTACACTCGTTATTGCAGTGCATTGTGGGATTGAGTGAGTGCACTCAATAACGTCCACTATAGTTTCAGACACCACTACAATATTGCTGTCCCCTCAAATAATGCACTATTTGAGGGTATAGGGGTACATTGGTAGATAATATGACAGATATGTGTATTGGCAGAATTCTTTATATTGATGACATGGTATAGAACCGGTAAAATTTAACTTAAAACATTGCTTTGTCTGTCTTGTCTTCTTGCAGTTATACATAAACTTCAGACACATGCATAAAGAGGGTGAGAATTGCATACAAAGATGTTGCGAACAAACATGTATAAATGGGATCACACAAATAGCTAGTATTAATAGTAATAAATCCCTCCCTGTAGTGAATCTTTATCCATGCACCTTAAATGTTGTCAAGTTGTTTTCAACAGCAGATCTATAGCTCCCTCCCTTGAGAAGAGCATGCACAACATAAATTTAGTTCAAACACGTGGCAAGCGTTATCTCTACCACCATATATTGGCTTGCATGGTGTGTTTCTGGTCAAATATGAGCAAGCTGTAACAGACAAACAAGAGAAATGGATCAGCTAATTTAAACACATATGTTGGTAAGCATATACAGTGTGCTTTCCTATACAAGTGGATAGTTCTAAAAGTGTTCCTGACCCTGACGGTGTGGACGCAGAGGATGCTGGGATGCAAGGGATCATCTGGGACGGGGATGAGGTACAAGTTGACTCTGGCTACAGGACTGCTGGAGTGCTTGTGTTTCGCTGGAGTCGTGTTTGGCTGGGCGTCTCTCGTGTTTGTCCTGAAGACAGATGGCTACTTCAGCGATCTATGCATCAATGTGACAAATGCTAGTGGAGAACTTGGCTCAGGTGAGGTCATATACAATGGTTGCTTTTAATGTATTAGATGGTTCGCTTAATTTTATGCTTTTGGTGCGTTGCTTATCTGTTTTTCGCTTTAGATTGCAGCCTGCAAGATGAGAATTTTTCATTGGTCTTTACTGTGGCCTCGTTCATGAACAACTTTCTCACTCTGCCCAACGGATTTGTCTTCGACCACTTTGGCACGATGGCAACGCGATTTTTGGCTATGTGAGTTAGTCCCTCGTAGGATGTAAAACAGAGATCAGGAAAGAATTAACAGAACTGCTGTGTCTCTCTGCAGTGGAGGCAAGAAGTTTATCTGATTGTGAGTGGGGTGTGCTTTAAGCAGATAGTAGAACTCATCGTGGGCGTTTGACTGGACTCCAAAAACAGAGCTTTGTGTATTGCAGCCATTAAAAAACAGACCCTAAGTAAAATTCGTTGGAACTGCCGGAAATATTTGCAAATCTAAGCTGTTGTGTAATGCTAGTAGTCACTTGTTCTCAAAACTTGAACAAGTTCTCAAAACTTATAAAAAGGGAAACACTGGATCACCACAATAATATATTTGAACATTTAATCTGTTAACTGTCATCCCCATTTTTTGGCATAGATCTGGTTTTAGTTCATCATGAATGCTTTGGAATACAGGCCTAAGGTTGGTCTCAAAGATTGGTCTCAAGATTATTGCAAAAGTGAGAGCGCTTCAAAAAATCAAAGTGTATAGAATTTTAAGTTTACTGTAAAGCAATTATACTGAACAAAACCTTTTTTAATTTTATACAAAATATATATTGTGCAAAATTTGGACTGTAAAATTTCTTACCAAGTTGTGATCCAAATTTTAAGTTGATATCACGAAAATCGAGCCCTCTTAAAGGTTTTAGAGTGCCATTTCCAGCATGATAATGTTTTCACAGGATGGATTTTTGAATATGATGATTACTAAAATATGCGATAGGGAAAAGGTCAATAATACCCTTTTTAATACTAATGCTAATGATATAATCAATGTTTTGTAGATTTCTTTATACCACCGGCACTTTTATTGTGGCATTCTCCAATAAAGGTAAGGACTGACTGAAAAAAGTTAACTAATAATCACACGTCATGGGCCTTTTCGGTGTAACTAATTTCCCTCTCTTTTTCCTCAAACAGTTCTCTCTTTTTTGCTTTTTCCTGCTCTGTCCTTCATAGCTGTAGGGGGGATTTTATTTCTAATGACAAATATGCAGGTATGTTCATGAATGATTATAGTTCACACATGCAATACATTAAGGGTATGCTAAATTGCTTATATTAATTATCCTCATTACAGGTGGGGAACCTTTTTGTCACTCATAGATCAACCATTATTACAGTCTATAATGGGGCCTTTGACTCTTCATCAGTTATCTTTCTGATCATTAAGGTACGAAGTATACACACACACACACACACACATGCACACACACACACACACACACATACACACACACACACATGCACACATATAGGCCTACGCAACGTTTTTATCAGCTGTTCATACTGCAATCCATGAAACCCTGTATAACCATTTCTGAAGGTGCTTTATGAGAAAGGGGTCTCTCTTCGCTCTTCATTCCTCTTCCTCTCGACCTGTAATCTTATTCATCTCCTCCGGACTCTCTTCCTTATGCCAAGATCACACATTCCCTATCCCATCCCACAGGACTACAAATATGGGTGAGTGAAACGATAAGCGGTGTTTATATTACCGTTCAAAAGTTTGGGGTCAGTAAAATTATTTGTGACAATGAAGACTGGAGTAATAATGCAGAAAATTCAGCTTTACCATCACAGTAATAAATTACATTTTAAAATAGAAATTAAATATTGTAAAAAGAGGGTTTTCACAGCGATGACATAGAAGAGGCATTTTTGGTTCCCCTAAAGAACCTTTCAGTGGTCTGTACTTAAAAGAACAGTTTTTTCTTAGTGTGATGAACATTTTAATAATTTTAAAGAAACATTTTTCACAATAAAGAACCCTTTGTCCCATGGAAAGATTCCATGGATGTAAAAGGTTCTTCATCATTGATGCAAATAAAGAACATTTATTGGTAACACTTTACAACTAGGTTCATTAGTTAGCATTAGTTAATGTTTTAACTAACATGAAGTAACAATGATACATTTGTTACAGTATTTACTAATCTTTGTTAATGTTAGTTAATAAAAAAAACAGCTGTTCATTGTTTGTTCGTGTTAGTTCACAGTGCATTAACTAATGTTAACAAATACAACCTTTGATTTTAATAACGTATTAGTAAATGTTCAAATTAATATTTACTAAGATTAAGTATTGTTCATTCTTAGTTCATGTTAACTAAGTTAACTAATGTTAACTAATGAACCTTATTGTAAAGTGTTACCCATTTATTTTTAAGAGTTTACAGTACATAATTCATACTCTTAATCTTAATCCATAGTAACTCAAATGCAAATCCTTATATACAGGATGAGCTGTGCTAAATCAAATAGCTACAACGTTGAGCAGTACGAGGCAAAGCGGGACCCGAGTTCAGACGGAGGAAGAGGTGCAGATGATGAGCCACTGGAGACCGACTCACTACAGCAAACACACAACTCTGAGAATGGTGAGGCTTGGCCATCATAGATCTTCCTTTGGTAGAAAATAAGAGGAACACGATTGCTGACTTAAATACAGTTTTTTCTTTTCTTCTGTAGACAGTTTTAGGAGCTGTGTTCTGTCCTGGTTCTTCCTGTGGCACCTCATATGGCTGTCAGTCATGCAGCTTCGGCATTATTTCTTCATTGGAACTCTGAATCCAATGCTGAACAGACTGGCCAACCACGACCCAGTCACTGGTAAACAAATTGTTTTCTCAGTACGATGATGCTTTTCAGTGAATTCTGTCAATCTTTTTCTAGGACTTTCTGGAACTAGAATTTGAATTGGAATGACAGGAGGAGGAATTCAACACAATCACACATCAGATTTTGGAGTGATTTTGCACCATGCCCCATAAACTTTTATATTTTTATATATATTAAATATTTAATCAATTTTAAATATGTGTGTAGTGTACATACACTACCCGTTAAAAGTTTGAAATCATTAAAATGTTTAATGTTTTTGAAAGAAGTCTCTTATTCTCACAAAGGCTATGTTTTTCCGTGTTCAAAAATACGGTAAAAACAGTAATATTATGAAATATTATTACAATTTAAAAGAACAGTTTTTTATTGTAAAATATTTTAAAATTTAATTTATTACTGTGATAGCAAAGCTGAATTTTTAGCATCATTATGTCACATGATCCTTCAGAAATCATTTCAATATGCTGATTTCTTATTATTATTAATGTTGAAAACAGTTTTTGTTGCTTAATATTCTCGTGTAAACCATGATATATAGATATAAAGATAAATATATAGATAGCTACAAATGAATATAATATATAATTTATATATTAATTTATATATATATAAATTAAATACTAATAATTTCTGTCAGTGACATTTATAACTGATTATTAAAGGTATAGCGGAGGATTTTCTTTTTCCGGGTGGATCATCAAGACTATTGGTCCTCCTAAGTGTCAATCATTCTGGTGATATGTTTACGTTAGGCCGTCGTACGTGCTCGTGCACACGATTCACACGATGGCGTGCGCTCAAAACACAGGTTGGGCTTCCCACTGATGTCGCGAAGTTTCTACTTGACAGGTAAGGTTTGGCATGCTATTTGGAGAAATCCATTTAAAATCACTGCTAGTAAAAGTTAATGTAAGCTATGATTAGCTCGTGCATGCTCTCTTGTGCACACGTTTAATAGGCGTTCCCTCTCGGGAGCAGGTAGAGTGTTGCGCATGTGCATTTTTTCAAAAAGTGGAGAGGGCGGTTCTTTTCTAAAATTCGGGAAAATCCTCCGCTATACCTTTAATATAATCTTTCTGGAAATGTCCCATATGCTGTGTGTATAACCATTTTTATGGGTATTTTTTTACAACAAAAAAAGAAATGCATTATTAAAAACTATACTTATAACAGTTTAAATGAATTTAATTTAATTTTAATTCTACTTTTAATTACAAAATCGAATTACAATTCTGCATCCTTTTTGCTACACAGTTCACATTCAAGAATTTAATTGGATTTTGTTCAGTTGTCATTACAATTCTGAATGGTATTGGTAACTCACCTGGTAGGAACATTTTCAAAAGCCTTACTGTGATAGGAGCAGAATTGCTAGGTTATGACTATGATTTCTTGATCTCTTTTTCATTCTCAGTGAGCGAGTACACCAATGCGTTTGCTTTCACCCAGCTCTGTGGAGTTCTCTGTGCTCCCTGGAATGGCCTGCTTATGGACAGACACAAAAGAAAACCCATAAGTCCAGGTCAGCTGACAGAGAAATCTGAAGATCTGACTTCTAACAACACACGTTTACACGAGATCCATTTCTCATTCCCACATCTTTTCGCAGGCGTGTCAGAACGGGAAGCAGACCTGCGCTCGTCCGTTCTGTCTCTCCTCCTCACCTCTCTGCAGTGCCTCTTGTTCTCCATCAGTGCAAGCATCCCGTTCCTCCCTCTCCAGTACGTCACATTCATCCTTCAGGTCCTTAACCGCTCTTTTCTCTATGGAGGGAATGCTGCATTCATCAGCATAGCGTAAGTAAATATGATATTAATATCTCGATTGTCGCTAGACTGGCAGACTGAGCGCAGTGAATCCGAATTTCTTACAGGTTTCCGGCCCGCCATTTTGGAAAGCTGTATGGGCTAGTGATGTCCCTATCAGCTGTGGTGTCATTGCTGCAGTATCCCTGCTTCGCCCTCAACAAAGTTCTTGGAGGAGACCCCTTCTATGTAAATCTCTCATTTCCACAACACAATGTCAGCTAGAAAAGTGCTCATATACATACAGTGGCCCCAAAAGTATCTAGACTCTTGCACACAAAAAAATCCAGTGTCATTATGTTAAATAAATATACGTATAGCACAAGCAAAACATTTCACCAAAAAAAAAAGGTTTTAAATGACAAAACAATATACTGAGATACTGTTGTGTAAAAATGAAGACAAAAAGTATCGTCATGCTTTCTGGTTCACAAATTTAAGTGGAACATATCTGTTGATGTTAACTTAGTTCTGAGAAAAGGTCTAGAATCATTTTTAATATTTTGTTATCTAATATAATGTAAATTAATACATTATGGGCCCTATTTTAACGATCTGAAACGCAAGTATCAAGCGCGAAACGCAAGTAACTTTGTGGGCGGGTCTTGGGCGCTGTTGCTGTTATACCGGCGGGATAAATGACTCTTGCGCCCGACGCAAATCTAAAATGGGTTGGTCTGAAGTAGCTTCATTATTCATAGGTGTGGTTTGGGCGTAACGTGAAATAAACCAATCAGAGCGACATCTCACATTCCCTTTAAGAGCAGGCGCGCATGTTCCATGGCGGTTTGCTATTATAACGGCGGATTTGCCAGGCGCACGCCAGGAGCGGTTCACAGCCAAGGAGACCGACGTTCTCGTCAGGGCCGTAAAAGACAGAGAATTGACATTGTATGGGGATGGGAGAAACCCACCCAAATGAGCTTCGGTTAAACAGGCGTATAAAAATTTGGGTAAATGTGTAAGCTAGATTTATGCCTATTTTTTCACATCTTCATGGACACAACTGATTTCCCTCGTGTGTTAATATTTTTCCTTGTAATAATGTATGGTTTTCTAAAAATGAGAACTGCTGAGTCTGTGTGTAGATGAGATGAGCAAAGTGCATGCACGTTGTGCACACGCTACATTGATTATGGCCAAGCATGCGCCCTTAAAATAGCATATGAATAACATGCGCAACGTGCCACTGACTTTAGACTAGGTTTTTTCCTGGTCAGTGACGGAATTGTTTTCTAAACCTGCAAAATAGCACCAGGGAACGTTTGCGCCGGAACACGCCGCCTCTTTGCGCTGAACCGCCCCCGGGAGCGCAAGTTCATTTCCTAATTTACCGACGTGCGTCTGTGGAGGGAAAAGTCTGCTGTGCGTCAGGTGCAAAATAGGAATGATACATGCGTCTGTGTACAAAGTCAATTGCGCTGGGTGCAAGATAGGGCCCTATAAGTGTCCATTTAAGGTTTGAAATACTTTTTTGGGGGCCACTAGATGTTGATGCTTATGGAAGCCAATTTCTGCATGAAAATGCTTCGGTAAATCAAAATTATGACATAAAAAGTAAAAAATTATGACATAAAATATATATATTTTTTATCTCAATTTCCAATTATTTTACCTCATAATTTCAAGCTTTTATTTAATAATTATGACTTAGTATGCTGTCAAAAAAGATTTTTCGAAGATGTAAATAAAACAAAGATTATTGAAGTACATTTTACAAGAAAATGTTTTTCTACTTCAATATTTCACGTTTAATTCAAATGTGTTACCTGCCATTTGTGAAATTTATTAGCAATTTCTGAGTGAAAATAGTTTTTTCACCAATATTTTTCAGTGCATCTCATAATTTTACATTTTTAAGGCATTAGTATGACTTTTTATGTCCAAAGCTTCCAGACAATACCTGCGACTATAGATTATGGTTAAATAAAAGCCTATAAAAAGTGAGTTCTTCACATCAAATTTAAAATCCATACAAAAGATCCGTATAACAATTTCCAGCATTTGCCTAAATATTAAACTAGTATTAATTCTTCCTGTGTAAATTGGACATAATCATTAATTTGCTTTTTCACAGCTTTTATTGTAATCAGTAAATGATATTGTATTTCTGTAGGTGAACATCATCTTGACTGTCCTGACTCTACTGGCCTTCATTCATCCTGTCTATGTGTTTCTTCACTGCAGAGAACTGGCAAAACAGAGAGAGAATTCACAGAGCATTTTAGAAGTCTCGATACATGAAATATCAATGTATTAATTTAAATGTATTCATAGAAATACTTGATTATGCAGATCTGTCTTGGCCTTAGCTTTTGTAAATGACAAAGGGAATAGTAATTTCGGATTGTGATTATTGTGTATTCACAACTTTTTACCAGCAAGATTCAAATGCTCAGAAATAAGAGTCAACAGTCAGAGATTTAAACGAATTCCATTTAATTGAATTAGTTATTGAATATTTACAATCTTTATGAATACAGAAATAACAATAAAAATATTTAAATATTTTTTTTGTAGTTCAGTGCTGTTGGCAAGAACAGATAGTTAGAAAAAACAAAAAAACATTGGTTTAAACACAAACATATGCAAAGGGAGATCACATGGGTGTCAGAAACAGGTTCTTACAATGGATCTCCATGGTAATTGTGTTCAATAATGGAGTTGTATGATATCCAGTTTTGCATGCTAATATACTTTACTTATTTTATTACTTTATACTTTATTGTCCCATTCCTGGGAAATTTGACAACATGACACGGCCAGTACACAACTTCGATCACACACACAACACAGTACATAGCATACAATAATTAGAATATAACAACATTCCAATAATAAAAACTTGCAGCATCCTACATCAATTTTGAAAATCTCTATTTAAAATTTTGACCGCAGTTGGCACAAAAGAGTTTTTATAACGATTAGACTTACACATCAAGACCCTGAATCGTCTCCCTGATGGTAACAAATTAAAATTCACATGTAAAATGTGTGTATCATCAGATCATTTTTTTTTTTAGCTTGCTTTAAAATAGACAGACACAGACTGATAAAACAGAAAAAAAGATCCTCTGGTTCACTCCAAACACTTTTAACCTTTGCAGGAAATATAGCATCTGCTGCAGTCTAGAACAAAGAGTGTTGATGTGAGAAGACCAGCATAATGAATTGTCCATATAAACTCCTAAGTATTTATATGAAGAAAGTAACCTGTTCAATAATATTACCATGTATTATTACAGGGCTATGGTCTCCCAAAGATCTAGGATCAAAAATCATTTCAACAGTCTTCATTTCATTTAAAATCAAGGAATTAGTGTCACACCAGCCAACCTGTCAACATCAGAAAAATACTGTGTATTTAACGCTGAACTAAAATCTATAAAAAGTAAACGAGCATATGCTTGGGAATCTTCTAAATGGCTATTCATCAAATGGGTGATACAGTTAATAGCATCCTCAGTGCTCCGTCCGACCTTATATGCAAACTGAAATGGGTCAAGGAATGATTTAACCTGATCAGTTACAAAAAGTCTTTCAGAACATTTGAAGACAAAGCCACCGGTCTAAAATCACAATTCTCAACTGGGTAAGTTTTCTTGGGAACAGGTGTAATTATAGATTTCTTCCACAAAGATGGAATAATATGTGAGTCCAAAGATTTCTGGAAGATAGGGCAAAACGCTGGAGTAAGTTCATTTGCTCAAGTCTTTAGCAAAAAAGCAGAAATTCCATCAGGGCCCATAGATTTTTTAGTACATATACCTCTAAATAGCGAGCTTACTCTGTGTGGGGCTACCTCTAGCCTGTGACCTGAATTACATATAATATGGTCCAGAGTGCACATTTGCTCCAATATCCTGTTGTTCCCACAGGGAAAGCATAACAATGCCCTAAAAGCATCATACAGGAACTCTAGACCCATTAGTCAGTGGTTTACTTTCCAAAACACATAATACTGATTTATATCTGCCTTTGCATGGTCAGTCCACAATGACCATGTACATCTTGTATACATGCTGTATGTCAGTAGTTAAAATATTTGTTTATAACATGCTTTTATAGATAATGTGTTCTACAGTCTGTACCCTTACAATTCTAAACAGAGGAAACCTCTTTAATAAATTAGTTAAATTGTTGTGGTCTTTGGTCTAATTTGACATAGGGCCCTATCTTACACCCAGCGCAATGCAGCGCAAGTGTTTTTTGCTAGTTTCAGCCTGACGCAGTTATCATTTTCACGTCCTGCGCCACATTGTTTAAATAGCAAATGCATTTGTGCCCATCTGTGCGCCCATGGGCGTGCTGGTCTGAAAACGAGGTGTGTTCTGGCGCTATTTTGAGGCAACAGAAATAGACTGCGCCATTGACCAACTGAAACCTGGTCTTAAGTCAATGGCGCAATATTTTTTTGTTTGTTATTTAATTAGCGCGTTAGAATGTGCGCCTATAGGTGGGTCCACAACGCGCGTACACTCTGCTTGTTACACACACAGGGACACACAGCAGCACAAAAACATGCCAAATATTTAAAATAAAAGGATTATAATGTAAAATATTGTGTACATAAAGATATGGTGGAATCCGGCTTGTCCCGTAGATGGTCTGCTTGCGCACTTTTACCTCGCGCACGAGCAGTTCCGTTTGCGCTCCGGAGACGGCTTCGGTCACTATCAAATTCCGTCATGTAGCGAATCTGCCATGGCTCGAGCGCAACTGGCATTTAAAGGAAATGGGAGATGAGACTCTGATTGGTTTAACGCACGTAAATCCCAAAACACACCCATTACTCATTATGAGAATAGGGACAACCCTTTTAGACCATGCGCCTGGCGAGCCGACCATTTTCCCGTCGCAAAAGTAGATTCGGACACGCCCTAAGTTAACGTGCGCCGTGCGCTTTGGACCATGCGCTTAGATCGTTAAAATAGGGCCCTTAGTCTTTTTAGGTCATGGTTAGTTGGTCGGAACATAGTTTTCCTCTTTGTTATAAAAACAAGCCAATGTGTGAAATAAAGGTCTCTGTATGGAGAACGAGTATGGTTTAATTACATAAGATAGGCCTAGTTAATTAAAGGAGACACATATTATTTCACTCTTCACATTAGGAGTTGGCAAACTGATGGTTTTCTCCCTTTTTCATGTGTCCTCTAAGTTAGCGAGACATCATTCGGACAAATTCTGTGGAGGGTAAGGTGAAAAATAGTTAGTTTGTCCATGCAACAACAACAACAAAAACTTCTAAAGAGAGTAGAACTTTATTTTATACATTATGTGTAAGTCACCTCAGTTTAAATAAATGGTCTTTTTGGACTGGGGAGTAAGTTATGAAAAAATGCTTTTTTATATCATAAGATTAATGGAAATTTTATTTATCATTTAAAATGAATGCATGCAGTGTCATCCATTAAACATAATGTAGGCTACTAAACAGAAATAATAAGAGACGAAAAGTTCCCCTTCAATTAATCAGCTGAATTATCAAAGTACTTCTTCAGGTTTGCAAATGTCTTTGCAGTGCATCCTCTTGAATCTACATTAGTGCAAGAACAGCTTTGGTACATATACATATACATATACATATACATATACATATACATACATATACATACATACATACATACTGTATATATGTGAAGAGTTCAGATGCAAAAGCCTCTAAGTGCCATCTGAAATTTTCTTCTAGAATGATCATTTTTATAAAGCTTGTATATTTAAGTTAAGTAATTTCACTTAAATGACAATTAATAGGTAATTTGCATTGCCATTTAAGTGAAATTATTGAACTTAAATATACGAGCTTGATAAAAATGATCATTCTAGAAGAAAATTTCAGATGGCACTTAGAGGCTTTTGCATCTGAACTCTTCATATATATATACAGACCCTTTCCAAAAAAATTTAATATCATGGAAAAGTTTATTTATTTCCATAATTCCATTCAAAACGTTAAACTTCCATAGATTATAGATTCATGGCCCACAACTTAAACGATTTCAAGTATTTAGTTGTTTATTTGTACATAATTTGGGCAGGTGCAAATCCTGCTGGAAAATGAAGTCAGCATCTCCATAAAGCTTGTCTGCTGAAGGAAGCATGAAGTGCTCTGAAAATGTCCTGGTAGACGGCTGCGTTGAGTGGACAGCACAGTGGACCGACACCAGCCGATGACATGGCTCCCCAAACCAACACGGACTGTGGAAACTTCACACTGGACTTCAAGCATCTTGGATTGTGTGCCTCTCCATTCTCCCTCCAGACTCTGGGACCTTGGTTTCCAAATGAGATGCAAAATTTGCTCTCATCAGAAAAGAGGACTTTGGTCCACTGTGCTTTATTAAATCCAGAGTCAACGCAGCCGTCTACCAGGACATTTTCAGAGCACTTCATGCTTCCTTCATTTTCCAGCAGGATTTGCACCTGCCCACACTGCCAAAATAACCAAAACCTGGTTCAATGACCATGGTATTACTGTGTAATTACTGTGTGATTTCATGTAATATTCAAATTTTTTGAAATCCTGTTTTCGTGGGTTTTATGAGCTGGAAGCCCAAATTATGTACAAATAAACAACTAAATACTTGAAATCGTTTAAGTTGTGGGCCCTGAATCTATAATCTATGGAAGTTTAACGTTTTGAATGGAATTATGGAAATAAATAAACTTTTCCATGATATTCAATTTTTTTGGAAAGGGTCTGTACACTGTAAAAAAATTCTAACCTCTCCAAGTCAAAATTTTCTAGTGACTGGTCACATCTAAATTTTTAAATTGGCCTAAGTGCAATTCTTGTTGCAATAGTCTGTTAACATTGGCTCAATGAGAAATAATACGTCAGACTAATTGAAAAATTTAGTTGTTATCAGTCACAAGAAATTTTTGACTTGGGGATGTAATTTTTTTTTACAGTGTATATATATATCAACATGCCATATAAATAGAATTTACTCATACCATAAGTATCTTTTATATACTGTATAGGCTATTAACATAAATATAGGCTACGTATATAAAGATTTACCTGAATACACATGCAAGAATCACTTCAAAATTCAAGAATCTATAAGAGAACAATTCCGCTTCTAACCTTCAAAGTCAACCAGGCCGTCTCCATTGAGGTCCACATCCCTGAGGATCTCATCAATCTCTCTGTGGTTGAGCTGCTCTCCCATCAGCTTCTTCATGGCTTCCCTCAGTTCAGCCAGACTGATCTGACCATCACCATTGGAATCAAACTGAGAGAAAGAGATCAATTAAAAGATTAGTTTAGAGAGAAAGGTGTGACTTCAGAAGACTTGGGAATACAGTAAGTCAAACAATTCATTGTTCATTCTACTATGGTGCTTTTTTGTGGTTTTCTGCTATAGATTTTAAAGTCTATCATGTCTATACCCGGGTGTGAACAGCATTAGGATGCATTAAAGTAGCCTAATAAAAAAAATTCCTCATTTGACCGCTCCAGACCCATCAGTGCGTCCGTCATCTTGCAACGGTCAGCTTGTCGTCATTCACAGTAAGAATCAATGATGTCACAACATTGCGCAGCTTCTCGTTGTGAAACCGCCGATAATTAAATTCCCAAAGAAATTGGATAACCTTTCACATGTGAGAATGTGTTGGTTTTTATTTATTTATAAGTATTAACTCAATATTAGGCTACACGTTTACTTTTAATGTTCTTATTTTTATGATCACTTTTTAATGTTGCGTTAGCTGACGTCTTTGTCTTGTTGTATTGAGTTAAATCATCTGCTTTCATAGGTGCGTCTAACTACTTTTGCAGTCTGCAAACGCTCAGTCAACCTGCTCTCGAATGTTCCGGACCGACTTTGACCGCTCCAATATGGCGGATGGCGGACGGCTTACGTATCGCAATGGCTGCTAATAAGGCATCTATGTATATATATATATATATATATATATATCTATCTGAGTAATGATGCTGAAAATCAAGCTTTTCCACCACAGGAATAAATTACATTTTAAAATAGAAAAACAGTTACCTTAACAGTTCAAATTATATTCACAGTATTACAGTTTTTCTGTATGTTTGATCAAATAAACGCAACCTAGGTGAGCATAAGCAACACAAAACATTTCAGTTAATTATAAAGGGTTTAACACTTTATCTATACAGTTATTGGATACACCAACCTCTCTAAAAGCTTCTCTCAGTTCTTTCACTCCGATCATGTCTGCAGTCTCAGCCAACATCTTTGGGCCCATCAGGTCTACAAAGTCCTCGAAGTCCACTCTACCGCCACCTAGTGAACAAGCACACGATCATGTAAGAATTTATATTTATGCTCCTCTTGAGTTGGTTCTTGAATAGAACTGAGTATAACTGAGATAATTAGCCTAAGTATAATGATAATGATAAGGTTGCCACTCACAGATCTGCTGACTGAGTTCAATCAGCTCCATCTCTGTGGGCATGTAGCCCATCGTCCTCATGCACTCGCCCAGATCCTTACAGCTAATGAAGCCGTCCTTATCTTTGTCAAACTCGCGAAAGGCTTCTTTCAGCTCTGAAGGCAGAGAAAGAAAGAGAGAGAGCATCTTCCTGACTTTGTTGATATTAATATGTAATCTCTGGCAGTCCAAGTAAGAGGATTCTGAAGGATAAAGGTACAGCACTCATATAATTTGTAGAAGGAATAGTTCATCCAAAATTGCTCGCACTTATGCACTTGCAAAGCCTAAGCCAAAGCATTTTTTCTATATAAGAAGACAATGAAATCATATAGTAAGCAGAGTCTGTCAAGCTCAGCGGTGCTAATGTCTTTTAAGGTGTGAGAGCAGACTGAAATGTAATCAGGTCAGTCAAAAAGTTTAAAGACAGGAAAGAACTAATTCCATTTGCCTTTGTTTTTTTTGTTGTTTTTTTTATACGGGGAAATGTGAATGAGAGCTATGGAACATTCTTTGAATTTCTCCTTTTCTGTTCCACAGAACAAAGAAAAAGGCTTGGAAAGACATGAGTGTGAGTAAATGATTTTCAATATTTAGGTGAATTATTCCTTTAAATCTTACCAAGGGATTTAGAGGAGACTGAAGGTCATTTTTTATATATAAACAGAGAGAGGTATTGGCAAGAATCCATGTGGAAAGAGGGAGAGACGTCAATAAGCGAAGGAACCGTATTATTTTGGTTGGTGGGAGGGTTTAACGCTCTTAATGAAATAAAGCATATCAGTGATGTTGGATATTTCTGTACCTTCAATTTCCTCTGGCCGTAGATCTCTGTCCTGTAGTGAGTACAGATTTCAAAGAGACATACAGAGACAAACTATTAGGACAAACACACTGCACATTGATTACGTAGACAGGCACACACACACACACACACACACACACACACACACACACACACACACACACACACACACACACACACACACACACACACACACACACACAATGATTTACTCATCCAATATTGTGGATCTACATCACAAAAATGATGGGGGAAAAATCCTAGAAAAATTAGTTAGACAGTGTGGGAACCCTGTATTATAATCTTTCCTATAATCTGCTTTGCATTTGGACTGTGCTTGTTGAACTGTCACTCAAAGTACATTGTACCAGGTAGCCTCACGCACACCTGTCATTGTCGCCGAGGGCAACCATCTGCACACCGTTGCATGAACGAATGAATGAATGGAACACACGAGGCTCTGAATACTGGTCATCACAGGTATGGGAGTGCCCACATTTAAAATGAGCTTCACACATAACGTTAATGTATAGCATTTTCTCTTCTCCTTTCCAGGAAATATTTACATCTGATCCTGAATGACCATTATGACATGTCCTTCTGAAAAAATCCACAAAATCCTGCAAGTATGGAACTGTTTCAACTTTATGGATTTAATTTAATGTTTGTCTATGATTTTAAAAACACATTTCCTAATTAGAATAATCAATATTTTTTCTTAGAATAGAAAAAGTACTACATTTCTTAGTAAATTTTGTGCAGTTTTGGTAATCACCCCTTGATAAGGATCCTGAAGCAAAACTGATCAAGAATCACAGTGTTATGATATTATGGATTATATCTCAAGTGATCTAAGGACAGAAAAGCACACACATGGATTGCGTGTCGTCAGATATTCGTGAAAATGGAGAAACTCAGTCATTAAAACATTATCAGCATAACTCCAAATAAAAAAAAAGAACAAGCAGAGCGATTGAAATCTCATCTGAAACAACATTTACACATTACATAAGTGAGATAATAACAAATGGTTGAGTGATTTAGATTTTGATCTGATTGACTGAGCCTGTGTTTTGGCAGTGGCCAGCCAGAACATATTCACACAGCTGGGGAGTATTTAGGCTGATTACTACCATGAATTGGCAAGCATGATGAAAGCAGCAGTAGGATAAGGTCACTATGGTGAACAGATTACAAGGGTCCGGGTTGCCAGGCAACAAATGGAGTACACATTGTATTTTTTTGCGAAAATCAGGTATGTATTCACTCACTGGAACAAACATATGGTTTTTACATGGTCTGTTCAACAGCCTCACTGCTCAGCCTACTATAATCAGATAAGACTTTAGAATATATAGTGATATTACTTAGTGACATTATTTGGGGGAAAAGGCTTAAGCTAAATAAATAAAATATGTCACAAACAATTTCGGGGAAATTTTCCATCGGTTTTGTCTTTAGAGCAATTTCTGCAGCTTACACCCTGCCCAGAGTTTCTATAAACACAAAAAGGATTCTGGGATTATCTGACAGATGTAGACACTGATATGAAACATTAAGCTACTATGAAACGACACACTACTTTTTATCTTTATGTTTTTGTATTTTTATCCGCATCCACCCACCAGACTAACATAAGGATCTGATAGAACAGCCACTGGTAGCCATTTTGAAATTTCAACTCTCTTCGCAAAGACATGCATAATGATTGTCTTTTTCTGGTCCAGCAAAGACATAAGAGGTTTAACCAAGATTGTCCCATGAGTAAAAAAGAACATTATGCTAATGTAATATATATATTGACAGCAGAAGGATATTACACAGTCTCAGTCCCATTAATCAATACTTTCGGGTACAGGATCTAAATTACAATCTTCAAAACTACTCATTTCTTCATTCGCCCAAAACAACTTCACTGGTTTTCACATTCAGGCAAGAGTAGGCTACCTGAAAACCATGCTTGAGTAAAAGTACAGATACGTTGCAGTGAGAATTACTTAATTACAAGTTAAAAGTCACCAATTCCAATACGACTTGAGTAAAAGTCTTAGACCATCTGATTTTAACAGTATTTTAGTCCTCAACACCTAAGAAACATGCCGTGAAAAACAAGAAACAGTAGTTCTCTTACGAGAGGTCTCTCGTACTGCGTAAGATATCTTACGCTAGGGGAAAATCCTTTTCCGCGAGATATTGAAGCCAAAAATTATCCTTAATTTTGTAATAATGCAAAACGCGTTGCAGCAGCAATGCAGACATAGGCGAGACAGCTCGCGCGCCTATTGGCTGCTCTGCGGCAACTGCAGCAGCCTATCGAGCGAGGCCTGGCGTGACGCCAGACCCAATCAGGGCACTTCGCGCCCGCTGCGTCACGTCCCGCCGAAATGGGCGTGGTCTAGGCCTATAAATATCGCTCGCAGGCAGCTATTATCTGATTTTTCATCCTTCAAGCGAAGCACACGCATCGCTGGAGCTGGATTAGAAGCCGCGCCGTCGAGAGAGAGCACCTTCAGCGGGACGAGTCACTGAAGTCGCTGGCCGCGCCGCCTTCCTGCCTTCCTGCTGCGCTTTCCGGCGCTTATATCCTTCTCTTTTATTTGCACTGTATTTCTGTGTGTTTCACATTTCACATTTTCTAAAAGAGCTAGCGTCTTTTTAAAGATGCCTTCCTGCGGCTCGTGCAGAGCCACACTCAGCGACGGGGACCGCCACGTGATCTGCGTTTCCTGCCTGGGTGAGGAACATGCAGCTCTCGCGCTCGCTGACGGCGGATGCCCTCACTGCGAGCTGATGGCAATGGCGACTCTGAGGACTCGCCTAGCCGTCTTCACCGAGACTGCTCCCCCGCCCGCCGCGGCGTCGCGCCGTAAAAAGCGCCGTGCCCAGCGGGCCCCGGAACCCTCCCTCAGCCGCCAAAGCTCGCCGGTTCGCCCGCTTGCTTCCCCGGCTTCTTCTGTTTCGCTTCCTGACGGACAGCGGCCGCCGTCTGCCGCCGCTTCCGTTGATATCGCGGATGAGGAAGCCCTGCTGGGAGAGGATGATTCCTGCTCTATCCTGGCGTCAGGCAGTGAGGATTGGGCGGGCTCTGAGGACCCCGCACCCCCTGCCCGCACTTCGTCAGGCAAGAGAGCTTCTATTGAGACGGAACTCATGCGAGTACTCGCACAGGCCGCGGCGAGCCTCGGCCTCGAGTGGTCTTCGCCTGAGCAGCCCGCTCACAACCGGCTGGATGGATTTTTCCTGCCTGGGGAGCGCGCTTCGCCTGTGTCCAGACCGGCGCCTTTTCTTCCTGAGTTACACGAAGAAGTCGCCAAGTCCTGGAGCGCCCCCTATTCTGCTAGAGTGCGTCCTGCTGTTTCTTTGGCATTCTCCGCCGTTGACGATGCCAAGAACAGAGGATACCTCTCGCTGCCGCCGGTTGAAGAGGCGATAGCGGCCCACTTATGCCCGCCCTCCGCTGGACGGCGCGCTAAGCCGGCCCTACCCTCTAAAGCTTGCCGCACGACGTCGAGCTTGCTCCACCGCGCTTTCTCCGCCGCCGGGCAAGCTGCGTCAGCGTTGCACACCATGGCAACGCTCCAGATCTTCCAGGCCGATCTCCTCCGTAAGCTGGATGAGGAAGGACCTGACGCGATCTGTGTGCCGGACTTAAGGAGTGCCACGGACCTCGCTCTTCGTGCTACTAAGTCCGCAGCGCAAGCCATTGGACGGACTATGGCTTCTCTCACCGTATCTGAGAGACATCTCTGGCTGACGCTCTCGGAAATGGCCGAGTCTGAACGCACCGCGTTCCTCGACGCCCCGCTTTCCGCCACAGGCCTCTTTGGATCCTCCGTCAAAGATTTCGCGGAGAGATTCGCAGAGGTACAGAAAGCGTCTCAGGCCATGAAGCACTTCCTCCCGAAGCGCTCCAGCTCTGCAGCAGGCCGTGCGAAACCGTCTGCTCAGAGCTCACAGCCACAGCCACCGTCCACTGCCTCCACTTCACAACGCCGCCAGGCCAGAAGCGCGAGACCGCGCTCCCGCTCATCCGGTCGCCGCCCCGCAGGACGCGGCTCGCGACCTAGGATCACGGTGAAGCCCGAGGCCCCGAAGTCGTCCTAGCACAGCTAGGAAAACGACGGTGTTCCAGTCCCGCTGCGGCCGGACTCACACCAAAGCTATTCGCTCGTTCAGTTCCAGAAAATGTGACTGTTCCAGTGTTTTCTGCAGCCAACAAGTCGGTTCTGTCACCCGCTTGCCTGCACACAAATGCCGTTTTCACGGCTACCCAGATAAATCCCCAAAAGAGTGTATTTTCTGGTGTCCCGGCCACGGCCGATGGTGTTTCGTGTGTAGTAAGAATGCCCACTGCCCAGTGCCCATCCCTACACATAAGCACAGCCCGTCACACAGGGCTCGCGCACATAAAACCGACTCAGATCGGTTGCGCTTCAAACATGGTGAACGTGCCCACTACCCAGTGCCCACTAACACCACGTTATGCATGTCTCACGGTTTCTGTAAAAACGAAACCAACGTGCACTCGCTTCACGCAAGCGAACGATGCTTTCGGTGTGATAAATGTGCCCGCTGTCCCGCGCCCACATCCACACATAGACATGACAGTTCCCACGGGAACCGCCCAGCCCTCCCCCTCGCGGTTAACCACCGTAGAGGAGTCGAGCGCGGGCAATCTGCCCGCTGTCATCAGCGCGCCCCATGCCTCAAATGTCACGAGCGACACGCTTGTGTTACAGCACACCGAAGCTTCTCCATCGCTGAGCGAGCGGAGCGCGCTTCGTATTCGACCCCTAGCTATCCATGCAGACGCATGGGCAAAGCTACCCGGGGTTTCGAAGTGGGTGCTGAACATTATAGAAAGAGGCTATTCGCTGCAGTTTCGCCGACGCCCTCGCCGCTATGTGGCGCGCGTCGAGACCACGGTAAAAACAGAAGTAGCACATCTACTTCGAGCCGAAGTGACGAAACTATTGAGCAAAGGGGCCATAGAACCTCTCTCTCAAGATCAGAGCGAGGGAGGGCTATACAGCAGATACTTCCTGGTACCGAAAAAAGACGGGGGTCTCAGACCCATACTAGATCTAAGGCAGCTGAACAAAGTGCTTGTGAAGCGACAGTTCAGGATGCTCACGACCAGGCAAATCCTTGTGCAGATTCGCCAAGGAGATTGGTTTGTGTCAATAGATCTGAAAGACGCGTATTTTCAAATACAGATAGCGTCACGTCACAGGCGATATTTGAGATTCGCCTTCGAGGGCCAGGCATATCAGTACACAGTCCTGCCGTTCGGTTTGTCCCTAGCACCCCGTACATTTACGAAGTGCATGGACGCGGCGCTCGCACCCCTCAGAATGAGAGGCATGCGAGTGCTGAACTATTTGGACGATTGGCTGATTCTAGCGCAATCTCGCGCAGTGCTCATAGAACACACGACCATTTTACTCGATCACCTCGAGGATTTGGGTCTGAGTGTCAATTGGGCGAAGAGCTCCCTGTCACCCAGCCAGAAAATATCTTTCCTGGGCACAGAACTGGACTCACTATCCATGATAGCGCGACTATCACAACAGCGCGCGGTAGACATTCGACGCACAGCGAACTCTTTTCGCTGCGGCGCGTCTGTCCCGCTCAAAAGATTTCAGAAGATGCTAGGTCTCATGGCCTCAGCATCGTCAGTGCTCCAGCTGGGTCTGCTACGCATGCGCCCGCTGCAGTTTTGGCTGAAAGCGCGAGTCCCACGCGAAGCGTGGGCACCCGGTTTGCTTCGCCTCAGGGTCAATCAGAAATGCGTTACAGCTCTGAAACCCTGGAAAGCGAACGACTGGTACCAATCAGGTGTAAGCCTGGGGACTTCCTCGAGGGTGAAAGTGGTGTCCACGGACGCGTCCACCTCGGGATGGGGAGCGCTGCTCGAGGGCAGACCGTTCTTCGGCCAGTGGTCAGAACGGGAGAAGCTCCTGCACATAAACTGCCTCGAAATGCTGGCAGTAGACAACGCGCTGACGCGTTTTTGTCCCCAAATAAAAGGTCACCACGTCTTGGTCCGTTCGGACAACATGTCTGTGGTGTCCTACATAAATCGCCAGGGCGGCATCAGATCCGAGAAACTGTACAGGCTGGCAGAACGCCTCCTGGTATGGGCTCAGTGCAACCTGCGCTCGCTCAGAGCAGCGCACGTGCCAGGGATCATGAATATAGGACCAGACAGACTGTCCAGGAACAATGTTCCGGCAGGCGAATGGTCCCTACACCCACAGACAGTCCAACTGCTGTGGAAGAAATTCGGCAGAGCGAAAGTGGACCTGTTTGCGTCTCAAGAAAACGCTCACTGTCAAGAATTTTTCTCCAAGAGCAGGAGCGCGCTGTCCCATGTGTGGCCCCGCCGCCCGCTCTATGCTTTTCCCCCCGTCTCTCTCCTGCCTCAGGTGATAGAACGGATCAGGGAAGAAGGATGCTCAGTACTGCTGGTAGCACCGTTCTGGAAAAACCAACCTTGGTTCCCAGCCGTGATGCAGTTAGCAAGTACTGCCCCGTGGCCAGTACCAGTGAGGAGAGATCTCCTCTCACAGGCCCGCGGCTCGATCTGGCATCCTCACCCGGAACTATGGTCCCTTCATGTCTGGGCCATCAACGGGTACATGTTGGACTCCCTAAAGGAGTATTAAACACGATCACGCAGGCTAGAGCTCCGTCTACAAGACGACTCTATTCTTCGAAATGGTCAGTGTTTTCGGGCTGGTGCACAGCCCGTGGTGTGTCACCCACAAACTGTGATGTGACGGAGGTGCTTTCCTTCCTACAAGAGCTGTTGGATGGGGGCAGGGCCCCCTCCACGCTCAAAGTTTATGTGGCGGCTATAGCAGCGTTCTCAGAAACAACGCTTGGTCAGTCAATAGGAAGGAACGATTTAGTCATCCGCTTCCTTAGAGGAGCTAAGAGACTGAATCCTCCCAGACCTCCCTCAGTCCCCGTATGGGACCTTTCTACGGTTCTGGAAGCCATGAAAGGTGCGCCATTTGAGCCTTTGCAGTCAATCGATTTGAAACACCTGTCTTTCAAAACGGTGTTTTTGCTGGCTCTCGCTTCAGTGAAGCGCATAGGGGATCTGCACGCGCTCTCTGTGAGCGCGGCGTGCATGGAGTTTGGGCCCAATGACTCAAAAGTTATACTCAAACCTAAGCACGGTTATGTTCCAAAATCCCTCAACACACCGTTTAGGGCGCAGATTATCTCTCTGTCAGCCCTACCGGTCCCTGATGAGGAAAGAGACGCGAGCCTCCTTTGCCCAGTCAGGGCATTACGAGCTTATGTGTCTCGCTCGTCTGTTTTCAGACAGACGGAACAGCTCTTTGTTTCGTTTAGCGGACGTTCTAAGGGACTAGCCGCGTCGAAACAGAGCCTATCCAGATGGATAGTTGATGCTATAGCGCTGGCATACGCCTCCAAGGGCATGCAGTGCCCTTTGGGTGTCAGAGCGCATTCCACGAGAGGCATGGCCTCTTCGTGGGCCTGGTCAAGTGGGATTGCCTTGCAAGATATTTGTATGGCGGCAGGCTGGGCCTCCCCGTCTACATTTATAAGGTTTTATAACCTAGAGGTTCCCGCCCTGCAGGCCAGGCTGCTGTCGGTCTAAACCACCAGTATTATCTGACCTGATGCGTTCAGCTCAGAATGCTGCGTTTGCTGAGCACAGCTCAATGTTCGACAGTTTAAAGCTGGGCAAACTGTGTAAGACCCACATTTTTTCCCATCAGTTCAGGCCGTACCCCGCCCTGTCTGTATGATGAAATTCGCGTCCCTTCGACGCTACTTTATGTGGAAAAGTGAGGCTGCACCCCTCCTTCTTCCCGGACTCTCTGTGAGTTCACTGAGTGATTGTGCACTATATGTACCCCGGGTTTTCGCCCTTGGGTTTTTGGTGTCAGATCTCAGCATGCACGGCGTTTTACATTGGGTCCCCTAGCGTAAGATATCTTACGCAGTACGAGAGACCTCTCGTAAGAGAACGTACTCGGTTACTAACGTAACCTCGGTTCTCTCTAGAAGAGGGAACGAGTACTGCGTATCTTGCCGTGCATGCACACGCTCTGGTTGCTTCGATGATGAAAAACCAGATAATAGCTGCCTGCGAGCGATATTTATAGGCCTAGACCACGCCCATTTCGGCGGGACGTGACGCAGCGGGCGCGAAGTGCCCTGATTGGGTCTGGCGTCACGCCAGGCCTCGCTCGATAGGCTGCTGCAGTTGCCGCAGAGCAGCCAATAGGCGCGCGAGCTGTCTCGCCTATGTCTGCATTGCTGCTGCAACGCGTTTTGCATTATTACAAAATTAAGGATAATTTTTGGCTTCAATATCTCGCGGAAAAGGATTTTCCCCTAGCGTAAGATATCTTACGCAGTACTCGTTCCCTCTTCTAGAGAGAACCGAGGTTACGTTAGTAACCGAGTACGATTTTTTGAGGAGAGCAATTCTTTGTTAGTTTTCTAAAATCAAAATAAAACTGAACACCTAAATATTGCAATATATCAAGGTCGACACACCAGCCTCTTGAACGTCTACGAACACTCAAGTCTCAGTTAAGTTCAAGTGCTTAAAAAGGGCAAAAGTAAATATCCTTCAAAATGTCTCTTCTATATATTAAAGACCTTTCTAAAATCCGATCTAAAAATGACTGGTTCACACTTGAGAGTAATGTTGTATAACAGATTGCATTTATGTCTATGGCCACTTTAATGTGAAGTTTTACTTTTAAGTGCATTTAAATGTATGACCATGTATTCTTAAAAAATGCTGCATGAAGGACTTGGCAACATAACCTGACTTTGACTCTCTTTTGGACAAGTAGCTATTCCACTGACAACACTGCACGGCATCCTCTAAAATGTGAGAAGATGGAGTCATTATGGAAGTAATGGGAAGGAATGGGGTATTTGACTGAAAATGGAAAAGACAGACAATAATAATGAGATTCCCTGATGGAATTCTGACACTGATTTTCTGTGTCCTCACCATGCATTGTCTAAGAAAGGTGCGTTTGTAAGTGTGTGTACATACGATTTGAGACAGGGCGAAGCTCTGTCGGAGGAAGACGCAGGCAGGGCCCACGATGTTGTGTAGCATTGTACAGTTCTGAACCAGAGAATTTATCGGCTCCTCAAACTGCTCCCCGTCCCCCAGCTCTTCATCATCCTCATCCTCTGCTGCCGCATCACCACTGCTTCGTAACATGGCGGTTGCCAATGGCAGCCCACTGCCTTCCAGGGGCGGGCCCCCCTTTGCAAGGTACCATTTCATTACGCACCAGACAAAAAAATAAATAATCGCAGTCTGACAAGTTCTAATGCTGAAAATGTTACACTGCTGTATGTGGTGAAATTATCTGTCAGAAATCATCCTGCTGATGTCTATACTATAAATTACTTCTGTCTTTAAAGGGATAGTTCTCCGAAAAATGTCAGTCTTTCTCCCGTGAAACACAAAAGGAGAAGTTTAATGAAAGTGGATGGGGATCAGGAGCAGACAAGCTTCAAAACAGCACCATAAAATCATAAATGTGGTGCATATGAAGTGTGCTCTATATTACAAGTCTTCTGAAGTCATGCGATTGCTTTGTGTGAGAAATCTTAAAAATCTTGCTTGACAGCCATGGTCACCATTCACTTTCATTGTAATAGTGCAGACATTCATGCTATAAAAATGCATGGAGGAAATAAAGTCATGTTTGACACAACATGAAGGTGAGGAAATAATGACTGAATATTTTCAATTTATAATTTCATAGACATGACTGTTCAAAAGTTTGGGTCAGTAAGCTTTTTTTATTTTTTTTATTATTAATAATTTTAGTCAGGAAGCTTGCATTAAATTGACCACAATGATGAAAATAAAGACATTTAGAATGATTATTAAAATTATTAGTAGAAAAGAATAGTTCTTTTTAAGTTTTTGTTCATCAAAGAATCCTGAAAAAAATGTATCAATTGGTTTCCAAAAAAATATTAGGCTCCACGACGGTTTTCAACATTGATAATAATAAGAAATGTTTATTGAGCACTAAATCAGCAAAATGTGACACTGAAGACGGCAGTAATAAGCATAAGCATAAGAGCATAAGAGAAAAAAAATCTTATACCAACCCAAAACTTTTAAAGTTCGGTGAACTGTCCCTTTAAGTTTGTACACTATAAGTATTTTTTACTGAATTCACACAGTTGATTTCAATACCTATACATACTTTCTGCCAAAGACCAAATATGCATGAATAGTAGTTTTCTAAATCAGTCTTACTAAACAAAACAAAATAGTAACCTACAGACTACATCAACACCCTTTTTAAAAGCTCATTTAAAAACAGATATCTTACCTTCTTCATACTGCTTCTTTTAGATGGTTTTGCTCCCATCATTTGTATTTCTCTAATTCTCACTGCTCCAACTCTTTCTTGTCATCTCTGTCCCTCCCTCTGTCTCTCCCCCTCCCTCTTTATCACTCACTTTTGGTTCCTGTCCTCAGATTATTACATAAACTTTGTGACATACGATCCCGTCATCAGAATATCCCAAGTGGGGGCGGAGTTGCTTTAACATGGGTAGTGATGTTAAAACCACTAAAAACAGTCACGCCATGTTTTGGGATCAGCGAGACCTGCTCCCTCAGCCAGAAACGGTATTTCCAGGGTTTTCTGAGTGCTCTAATCCTGATGCTCTCGAATCTTGCATCTGTTGTCTATTTTCTCTCTCTCTGCATGTTCTTTCCTCCCCTTTGTTTCTCTTGCCATGTTATTTCACATCCTCATTTTGACTTGTGACAGACTCTAATCGCACTGAAAGTGAATGTTCTGGCAGGGTACAAAATAGAAAGGGATGGAGGGATGAGGAGAGAGAGAGAGAGAGAGAGAGAGAGAGAGAGAGAGAGAGAGAGAGAGAGAGAGAGAGAGAGAGAGAGAGAGAGAGAGAGAGAGAGAGAGAGAGAGAGAGAGAGAGAGAGAGAGAGAGAGAGAGATAAACGAATGGTGGGCCAGGCAGGGGTGGGAAAGGTCTTCATAATCCGCAGCATTCCAGATTACATGGTGAGAGCAATGCAGCTGGCAGTGCTGATAAGGGAATGTAGGGTTGTAGAAAGATTGTAAAGAGCAGGTATCAGATGGTTTTAAGAAAGGCGATGAGCCACATCGTCAGGGGGTTGGAGGTCAGAAGAGAGGATAAATGGATGGGTAGATGAAGTCAAATCAGTACTTATTGTACATGTTTGTAAAAATGACAGAAAAATGACAAGGATATAATAGCAAACAGCAATAGGCATGGAGTGTAGTTGTCACCAGGGCCGTGCACAGATATTTTGGGGGCACCCCCTTATAAATATTTATAAAAAATAAAGTTACATATTGTTGATCTTCTTTTAATTAATTACAGTATTTAATATTCGAAGGCTGATTGTGTCACTGCAGTGCAACGAAGGCAGTCCCAATTCAAAGGCTCCTTCAAATGCGTCCTTCGTTTCCTGTGCAATGAAGGATACAACAGATGGATCCTTCGAGTCCTTGCCTACCCCCAGAATTCATTGCGCGCCATTGACGATAGGATTTTTTTTTTGAGAGAGAGAAATCGCAGAATCGCAAAGACCCGCCCCCTTTAGTTACTGTTGCTATGTCCAACAAGCCACGCCGCTCTCACGCCACACCATGTTCTCACGCAGTGAAAAACACATCACGGAGTAGAGAGGACACTGGCAATGCACTCACAATGCGCTGACAGACAGGACAGAACCAGGTAACTTTTGATATGAAACAAAGTCTCACCTTTCAAATTTGGCAATTTTTTTAAAAAGAAATTTAAACAATAAATACTGTTTTGTGGCTCTTTAATGTGTCTGACAGATCGCTGAGCCTCAGTTAAAGCTGCTCGTAGCCTGGGAAAACCCAGACAACTTCCAGCAAATTTAGATTTGCTCAGCAAGTAGTCTGGCAAAGAGCTCATTCAAGCCCATTTCTAATCCATCGAAATCGCGGCACCAATCAGAAACGTTGGGGCGGGCTTTACACGATGACGATCGCTCTGATTGGTTTTAGGTCTAGCCTATCCAATTGCGCCCAGAGGCATTTGGTGAAGCGCACCAACTTTTAAATGCATTATTATATTCAAATTGCAAACACATGAGGACAGTCTCCATGAAAGACCCACTGGCAGATGAACGTGCTACTACATTTCTCTCCAAAACGGTAGGAAATTAAATTAGATTTAATAGAGGATTTTAACTGTGACAAGATGATTGACAGGGCAGTTTACGTGACAGGATGCACGCGACAGATCCGTCCGATAAAGATGATGAAGTAGTGTGTCCCAAAGCTTGCCTACTTTTTTGCTACACATTCAAAAGTAAATGCCTTTTCTTCACAAAAAGAGTACATACTTTATGGCGTAGTGTAACTTAGGCGAATTGAGACGCAGCATATGGCTTTACACGATGACGATCGCTCTGACTGGATTTAGGTCTATCCAATTGCGCCCAGAGGCATTTGAGCGACATCTGTTGGTGACGCCCCTTTGGAAATGAGTTATTAATGAAGCTTTGCCAGACCATAACTCATTACTACTGAGAATGGTCTGGTTTTAACCAGGCTAAGCTGCTCGTGAACCGATCATCACTTCTTTCTAGTTAATTTATAGCATCAAATAAACATGAATGAACATAAGAAGGAATGTTGTTTTAACCGCGGAAAGACATCAGTACACTCCGTTTTTCAAGTTCAAATCCTCCAACGTTAATCTACTAACTCTCCTGACTGTCTTGTCGGACAAAAATGGCGGATTCGGCAGATGGCGGATTATGATCGGTCAGATCGCCTGTCAATTAAACTCCCTGAGAAGGGTCAATTACACTTTGAAATGAAAATATTGGGTTTCAAATAACTCAAATATCTATGTAAAAAAAAAAACTAAAAAAAAAACTTTCAGCCGTTCAAATGTTGACTTATGTCTTACTAAGATGTGATTATATATAGTTTCTACTCTTATATTCTACTCATATACAGAAATGAACCATGGGGAACATATTTAGACAGTTTCTGAGCCCGCTTTTGTTTTCAGACAGTTTAATATAACTTTCAAAAAAGTGTAGTACAAACGTTACTGTCACTCATCAACGGCAGCTGTCACAGTTGCTAGGCGACAAAAACAGTATTCCGTAGACTAGACCGTCCCATTTAACAACTTTTGGTCAACTTTTAGACCGTCCAATTTAACAACCTTCACAGCCTTCGAAGGATGCAGCCTCTGAATTGGGACACCGCTTGTGAATGGGTCACTGAATCATTGACTCACCCGATTTAAAAAAAAATGGAGAATCATTCAAAGCGAAACACCACTATGTAACTTTTCTGCTTTGTTTGAAACTAATTTTGTTGGAAAAATAGAGCTAAAACAGTCAAAATTGACAACGTTGTGTCTAAAAATTGTCATTTCATATAATCAGCGTATTGTTTATTGAACTGTTATAAAATCATCACATTTGTAATCGTGCTGATATTCGAGAAAACAGCATTCTTGCTTGTGTGATATTGCTTAACTATTATGTTATGAACACAAAATACAAGAACTCATACAAGGGCAATTCATTTGGGAGCATTTTTATTCATTTTGGTGGCATTTCCGACCTTGCATGACGCTATTTTATGTCAATGCGAAACTACCTTGCTTGCTGTTAAGCCTAATAGAGGGCTATTACCTAAGTTAGGCTGGCTGTATTGAGATGTTTTATGTTTCATTTCACAGTGGTGAAAAACAGTGCAGAAGTTTAGGGTAAACACAATCGTAACCTGGCCAATGAGACGTGGATGCTGCTCCACAGAGCACTGTGGTGACAGAGAGGGAGGGGCTTGTGAGGTCTCACAGAATTATTAAGAAAAAGGTGTTGGTCACATGCTTAATTGAGAATTGATGCCACGGGCCAAATTTACCCCAAACATTTTATATAAAATAATAATAAAAAAAGAGTCTTGCAAAAACGGTTAGTCAAAGGCCTCTCAGGATCTATCTGCGCATGCGCATGGTTGTCACACTTTTTACTGTGGTGAATTATCTGAAAAAAATAAATAAAAATGAGTGCAAGAAAATATATATTACATAAATATTATTTATTATAGCCTATATATTTTTGGTAAATTTCCCAAAGGTGAAATACTGTTAATTTAAATAAAAATAATAATAAATAAATACATTTCAGTGTGACAACTTGCCACAGACCCATTAACGTTTTTTTTTTGTTTTTTTTTAAACCTGCTCACAACCCCTAAAAGATGAGTAATGGCCAAAAATCATATTCTTGGAATTAGGAGATAAAAAAACAAAAAACAAAACATATACAGTGACTTAAAGACTTGTTATGATAAACATTAAAAGTGAACACTGGTGGAAAAGAAAGTATGCCTGTCTATGGGGTTAGATGGGTTTAAACACGCCTAGGTGAGCGTAAAACATGTTTTTTTTCAGAGATCTCTTGGCCTTTTCACCTCTCCTACCCAGAAGTAAGATGATTTTTTTAGACCAGATCAAGGTATTACTGTATTCAGTCCCACATGCAGTATTATGTAATCTCTTTAGATACCAAGCTAGTATTTCTTTCTCACTCTATTTATCCGTAACTAAGATATTTCAAGATTAAATTAAAGTCTGTCATGTAATACAACAGAATAGCATTTCAATAATATTACATTGTTTATTAAAGTAGAAAAAAAAAAAAAAGCACAAGAGGGCAGTGTTAATCCAGTGAATTGTGCAGTGTGGCCTTGTATGAATATATGAATGATTTAAATATGAATTACTTATGAACTGTTTACAAAAGAAGAATCTTTAACATCCAGTAGAATAACAGAAGCAATATATTTTGCTTTCTTCACAACTTTACCCTCAGCAGCTGCATTATGGAACGATAACCACTAAGAGGCACCAAACAAGCATTTTTGTGATAGAGACCCATGCGGAAATTGCATGGTGATTGTGGGGAGAAATGTACAGAATTGTGGGAATTTAGTATTCAATGAGTAAAAAAATAAAAATTAAAAATTAAATAAGAAAAACATTTTAAGATTTAAATAGGCCTAGAAAAACTTGACAAAGTTTGGACTCACCTGACTTCCTGTGTGTTTGTTATTTTGTTGTTTTGTTCTAAAGGCTTAGTCCGTAAATGCTTAACATTTGATTTGTAGACAAATGCAAATTGTGTGTATGTACACAAATAAAACTAATTATATTAGCATTTTTACAGGTTGTAACAGGGAGTGAATGATAAGCAGCATAGACTGTAAAAGATAAGCAGTCGACAAGTGCACACATCAGAAACTGGCCAATCACAATACATATTCAAATGACGCAACGTCACTAGCTTTCGTCCAGAAATTAGCCCATAAAATGTCTAAACGGAGAAGAAATGCAATTCGCCTCTTTCCATATATTTCCTGTGACTCATCCTTTTTTCCCCTCTGCTACTGTTTATCTGTGCTAAAGTTGAATATTTTAAGATATCAGGAAAAGTTAATCTGTGTATGGAAGCATAGTTATCAATCAGTGTAGAACAGTAGGCTAAGATAAAACCTACTGCAATCATTGATCATACTGATTTACAGATAAGCCTTCTTGGAAATTCACTCATGTACTACGAGACAGTGCCTGGCATATGTGGCAACTCCTTTAACACTGTTTATAATGCACACCATACACTAACAGTTCCCTTTCGAGGTAGGTCTCTCGACATTGTGTCACTGGCTGACGCTTTGGGGAAACTCCTTACACTGAAAATACTGAATGCATCAAAAAATGCATTCACAACCTTGCAACTATGTACTTTAATACATAAAGTTATACATCCTTTACATTCAACGTTTGGCCCGTAACAATAGAATAAGATATAATAATAGTTTAGCTTTTAACACCTTTTTCATGACACTGTTTCTTTTCATGGCCATAGGTTAGAGACCTAAAGCAATGCAAACATGCCGACTGTAGAAAACAAAAGCCGAATCCCGGACATTTTGGTTGATCTAGAAATCCCGTCCGGACGCATTTTTTGCGTGAAAAAGAGGACTTATGGTCACCCTAATATAAATGTGTGTGGACACTACCACCATACAATAAATACAACGAAAAATCCATTCACTTTTTTTAATCCTCAAAAAGCCTAAACACTCCCAATAATCAAGCCATTTGGATTTTCTGAGCAATATGATGTCATATATGATGTCATATTGCTCATGCTCCGCCCACGACAAATGACGGACTGTCCCGTATTAGCATATTTCCGACATCAGCCATTTGTATAGTGTCCACCATGGCAGCACTTTACGTGTATTGTGTCGTCACCCCCCATGGAAGAGAGGGGTTGGGTGAGCAGTTGCTCATTATCATTTAAAGAGACAAGCACCGAAATGGGTCGCTGTGAACAGAGCTGTTTTTGAGGAGGTAAAAAGGGTGTTGTTTTACACAACCATTGAGGAATTTTAACCAAAGCATGTTACAAACTTTACATGAAGACCAACTTGTGGAAAATGGGCATCCGATGACCCTTTAAAATGCTGCCTTCAGAGGATGCATTCCAAGGTAGGAAGGCATCAAGGCACGTCTAAATCCAGTGTTAGCTTCACTTCCTGTCTCCTGTGATACCTTCGTCTGATCGATTTTTGAAGGCAGCATAGATGTAAACCTTCCTGCCTCTGTGCACAATCCTGTACGTTCCATTCCGTGACAAGCTAAAAAAAATAAAGATGGCGTCTGAAAGTGGAAGGGAAGTCTGTTCACTCAGTGGTCATATTTGGAGCGCCTCCAGGCAGCTATTTCGGGCATCCAAGACCAAGTCCTATTTAAATGGGGGAATCCTGAAATCTCAAAAACTGCTTGCCAAACTCACAGCAAATCAGCAAAATCTGACATGAAATGTCCCATAAATGTTGTTTCTTATGCTCAAATAGCGTTAAAAAAGCGTATTTTTTTCAGGCTAGACAAGCCAATATGCATGTGCAGTCTTAAGTCTGAGTCTCAGGTTTCTATGGGAACTGGAGCTTCTAATGGCAGAAGCACTAACGCAATGACTTTACCAACCAGCGATTGGCTCTTTTACTTGCCAGTACAGGTTTGAGAAGCACTGCTGTAAAGTACATTACATTGTATCACTTGAAGCTGGGCAAAATGAGTGCCAGTCACAGAGCCGGTCACAATTAACAAAGCTTATTGGCGATTTAAAACTAGTCATCATCCAATGTAAATTGCAAATAGTCTTTCCAAATAATGTAGATCAATATTTTCATAGTGTAATAGTAATAAATTTGTCTCCCTCACATGTGTCCCGCAAAATCACATCTACGTCCTGCAACAGAGCAATAGTCACCCTAGCCCATAGTCTCTAAGGAAAAAGTCTGGTAAATGTTCCTGAATAAAGCATAGAAGACCAATTAATTGTGAATTATGACGTGACTGTTATATACCCATCCAATTGGAACGGCAGCATTTAGCTTTCCTATAGACGTTCATGAATTTATTTGCACAGCCATCAGACTAGAGATACCAGTCAGTCTGCTATTCTCATTCCCTCCATCTATCTGGAAACAACAGCTGTTGTGGAGACATAACACACATGCAGTTGTAAAAAACAGATGTGCATGCATGGATGTAAACGGCACTAACGTCAAAGAGTCAGTCCATCTCGTTTTTAAACTGGTGCATCAAAGAATGTTCCTGACTCTAAACCTTCATTAGACTTTGATCATCAGTAGACTAATGCATCTCTACTTTTAGATTAATGGATCAGCACAGCACACAATTTCTCACTCTGCGGTGTCTACGATTATACATTAACACACTAACACCCACTTTCTGTACGTCCCATTTACTCACACTTACACGCATATGCAGATTAGTCTCTTCTTTGTGGCACATGACCGTAAGATAGCAAAATGTCACATACTGTACGTATTGCACAATACAGCTTTTATTATTTGTTACTCTGTTTATGTGTTCAAACGATAATGTATTTCTCTGAAAAAAAGTTACTTTTGCATCAGTTTTCTGTTATTATATGATAATATTTGTATTACTTTATTCTCGGAACTATTTTGGACATATCTACAATGTCAGTAAATAAAATACACCTGTTTTTCTTAGAATAATATCATAGTAAATGACTATAATGGCTTAGGGAATGTTGTAAACAAAATTTCATTTGGAAGTTTAAAACATGTAATAAAGAACCAGCCGGCTACGCTGTACAGAGCGGCTCCTAATTGGGTTACCCATGGAGACCTGGGCTCTGATTGGTGGATTAAATGATTTTATTGCAAGACAGCCAGACAACTGACCTATGGTGAAACGTAGAGCGTCTCGTCTTCTGTAATTTGTGTGTATATGTGTGTGAGCTATAGAGGAGATTTGGGTTGTCTGCTGTATATTGGCGGGCTATCGATGGATTAAGGCCAAAACATGAGAAGAGACAACAGGGAGACATAGAAGCAGAGAGGAAAAAGGATGTCAACTGAAAGCTAAATGTTTGTGTAGCTGTTAGCATGTGATGTGTCTTAAATTCACAGACATATTTGATTAATTTGTCATACTTTTTTCAGTTGACAAAATTATAGCTTGAGTGGTGACACAATAATAATAGTTTTTCTTATTTTATCACACATGACTTTAGCAGCGCACACCACATTTGAGGGACGGTTGTAAAACAATATATATTGAAATATTTTATGATTATTTTTCACTGTATTAAGAATATTTTTACTTTTATATGTGATTAATATTTTGAATATTTTATGTTGAATTTTCATAGTTTAAGACTGCAAATCTGGGTCTGGGAAGAGGATAAAACTATAATATACACTCACCGGCCACTTTATAGATACATCTTACTAGTACTGGGTTGGACCCCTTTTTGCCTTCAGAACTGCCTTAATTCTTCCTGGCATAGATTCAACAAGGTGCTGGAAACATTCCTCAGAGATTTTGGTCCATATTGACATGATAGCATCACACAGTTGCTGCAGATTTGTCGGCTGCACATTCATGATGTGAATCTCCCATTCCAGCACATCCCAAAGTTGCTCTATTGGATTGAGATCTGGTGACCGTGGAGGCCATTTGAGTATCATGAACTCATTGTCATGTTCAAGAAACCAGTTTGAGATGATTTGAGCTTTGTGATATGGTGCGTTATCCTGCTGGAGTAGCCATCAGAAGATGGTACACTGGTCATAAAGGGATGGACATGGTCAGCAACAATACTCAGGTAGGCTGTGGTGTTTAAATGATGCTCAGTTGGTACTAAGAGGCCCAAAGTGTGCAAAGAAAATATCCTCCACACCATTACACCAGCAGCCTGAACCGCTGATACAAGGCAGGATGGATCCATGCATTCATGTTGTTTACGCCAAATTCTGACCCTGACATCTGAATGTCACAGCAGAGACTCATCAGACCAGGCAATGTTTTTTCCAATCTTCTATTGTCCAATTTCGGTAAGCCTTTGTGAATTGTAGCCTCAGTTTCCTGTTGTTAGCTGACAGGAGTGACACCAGTGTGTCTTCTGCTGCTGTAGCTTACCATCTGCTTCAAGTTTCGAATTTGTGCGTTCAGAGATGCTATTTGAGTTACTGTTGCCTTTAATCAGCTCAAACCAGTGTGGCCATTCTCTGACCACTCCTCAACAAAGCATTTTCGCCCACAGAACTGCCACTCATTGGATATATACTATTTTTCAGACCATTCTCTGAAAATCCTAGAAATGGTTTTTCATGAAATTCTCAGTAGATCAGCAGTTTCTGAAATACTCAGACCTGCCCGTCTGGCACCCACAACCATGCCACATTCAAATTCACTTAAATCACATTTCTTCCCCATTCTGATGCTCAGTTTGAACTTCATCAGCTCTTCTTGACCATCGCTGCATCTCAATCAATCAGCTCCCTAGTTCAGTAGTCGGGGCACTGATCAGGTAGTCTGACATTTTAAGGGCTGTCTCAATCACAGAATCCTTTCAGGGCACAGAAACGTTCACTCCCTAAAAAGTCCCACAATGCATGTGAAAACCAGGGAGCTCACTATGTTTCCTTAACGGAAGTTCTGAAGCGCAAAACTTAAATCATGTGAGCCAACTCACTACACATGACATGCGGTGTTTTTAAAAATACAAACCATTATTTCATTATATTTCAGTATAAACACATCACTAGACAGTTAATGAACATAATAACATGTATTATTTATTTACAGCTGAAGTGTAGCAGGTATATGTAACAAGCAAACTATTTATTATATTGCACTTTAAAGGGATACTTCACCGTTTTTTCATATTAAACTATGTTATTCCCTTAAATAAGACGAGTTGATACATACCTCTCTCGTCTCAGTGAGTGCACTCAATCGCTCTGGCGCGCGGCGACACTTTGATAGCACTTAGCTCAGCCCAGTTCATTCATTAGGGACCAAACAGAGATGAAGTTAGAAGCGACCAAACACCTCCACGTTTTCCCTATTTAAATACAGTTACACGAGTAGTTACACGACCAAGTATGGTGACACAAAATAAAACGTGGCGCTTTTCTAAGCGGGTAAAAAGGATAACTATAATGTATGGCGGAATAGCACTTGAAGTTGGAAGCACAGTAAAAAGTCACGTTGGTTCTAATGACAGAAGTGAGAGGGAGAGGATTTTTCAAGCGTGACTTTTTACTGTGCCGAGTCGAAGTGAAGTGAAGTCCCGCTTAGAAAAGTGCCACGTTTTATTTTGTGTCACCATACTTGGTCGTGTAACAACTCATTTAACTGTATTTAAATAGGGAAAACGTGGAGGTGTTTGGTCGCTTCTAACTTCATCTCTGTTTGGTACCTAATGAATATACTGGGCTAAGCTAAGTGCTATCAAAGTGTCGCCGCGCGCCAGAGCGATTGAGTGCACGCACTCACTGTAAAAAATGTGGCTGCGATTAGTTATAACAACTTAAAATTTGTTGAGATAACTTAAATATCCAACTTACCTAAAGTTAACTAAACTTAATATTTTTAGTCAAGCATGAACACATACTTTTTAAAGTTGAAACAATGTTGGATTTTAAGTTGTGATAAATAATCGCAGCAATTTTTTTTACAGTGCTGAGACGAGAGAGGTATGTATCAACTCGTCTTAGTTAAGGGAATAACATAGTTTAATATGAAAAAACGGTGAAGTATCCCTTTAAATAACATTACAAGTATGTCAGAAATATATCAGTCCTGCTGTTCTTCATAAGCACCAGTAGTGATGTTGTACAATGAGGATGTTGTCACATCGCTGGAAATAGAGTCATCAGTGCCCCAATGTGTGGTGAGTCAGGGTCCTTACTGTCCTTATCAGTGCCCGAATTTCGTGAAAACGATTTACTGAATCACATGCTCAGGAGCTGATTGAGACGCACCCCAAGTCTACATTCCTAAATGCATTGAGCTGCCATGTGATTGGCTGATTAGATATTCGCATTAATGAGCAGTTGATCAGATGTACCTAATAAAGTATAGCAGGTAAGTGTACATATAAAGCACTTGAAAAAAAGCTAAAATAAATAATGTGATTTTCATTTTTAAAAAGCTGAAAACTGTACTTGTAATATCACCCCATGGGACAAAAATTGCTTGTACAAAAATGTGAATTTTGATGTAGCAAAATGCCAGTGACATTGTGATTTCAACATCTGGTATAATGTTGCTAACACAAATTAAATTTATTTTTTAAATCCTGTAGCAAAAGGAACATGCTTTAGGTTTAGTGTGTGATATGTTGGACATTCTTATGTCACCACATCTAGTGTCTGATGGCCAAAGCTGGAGTGTTCACAAGAGAGTTCTTGTGTGAATCAGTTTTCAGATTTTGAGTCGTTAATCTCACCCATATAATCCTGTCCTATTCTTTTTCTTTCATCCCTCACTCTCTTCTCCCAGCCTTTCAGTCTTCCTCCTTTCCTCCATCCCAGTGTTGCTGTTTTTCTTTGAACGAATGATGATATCCAAGATTCAATCCCTACACTGTAGATGAGTTACCCTTGCTCAGACTTATGTTTTTCTTCATAAGATTATATATTATTATTATTAATAACACGAAAAGATCATATTTTGTGTATTGTTTTTACTTTGTTTAATTATAAGAATTTTCTAACCTTTAGTATATCGGGGCCTTTAGTCATATTTGTTTTTTTCCTTCTTTTTTTTCTACAATGTTATTTTTGCCAGGGTTAATGACAATTTTGAAATTCTTAATTTATTAATGTTAGTATGTCAATTTAATTCAGTTAGAGAATTTGAAGGGTGAGAGAAATTCTGATTTCATGACAAGTTTGATTAATCGCACTCAAGCTTAGTGGATGAGTGAAGGGTGAGATAAAGGGATTTCATGCAAAGCTGTGCTAGTTTGGTATGCAATTGCATTCATTATGTTTGGGAATACAAGCTTTAAAGAATGAAGTATGATGAATAATAGATAATACCAAATACACTTTCACCTTTTCCTCCAGCACAGCCCCATAATCCCCTGAAAGCAGCGAGTTTGTATGAAAATGATTATTATTATTACGGTTGTTGTGTGAAAGGTTTAAGATTGAATGAACTGCTGACTGGAAAGAGTAAATGTGAGGGAATGAGGAAGGGAGCCATTATGTGTTACTTCACATTTTCAACATAAAGTTGCAATGAACCTCAATTGTGAAATCTTTATTCTGCTGCCTTCTCCATCCTCCTGACCACTTACAATATTTTAGCTCCCAATAAGTAATTAAATACAAATGTTTGAGTACAATTTATCAGACATCAAATTTGATCTGGGTAAAATTGTTTATAAGAAGAAAATAGGCTCATATAGGGCAAACTTTGAGGTCCAACCTGGAAAAACTATGCTGCCATTCAAGCTAATAAGTGACATTTCTGCTGAAAATTAATATCATACAGAAAGACATGCGTTTAACACCAAACATTAAAGAGAAAGCACAAGCCAACCACAAAACGGCACATAATTCAGACTTTAAAATCACACATGAACAGATTTTGGACTGTGTACACAGTATCCATCACCATCAGCATAACAAACACTGTTAAAGCATGAATGAATATTAGTATAGGTGCTGATAAACCATCCTCCAGCATTGTCTCATAGCTAATGCTGTTTCCCACCATGCATTAACAATCTCAGCGCCTCTTTTTAGTATACTAACTGTATGACAGTTTTCAGTTCAAGTGTCGTTGCTCAAAAGTGTAAATTGCATCATAAGCACTTCATAAAGTACCACTTTTACATGAACTCCTGCTTGATGTTCACTACCTTTGTAGTGAAAGAACATAATATCATCCTTAATTAACTGTGCCAGAGTTCAGCAGACCAAAACGTTTGTTGAAATCAAGAATATGAGCTCAGGTCAGCTCAGCACATAAACATGAATAACTGCTCCTGTGACACAGCAGTCCATACCTGACCAAAGACAGATGCCACAATGGGTCTGAGTTTCCTGCGCTCCTTCTCTACTCTGAAGGGCTCTGCCTCGGGTTCAGTGGGCGAGTTCAGACTGAGGGTTTTGGTTTTGGGCGGGCGTTTGAAGCTGCCGCCACCCGAAGAAGTGCTCCATCTCCTCAGCTTCTCGATCTTCTTCCTAAAGGACCCCTACATGGAGCAAAAGAGCAGTTGATCAGAGAGCATGCGATCAAATTTGAGCTCCATTTATGATTTGTGGAGACCGGGACTAGTTATAACACAGGCTATAAACCAATAACTGTGAGGTTTTGAGGCAAGTACAGTTTCACACATACTTGTTTTCTCAAACAATAGTTGCATATATTGTGCTTTTTTTGTGAATTTGCATATTAGAATGATATATGGAGGATCATGTGACGCAGAAGACTGGAGTAATGATGCTAGAAATTCAAATTTGACATCACATGGTATTATAACAGAAAAGCGATGTCATTTACATTTTTTATAATATTTCAATATTGTTTTACTGTATGATCTAATAGCCTTGGTGAGCATAAGGGACTTCTTTCAAAAATATTTAAAAAATCTTACTCACCCCAACATTTGTATTGGTAGTGTATTTAATACTTCAATCAATGTATATAATAGTGTATATATATTATACATTTTTGCAATAATGGTTCAATTGTGTTCAAAAGTTTTATTTTGCTGTCAAAACTTTAATGTATATGCCTGTACAGAAAGTCATATCCTAAGTGTAATATAGACCTAGATTCCCCTATTTACTTCAATCCTGTCTTTTTTCATTAACATATAATGTTTGTTACACATAGTATAGTGTCATTCTGCCAGATTTACTACTTTTTCAATCAGTTGTGCTCCATATTAGCATAAGTCTCAAAGGTCACGTACCTTTTTGACAATCTTGTCCTGAGGAACATCAATGGTTTCCATGCTGCCCGCTTCCATAGACATTTTTCTCTGTGACGACTGATGAGCATTAATGCTTTTCTATGGCTCTGTGTTTCTGCCTCTCACTCTGTCTGTTTAGATTCTGTTGCTCAATTACATTGAGTGTTTCCTCTGAACATCACTCGCCCCTCCTCTCTCTCTCTCTCTCTCTCTCTCTCTCCCTCGCTCATGTTTTTTCTCTTTCATTCATTTTCCATCAGTCTGTTTCTTTTTAATACGGTCCCTCTCTCTCTCGCTCTCTCTCACTCATTCATGTAGGTTCTCTGTCTCCTCCCCCCTTTGCTGTATAGATGCTCTGTCAAATTATTATGGTGAATATTTTCCCATTGCCAGACGCTATAATACAAGAAAACATCATCATGAGACATCTTGATTCTGACAGTTTCAATTTATTTTTTAGTTAAAAGAAAACTGATTCTCCAAACATATAATCCATGTTCAGTGTTATTTTATACCATAATCTCACCTTTTGTGTTGTGACACAATTTTGAAGGCAAATTAAAATGCATTTCTTTTTATTCCTAAAACAACTATATTCATTTTGTTTCATCAGACAGTAGGTTGATGTACCAGCATTGTGTGATTAGATTGTAGATAAGGAGAAATGTTTTATCTCTCATTCTTTTCCTGGTTTACATCTGATTTAATCCTTTATCCTGTTTCCTGCTCTCTCGCAAAATCCTCTTATATGTTCATGTTCGTGGTCTATAATTTTCCATCCTCTATTTCCACCCAAAACCATTTATTTACATTTTCACATCTACATGGGTCATTCTAAATTAAGTCATTTACCTTCTAAAAATATTGTTGAGGATTTTTTTTTTTTAAACAATAATAATTTTACAAGATTTGTAAATTCATGATCATTCATTTTTGGGAATGATGACATTATCTTTAATTGTATTTATATATGTATTGTTTATTTAAATATGTTTAATATTTACTTCTGAGTTCATGACAATTTCATATTTTACCTGAAATTGCTTTATAAAAAACCCCCACTTGTTTTATGTTCTGTGCCAAATGCTAAAAATTGAATTTTTATTGCCGTTCATTATTGTCAACAGGATGCATCTTCTGAAATCAGTCAAAGACCAGATGTCCTGACAAGCAGCAGTTTCAGTAAGTAGGGGGTAAGACTCACATTCCACAACAGTGCTTCTGTGGTGAAGGTTTTTGGCATGTACTTAGACATGCATAGCCCACACATAAACAGTAATGTTATGTAAGATTAGAAGGGAAGAATGAAGAAAAAATCGGATTCCTATGATTTGCATGGTACATTTTGTTCTGATCTCGAGGAACTTATGTCACACTCAAAGAGATGCTAGAAATGCTTTCAGTCGGTAATCTGGTTGCTCTAAAGGCTGGTGCAACAATACCAACAATTGCCATTCTGGGCTGCTTCATTTAATAAGCAGCATATTTAATACCCTTACAAAAAATAAATAGGCCTATACTTCACGTTCATTTTATTAAGTATACTTAAGTAAAGTTCAGTGTAGTAGAAATATAAGTGCACTGTTTTAATAAATTTGCCTACTTTTAGAGTATAAAAGAATACTTTTAAGTATGCTCTAAGTGTAACAGTAGTAAACTTACACAACTAGTCGGACATTTTAAAAGTTTTTCTTTTGTACTGCAACTATACTACAAGTGAACTTATCTAGCCTACTGATAGTTTACTTGTCCAATACTTGTAGCACATTTTTGACAAAGTATCTGGAGTATAATCTCAGTAAACTACTAGTAGTTTTATAAGTATACTTGTAAGTTTTCTTTAAATGAACATAATATCACACTTATAGTTTACTATTTAATTTTTGCATTATTTATGTTCCTATTTAGGTATTAATTTTTATACTTGAAATATACCTTTAACTGTCGTTTAAAGGAGTCATATGACGGTTCTATTTTGTGTATTTGGTTTATTGAAATGTGTTTACGTGGTTTTAGGTTAAAAAAAAAGTCATTATTTTACACATACCATACATTAATGTGCTCCTCTATGCACCGCCTTTCTGAAACGCGTCGATTTTTACAAAGCTTATCGTTATGAAAAGCGCGGTGTGCTCTGATTGGCCTGCGATCCAGTGCATTGTGATTGGCCCGACTACCTTAAGCGTGTAACGGAAATGTCACGCCCCTTACCATATTTACCATATTGTTTTTATATGGTTTACCGTACCTTACCATATACTGTATATCAGCTCCCAAAGCAATAATGACAGGTGATAATGTCGGAACTTTATCACCGGTACTTATCAGTTCGACCACGAATCTGATCCGGAAAATGATGACCAAGCTGATCGATCAACTTTGCCAGCGCGACTGGACCAGATCGTATCAGATTGGTGAGGTTTTATTTCATTGGGGACATAATTACTGATTATAATGACTGAAAATTGATAAGCCATATGGATTGGATCCAGTGAATTACCCACAGCATTTATTTAGGGGAATGTTCAACAAACATATTCATTAGCTAACAGGTATGAAAGCAACAATAACAAAAGGAAGAAAAAAATAATAATAGGCAAATGTGCATGCATGCAGGATAGCTGTATTTGCCAACTGTGGAAGGTCTGACCACTCAGTCCCACCTTCAACATTCTGAACATTCAATCTAAGGAAGAACAAACTATAGAATAAGTCACATGTTAATGAAGAACAGTGTAGTGGCAGACAATTTTACATCACTGAATAAGAGACAAACATGGATCAATTGTCTTTAACAATTATTTATTCCCTTGCAAGGAAAGGTCAGCACTCAGCAGTCATACAGTCATTACAATGTGCCTGCAGAGTGTGACAACGAGTGGGGGGTATCCTTCATTCTTTATAGTTGTTCCTCCCCTAAGGTTGTTTTCTCGAGGCTACATCAAGATACATCTTAGCCATAATTAACATATTGTTTAGATTTGTCTATCATACTTAATCATATTACACCCTTGAATGGAGACTCTCTGTCTCGGTCATACATTCAGTCACATTAACTTTTGTGTCATCTTCTTGACGGCCTGGTGACTGAGGGGAGAGAGTTCAGCATCCTAACAGCCTGGTGGATGAAGCTGTTGTTGAGTCTGGTAGTGCGGGAGTAGAGGCTCCTGTACCTCTTCCCAGATGGCAGGAGGCTGAACAGATTGTGAGCTGGATGACTTTCATCGCTCACAATTGTGGTCGCTTTGCGGATGAGGCGGGTGGAATATATGTCTTTCAGGGAGGTGAGTGGCGCACCAATGACCTTTCATTGGTGGTTAGTGATGAGGTTAGTGACAAGAGGTTAGTGATGTAGGCCTATGTGAATATCAGTATATATTTGTAATAATTCATTATCACTATATGATGTTTTATTAACGTAGTTCGGGAGGAACACATCTGGAATACTCTGTGTTCGGGACAATTACCAAGATCAGAGCCCTCTCCCCGGACAGCACGCCAAATACGTTTACCAATTTAATCTATCCGACTTATTTGTAAGTGTGAACTCGTGGAATAATATGTTTTGCTTATGTCAGTAATACAATTTGTGGTTGCCACTCAGTGTTTTTCACAGGACCTTAATCACTAAAGACAAAGTGTTCTCTGTCCAATACAAGACATTAGATACACAACATTCAAGTTCATGCTCCTACTGAGCATAATGTAAATATACACATTTGGCAGACGCTTTTATCCAAAGCGACTTACATTGCATTTCAAGGTAGCCTACGTATTTCATTTACATTCTTATCAGTTCTTGCTTTCCCTGGGAATCAAACCCATGACCTACTGTTTGAGCTACAGGTAACCTCGATACAATGTACAATACAATATTACTATATAAAATTCACTTAATTTAAATAATTATATGATTCTAAGAAGATGCAGTATTACATACAGAATTGTTCTGAAAGAAGAAGAGTCAAAATTATTTTTTATTTTATAAATCTGTTGAAAATGTTACAAGTTCATGAGATAATTAACTTCATGACCCTAGGCATGCTTTATGTCCAGGGAAAAGGATACGGAGGCGTCAGAGCTGGTTGTACAGGAAAGAGATCTTAATCAGCAGAGTAAAATAAGCTAATAAGTGTTTGTTTAAAAAATATTAGATCCATTATAAAATTAGGCTATATATGCAAATCAATAAATGCAACTTGTTGAAAAAATGTAAATGACTTTGCAATTTATGTTTCTTTAAGGTAGCCTTTAAGGTAGATACTTTACTTTAATCTACATATGTTGTTATTTGTGATTAGAACTCATGACAACACACTACAGAAAATATGATACACTAATGTTGAGAAGAAGATTCTTACACGTCTTCTGAAGTGCGCTGACAAGTCTGTTCATCCAATGAAACCGAATGCCCCATGTTAACATAGGCGTGGTTTCTGAGCTTGACACTATAGTATGTTAAACTTTGAAATTGCGTCAAATACGCAGGAATATAGCATACACTGCAAAAACAAAGCGCTTTATTCGCATACCAGTGAATACAACTTGTGAAATATTCGTTTTTAATCGGTGATCCGTTAAATAGGGCATGAATCTGTCGCCGTTTAACATCTGCTGGAAATCCGGGTAAAACTGTCTGCGTGCACGCGCGCGTCCCCAGTTAACATGATCCCCAGTTGATCCGTAAAACACCGGCGACGGCAACAACAACACAGCGAGAATAAAAGTTAAGCCTTCTTTCTTTGCATATACATTTGGGCGGTGTTATGAAACTCTGCCCCCACACACTGACGTAGATTTGTGGGAGCATGTGTGAACGAAGCTTTTTAGGAAGGCGTGGCTGAGCCTAAACATTTACTAAGAATATATCTTTGAGTTTGAGACTATGAGCTTTGTACTCTGCAGATCTTATACATGCACAAACAGCTACATAACACACTAAAGAAAAAGGAAAACAAGAAATCGCATCATATGACCCCTTTAACTGTTTTTATTTAAAAAAGATTTTATTCTAGTTTCATGCATCCTTTTGTATCAACAATTGAATTGCGGGTAAGTTTTATAAAAAAGCAAAAAGTTCAAACAAAAAGCTGAGAAAATCGCATTTGTCAAAGACTCTGTCCGGATGGGATTCGGAATGATGATCAAAACATAGATGGTGTAGATTGAGTCCATCAACACCCCCAAAGCTTCACAGTCGTTTCCTCATCATGGGTTCAACATTTCATTCTGTAACATTTGGCAGGTTTGTTTTACATGCTGTTTAATGTTTGATGACTGATCACTTGTTTCTGCTTCTTCACCTGTGTTTTGATCTGGAGATTATGTAATATTTCAGATGATGATATTCAAGATGCATAATTGCGTCCCCTACTGTATAACAGTGAAAACATGGATAGGCAGAAAATTCAGTCAATGGCAGGAAAGAGTAAAGTAGTTTTGAAGTCAATTCCTATGTATCATTCTGTCGTTTGGATGAAACGTTAAACTGAGGTCCTGACTCTCTGATCATTAAAAATCTAGGGATGTAACCCTGGCATCCTGGCCATTATCATGGCCTTCTAATCATCCCTATATATATATGTGTGTGTATGTGTGTGTGTGTATATATATATATATATATATATATATACACACACACACACACACACACACACACACATATATATAGGGATGATTAGAAGGCCATGATAATGGTGAAGTGGAGACAGAGTGATGAAGCCAATCATATATATATATATATATATATATATATATATATATATATATAGTACTATGCAAAAGTCTTAGGCATGTTAATAGGTTAAAAGGTTTCTTCAAGCATCTTGGAGACATTCCCGCAGTTCTTCTGGATTTAGTTTCTGTTTCTTCATGTAATCACAGATGGACTCGATGATGGTGAGATCAGATCATACCGGCTGTTGTCAGACTCCTTGTGCATACACAAATCTCACTGGATTATTACAATTAATGGCAAAAAGAATGTTTGGAAATGTAAAGTGATATTTCCTACTGACACACTACAGCAAAAGATATAAATAACTGACTTAAAACTATATTAGGATATTAACATGCCTAAGACTTTTGCACAGTACTGTGTATATATATATAGTGATTGGCTTCATCACTCTGTCTCCACTTCACCAATAAACTGGTGTGTGGTGAGCGTTCTGGCGCAATATGGCTGCTGTCACATCAAGGTTGATGCTGCACATTGGTGGTTGAGGAGATTCCTCAACCACCAATAGTCTTCAAGACTTTTCAATATGTAAAGCGTTTTAAGTGCAAAGAAAAGCACTATATAAATGTAACAAATTATTATTATTATTTACACTACCGGTGGACTAGCCTACACAAATATTCTGATACTCCGGATTATGAACATATTTGTTTTCTTTATAAATCAATATTTTAAAACAATGTAAGTTTATTAGAAAAGAAAGTATGTAAAATTATATGTTAATAGTATTTAATAGGCTACTCAATCAAAAGAGTACACACAACTACAAGCCAAGTATATGTAGACTACTTAATTATACAAGTATATTTCGATCAAAGGATTGAGTACAAGTAGGCCAAATATACTTAGACTTTTCTGTCAGTATAAGTCAAGTGCAATTTTTATGTATATTTTTGAGAAGTACATAAAAAGACTGAAATACTTTCTTATTTTTAGTTTAAAAGAAGTATAATAGCACATTTGAATAAACTTCATTTTCGTAAGGGTAGCTACCCCAATGTAAAGAATAAGATATTATGAATGTGCGTTTTTGCTAAGCATGACAATATTTTTATGACAATGAGATAGTGAACACATACACTCAAAACAGCTTGTTCCCTCATTCCCTTTGTCCCAGAGTAGCTGCAAGCTGCTAGTGACGCATATATGGAGTTTTAATACCACTAAGAGCATCTGTTTCATACAGTTACAGCACAGACCTCACTCTTTTACAGCTTAAAACATGAACTGTTCCATCTGTCCACTCCATTCTCTATCTGTTCACTAATTTCTACTGCCCCCTCCGCCCCCCTCCGTCCCTCTAGATATTTGTATTAATGAGCAGTTGAACAGGTGTACATAATAAAGTTGGCCAGTGATACATACGTCTTTCTTTATTCTGTGGAATGCAGTATGTATTATTTATAGCAGAAGGTTCATACTTTTAAATACAATGAGCACAGCCAAGCAGTCAAGCAAGATTTTCAGTGAATATCAACTTAAATTTCAGTCTGTTCTTTGCTGTCATATGGCTTCCATGACTATACAAATGTGAAATACATGTTGTATGTAATTTTTTTATAATGCATTTATCCCCCCCCCCCCCCCCCCCCCCCTTGACAGTTTATCAGCCATTTCACTGTATGGAAAAGAACAACATAAACATTCTTTAAAACATTTTATTTTGTGTTCTACAAAACATGACATACCAAAACTAAGAATTTCTGAAATTCATGTAATTTTTTAAACTTTGTTTTACTTGAATTGTTATGCTGATAATATAATTTGTAATAACAGTTTGTATAAAAATAGAAAAGATTAACAGGTAAATGCGTATGATGTCACCAAATGGATATATATAAATTATGAACAATAGTGGACCAAGAACTGAACCTTGAGGGAGACCCATGTGAAAGCGGAGCAGTGGCAGATTTATATCCTTGTATAGTGATATAATACTTTCTGTTACTGATGTAGCAAATGAGCCAGGAAAGAGCTGAACCAGTGATGGCAATATCAGAAAGGCGAGAGATAAGTATTTCATGGCAGACTGTGTCAAATGCAGAGCTTAGATCGAGAAGCATCAAGATGTTTATTAACCATGAATCCATGGACAGAAGAATGTCATTAACCACACAAAGAAGAGCAGTTTCAGTGCCATAAGATGGGCGAAATCCTGACTGAAAAGGTTCATAATTAAAAGTTTTGTGTCTAGTCTGTATTCTAGTTAAAAGTTTTTTTTTTTCCTTGATAAAAAGACTAGTTCAGACAACACTAAATATTCTGATGAGAAGCTTCAAGACAAATATTAAAGTTTTTATGTAGTCTCTTTATGGCTAATATTAATGTATATTGAGGGAAACTGCAGTCCAGTTTTCCATACCTTCCATACCCATGTGTGGCCTGATTTAAAATGAGCATAAATCTTCTGTGTATATGTTGTAGTCAGTAATCTGAGCAATGTGAGAGAACAGAGACAGGAATATGGGCCATGTTTCTTCGTCTATGATTGAGGGATTTTTGTTTTTACTCCAGTGCCAAGAACTCTTAAATATTCTCAGAATTACAACAACCTCAGAGGTAATCCAGCATGACTATGGCTTAAATCAAACCCAGTGGAGGAAAGAGACACAGAAAAATATAAAGGCTTATAAGGCCATCCCATGATTGTGACCTCTAGTTAGTAGACCATAGTCCACTCAGAAACATCAGTCATCAGTACCAGGTAATGTTATTCCTAATGATAAAGTTACATTTTGTCGTCTCTCTCGATCTCATCTGTGGGACAGCTTTTCAAGCCGAAGAGGTTGATGGAGCCCTGGGAGTCACGCTGGATGCGGGGAAGGGGAGGGGTTGGAGAGCTGAGTAAAGTGGGAGACGAGATATATTTTTTCTTCATCCTTTCAGTAACCAGCACTAATGGCCCAGCTTCCTCCACCAGCCCCTCAAAAAGCGCCCCTAGACTTTGGCGGATTCGACTGCAGAAGTTTGGACAGCTAAAAGTGTAGATAATTGGATTCAACACAGAATTCAGGAAAGTGAACGTTGTTGCGTAAGGTAAGGCCACCTCCACCAGATCCACAATCTCTGTCTTGTACTGAGCCGTCACCTCCAGCAAGCAGAAAACGTGGTAGGGCAGCCAGCAGAGAACAAAGGTTGCGATCACCGTGACGACCATTTTCGTGAAACCTTGCGAGAGTCGAGCGCCATTTTGTCCGACTGGTGAAGACAGGCTGCGGAAGAATTTCAAAAATGTCTGTTTGCCATTGCTCGCACTCTTCCGTCTACTCTCGAGCCTCTTCCTGCGAGCCTGCAGCTCTATAACAAAGAAAGCGTAACTGGCAGCAATGACCACCAGTGGCACGACAAACGCCAGCAACACTTTGGACACTGCTGTCGCTTCCTGACGCGCCTTACAGTCTGTATGCAGCGTGCTCTGTAAGGAATAGAGTGCAAAATCATGATAGCAAAGTTTGCGGCCATCCTGCTTAAGCACGACGGATCGGAACATGAAATACGGAAACGCGTTAACCGCCGCCCATGCCCATCCTAGGCCGCAGATCTTCCATGCTGCCGACACAGTACGATGGTTCTGAGTCCACACCGGCTTAGTCACCAACAAACAACGGTCCAACGATATCACAGCTAGTAGGAAGGCAGAAACAAACATGTTGAGGAAAAATATGGAGGCATGGGCTGCACACAATGGGCCGCCCAACTCCCAGCTGTGGCCCATCAGTAGGTAATGAGTGAAAAATGGCAAAGTTAGTGTGGTTAGGAAGTCCGACAGTGCCAGATTGAGAACCCATACTGCCGCAACCGTCTTGCAACGAAGACGGCAACCAAGGACCCAAAGCACCAGTCCGTTTTCCAGGATTCCCAGAGTGGATACCACACCATGCACACTCACCACCGCCAGGTTTACTTGAGTGTTATTGTTCAGGGTGTGAGAGATCATTTTCTGCAGAAGGGGACAGTGGAGCTCTGAGGGGGACGAATGGGAGGAATTAGGAAGTGATGAGGAAGTCATTGCTGTCACAAAAAAGAGAAAAAAATATTTGATTACAGACAACTGAAATGAAGCACATAGATCAACAAATGAAACCTTTAATTATGTGTGTTTGGAATGGGTTTCTTTCTTAAAGTTTAACATCTGTAGGCTTCTAAGATGGGGGTCTTCAACCAGGGTATTATAGGGGATCTGACATTATTGTTTTATTGTTTGATCTGAGATTTTTTTTGAAAATAAGTCTCTTATGCTCATTAAGGCTGCATTTTTTGATACAAAAATACAGTAAAACTGTGACGTACTTTTGCAATTTTAAATACCTGCTCTATTTTAATATATTTTAGAATGTAATTTATTCCTGTGATGGCAAAGCTGAATTTTCAGCATCATTACCCAGTCTTCAGCATCACATGATCCTTCAGAAAAAAATATTATCCTGACTTGGTACTCTTATTTTGTGCAAAAAAACCCCAGTTACTTTGACAGTGACAATATTAAGTTAACTAAGTAGATCACAAAGTCCAATGCAGGTCACTAAAAGAGTTTACACATTTCTTACAACAGAACATTTATCAACAATTTCAAGAAAGAGGTAGGGAGGAAGTAGAGATTGTGTAATAAAGCAAATAGGAAGCTGTGGTGAATAATGATAATCAGATGAGCAAACTCACTACCGAACCATCTTAGTCTCTTAACTGTGTTAGTCCTGTCTGTGAGGTTTCTGCTGTCGCTATTTTGACTTCACAACACTTTCATCCAAGACCTCTCTAAAAAAACATCATCGTGAGGTATGTAAAAATGTTGTTATCAGTTTATGCATGTGCGTGGATGATCGTAAGCGTTTTGAGTTAAAGCATTTATCATTATTTTGTTTTTATCTTGTTATTTCTTGAGTCCAAAAACCACATACAGACCAAGTCTAACCAAAATGTTTACCAACAAATTCACACATTCTCTTACTTAGTATTTAAAACACATCAATTTTACATTAGTTCACAGTGTCTAAAAACATTGCATTAAAAAGGCTTTCATAACAACACATTTATAGTGTTGCTGGGATCGAGATTCATTGTGCTTACAGTATTATTGTATTAAACAAACTGCGCGTCTCTCACTCTTGCATAATAATTGCTGGTTTAGTAGAAATGATGACTGTGTGAGATCATTCACTCATCCTGCATCATCCATTATAAGGGTTGTCTGTTATTATTACTCAGGAAAATCTTGGTGTTGCTGTTCAATTTCATTCATGACTGATAATGGATCTGATTTTTTCCTTGAAAAAAGTAGTTTGCCATGCAGGGCACTTGAGCATGTCACTGCATGCCCTCTCCAACAACAACATTTACTTAGAAAACATGGCAAGGGTTGTGGGAAGAGCAAAGAATCAAAGAGCTGAAATAATTCAGTGATTGTATAGACAAACAATTGGTCAAAAAGGGTTTTATTTATGACATACAATGGGGTCCAACAATTTTAGATCACTGTAGTCTGCTTCCATTTTGCTTCAGTTTTTTTCATTATTTTTTTTTTTCATTATAATTTGTAATGTATACTAATTTAAATGAAAATGTTGAAAAAGGAGGCACTCAAAAGCTCCTCGAACTTCACAAGTTTGTGTAAAATATGATGTTCATGTTTTCTAGCATGATTAAAGAATGTTACAAACAGCATCTTATACTTGTATTGAAACGGAGATCTGATCTTTTGTACAAAGGCCACACATTTTTTATCAGCATACTCCAGTTTTACATGATCCTTCAAGAATCATTCTATGTTGATTTGGTGCTCAAGAAACATTTCTTTTTTTTATTAAAAAAAAACAGCATTTCTTTTTGGTCAACATTCTTTTTGGTCAATTTAAAGCATCTTTGCAGAAAAAAGTTTAAATTTCTTTCAAAAAAGACCCCAAACTTTTGAACTGTATTGTATGTAAAAACACCACAACACAGAGCAAGAGCTAATCTTAAGAACTATTCAGTGTCTTTCGTAATTCCTTTTTATATTTGAAGACTCTTTTCAAGATTCCCTGTTAATTTTACCATAAAATGCAAGACAATGACATTATCTTAAAACAAGTTTTTCAGGTTGACTTTTCTGACTTTTATTCTGCCACTTTTGTCTAGACTAGAGATCCCATATAATTTCACATTTAAAGCAGTATCTGAGTAAACCTGGATAGACTAAAATGAAACATACCTTTTGTGAAATTTGATCTCCAGATGATCTTTAGTTGTCCATCAGTTACTTTCTTCTATGAACTCTTTTTCACCTCTGCCTTTGTCATTCCTGTGTCTCGTACATCATTTTGTACTGAAGGTGTGTCAAAGAAGCGATAAAAACAGTAGAACGGAGTAGGTGTTACTTTCTGTCTTTCTTTCACATGACATTCTTGTTGTTTTCCTTCAGACGACAGCTGTTCAGAATGTATGTGTGTGTGCTTTTTAAATGTATGAACAGTGCTAAACAATGCATATGGATTGTATTATAAGACATTTTGAAGCTCCAGGCAGGGCATTGAAAAAATAAAATAATTAAGAAGACACATGGAAATGTTTAACTAAATACAGACAAAAACTGAGCACGATGGTCATTGTATGTATTTCTATGCTCATTGTGTTTTGGTTCTGTTTTCCCTGTTCCTGTTTGCCTGTGTTCCATGTCATAGTAAGTTGACCTAGTGTGCGTCTCAATCAGCTCCCGAGCTGGGGAATCAGTAGGCTATATCGTGTTCACGAATTTGGGCACTTAAGGACAGTAAGGATCCTGGCTCACTACACTTGGGACACTGATGACTCTATTTCTGGTGATGCGACATGGTACAACATATTCACTACTGAGAGCTGATATCTTTCTGACATTACTTGTAATGTTATTTAAAGAACATTATGATAGTTTGTTTTTTATATATACCCGCAACATTTCAGCTGTAAACTAATTATTCTAAATCTTAGCTAGATTATGTTTATTGCATGTCTAGCGATGTATGCATGCTGAAATATAATCAAATAATTGTTTGTATATTTAAAAACATCTATTATGTGTTATGGCTCACGTGATTTAAGTTTTGTGATTTAATTGAAACAGCCCTTAAGTTGCCGCCTCCCTGCAGTGCCCTTCCTACTGAACTAGGAAGCTGATTGAGACGCATCCCAAGTTTCCTAGTGTGTGCCTGTTTGTTCCCATAGTTACTGATTACATTCCCCTGATGTTTATTACCTCATTACCTCTTCTTGTCTATTTAAGCCCTTAAACTGGGTGCACACTATACTATTTATAAAAGCCCTTTACGATTGCTGCTTGTAAGATTGTATGAACATGATTCTCGTTGTAAGCCATGTCACATTGTAAGATCTCAGTTGTCATTATTGTCAGACTGTACAACAGTCAAGACGCTTTAAAAACTCGTCCGAAGTTTTACGTCATCAGTCAATGACATGCTCAGTGACAGTGAGCTGCATTACAAATGGTGATGGTGACAAACCACTGAAATGGTGGCTACAAAGAAATCTCTAACATTAATTTTGGTCATGGCTTGTCTTGTAAAATTGACGGTTGTTGTAGAAGAAGTCACACTGCAGGACTGTGAGTCCAAACTTCTGACACTGTCGGAATTTCGTCAATGCTAAAATTTGAACGCAACAGTCATTAATAGGCAATTTGTCTCAGACGGCCAAGTCGTGGCCAAAATCGTACAGTGTGAACCCGGCTTTAGTTCTCCTCAGTGGTCTTTTTCTAACTTCGCTCGTTGTTCCACTATGGGAATCGCTTTGGCCGTGACCAACTACGGAAGCTCCTTTGACACCACGTCTGTCTTTGACAGACAGGTCGACCTCGGATCAGGCTCCGCCCCCACCTATATCACTCATGTCGACCCCTATCGAAGTAATTTGCGCTTTCTTCCCTCGAGGGACTACAAGCTCTCTCAGCTCATCTGGCTTTGTTTCTGATTTCGCTAAATTGTTCAACAGGCGGACCGCCATTGGATTACACCACCGAACACAACATCAGTGGCAAAATTCTAAATAGTGGCAAGCTATTCTGTTTGGACTATCTCGTATTAAATAACAACGGTAGGATTTTCAGTGGTGTCAAGTCAACTTCAGGCTTCACGCGTTAATGTGAGCCGTTAAAAGGGGTAACTACCCTACGAGAACCATTAGACCAGCGTGTTGTGACGAGTCATGGGATTACTCTTTCTCTCTGAGTTCAAGAGCAGGGAGGCTGTATCCCACCCATGTCCGTCGTCATATGGAGCAACCATCCAGGGCAGGGACCATCACACTATGTGCATAATGTGTATGGGCCCAAAACATGCTCAAATGTCGCTTGCGTGTAAACATCTGTCCACTGTGCATCAATGCTTAGGAAAATCTTGGAGAGAAGGCTGAGAGTGGCGGTGGCTAACCAACAAGGCCCATGTCTGTACGGCGCTGCCACGAAATCTATGGCTACTGACCATCCATGGCTACTGACGCCAGCTACCATGAGCTGGGCGGACGTGATGGAAGCCGACTCCCTGGATATACCTCCTCTGTTTGATGTCCTTCTCGCACAGGAGGAGGAAGGACCAGGTGACGAGGACTCAGAGGGCGATGCTAACTCTGATCTCCTTGACTTAGACATGGATGACGAGGAAGAGGAAGACAACACTCCCTTCCCTGTCCAACAGTCTGGATGCCCTAGCAAGATGGACTCGGCCTCTCAGGCAGACAGTTTCCTGCACAAGGTGTGTAAACGAGCCGCGGCAAATTGACAAATCTCGCCATTGGTGTAGCCCCTTTAAGAGCAAGCTCCCGGCCAATGCGGCACAGTCAGTGTGTTCGCTGAACGCAATGGCTTTACTGTCAACGTACAAGGCAGTGATTTTGGAGGAGATGGGGCAACACTTAGACACAGAGCCCAGCACCCTGGGACGAAATATGTGATATGAACAATCTAATTCTCCGTTCTTCCCGTGGAGCGGTTCAGGGCCGTGTTATGGGCCTGGCCATGTCAGGTGAGACAGCATTATGGCTATACCTGTCAGGATTGGGTGATAGACGCAGCGTACAGCCTAACTAAAGGCCTGTTCGGACCAGCGCTCGAGAAAATAAGAGAAACCAGCATCCTCAGGAAACAAGAGGATACAGCGTTTAAACTCTGTTTACCAAGCAAGCAAACATCGCAATCACCTTCTCAGCCAGCACGGCAGGGCTTTGCATACATAATACATATGTATAGTGTATAATGTAATACATATGAATACATAATAAAGAATTTGGTTTCACTTTATTTTGATGGTTCCTTTAACACATTCTACTGACTATAAGTAGCGTCGCACCTACATGTCTACTAACTCTAATTAGAGTGTTAGTAGAGTATTAGTAGACTGGTAAGGTTAGGGTTAGAATAAGTTGACATGTAGTTGCAAAGTTACTTATAATCAGTAGAATGTCTGTTGGAGGAGCATCACAATAAAGAGTTAGTAGATATTAAGCAGACAGTCTGCTAATACTCTAATGAAAGTTAGTTGACATGTAGTTGCAAAGCTACTTATAATCAACAGAACGTTCAAAAGGGACCATCAAAATAAAGTGTTACCAAGAATTTATATTGTATCCAAGCCACAAGCTAAAGGTAAAATGCTCCCTGAGCATTAGAAGGCATAGCGTTGAAGTTTCTCTCGTTTAAGGCGGGACTGCTTGTAGCGCTGGTGACAGTTAAGCGTGTGAGTGACTTACAAGCCCTGTCAATCAGCCTGTCTTGTTTGCAGGTTGGTTTCTTTTTGCCCTAACCCTGCTTTCATACTTAAAGTGGTCGACTCGGCATATAGATGTCCAACTACAGAACTTTCCACTCTCCTCCGTTCTCTTCTCCGGAGGATAAGAGATTGAATTCGTTATGTCCAGTAAGGGCGCTTCATCGAGTACGTGGAGAGGACAACAGGTTTCAGAAAGAATGACCAGCTGTTTGTGTCTAAGACTACTCCTCACAAAGGGAAGCCGCTGTCCCACTGGATAGATGCTGGACCTCTCCAATAGGAGCATGGCTACATCATGTGCCTTACTCAGGGGAGTTTTGGTTCAGGATATCTGTGTAGCAGCAAGTTGGGCAACGCCTTTTTGTGCTGTTTTATATACTAAATGTGTCTGAGCCATCCTTATCACATGCCATATAATTGTAATGTATGCATACGTTGTGGAATCCGGGAGTTGTCTATATCTCCCATTGTGAAAGTCAGAGTGAAGTTAGAAAGAGAACAATGGGTTACTTTACACAATCCTGGGTTATTTTATTACAGAGTGAGTTGTTTCACCAACACTCCCCTCCTTGCATAGGAACGGGAAGTAATCTCTCTAATGACGTCAAAGACAGACGTGGTGTCACAGGAGCTTCCATAGTTGGTCACGCCCAAAGCGATTCCCATAGTGGAACACCTCACTCTGTTATCAAAGAACCGGGATTACGTTAAGTAAACCATCGTTTTGTCCTGCATTAATGTTGAATGTTTGGTTAGTCTTTTATTCCTGTTCCTGTATTCTCCTGAGAGTCAGTTAATTAAACAATATATATTTTTAATTCTCTGTCGTAGTGTTTACTGACCAGCAAAACATGACAAACATATTACTGACATTTTATAATTGAATAATGACTGACTTGTTGAAAACTGAAAGAAAAGGACATGTGAGAGACCTGTGTGGATCAAAAACCATGTAATACATCTTGGTAAACCTAATTGCTAAGTGAACATTGTAAATTGCACCTTAAGATTTTTTTTTTTTTTTTTTGCTATTATACTGACACCTAAAAAAAAAAAAAGTAACTGATGCCACTTTATAAATAAGCTAGTCATGATTAATTTGTTCCATACAATTATTTTCAATATTTTTCAAAAGCACAGTTTGTTTATGTGTAAAACTTTTTTTAATGAGGGAAATTTTAGTTGGTAAACCTTTAAATAAAAGTAAGTAAATAATACAAGAATAAATATTGATGAGATTATTTACTAGTTAGTCACAATAATTTAGTACATAATTAATGCATAAGGGTCATTCTTTGAACCTGTAATGCCATACGGTCAATCATTTTATTTACTGAAGAACTTCCTGATGTTTCTGGGACCTCAATGTGCAAGAACAGGTGGGGTCCTATTGTGGAATGTGAATATTGTTTCCAAGGATGATGATAAACTCTTTACTGGTAAAGTCATAAAGCAAATTTAAAAATTAAGCAATGTAGAAGTTTTTATGTGAATGGTCAAAGGTGGTTTTGTGGAGTGGAGCCTCACTCAACGGTAAGCAACAGGTTAGTTTTATTACTGCTGTAGATGTTTACATTTTTGGGGGGATTTTATATTTAATGAAGGCTATCATAGGTATGATTTATACTTTTTGTGTGTGTGATATGATACAATATTTTAAAGGCAAATATTTTAATAATATAATTCCTCCTTAATGGTTAATCATTTGCTGAGGTCTGATTGCATGGCAACTTATGTACTCTGTGAGATAAGACATATGTATATGTATGTCATCAGAGCCTAACAAGGACCCATTATCAAGGGACAGACAGGAGGAACCGAGACAGACTGAAGGTACCTTGAATGTAGAAGGTAAGAAATAAGGTCTATTATATTCTATTGTATTCTATTTTCTATTCTATTATTTATGATTGATACATTGCCTTATCATAATATATAATATAAATATAATATGGGCCTATATATAAACATTTTGTAATAGTTTTAACTTAATTCCGCTCACTTCTCTCTAAAGATTTGAATTCCTTCTTTTTCCTTCAATTTGTCTACTGGTTAAGTTTTTTTTTTCTCATGAATAAAAAAAAAGAAGCTTTTTTTTTCTTTCTTTTTTAAAGCTTTTTTTCTTAATTTTTCTTTTTTTGAAAAGCTTTTTTTCTTCTTTTTTTTTTTTTCACAGCACGCATTACTAAATTGCTCAATTTTATTCTTCTTGACTCAGATGATCATGAAGCCATTAGTACCCATTGTGGCCCTGATCACACTAGTGTCCAGGGTGCAGGCTTTTGTGTCAGTTGGGGGTAACGGAAACACCCATGTGACCATTACTGGTTTTGCTGTGATGGAAAAGATCAAGGAGGTGTGTAAAGCAGTGGCTGAATCAGAAGGAAGAGAATTCAATCCAACGGTGAGTTTGTGTACAAATAGGGGCATAAAAAGCACTATAAAAATACCATAGAAATTGTGTGATTCTTCTGAAGACAAACAATAGCTTTGATTTGAGAAATGTTTGTCATCATTTTACTCAAAATGATGATTCATTGAATTCAAATTATTCCACTTTAACACAGGGCTCATCACCTGAAGAGCTGCTGCGTGCGTGTCTGGGCACGGCCACTGGTGAGGTTTCGGGTGCCAAGTTCCATGCGGCACTGAATCAGATCTACATGCAGAATGGATTTGTGGACCGTGATTTCATGGGCAGTGCACCACACCACTTCAATAATGAGGCCTTCGCTGAGGGGCGCAACCTCATCATTCAGGGAACTGCAGCCATAAAAGCGAATGTCCGCACTGACAACCTTCAATCTGCCAGAGAAACACTAGGGCGTGTGTGTCACACACTACAGGTGGGTGAGAGAGAGGGAACTACAGTCAGTGACTATGACAAGCATATTGCTACAAAATTGCTCAAGAACATGGTTTCACTCATTAACAATTTAACACATTCATAGTTATTATAAGAAATGCTTTTGTTTATGGTTGTCACATGTTTCTTTAAAAGAAATGTTCTCTTGCAAATCAAAAAACTTAAGCTTTCAATATTAATATTATGTTAAACATCTAGTTAATACATTTTGTCAACATTTTCTTATATTAAAAATACAGGAAACGCACACACATAAACAGTCTCATTTCATATAGAACCATAAAAAAATACAGCATAAACTTTTCTTAATTACCAAGAAAATGGTTTCATTATTACAATTTATTATAAGAAATGCTTGGATGCTGGTTGTGACAATTTTCTCTAAAAGATGTGTTTTCAAGCTAAATTATATTTTTAAAAAAAACTTAAATATAACGTAAGCTTTAATATCATTAATATTAATATCATTCTTCTTAATTCTTTTTTTTATTTTTTTAGGATTTTTACAGCCACAGTAACTGGGTTGAATTAGGAAACAAAAGTCCATATGTCAACCTCATCAGACCGGATCTCAACATTGAGAACATTGCAGGTAGATAAAGCCAGTGGGTGTGATTTATGAGAGAGACTCATATGTGGAAATTAAATGTGATTACACCATTCTTTCAGTGTTGACATGTCCAATGTTCATGTGTAATAGCTCCTAAAAATCAATTTTTTAAATTGAAAACTAGAGATAAGTGAACAGATGACCTGGTGCATAACTGATAATAACAGGTTACACCAGAGAGTATCATATTGTATGAGATTGATCTGTTGACTGTTCCTAAACAGCAAATAAGTAAATTAAGTGCATGTTTGAGATTTATGTGTGTTGTATACTGCTGTAGATATGTATTTGTTCATGTGCAGACGTTGCAATGCCAACATGCAGTGACTGTGCCAGTGGTACCTGTCCAAACCAGCTGCTGCCTGCTATTCTGAATGGGAAGTACCTCACTTCAGGATACATGGGCTTGTTCTCCTCTGACAAACCTCAAGGTGAGGAAACATACATAAGTTTATACCAGAAACACGCATGGGCATATATACTGTAAAAATGTAAGGTGAAGTCAAAATGTATTAGGAACTACTTCCACTGCTTTTTTAAGCTAACAGATAAACTTACAGCAAATGCTGGTGTTTTATCAGCTTCTTAGAATGAGTGGTTTTAGGTTGTTATGTGTAAACAACTGAAAAATATTGCTGTACAGGTAAACCTCACTCTCCTGATCTCAAGAGGTGCACTGGCAACTGATACTAGAGCCTTTAGCATCCTTGTTAGTGTGCCCGCCTTCAATGCCTTAAACGCTGGTTCAAGTCCCACTCGGAGCGGGGCGAGTAGGATTGGAGGGGTTATATTGGTGCCTTGACCCGGATGGGAGTGAGGTTTAGGGGGGTGAGTGTAACGGAGGCCAGATAGAGAGAGCTGTGACGGTAACCCTCACTCCCCTGATCTCAAGAGGTACACTAGCAACCGCTGTCTTTAAGGCGAGACACGGCAGGCAATAACATCGTTTTTTTTTTACTGGTCAATTTTGAGATTTTTGGATATTTGTCTTCAATAACACGTCTTCTTTCAGACTTGTGGTGAAAAAAAGTCCGAAATCCACATTTAGGTCTTTATTTTACTACACTTTGTCTGTTCGCGTCTGTAGATTTCTCATAAATTCAACAAAAGTTGGCGTTCTTAATCCTCCCGCTGCTCCGCGATCTCTGTCTTCTTCCTGTCATCACACGCACGGCTGGATAGCTCTCTCTCTCCTGTACAATGCTGTCGGATCCAAATATGGTCATTTCCTTTTTATCAGCAACCAATCGTGAAAGTAAAAGGGCTGAATGCGCAATCTCATTGGCTGATGATAAATCTTTAAAGCCCGTTTTCTCAAAATGACCTTTCTCTCATACTCCAAGTACGAAATCTCCACTTCAGTAGCACCGATATACACCAAACTTTCCAGTCTTGTACCTAGCTATATTATGAAGACATTTACAGAGGGATTTGTAAATATATTATTCCTAGCCTGATTTATATAACATTTTATTCCAAAAAACATGGCGAAAATCTTTTTTTTAAGGCTATTGACAGTATATTCTGATTTACAGGATAACTAAAGTAGATATCCATAAATCCCTCTGTAATTCTTTTCCCATCTAATATGTGAACACAATGAAAAAAAAATTTTTAACCTGGCTTTATCCAATACTCAGATTTCGTTTTTTAAAATATATGCAAAATAGCGCATATTTAATTAGATATTGCCTAATTTGCATATTTAAACATTAAATTATAGAAAACTTGTAATACATTTTCTTCTCATCTTAATGTAGGTAATCAACTGGGAAAGTTTCATGGTGATATCTGCTAGTTAAAAATTTTACCCTATTCACCTGTAGTGTCTCGCCTTAATGTCCTTGTTAGTGTGCCCGCCTCCCATGCTGGAGACATTGGATCGAGTCCCACTCAAAGCGGGGAGAGTAGGACTGGAGGGGTTATATTGGTGCTGTGACCCGGATGGGAGTGAGGTTTAGGGGGGTGAGTGTAATGGAGGCCAGATAGAGAGAGCTGTGCAGGTAAACCTCACTCCCCTGATCTCAAGAGGTACACTTGCAACCGCTGTCTTTAATGTCCTTGTTAGTGTGCCCGCCTCCCATGCTGGAGACATTGGATCGAGTCCCACTCAAAGCGGGGAGAGTAGGACTGGAGGGGTTATATTGGTGCTGTGACCCGGATGGGAGTGAGGTTTAGGGGGGTGAGTGTAACGGAGGCCAGATAGAGAGAGCTGTGCAGGTAAACCTCACTCCCCTGATCTCAAGAGGTACACTAGCAACTGACACTAGAAACTGCTGTCTTTAATGTCCTTGTTAGTGTGCCCGCCATCCACTCGAAGCGGAGCAAGACCTGAGGGGTTACATGAGCAGAGGCTGTATTAACTGAAACATTTCTAACTTTTACCAAATTTGAAAATAAATCAACAGACAATTCAAAATGTCTTTGACAGATAAAAAATAAGATATCATCTGCGTTTCCCCACTCAAGAAACATTTTAAAAAAGGAGAGAAAAATACTTTAAAAAATATTCTTAAGTGGCACAATTTCATTGTTTGTCTTTTATGTTTGTGTGAAAGGTAAATGTAGCCATGGTGGGGAGACTGATCTCAGCAGTACCCAGAATCCTCGAGGTGGGATCAGTAAAGATGAACGCCGTTCCTATAATGCTGATCTACACAACAATGCTGTGAACCTGGCATCTGAAGCCACCCTGCAACTGCTGGAGGACATACGTGGAGCTGTAGGAAACAAGGACTACCTTCGGTATGGGGATAAATTCCTTATATATCCTTAGACAAACTTTCTTAAACATTTAAGAGATATTATTACTTGCAAAGCTGGGAGCAAAATGTCAAGTTCTCTTAACAACCTGTTTTCTACACTACAATACTTTTACAATTAAAATGATGATTTCTGATGGATCATGTGACACTAAAGACTGGACTAATGGCTGCTGAACAATCAGCATTGCCATTACAGCAATAAATTACATTTTAAAATATATTCAAACAGAAAACATTTATCATATTATAATATTTCAAAATAGTTTTTTACTGTTTTACTGTATTTTTGATCAAGTAAGCGTAGCCTTGGTGAGCATATGGATAAGATCGACCCCAAACTTTTGAATAGTAGTGTATGTGGCATTCCTAATTTGAAAGTCTAAATAATATATATCACTAAAATCTATTAACCAGAATAATAATTTTTTCCTCCATCAGACTGATGGGTATTGCACGATCTGCAGTGCTGGCTTTTGTGATTGATAACACAGGCAGTATGGCGGACGACATTGCAGAAGCCAAAAGAGTCGCCTTCAACATCATTGACAGTAAGAAAGGAACTCAAGATGAACCATCTGAATATATTCTGGTGCCGTTTAATGATCCAGGTGAGTTTAATGAGTTTCCATTAAGCATTGGAATACATAGCACATAGAAATACTTGGTAAAAATAAACCTTCTTAATTACACGAAACTGTTTTATTGAAACTTTTCATTACTGAATGCAATTTATAGCTGCAGTCCGTAACTTTTTTTGTGTTCAAAATCGACTAAATCATGAACCCATTTTCCAAATCGTGTTTTTGTCTTATTCTGAATCACTACTGAACACCTATAAAAAGTGTTTATATTTTGACTATTTTAGACCGGTCGGGGCCAAGTAACCGAGTAGCCCACTACCTGCGTGACTCGTCATAGACATAAACAGATGTATGCAGTTCTGTGTATTAACCTCTAGAGCGCCAAAAGTTATGGACTGCAGCTTTAAAATAGGTTTATTTTAATAGCATCATTTGTTCGTCATTTTCAGTTTTTCCCCACAAAGTTTGTTGTTCTCAATGAAGAACACATGCAATTCTGCCTTAGAATTTGACCAAAATTAGGTACTTTGGTCACACTTTAGATTATTATCTACGCCATTTGCCTCAAAAAACTCCTAATTACTGCTATTAATACTTAATAGTTAGTAAGGTACTTGCTAAGTGTAGGTATTGGGTAGGATTAAGCGATGCAGAATATGGTCATGCAGAATAATGCATTTAATATGTCCTTTATAAGTACTAATAAACAGCCAATATCCAAGTAAAATGCATGCTAATAAGCAACTAGTTAAAAGTGAGAATTGGACCCTAAACTAAAGTGTAACCAGTACTTTTTGGAACAGCCTTCATTTTGATAATGTGCCTATATAGTGCCTTACATTGTTGCCTCTGTAGGCATCTCGCTATGAATTTGGAAAAGAGAAATGTACTTTTTTTACTCTTATCATGGCAAAAGTGATTTTTTTTTTTACAGATACTATTTGTATGAATTCTGTGTATTTGTAGATTTTGGACCACTAATAAGAACCACGGACCCAGATTTAATGAAGTCAGAGATCTCCAAGCTCAAAGCTGATGGAGGAGGAGACATCCCAGAAATGTGCCTGTCAGGACTTCAGGTACTGTGTTGTGTGGCCTTTTAGCCAATCAGCTCAATCGTCATATCTGATTAGCAACCACAATAGTCTCTAGTTAGAACTAATATTAGAATATTAAATATTATAATGAATATTATAGATAATCTGTGAACCTTCATCCACAACTAAATTGTCTGTATTAAGATCCTGTCACGTTCCACACACAAAAACAAGGATAGGATCCAAATGCAGTAAGGATTATTTATTAGGGTAATCCAATCTCATAAACAGTCCAGGCAGGGGTCAAAACCAAAGTAGCAATCCAACAAGAACAATACAAACAGACAAGAACAGAACTCTGAAGTGGCGTGATACATACAACAAGGACTCCGTGACACACACTAAAACAGACAGGGTTATATACACAGGGAAATGACAATGATAATGGGGAATTGGCTGAGTGCAATGATCAGTGATAAGGGACAGCTGAGTGCAATGATGAGAAGAATCGTGGGAAATGTAGTTCAGAAAGTGCCAGACACCGTGGGGAAGGAGGACATCTAGTGGTTACCCAGGGAACACAAACCAAACACTGTGACATAACCCCCCCTCTACGGAGCGGCTACCAGACGCTCCAAGACGTGATAAACAAAACAAGAGTCCAGGCGGGAGGTGGACTGGTGGAGGTTCAGGGGGAGGGATGGGGGGCCAGGTCCATGGAGGGAAACGGGGACAGGGAGTGACAGTCCATCGGGCGGCCAGGGCGGAGACGACGACCCCTCGGGCGGCCACGGCACTGGAACAGACACCACCGGCTCGGCGGTGATCATCCTGTCCGAAGACACAGGCTCAGCGGCGGCCATCTTGTCCAAAGACACAGGCTCGGCAGATGTGACGTGAACAGGCTCGGCGGAGACCCTCTTGTCCGCAGACACTGGATCCGGCTCGGCAGCGGCCATCTTGTCCGAAGACCCAGGCTCGGCGGCGGCCATCTTGTCCAAAGACACAGGCTCGGCAGACGTGACGTGAACAGGCTCAGCGGCGATCATCCTGTCCAAAGACACAGGCTCAGCGGCGGCCATCTTGTCCGAAGACACAGGCTCGGCAGACGTGACGTGAACGGTCTCTGGATCGTCAGACGTGACGTGAACGGTCTCTGGATCGTCAGACGTGACGTGAACGGTCTCTGGATCGTCAGACGTGACGTGAACGGTCTCTGGATCGTCAGACGTGACGTGAACGGTCTCTGGATCGTCAGACGTGACGTGAACGGTCTCTGGATCGTCAGACGTGACGTGAACGGTCTCTGGATCGTCAGACGTGACGTGAACGGTCTCTGGATCGGCAGACGTGACCTGAACACTCCTGGGAATCTCTAGGATCTTAGATAGCATTGAAAAATAATCCAATAACGTGTCAGCGGCCATCTTGTCCGAAGACACAGGCCCGGCAGACGTGACATGAACGGTCTCTGGATCGACAGACGTGACGTGAACAGTTTCTGGATCGGCAGACGTGTGCCTCCTCCCCCTTCTCCATCCGCGATGGCGAGACGGCGGCTCCGATCCATCCCTCACGAGTCCAGGGTCGAAGGGGGGCCATGGTGAAGAGTGATGTTGGCTTTCCTCTCGACCACTCACTCCTCTGCGACCTCCCCGGGTCCCACAGAAAATGACTAGGCGGGTTCCCTCAAAACCAATCCTTCTCTCCCGCTCGATGGCTGGGGAAGAAACACCGGAAAACATACCGCTGGATCCTTGGTGACGGAGTCCTTCTGTCACGTTCCACACACAAAAACAAGGATAGGATCCAAATGCAGTAAGGATTATTTATTAGGGTAATCCAATCTCATAAACAGTCCAGGCAGGGGTCAAAACCAAAGTAGCAATCCAACAAGAACAATACAAACAGACAAGAACAGACCTCTGAAGTGGCATGATACATACAACAAGGACTCCATGACACACACTAAAACAGACAGGGTTATATACACAGGGAAACGACAATGATAATGGGGAATTGGCTGAGTGCAATGATCAGTGATAAGGGACAGCTGAGTGCAATGATGAGAAGAATCGTGGGAAATGTAGTTCAGAAAGTGCCAGACACCGTGGGGAAGGAGGACATCTAGTGGTTACCCAGGGAACACAAACCAAACACTGTGACAGATCCATTCTTAGTTTGGTCAAAACACTAGCAGGAACATTACAAGGAATCAGTTTTGATTGACCACTCTACCTGGTTCTTCTCCTTTCTAACCTTCTGTCTCTTCCACAGTTGGCTCTAACAGGCGCTCCCTCCTCCTCGCATATATATGTGTTCACCGACGCTCCACCAAAGGATATACACCTGGAGAAAACCATCACAGCCCTCATCCGCAGCACCAAGTCTACGGTAATCTCTCTAACATTGTTTTAGTTTCAGTCTTTGCCATCAACCTTTTAACCAGGCCTCCATTAGTTTCCCACTTTTCCATCCCTCCCCCTCTCTTTTCAGGTGTCGTTCTTCATGACAACATCAAGGAGGAGGAGAAGGGCATTGAAGGCATCATCAGAGTTTCAGGTGTATTATGACGTGGCCTTGGCCTCTGGAGGTCAAGCCATTGCGGTCTCCAAATCCAGCATCTCTCAAGCCACTGATATCATTGTTGATACCTCCACTTCAGCCCTGGTATGCATTTTATAGCAATTTTGAACTGTATACAAATATTTTGAATTGTAAACATCTCACAAACAAAACAGTTATAACAGCTTACTGGTATAATGAATAAAGCCGAAGTTTTTTCCTTGCAAATGTTTGCACACTCTTTCTTTTTCTGTCAGGTGACAATTCTTCAGCGCTCCAGGGATCCAGGACGTGTGGAGAGTTTCTCCTTCCTACTGGATGAGTCTGTGTCCAACACTACCATCTACATAACAGGAAATAGCCTCACATTCAACCTACGCAGCCCAACAGGTAAATTCAGAGGCACTTTAAATTGCAAATTTAACAATTAACTAATTGACAATACATTTATTTTACAATTTACAGGCCCTATAGCTGTTAAATTAAGACAAGCTGTCAAACATTTAGAATTTCAGCTATCCCAACTAATTTAGATTATCTTCATTTCATCTTAGTCCAGGATAAGTCATAGTGTCATGCAAGTTTTACCAGGCTGCAAACAACTCTAAACATGAAATCTGTAACAGAAGATGAAATGAAAATCTGGTTTAGTCTCCTGAAAGTGTGGTGGTTGCTATATATAATCTCTCCTAATGTTAAGGACGGTAATAGCTAGTAAAATCTAGAAAACTGTGAAAACTAAATTAAAACTAACAATGTTAGAGTGAAATGTTAGAAGTTATTGAAAAATAAAAAAATAGAAATAACTAAATAAAAATGTAAAACTAGAAAAACTTGTGAATTTATTATATTAGATTGTGCTGTACTCATTTGATTGATTGTCGATTGTTATTATGCACAGCTTCAATATAAGATATAAAAGTAAGTTCCTCCACTATTATCTATTGTAATGCACTTGCTTCCAGGTGTCTCTCAATCTAACACTGTTTCCAACGGACCTCTGGGAACAATTCAGAGTGTAGGAAACCTGCAACGGATCAAATTAAATGAAACTGAGATGGGCCTGTGGCACATTGACATGACGACAACTCAGTCCTACACCGTAAAAGTGATTGGTGAGCCATCATGTACACATTTAATAAACCAATGCAAAACAAAAGACTGAAGTCTTTGCCAACCTGTCTTTAGGCCTTTGTAATGTAGACAGTAAAAAAAAAATACTTAAAATGAAAAGAATCTGCATTCTTCAGGTCAGAGTGCGATTACATTCATCTATGACTTTGTGGAGGAATTCAAAGGACCTCATCCTGGATATGCTGTCATTGATGGGCGGCCATCAGCAGGTTTGAACCACTGTTGTGTTCAACTATGAATCGATTCTTATAAAGTTATTTGAATGGCAGTGTTAAAAGATTACATGCTCTTTATTCAGGCTCACCAGTTAAGCTGCTACTAACACTGACTGGAGAGAAAGGCCCAGAGGTTCTAGAGGTGCATGAGGTCGCTCTCATGGAGGTGTCTGGGGTCAAAGTGTCTAATGGAACCATAGAGAAAATGGGTGGTGGAGATTTCCTAGTTACTGTGAAAGAAGTTCCAGAAGGAGAGTTTGTGGTATTGCTGAAAGGAAAAGACAAGACCTTCTCCAGCCTGTTCCAGAGGCAGACCACCACACAGATGTCTCAGTCCAAAGTCACTGTCAAGGTACAAACGGCATTCTTTTTTGGAACATGACACTTATTTTTAAACTGTTATTTGATCTATTATGACATTCCCTCTGTTCCAAACCTTAGTGAGCTTTACCAAAAGGTAGATACAGTCTTTTCAGATATGCTGCCTCTTAAGATAACTCTTTTCATCTAGATTTGAAGGAATTATTGCATATATTCTTTACAGAGAATGGCATGGCATTCCCAGAATGCATTGCACCAAGTTCAGTGAAAAAAATAAATCTAATAAACCCATGGTGGATGAGTGGAAAACACTGGGTTGCATTCACTAATAATTGCGTGGATTTTTCATTTTTTTTATTTTTTTTTTACGTTTGTAATCTTTTATCTAAATAACTTATCAAAATAACTTCTCTTCTCTTCTCTTCTCTGAAGACGTGTTTACTGGCGTGACAGATCATAGCTATAGCAAACCACAAACATCCACAGATTCGATCAAGTCCTGCCCTACATTTGTTCTTGTTCGAAAAGCCATTTCACTCGGATATACATCTACAAAAAACAAGGAACTCCCGCACACTAGTTTTAGGAAACGGTGCTAATAAATTTTGATGCTCATTTGCAAGTATAGTGTGCGGGAGTTCCTTGTTTTTTGTAGATTTTGTGACCTATTTGGTCTTTTTTCCCCACGCACCTACCCAGCAAAAATATTTACATTGTGGCAACATCTGTGGCATGTGGCATTTCTACTATGGCAACGTCGCTGTCTACGTGCTCGCAACATTGTAACAACGTAGAATTGTAAGACGCGATAGGGCTGTAGAAACGTTGTTGCGCACCATTCAGCAACTGAGAGACAACGTTCTGACAAATTAATTTTTTTATGCTAGATATAGATATACCACATTTAGCATGTTATGTTTTGTGGTTAATTTTTAATTAGTCATATGTTAGATAATTATATACTTTTTAAATATTGTTTATCCTTATTATTATGTATGGGCCTAACAGTAAATTCATTATAATCAACACCTGCAAGTGTACACTTTGAAGAGTAAAAATTACATAGAAGGTTAGCTAATTCAACTTTATTAAAACTGCATATGGTAATCAAATTGCACTTCCAAAAGTCATATATTTGTAAAAAAAATAAATAAAAAAAAAAGACATATTATACAGGGAGTGGACTAACGATAACTAGCATGAGCAGACATGAGAAAATCTAGCAAAGAAACGAATGAGACGACAAATCAAAGGAAAAAATAAACAGGTGTGCGAGCAGTTACAAACATTTTTATTTTTCTCTGTTTGTTTCCACAAAAAAACAACAAAAAAAACATTATTGTGCAACAAGTAGCCTAGGCTACGCGCTTCAAGTCGCTGCCTGTTCAAGGAGTGCTGAAATCAATTACTCATCATTAAAGTCATTTGGGCTTCATACTTTTGGTATAAAGTTAAATGTTTGTCATACCTGACCAGAAGATGTTCAAATAAATGTCACATTAGACAAGGAAGTTGTAGGTTGTGTTTGAATAATTACGTATCTTATTTAGCTGAGGTAAATTAAACGCAATTCTGACGTATCCTTGCTTAATGAAGAATGAGACAACACATGAGCCCAACGGTCAGTTGAAATTTAAAAGGCTGATTTTCACGCTTCAGGGCAGTGAGTACATATGTCGTCCAGTGACGTACAGACATAGGGTGAATTGCCCTAATGTGGGACATTTTTTGCACTTCAGACTTCTGTGACATATTGCGATGTGTAACCAAAACATTAAATCCACACCCAATACCATTAAAAAAAAAAAACGGATGTATCCTAATCAAATCAAAAGAGAAAATTCAGATAACCCATTCATAAGATAAATTATAGACATATTAGTGCTCTTATTGCAAATCGTCTGAGAAAATCTGCAGCTTCCTAATGTGGGACAGAACGTGTCCCCAATGTGGGACACTGAAAAATCTATGATAAAAGACCAAAAATCACATTGATACATGTAGAATAGTCAAATCTTTTATTTTAGATTCACTGGAGAGTAGATTTAGGGACATTCCATGCCCTGGCCTACAGTCTCAGCTGAGGGACCCCACCATCCTCAACAATCTGCCTATACTCCTCTATGGCTCTTTTCATCCTGTCCTGCCTCCACTGATTAAGTTTCTTTCTCTTATCCTTTCCCTGTTTCTGCCTCTCTTTCTGCGTCTGACAATCTGTCCCTGTCTTTCTCACCTTTGCCATTGTGATCTTAAATACTTTAATTTAATTAATCAGATGCATAAAATAAAGTGGAATGGCTTTATTGGTTTTCTACTGCATTTTTAAATTCAGAGCTATTTTTAATTTTAAGTCAACTATACCTTTTACACATACATGACACATACATGACACACACACACACTCACACACACACAGAGAGAGAGAGAGAGAGAGAGAGAGAGAGAGAGAGACACACGTATGTAGGCATGCACATGCACACATACACACAAAAAAAGAGCCTTCAAACCGCCCTCCAAGAATAAAAAATTCACATGACTGTAAAAATCTGCATTAACAGTATTGTAATATTGCATTACAAGACTAAAACCATGTAAATAACCATGTTTGTCCCACAAACCATGCCCCACCACACATTTTTTACTCATTGAAGTACTGTCCCACATTAGGCTGATCATGCTGTCCCGGATTTGGAAACCACATTTCCTAATGTGGGACTCTAAGAAATTTGATAAAAATATAAAATATATAGTTTATACACACAAAGTTAGACTATTTTTTGATGGACAAACATTTCATAAGCATATTAGGCTAAAAAGTAGCAGGATTGCATTGTTTAAAATGTATTTAACTCCTTAATATCAAACTTGTTAAAACTCTATGTCAATGGCCTTCGGATGGTCTTCACACAAGGTGCCTCCTGTTTGATGATTGCATCACCCTCAAATATGATTGGACATTTGATAGGTCATGTGATTTTGATCACATGACACCACAGCTTTGTCTAACCCATAGGCTGTTTCTCAATTCCAAGAACGCAAAGAACAGACTTGCGTTCTCTTTGAGACTGGTCTTGCCAGGCGACCTTGAAAGAACGAACTCGGAAGGACGCGAGAACACAGAACGCATCTTTATGAGAATTGAGATGTGCTGCGATATTGCTGCTTAACTGACCATCTCGGCAAATACAACACAACATCACAAACATATGTCACAACCTTTTAAACATTTCTTTCATATTATTATAGACATTGTTTTCATAGTTTATATCTTTTTTATTTTACCATGTGTATTTATGAGTAGCCTATGTGTTACCTATGTTTTGTCAATGTTAACTTTCTTTTTAATATGCCAATAAAAATACTGCCGCTTTCTTAAGGTCTTTATCACTTTATTAAAATGAAGCAAAAGAGACTGCCAAATGTAAACTTTCACGAGCTGTCACGTATTTCGAGCTTGCAGCGGGAATCTCTTAAAGGGATAGTTCACTTTGAAATTAATTTTTGGTATGTTTTAGCTTACCTCAAGGGCATCCAAGATGTAGGTGTCTTTTTTTCCGCAGTAGTTTCAATTTTGATATTTTTAGGTCAAACCGTTCTTGTCTGTCAGTCATAATGCAGGTCGATGGTCACTGTCTCAAAGAGCAAGCACAGAGTCCAAATTAAAACAATTCCCCGTCGTCCAAATTAAACAATTCCCCATCGTAAGTACACATTGATGGCCTAAGACACGAAACGAGCGGTTTGTGTGAGAAAACGAACAGTATTTATATCGTTTTTACCACTTATACGCAGCCATGTCGAAGTGATCTGATCTGACGTGTACGCAGACTGGTGCATAGATATATACACTAGATGTCGCCTTAAAGACATTCGTTCCAATGAACTGCCGTAGACAAGGCGACATCTAGTGTGTATATATCTATGCATCAGTCTGCGCACACGTCAGATCAGATCACTTCGACATGGCTGCGTATAAGTGGTAAAAACGATATAAATACTGTTCGTTTTCTCACACAAACCGCTCGTTTCGTGTCTTAGGCCATCAATGTGTACTTACGATGGGGAATTGTTTAATTTGGACGACGGGGAATTGTTTTAATTTGGACTCTGTGCATGCTCTTTGAGACAGTGACCATAGACCTGGATTATGACTGACAGACAAGAACGGTTTGACCTAAAAATATCAAAATTGAAACTACTGCGGAAAAAAAGACACCTACATCTTGGATGCCCTTGAGGTAAGCTAAAACATACCAAAAATTAATTTCAAAGTGAACTATCCCTTTAAGTGAGAACGAGAAGTTTAAAGCTTACAGCCTTCCGTACGTCGACTGCCCGCAACGTCTTCTGGGATTTTTAGCGGTTCGATTCTCTCAAGTCTGCATTTGATGCATCCTCGATATCAAGGACACATCCGGGCACTTCATGTGTCCTCTGTACTTGCGTTCTTGAGTATTGGAATTGAACTTCGACGGTTGATGACGTAGTACGAGAACACAAGGACACAAGAAAAGATCACTGAAGAACGCATATTGAGAAACAGCCATAGTTTCACTGTCATTCATGTATTTATGGGGGACCTACAAACACTAGACCTTAGGTGTCCCACATTAGGCAGTGTCCCACATTAGGGCAATTCACCCTATTAAGCCTGGAACACACCAAGCTGACTGTCGGGCAGTTTTTGTGCGTCGGCCGACTAAGTTTCCTCAGTGTGTTCCGCACCGTCGGCTGAAATTGGTCCTCGTCGGTTTCCCTTTTTGAATGACGAATATAGACGAATATATCTGCAGAAATAGATAGTTGTCTCATTTACACGCATTCTAGCTAGCAGTCGGCTGTTACAGTTCTCTCTGTGTGTGTTCAAGTGAAGCTTTTTACCCCGACGCGAGGCAACAACACAGTCGGCTTTCATCAGCGCTAGTCATGCTAGGCTTGGTGTGTTCCAGACTTTAGTCACAACCTTAAGCAATGGCCCTGAACGGTGGTTCAGTGTCAACACTGAGACAACGCTGTAACAACCTTCACCACACAACGTAGTTATAACAACCTTTTGTCCATGTTGTTAAAACATTGTTAGAAGGTTGGGTAAGTTATGCCAATATTCTGTGTTTGCTGGGTATCACCTGCAGGTGTGCGATGGTGTTTGCTAATTACTCGGATATACATCACAATAGGGAAGAAAAGACTATTGCAACTTGTGTGTCATGCCAACTTTAAGAACTGTTTTGTTAGCCTAGCAACATGCTAACATAAAAAAATCGATTGAAATCTATTGTGGTCGAGTCTCTCGTGTGGAAATCGGTCACTTATAAAGTTCCATAAAAGTTAGAATACTTCCTTTAGAAGGCAGTAGGCATCACTCTAGTTGTTTGAACAAATCTTTTTTAATAATAATGCTATTTTCTGGAATTTGAATACCTTCTTTTGTTTTACCTCTCCATCTATAGGCAATAGCGGACAGCTCCATGCTGCCAGGACAAGTATTTAAACTAAATTTTACTATTACAACCAATGGATTAAGCGGTACCTACACAATTCATGCAAGGAATGACAAAACCATCCCTATGACACATCCATCAACGTAATTTCTCCACTTACTTTTCAAATCACTCAGTGATAATTGACGAACAAGTTTTTATTGCTTTTCTTATCAAGAGCAAAACTCTGATCCACAGTTCTGTTTCTTTGTCATCGCAGGCTCAATCTGCAGAGTGACGGCAGTGCTCAAGGGACAGTGTCTCTCACTCCTCCTGCTGATACGGTCTCAGGCACAGATGTTACGCTAACCATCGAGGCAGAGGGACCTAGAGGAAGTGATTCTAACTATGCTGTCGTTCGCCTTTCTGTTCTCTCCAAGGTAGCCTCACATGGTTTCAGAAAGGCTATATTTATAATGTGAATTTTTTCAGTCATTACAGTCAAATTATCTACTTATTTTGCAGTAGTGGCAACCCAACACTAAATAAAAAAAAAATCTAAATTATTAACTTAACATAATGAATAGGAACAGGGAAAATTTAGATCTCTAAATTTGTACATTTCAATGGCAGCCAATAATTCTCCACACAAAACAAATTGTGGTTAATTTAATATACCATTCAAGTTTGCGATCAGTATGATTAAAAAAAAAAAATATTTAGCAAAGAAGCGTTAAATTGATCAAAAATGGAAAAAAAAAAGTTATATTGTTACAAAAAGACTACTATTTCAAAATAAACCCTTCTTTGCTAAACTTTGCACCAAAGAATCCACAAAAATATTAAGCAGCACAACTGTTTTTAACATTGATAATAAGAAATGTGTCTTGAGCACCATATCAGCATATTAGAATGATTCCTGAAGGATCTATAATATTATTTATATGCCAAGTTATTCTTCAGTAAGCTGTTGTTTTAACTCATCCTTTACTGTTCCGCCCAGGTGACTGACTTGACACCTCCAAAATGTGAAATTGTCGATGTACAGGGTACTTGCTACGCCTCCTCTTGCAGCTCATCAAACTGGGAACTGTCTGTCAACATCACAGACAGTAATGGCACAGGCATCGAGAGCATTTCCATCCAGCAAGGCAGTGGAAATTTTACCCAGAAGGAAGTGGAAGACAGTGTGATGGGTCTATATGAGTCCTCCTGTTGTTCAACTTCCGTAACTTTGTCCGCAGTTGACAAGGTCGGGAACGTGGGCAGGTGCAGTTACACCATGAAGTCTAGCGCAGGCTCTCGCCTCATCAGCATGTCCCTCCCTCTGTGGGCTTCTCTGCTTTTATACGTTTTTCTACGTGACGCATTCCCTCTGTAATGACACGGAGTCCATCAACCAAATACACAATCATCCTATCATTCTCTTTCTCATCCCATGATCTGTCTGTAAAAATATTTTTATAAAGCTTTCTCAGAGCTGTGAAATAATGTAAAACAAAGCATTTCATTCCAATTAAGACTACTAATGAAGAACCATGCTGCTTATTCAGAACCTACAAACACAGATTAAAGTTTTATGTGACCTCTTCTGTAAATAAGAAATGATGGAAGTCTTTGTCTTATTATCATGGATTTAATTTTGACAGTTATGATTGTCATATTTCTTACTAGTTTAGTGAAATATCTGTATGACTAAAATACAAATGGATGTTGCAAAAAAAGAAAAAAAAATGTTTTCTGATCTACAATATTACTTTTTTTTTGTTTGTCCAAATATAGGAGGAAATTGTGTAACCATTATGTTACCAATATAAAGAATATCAATATAGTTTTACAAATATATGCAATGACCTCTAAACACACATTAAACGAAATAGTATTTTATGGCCCAGTTACCCTAATGTACAACTTTTCAAAATGTAACCTTTAGGACAATGACATTTATACTTTGTGATGCATTATTGTTATGCACCATAAACATAAAGTCATATGTTAAATAACTTGTCTTGTTTTGTGTTTAAATTGAATGATGTAGTACATTTTGCAACATGAACATGTAATCTAGAAGATTTCAAGCAGCTATTCCTGTGTTAAAATGCATACCAGAGTTGTTTACATAACTTTACATAAACCGGAACTCACATATGAGTTATATTACCGCATATTATATCTTTTTTTTAAGCAAGCTACTCTGTTCAACATATGCTTGTATAATTACCTCAAATGAAAAGATACATATTTTAAAGTGATGCTGATTTTTCTAAAAAAAAAAAAATTCTCACTTGCAATTAATGTCAGTTATTTGAACTTATTTCATTCTTGAGGTTTGTAAAGGCGTTTTAGACAGACTGTGTATCACATAACATTACACCGCCACCCAGTGGTTGAAATGATTTGCAACATTTTTCTTTCTTGTCTGCATAATACTACATTCATATGAATCAAATAGATCTGATGCAATTTCAAGACAAACTGTGTTGCAAACAAACTTTGATCATTTGTATTAGTTTTGTCCATTTTTAAGACAGAATATTTTCTTGCAAACAGTAATATGTGACCCTCATACAATAAAAAAATTCAAATGAACTCCATGTTTCAATTTGAGGTGTTTATTTTATTATATGTATATACAGTTAATTATTATTTAACTCCCATTGCAAATCAGAACAAATCGAACAAAGGTTATTGAAATAGCTCAACACAACAAATGTTTCAAGTGGTTTCCCCAAATTCAACTGAAAATGCAACTTTTGATTTCTGCAGTCTCAAAATTATTTAACCCCCTGAATAGAATCCCTCATAATTGCACACATCTGCAAAACAGGTGCTGTCTCAAGAACATCCAATGCAGCTAATCAAGGGCTTCATTAGTTGCACCAGATGTGCTTGGACCTAGAACACATGAAATATCCGGACTGGCTAGGTTTGTTGAGTCATGTTTGACTGCATGTTAGAAATATCAAAAGAAGTCAAAAGAATGATCCAAAACGTTAATAGAAGATATCATCGCCCTTCACAAACAAAGAACAGGTTACAAAAATATAACTAAGGCACAAAATGTTCCTAGAGACACCATTGGAAGCATAGTTTGCATATTCAAAGTTAAAGGAACAGTGGTTACACTACCTGGATGGGGCAGAAAAAGGAAGTTATCAACGGCTAGATTTCTGACAAGGCAGGTTCAGAAAATCCCTTGAGTGACTGCAAAAGACCTGAAGCAAGACTTGGAGGCAACAGGCAGAGGTTTCAGCTTGCACAGTAAGGCGTGTACTAAACACATGCGGTTTCCATGCCAGAACTCCAAGATGTACACCACTACTGACCCAAAAGCACAAGAAAAGTCGGCTCCAATTTGCTCAAAATCATAAATAAGTCACAGAAGTTTTGGGGTTCTGTTCTGTGGAGCGATGAAACTAAACTGGAACTTTTCGGCTCTGGATCAGCGGTATGTCTGGAGGAAGTAGAATGAAGCATGTGCTGAAAAGAACACTCTGGCTACAGTTAAGCATGGTGGGGCTCGGTGATGCTCTGGGGCTGCTTTGCATCCTCTGTCACTGGAAACCTGCAGCATGTGGAAGGCAAGATGGATTCATTTTTGTTTATCAGGAAATCCTAGGAGAAAACATCATGGCATCTGTGATGAAGCTGAGGCTTGGGTGTCATTGGACCTTCCAAAAGGGCAATAATCCCAAGCATACCTCAAATTCCACCAAGGCTTGGTTGCAGAAGAAGTCCTGGAAGATTTTACAGTGGCCATCACAGTCACCTGACTTGAACCCCATAGAAAATCTCTGGTGGGATTTGAAGGCATTTGCAACGCAAACCCGAGAATATTAATGAACTGGAGGCCATTAAGGAATGGGCTAAGATTCCATTTCCTCAGAAACGCTGACAGAAGCTGGTGGCTGGTTATACATCTCGTTTGAAGTAGGTCAAAACAGAAAAAGGGTGTTCTCCTAAGTACTAAAGATGCTTGCCATGAAGGGGTTGAATAATTTTGAGACTGCAGAAGTCATTAAAAGTTGCATTTTCAGTTGAATTTGGGGAAACCACTTGAAACATTTGTTGTGCTGGGCAAACAGCCCATTGCAAAAAGCTGAAAGTCTGTAAATTTTGCCAATAAATCTGATTTGCAATAGGGGTTGAATAATTTCAATTACAACTGTTACAACAGTTACAACTGGTAACAGGAGTTTCACATTGAGAAATTAATAGAAAAATAATCCCGTTTTACTTCACATTTAAACATTTTTTAACAATTAAAGCACTGTACAAAATGTATGCAGAAATGCAGTTAAAATATAAAAATATAAACTTTTATTTACTTTTCTCTTTTAAAAATAGCATATCCATAAATTAATTTGCAATCAGGCTTAATACCATTATATTGTCTGTAACATAATATTTATCTACCGTATATCAACTGCTTAGTTAAACAATTACTTTAGGTAACATGTTGTGTGTTGACATGTTTCTTGAGATGGGCTGACTGAGTGAAACGTTTCCCACATTCTTTGCACTCAAACGGCCTTTCCCCTGTATGGATGAGCTTGTGTCTTTTGAAGTTACCTAGATCCACAAATCCTTTTTCACAGTGGGGGCAAACGTAGCGTTTCTCTCCTCTATGCCCCTGCATATGCATATTCAGAGCAACCCTATGTTTAAACTTCTTCCCACACAGCGTGCATGAGAACGGCTTCTCTCCGGTGTGCATACGCATATGGGTAGACCGGTCTGCCTTGGCCAAAAACCTCTTTCCACAAACTTTACAAGGAAAAGGCCTTTCTCCTGAGTGAATGAGCTGATGTTTGGTAAGGGTAAAGTGGTACACAAAACTCTTCCCACATTCTTCACACTGATACCGTTTCTCCTCTGCATGAACCTTCACATGCCGGTTAAGGCCTCGTGCACTAGGGAATGCCTTTCCACACTGGGAGCAGGTATAAGGTCTCTCTCCTGTATGAAGTCTCATGTGGTTCTCCAAGGCAGACGCGTTGCTGAGGACCCTTCCACACTCGGGACACTCAGTATTTTTCTGCAATGTTTTATTCAAAGGTTTCGATAAGACGTGACTTTCACTATTGGAGCCAGCATGTGGTGTTTCACTAATCAAGTTGTTCTGCACCCGATCCACCCTCTTATCATTGACCATGACTCTGCCGTCCTCACCTTGTCTGGATTTAGAGAACATCTTTCTCTGTTTTCTCAGTCTAGACTGGAGTGTTGGAGTGTCTTCATCTTCCGAGAGGTCTTTATCATTTATATCTGTGGTTTCTGCACTGAAACATGGGGAAAGTGGTATGTCTCCTTCAAAGTTGTCAACTGGGGAACTAGCGGAAGCGACAGCTTGTTGCTCCTTAAGTGTCAGCAGAGGCGCAAGCTGCCCAGATGGTGGAAAATGGTGCATGGGTGCCTGCTCCGAGGCATCTTGTGGGGTCATCACAATGGACGAGTGCAAATGCAAAGTTTCAAGAGATTTAAGCAAACCTGGTGTATTATCGGGTGGAGGAAACATCTGTTCTGAAGAACAGGAGAACTGATTGGATTGTGTTGGATATTGAGAATGTGTAACTGGAGGTTGAGGTGGGTTTAGGGAGACAGATCCCTGAATTGCATTAACTGGAAGGAGGGGAGAAGTAAATGGAATGTGTGTTGGAAGGTAAGAAGTTGGTGTCGGTTGAGTCGGATTATGTGGGAGCACCAAAGGGAACTGGAATGATGGACTTGAAGTCGCAGAATGTTCTGGTATTACTTGTGGTGATGCAAAAACTTGGGTCTGAGGTGGAACAAGGCTGGTTGAGAGAATCCGATCCTGAACTGCTGAAGGTGTATTTGGTGAGACAGAAATATGGCCTGAAGGCATGGCAGCATGTACTTGTGGAGGAACCTCCTGGTCTGGTGTTTTGATGGTTTGTGGTGAAAATAATTGTGATTGTATAAACTGAGATTGGGTTGATGGCTCAGTGGCTTGGTTTAGCAAGGCAATGGTTGAAATACTTTTTTCTGTATTTGTAACCAATGCCTGAGGCCATTGTTTGGAGGAATGAGGCTCCATTGCAAAGACTTGGCTTGGAGTAACAGGGGAAAGAAAGGTGTTTTGAAGTGGATGACAGATATTTGACCCCACTTTCTGAGGGACTACTGTATGGTTAGATGTTTGAGGATTTGGGTTTGGTCGTCGGTGAACTGATGATACTGTTGACTTGGCTTGAGGAACTGATGGAGCACCAGACAGCTCGATCATTGGCACAGGCAAGTTAACAGTAGGAGCAGGAGTCTGGGCTGAATTAGCAAGTACAGAAGTAGTGGATGTCTGTGCTGGTGCACTGACATTTTGTCTTTTGCTTTGGGAAGACAAGTCTTCATTGATTTCCGATGTTCTTTTAGATGTACCTTGGATGGATTGTATAGTCTGATTAGGTTTTTGACTACAGGAATCCACTCTGCGACTACAGGAGGAAGGAATCACTGATGGTGGAGACTTTTCTCTAATGTTGCTATGGTGCCTGGTTATTGTTTGAAATGATGGTGGGATCACAACTGTGAATACAAAGAGGTGAAGATGCAAGAAATTAACGTTAAGAAGAACAAAATGTATATACAAATTTGTGATGTGCATTGGACTGTGTGAATTCTTGAATTCTCAGATACTTTAGCGAAATATTTGAGTTGAGTGCTTGGGGTGGGATGGGGTAATTTCATTAATATTTGTAAATATTTAGTCTACATTGGTCTAGTCTCCAACTTTTTTTTAACTTAAAAACAAAAAATGAAATACCTAAAATACATATTTTGTCAATTTCAAAAATTATGTAAATTATTCATATTTTTGTTATTTAAGAAGATTTGGCTATTTTGTGATTTTATATATATATATATATATATATATATATATATATATATATATATATATATATATATATATTATATACACAACCCCATATCAAGAATCTGTGATTTGTTCATTCTCTTTAACCTTTATTTAACTGACAAAAGTACAAAGAAAATATTTTCAAAGGGACTTTGAATCTTTGGGACTGAGAACTCAATATCGTTTTCCCTCAAAAACAAGCTGAAGCATGGACTCATCTGACCACAGCACACATTTCCACTGTGTTTTAGACCATCTGAGATGAGCTCGGGCCAAGAGAACTCGGCAGCATCTCTGCAAAGAACTGATGTATAGCTTTCTCCTTGCGTAACAGAGATTCAAGTGGCATTCCTTGATGCAGACTGTTAAGTGACAATGGTTTTCCAAAGTACTCCCGAGCACATGTGGCTGTATTTAACACAGTAGCCTAGCGTGACGGTTTCTCATGCAGTGCCATCTGAGGGCTCAAAGGTCATGCAAATTCAACAGAGGTTTACTGCCTTGTCCTACATGTACTGAGATTTATCTGTATTCTACGGTGGCCGAGAGAGCTCAACGCGCTGCAACTGAAGAAAACACATGCAAATAGAAAAACACCTGCAAATTAAGAAAACATCTTCATCAGTTTCACAACACATGTGTGCTCCAAATACTCACAACACAACCAAATACAGAAACGCGCTGCAAAAGTTCACAACACAAACAAATACAGAAACGCGCTGCAAAAGTTCACAACACAAACAAATACAGAAACGCGCTGCAAATAGAACAGAACACAACGGAAATGTTTCCGGGGAACCCAATAAGTGACGGACCCGGCTGGGACGTGCTTAAAGCTGTCTACTTTTATTATTATTTAATTTTTTTTGCAAAACATACAGAGATGACACGTTTATGACATTCAACTCTGTATACAATATACAAAATGTATTTACAATATGTTCAATGTCATAAGAATACTAAAAAGAACAATGAGCTGAAGACTAAAATAAATAAATAAATAAAGAGAGAGAGAAAGAACATGAGGGAAAGACATTAATCTATACATCAGTTACATTGTACACATTTTGTCATGTTATGTTAAAATAAGTTTCATAAGAAATGTTAGAATGCAGCTAGGGTCCAAATATGAGACGGCAAGTTTTAGTTGAGACACTCACACACAGATATAACGCATATTTTAAAAACTTTGTTGTATAAAATGTATATTTATTTGCAACAGTTATGTTAACAGCAATAATACTATATTTCTGGTAAGAACAGCTATTCAGCTGATGGACACGCGCTGCGTTGTCATGGGAACATCCCAGGTGAAAATAATGAGGAAAATATTACGTTGTCTTTCGTTGCTCCCTTCATCAACATAATGGCACACAAGTGCCCCGCTCCCTCCAAAGTGCCCAATTCAAGGGCTCTGCCGTCTGCCCTTTTAAGAGAGTAGGGCATAGGTAAAGCTCACGAGCAATAAGCACGTCCCAGCCATCCGTCCGTCACTTATTGGGTTCCCGGGAAACATTTCCGTTGTGTTCTGTCCTATTTGCAGCGCGTTTCTGTATTTGGTTGTGTTGTGAGTATTTGGAGCACACATGTGTTGTGAAACTGATGAAGATGTTTTCTTAATTTGCGGGTGTTTTTTCTATTTGCATGTGTTTTCTTCAGTTGCAGCGCGTTGAGCTCTCTCGGCCACCGTAGTATTCCCTGAATCTTTTCACAATATTATGTATGGTAGAGGGTGAAAGGCATAAATTCTTTGCAATCTTGCATTTAAAAATGTGATTGAATTGTTTGACAATTCTCTCATGATATTTGGAACAAAGTGATTATATTTACAAAATATACTTAAGTTTGTCTGTGAAATCTTTTGTTTGTCAAGTTTTAAAAAAGGGTATAATGATATGTATAATGTTTTTATTCTGTTCTATCAACTGCTGCTAAATGAGTAACATATGAGAATATTTTAAATTTGTGAATGACTCTTATACCCCTTTCCACGGTGTCCTTATTCGGCTCTTTGCGCACCAGTATCGGCTCAGCACCTTCTTGCTTCAGTAGAAAGTATCCTGGTGCGTAGTTGTCGCATTCAGTCTCACGAGGCTGAAGACACAGAACATAAAATCATAATGCATAAAAGGGCCAGCATTAAAATATCCACTTTCTAAAGATCAAATATGAACATAAGATTTAGAAATGAAACTAAACTCTAAGTGACAAAGAATGAAGTCTCACCTCACATAACATTTTGCTATTCAATAAAACTCTTACAGAGAGGGAATATGACCTCAGTCTGTGTGAATTTTATTTGATATGCAAAACAGACAAAAAACAAAAAAGTGGGAGGAAGGAAGGGAAAGAGAACCAGAATGAGTAAACATACTAGTATATCGTTTCTTACCTCTTGTTTGATGAGGAGCAATGCAAGCTGTCTGCTCCCATCCTCACTGGCACAAAGATCTGTGAGTTTATCACTCGTAATGTCTATGTCTCCCACACTAAGATGTTTCCCTATAAACTGAAGAGGGCTGCATCCTCGGTCAACCAAAATGGGCTTTTCTGACAAATGAAAATGAAAAGTTATTATTATTATTTATTTTTTGGGGGAAAATGTAGTTAACCCTTTTGAAGGAAACCCTATAGAAAAGTGCACAGAACCAATAGTCAAACCATCTTAGTCTAGTTTCTTTCTTCTAGATTTTTTTTAACAAATTTTAGCAGGACAGACTGCAAAATGATTATAAGATAATTCCATAGAGAGTTATGAGTTAAAGAGTAAAAAAAAAAAAAAGAAATTCTGGCTTTTATGCAATGGTTATCATCTGATTACGTCTAAGCCGTTAAAAGTCGTTATAATTTTCCAGGAAGTGTCTACTGAACGCCATAACGCCACAAATCGTTACAAGAAAAAGACCTACCGCACTGCACGCCAATATCACGATGTTTAGGGACATTGGTACTCCTCTGACTCCCACATTCAGTTAATCTCTTTGTGTCTTGGCTGGATGAATCACCTGTCTTCGTTTTGACATTCTCTTGTCTCAGCTGCACCAATTCCGCTTTCAAGCGCTGCAAAGTACCCTCGTAAAGTTTTGTCGCTTCCCTGACAGCGGTCAGTAATATTGTTTCCATTATTTGTGTGAACTGGGTCTGAAACCCATCATAATCTTCAGGGCTCGCATCAGGCATGGCGCGATTCGGATTAGTTGAATTTTATGGAGCAGACGTTATAGTCCCTTTGACAGATTCAACGAGGATTACACGTCCAGGGGAGGGCGGTATACTTCCGCACTGAATGTTAAAAACTTTTATTTATAGACTGCAGAAAAGGTTTGCGGTCTGCTTCTAAAACGACAATGTGACACATTATGAAGCACTGAACCATGGATGTAGATTTCGTCAAAAGAAAGAGACACAAAACTTGATAGCCTATGCATTATTTGTGAATCTTTTTCTTAGTGGTCAAATCTATTAATAAATAAAAATGCATTACCTAGATTAAATGTAAATAGGCCTTGAAAGGTAATTCCTGTTACTACCCTATGCAAAGTCAACTACTTAATAAATGAAGTGTCACAAGTTGAATTGTAGGCTTTTTAAAATTGCATATTTCAAATATGTCAATTTAATGTTGTGCATCTTAATTTTTAGCATTATAATTAAGATGATGTCAATATAACTAAATTTAAACGATTTTAAGACTTATTTTGGCCCCCTGGAAGTTTGCTGAGGCACCCTGGTTAAGAACTATTGCCATAGAGTGGCAATCCATATTATTCATATAATTCAGAATTATAAAGTATCTGTATTTGATAAATGTATTTATGTTTTATACATTAATAAAATATATATATATATATATATATATATATATATATATATATATATATATATATTAACAACTATTCACTAAAAATGTTTTTTGGGGAACCCAAAATTGTTCCTCTATGGCAGGATATCAGTCCCAAAGAGCCAGTCCCAAAGAGCCAGTGCATCCCAATTACACTGGTTTTTGCTATAGTTCTTTGAAAATATTGAAATTTCTAATTTCTTGACTAATAAAAATGGGCTGGCCTAGTGATAGCATGGTAAAAACATGGTAACATTCAAAACTTTAAAACGTTTGTGGATTTACTCAGTAGCCTACTGAGAAGTAACTGATTAGATACAATAGGGTTTTATTTAAAAAAAGATTATGACTGTTTTATAAGCTTACATTCCACCGGGCAAAAGCCGACCCTGGAATACAAAAGGTGTATGCAGTTTTTAATGCGACCTTGAGTCGCTTTTCAATTTCATATAGACAAACGATGTAGTGAAGGCAAATGGTGACTGGGACTGTCATTCTGACAAACATCTACTTTCCCGTCGCACAGAATAAATTCACAAAGGTTTGCAACAGCATGAAAATGAGTACATTATTTTGAGTAAAATTACACAGTAAACGACGAGTAAACTTTCTAAACTTTGAACTTTCTTAAATTTTCGGTTGTACTGTCACTTTAAAGCCTACTTCCTTCCGTATGTTTGCTTTAGGAAGTACTTCCGGTCAGACGCAGTCCCACACTGTAGGACGAGAGAATGTTCCTAGCTGGATCAGCATTGATTCTCAGCGTATCGTTTATGTTACAATGTTTAATTGTGAGACGAATGGGAGTGCAATGAACGATAGTTAGCGTAAACAGTAACTTAGCTAGCACGAGAACAGTCATCGCATTTGGACTACAAATTTGACAAAACTACAAGAAGGTTCCATAAAAACAGTGAAACGGTTTCATACCAACGATATTGAAAAGACTAATGAAAAGCTGGAGGATAAATTGTTGGTTTGTTTATAATCACCGGAAGTAGCTAGACTAGTTTTTTCCACAGGGTTTTTCCCATCCAAATACTCGTCATTATGTCCGAAGCCATACACTCGTTTCAGTCACAGCTATCCGGGGTCATGGAGACTGTTTTCAAAGCTGCCATGTTTGAGATCACCCGGCTCGTGGAGGACAGTTTCGTGAAGGAAGTGTCCCGCAGTCGAGAGCAGGTGGAGAGTCTCAAGAAGAGGCTCCAGTGGAGCGAGTGCAGAAGGAAAAACCAGGAGATGCGCGTCCTGAGGTGTGCAGAGTGTGGTGACAAAGCTCGTGTGTGTAACAATGAAAGAGAAGAATTGTTACCACAATCAGGTTTGTTCACTCAATTCATCTCAAACTCCCTTTTGTAACTATTTGTAATGTTCTACAAAAAGGAAATGTAGGCCTAATGATTTTATAATCTGTTGGAATATCATATATATATACACTTAATAATTAGAACAGAACAGGAAGTTATTGTGAAGTGTTTATGAATAATGCATGTTGACATACTGGACACTTAACCCAGGTTAAACATAAATCTGGTTGTGATAGTTAAAGTGGTGGTCAATGTGACTCTAATTGGATTCAGTACAATTGACCAAAAATCACACAATGAAAAAAACAACAACATGCAGGTAAAAACAGCAAACCTTTAACATCAATATTTTTTATCACACATTACGAAACAATAAACATGACGAGGTGATTTTTTTATATTACATATTAATATTATATTAATATTATATTATAAACAGCATTGTAACTATTTATTTAATCATTCCAGAAATGTTTTTCAACATTTTTAACAGAATAAGTAGAGCAGTAAAGCATGGTGCTAGCAACGCCAAGATCATGGGTTCGATTCCCATTGAACAGAACATGCATGAACTGATAAAAGTGTACACTTTCAATGCAGAGGAAGTTTCTTAAATATACATGCATAAATGTAAATAACGTTAGAGGGTAGATGAGAAACTGACATATCAAAATACATAAAATAATGTTTTTATTTTGGGTCTGTGCAGCTGCGTTTAATTGAAAACATCATAATAATATAAATTTTGTATGCACATTCCAAAACACATCAGTGTTGACACTTTGCAAGCATGTTCCTGAGACTAAATTAATAACATCTTCAAGGAAAATTGGTTAACCATTGGTTTTCTCCAACTCAAAGATCCAAGTTGTCAAATTGACCTGCAGCATAATATAAAGGAATAGTTTAAAGACCATCATGTCATTCCACACCATATGACATTTTTCTTCCGTCCCTTTAAAGACCATTAAAGGACTGTGTAATCAATGCCCTCACAGTTGCTTTCACCCTTGATGACCACATGTAGAAAATGAACGCAGTCTCAAACAGGAGAGAGTTCCAGTTGGGAACTGGGGAAGCTGTGAGTTGGAGACTGACACACATTTGGGAAAAGAGAGATTGGAAGATCAAACCAGACCCAGTAACACAACAGAGGTGAGTAGCCGAATGGATAAACCACTTTACTGATGACCTCTAACTTTGATGAGTTGCTTGTACAGCAGTGTTTCACAATGGCTGTGTCTGAGACATGAAAATTCATTCTATTTTGTAAGTGCATGTTATTGATTTTATTGTGAACAATAAACCTGTGCATGTAACATAAAAAAAAAAAAAAAAAAAACTCGCAATTCTTAATTACTAACTTGATCTCCAGTAATGTAGTCCCTTACAGTCGACTACAAGCTTTCATTTAGATCTTCCCCCATCCAATCATCAACTGATGACAGAATCGTTAATTTATTTCACTCCGAAGAAACATGGAAGAAACATGGAAGAAAAGATCTGTCACAACTTTAACATTCTGTGCATGTTCTGTCTTTGTGTTCTCTGTAGTCTGCTGGTACAGAGGACAGGAAACTGGATGGCGTGTTGAAAGAGGAGGCCCTCTATGTCACTGCTGATAACGAGGAGCTTCAGGATGGCTGGACACTAAATACTGAAGGTGTGATTTAAAGAGATACATTCTGTCATCTCTTATGTCGTTCCAAACCCATAAGACTTTCCTTCATCTTCGGAACACAAATGAAGATATTTTTAATCAAGTCTGAGAGATTTCTGTCCCTCCATTGAAAGTCTATTCACTCAAAACTCTTGACGGTTCATAAAGAGATCATAAAATAAATGCATATGAATCGAGCAGTTTAACCCAAGTCTTCTGAAGAAACATGATCGCTTAATATGACGAACAGATTTAATTCAGGCTTTTATTCACATATAAACTTTGATCAGCGAACATACATAGAGCACTCACATTTGGGAAATGGAAGCTCAAGTATGTTTGCTTGACGTGTACCAATGAGGTTCATCCTCGTGTGCTACACCAACACATTTGAGCTTTCACAAGAACCAGTGAGGTTTGTTGTACGCTTGAGTTTCTGTTTACTATATTTGAGTGTTCTGTGTACGCTTGTTGATCAATGTTTCTATGTGAATAAAGGCCTAAATTAAATCTGTTTGTCATATAAAGTGATCATGTTTCTTCAGAAGACTTTGATTAAACCGCTCGATTAATTTGGATTTATATTACGATTATGAACTCTTTTGGGTGAATAAACATTTAATGGAGGGACAGAAATCTCTCATATTTCCCTAAAAATATCTTAATTTGTGTTACGAAGATGAACAAAAGTCTAATGGGTTTAGGAGCGACATGAGAGTGAGTAATTTTTGACAGAATAAAAATTTTTGGGTGAATTATCCCTTTAAAAATCTGATTACTGCTTTAACCCTCTGAAATCAGACTGTGTTTGAATATTACAATATTTTGGTTTTCCAGGAGCTGAGAGGATGGATTTCTCAGCTCACAGTTACAGTGAGCAAGAGCTGCAACAGATTCAGGAAGACTGGAGCTCCGGACTTGAACAGACCGCCGACAGTGAGACTTACGCCAATATCGTAGACGTTCAGGGCTTGCCATACCGAACACATTACAATGCAGATGAGCTAGCGAGCTACAGTGTACATGAACTGGACATGGGAAACCTGGACAGTCTTGGAGGAAAAACTCAAGACACATTAGGTCATGCAGTATCGGTTGCAGTTGGGACTGATCAAAAGGACCTGGTTGAGGAAGGTGGGAGACGTTACAGCTCTTCCATTAGCGGTAAAAGAGGAAACAAAGCATCTTTACCTGCACAAGTCAACCCCGAGACAGAAGACGTGGATAGAGACTGTATACTTATTAATGCAGATGGCCACATACAAGACACAAGCGCCCACACGGAAGTTCACAGTGGGATTGCAGATGGGGCTGGACATAGAGGACACTCACTTTACACTGGGGACGCAGCTAGTAGTGCACTTTATAAGGGACATGCATTGAATCACTCTCCGAAGTCTAATGTTGGACAAGCATTAGGTGACAGCAGGGCTTCTGTGAAAGGCTACCCAGTCTCCCATCGAGTCGTTTCAAGTGCTGGATATACTTGTAACCAGTGCGGTAAGAAGTTCACTCAGGCCTGCAACCTAAAAGTCCACCAGCGTGTCCACCAGCGGGACGGTCTCCATTTGTGCAGCCACTGTGGGAAAGGCTACTCGTCCTTCAGTGACCTGCGTAGACACCGATGCAGCCAGAGCGGAGACAAACCCTACACCTGCACGCTTTGTGGGAACAAATTCAGCCGACTATGGAATCTCAAGCTGCATCAACGCATTCACACGCAGGAGAAACCACACAAGTGCACTCTGTGCAGTAAGAGCTTTACCCGGGCCGACATCTTGAAAGTCCATCAACGTACCCATACAGGAGAAAGACCGTACTGCTGTGGTATCTGTGGACTGAGCTTCAAGCGAATGGACCATCTCAGGTCACATCATCGCAAACATAGTGCTGACCCGAATAATCAATGACGAAACAATTCACCTCACAACCTTACAGAGTTGGTTTGACTTTTAAATTGTTGGAAGGCCATAAATCCTGACCGGACTTGTTTCCCATAAAACGTTACACTGTTACTGTAGAACCTCCTGTTGTAGTCGTTATGTTTTCTGTATAATTTAATTTGGTTTTTGTAAAGGCGGGCAGACACTGTGAGATTTTGGACACCCGGGAGGTCGTACGTCATTGCACACATTATGAGTCAGTTAACCTGATAATGGCGTCAAAACAGCTGGAGCACGGCGAGCTGGCGGATATCACATGAGCATTCGCGCGAAACATGGAGACTGGAGCTTTCGATGTTGCTGCTGTAGCTTCGTATTGAAAAAAGAAAGAGAATAAAAAGAGAAGTGTGCAAATGATTTTGTGAAAAGCAGAGAAAACAACACAGCCATTCCTCTCAACAAAAATAACTCGAGAGTATTCGTGTGTGTCAGTGTATGCACACACTGAAGGGTTGCAGCCACTGGGCTATAATAATATTAATAGATCTAGCCTGTCTGATGTGGTTGTGTAGGACACTGGTCAACTGGACAACAAATTATTGGGAGTTCGGGAGGTGCTTGTTATGTACACGGCTTGGCTTGTAATTCCTTACAAGCATCAACGATTTCCATGCGAAATCTACAGAGAGAGAAAAAAATGCGCCCAGCTTTAAAGAGATGGTTCACCTAAAAATTCATCATTTACTCACCCTTATGTCATTTAAACCTGTAAGACTTTTTCTGTGGAACATAAAAAAGATATTTTGAGAATTGATTTTGTCTGTATAATCTGTTTGGTTTCCAGCTTTCTGTAAAATATCTTATTTTGTGTTTAGCAGAAGAAATAAAGTCATGCAGTTTTGAGGGTGAGGAAACGATGACAGAATTTAAATTTTTGATTAGACTATGCCTTTAATTAAGTAACATTGTGGTTAATGTGACCATCTTTGCATCTGATGTAAATATTGTATTTTCTATGCAGTGGTAAGACATTGTCACTTTCATGATCTTTAGAATCTTATTGTCTACAAAGCTAATTTTGAAAATGTAGGTGGAGTGATTTCAGTTTATTAAAGTTTATTTTAAACTTGCCTAATATAGTTTCAAATACACAATGTATGTCACATTCAATATCAGTCTTTTTTTCAGCTCTCTGCCTCAGCATTACACATTCAAATATCATTTTAAACATTCATTTGGTTGTCAGTTGATTTAGCTGTTTATTCCAAACACTTTGATAATAATTATGAAACACATTCTTGGCTCGTCAGAAGTCATGTAAGGAATAATTGCCAACAGGCTATTGAACTATGGAATAAAATATAGATAAGTAATGCACATATGAGATGTTAATATTGCCACAATGTGAAGAGTAACTGTAATGAACTGGAACTACTTCATAGCTGTGCATTTACTAAAAAAATAATTGCACACCTTGCTTAAAATGTCTATCAACCAATCAGAATCAAGCATTTAACGGCAACGGCCCCTCTGGTATAAAACATTAAAACAGTTGAATATTTCTGCATGTAATGTAACTTCTTGTTATTATACTAAGGGTTTAACTAAAAAAATTAAAGAATATTAAAATAATAATACTGAAAAGGTTAGGAAGATATTTAGCTGTGCCTGAGTTGTTATATTTCACATAGTATATGTGCTATGAAACTGCACAATTTTAGTTAATGTGTATTTCGATATGGGCTATTTGCCAAGGCAACATTTTCATTAGTGTAACGATGTAATTTATTTTATAGTCCAATTTTAGCCCAACAAGGCCACCGTACAATATGTGACGTCACTAACAACAACATTATTGTCCGTTTTCTCAGACGCGCTTCCTCCTGACATGCTGAATGAAGCATTAGTCAAACATCTTGTAGTTCATACATTAACAAAATAAAATATGTAAAATGTACTACAGTCAGCTGGACATGACGCGACGCGTTCCGCCTTGCGCCTAAAGGATATTTATTTCGGTTCGCGGTTCATAGATGTAACGTTAATGAGCTCGATGCTAACAGTGCGAGGTTTTTATTTTAGGCATTTGTGTGATGATTGACTGGCCGTGAAAGTGTGAAGTGCCAACATTTACTGTGAATTTTGAAACTGAGTTTCCCAAAATGCTGATGTGTGGACTTGATAAGAAATAAAACATTTGAGATAGAAATCAGCATGGGTGGTCATTAATGTCATGATCACTGTTGTGTCTATGCATTCAGCACTCAATTCTTCTCTATAAGAACGAGCTCGAGTAGATCAGATACAGGATGACGGGCACGCTGGTCATCTCCTTCCAGACTCGGCTGTCTGCGGTCATGGAAACTATTCTCAAGACCACCATGTACGAGATCACCAGGTTAGTGGAGGAGAGCTTCTTGGAGCAGATGGATCGAGGCAAACGAGAGGCGGAGGTGTTAAAACGGAGGCTGATAGTGTCGGAGGCCAAGCTGAGAGAACGGGAGAGGTTTAAGAGGGTGAGGTGTGTGGACTGTGGGCGAACAGCAGTGTCCAGGAGGAGGGTAACGTTACTACACAGAGGCCCCGAAACACAGAGCAGTGAGTTCAACAAAAGTAATTTCCTCATTATTTTCCACAAAAATATTTCAAGGGATTATGTTTTTTATTTTTATTTATATTTCCATATTTTTAATGCGTCTTATTGTGCCCCCCTGATTGAGAGCCAGTGATCAAGGGGTCTGTCATGGTTTTCCTGTCACATGATTACAAAATGGCTTCCTTGGTTATATCAAACCAAAATGTCAAATGGTTTAAAAATGACAAAAGTCATTTCCTTGTGATAATTTCCCACAAAAGTTTCCATATTTCGAAGTATACATATATATATATGTATACTTTTCATGGTTTTCTTGTCACATGACAACAAAGTGGTTTCCTGAGTGTTGTTATGCTACACTTTCATTTAGTGGACATGTTTTTCAAATGTAAAAAGAAAATGACAAAACGGTAATAAAAGAGACTGCAGCATCCTTTTTTTTGCCATGTATTTAACAGGAATTATGAATGAACAATACTTCTACAGCATTTATTAATCTTAATGTAATTTCAACATTTACTAACACGTTATTAAAATCAAAAGTTGTATTCGTTTACATTAATGAATGCACTGAGAACTAACATGAACAAACAATGAATGACTGCATTTTTATTATCTAACATTAACAAAGATTAATACATACTTTAATAAATGTATTGCTTATTGTTAGTTCATGTTAGTTAATACAATAACAAATATTAACAAATTAAACCTTATTGTGAAGTGCTAGCCTACCATTTCTTTCAAGAATTAAAGCTTTTGTTTTTAAATATTGAAATAAAATGTTATGTGAATTGTATTTTTAGTATATTTTTGAATAATGTCACCATGAAATCAAAATTGACAATTGTTATTTTTTTATGGAATATTTTAGTATTTATTATAAATGATTTATCCATGCACATAATTTTTTTTCATGTGCCCTCAAAATAACTTCCCCTTCCTCTTGCAACGACATCTTTTCTCTTCTCTGATGAAATATTTTTCCATTTGAAGAAGCCGTTTCACTCGGATATACATCACAATAGGCAAGAAAACACTGTTGCAACTTCCGCTTCATGTCGATTCTGATAGATCCGGACTAAAATATGAATGTCACGTGATTGACCCATGTACCACATTACATCACTATGAAATGTTTATGTTTAGTCAAAGTAATAAACTTGTTTAAGTCCAAAGATGTATTGGAATCTGCTGACTAGATGCTCCTCTGTGTGTGTTTTTAAGGTTTGGAACATCCACTTGTTAAGCAGGAAAACGCTTCTGACAGTGGCTGGAGGTGCAGTCCCAAGGGAAGCGCAAATCAGGAGAAGCCTTCAGCAACTCTGGAAACTAAAGATAATGTGTGTATGCCATTGTTTTAATGGTAATATGTAGTGGCAGAGAAGACAAAAAGTATTTGGACAGTTTTTGGTTGCCAAAGGGCATCTGAGTGAACTTGAGGGGAACTGGTATCTTACACTGGCGGTGAAAAGTTTGCAATAATTAAGATTGTTTTATGTTTTTGAAAGAAGTTTCTTATGCTCACCAAGGCTGAATTTGTTTAATCCAAAATACAGTTAAACAGTAATGTTGTGAAATATAGTTACAGTTTAAAATAACTGTTTTCTATTTTAATATATTTTAAATGAATTTTCAGCATTAGTACTCATACTTATAATGTTACAAAAGCTTTAAATGCTTTGATAAATTAAATAAATGGTGCTCACTGATTTTTTTATCAACAAAGAATCCTCAAAAAATGATCATTTCCACAAATATGTTATGCAGCACAACTGGCTTTCAATGGTGATAATAATAATAAGAAATGTTTATTAAAGACCAAATCTGCATGAATGATTTATAGGATCATGTGACACTGCAGACTGGAGTAATGATGCTGAAAAGTCAGCTTTTCCATCTCAGGAATAAATAAAATAGATTAAATAATTTATTAAAATAGAAAAAAGTAGAAAAAAAGTAGAAAAAAATTTCACAATATTACTGTTTTTCATCATATAAATGCAGCCTTGGTGAGCATAATTCAATAAAATCTTAATTATTCCAAACTTTTGACCACTAGTGTACGTCCTCTCAAAATGTAATGAACTCTGAGAAAGGCGTTTGTTTGCACATGACATTTGGTTTTGTAATGCAATAAAATGAATAGATTTAAAGTGTCCAAAAACTGCAGTTTTCAAAGATCGTTTTTTAGCTGTTTCTAATTCATGCGCACTTTGTCCATGACAGGCTGTTCAAATGGGTGAGCAAAACCCTGGAGGAGAAGTGAAAGAGGAAACAACAGAGGCTAGAGACACGCAAGCTTATCTAGTAATACACTCTCAAATACACAAACAAAAAGATCCTCAGAGCCGTGTGGAAGAGACCAATGGACTCCGCAATACAGATTCTGACCACAAACCAGGCGGACCGTCCTGCACTGAAAGACCCGGGGATGAGGATGAGGTCAGACACAGAACCCCCCCAAAATGGTTTGACTCTAAAACAGACCCTTCAGCACGGCCATCTGTTTCACAGCCAGAGCCAGTCAGGACCTCAGTATCTTCAGAGTCTACGGGTTTGAGGCCCCAGGTAAGCAGCATAGACTCGGGGTCCGTTAAACAGGAAGTTATAGTGATGCTTCCACCAGACTGGGAGGAAATGGAGAGAACCAGGCCTCAGATGGTTTCTGCTCACAGCAGTGCTAAGAAGACGCCGTTGGACCTTCAGCCTGGAGATCCTCTCACCGTTAGACCTCAAGTACAGGAGCGAGTCTCCTATCCCGCGCCTCCCGTCAAGGTTCAGAGCCTTGCACCACAAACCATGCAGCATCTCAGATCACCCGTTAGGAAGAACACGAAAATCGTTTTACATCCCAGCGCGGCTGTGTCAGATCACAGCGCCAGTGATGTAAACCGAGCGCAATCCATCTGCAAAGGCCTCCCTACTCCAAAACCCTCCCATGTCCGTCAGTATCCTGACGGAGCAGCTACAGGGGAGAGAAGTTTCAGCACCGTACATCCAGGGAGAAGTCTTCCGCAGATGGTCAGCGTGAGGGTTCAAGGGGACACGCGCCACCATTCGGCAAGGACAACGCACAATTGCAACCAGTGTGGGAAAGGCTTCTCTCATCTGTGTCACCTCAGAGCTCACCAACAGATCCACACAGGAGAGAGGCAGTTCTGCTGTACCATCTGCGGACGGAGTTTCACCAAACTGAGTAACCTGAAAGCGCACCGCAGGGTTCACACTGGCGAGAGACCTTACATCTGCTCAGACTGTGGGAAAAGGTTTACCCAGAAATGCAACTTGAAGAGACATCAGAGAATTCACTCTGAACTCTCACACTCCAGTGTATGACGAACCGTGGAGCTGTAATAGTGGTAGAATCTGTTATATTATATTAGTTGATGCTGTTTCGCTGACTGGCTTAAATTATTTTTAATATCATGCGTCATACTGAAAGCTGCACTAAACCTAACTTTGCAAACATTGTTCTGAAAATTTTCTTTTGCAGTGACGTGACTGGATCACTCAGGGGAAAATGCGTATTGTATCATATTATATAAAAAGCAGAGGACTTTTCCACTTCCTCTTGATGTTACAGGCTATTGAAGTAGGTGAGTTTGTCTCACAAATAAATGTCCAAATAAATGTTTCGTTTCACCCTAAGATCAAAAGAACATTTATGTAATTATATTTTCCTTAAAGACCTGAAAAATCGTTAAGATTGTTATTCATTATTTTTATTTCAGTGTAAATTAAATTAAACAAATACAACCATGGAATATACTTAGAATGCTACACATGCACATTAAAATTTCTATTAGGTATGTATATACACAACCGTTCAGAAGATTGGGTAAGAATTGGGTCAGTAAGATATATATTTTTAAAGAAATTCACCATGGACTCTTTAAATTGATCAAAAGTGACAATAAAGACATTTATAATGTTACAAAAGATTTCGGTTTAATATGTTTCATTTCTGTTTTATATTTAAAGAATATGAAGCGGCACAACTATTTTCCACATTGACAATATTAATAATGTTTCTTGAGCTGCAAATCAGCATATTAGAATGATTTCTGAAGGGTCATGTGACACTGAAGACTGGAGTAATGATGCTGAAAATTCAGCTGTGTCATCACAGGAATAAATCACATTTTAATATATATTAATAGAGCATAAGAGACTTAAAAAACGTTAAAAAAATCTTGCAGACACAAACTTTTGAATGGTAGGCTTGGGAGAAATGTACTTAACTCTTTAAATAATACCAGTGCAAATCAGTCAATAAATAAGTCAAGTAAAATGATCATTTTTAAATTTTCTTTAAAATAGACTTCAGTTTCTATATGCAAAAAGTATGATTTTTTATTAATTCTTTTTTTCTTTTGATTTTGGGGTGAAATATGACCCGGACATTTCACGCTTTGGAATTTTTTTCTGTTTGTTTAATGCGTTTAATTCACTTCAAATTGGAGTTTTACAAGCCTTGAATAAGATGAATACAACACACCTACTCAATGTTATTCTGTTAAATCAGATCCCTTTGATTTGTTTGTGTATTCAGATGTGTAGCATTAGCTCTTTCAAATGGTGCATATACTCACTATTGCAACAGCGTTACTGTGTTTTTTTTATGAGATAGCCAGTAAACTTGGCTGAACAAATTGATGTGCATATGCTGCTGTGGGCTAAAATGGTTACATGTTCACATTTAGATGTTTTAGGTTCAAACCTATGCAGGGGTTTTCAGATGACTATTTTAAAATGTAGTGACGTGTGGTATGGCTCCAGTATTCTTTAGAGTGTATACAAAGAGTGACAGTATAGCTGGAACATTCACGCTACCATCCCATCTTTTTTTAGTTGAATATCTTTTGCTGATTAAATGCCACACACTGTGTTGAGTTACACACTGATTAAACTCTTCCAGTAATGCATGCAAACAGACTATTGGTGATTCAGGTACACCACAGTAAGCCATGTACATTACAGCTCAATGACTGTAATTCAAATTACTTTCTTCTTCTTTTTTCTGTGAAAATGACAAATCTGAATAATGATGTTACATTTGAAATGGACCAAAAGTGCAGGAAGTTCATGTCTCTATTTTATTCATATATATACACTGCTCAAAAAAATTAAAGGAACACTTTGAAAACACATCAGATCTCAATGGGGGAAAATATCATGCTGGATATCTATACTAATATGGACTGGGTAATGTGTTATGAACGAAAGGATGCCACATCGTTTGATGGAAATGAAAATGATCAACCTACAGAGGATTGAATTCAAAGACACCCCGGAAATCTGAGTGAAAAAATGATGCAGCAGGCTTGTCAATTTTGCTGAAATTTCATTGCAGCAACACAAAATGGTACTCAGTAGTTTGTATGGCCCCCACGTGCTTGTATGCATGCCTGACAATGTCGGGGCATGCTCCTAATGAGACGACGGATGGTGTCCTGGGGTATTTCCTCCCAGATCTGGACCAGCGCATCACTGAGCTCCTGGACAGTCTGAGGTGCAACCAGGTGATGTCAGATGGACCGAAACACAATGTCCCAGAGGTGTTCTATTGGATGTAGGTCAGGTGAGCGTGGTGGCCCTTCAATGGTATCATTCCTTCATCCTCCAGGAACTGCCTGCATGCTCTCGCCACATGAGGCCGGGCATTGTTGTGCACCAGGAGGAACCCAGGACCCACTGCACCAGCATAGGGTCTGACAATGGATCCAAGGATTTCATCCCGATACCTAATGGCAGTCAGGGTGCCATTGTCTAGCCTGCAGAGGTCTATGCGTCCCTCCATGGATATGCCTCCCCAGACCATCACTGACCCACCACCAAACCGGTCATGCTGAACGATGTTACAGGCAGCATAACATTCTCCACGGCTTCTCCAGACCCTTTCCTGTCTGTCACGTGCTCAGGGTGAACCTGCTCTCATTTGTGAAAACCACAGGGCACCAGTGGCGGACCTGCCAATTCTGGTGTTCAATGGGAAATGCCAATCGAGCTCCCTGGAGCTGGGCAGTGAGCATAGGGCCCACTAGAGGACGTCGGGCCCTCAGGCCACCCTCATGAAGTCTGTTTCTGATTGTTTGGTCAGAGACATTCACACCAGTGGCCTGCTGGAGGTCATTTTGTAGGGCTCTGGCAGTGCTCATCATGTTCCTCCTCGCACAAAGGAGCAGATACCGGTCCTGCTGATGGGTTAAGGACCTTCTACGGCCCTGTCCAGCTCTCCTAGAGTAGCTGTCTGTCTTCCTGGAATCTCCTCCATGCTCTTGAGACTGTGCTGGGAGACACAGCAAACCTTCTGGCAATGGCACGTATTGATGAGCCATCCTGAAGGAGCTGGACTGCCTGCTCAACCTCTGTAGGGTCCAGGTATCGCCTCATGCTACCAGTAGTGACACTGACCCCAGCCAAATGCAAAACTGGTGAAAAACAGTCCGAAAAGATGAGTAGGGAAAAAATGTCAGTGGCCTCCACCTGTAAAACCATTCCTGTTTTGGGGGTTGTCTCACTGTTGCCCATCTAGTGAACCTGCTGTTAATTTCATTAACACTAAAGCAGCTGAAACTGATTACCAACCCCCTCGGTTACTTAACTGACCAGATCAATATCCCAGAAGTTTAACTGACTTGATGCTATTCTCTGATTAAAAAGTGTTCCCTTTATTTTTTTGAGCAGTGTATATGTTGTTTTGTAATGTTTATGTCAACAAAATTAAATAGTTCTCCAGCTCTTTGGTAGAGTACTAACATACAGTACATGTGTTTTGTGGTGTTCTCATTTCTTTTTCCATTTTATTTTAATTATAACACATTTTGATGAAACAAAACTTTAGGCCTGTGTAGGGCAAAGATGTGGCACTTTTTACTGTTTCCAAAAAAAAAATCAAAAAAATTTGATATACAGACCCTTTCCAAAAAATGTGAATATCATGGAAAAGTTTATTTATTTCCATAATTCCATTCAAAACGTTAAACTTCCATAGATGATTGATTCAGGGCCCACAAATTAAACGATTTCAAGTATTTAGTTGTTTATTTGTATATAATTTGGGCTTCCAGCTCATAAAACCCACGAAAACAGGATTTCAAAAAATTTGAATATTACATGAAATCACACAGTAATTACACAGTGGTAATTCATGGTCATGGTTCATGGTAATTCATGGTCATTGAACCAGGTTTTGGTTCTTTTGGCAGTGTGGGCAGGTGCAAATCCTGCTGGAAAATGAAGTCAGCATCTCCATAAAGCTTGTCTGCTGAAGGAAGCATGAAGTGCTCTGAAAATGTCCTGGTAGACGGCTGCGTTGAGTGGACAGCACAGTGGACCGACACCAGCCGATGACATGGCTCCCCAAACCAACACAGACTGTGGAAACTTCACACTGGACTTCAAGCATCTTGGATTGTGTGCCTCTCCATTCTTCCTCCAGACTCTGGGACCTTGGTTTCCAAATGAGATGCAAAATTTGCTCTCATCAGAAAAGAGGACTTTGGTCCACTGTGCTTTATTAAATCCAGAGTCAACGCAGCCGTCTACCAGGACATTTTCAGAGCACTTCATGCTTCCATCAGCAAATAAGCTTTATGGAGATGCTGACCTCATTTTCCACTGTGTAATTACTGTGTGATTTCATGTAATATTCTAATTTTTTGAAATCCTGTTTTCGTGGGTTTTATGAGCTGGAAGCCCAAATTATGTACAAATAAACAACTAAATACTTGAAATCGTTTAAGTTGTGGGCCCTGAATCTATAATCTATGGAAGTTTAACGTTTTGAATGGAATTATGGAAATAAACTTTTCCATGATATTCTCATTTTTTGGAAAGGGTCTGTACTATCTATATTTTAGATAATATCTAAACAATATCCTAACAACTATTTCTGTCAGCCATAGAAATATACTTTTCAAAAACCAGTGGTCCAGTGAAACAACTTGTCCTACATCACAGTTAACCCTCTAGCGGTCTTCAGTAATTTTTTTTTTTCAAAACAATCTTTACAAAAACAGTCGCACTTGTGATAAAAAAAAATACCACCATAGGAAATGAATGGGAAATACAAAAACAAACAAAAATACAAAGCAATTTTTTATTGTGGTACAATCTACAAATTATCCATGACGAAATAGTCTTTCATCGTAATAGGGGTGTAACATTATATCGTGTCACAATATATCACAATACTAAATGCATCAATATGTATTGTGTATAAGTCACCCAAAATGAATATTTCTGTGTGAGGAAAAATTCAAGTTTACAGAGTTTTAGTGTCATTAGCACTGTTCGCTACATTAAACTACTATACATAATGTTGAATATAATGTATAATAATGCAATGGGGGAATATTTGTGGGTCCTGATAATGCCAAATGTCTTTTCTTACCAGTAAAAAGTGGCCGACATTATTTCTAGCCAGTGACAGAGTGTGAGCATGTTCATCTAAAATTATTCTGTATTTTCAACTTCAGAATCATCATATATATTTTTTATTCTGATGTCACCATTATCCTGTGCATTGGGTTTCTGCAAGTCCAAGCTTATTCATTTCCACTCCCAATGTAAAACCAAATTAAGCATTTTCATCAACAGTATGTCTACCATATGTCTTGGAGTATCGCAATAATATGGTATTGTGAGTTCAGTATCGTGATATGTATTGAATCGTGACATGAGGGTATCGTTACACCCCTATTACGTAATAATGTCTGAAAATACAAATATTTATATAAGGCTACACAAGCATCTAGTGATTGGCATTTGTGATTTTCTTTATTTCTTCCACCAGCTGGCATCAATCTGCCTTCTAAGCTTTGGATTTTATATACCTTTGTATTGTAACTCTGTATTAATTTAAAACAATATGAAATATTTGTTCTAATATTTCTATATTTTTTTATATGGAAATGGTGCAAAATCTAGAGGTGAATAATGTCTAGTACTATGATGATACATAATACAAAGTACTAAAGAAAAAGTATTATTAAAAAATATATAGTACATTAATTTCATTTAAAAACAAACGTTACACTTATTGTTTTTGGTCAGTTTATAATTTCCAATAAATACTGAAATATTCCATAAAAATAAGAATGGTCAATTTTGGTGACTTTAATTATAGTAGACTAAAATAGAATAATGTCTCTTCATTGACTAATGAAGAGCCGTTTAAATTCCTTACAGCAGGTAATCATAAAATAATAATAATAAAATATAATAATTTGCCCCCAGTTTCACAGACAAAAGTCCTAGACTAAAATTCATGTTTGAGCTGTTTTAACTCAAAGCAACTTGTCTTGCACTGACCTGCAGATCAAGGCAAATTTGGTTTCTCATCTCATCGCCCCTTTAAAACATGTCAGTGCCATTGTTTTGTATCAGGATGCACACCAGTAACGTGTTTTTCTAAGGCACATTTATAAAAGCTAATGTCCTAACTGAACTAAGGCCTAATTCTGGCTTAATCCAAGCCCTGTCTGTGAAACCGGGCCATAGCATTTTACACAAAAATAAATGTGGTTCCTTCATGTAACATAGGATGAGTGGCATCTTCCAGTCCACTGGAGGGCAGTAACAGGAAACCTTCAACATTTTCTGCATCCGCTTAAGACGACTGTCTATGCTGTCAACTAAACGGTGATATTACTGCAGTAATAACGTATCTATTCACGTTATTTTGCGGTTTCCTCTGAGAAATCCGCCGTGCGAGGATCGTTTTTATAAGGTATTTACTTCCTGAATAGTGTGACTGTTATTATTTGCATTTGTCCAGTTCATTTCTTTTACTTTTTACACAAAAGGCCCGAAGAGAGGGTGACTAGGGAGCTTGTTTTCTATAGAAAACCAAGTGAATATAATCATATACAAATATACACGCATTTCTAATAACATAGTGTTGGTAGTGTGGCCTTAATAATGTGATTGTATGCTGTATCATGCACGTGGCTGCACAAACAACAATAACAAATCGCCCACCTGGTGACAGAAACTGGAGACGAAAATGTTTTGTTTTCGAACACGCAAACATGGTTTTTAGCTGGTCGTGGTTGCAGTTATAACACATTTTTATAAGTCTTTATGCCTTTTCAGGGTGATTATTTTCATCGCATCAAGGCGTCCTCCAGGCGACAGCAGGACGATGTCGGAAGCCCTTTTCCTCACATTCCAGTCTCAGCTCTCCGTTGTCATGGAGACCGTCCTCAAATCAGCCATGTTTGAAATAACCAGGCTGGTGGAAGACAGCTTCCTCGAGGAAGTGGGTCATCGTAAACAAGAGGTGGAAATATTGAAACGAAGGCTGCAGTTGTCTGAGAGTAAACTTAGGGAGAGGGAGAGGGAATGGGAACGAGGGAGGAAGATACGGTGCTCTGACTGTGGCCGGACAGGAGATTCCAGCAGCAGAGATGAGAGCCAGCCGGTAGAGACAGTCCGGGGTGAGTTACAACTAGTGTTGTGATTGGTAACTAAAACTATTACAAATCCACTCATGATCCATACATTTGCCATACTGCTTATCCTCTGTATGGTCGTGGGAGGGCCCACGATAAAAACGATATAAAACCCACGAAATCAAAATCCCAGAAAATTTGAATATTACATGAAATCACACAGGAATTACACAGTAATACCATGGTCATTGAACCAGGTTTTGGTTCTTTTGGCAGTGTGGGCAGGTGCAAATCCTGCTGGAAAATGAAGTCAGCATCTCCATAAAGCTTGTCTGCTGAAGGAAGCATGAAGTGCTCTGAAAATGTCCTGGTAGACGGCTGCGTTGAGTGGACAGCACAGTGGACCAACACCAGCCGATGACATGGCTCCCCAAACCAACACGGACTGTGGAAACTTCACACTGGACTTCAAGCATCTTGGATTGTGTGCCTCTCCATTCTTCCTCCAGACTCTGGGACCTTGGTTTCCAAATGAGATGCAAAATTTGCTCTCATCAGAAAAGAGGACTTTGGTCCACTGTGCTTTATTAAATCCAGAGTCAACGCAGCCGTCTACCAGGACATTTTCAGAGCACTTCATGCTTCCTTCATTTTCCAGCAGGATTTGCACCTGCCCACACTGCCAAAATAACCAAAACCTGGTTCAACGACCATGGTATTACTGTGTAATTCCTGTGTGATTTCATGTAATATTCAAATTTTCTGGGATTTTGATTTCGTGAGTTTTATAAGCTGTAAGCCAAAATCATCAAAAATTATAACAAATAAAGGCTTGAAATATCTCACTTTGCATTTAATGAGTCTATATAATATATTAGTTTCACCTGTTAAGTTGAATTCTTGAAATAAATAAACTTTTTGATGATATTCAAATTTTATGACCAGCACCTGTATATATATACACACGTCACCCACATACACATTCATATGTGTACATACATATTTCATAAATAATAAATATATATTACATTGTGTACTGTAGTATTTTTTTTCCATTTTCACCAGCAGGAGATAATAGGTGATTTTTAACACTTTTATATTTGACGTTATCACAAGATGTTTAAGAGAAGATTTTCGTCCTGAGTTACAAAATACTTTCTTTACCTGCAGGATGACAGTTATGTCTTGCAAAAAAAAACAAAAAAAAAAACAGTATTCTTTAATTGATTAAGAAAATGAGATGTCAATGTATGTTCTTCATATTATCCAATATTTTTTGTGCTGTTCTTTAATTTTGTATCTGTTCTTCTGGTGCAGGAGCAAACGCCCTTTGTTTAGGCCTAAGCCTGAGAGATCAGTCTACCAATCAGCCTACATTGACAGAAGAAATGTGGAGTACAAGACAACGCCTGGAGTCTAATAAACAAACAACAACAAACTCGCACTCTAAAGAGAAGAACGATGTATACAGGCATAGTGCAAAAGAGATCATCACACCTAACTCCAGTGCACCAATTCCTCAGGATTTTCTGCAGAGGCTTCTGGGAAATTCAGCAATCCAGAGCGAGCCCACTTGTGTCTTCAAAGAGAAAGGGAATGATTTAGACCAATCCGAAAAGGACTTTACTCTTGATAAGGAAGTAGACTCAAACCACTCAAGAGTGATACAAAGCCCTTCGGCTCAGGATGCGCACGAGGATTTGCCATCGTCTTCACCAAACGATAGAGTAAAATCAGAGACAGAGCTGGATCTTCTACCTGTCAAGGAAGAGGAAGAGATGGTTCCAGTGTGGGATAGCGTCAACAGAGATGACGGTTGCCATGCAGAAATGTCTGATCCGAGTCAGGGAGAGCTCAGAGGATCTTGTGATCAGGAGGAGATACAGGTAGAAAGCTTTCCAGGTCTAAACTCTCTCGACATGCCAGACGCCACCTCATATTTCACACCTTATTCAGTGAACACATTGGCACATCAAGGTATTAGGGCACAATATAATCATTTATGCACGACAGAGCTGATGCTATCTAGCGTACCAGAGAGGTCAAATTCATTTGTCAAACCAGAAAATGAACAAAGTTATCCTGGTTCAGAAAGTTCTGTCCGCTATTCTCACAATGATGTTTGTCCAGGCGAGAAAACAGTCAGTCACGCGCAATACCCAAAGTGTTTCTCCCAGGACAAACATGGGACGCCCGAACAGATCCATGAGGGAAGACCCCACCATTGCCTCCAATGTGGGAAAATGTTTGCGAGAGCATGTGACCTCAAGGCTCATGCGCAGATCCACAAGGGCAAGAAACCTCTGAGCTGTTCGCTGTGCGAGCAGACGTTTGCGTACAACTTCGAGCTCAAGGTTCACCAGCGAAACCACTCAGGAGAGCGACCTCACGTCTGTCCGCACTGCGGCAAGGCCTTCGCTCGGATGAGCAACTTCAGGCAGCATCAGAACATCCACACGCGGGAGAAACTCTTCAGCTGCAACCAGTGCGGGATGCGATTCAATCGAGCCACCAACCTGCGAGTTCATATCAGACGGCACAGCCACGCTGGGAAGTCTTGCAATTGCCCTTACTGTGGAAAGAGCTATCTGAATCCCAGGCAAATGAAGACTCATTTATTGAAAGCCCATGGGAGAGGAGGGAAATAAATATATCTAATTTGGTCTGCACTGTTAGAACTCAAGAAGACCTCAAAGGACCCGCTGTCCCATCATTGCCACCTTAAAGACAACTGAACAGGACCTGGACAAATTGTTATGCATGGAATCATTTTAAACTATACCTCTGCATTACAGAAAGACGAGGAAACTTAGGTTTCCTTATAGATCTAATACATGCATATAGAAATTGAATTGACAGATTTACTCCCAAAGGAATTGTGCTGTTGTGCGATTAATGTGTAATAGCTGGTATAGAATATGTATTTGATGTTTTTATGTATTCCCTCCAACAACAGTAAAGATGCAGTATGATGCAGCATATCCTCTCTCCTGAGAATGTTTGTGGATCTTTTTAACTTAAGAATTTATAATTTCACTAAAAAGATACCCCGGCCTTCACTTAAATTGTGTTCTGTCCCTGTCGTTTCAACTTTCATGGCATTTTGTTGGAAAAAGTAAATGAACCATCAGATGTAGCGACTGGTAACACCTCTATCTCACCTCAGCAAGTCGGTTAGTCCAAAAATGCTCCATTTCCTTTACTTTAGTCTTCCATTCAGACTTCAAGTCTTCTTTTCAGTGTTTTCTATTTTGTATTTATTTGCTGTGGATTTGATGAACACTGATGTTGGACAATGCAAGACTTCCTCCTCCTTAGCCATTTCCACAAGAGTTCTGTGATCTCCTGCAGCATTGTGTCTTGATGCCTGCCTCTCCTGGAGTGATTGTAATCGGACAACCATTAACCCCGACATACAGGTCATTATCTGATGGACTTGTATACTTTTTCCCAACAAAATCAGTAAATTATTCTAGCAAGACTTGTTCAGAATATTTAATTTGATATTTGTCATTTGATACTTTTTATTGTTCCTTCTGACTTTGTAAACTAATGCAAAACTGCAGATATTTCAGACAGACTTTCAGCACTCCATATGAAATATAACTTCAAATTAAATTTGTGTTGCAGACTTCACTTCATGTCTATTATGATAAACAAGCACACTACATACAGAACACAAACAGAATGAACTAATATTAACTATATTTATGAGCAGAATATTGTATAGAAATGCTTCTAAATGCATCCAAACTGTGGTTTGCTAATTTGTTGTTGTGTATGTTTTAGATCGGCCGAAGGTTTGCAGAACACCCTTCCACAGAACAAGGAAATTCACTCCCCGTAAACAGGCAAAGAACATTCAGCGTAAGAAATCATACAGAATGAATTTGAAATCATTTTTAGGCTTTTGAATGCTCATCAATTGCCCGAGTTTATTTGTTTCTTGTGTCTTCAACAGATTGTGGCCAGGGAGATCCTGACTCAGTTTCAGGTGTGGCAGAAGGCTTGCTATAGCAGGAACATTGACTGGGGTCCGATTACAACGAAGGTTCAGTTCTCTTCATTTGTTCGATTTCGATTAATGAAATGCATGCAGAAAAGGGCATGTTTTCAGAGAGTGATTTTACATCTTAGTTGTTTACACTTGAACAGATCATATCGGCACTGCCGCAGTTGTATGGGCGGGAGGCAGAGGTGATCGTAAGATGCACTAAGATGCTACACAACCGCAGGGATTACCTTCGAAGGAGAGCAAAGGTTAGACAAAGTTCATAGGTTTAAAAATGTTATCTCATCATTTCATAACCTTATTGCTTGTATGATGATGAATCAAATATTAAGTCATCATGTATATGGCACATAATTATGTGAATGAAGGCAATTTTCCATAGGGCTTCACACTTTGATCTGCTGTATGATAAACAAATGACATTATATTGCTTATCATGGATGAAAGCAAATTATTGTAACATTTGTCAACAAAAAAAAATTGCAAAAGACAAAAAAATTCTACAATGAAAAAAAAAAAAGTTTAAAATTTACATTATATGTTTAACATAACACATTTAGATTAGTAAAATAATATGAATAATTATTTAAAAGAAATGTATTTGCATAGGTGTTCTGAAAATCCACTAGCACAGGATGATCTACCGAGATAATATTTTAAGTTGTTTATGCTTGTCTGCACTGACAGTGCAAAATGTAATTTCATCGATTGAATGGACAATATATATTGAAAAACCAAAACAAATTGTGCCTCATCCTGCACAATGTTAAATGCGAAGACTATAAAAAAAAGCTAATAATGAATTTGTATTGAATTTATTAAATATATTATGTTCACAAAGACATTTTATAATATAAAATTATTATAAGACAGAAAAGTTTCACAGGAGCAAGCACATTCACTCCTCTGATCTTGTTAACACTTTCACAAAATGTCTTTTAAATCTAAGAGGCTTGTCTGACTGTCTGTGTTTGTTATGGTTTGTGTGATCCCACCTACTGCCAGTTTACCCAATAGTATTTTCACACCCGGGTTGCCAGTTGGCGCTTGGCGGACAACAAAGCAGCCATTGACGCTAGCAAACGAACTGGGTTCGCAGATTCTACATGAAATAAAAAGTATTGCCATCCATCTTAAAAGCTGTAAGGCAGGGGTCTCCAACCTTTTTTCATTTGAGAGCTACTTTTTAAAAATGAAAGTGGACGAGAGCTACTCATGTAATACAATACTTAAATCTCTTAAATAATGTCTCATAACTCACATAGTAACAACAATCCAAACTGTTTTAGACCTAAAATAGTTTTTGTAGGCCTATATATGTCACCCTTAAATGTCAGAGAAAAGAACAGAATCAGAGATAAAAAAAAATTATAGAAAATTGTACTTTGCATATTATACTGTAAAAACACATAATTATAGTTGATTTTATAGTGCATGATAACTAGAGATGAAATGGCATGAAAATTTCATTTCATGATTATATCACAGAATCCTGTTTAAAAAGTACTAATACTACACAATAAAATAAATTCACCAAGTTTTATGTCTAAAACCAGCAAATAACAAATAAACTTAGCATCAATATGCACTTTTTGTTTACATAAACATTAAAATAATAACATTAAAAATGATGGCCAGATTTTAAAGGAGTGTCTTGCAACATGTTATCTACTATGTACAAGTTCAAATAAAGTTTTGACAAAAAAGTTTTTATATAAAGATAAACCTCGCATATTTCAGCCTATAAATATTTATTTATAAAAAGAATGAGTCAAAAAAGATAAATTACTGACATTTACAATGCACATTAGCTTATCTTTTATTATTAATAGTAAAATTAGGTCCGATTTTCCCGTGGCGTCTGTCGTTGCTATGCAACCGTGCACTGCGCTTTCCACAACGACAAAGAAGTTTTAATAGCTAATGGATTTCCACCACCGAAAAAACGCTTGCTGTAGCTCTGCTACAAGATTTATTTACGGAGAAGAAAAAAACACCCGTAGTGTTTGGGTGCACCCCCATCCTTTACGTTGACTCGCTGCGCCTGGAAAAAATGAGCGCGTCGCTTCAATTATTTGAAATAACGAACTTGAGCGCGCAAAAGACGCGATATGTGAACGGCCCTTGGCGAGCTACCTCCAATCAGGCCACAAGCTACTGGTAGCTCGCGAGCGACGTGTTGGAGACCCCTGCTCTAAGGCATATTTAAACGCATATACATTAGCTGATCAACAGCTCTTTGCCTTCCATTGTAAATTGCACTTGTTCCTTTTGCGTGTCTTTAATCTGCCAACCCGTGTGAGCGTTGAGCCTGAGGAGGAGGGTGCGGGGCAAATAACTCCAGTATTTTGAATTTGGACTGCAGTACCCATTTCAACCACTATCTGTCAATTTTACATACTGCACCTTTAAATATTGTCAACATAATTATCACTGCCTGACTGTTAGAGAGGGTTTTCAGTCTCCATTGGATACTGGAGTTCATATAATCCACTACATAGTGAATTTGGTTGACATAGTTAAGGTTTTTAAGCAAATGCGCCATAGAGGATTTCGATGATGCACTGGATGTCTTTAATGTGCATCATTTGTCACTATACTCCATGACAAGGATGGACTCAACACCAAGAAGTGAGACCGTAAGTGAATTGAGCATAATTTATGTTGTCATTATATTGTCAATTTATTTTGATGACACTTGCATTTTACATTAGCCCTTTTGAAACGGAATCATTATTTTCCTAACATGACGCTGGGTTCTCGTGACCCTTATACTGCGCATGTAAGGATAATAATAATAATTAATTTTAACAGGTTGTCAAGGGCAACTTTATAGTGACAAAGTCAAGTGTCAAGCTCAAGCTGTAATCGTGATAATAACAAATGGTTAATATTCACACATTTTTTTTTGAATGAAGTTAACCATTATTTAATTGTAAATATCCATTTCTAGATGCATATAACCATCCTTAAAAAAGGAGAAATGCCCTGCATCTCTAAGTGCACTCGGTGTTGTGACGAGTACCACTGCCCCTTTTGTGAGACCTGGGTCTACAAGCCAAGAGGGTTAGGGAGCGTTGTTAACCACGTCCAGAATCATCTGAAGTTGGCTGTCCAGCTTCATGGTGTGTATAGTGCTTCCACATCCATTCAAATGATTTTGTCAAGGCATATCAATTCACACTTGTTTTACTTTTTTTTTTCAGATTTCACTATTATCAAGTGTAACTTAAAATGCAGGGAAATTTCACATTTTCATTGCTGCTACTGCTCTGCCACCATTCTGCGGAAAGCACAATTACAGATTCATCTCTCAAACTGCATCCAGAAGGGAACTGCTGAGGAGGAATTTGAAGAAAACTGCTCACTTGATGGAAGTCCTAAACATGAGTAGTTTTTTTGTTATTATTGTATTCTCTTTTATTAGTTTTTTTCACTAGTTCTTAGATTGTTTCGCAAGTTATTGGTTCCCTGTTGGTTACAGGTTATTCGGAATTGTAGTATTTGATGGATGAAGCTCTATGGAAATAAACATTTATTAAAAAAGTATCTGCTTGTTCTTTCAGAACTGTGAAGTGCTGTGTAAGATCTGAAACATCTATATTTACTACACTTATTTTTCATTTCACCACTAGTGAGACACAATAATGATTAAAAGCTTAGCTTTTGACATGGTTATATCCATGGATTTCTTCAATAACCTGATCCACAATTTTTCCCGTCCATATAAGTAATGCAATGTCTTGACGATCATGGTCTTGTGGAGATAAAATTCTAAATACTGCATATTAAAGGTATAGCGGAGGATCTTTCCAAATTTTAGATAAGACCCGCCCTCTCCACTTTTTGAAAAGTTTGATTGATTCACCAGAATGATTGACAATTAGGAGGACCAATAGTTTAGACTACCCACCAGGAAGTAAAACATCCTCCGCTATACCTTTAAACATTTTATATAAACACTGAACACATGAAAGTTCTGACAAACTTTCAGTACTCAAAGACATCTGGTTGAATTTAAAAACAGCTTGACTTATAACATTACTTCACTGGTTGCTTATGTAACAGCTTTATAAACTGTTAAAAATACAAAATATTAAAATGTGTGCATAAAAGCGTTGCCAAAATCCATGATGTAGTGGGTTATATTTACAAGTAACTATACGTCATCATGCTACAGACTGCAGCAAGAAGAGTTTTTGAGTTCAATAGTTTGGGATCGGTAAGATTTGTATTTGTATTATTTTAAAGTAATTAAGGAATACTTTGTTCAGCTTGGATGCATTAAATTGACCAGTAAAGACATTATCATTAAATATTTATATATCGAATACGTGCTTTTTTTTTTTTATATAGCTTTCTATTCATCAAAGAATCTTGAAAAAAAGTTTTCTCAAAAAATTAAGAAGCAAAATGTTTTCAACCTTGATAATAATAATAATCCTTCCCACTTAGGATATTAGAATGATTTCTGAATGATCATGTTTTCTGAATGATTCCTGAATGATCATGTGACTCTGAAGATGTCAAAATTCAGCTTTGTCATCAAAGGCATACATGACATTTTATGAAAATAGAAAAAAAGCTATTTTGAATTTCACTAATATTTCACAGTATTACTGTTTTTACGGCAAAATGCAGCCTTGGTGAAAACATTCAAATTGCTTTCAACATTGCTTTCAAAAACACTAGTCAACAGGGCCATTGGGTCTTTTAACACCCACTGTGACTTGCTCTTATTCTTGCATGTGTAAATGAAGCATACAACTGAAAATCTGCAAGAGTGAAACTACTTTTGTCTTTTGACCAAACACATCTTCACACATTACTGTAAAGCAGACAAAACGGAGCGATGCATTTTCTGTTTTATAATCACAGCTGTTTGTGGTGTAATACAAAGCCATTATTGCAAGCTATACAATTCTCAGTTGCAAATGTTAAATTAGAAAATAAAATGATGTGAAACAGTATTTTAAGATGTTCTCTCTTTTTTTCTTCTTTTTTTTTTTTTTTTTTGCTGTAGGAAACGGCTGTGGAAAGAAATCTTTTACCTATGGGTCAGAGATATCTTGTACAACTTCAAAGAGGTGATGTTCAAAATGTACAATTTTGAATAAAATATAGTTATGTGTGACATTGTGCTCTGTTGTTTTTGTGTGCAGTTTGATATGTTTTCTTTAACAAAGGGAAACAGTCATACAGATTTTGTAACATTCATGGAAACTCTTGTATGTGGGAAAGGACTGCACATGACATGAGACAGGATTGAAGAGCAATGATTGAGGAGAATTGTTTAAAAAAAGTAGATGGGGTGAATACATTTTTTATTTGGTCATGATCATTCCGTTCAATCCCGAAGTTCACTGATAAACATGAAACATGAAACGCTCGACTCAACCATATAATTGCATAGAAATGGTTATTTTTTTTATTTTTATTTTGTAACACAAGTTTACCTATTTTCCTACGTACACAAATGGGTTGCTTTATTGATAATTTTTTTTTTGTCTAAATTAACAAAAAAGGTTTGTTTCGACACATGCCAACAATAATAAAGGTAAAAATGAATAGTTTGTCCGGGATATTGTGGAATCAGCTCCCATCGATGATTGTTTCCCGTCGGCCCGTTATGTGGTTACGCTTCACATTCCACGCAGCGACAGTGGGAGTCAGAGCGTCTGTCTCGGGCAAAATCTTGGATGTTTATCGAAGGTAAGTTGCTCTCATATGGAGCATTGAGAATATACATGTTTTACTTGAGGTTTTCGTTTCCATAATTTGCATGATTATATGATTCCCGCTTCATACTATTGATGAGGTGAGGAGAACATGCAGCTTTTCTTGTAACGGTGAAAGTTATTAATGAAAAGAGCATCACCACTTTATCTTTGTTAGCTTACAGAGAGCGTGAAATATTTGACCCGAACCAATCTTTTTCTTAGGTAACTTTTTGAGAGAAATCATTTTTTGTCGTCATTAGCTTGCTTGCTTGCTTGCTTTAGCATAACTGTCCCTTTAAACGCGAGAAATGCCCCCGTCCACGTTTTACCTCCGACATTACAGGTCATATCCAGCTGAAACCATCAAATTCATACATAGGCACTCTGCAATAAAAAGTAAAAAAAAAAAACCTTTGCAACAGATTTACTGAGATATTTAACAAAACGTGCAACTTTACCTGCAATTAGTTTTAAAAAAAAGTGTTATTTTTATATTTTCTTGTAGATTTTGTTAGTAACCCAACATTCTTCAGAATATCTTCTTTTGTGTTATGCAGAAAAAAAGCAAGCCCTACAAGTTTGGAACGACATGAGGGTGAGTAAATGATGATTGAATTTTCTTTTTTCTTTTAAAAAGTATATATTTAATAAATCCCATACAGTTTAAAATATTTACAGAAAGATTTAGCCGCAAAATAAAAGTTTTTGTATCGTGTTTAGATGCTTCTGTTTCTTTCATTTTCTCACATATATTATTATTATTGCCAGATAGAAAAACATTAAAGTGTTAGTTTACCCAAAATGTAAAATTCTGTCAGTAATTACTCACCCTCATGTTGTTCCAACCCCGTAAGACTTTCGTTCATCTTCAGAACACAAATTAAGATATTTTTGATGAAATCTGAGAGCTGGATCACTCCTTCATAGGCTGCTAGGTAACTGATATCTGCCAGCCCAGAAAAGTTAGTAAAGACATCGTTAAAATAGTCCAAGTGACTACAGTGGCTCAACCTTAAGTTTATCAAGCGACCCCCCCCCCCCCCCCAAAAATAACGACTTTATTCAACCATCTCTTCTCTTTCATGTCATTCACCTAAGCTGTTGATGTAGTGTAACAGCGCAGTGCTTCTGGGTTGTACGTCAGAACGTAGGCTCACCACTGGCCGACGCTGGACATGTGTGTGTGCTGGCCAATAGTGAGCCTACATTCTGACGCTGGGCTGACAGATATCAGTTACCTTGCAGCCTATGAAGGAGTGAGCCAGCTCTCAGATTTCATCAAAAATATCTTAATTTGTGTTCTGAAGATGAACGAAAGTCTTACGGGGTTGGAACAACATGAGGGTGAGTAATTACTGACAGAATTTTCAATTTTGGGTAAACTAACACTTTAATGTTTTTCTATCTGGCAATAATAATAATATATGTGAGAAATGAAAGAAACAGAAGCATCTAAACTAAATCTGTCTGTAAATATTTTAAACTGTGATTTATTAAATATATACTTTTTAAAAGAAAATTCAATCATCATTTACTCACCCTCGTGTCGTTCCAAACTTGTAGGGCTTGCTTTTTTCGGCATAACACAAAAGAAGATATTTTGAAGAATGTTGGGTAACCAAAGAGTTTCGTGTGGACTGTCCCTTTAACATTAAGTTTACCTCAAGACACTACTTATAATAGAATATTTTTAATAATAGCTGGAATTTTAATGGTATGTTATGAAAGCTCTGTCTGAATTCATACACACTTTGACATACAAAATAGCATATTGTGCAAAAAATGGTTTGTTTGATGCTTCTAAGATTGTCACGATGAAGCCAGCCAGATAATATTAAATAACACTAAAATCAGCAGAGGTCACACAGGAACATTTAGTATCTGTTACTGGCATAAACAACTTCTATATCTGTATATATCTCCTCTGTTGAAAGGTAACCTGAACCTGGACAGCTGTTTCTCAACTGTACTCTGTATAGTTGCACAATAGAAGGGTTTTGGGAAGCTGGCAGTGAGTCTGCCCTCTCTGTATAAGACATCCCCCACCAGCCAGCTACACACAATGGAAGCAGAAGATCCCTTATCAGCCAAGTTCAGGACTCTGATCGAAGGACTCATGTTGACGACAACCTCAGAGATAGTCAAAATATTTAGCAAAGTGCTGCTGGAGACCAGGGTGGAGATCACCCGAAGCTGGAGGGAGATCGACTTGTTGAAGCAGCATTTGGAGGAATGTGAGCAGCAAAAGACAGAGGCCATCTTCAGGGCTCAGAGGGGTGACTTCAAACGAGAAGATGACGAGATGGAAGTGTCACGTGATCATTCTCTGCTTGGCGTACAGAGCTCAAACACTCTCAGGCCAGGGGATGTGGTGAGTGGGCATGTGTTGTGCTGTCAGTGTTTCCACTTGTTTGTGTCTATACTGATTCAAGCAGTGTTTCCAAAAAACAACACAGAAGGATTTTTTTTATTTGGCCAATTTTGGTTAAATCAATGTTTCTTGTTGGTCATTATCACCAATTCTGACAACCTCACTGACATTTTATTTATTTAATGTTGCATATTTATTTAATGTTTTTGGTTTTTTGTTTGTAGATTATTCTATTGAATCATGTATGCTCCTTTGATAATAAAATGTAAAAAAAAATTATAATTCTGTTACAGGGACCTGAAGAAAGAGCAGATAATGTCTCCGTTGGGAAGAGAGGTGTCAGTCTGGGGAATGCTAAAGCCAGTGGACCAAAGACAGCACGGTCAATCAGACCAGGTACTCATTTTTAAGTTAATGAACTTGAACTTTTTGCAGCAATAAACAAATTACAGAAAAGTTCCACTACAAAATACAAATGAATACTTTATAAAAAAAAGTGGAAATAAAGAACTGTACAGTGTTCTGTAAGTTGTTTTTTTTTCCTCAAGTTTGTTCTTAAAGGGATATTTCACTGCTGGAAAGATGAATGTGTATTGAAATTGGGTCATTTATGTAGTAGAAATGTGAAATTATTTTAGAAGTTGGTGCCTTCTAGACTGAGAAAAGCCAGAAAATTTATTTTTGGCTCATGTGGATGAAAGACGACAACTCCCAGAATGCACTTGCTTCGCTGCCCTACGAGGCCACTCCCAAGACACGCCTATCGGTTACAGAGGGCAGTATCGGAAGAATGATACAACTAGGCTACTAGTTGACTAGAAACTGAAAAGACAGCGTTTTATCGTGAGATCCCCCTATGGGCGGGTTAAAAACATGCGGAACTAGCTCCTACTACTGGCTGTAGTCTCTCGCCTCTGGACAAAAAAGCCTCAGATTTTGCATCATCTGAGATTTTTTTTCCAGACTTACAATACAGAAATCTCTCGTCTCAGGGGGACATGAGGGAGGGAAGCACGGTCATTCGAAAATACTATCGGGTTTCTACTGATACAACGCTTAATGCTAATCGATGAAGTATCCCTTTAAAAATATCACTAGTCACTAAGATGAGTTAAAATGAGAGTTAAAGTGAAACATTTGTGTGGTGATCTTTATTAGTATTTTAATAGGACTGGGTAAAAATTGTATTTAATTTGAGATTCTCATTTTTATGACCCGCTAATGAATGCTGTTTTCAGTTTATGACTGATCAGAGCTTTGTAGCGTCTCTCATCCAACAAAGAGTATTAAGAGTATTTCCACCCGGTATTAAGATGTTTTCGGTGATCCGATTATTAATGGTCAGCCAAGACGCATTACCGTTTACACCTGGTGCTAACATGCGTTTCAAGTATGTCTCCTGTGACCACTTGCGTTCTGATTTCAAGACCCTCCCCTCTTATTTCATGACACTCTAGCCTACATCACTTTTGGCGCAAAAATAGCCTACTATTGAATGAACGAACCCGTGTTTTGTGGCTTAAAGGTTGTATCAGCGATTTCAGGCCCAATCTTTCCTAACGATCCGCTAGCTGCCCGCCCCATAAGCATGCCGTCAAAAAAAACGCGTCTCTGTAGGCAGCCTAGGCTCTGAGATCTGCACACAAAAACAATTGGTTTCACCAACCACTCAAAACCAAAACAAATAGTGTTCCAACCAATCACCGACAGGGATCCGTTGATAGACGCTGGCTTCTTCTTCAGCTCCGACTTCGCGTGCAGCCGTGCACGAGCGCAAAACCTCACAACACCCACCCCCTGTCGGTGATTGGTTGGAACACTATTTGTTTTGGTTTTGAGTGGTTGGTGAAACCAATTGTTTTTTTGTGCAGATCTCAGAGCCTAGGCTGCCTACAGAGACGCGTTTTTTTGACGGCCTGCTTATGGGACGGGCAGCTAGCGGATCGTTAGGAAAGATTAGATGAATGTGATCATGAATGTGAAATCGCTGATACAACCTTTAAGTGGCTTATGCAAATGAATAATATAATATAATATAATTAATATAATTTTTTTATGGAGTGGTGCGGGCTACCTCCCGGAAATGAGTGCAGGTTGGGATGTCTGCGTCTTGTTTTATACGCTTTACGTACTTGTATTACCTTAGAAAAGGCATTCAATGGCCACAAGCTCATTAGTCAGCTAGAAAATGAACTCTAGAGAGGAGGTAATGTTCAACCAAGGGAACAAAGGCTTCTGGGGAGGTGTTTGGCTCGAGGTCATGGTGCAAAGGACCCTAGGTTGATTTTACTCCGAACCATCCCTTTAACAAAAATTTAACTAAACTAGAACTAAAAATATTTTAAAAAATACTTCGAAATATTAAATACTATAATTGTATATAAATAAGATTAAATGAACACCATTATACAATGCATGTTTTGCATCTTGTTATTATAAATAATGTGCTCTCATTGAATTTTAGCAATCCTAATTTTTGCTTTTTTGTTGTTGTAGCTTCATCAGGCCATAAGGTTCAGAAAAGCTTTGCAACTGCTGAAAAGTGGCAAGAGACGAAATGCAAACAGCTTGTGGTAAAACCGAAAATAGTTTGTCCCACCAAGGTGTCACAAGTGAAGGGGCAGAAAGCATCATCAAGCAAGACAACATCACAGCCCACATCTGAAAAATTCAAAAAAAGAAAAATAATCAAAAAGCAGAATCACGCAAATGAAATTAGTGTTGCTCGTGGTCTTCGAGACCGACAGCACCTCAGCATGCAGAGACAATGTCTGTGTTGTTCATCGGATGAGTGCGATAACCCCTCCAGAGCCCAGCAGCAGGTCCCTAGTGTGTATATCTGTCGTAAATGTGAGAGAAGATTTAAAACGGACCTCCTGTTCAAGAGTCACAAGTGCTCAATGCCTCAGAATTGCAACAGGTGTGGGCAGATGTTCACTACCCTTCAGGGGCTGACCGCACATAGTCAGGAGGTTCAACCTCAGCTTAGCTGCAGTCAGTGTGAGCAGATGTTTGCCACTCAGTGCGCTTGGACCGTGCACAAGAGGATCCACACCAACCTTATTGTTCCCGATGAAATTAAGGCTAAGAGGTTCGAGATTCGTCTCGAAAGAATCTCAGACTCCCAGCTGGAGGCTGCTTTGTCCTCAAATAGCTCTCCCTTGCGAAATAACTCTTCAAAACAGAATCTTTTGAGTGAACCGAATCCGGCTTCTGCAGGCACAACACCTGGACCTGCAGGCACAACACCTGGATCTGCATGCAAACACGTTGCAGAATCCACGACGGTGAACGTACCTGAGACCAGCACGTCACAACTATCACCCCAAAGTGTAGCAGAAAACCCAGACTCAAGACCAGGAAACATGTCGGATTCAGGTGTTGGACAGTCAAGTGTCAGGAAAGTATATGCCGTCATGTCATCTGCCTCTTGCCAAATTCAGATTAGTGAAGATGCAAATGAATTGGAGTCAGCAACTGCACATGAAACTGAAAAAGTAACAGATGAAGGAAAAAAGCCCAGTGCAAGTGATGAGTCCGGACTCTGTACTCCGCCGCGAAAGCGGAAGATGACAGGTAATATTACAAAAATAGAACATGTTGATTGAATGACATACAGAACTTGACTGGATTCGCTGTTATTAGTATTCTCGTGCAGATTTATTTGTTAATTAAATTCTCATTGCTGATGTTTTTTTCTGTAGATTGTTCTCATGATGCATACAATGGTGTGTTTCCTGTTGAAAATATTCTGAGATGGAGAAACAATAAGGTAGGAATACACTGCTTTTATGCATCATCCCATGAGCCCTTAAATCATTGTAAAGAAAAGAAATGTCATCATGCTTTAATCTGACATCCATTTTATTTTTAAAGGGAAGAAATGAAGTTCGGGTCAAGTGGATGCCTTGCACATTGTGGTAAGTCTTCCTCATCTGATTTCACACCACCAAAGAGAACCACCAGTAGCATTCAGCTTAACCTAGTTCTGTTCATAAAAGTGTAAGTCAGTGGTTTGTCACTGGAGTTGATAATCATATATAGGTAACACGTCCTAACAATGAGGTTTCATTAGTGAACTTTAGTTAACTACATTAGTGAAAGTGATGTGATGTGTAGCCAAGTATGGTGCTCTGCATTTCCCCCATCCAACTACACATTGAGTAGTGAATACATTTACTAATACATTATTAAAATCTAAAGTTTTATTTGTTAACATTAGTTAATGTACTGTGAACTAACATGAACAAACAATGAACAACTGTATTTTTATTAACTTACTTAACGATGAATAAATACTGTAAGAAATGTATTGGTCATTTGTTAATGTTAGTTAAAGCATTGAAGGGATAGTTCAGCCAACAATGAAAATTACCCCATGATTTACTCATCGTCAAGCCATCCTAGGTGTATATGACTTTCTTATTTCAGACGAACACAATCGGAGATATATCATAAAATGTCATGGATCTTCCAAGCTTTATAATGGTAGTGAAAGGAGGATGAGATTTTCGAAGCCCCAAAAAAGTGCATCAATCAGTGAGGATTTCTTTAAGACTGCAAGGGAAGCTCGGCTTCCCCTATAATGTAAAAAAATGAATGGGTCAAATATGTACTATTGTGTTATGTAATGCGTTAGAAAACGTTCATCTCAAAGACGAGTTCGTTCAGAATCAGTTACATATAGCAGGTCGGCTGAATCGATTGCCTTCTCATACATTCCCGTAGCGTCACAGTGCATTTCCCTGATGACGCCCAGCGTCCATTGACTTCAGTGGGGCTGCTTTGAACAGTTTTTTTCAGTGCTTCGAAACTAGACGGTCATTGGATAAATGCTGCGATTATGTCCCGCCCACGGACGCTCAGCGTCTCTGGGGGTGAATGAGGAGTGGGCTGGCCTGGACTCCGGGCTTCTGCGTTATGATTGGAGAGTCTGTCGCAAGGCTGATCTCCTTTTGATTGACAGCGATTTCATACAATAAAAAGTCGCTGATGCTGAAGCTGTTCGAGCTCAGTCCCATCGCAGATTTTTCAAGTGTAGTAGAAAGACAAACTGTTGCAACCTATTTCTTGGTATTTGCTTGTCGAAATTGCTAGCCAATTTTCATTATACATTTCATACAATTATACATTTATACCTTTATTATATTAGTACTTATTATATTTTTTATATTATTATTAGTAATAATTAATAATTATTAAAATAATAAAAAAATATATTATTAGTAGTAGTATTATTATACTTTATTATATTATTATTTATACCTTTATTATATTATTACATTTATACAATTATATTTAACTCTGCTGGCCATTGAGAGGATACTGTGGTCAAGTCACTGGAAAAGACGCCTAGTTGGTACGACTACGGTTTCTTGAAAAGGAATGTAGAATTTACGTATAAATAAATGGACAATTTTTATGATTTAGGCCGAAAATGAATGAGCTTCCCCTCTTTGAAAGACCAGCAGCGGTAATAAGGCCTTAAAGACAAACTCATTTACTTTTCCGTTATAATGACCCCTTTAATTTAGACACTTTGGTGTGGTGGCAGCTCCCAAAGCTGAACTCAGTTAATTATTTTTAAATAAATTTGGATTGCCGGCAGGTTTAAACCTTTTTTCTTTTTTCTTTTTTTTTTTTTATCCCTGAAATTTAATTTTCTATTTACATTTTATTTACTTTTCTCAGTGGGGCAAAGTTTCAGAACACGTGGGAACCAGCTGAAAGCTTTCCAGGATATTTGGATGACAAGAATGAAGAACCAAAGAAAGACTAGAAGGATCAGAAATGATGTATATTGTATAGTATGCTTTTATGAAGTTCTCTGTTTACACTAAGCATGTGTGCTTTACAATGCAGTTAATTTAATGAATGTTTTTTCTCCATGCCATGTTTTTCCTGCAATATATCATGGTTGTGACCAGTTCCACACAGTTACCCTAGATAGATGAGTAGTGAAGTTAAATAGGTAACATTACATTTAATACATGGTCTTAAGTGCCTGAGATCAAAATCTTTGCTTTATAGCTTGTCATTATTGTATAGTAATTTAGTTTGACTTCAGACGTATTTGAGTGTTGAATGTGTATGTTTACTTCTCTGCAATCCGTGGTTAAGATTGGTTCCTTTTGTTAGGTGTTGCTCAGTGTTTTAGATGTTTGTGGTGAGCCTTATATTGATGGATTCTTTTTATACCCAGCAGTCGGATTTTAAAATGCTATTAATTGACACAAATAGTTGTGGATTTTTGTCTTTAACACTAAATATCCGTTTATTAGGCCTATCCAGTTAATGAGGAATGCCTCTACCTGCTTTGGACTTGATATACTAAAGAATTATAATGTGGCCATACGTTTGGTTTTTGCAACAGTTGTTGCAGGCTGGCAAAATAAAGTGGTAGATGTATTGAAACGCACACTAAATTGAATAAACCATTTTTAAACCTGCAAGGCTCTGTAACTTCACCCATCCATGACATGCCATTATTTTCTGTCAGATTTCTCTGTCTGTATGTTTCTCTGCTCTGGAAAAAAATCTCTTCATATGTTTATAGTAACAATATTAAAAACTAACATGCATAAACGGGAAAAGCTGCAAAGCAGAATCAACATGGTAAATAAATACGTGAACTGTCCTGCTAACCACAATTAAATGCTACCTCTGAGTCTTCAAAAAGCAATGCTAAAATACGGTGCTAAAATGTTGATCGATTATCTTTAGAATTTTTTTTCTGTTTGTCCCATACTGTATTTCAGAACAAATATGTAGGTTGGTTGTGGCTTTCACAGCTATGAAACTCTTAAATGTTTGTGAGTAAACCTATTTCCTTTGGCCAAACAACTTCCTGCTGCAAGAGAGTGTTGCAGTGCGAATGGATTCTGGTCTCAGAACAGGCGTTGGTGTCTGAATTGTCGGAAATAACCTTCAGTGAACAGGCAAAACTGATCCCATTACAGCAGCTGGTAGTGAACGTACTGAAAGCGGGAAGGAAAACAGAGTGAATTACAGAGAATTTCACCTGAAACGCAAGTAAAAGAGAATCTAACACTTGACTAAAGAAGTAAATTACTGCGATCTGTTTAACTAAAGAAGTAAATGACTGCTTTCTGCTTAACAAAAATTCTATATTCAATTGCCTTCTTTAAGTTTGTTTTAGTAGGAAATCACCAAGTATTTTCCTTTAACTGTATTTAAGAGACTATACCAATAACAACACTGATGGAAACATAAAAAAAAACCCTTGTACAATGGGAGTGGGCAGAGAACGGTTTTACTTCCTTTGACTGGAAATATTGCAGGCTTTCAGAAATCAAGCAAACACTGGACTGACAACAATGGTGTTATCATGCTTAATGACAGGTAAGATTTAAAATTAAATATCTTTAAAAAAAAAACAGATTTAAAATAAATTTCATAAAATAAGTTCTATCATGCAATTTCAGTGTATCTGTTACAGGGAAAAAGGCTTGGTTACACAATGTTGTGTGCATTAAGCATATATTTTTAGTTAAACTTAGTCAATGTTTTTTAGTTAAAACAGCTCAGTTATCCTTAGAAGATTCTAATATATCCAAGTCTGTGATTTTGAGTAAGTGGAAAAGTCCTGTTAGTGCCTGACAATTTATGTTTTAGAAAGACTTTCACAGTGCAAGGGAGTAACTTGTTTCTACTCTGGCACAGGCAGTATATTTCTGATAAAGTGAAGCAATGTACAATATGGTCTTTATACATATACATGCAGCCACAACCAAACCATAAGCTCTATTCTTCAACACTGGAAACCCCAAAAACGTCAACATAACAGAAACCATTTTAAATGTCAAACATTACTGAACATTAAACTTTAAAAACACATAAAATAACACAATTTCAACATTTAATCTCTGAGAATGTTGAGAACTAACAATCCAACAATTCATTTCGGTTAATGCAAAAAAAAAAAAAAAAACTTTCATGTTGTCCCAACACAAATGGATTAAGTAATCATACATTTTACATTGAGTGGATTGAACACAAAGCAATTAAGTTAGGACAAAATATATAGCAATTGTGTTGCTTCATGATTATCTTTTCTTTCTGCCAGTTCTCCTAATTCTCCCCCTAAACCATTTGGAAGCAGTACAATTGAAAGAAGTTAACCTTGGAGAGACAGTGGTTTTAAAGTGTAACATCTCTTTCTACAATGACATCCACTGGCTGAAGATGAGTGAGGGGCGGCCAATGGCTCTGATGGTCACAAGTCTAAAACATAATGGAGAACTGTCTGTTGTCTGGAACTATAATGAAAGTCGTTTTGAGGGTTTTATGGAGGAGCAAATGACTGGACTAAGAATTTCCCAAATCTCCACTAGCGACCTTTCCACATACCACTGTGCAACATTATATAAAAAACACTTGGATTTCGACAATGGAGTGCAACTATACAGTAAGTGAGGGCATTGGATTTCTTGAGATATATGTGAGCATTATAATTGTTTTTTTTTCCTGCTCACCTTTTATATGTTGTTTTTAGCAAATCAACAAAGCACAGAAAAACCCTTTGATCATCTAAAAGGTAAGAGTAAAAGTGCTGCTTTTCTATATATTTGGAAACACTCACTTGTAGTCCTTTTACTGATATATGTTTTTGAATTAAATATAGCATAACATTTTGTGAGCAAAATTCTTTCCCAACCCTCAAGATAAGCTCTTGTTTATTACTTATTCTCTTTATTTCCTAAAACCAGATTTGTCAGGAGGTCTTAATGGACTCTCTCTGCATTACCAAGTATTTGCAGCAGTGTTGTGTGTTGGCCTACTGGGAATGTTACTGGCGGTTTCTGTGGTGCATATGAAGACCAGAAAGAAAAAAATAATCCACAACATTGAAAAATAATTCCAAAGCCGTTTAACCCCTCCCCCATGTGTCACAGGTTTTTATTTAATTTTTTATTATTTGTTTACTTGGTAAAGATCATTTCATAGGGAGTACAAATCAATTTACTCAGTAGATTTTGTTTCTTTCAAAAATTCCATGTTGTAATCTTGTAGAATTATCTTTGTCTACTTTCACTTGTGATCTAATATCCAGGGTGGCCTCAATTCTTAATAAATCAACAACAAAAAAAGGATGTAAGATATTTGGTCTTTATGTCTTCCTTATAACAGTATCATGCATGTGGTGTTTTAAGTAATTGAATTGAATGATAGCTTAGTCAATGTAAGGACCATATTATTTTAGTTCAGTGTTTATCAACCAGTTTCAATACTAGACTGTCAATTCATTCTTCACAGAAGTGGCTTATTCAGTGTTGGAAAGCCTCTCCATAAACCTGTAAAAAAGGCCTCAAGTGGCTTTGAGTTAAAAGGATAAATTCACCCAAAATTTTTAATTAGCCTATGATTTACTCACCTTCAAGCCAAGGTGTACATGACTTTCTTCTTTCAGACGAATACAATCAGAGTTATATTAAAGAATCCTGGCTCTTCCAAGCTTTATAATGGCAGTGAATGGCTGTTTCTGTTTTGAAGTCCATAAAAGTGCATCTATCCATGATAAAAGTTCTCCACGCGGCTCCGGGGGTTAAATAAAGTCCTTCTGAAGCGAAACGATGCGTTCGTGTTGGAAAAATAGTCATATTTAAAACTTAATCAACTAAAATAACTAGCTTCCAACAGATGGCCGTACGCATCGATTTAATGTGAAAAAGTAACCCTTGACCTTGACACAAAATGCATTGATGAACACGGAAGCAGAGGATAGAGCAAAACAAAACACCAGTCACGAATTAGAAGTTTAAAATGAGAATTTTTAAAGAGAAATATCAGAGGAGCTTGAGTTTGTTGGCCAGTCCTAGTTGTTTGAACCACGAGAGGCGTCAAAGCTTATACGCTACTCATACATCCTACGTCATACATCGTTAAGTGTTACTCTTTTGGCGTAAGTCGACTTGCGTAGGCCGTCTGCCGGAAACTAGTTATTTTAGTCGATAAAGTTTTCAATGTGGATATTTTTCTTAGACGAACCCATCGCTTTAATTCAGAAGGCCTTATTAACCCCCCCAGAGCTGTGTGGATTACTTTTAGAATGGATGGATGTTTCAAAACAGAACCAGTCATTCACTGCCATTATAAAGCTTATAAAGCAATTACAAAGCTTGGAAGAGCCAGGACATTTTTTAAAGAGCCATGAAGTTTTTTAATATAACTCTGATTGTATTCGTCTGAAAGAAGAAAGTCATATACACCTAGGATGGCTTGAGGCTGAGTAAATCATGGGGTAATTTTCATTTTTGGGTGAACTAACCCTTTAACTTCAGCAAAGGCTGCTTCTCAATCGAAAGGCTGCATATCTCGACTACCTGCAATCATCCACAATCCTTTGCACACATTCATTTCACAAAAAAGCATTAGCAGAAAATGAATTGGCACTGAGCTTGTCATAATTCACTGCATAATTCAAGAAAAAAAAGATTTTGTAGATAAAGGCATAATGTTTTTTGTTTTGTTGTAAATTAATAATAAACATAATACTAAACTATACATAGTTTAAACCACTGGGTGGCCACAGATGGCTGTCATTACTGCATTAATAGAAAGAAAGTTAACAAAGATTTTTAATATAAAGTATTTTTTTTTAAATCATAATATTAATAATATTTTCATTTCGCAACGTCTGAGGCAGAATCTAACCCAAGATACACTGCAGAGTTAGTTTCAACACAAATAGCACTTGGGTGGGTTGAGGAAGCGATGCCAGATAAGGTTTTAATTTGCTCAGATTCAGAGGCATCACTCTCAAGCCTCCAAACTTTCCAAGTATGTCGAAGAAAGAAAAAAAAAAGGTTATTTTATATAGTAAGGCGTATGGGAGTTTTAGTACACTTTTTCTGAGTACCGCACAAGGACATGAAAAAGCAGACAAAATGGCGTATAGGAAGAACTTAAACTGGATAACAACTGAACTTTTTTGAATTTTAAGCAGGGTATAGGAAAGTGTCAGATTCAAGAAGCATGTTGTAATAAATTGCAGAAATACTGGGGAACATGTCAGAAAGTCATACATTTCCATAAAATACAAAGTATTTACAACATTTCATATAATGGGCGTAGGTTTCCATTTCCTGACATATAACCTTCACAGACCTGTGTGTCTAATATATGTCAGGAAATGGAAACTGTAGATGATTAAATACCAAACATGAACAGGAAACAATTAAAGGGGATGTCTAATGCTATGTCATGCATTCTGACTTATTTACACTGTTAAAGAGTATTCTCATGCGAAACATGGCCACATTTAAAAAAAACGTATTTCTGTGCCAAATACACAGATTCGTAAGGTTTGGAAAGGTGTTTTTTTTTCTTTTTTTTTTAATAGACTGGTATGGCCCTGTATGACGTCATAAAGGACGGAAGTTCTTGTATGGGCACTTCTCCCGTGCATACATTAACCAGAGCGAGCAACGCCCATAAAACGAAATCAACAATAGGCTTGTTTGAGATGAGCAAAATCTGCGCAGAACTGATCACCGGTGATCAGCGCGAGATGCATGCCGGTTAGAAATGTGTCCGAGTGCGGTCCACCTTGCTCTGATGTCATGCTGACGTATGTCAAAAATCTCTCGCCGAGCGCTATGTCGGATTCTGCAGTCGAGTGCAGCGACGACACAGCTTAATTATCATTGGTTTAAACAACTGTGATGTATTATTCTCTTTTAAAATGTTTGATTTTAAAACTCTGATATCATGTTTTATGTGTATATGTTATGTGTGAATATTCCCAATCTATCTGACAGTGCGATCTCTTTGGGTTATGCAATTTAATTTTTATAAACAAATAAAATAAATAAAAACACTCATGTCTGTATTAAAGAAAAAATGATTGATAAACATGTATTTTGGAATGGAATTAAATAACAAATACTTTGGGTGTCTTGTTCATTTTATTTATTTTCATATAAAAGCAACAGAACTTGAATTACATCCAGTTTATTAGCAACATTGTGCACGAGCGTGAATCCCGCGATATCCATCTTTGATCTCTGATCCACTACGAGAAGAGAGAACTGTCCAGCTTGCCTGCGCTTTTTTCACTCCTTCTCTCGCATACATTTCAGGCGAGGCAAGGCGCATCTCAAACAAGCCTACTGTCACCAAATAAGTGTGTTTTTAATTCAGAGGGAAAGATAACCTTGTTAAGCTTCCCAAAGAACCCATGCGTTAGGGGAACAGTGGATGCAGTTAGTTTTTTCCTGGGCAGCAACGGAGTTGTGCAAGTGTGTGCTTGTTTGTTTCCGGCATTTCGATGACAAAAATGTTTTATAAACACGGCTCAGTTCGACGCTGGATTTACAGATCGTTTAAAACTGAAAGATGGAGCGGTTCCAGTGCTAAAATATCCCGGTCGTGAGTCGGAATAGCAGGCGGTAAGTGTTTTATTTTGTTGGCAGTCGGCGTGTAAGTAACTAAAGTAACTAAGTCCATTGTGACGATGCTCGTAACTCTTTAGCTCCGCCCACGGCACGCCTTCAGGAGCTCGGCTGTTTTCGGAAAGAATCGGTAGGACAGCGGATCTGTCTTTTATAAATCTGATAACTAAAGACTTCGGAGATATGAGGGATGCAATACTACTCTATATGTACTAAAGATTAACATGAGATAGGCAGTAACTGTGTGTGTTATGTGCCCTTTAAACTTATAAGAAAATTAAATGCTTTAGGAGAGAAGAATTCACAGCAGCATTTTAAATATAGGACCAGAAACTTGTAGAATAATATGGGCAATAATGTGGCTCCTGAAAAAAGAAAAAGAAAAAATAGGACACAGAATGTGTCATATGATGTATATTGAAACAGAATATAGTAAATCTTCCTGGTATTCAATCTTTGCCATACTCCAGCACAGCAGGTGGCAGCGTACCTTTTCAGTTCGTAGGGGTAACGTTACCTTTTCAGAAGAAGACACGTTTTTGTTGTGTTACAAGTTACATAATACATTTTTGATTAGTGGATATTTGTTAAACAAAACGTTTTATTTAGAAAAAAAGTTAAGAAAGTAACTTAAAATCGCTATATTAAAGATTCTGGGGTTTGTTTTAACGATTGTTTTCTTTCACTTTGAGCATTTCACGCAATGAAATGCCCACTTCTGATCGATTAATAGCACTGTGATTACTTTTTACATTCAGTGGAATAGAGCCTATAAAATTCGGAGCAAGATCTTGAAACCGGACAGGTGTGGAAAATCTATATATGGAGGTGCTATTGTTTGAACATTTTCAAGCGTGTATTTGTCATCTAAACATATTCTGCATAACCAGTTGTTTTAACCACTAATAGGCCTTTTGAATACTTATGTTTAACTGGTGCCTTAATAAAAAAAGCAATTAAAGTTAAAGCAAAAAAAAGTTAATCAAAGCAACAACTTTATTTTTACTAACTTTTAGATTTATAATTGATATATTTTATGTTATAATTTATAACTATTTATTAATAATATATTTATGTATTAGTTATTAAGGTCGTTAAATTGTATTAATATTTGCTTTCAGTAATCTTTAATCTCTCTGTTTTAATACTCAACAAATTATGTTGAAACTGTGTAAGACACAAATGATTGACTGGAAGTGCTTCTTTCAGTCTATCACCCTTTTTGTGGTTAAATAAATTGCATTATTTTGTCTAAATTAAGTCTTATTCTTGCTTTCCCTCGTAAATGCTCCAGTTTAAGAGTCAAACTATGATGCCATTTTGTCATGTACCAGCCAGGAACCCATCAGGGATCCCCAGTTATTGTCTTCTATTACTCTTTGGTAAGATGCCAATTTCTATTCTTTAGTGAAATAATATATTGTGATTTCTCTTGTTGATAACTTTTTAAATAAGCAATGTGGTCTGTCCACACATTTAGCTGCTTATTGAGCTCTGTTCAACTTTGTTGCATTGCATCATCAATGGTTACTATCGCTAATCACTTTGTCATTGCAAAAGCCTGTCACTTCCATACACATTACAGTGTTTTAATTAGTTGCTATTTAAACTAGCTTTTTTGTTTGTTTGTTTCTTTTTATAATGAAATATGTCAATCTAAAATACATTTTTATTTCTGTCTTCCCTGCTCGCTATAGCTGCCTGTCTGAGTGAAAAAGTCCCTGATGCGGTGAAAGTTAGGGATACTGCAATTATCCCTTGTAACGAGACTTGTAATGGCAATCTCTTATGGGAATTAAAAACTAAAAATGAAAGGTTGGATGTCATGAAATGTGTGCAAGGGAATTGCACAGAAGGATATAGGTTTGAGAAGAGAGTAAGCATCTCTGAAAAGGCTGGAAACCTGTCTCTAAAACTGTATTCTGTTGTGTACAACGATGAAGGCTGGTACAAAGTCTTGTGTGATTCAAAGTTTCTTTGTAGATTTCACTTGGAAGTTTTTGGTAAGTTCTGTCTTCATTAGTTAAGCATGATAATAGATCATTTATTTCATTGGAAAGTTTACCGTCCTAGTTTGCTTGCCACTGTTCGATGTGATATCATGCTTTGTTTTGTGTCTTTTCATTGTTTAGTCCCCACTACTGTGAATGCCACAACCAGAAGCAACGTCACACTACCCTGCTACGCCCGTACAGAGAAACGGATCGCTGACGATGCTGTGAACGTCTTATGGAAAAAAGATGACCAAATTGTGTTACAAGTTCAAAAAGGAATTACAAATCATGGTTCAAGTTTTACAGGCAGGGCATCGGTTTCACTACCTCATTATAAGGACGGAGATCTATCGCTCACCATATTCGGGGTCACCACGGCAGATAAGGGATTATATCGGTGCTATCACAATACAGAAGAGGAACATGGGCATCCTGGTGCTGTCACTCTTAATGTTATAGGTTGTTGAATGTTATTTTTTTTCCCAGTGTTTCTTTTTCTACAGAAAAAGAAAGGCTTATTTGACTAAAATGTGCAATTTTTTTCTTCAGCTCATCAAAAGTTCTATGCAAAGAAGTTTGGCGACAATCTCACCCTTGACCTGTTCGGCTCAGACCCTGTGGCGGTAACTTTCACTGGTTCAACTGAGACCCGGGTTTGCAGCGTGAGGGGAAACGATGCTGCGTGTTCACCTGAATACGCCAACAGAGTATCTGTCGTGAATTACTCCCTCGTGCTGGGCATGTTGACATCTTCTGATAGTGGGACGTTTACTGTGAAAGACAAAATGGGTGAAGTCATTAGTATCAACACTGTCACTGTGGAGGGTAAGTTTTATCGTAAAAAAAAGAATAATCAGATTTTCAATGACAAATTTGCTAAGCTTTTGTATTCTCTTTTCTGTCGTCCACAGGTGTGACCCAGAGATATTACTACGTACCTCCGTCTGTACTGATTGGTTTTCTTCTCAGTTGCATTTGTCTGTTCTTTCGGCGTCATAGAAAGTCACAAGCGAATGCAAATGAGTCTACTGGGGATACAGAGCCACTCAGAGAGCCTGCATTCATCGGATTGTCACAACAAGAAACTAGCCCAAATATTCCAGAGGAGTCTGACGTTTATGCACGCACACCTGTAGAGGAGACCATGCCTATGATGGTGACCTCTGAGAAGCAGGACAAAACTGAAGAGGATTAATCTAGATTACCTCTGGAATAAGACTAGGAGAAACAATGTAGGATACTTTTAGGAAAAAGTATAGTTCTTCTGCTGTACTGTATGCTATGAGAAATATGGCATTATTTTTAAGGTACTCTTGGGGTAATTGCATAACTGTGCCATTGAACAATATGTGAAACACAAAGAGAAAGGAGTTGTTGTTTTTTTAAGCTCAGGAATGCCTAATACTAGGAAAACATGAACTGCCATTTCTTTGTGTAAAACATTTTTAAAGGCAAATGTTACTAGAAATCATGCAAACAGGAAAGGGCACATGTTTTTAGGTTTTTGTAGTTGCTTCCAGTTAGCCACAGAATGTACACGGAGTCTTTTCCTGATTAGCTTATGTGGCTGACAGACATCTGAGGTCGTTAGGGTTGAGTAAGACGTGATGGAACTGCATACTCTTACCATAATGGAACCAACTTCCAGATGTCAGATACATTGCACTTTTGCTAATATTCTAAAGCTTTAGTTTTTATTTTTATTTATAAAAGTTACTTTTTATAAAAGTTAAATTTATGTTAAGTTACTGAAATAGTTTTAGTTGAATGTCTTTATTAGTTAACCTTTGTGTTCCCATTTCACATTAAATGACTGTGATCATGACAAATTCAAATGTTGTTTACAGAAGATGAACATGTATTAAACTATTTTTTAAACAAAATGTCTTAACTTTTTTGTTGTCTACTGTGCACAGTGCTAATAATGATGTTTGTTTCTCTACAATTTGAGAAGATTAAATGATTGAACAATCTGATATTTTTCAGTTATGATCTCTTTTTCTGTTAAGTCCCAACAAACGTACACAAGCTTAAAAATGTGTACTTGTTCATGTAGAATATAAAAATTCACAATAAAGGTTTATGACCTGCCTATACTCATTTATGTTTTTATTACTACTGTTTCCCACATTTTAAAATGATAATAAAGTTATAAAAAATTAAACCCAGTATAGGTGTTTTGTCATGATAAACAAACAAAAAAAGGAAATCAAACGATTTTAGATTCTGCAAAGTAACAAAAAAATTTTATATGATCATGTCATAAATTATATGTTTGACATGTTTTGTAATGTAATTAACCTATGGATTTACAGCACTTATACATAAATAAGCGAAAATCCCCAGCTAAAACCAAGTTTTTTTTTCTTCCAATATTTATAAATACTGTATGTAAGTAGACATTGTTTTAAACCATCAGGTCACAATTACAGGTTTTCAGTTAGGGCTGCTTTTGTGGTCTCATGGTCTATAGGGCTGGCATTTGTTGACTACATGACAATGCGAATGATCTAAGACCTAAGACATTCAGACCAGGAGCAATGAGAATATAACACAAACAGTGTTTTCATATAGGTCAAGAGAAAAACTACAGCTGAGACCACATTTTTGTTTTCATCTGTCTGTGCAGGTTACAGTGAATGTGATGTCATGTGACGTATGCACTGATGTACATCTGTGAACGTTTAGTCCAAAATCCTTAAAAACTCAAATGACCACAAATTCTTCCAGAATCCTGGTGGTGAACTTAAAAATATATGAATAACAAAACCATAATGCTTCCCAATACCCCACTGATAAACACAGCTGGATTAGTGTTGAACTCTAATTGGTTGAACTAGACCATCCAGCTCAATAAAAGACTGGAGATCTACTGTACTGTACTGTACATGACAGAGCAAATCACTGCTGGAGTGACATACAGGTGGGTGCCAGCAACATTTTTGCTATTAAAAGATGATTTGAATATCAGATTCAGACTGTGTCATTTTAAAATGTGCTGTTTGATGATATTTTTCAGATTGTAAGATGAAGAACTTTGTTGTCATCTTTATGGTACTGGCCATAATGGCTGATGTGAGTACATTGATTCACTCTAATCCATTTTTATCATGTTATTTTCTTTTGGTAATTCATGACTGATCAATACATGCTTTAATCACTCCGATACCTTCTTCTCTTTTAGATCACCTCAGCCAAGGTAAGATCATTCATATCATCAGGATCATCTTGTGTTAAGTTTGTTAATATTGACGCTTTAAGCTGCACTTATTTTTAGAAGCTGCGTCTGATCAACGGTCTGAATGGTGGTCTGGTTACCGGTGGGAATGGAGTTAACCCTCAACTGGTGGGTGGTCTGAATCCACCCATGTTTTCTGGTGGTGCTGCTGTTATAGGACAGCCTCCGTTTACACAAGTAGGAACTGATGATTTACCACTTAAGTGCGTTATATCCCACTGGGATAATGTTCTACATAGGTGATTAAACTCTTTTGTGTCTGACAGTTTCTGCCTGGAGCCGCTCTTTCTCCATATGTGCTTCAGCAGCCACCTGTGGCCGCAGTTCCCTACGCTCCACCCAACATGGGACCTCAGTTGGCTTATCCTTTCGCTCCCTCTAACGGGGTATTCATTCAGGTTCATTCACAACGTTTATGTGTAACAATATACATCTATTTCCAATCTAATCTGAACCATGTTCTGATAAACAGGGGCTGCCGTATTACATTGGTGGGCCCCAGAATCAACCAGGGTTATTCCCTCCTCAGCAGCAAGTTGCGGTAAACAAATCTTCTAGTTGCTAGTACTACGCTAATGCTAAAAAGTCAAAGCATGGACTACAAATTATGTTTCTGGAACTTTAGGCTGGACAAGGCCCTATTGGAAACAATCAAGCTGCAGGCCTAATACCACCAGGTTCACTGACTAGATTTAAGGTAAGTTTTATCATGCAATTTCATAGCATCAACCCTCCGTCCATCATCAAGTATTTCCACAGATTTTAATCCTGAGAAGGAATGATTGCTTTTTTTTATTTTTTATTTTATAAAACATACAGGAGAAAAAAAAAAATCTTCTTTCTCAAAACCCTTGTTTTTTCAGGCACTGATGGTCAATTTTGTAGAAATTGTGGAAAGAAAACACCCAAAATGCATATTTATTTGTTTGTTTTATTACACTTTATCTGTTTGTATCTGCTGATTTCAATTACAGTGCATATCTTTAAAGGCTGTTTTTTGTTTTCTTCTCATGCACGATAAGCTAGAAATCTCCTCTTCAGGAGCACTTACACCAAACTTTACAGTTTTATTCCTATAATATATTCTGAAGGTATTTTATAGTTTGTACATAATTTACCTGATATATATTCAACATTTTACTCCTAAAAACATGGTGATTTATTTTTTAAAATTATTTGTATTTGTTGACAGTAGTTTCTGATTTATGGAGTGATAAAAAGCGATATCCAAAATATCCAAATCTTTAACTTTAATATAGCAAAATGAAACATGAATTTTGAATCTGGCTTTTTCCAATATTCAGATTTCCGTGCTGTGCATTTATGCAAATTAGTGCATATTTATTTAGATAATGGCTCATTTGCATATTTGAACAACATTTCAATAGATCTTTTTTTTCAAGTCAAATCATTTCTGTTCTTTAAGTTCTTGGTACAAAGTGTACCTGTAACTCGATTGTTTAGCAGTGTTTTTGCAGCATTCAAAAGGCAGAATTCTTGTCATCCACCGTTCTAACTGTTAAATCATTCTTCATTTTCCTCAGCGCTCCTTCCTCAGAAGGACCACAAGACCACCTGTCTCAATCACCCAGGTATGTAGAAAAATCTGAAATCTAATGGGTGGTACATTCTAATATAATTCTGACTTTGTCGTCTGCATACAGATCCCAGCTCAGGTCAGCCCAACTGTGTCTGGAAATTTGAGTGAAAGACGTGTTTGAATCGCTGAGGTGTGTTTTACATGCTTTGTTAGACATATATTTTAATGCACATTAATCATTACCTTTGCTGAGAAGCTGTTTGTTTCTTTTCACAGATACTTTCAAGATATCTCTTCTTTTCTACATTGTCATTTTCTGTTCACGATATTACATAATCATTGCTGATAAGTAAAATGTATTCCTTATGCACTTTCTAATTGTCTAACCCTTTGCTTTTTACTGACAAATCATCAGCATGTGTAATACATGTTTATACTGAATACTAAATAAAAGTCACTAGTTTGTTGCAACTGTGAATATTTTCTCTTTTGATTTTACACTCTATTGTGTTATATTGCCATCTACTGTATTCCTGAAGTCATTGTGAACATTTTTAAAGGGAAAAAATAACATCATAAGGTTAATACTATCATGATGATTATGATCACCATCACCACTGTTTAAAAAAAAGAAGAAGAAGAAAAAAAGAAGATTATATCCAATTGTCTTTGTTTTTTTGCATTCTCAGTCACTAAATTGTCTCAGTCCCTCACAATGCAACCAGCTCTCCATTAAGGATGTGTATTCTTTCTCTGACGAAACTCATTTCTGATGTGGGCACTGACTAGACTAAAGAAAACCATAACAACTATTATGGTTCAGACTAAAAGCATGCCGAAACTGTGGTTGTATCAGAAAAGATTGTATTACCACAAAATAGCATCAGGACTGAAAAAGACGCAACTCTTCAAATGTTATACAGACATAATAAAGACAGTAAACTGCTTAGATTTGATCATACATTTTGGGGTCAGTACGATTTTTTTGCGTTTTTATTTATGCAACAATCAACAACTTACAGTACACAATCACATATATATTCCACACAACTGATAACACTACACATGTACAAACAGAGATAAAAAATTTTTTTAAAAACATGAATCGCCGTAAACAATACACAAAGGGGTCAGTAAGATTTTGTTTGGTTATGCTTTGATTTGGCATGGATGCATGAAATTGATCAAAAAAGACAGTGAAGACTTTTAAAATAAATTCTGTTCTTTTGAACTTTCTATTCATAAAATACAAAATTTAAATACACTGTAAAAAAAAATTACATTCCCAAGTGAAAAATTTCAAGTGACCGATAACATCTACATTTTTCAATTAGTCTGACGTATTATTTCTCATTGAGCCAATGTTAACAGACTATTGCAACAAGAATTTCACTTGGGCCAATTGAAAAATGTAGATGTTCACTTGAAATTTTTGATTTGGGAGGGTTAGAATTTTTTTTACAGTGTAAGAATAAGAACTTAATAAGAAGAACTTATGCAGTGTTGGGTGTAAATAAGCACACTGAGAAAATAAAAAGGTACAAAAGCTGTCACTGGGACGGTAACCTTTAAAAGGTACTAATATTTTGGTCTTTTGGTACCGATATGTACCTTTGAGGTACTTATATGCACACTTTAGGTACAGAGGTGTACCTTTTGAAAGGGTACCGCCCCAGTGACAGCTTTTTGTACCTTTTTCCTGAGAGTTTAACGCAAGTTACTTTGTCTTCACATTTATTGACTGGCAGCTCTCCCGTCCCCATGTTGGGAGAACTCGTGAGTAGGGTGCAGAGGCGTTGTGTCTGCTGGGTGAAGTGCCACAAGTGCCTGGATCAATGTTTTTGTTGATCCTGGAACAACTTTCCAATCAACCAATCAGATTTGAGGGACAAGTTTACAGTTTATGTCAAGTTTAGGCTTAGAACCAGGGTTAGGTGCTTCTTCATCAGTGTTATTCACCTATCATCTCCCTCTGATTTTAGGGAAAAGTTATGGGTAGGGTTAGGTTTAGGAGTAGGGATAGGGATAGGGTAAGGACAACATTTTGGGACAGGAATGTTATTCCAGGATCAACAAAATATGTTGATCCAGGAACATGTCTTACTTAGCAAAATCACAGTGACTGTGTAAACATGATGGTTATTGTAGTTTTAGAATAAATGTGAACAGGCATTTACTCATCTTACTTGCACAAACAGATTCAGTATTCCTCAAAATGAATAAAAACAGTGAAATGCAAACTAAGAAATATTACACAAACCTGCAATAATTAAATATATTAAATTACACAAATATATATTTAATCTCACTTTATTAATCAATATATTTGATGCTGACCTTCGATGATACAGTTCAACCATACCAATAAGCAAAATGACTTTAGATAGACATCACATTTTGTGTTTTGTAAAAAAAAAAAAATTGTTTGTGTGAGCTGCGCCCTCCACTGTCCAGGCGTGAATTTGCATTTTCTTCACCCCCAAAGCTTTTTCATTTCACTTTAGGTGTGAAAAAGGGCCTTTACATTTGCCAAAAAATTATTTTATTTTTGGTTATAAAAAACAAACAAAAAGGCTTTTTGCCCAGGTGAGAAAAAGTTACGCAAAAGTAACGTGACACATTACTTTCCATAAAAAGTAGCCTAACTAAGTAACGCAATAAGTTATTTTTAGTGAGTATATATCTATTATAATGCAATACTGTAGAGCAATTTTAAAAGTAACTTTCCTCAACACTGAATTTATATATGTACGTATGTATGTATTAATCCATTTCTGCATATTATAATGATTTCTGAATGATCATGTGACACTGAAGACTGGAGTAATGGCCGCTGACCATTCGTCATTGCTATCACAAAAATGATTTACCTTGTAAAGTAGAAAATAGTTAGTATGAATGTTGCTGTTTTACTGTATTTGTTGATCAAATAAATACAGCCTTGGTGAGCATGAGACTTTCAAAAACATAATCGACCCCAAACTTTTGAACGATAGTGTACATTCACAGATGTCCTACCTCAGCTTTCTTATTTCATTACTCATGTGTAAAAAAAGAGTTACATACTTAAAAATAGTGACTAGACATCAAATTCTAAAATAGAATGTAGTCTAAAATAGATAGGCTACTAAATAAATAAGTAGTGTTTTGAGATATTTGTTGATTGTTTTATAGTGCCATCTACTGGACACTTAAGGTTGCTGCATATTTTAGAAAGGAGAAAGGTCACTACACTTGTGTACATAAAAAAATATTTCTTCTGTCTGGAATACTCAGCCCCTAAAACATGTAATTATGAAGTGGAGATGACCACACTAATTGCTATAATTATTGTTTTGAAGAGAATGATTCAATCTGTTCGTCTTGTTTTTTTCTTTCTTTCCCAGTCAGACAATAATTTGTCTCCTTACCTCACAGAGCAAACAGCTCTTCATTCTGCCTGCTTATTAGTCTGTGAATCTGACAGCACTCAGTCCTGATCTCAGGCATCTGTCTGATCTGTTAAGCATTCAACGGTTTTAATAACATCATAATGATAGATTTCTTATTTCATCAAAACACACTTACTGTACTAACAGACATATTTACACCCAGACAATAAATTGATGAAAACAATTAGCAGTTTGCGTTTGACCATATTAGTGCTTCACCATAATGATATATGCATATATGACGTTTTATGGACAAATTGAGAAACATGACACACTGCATGTGTCACAAATACAGCAACCTGATATTATAAGAGGGCAAGAACCTCTTTAAAAGCCAACGGGGGAAAAGACGATACTAGTTTGCACTTCTGCTCTGCCATGAATGTACTTTTATTTTCTCTAATATTGTGTATTTATTGACTGTATTATTAGAAGTATGTAAAATGTTATTTCCATCTCTGTTTCCGTCTGTATTTGTTCATTGTCGTTGATTTTTCATCCACAGCTAACCAAGATGAAGTTTCGGGCCATCTTTTCCATGGCTGGTCTCCTCAGCATTTGCACTTGTGCCCCTGTAAGTGTACATTTATAAATAATAAAATAAGCAAATAAATGTTTTCAGTTTGAACCTTAAGTAACAAAACGGTTTGTGTTTCACAGATCTACCAGCCACAAATTGGAATAATTGCAAGTAACAGTAATGAGGTATGTATCTTATATATTTTTTTGTCATAAATTATATATTAGATGTTACATGTTAAATTACACTACCTTTAAAAAGTTTAGAGTCAGTAAGATTTTTTGAAAGTCTCTTCTGCTCACCAAGACTGCGTTTATTTGATCAAAATATTGTAAAATATTGTTGCAATGTAAAATAACTGTTTTCTATTTTTAATATATTTTAAAATGTAATGTATTCCTGTGATGGCAAAGCTAAGTTTCGATCCTTCGGAAATCATTCTAATATGCTGATTTGGTGCTCAAAAAACATTGATTTATTTATTATCAATGTTGAAAACAGTTGTGGCTGCTTAATATTTTTTGGAAACTGTGATACATTTTTTCAGTATTCAACTTCAAAAGAACAGCACTTATTTGAAATAGAAATCTTTTGTAACATCATAAAAGTCTTTACTGTCAACTTAATTTAATGAATACTTGCTGAATAAAAGAAATTGAATAAAAAGCTGGCTGATCCCAAACTTTTGAACAAGAGTGTGTATATTTGTTGGTTACACTTTATTTTAAGGTGATGTTGTTACAGTGTAAATGCACATATAAGTACTGCATAACATTATTTAACTAGGCTGCATATACTTACTATAGGGTTAAGGTTAGGGTAGGGTTTGATTTAGGGTTAGTTGCTTGTAATTATGCATAATTAACTGTTATTATTACTATAGTAAGTATATGTATCATGTGTAAGTACGTTACCTTAAAATAAAGTTTTATCTTTTTGTTTTCTGTTATGCATGCTCACAATTGTTAATCGTTGCTTCCTTGTAGGTTTTGCGTCTCAATGGACTCACTCTGGCAAGTTTGGGTTTGGGTCTGGGTCAAGCACAGGTAATTCAGCTTTCAGTCTAAGCAAAGTATTTTTAACTAGTAGATTTGTTTTTTGGGAAACACCTGTAAGTTTGTTCTAAAATATGGTCCTCGTATGGAGCTCATTTGAATCTTAACGGAATCCTCTTAGCTCTTTGCTTTCTTTCTCTTTAGGGTACTCCATTTTTCTCCCCCTACCTGATCCAGCAGCAGCCCCCGCAGGTGCTGAACTTTAACCCTGGGTTTCAGGGACCCTTCTTTCCCCCTCAAATAAACCAGCTGAACCCAGCACAGATGCCTCCGTTGCAGCAGGAGCAGCCTATACCTGGCTTCGGCCCCAATAACGGCATACCAGCACAGAACCCTCCTCCGGTACTGACAGACTCCAGAGGAACATCACTCACACTAACCTTTACTGAACATAGATGTTGATTTAACTTGTTGATTTAACTTATTATCACTGTTTTTTTGGAGAGTAAGTCAAATTTTGTTTCTAGGGCTTTCCATTCTTCCTGACGAATCTATATCCTATGAGAAACACTCCTGTAAGGTTGATACCCAACCAGAACGCTGGCCCAAATATTCAAGGCCAGGCTACGATGCAACCAGTGCAACCAATGCAACCAGTGCAACCAATACAGGTATTGTAAAGACTTAACATTTTCTCCTCCTTGTTAACTGATCATTTAAACAGAAGCTTACACTTTATTTTACGGTGTCATTGTTACAGTGTAATTATATATTTAAGTACTGAGTAATATTAAGCAACTACATGTAGGGTTAGGGTAGGATTAGGGTTTGGTTGAGGGTTAGTTGCATGTAATGCATAATTTACTGTTATTACTATGGTAAGTACATGTATGTAACAAGGACACATATAAAATAAAGTGTTACCAAACAGAAAAGAAGACTAAATAAATAAAGTTAATAAAGAATAAAATAAAAGTATATTTGCTTTACAAAGAAATCACAGAAGATTACTCTTTCATTACTCTAATGTAATCTCAAGGGCCTTGTATTTTTAGGTTTTCTTCTCAGACAGTCTTAAAGACAAATTTTCACATGTTTCAGAACAGGGTGAAGGCAGTAGACCCGATGGTAACGTCTGCTCCTGATTACCGTGGTGATCGGCCCGGTCCTGGAACTGCAGAGGTAATGCAAGAGTAAACTTCTTTGGTTTACATGTGCTGTTATTAAAAACATGTAGACAATTTGTAAAAAAAATTGTAGACACATTAGTTTGTTTATTAACCAATCCTGTCTCTGACAGGGGCATCCTGGCTTCCCACTGTTCGAGCCATAGGCTCAGAAGACTTCATTATTAAATAGGTATTAAAAAGTTTTCCAAAAAGTATATTATAATTCGATATCATACCAATTAATTTCTCAGAATGTTAATTTGTTGTTTGGTTTTCCAGATATCCCACGATGGAGATCCCTCACAGGAGACATTTATGTTCAATTTGGAAATATCCACATGTTACCAAATAAATAAATGATTCTCAGTTTATTTTGTAATGATTTTTTCCTGTTCAAAATATTCTTTTGTACTCCTGTTAAAACTCGGTTCTTACATGTATTAACAATCAAGAATAAAATTGGTGATGCATGTTGATAACTGTTTAGGTTGAGAACAAAAACAGTCTTTTATTACACTTTGTCCTTGTTACAGTGTAATTATACATTTAAGTAGTGAGTAATAATAATTGACTACATGTACTTACTATAGGGTTAGGATTAGGTTGTGGTTTAGGTTAGTTGCATGTAATTAAGCATCATTTATAGTAATTACTATGTGACGTGTAAAAAAAGCATTGTAAAATAAAGTGTTACCCATACTTTATTAAATCAGAAAAACTCAGGAGATCACAGGAGGAACCATTAATACATCCACGTTAAATAAAGATGACACCGGACGAAGGAACTATGCAAACACAGGGCTTAAATACATGAGGAGCGTAATCAATGTCACACGGAACAGGTGAGGGAACTAATCTAACTAACGACCAGGGAAATTAACTAGGGAAAACAGGCAAACAGGGAAACCAAAACACCACGATAATAGAGGAAAACAGAACACACACACGTTACAGTGTTGATGCTACAAGTTTTAATGAACAGATTCTCAAAATGATTAAAGAATAAAATCCAGCAAACTAAGAGTGAACAACCACCAAGAGACATTAATGAGCAATAAAATAATAATAATAAAAATCTATTCTATATTTAAATTCTACGCTGTATTATATAATAGCTGGATGTCCACCTGTGGAAAAAGAAAAATAAGTTATTTAAAGCCAAAATGACGTTTTCTAATAAAAATGTTTTTATTTATTGTAGGTACAGCAATCTGTCCTACCAATGTGATTATTGTACATGATTCTTTCCTAGTTTGTCCCATGATCACTTTCAGACTCCGCCTGGAGAATCAGAGTCAAAAGCAATGTTGTATAAATCAACAAAACGAGAATATAAAATGTATACTCAAAAAAATTCAAAACCAGCGATCACTCTCAACTTGAGGACCAAAATACTGACCTTCATGAATGCAGGGAGCTGCAAAGACAAGCAGGACATTCATAAAATCAAGAACAAATATATTGATACAAGAAGGAGAATGCTGTTAGCTGAAAAATTATTATGTAACTGATGTGATATTACTTACAAGCTGTGTAATGCCATATTCAAATGAGATTCTTTGCTGTGGGGAACAAATTTGCAATAAACTGTTATATTTAAAACAACAATCACAACAACAACATTTAGTCCAAGATATGGAATGTGATTAATAGACTTATTGTTTGTGACTGACCGTTGCAGTTGGGTTGTAGATGAGCTTCACATAAGGCTGTTAGATAGAAAAAGTTTGATTTAGGACCTTATGCATTTAAATGTACTTTTAATCCTTTTATATATGTTATATTTATTTGCTATATTTTCATAGCCTATTATAAAGTTTAATGAATGTTTAGTGCTTATACCTGAGGGCCATAGTGGGAGAAACCCTGACCAAACTAAAAGAACATAATGAAATTAATTATTAAACAACAAAGAAATCACATGGAACTTATTTCACAATAATAATAATAATAATAATAATAATAAATAATAGGCAAAAAAAAAAAAAAAACTTTACCCCCAGTTCCTGAGGTCTATTCACTCCATCCTGTAATTTAGTCAGAAATGGTATGCATTATTTTAACATGAAACATACTATACTATCAATTAAATCTAATCTTTATTACCTTTTTGGGTGGCTGCATCTGCCCTCTGCCCTGGAAAGAAGAATGTATTCGATGTGAATATCATTAATCTTAACTTATACTTTCTCATTACTTTTAGCCCATTAAAATTATATCTTTCATTATCTGTTCAATACCTCAAATTCAACAAAGCATGAAATAAAAACATATTGTTAATAGAAAATGAATGGCAGTGTGTTATCTTTATATGTACAGTTCCAATCACTCACTTTTGGTAAGAGGAAGACGTTCTCTCCCTGGAAACAAAAGCAAAAATGTATTCTGATTGTATCTATTTTATTGCGTTTTCATATCTTGAAATACTTAACGTAAGGTTAATTGAAAATGTCAGTTTCACCAATTTTGTGGCATTACCTTCTTTAGATGGAAAGCACTAACATTCTGTTGAAGGGAAGAACATATTATTTATTTATTTATGCTTTTTGATATATTCAGAAAGTTATGTAGTTATAGCATTGCAACATTTTAAAGTACAGACCAGCAACACAAAGCGTTTCACTCACCTGCACAGTGACATTGTCAGCCTATATATGTTAATCAAAGCGGATAAAAAATTATTAGAGACTTCAAATGCATTTCCATTCCATGTCTGTGGGTAAATGATCATCTTCTTACCTTGAAGATTGGAACGAACTGCCTGTTGTCCTAGAACATTTATGAAAATGAACTCATAAATCCATGCACATTTGTAGCAACTCATAATATAATAACTGCACATAATGTAATGTGTTACATTATTACTGTAATAAAATGCTCATAATGTAATCATTTTTCTCAAAACATAATAAAATCTTGAGCTCATAATGTAATAATACATTTTCAATGCAATACTATTTTTTCACATAATGTAATAGGTTATTGTATGAGAAATGTATTACATTATACACACTGTATACTTATAATGTAATCACAGTTCATAAGGTCATACCAGCACATAATGTTAAACAGTGTTTACAATATAATAATTATCTTTAAATATAATAAATTTGAGCACAAAACATAATAATAGTTTTTGTAAAATAAGAAGTTTATGTAAAATAAGATATTATATTAAAGGAAAATAGGCTTATTAGGCTACTGTGATGGATTTTTTAATCATAACTAACATTTATTTTTCTTGCAGGAACAACATTCATATGCTTTTGAATCTTAAATGTTTCCAAACCCTTCGGCCGAGAACTCGTAACTTTGAGTGTGTGAGTGTATAAATAACAAATAGGGGATTCTCTCTGAAATTTGTCTGAGATACTCCGGCCGTGATTAAAGCATATTCGAAGGCAAAAAATTCAATAAATTAAAAGTTTCCAATTTTTAAAATATAGTCATTTAAATTGTTATAAAAACTTGTTTAACACTTCAAAGAGCATTCTTAATATTCAATGTACAGTTTCTCGTTGTATCACTTTTTCTAGAAGCGACTACTTTATTATCTCCATCTGGTCACTCAAGTGAAGGTCTACCATTGCTAATTCTGGGCCACATTGCAGAAGGTCATGGGGACCACTATGTTAGTCTTCATGGGCCAGTATCTCCATTCATTCAATCTATTAAGGAGGCAGAGTTGCAACGTCGGTTTTCCTTTGGCTCTGACATCAGCCCCCATTCTGTGCATGATGTTGCCTCTTCTGACCCACAGACTAGTCCTGGCCCTCATCCTGACCCTAGTCTTGTCTCAAACACTGACTGTGACCCTATTCCTGACTCATGGCTTTCATCCTGGCCATATTCCTGATTCAGATATGGACCCTGGTTGTAATCCTAGTTATGACACTATAACAATTATCCTTGTCTCATTGCTAATCTTAGTCTTGACTCTCTGCCTGTTAGCCCATATTTGCCTCTGAACATACTGGGCATGGATCACATGAGACATGTGTTCTTTGGATGGTTTACCATAAAGGACATCTACTGGAAGAAATAAACATCACACTATTCAATGTTGCATTTCAACATTTAACATTCTTTTACTTTGAACATAAGGTTGGATTGTTATAGTGTTTGTCTGAAGTGATGCAGTTCTAAAAAACATTTTCTTACTTTTCTTCGGGACTCCAAGAAACGTTTGTAGCCTATATTCTTAAGCCATAGATGTGGCTGCTTTAACTGCAGTGTTATTTATTTAGTGATTTTATAAGCATTGTTTTTTAAAGTTTTGAACAGATTTTTTTTAACGATTTTTTTTTTCTTTTGCTATATTAATACTGTGAGTTATTTTTTTTTTTTTACAACATTGGCTGTTGTTACACTGTTTGTCATTTAACAGTATTCTCTTACTAATCTCTAACTAAAGCCTAAGTGTCTTTGGCTTATGCATATATATATAAGAAGTAATGTACCATGATAATAAACATTAACATCAATAATAATAATAGCAATAATAATAATAATAATGATTGTATGAATATATAAATCTGGTGCATTTCGTAGGTAGTTTAAGACTTATATTTTAAAAATATTCTGTAAGGGAAACCCAATGTTTTTATGTTTAAAAAGCCTATTACAATTATGACAATATTTTTGGAGTTTATAATGTAATACATTTCTCATAATGTAATAATTGTTATTACATTATGAGCTCAAGATTTTATCACGTTTTGAGAAAATTATTACATTATGGACATTTTATTACAATAATAATGTAATACTTATTACATTATGTGCAGTTTCTACATTATGTGCAGTTATTACATTATGAGTTGCTACAACATTCATTAATAACTGAACGTAAAACTGTTTAATCCATGAATGAATTTGAAGAGCACATTAATATAAGCAGTATGAGCCTACCATCATGTTGGGACTCAAAGGTCTTCCAAAGAGTGGATTCATTTCATTCTCTCTACCTCCACCTACTGGAGCTTGAGTTGGCTGAAGAGTTTTTACAACATTAACAATTCATTTTTATATTTCAGCAAACTTGCTGTTTCATTCTAACTTTCAAAGTTCTATTATTCCACATTATTAAAAATATTTAATTCAATCCCATTTGCCCCAGGATGAGGGCGAATATGGCAAATATTTAAACTCTGACATATTGTTTTCATGTCTTAAAGACAGTTTTCTGCTAAATAAAATCTTTTTTTTTTTTTATATAAAATGACAATAGGACTAAATCTGCAGTCTAACTTACTTTGTAAGATGGTCTACCAGCTCTTCCATTCCTCTGTGGTTTTCCGGTTGCTCCCCATCTATGCAATTGTCCGCTCCTCTGTGTTCCCTGGGTCAAACCTGGTCTAGTCAACTCAGACTCATAACCCTACAGCAGAAGATAAAAATAATGTTTATTGTACGGCATAATGACTGCAAAACATGCAAACAATATTGAAAATGTTGCCCACCCTGCCTCCTCCATTTTGAACAGGGAATGCTGGATCTTGTCCAAATGGAGATCCATTAGATGGATTTTGTGCCTGTTGCTCTGGTTCATTTGGATACAATGGGCCCACCAGATCTGGCTATAATTATAGAGTCAGTTGACATTTTGAAGTTAAACCTTAAATGATTATTAGAGTCATGCACAAATTTGTCAAAAACGTACAAAAGCTGGACGTCCAAAATTCTGCTCCCATCTTGGTCTGAGTGGAGTTCTGCCCACTGGTCCTCCTCCATTTACTGGCCCTGGGAAATGTCTCTCTCCATTCACTGAGTTAACTTGATCCCAGCGGTCTCTCTCACTGGGCTGAAAACAATGCAATAACTACTATCAGTGATGGGAATAACGGCGTTATAAATAAACGGCGTTACTAACGGCGTTATTTTTTTCAGTAACGAGTAATCAAACTAATTACTGCTTCCTCCATTACAACGCCGTTACCATTACTGTCAATAAAAATGCGGCGTTACTTTAATTGAGCTCACTGAAGCGGTTTTCATCCGAGTAGGCTCTCTCTCAGCCATAGGAGCTGCAAAGTTTTTTCTCTGGTGTTGTGAGTGTTTATGAGGCGCGGGACTCGACAAAAGCGAGGCGAATGCCGCGAGCGTGCTCGACAGTGCGCGAGAGAGACCGAGTGTGTCCGAGAACGCGCTCGACAGTGCGCGAGAGAGACCGAGTGTGTCCGAGAACGTGCTCGACAGTGCGCGAGAGAGACCGAATGTGTCCGAGAACGCGCTCGACAGTGCGCGAGAGAGACCGAATGTGTCCGAGAACGCGCTCGACAGTGCGCGAGAGAGACCGAATGTGTCCGAGAACGCGCTCGACAGTGCGCGACAGAGACCGAATGTGTCCGAGCATAAATACTTTATTTATAAATAAATTACACATATCAGCATTTGAATAATCTCTGTAGCATATGGTATCATATGCAATATTTTAATTAGTTTATATAACATAAACTCCAAAATAACCTGCAGGGAACGTTCAAACATATTTGTTTGACGGTTGTGAGCTCGTGTGGCAAACACGACTAGAATTTGGCTAAAATAACCTCTGATGATGACGTTCTCTGTAGGTTATAAAAATAAACCCCTCAAAAGATTATATTGTATTATTATTATTTATGTTGATACATTGTTCAGTATTATATTGAGAGCACTTTTTGTTAAACTTACTATTGTGAGGAAGAAAATACTTGAAGTAGGCTATACAGAATGTCTACCAGTTGTAAAGGTGTGTGAGTTTTATCATTTTAATTATATGCACCAGTGTATGTGTATGTATATTTTTATTAGGCTACTATTTATTTATTTTTGGTACATTTCTTAAGAAGCATAATTTATTTTTAGACTTATTTGTTGGCCAGTTGTGGTCTGTGCAATAAATATTAAAAGTTCTAAACCATCTATTGTTTTATTGTTGCACTATAGTAATGATAATATTTTAATATTTAAGTTAATAGGTGTCTCTCACATTGTCCCACAGCAACATTTAAATAGTGTAGATTAGTGTACAATGTTTTATAATAATAAGATGTTCTATTTAGTGTCAATTTCATTCATTTAACATTTCATATTGGGGGTATCCAAGAAATTTCTTATATTTAAACTTTTTTTTTTTTTTTAAGTAACGCAATAGTTACTTTCCCTGGTAATTAGTTACTTTTGTAATGATGTAATTCAGTTACTAACGCAGTTACTTTTTGTGAGAAGTAACTAGTAACTATAACTAATTACTTTTTTTAAGTAACTTACCCAACACTGACTACTATACACCATAATAATATATCCACCTCATTTTGCAACTCGGAATAAGCTATTTTCTGTAAGACTTATGTTTCATTAGCCGCTATAGGGAAATAACTAGTAAGCTAACAAAGTAAAAGGTAAAATCTTGCTACATTACTGAGGTGAAAAAAAGGATGCTTAAATGTGTTCTGTACAAAATGATCAATTGTAAGACTGGCATCAAAAATAACTCCAAGGTTCCTCATTTTACTTTGAGTCTCCAAAACAGCGCCACCAACAGACAGAGTCAGTGAACCAGCCTTAAAAATTTGATGGCGGGAACCAATAAGCATAACTTCGGTTTTACCACTTTTCAGGCAGAGGAAATTAATATTCATCCATGTTTTTAAAACACAGAAACACAGTTAGAAAGAAAACAGGCATCAAGGTTTTTAACTTGAATATCCTCAGCATAGAAGTGATAATGGAGGCCAAGTGATTGCAACAGATGCCCAAGTGGTGACAAATAATTATTGAAGAGTAAAGGACTTAAAACTGAGCTCTGAGGAACACCAGTAAGTACAGAGATAATCTCAGGCCTGTAACCACCCATATAAATGAACTGGGAACGGTCAATAAAATAGGATTTAAATCAGTTTAAAGCTGTCCCTGACACACTAAAAACTCTTTCAAGGTGGGTAAGTAAAAGACTATGATCCACAGTGTTGAAAGTGGCTCTTAGATTAAGAAGGATGAGAATGGAAATTGCACCAGAAGCCATCAACAAGTCATACCTCAACCAAAGCAGTTTCAGTACTGTGAAATTTACGAAAACCTGACTGAAGGGGTTCAAAGAGGGTTACACAAATGAGAGGCAACAACACACTCAAGTATTTTTGCAAAAAATGGAAGATTTGAGATGGGACAAAATTTGTTAAAATCGTCCAGAGCAGCCTTCAGCAGCAATCTTTAATGCTGCTGGAACAACCCCAGTCTGCAATGAGTCATTATAATACTGAGGATAGCAGGGCACAAAACATCGAAGCAATGTTTAAATAAGCTTATGAGAATATAGGATCAAACAAGTAAGTGGTAGATTTCATGAGATACCTCCCTTTTGTGAGCCTCAGAATCAAGCCGTGAGAAATGACTGAGAAAAATACCAGCTAACCCAGATGGTATATCAAGCAGCATAATGAGCTGTTTTGCAAGCTGTTAAAAATAACTACAATCCAGACACATTCAATTTACAAACGGCCACGCCCACTCTTACGTTAAAAATAAGGCGAATACCCAAGATAAATGTCAATGAAAATAAAACACAGAATGTTGCTACTCACCTGAGCTGCCACCACAACACATGACAATGCCACTAGAAACCACATTGCTTCTGAAAAATAATAAATATATAAAATTTTCAGAATTAAATGTAATTTGACTGACTTTAATAGTAACTGATCTCAATGTCTCACTTAAGAGGTTACCTTCTCAACGTTTGTCCCCGTTTCCAGCTCTGTCACATTGGTCTTGCTTCTCTCTTTTTAAAGACCAGTGGTTGAGCAATTGTCACTGTTGTTGTTGCTCATTTGTTTTGACCAAGGACTTATCAATTGTTAGAGAAATTGTTAGTAAAAAAAAACAACAAAAAAACCCACTAATTATACAAAACTGATGTAATTTAAGGTGGTCAAAATATAACAGTAGGCCTTTTACAGTACAGTAAGCATTTTATTTCATAACCATTACAAAATTCTGGCTTCAAAGAGGTGTAAGTATTGACTATCTTACAAGTCTTTCTCTATTGCAATATCAGGAGTGTCATGTGTAGGAGGGATTTTACTGATTGCTAAACTAATTTGTTGCCTTAAGCCCACCTTATGTTTTAGGATTGACCCGTCTAGTGCATTTAGCAACAGCAGCGAGGGTGAGGTGTTTGTTAGGAATCATCAAAACAGAGGGGTGTGTTCTATTACTGTATTTAAATCCTCAGGCATCAGAGCAACATATTATTCTTCCTAAAAATATTATTGCTGTTGCTTTGGAGCATTAGTCTTTGACAGAAACATGAAGACAGTAATCTTATTTGCATGCCTTCTTGGTCTGACCTTGGCTTTCCAGGTATGTTTCAAAAGCTATACTTTTACAGTTATAGTTGCATGTGTAAATAATGATAATAATGATTATTATTACTGTGATTAGGCTGAAGATCACCAGCGTGTGGCTCGCTCATTATCCAGCTCGGATTCCGATGAGGTTTGTCAGAAAATGTCACTCAAATTTAATAAAGTTGAACAACAGCTATATATCAGCATGTTGTTTTATTTGCTCGTATGATTTTATCTGTCGTTATTTATCTTATCAGATTGGAGCCTTTCTGCCTCAAATAACCTTTGACCAGTTTCTTCAGCTGCTGATGGCCCTGTACTCTAGAAATGTCCCAGCTCCAGCCCCAACCCCTGCCTCGACCCCGGTGCCAACCCTTGCACCTATCACAGCACGTTAAGGCTCCTAAATTGTGACTCCTCCTTTGTTGTGAGCAGTTACAATTTTGAGTTTATATGTCTGTCTAAATAATGATTAGAAGAGCTCTTTATCCTATATTAGCCTATAGAAACAGCAAAGAAATAAAATAGTAGAAGGAGCAAATCAACCCTCTCTTTACACTCTCGAACATTAAAAATATATAAAGTTACATGTGAACTAAATGTCCATGTCTTCTGTATTTTTTTTGTGTGTGTGTTGTTCTCAGTGCATTTCTGCAGTTTGTTACCATTAAAACTACTTTGCTTTTATATCTTTTACTGCCTGTGTGTGGTTCAGTATTCTGGATGTTAATTCAATTACTGTTTTTTTTTTTTTTCAAAATGCTTACACACCATTTCTGAAACTATCGCTCAATTTCTTGAAACTCTACACACAAAACCACAAAACACGCACACAACATCCAAAACATCAGACATGTCTTGCAAAAGCAAACACATCATTCAAAACTAGTTTAACTCTTCCAAAAATGATTGATAGTTGTAACTCTACACACAAACATAAAATGATTAGCCACATACACACCAAACTACACACAGATGTGAAAAATGTAAAACACTACTCTCTTGTGTCTCTTGCTTGTTCAGTGTGCAGTGAGTGTATAGGAGTTTGTCATACGTACATGTATGTGCACAAATACTACAGTATGTATGCACAATTGATGAATGTTACAGTTATTGAACTGAACTGAATCAACACTGAAGTGACTTGAGCTGAATATTGACACTATTGGCTTGTTAGAGCTGCTTCTCAGGCGGTTTTGAATTTGTTACTATTGTGAAGCTGCTGTGAAACAATCTATATAGTAGCTTGTATACATATATAGTATATACTGAATATGCATACAAGCTAAGTCAGAAAGTGTCGTGGAAATTCTCTCCTCAACTTTTTGTAATAATTGGAAGACAGCTGGAGATTTCAAAGGTTATAAAGATCTTTATTTCTTGCAAGAAATTGACATTCACATACAGAACGCATCTGGTATGGGAAGGCCCCGACTTCTGCTTTTTGCCCAGCTTATATACACAAAACACATCCTGGTTTTCTCAAAAGATCGCCTTCGTTACCTTAAAAGGTAATATGTCTTTCGTTCGAGATCTCTGGTCTAACATAACCTATATCTAGACAGAAAACAATATCACGTCTACTACAAGTTCCTGTTTTTAGCTGCTGCTCAAAATTCACACCTTTTGTCTATCTCTATTTTGATCTGAAGCTGCGCACATACTTTCACACTCGGAGCTCACAAAAGGACACTTGAAGTACAGGGTCACTTGAGTCTGTATAGTCTCTTTGCCGTCTATCACCCAGGACATTTTGTCCCTGCAAGCTTGTCTTAACTTATGCTTTTCTGAAAACATGGCTACATATCTTTAATAACGTGCTTTAGCTTATATGAATATATTTCTTCAAATGCTTATGAGTAAAAAATAAAGTGACAGATGTTAATACAAGTTGTACACTTCTAAAAGTAAAAACACATCTAAGAGTAAAAAACACCTCTAAATGTAAAATTTCTATTACATTCCACCCCATGTTCATTCAAAGAACATACACAAAATTTGACATTTACTTCTCCATACCATAGTACATTGCCTTAACTTTGAATCAAGTTTCATTATCCTTTGCTAAATTTCGAATCACCTTGATCTATTAGGCCTTTAGATACTGCTGATTAACCATTTTTCTTAACCATATTTTACTAGCTTTTAATTCAAGCAGGCGATTGTTTTACTTAGTCAGATCTATTTAAGGATCTGTGTAATAAAATCTAACCAAAAAGTTCTAGAATACTTTCATTTTTATCCTTAACACAAATATCAATAACTGTATTATCTTGTTTCAAACAATGTCATTAATTTTAAAATTAACTCAGCTCAACCCAGCTCTTGCCATGATAATAGCCTTAGCTGCTGACATGTCATTTAATCTTTTATTACCTATCCTAAAATCCAATTTTTTTCCCAGAATTAACTGATGGACATAACATGTCCTGCCTCTATTTGTAATGGATCCAGTGATCCAGATCATTAAATCCGTAACTTCATTCTGAATTAAGAGAACTTTTTAGAATTTTGCTTTATGAGCAAATATTCTATTTCACTGAAATGTCTTAACTGTTTAGATTCATTTCAGTTTAAATTTAACATGTTTAAACATGTTACATTGTTCTTGGTCTAGGTTTTAACTTTGTGCCCCCTACATAATTATTTTTAATTCGTTCAAGACCTTTCTCAACAAAACAAGTCCATATTTCATTTATGGAAGCCTAACTAATAATAATTCAGAAATTTTATATGTTTCCCAAAATCAATCTCCTTTTGAAAGTTTTTCTTTTGCTATTTTAACAAATGGAAACACCTAAAAAATATTTAATTTAGTCATTCATTCATCGCTATAGAAGTTTACCCTATTATCTATTCGGACCTAGTCCAGCATAGTAACTTATTCTCTCTTATTAGAGAACAACCATTACAACTTTTAAATTTTTTTTTTTTTAGCATCTATGATATCTGAATTAGGGTTCTAAACCCCTTAAGTTTCTTCAAAAATAGTCCCTAGATTATTTATTATCTTTACAGTAATGACCCTATTTAAAGTCCCTATACTCTACAGAATTAAGACATTTTCCCTCTTCTTAATTTACGAGTACCTGAAATATTTTCAAATTAATCAGTAATTGTTCAAATCATGAGATCTAAATACTCAAGTCCTACGGTATAGTTTGATTAAAACAAATAAAACATCAATAAACATCACACAAAATTAATTCTTATACTAAGCTTAAAGCATTAGTTGGTCCACATCTTCCTCCAGATGTGTTGATCATCTCGTTGCCCCATGGACGGTCCATCTTCACCAGGGTGATTCTTTGCGAATCGTTGCAAATGGGCTTTCCCACGTTGGCAAGGGAGGAAAAGTTACTAGCACTTCCTTGATCCCCCACTTGACGCTGTGCGTTGTCGTTGGTGTCGGCGTTTGGGGTTGCTGAGGGCTGGTTGGCGTTTGGCTCAAGCTGGTTGGTGTAGTCTAAGGTGAGAAGCTTGGACGGAGGTGTCACACACTGCAACCTTGCTGATAGTTGCAAGATTTTCCCTCAGAACACAACCGCAGTCCACTGGACCTTGTTTGTGGAGTGAACCATAAGAACAACCTGTGAATGGAGACCTTAAGTATTTTTGTTAGTGACAACATGTATCATGTCGCCAGACTCATCTGCTTGTCTGGCCGGTCGTCCTTTTTTCCGATGAGACCTGTAAAATTTCATGTTAAACAGTAACAAGACAATATTTTATACATTTGGAACAGAATCAGTTCTGTTCGATGAGATCCATCATGACATCCTGTAAAAAGTAAAACGTTAAGTATTGGGTGGACAGGGCAAGCTAGCTTGCTCTCTTCCTTCCCAAAGTTATACACTGTACGTGTGTGGCATTGTTTATTTCTACCACAACAATAACCCAGCTCAGGATAGTTAGCCAAAATCATCCATGGCCATTATTTTATTGGGAATATTTTCTTCCCTGTTGGGTCATATTTTACCCTGTGTGTCACTTTATAATTTTTAGATACAGCTGTTTTGATTGACATAATTTATGTCTCTGAACACCATAATTCACACTCTCACTTTCACACACTCCACACACACCTCTCTGGCCAGAGATTCATTCATTCATTCATTCATTGTCTGCCTCAGCAGTTTATGAACTGAATGGGGAACATATATTAGGAGTGGAATACCACCAAATATGAACGGTAACAAAGTTCGCCGACGACAAACTACTGAACGTAGACACACTGTGGCATTCCCCTTGCGACAGTGTCTGTACGTTACGATATCAATTCTCAGTTGTCCGATGCAGTCGTCATGTGTTTGAGTTTAACACCGTGAACGTAAACCTAACTTTTCAAAATCAAATAGATTAAACACTTTAAATAGAAATCGTATAGACCTACAATTGCAGCCGAGAGAATCCGTTTTAATTTCTCAAATGCAATTTGTCATTCTTTGCACAATTTCAATTTCCCAACTTTTTGTTGTTGCTCATAAGCTATTTAAAAGAAGATTTGAAAATCTTCACACAATCTTTGATCCATGGACAAAAAATAAACATTTCTATCTCGTACCCCTGATGATGACAGCATGTGATTTCAAACGTCTATAATTAGAAAACATTGTTTTTCCACACTGTCTCCCAGGGATAACGGGATACAAATTCTAGACGCCTTCATATAAAAAATATAATATTTAAAACACGTGCAATTCATATAGTACTATTTATTCATCACTTTAACAGTTCTGATTACCTTAATATTTTTTCTTATAATAGTAACTGTTTGTAAAACCCTGTGCTCAGATGGCCACACATTTTGTCAGCCACCAATCTTTTAGTGAGTCACATTGTTTCACAAAAAAGCCCAATGCCTCTCCACTCTGCAGTCTGTGGTTTAGCTAAAAAGATGTGAGGGACTTTCCCCTCTACATCATACAGTGATGCTTGGCTATCAGTCAATTTGACCTTCACAGCACACCATTTATCTGACCAGATTAACTCTGAGGTTTTCAGTTCCTCAATCTCTAGTTCAGACCATTTTTCAGCAAACATTTCATCTGGCTCACTGCTAACATGACATGTGCAATGCAAATCACTTTCTTCCATGAAATCATGGTCAGGAGGCATCCTATTTGTGGCTTTGTTTTGCAGACCACACTGAGGAGTGCTCCGTTCAAAAACATATAATGTTTCAGTTGGCATTCGCACCATGCTCATATCAGCAGTGAGGCCACTGTCATCACAAAACAAATTCAGCTTCAGTTTACACATCAAATCTCTTCCCAGAAGATTACAAGGACAGGTAGTAGTTACAAGAAAAGCATGAGAAAATGAGTGATCACCAATCTGACAAGACAAATCTGCTGTATATGATTCCTTTACCAGATGCCCTGTGGCACTTCTGGAGGTTGCCCATTTTCCAGATAATACAATTAAATCAGGCAATTGTTCATTTTTAATTGCTGAGTTCTTCACTCCACTGTCAATTTAGAACTTAATTTTCCTACCCTCGATACTGATATCAATCATTGGTAATTTTGCAAATGCTTTATACATTCGTTCAGTATCAGCAAGCGAATTTTCTTCATTGCAAGAAACAGCAAGCATATTTTCTTCATTGCAAGGAGCAGAAAAAGAGATAAGATTAAACATATTTACCACCTGGGAGTCAGACCCTTCACCGTCGCTCCCCTCCCCCTCCTTCTTTCAATCTCCTTGTGGCTTTGGTGGCTGTTGGAATCCTCTGTTCTTTGGAGGATCCGGACAGTCATTTCTCCAGTGTCCTTTTCGCCCACAATTATAACAAACTTCAGGGTCCCTTGCGGGTCGGTCACCCATTCCACGTCCTCTTCCACCCCATCTTCAGCAGAGCCAGTTGAGTGTCTTTGTCAATCTTTTTCTGTTTGTTCTTGGCTTGGTCTCTTCAGCAGCTGTTGTTGATGCGTTGCGTGTCGTCGGATTTCTTCCAGACGCTTGACCTTTTTCCCTATTTCAGGGTCCAGACCGTCCAGAAAAAAACAATTTTCAGATATTCTTCATACGTACTTATCTTTGATTGTCTGGCCTGTGCTTCTCTTTGGGTTGGTGAACATTTACGAATTTTGCAGATGGAGGAGTGTAGTCTGGAGGAGCAAAGGGCAGGGTGATCGAACCTAGCAGGCTTCGATGTTCAGGGTGTCTTGGTGGTCTTGCTTGCAGACTCGTTCCCTCTTCTTCTTTGTCTTTGTCTTGATCTTGACCTCCCATTGCTCCTGGTTGTCTTTGTGGTTCATGGAGGGCCACTGTTGGTGGTGCTTGGTAGGGGGAGTAGGGAGCCAGACAGCGGTCGTCCTCACCCAGGCGGGTTTTCATGCATCTCATTTCCTCGGAAGAATTAGAAACAGAGCTTAGTAAAGTTTTTTCTGGCTTCCTCTTTCTGGCTTCCTCTTTCTGGCTTTGTCTCTCATTGCACTCTCTAATGGTTGCCAATGCTACATTTATCTGTTTTCTTTGTCTGGTAATTGCCTCATTTAACCATACATCTATAATTCGACCATCAAAGTCATAATTATATTTTTCTGTATATTTTTGGACTTGTTTTTTGTCCAATTTCCCTTTGTCTTTTGCAGATGGTTTACACTCAGACATTAAACACTTATGCTTACATTAAACACACATTAATTAACTGTGGTATCCTATGATGCCACCCTTTTGAGAAATCCACTGTCTCCAATTCTTTATCATTAACATACTCGACGGTATTTATATTTGCGTATTTATTTATTTTTTTTTTCAGTATCGTATTTAAAATTTCCCAGTCGCGTGCTCACACGCACTATATTTACTGTGTTAATCCTCCCCCCCAGCGTCGCCACCACGCCAGCCTAAATCCGTCAATCTAGGACTTTCAAAAATGCCCACATCCGTCGATGCTAGGTCTTTTTCCCAGACAAGTGCCTTATTAAATATTTGAAAATCACTTTCAGCTTATTCCAAACCGCACCTTGTCTAGACGTTTGAGAATTACCTTCCGGTTTATTCTCCAAACTGTGGCCCTTCTGGGAAAACAATTAACACCTGGCATTTGAGAAATTACTTTCAAATTTATTCTCAAACCCTAAATTTTCTCTCACCGTGCTTTTTGTAGCTTGGTTCTTTATTCGGGATCGCGTCCACCTAGGCCTGCCGTGGTGTCCACAATTCTCCCATCCCTTGCAATTTAGCGTTGGGGTATCGGAGCCAGAGACTTCTTGTCTTTGGGATGTTCAGTCAATTGCTTCGTCCACGGAGGTCATCAGCTTTGCGAATCCCTCCTCGTCGCCATTTGTCGTGGAAATTCTCTCCTCAACTTTTTGTAATAATTGGAAGACAGCTGGAGATTTCAAAGGTTATAAAGATCTTTATTTCTTGCAAGAAATTGACATTCACATACAGAACGCATCTGGTATGGGAAGGCCCCGACTTCTGCTTTTTGCCCAGCTTATATACACAAAACACATCCTGGTTTTCTCAAAAGATCGCCTTCGTTACCTTAAAAGGTAATATGTCTTTCGTTCGAGATCTCTGGTCTAACATAACCTATATCTAGACAGAAAACAATATCACGTCTACTACAAGTTCCTGTTTTTAGCTGCTGCTCAAAATTCACACCTTTTGTCTATCTCTATTTTGATCTGAAGCTGCGCACATACTTTCACACTCGGAGCTCACAAAAGGACACTTGAAGTACAGGGTCACTTGAGTCTGTATAGTCTCTTTGCCGTCTATCACCCAGGACATTTTGTCCCTGCAAGCTTGTCTTAACTTATGCTTTTCTGAAAACATGGCTACATATCTTTAATAACGTGCTTTAGCTTATATGAATATATTTCTTCAAATGCTTATGAGTAAAAAATAAAGTGACAGATGTTAATACAAGTTGTACACTTCTAAAAGTAAAAACACATCTAAGAGTAAAAAACACCTCTAAATGTAAAATTTCTATTACAAAAGTCAACTTTATTTTTAAAGCACTGTGTGTGTGTGTGTGTGTGTGTGTGTGTGTGTGTGTGTGTGTGTGTGTGTGCATGTGTGTATATATGTGTATGTACTGTATAGCCTGGTTAAAACCAGACCCTTCTCAGTTGAAACTGAGTGTAGGGTCTGGCGAAGCTATGTAGACAAATCATTTCCAAAGGGGCGTCACCAACTGACGTAGCTCAAATTCCTCTGGGCGCAATTGGATAGTCATAAAACCAATCAGATCGATGAAGGAGATGACGTATGCTTCGAGTGTTGTTCTTTGCTCCGGTTTTAACGAAAACGGTAAGTTTAAATCGCTCAAAACAGACGCGATAACTGATTCGTTTATATACTGTCTATGATTCGAACGAGTGATGTTCCACGGCGGCATCCATCTTTGTAATGAAATCTCCTTCAGCGTCGCTGTGCTGTCGTCATCATGTAAATCCCTCCCCAAATGTTTCTGATTGGTGCCGCGATTTCGGCGGCACAGAAATGAGTTTGAATGGGCTCTTCTCCAGACTATCCTGGAGAGAGAATTAAAATTCGCCGGAAGTAGTCTGGGTTTTCCCAGGCTATAGCCTGGGAAAACCCAGACTACTTCCGGCGAATTTACTGTACTGTATGTATGTATGTAGTAAATACATACATATATGTAAATATATATACATATATATTTACACTATAAACAAAAATTCAAGGGTGTAAAAATAATCTCTTTCTCAAAACTGAGTTTTGATTTCTAAGTGATCAATTTATGTATAAGTGTTTTCACACATGATCATTGGGTGTAGGTCACCAGTAAATGAGTGTGGCATTTAAATGGCAGTGTTTCCCAAATGAAATAAAAGAGCTGTTAGTTTTCATTGATGAGTGTAATGTAGAGAACTGTGTTTTTATAGTTTGCAAAAAGTTTGTTTTTCAGTTTCAAACTGAGTAAAGCGTATAATGTACAAGTTTTGCAGACTTGGTCTGAAGATTAGGTACATGGGTGAATGGTTTCATTGAGTGGGCCTCAAGTTCCACTTTAATGTGTGAAAAATTTGAAAAAACTGTAAGACATTTTTAAAAACATAACTAGTACATTTCAAATGAATAGTAATAGAAGGAATAGTAAAATGAATGCGTATTAGAGTTTATTTTTAGCTTCAACACTAAAAGTGGTACTTGTGGCCAACTCAGTGAAAACATTCCACTTCAGACCAAGTCTGCAAAATGTTTTGAGAATCAAATAAATATAATGTATTTTTGTTTATTTTGTAAAAAATGACTGAATATGCAAAAAAGTCAAGTCATCTTTATTTCCGTAGCGCTTTTTACAATACATCGGTTTTTAGAAGAGTTGGATGAAGTGTTTGCTTTGCAAGAGATGTGTGACGTTATGCATGTTGTGAACGTGATTTGTGGTTTTGTGTGTAGAGTTTAGAGAAATGGAGCCATAGTTTCAGAAATTGTGTGCAAGCAATTTTAAATATAAAATTATTAGATTTAATATATTCATATATTATTAAGAAGTAAGAAGAAAGGAGTAAAGAAGACAAATATACAAAAGACAAAAGCAATGTTATTTACTTGAATTTAATGACTGAAATAACCTGGCAACAACTGGAAAAGTCTTTGAAAGATCTTTGAATTATGGTCCATTATAATTAGCAAAGCTCATGTTAGAATCTGCTGAAATGAACAAATGAAGACAACTGTCAACAGTTAACACGTCTTGACACACAAATAGCAAATAAATGATTATCATATTTTCTCCATACTTGTCACTCGCTACCCATAAAACCACTTATCCTTATCCTCAAACCCATAACTCAATATTCAGTACTATTTTAAAATATTACTACATTATACTGTACCATGCCCTGACAGAATTAAACAACAAAAACAAAAACAACAACTCCTTAATTTGGTTTCTTTTAAGACAATTTTTATAGGTAACAACAAAGTTATCCTTCATTCTAAAAATATTCTTCCCATATTTCACCTGATATGACTGCAAAAAGATCATGATATGTCAACTCCAGACCCCCATGTAGAAATATACCAATTCCAATTGACATATGGATAACTAGAATGTCACAGACATAATAAATGTAATAATTTATAATCCAGCCCTAAGGTGTGCCTTAATCTTTTGTTTTGTTTATGTGTTGCATAAACTCAGTTTAAGTATGTTTAAAATGAATATACCATAAGAGAAGAGACAACCATGTGAATCATTTCCCTATTTCACAACTGTTGAGAAAAGTCTAACTTGCTAAATACATTTTTTCAAACATGTCACTATGTTACTTCTGCTGATTGGCCAGTTGCATGTCGATAATGTATATATATATAGCATTTATCACTGCTGTTTTGATGTCACACCTGAAACAGAGAAGTCTCTCATACATCTGCCATAAAGGTAAGAAGCAATCTTTGAATCAACAGCATTTACATTTATATTTGGACATTTAGGAGACATTCTTATCCACTGCGATTTACACATCATGAATATTTCTCTATTAGATTTGAGCAACTCTTCTTGAGAACCATGAAATCTTTCCTACTTGTTGCTTGTGTCTTTGGACTCTGCTGTGCCGTGCTGGTGAGTAACGTTCTCTTGCTTTTTTAATAAACTCTATTTGCTGTGCATGTGATATTCTATTCCTTTTTTAACCACCACACTGTTTTGTGATATAATTTATAACACTGGAAATGTGATGAAGATGCAAAATGACAAATTCATTTCTTTTCAGGCAGAGGATGAAGAACATCGAGAGAAGCGCTCATCAAGCCATTCCTCAGAGGTCAGTTTGAGTTTAAAAACACTGTATAAGCAAAGTATCTTTTTTGCCATTGCATACAATCATTTGAACTAATTGATCATTTTAATTTAATTTTCAAAAAAGGTCCTGAGCAATGTAAACACATGTAATACATAAATCATAGAAATACATTCTGAATGCCAGTACATATTTGTCTTCATTTTGAAAATCTGTTGTGTGTAGACTCTTTTTCAATGTAAATCTCACTCTGTTCCTCCACTGATATTACTACAGAGACGACCTGGAGGCTTCTTTAACCCGTACCAATTTCAGCGTCCTTATCCCTACCCATACTTTCCCCCTAACCTGCCTCTGCCTCAGCCTCAGCCTCAGTTTCCGAACAACAATGCCCTCCTCAGCCTCTTGCCATTCATCTTAGCACAGCTGGCATCTGCCCCTGCTCCTGCTCCTGCTCCTGCTCCTGCTCCTGCTCCTGCTCCTGCTCCTGCTCCTGCCCCGGCCCCTGCACCGGCACCGGCCCCCGCACCAGCTCCAGCTCCAGCTCCTGGTGGGAGATAAGCAACCAGTTAAATCAAACTAAGAAAAGTGTCTAATTGACTCTGAATACGCATTATAATGCCTGCCTCTTGCTCTTGCTATGTAAAAAATAAAATAAACTTTGCATCATTGAATCATATATTTGTGTTTGTGTTATTCTTCCTATTTAGTGTGTTTATGAGTTTTACCAAATGGCAGCAGCCAAAAGTATCAAACACATTTACAATTATTCAACAGTTAGTCCTCAAATCTTATTCAAGCAGCGTTCCAAGTACTGACTGAGACTTTTCTGGGTCTTTGTTCGTTCCTCACAGACAGTAGTCGATGTCTTTGTGAGTGAGTCTGATTCGTTCAGAAACAAAACATTTTTTAAACTAATTATCTCAAGCGAGTCATGCACAAAACGGATTTGTTCAAAAGCACTGAATCATTCAAGAACGAAACGGCGCAGTTGTTGTGTGTAACAATGGGTTTGCTGTTGCTTTGTTTGGAGATATATTTGGCAATTTTAAAATTGTCTAAATGTAAGTTATCAAATTCTTGTTTATAGAACTGTTGTATAAAAGCAATAGCATGCTGCCTGTCACTCCAGTAACAGAGATGACCCAAGCCATTGTTGCTTTTTCTAATGTGACGTTTTCGAAGTCGTGCGCGAGGTTAAAGTGGACAAGCAGGCCATCTACGGGACCAGCCAGTTTCCAGCATATCTTTATGTACACAATAATAATCTTGTACATTGTAATCCTTTTATTTTTAATATTTGGCATGTTTATACACCCTGTGTGTGTAATAAGCAGAGTGTACACGGGTGTTGGACCCGCCTATAGGCGCATATACTAACATGCTCTTTAAATAACAAAAAATAATAATACTGCGCCATTGACTTTAGACCAGGTTTCAGTTGGTAAATGGTGCAATCTATTTCAGTTACCTCAAAATAGCAACGTGCCAACAATGCGGCTGAACACACCTTATTTTCAGACCAGCACGCCCATAGGCGCAAATGCATTTGCTATTTAAACAACGCATTGCAGGACGTGAAAATGATAACTGCGTCGGGCTGAAACTAGCAAAAAACACTTGCTTCGCGCCTGGCGCCGCATTGTGCCTTCTGTATGATAGGGCCTAGGAGTCTTGGACACATTTCCTTACTTATTTACATCATTCTTCATTTTAAAAGTTGTACAAAAGCAATGATGTGTCCTATGTTTTGAAATTTGCTAAATTAAAGCAATAGGTGGAGCTTGATGTCCAGCTCCCCCTCTCTGGACATAATGGGTTGAGTTGAAGGTGCAGCCACACCCATAACCCTATCCCTAAAACTAAATTAGGTCAAGCTGGACTAGGTCAAATTCCACCCAAGACGTCCAGAGAAGGGTAGCCGGATATCATCTGGCTCTGCCGTGAGCACCACTTGGGACACTCTCAAGAATGCATTAGCACAGCTGTGCTTGGACCATGTCTGAGAAGTTATTGAGTGACAAGGCAGTGCAGTTATATAATTTCAAGGTTTGTACTTTTTTTGTGATGGAAAAAGTACATAATGCAGATGGGTATGCAAGTTTTGGGACATTGACAAGATTTGGTACATACTAGGCTTATATCACATCATAAAAATGCTTCTTGAAAACCATCACATTTTCGTATATTTATGTGCAACCTGTCACCATAAACCAGCCTGTCAATCATCTCATGAACATCCTCCTCATATACAAACTCCACATGGAATTTAATGTATGCTATTCTTCCAAACATATTGGAGATAATGATGTCTATCTGTCAGTTTTTCATGCGGAGAGTTAATAGTTAATGGTCGAACATGGCCTGTTTTGCTGTTGAGATGTTTGTATCTATAAAATTAAATTACAATGTTGTTGAAGGGTGAAATATAACATTAAATCTTTCTGATCAGGTTAGATTATTCAACCCTTTTCACTTTTTGTTGTTCATTACCATTAAATTAACATGACATGTAAGTAAAATATACAGCACAATCATGTTTGTAGTTCACAACATCACAAATCCTCTTCAGCGCAAGGGACATAATAAACACTCATAAAGATAGGCTTGCATATGAAATTGCATATTTCCCCACTATGTTAGGTGAAAAAAAGTATACAGTAGTATATATTTGAGTTCACAGTATTCATTGTTGATACGTACTTAGATTGCCTACTAGTTCTGTTTGGATTCTGAGGTGTACGTCCAGTGGATACTTTACTATCCCATGTGGCCATGGGAGAGGTTTGTGAATGGCTGTGAAGTGACACTGATTCGGGTAGGTCACATGATAATGACAACATGACTAATGTGGTATGTCCAGACTACATTCACACAAACATTCATACTGTATAGAGCATACTTTTTTTAACTGTAGCGAAGTATTTACTTATTCAAACGATGTACCTACTCAGTTCGATTTTGAATGTAGCCAGTCACCTAAGAGAATCAGCGTTTTTAAATGAATCGGTTGAAAGAATGATTCAATGACTCAGTTACTTGTCTCTATCTCCATTTGTAATTATGTAACCTAATTTAAAATATCTTTGATACTTTTGGTTGCTGTCATAAATGCTCAGCTTTAACTAACTTATGCTTCATATACATTTACCTTTTCAAAAAATAGGAAGCATAACACAAACACAAATATTTAATGATGCAAAGTTTATTATTAATATTTTTAACATAGCAGGAGCAAGAGGCAGGCATTATAATGCGCATTCAGAGTCAATCAGACTCTGACAGTCTTTGATTAACTGGTTGCTTATCTCCCACCAGGAGCTGGAGCTGGAGCTGGAGCTGGAGCTGGTGCGGGGGCCGGTGCCGGTGCAGGGGCCGGGGCAGGAGCAGGAGCAGGGGCAGGGGCAGGGGCAGATGCCAGCTGTGCTAAGATGAATGGCAAGAGGCTGAGGAGGGCATTGTTGTTCGGAAACTGAGGCTGAGGCTGAGGCAGAGGCAGGTTAGGGGGAAAGTATGGGTAGGGATAAGGACGCTGAAATTGGTACGGGTTAAAGAAGCCTCCAGGTCGTCTCTGTAGTAATATCAGTGGAGGAACAGAGTGAGATTTACATTGAAAAAGAGTCTACACACAACAGATTTTCAAAATGAAGAAAGACATACATATATCAACATAATTAGAGGGTTTTCTATGATTTCTATACATAAATGTTTTTGCATGGCTCAGGATCATTTTTGCACTCGAGAAAATATGGAATAAATATGATCAGTTAATTAAAATGATTTTATGCAAGAGTTTTTGATTTCAAACTGACCTCTGAGGAATGGCTTGATGAACGCTTTTCTCGATATTCTTCATCCTCTGCCTGAAAAGAAATTAATTGGTCATTTCCAGTGTTATAGAATAAGTAATAAAAAAGGTCTGTGGGGGTTGAAACATAAATTTAATGCACATCAACACATATGCATTTGATCAAGAAGAGAATGTTACTCACTAGCACGGCACAGCAGAGTCCAAAGACACAAGCAACAAGTAGGAAAGATTTCATGGTTCTCAAGAAGAGTTGCTCAGATCTAATAGAGAAATATTCATGATGTGTAAATCGCAGTGGATAAGAATGTCTCCTAAATGTCCAAATATAAATGCAAATGCTGTTGATTCAAAGATTGCTTCTTACCTTTATGGCAGATGTATGAGAGATTTCTCTGTTTCAGGTGTGACATCAAAACAGCAGTGATAAATGCTATATATATATACATTATCAACATGCAACTGGCCAATCAGCAGAAGTAACATAGTGACATGTTTGAAAAATGTATTTAGTATTTAGCAAGTATTTAGTAAGTTGGACTTTACTCAACAATTGGGAAATAGGGAAATGATAGTTGTCTCTTTTCTATATAATTGTAAACATACACTGAATGTATGCAACACATAAACAAAAGATTAAGGCACACCTTAGGGCTGGATGTGACTGGGATTCTTTATTGAATTATGAATGTCTTTACGACATCTGTCAAGGTTTTCATAAATCTGGAATTGAATGTGGAATTTGTAGTATTATAAACGTTTTCATCGAGTCCATCAAAAAGCTGGTCTAAGTTCAGTTGAGGCATGAGGGAAAAAAACTTCCAATCTCCAAAGTAAGAGAAAAAAGAACAGACACATTTATAAAAGTAATTAAACTTACAACATACTGATAGTTTGTGCTACATTTTACATGATATGATTTCAATTTTTTTAAACCAACTGCAATTCATTGGACATATGTGAATCCAACAGTTCAACTTTGAATTGTAGCCATAGCTCTTTTAAAGCAAAAAAACGATTTATAAGCAATTAGTTATTTTGCTGATGCTTTTATCCAAATTGATCTTTACATTTGACTTAAAACTGACACATTTATTTATTTATTTAGTAAACTTAGTTCAGTTTTTACAGTAAATGGCTGGGTTAGGCGTTGTATTGGGGTATTGGATCTCATGTATTGGCGCTCAAAATTACACTAAATCAACATTTCTTCTAATCTAAATTAAACTAAATCAATATCACATAGCTATATCATTGATTTTTTTTTATTGATTTTTTTTTACTTAGTACCAATTAATAAATCATAAATACTTGACTGTTTTGCAGTGACATATTTTCATATGCTAAAGGAAAATGTCTTAGGGACAGAGAGATTATCATGAGCAAATCCTCTGAAGCAATGTAAGTTTTAGATGTCACAATTGCATACATTGACAGTAAGCTTTTGGAAATGTGAGGGATTTTAAGGATTACTACATGACTAAATATTGTAATATCCTTTGTGTAATAGGTAATAGGTTTGTGTGCACAATGAGTTAAAAAATAGTAAATGCATGTGTGCTAAAACTCTGAGTGCAGTAGCTGGACTGGGATAAATCTCAGTGTTTTCACAGTTCTTTCAGGACATCAAGAAGACTCAACGTATTGCATGACAGTAAGTACAATTGATACATTTAAATATACTCTCTCTCTCTCTCTCTCTCTCTCTCTAGTTTATTTTTTTAATTTTTTTATTGAGTTAATATTATCTTCATCAACTTTATTGAAAAGTATAGGGAAGATCTGGGCAAGTTGTCACGATTTTTACACCAGTAAATGTTTTTAAGGTTGGTTTATTTTTTTTAAATCTGTACAAAATATTTTCTACATTAAACAACAATAAGATATTAAAAATTTTCAATGACAACAATGTCATCATGGGATCCACCATTAAATAGGAGTTTTGGCTAAATTAAAACATTATAAAACTTTCTGAAGGAAAAAAAGTACAAATAACTAGCAAGTGTTGTAATAAGTTGTGCGCATTTTTAACATTTAAAACACATTTGACAACTCTTATAATATAGCACGCGACAACTTGCCCCAACCTTGACATGAAATTGGAAAAATACTTGTTTTCATTATACAGTTTACTGTTGTGTGAACGTTCATGCTAGTGTGGTTTTAAAGGGTTGTTTAAACATTATAGTTTTTGTAAAAAAAAAAAAAAAAAAGATTTATTATCTGACTGAATCTCCTCTCTTCTACTCATGAGTGACTCTGTGTGGCTAACTATGGTACTTGTATGTAGAATTAGTTACAGTCTTTACATTTAGTTCATTTATTTAATATCTTTACATGTATTACATTTATCTGTCCTAGTTCAAATGCTTTCTCTATTTAATATCAGTTGTTCTGAATTGCCATCATTATTGAGATAACTACGATTTCAGATCTGTTAGGAATTTCTTTTCTAAATAAGGTTTAAAAAAAAAAACGTGCCATCCCAAAATGAAGAGTCTCATATTATTGACTGTCCTGTGGCTCATTTCCTCTGGAGCTGTAAGTAAATTTTGTTTTTGAAGGATGTTTTTACTCTCTTTATATCACTTATTATTGTACTAGTATGATGTAACTGAGCAGCCCGGCTCATTTAAGCCTGTAGACCTGAATCAAACAACATTCAATGTATGAAATAACAATTATTATAATACCATGAACTCATGCCATATAAAAATTCCTCCCAGCTTTGCCAGCGTTATAAGCCTTGGAGCTCCTCTGGCAGTGATGAGGTAAACTCCCAATGCTCCCAGTTATAATAAATATGTAATTTTCTCCTGAAGCTGAACAAAATGCCTCATATGCACATGTTCTATTTGACTGTTTAAACTGTCTTTGCTCTAGAGGATCTATTGGCCCTATTTTCCTGGAGGTCATTATTATCAAGTGAGGCCGGTTCGACCCGGACCTCTGTTCCCACTGTGGCCATTTCAGTGGCCCCTGCTGCTGCCTCGTCCAGTCCCTTCCCCAGCCCCTGCCCCGGCCCCGGCTCCGGCTCCGGCTCCGGCCCCTGCACCAGCACCCACACCCAGTCCCCCAGTCATCCCCTCTACCATTCGTGGAGATGGTGGAAAGTAGAGCAGGGGTTGTTTTGTAAAGTACCCTTGACATTTTAGTAATGCTTTCAATAAAAAGAGTGAATCTGTTTAACATGTTATTTGGTTGTTGTTTTTTTTAGAAATAATACAACTGTAAAATAAAACAATTTCCCTAATTTATTTAATTATACATTTAACGTTGGTTGGTAAACCCTGCTATAAAGAAATTTGTGTTCTATGTGAAGTTATCATCAAAATGCTCGAGCTTGAGTAGAAAATCCCCCTCATAGCGGGGGGTAACCGTGTACTTTAATATTAAACTCATGAAGTACTGCTATACAGAATACACTTGATATGGTCTTGTACGTCATATTTCGGATCTTTGTAGTCAATCGAATTTTAAATATCCAACAACTTGCTGCCCAAGCTCTGTGACCAAATGCTAATATTAAGCATATAGTCACTCAAAATAGTGAAGTGAAAATAATTTCTGAATGAACAGTCTGTCATTTTAGATTATAAATTGGTAGTGTTGTTTAATGTAAAGGTCAATGCATGCAACTCTGAGGCATTATGCACTACAGTATAGGTGTGGTGCAAGTGTCAACAGAGAAAGATGTGGATGTGTAATTTTGAGATTTTGAGATTGTTTTGGGTGGGACAGTATGACTCCTGAGTCACTACACACTTATTAAACACAGTCTACATTAAGAGGAAATGTCTTCAAATGCATCTTACCTGTGATACCATGACACGTCTTGTTGTTTGCATATCCAGTCATGTTTAGGGAATTCCTGGTTTTACCGTTAAAACTACTGTCTGTGTCTGCATTTCTATTTGGTCTGAACCCAACTTAATAATAACAGTTATCTCACCACAGTGTGAAATTAGTATAGTTCATACTGTGGGAATGGCAGAATTATACTGTCATTACCTGAACCAAAGTGGCTTTTCAGAAGGTAGCTGTGGTTTCGTTTTAATCAACATTGTGAAGACGAAATCAGTGAGAAGCGACCTCAGATGAGACAAACTCTTCTGGTGTGGGGGAACACAACATCTTGATTTATTGAAATAAACCAGATGTCTTCATTATTCTGACACGCCATCCTGTTTCTACTCTAAAATGTGCTTGCTGTGAGAATAAATGTATGGCATTCACTTACAGACTACCACAAACACACCTAGATTTATGATCATATTTATCTTTTATTAGTAGACTAGTAGTTTTACTACTATAAAACTGAACCAATATATCAAATCACCCAAACTCGTCTGGATATGTCTAACATTTCAAATGGGTTGATTTGATGATTCATTAAGACACTAAGTGTTCCCTAGATTGTACAATTCAATTATGGTCTGAGGTTCAATATTGTCTGAGGTCAGAGCCCATTTCCAGAGCTGATTGGTTGCTTGAGGAATGGACACTGTTTAAGTACACCCTTCTCCACTTGCATTCTTTCGTTGTGATCAAAGGATTTTAAAGTGAGTATTTGGTTTTTTATCTGTCATGCAATATTAGCAACTAATTTATCATTTTTCAAGTTGTATAGTGCACATGTATTTACTGTGTGTATCTTTAGGTATGACACAAATGAGGCTTATAGCGTTGCTCACATGTTTTCTAGCTGGAACATTTGGAGTTCCGGTGAGTCATTACAGTCTCTTTTCATCCAGATACCACTTGGGTTAATTTTTTTTTAGATATTCTTTTCTCCATAAATAAATTCTAACTCTCATTATAGGAGACTGTTGGGGGTAGGGTTAGGGTTAGTAGAATAAGTTGACATGTATTTGCTAAGTTATTTCTAGTCATCAGATATTAAGCAGACAGTCTACTAATACTCTAATGAGAGTTAGTTGACATGTACATGCAGTGTTATTTATAGTCAACAGAATGTCTAAAGGGGACCATCAAAATAAAGTGTTACCGAAACGTACCATGGTTGTATTGTAGAAATCATACATCATAAGAATGCAAATTCACAAATGTCCTTTACTTCTCTGTGTGAATTCACAACAGCATTACTAATCTGAGGTGCAGTTAATGGTGAAAGGGCATCATTTATTGTTGCTTGTTTACTTGATTATGTTATACTTATGTTATTCAATTGACATTTTCATAGATCTCCCCAAATGCTCCCCAAAAAGTGGGAGATATGCCAGCACAAGGAACCCCAGTGATACAGTCTCCACCGTCTGGGTCTGAGGTACTGCAACAGCTGGCCGCTCTGACCAATCCATGGGCCTCTCCACCCAACCCCAATACAGGTTTCGGTCAACTTCCAGCACACATTCAATACTTTCCCTATTCTCATCCCCAGCAACCACAGGTAAGAAACTTATTTGAATTCACTAATTTCTTACCTTAATAAAACAGTCCACAAATTAATTTTTGGTAACACTTTATTTCGATAGTCCACATTAGACATTCTACTGTAAGTAACTTTGCAACTGCATGTCAACTACCAGTCATTAGAGTATTTGTAGACTGTCAGCTTAATATCTGACAGCACTTTATTTTGATGCTCCCCAATAGACATTTTACTGACTATTAGTAACTTTGCAAGTATGTCTTATTCTACTAACCATAGATTTAACCCTAACCCTAACCCTAAACCTAACCTAACAGTCAACTAAAACTCTAATGATAGTCAGTTGACATGTAATTACTTGTAGCTAGCAGACTATCGAAATAAAGTGTAACCGACTTTTTAAACAAAATGATACAATTAATATTATTATTTAAAATAATACTATGTAAAAATATTAAAAAGGCTTTTAGAATTGATTAAATTCTAAAAATACATTTATTAAAATAACTAATACATTTCTCTCCCTGTATTTTTCAGTTTTTCTACTATCCCATTCTTGGACCACAATCCAGGAACCCAGCAGTAAGAGTGTTTCCATATAATATTAGAAATATGTGTGGTTTTGTTTGTAGTTTGTAGTGTAAAAATACACCACAGGAAGAGCTAAGAGACTGTCTGGGTTCAGCAGGTTTATTCTGATACGAGGTCCAAACCCAAACTTAATTAATGATAGCTATGTAACCCTCAAGCAAGCCTTTATGTTTAGACACTTTGGTATATTATCCAAAAATATTTCGCTGGAGGAAATCTTCCCATCTCCACGTCTGAGGAGTTTTGATTTATTGTGGAAACCTGATGCACTTGATGTGTCCAAACAAAGAAGGTTGACGTAATATATTGCCTCGTGTGTCAGTAAAATGTGTGCACACAAATAAAAATCTCTGTCAGAAATTTGTCAGTTCAGCATCCAACAATCCTAAGAGGAGTCATTGAGTTCATTCACTCTTGATTGAACCTCATTTGTCCCAGAATCCACTTCTAACTACTGTCCTTTTGCTTACTTGTCAATCTCCTAAGTCAGAACTTTTACAATTAGTTCTCAAATGCTCCTTTCCATCATCAGTTCTCCTATGGAGTGCCTGTTTTCCAGCACGCAACGTCTCAACAATATCCTGCCAATGCAGTTACAGCTTCACAACCATTAATGGCACAAAACAAACAACACAAGCACCAAATGCATCCAAACCAGCCTCAGCAACAACAGGTATCAACGCAAACATTCTGGACTCAAGCAAATCTAGTGTTTTCAATATTCTTATATCATGTGTTTTTCCACAGGTTCAACAATTTCTTTACATGGTTCCACAGACTCAACAACGAATGGTGAATGAATCGGCATGAATTGTTATACAATTGAATATTTATTCTCTAAATATGTTATTGGTGGGTAATTCCTTTTGTGAATGCTTTTTAAAGGCTGGACCATATGGTGGATTGAGCTCCGAGGAACTTCAGGTAAAAAAAGTCTGAGACCTAGAAGATGCTTCTTTATTTTACTTTTTTTTTTTTTTTTTTTTCTATTCTTATTTTTGATATATATTATCATCATAAAGTATTTAGCCTGTTCCCATTTTTTGGGGATTCATATATGAATGTCACAAATTTGCTTATTTAATTGTGACCTAATAGTGCTAATTTTGATATTTTTCTTCTTTTAACTTCTATTCATATTTTCTAAATCCTTCAAAATTAAGTTCAGAAGTGTAAAAAAGATTTTTTACAGAAGTGTAAAAAAGACACCACTGTATCTTTGAAAAGTTTATTTTTATTTTTATAAATAAATATTTTGTCTAAATCTCTGTCCAAATTTCTGTCACACACAGAACATGGGACGACTGGGCCGTGTTGACATGCACATGCCTGCGTTTAGGGGCAATGTGTTTCCTGTAGCTGGACCACAACCTGTTGTACCTGTTAACCCTTTAAGACCAGGCAATTCCTTCCACATCAACACCTACCCTGTCAGTGGAATGACCTTCTCGACCAATTCTGAGGTCCGGCCACCTAGCGCTGTAGCTGTACCACCCAGTGGGGATGCCATACCTGCTACTGGTGGATCCCATCCAAATAATGGAGCGCTGCCTAGTAGGATTGCTAGCAAGCAGGACCGTGAGCGAGTGCCGTGTGATCATGTCCAATCTGCTGAAAACCCCTTAACCAACACTGGACCTTTGTCTTTTGGTCAAGGGACTTTCGATTCGGCTGCCTTGCCAACTGTCCAATCCGATCCCCAGTACAGTGATCCCAATCTAGTTCCCACTATATTCCCAACACCAGAAGAAGCTCTTGTTCCAGCGTCCCCACCACTGCTTTCCGATACTGTCAAGACCAACCCTGATTTGTACCCCTAAGAGAAATCTTTGCATATCTTTACTGCAAGATTTATTTTAATATGCATTTTGTATTATGCTTATGGTTTATATATGGGTTAAGGCAGCATAATGGAAGTTTTTTAATATATTTTTCATAGCAGTTCTAAAACTGTACTTTGTTTACTTATTACTATTTCTTTATCTTTTACTCTTCCCAGTATGAACTAAAGTTTTGACTTTGTTGTGGACGAAAAGATTTAAAAATCAAAACCATGTAAAATTATTTCTGACTTTTGTACTGTGAACTTTGTGTGTGGTCCTCAGCATATATACTAGACATATGATTAAATACAAAGTTAATTACAGCCTGAGGCTCCTTCTGTGTTGCATACAGTACATCTGTCATCAAGTGTCAGCTGTGTTAATAGAACTGGAAAAATGTGCACATTTCCAGAGAATCACAATATGAGTGAATAAAAAATTGTTTTAAACTATATTAAAGTGCAGAGCATTTCTGAAAGTTCTTAAAATGCCATCAGAAAAACAGAATCGCCTACTGGTGAGGGACAATAAATTATATATATATATATATTTTTTTTTTACTTTTATACAGTACCTGGAAAAAAATTACATAATAAAAACATTAGTGGAATATTTTGTATCTTTTCAAATAATTTCATAGCCAATTGTTTTTTAACCTTTACATGAAAGTCAACAGTCAAATTATTGACTTTCACTGCAGTTTCCCAATGTAATATGAAATGTAAATCCAGAATGAAACAGAAAATAGGTTCTTTCCACACAATATATGTATTGCAATAACCAATTAAATTCAACAGAAAATTATTTAAAATATTGCTTAGTTACAGTGTCTTATGGTCTCTTATGGCCTTATTATTTATAATATTATTTATAAATACTTTATTTCCTAGCGGTGTCCTCAGTCAGGCAGAAGGTTCCTACAGTTTGAACAAGTGTGAACATTGCTGTCAGAGAGCTTTTATGATTTCATCTCAAGTGCCATAAATGTATTTTTGATTTATTTGTACTATACTATATCATGCCAAATAATTACAATCTCAGCCAAAATGTTGCTTTGAGATAAGCAAAGATATATATTTGCTTTGAATGCACATTTTTGCCCTCTATAAAGGAACTTGGCTGGTCACCAAAGCCAATCATATGCTGATGCTATGGGCCTTTTGTTTTCAAAGAGAATATAAGGAGTAGATCTAGAGAGCAGTATCACAAAATCCTCCTCCTCAATCCTGATCACAATCAAGAGTCTTAAACGAAGGTAAGGTACCATTAATTCAACAAACAATTTTGGGGCTGAAGGTTGATCTACTTTCCTGTTGCAGAAGGTTACGTAGAAGATAGCAAACTATAAAACTATATCTTTGCATGTCATATTTCAGACATCATCATTCAACATGAGATCCCTCATTTTGCTGGCATTTGTCATCGGTGTGGCCTACTGCGCTCCGGTACGTGATCGATTTTACTCTTATGTATTTATCCATAAGCCAACAAGAGAATGTGGGATGCGAACATTGTGATACTAGCCTTAACTCTCCTGTTCTTTGACCCACAGCAACTGATGTATTATGAGCTAGAGTACAAACCTGTCATGGCTCCACAGGTTAGTTTGGTCCAAACATGAAATTAATACACAGAAAGGTGAATTCACGTTGATTGGGACACTTTTCCCCAGTCATTCCAATGGCAAAAGTGTCCCAATCAATCTGGATTCATCCCTATTTCAACAAAATGACTCAAGGAATATGGGAATATAGGATCATAGTACATTATTGTATAAAAAGCGTGTATGATGATCTACAGGCTCTTCCTGCGGCCGGCGCTGCCGCTAAACCTTCTGAAATAGAGATTGTAAGTGTGGAAATGACATATTACATTTTATATTATAGTAATATTTTCATATATAAATATAAAATGTTACATTAAAAATCGAATTATTATTTTATATTATATTATATTATATTATATTATATTATATTATATTTTCATTCTTTTTTTCAGCTTCTGGCAGCTCAACAGGCTGCAGCTGGAAGTTCTGTAAGTTGGGTTTAATTTCTTTTCGCAGAGTATTCATTATCTTCTGCTAGTTGAGCATGCGATCAGTTTTTCTTATTCTTCACAGGGTCAACCTATCCGTGGCTTCATTAAACATGAGATTCCCCAGCCCGCAGGCAAAGAAAGTATTGAAGTTGTACGTGTATCTGCATTTTTTTTTATTTCCCTACTGCTACATGAAATCCTCCATTTCTTGTCAACCATGTAGAAGTTCATTCATTTCCCTCTGTTTTCTAGCTGTACCCCTTCGACATTCCTCAACCTGCTGTCCCGGCTGTCCCAGCTGTCCCGGCTGTCCCGGCTGTCCCAGTTGCTCCTGCTGCCCCAGTACAGACCAACCTAAAAAAAATTTATATATTTAATAATATCACATAGCCTATATATGAGGCTGTACGTATATAATTTGTTATACTTTTTTAGGCTCCTGTTCCAAAGGATGATGATGATGATCATGATGACTAATGGTTAAGTAATTATTATAATATATCAATCATAACGCTGTAATGCCACAAATTAAAAAAGTTGGAATATGCAACATTGTACACTGGTTAGCGACTGACATTTTAAATAGAGAAAAACTTCACATCAATAACATCATATTATTCTTAATGAATTATTATAATAGGTTACAGAATAGAAACCTTTCTGTACAATGCAACACATTTCTAAAGCCTCCTTCTTTTCTTTTTCTCACAGATGAAAGTATAAGCTGACCACCAATTCCCGAACGACAAAGAAGCTGCTCGTGTTTTGCAGAGTGCCTGCATAAATGCTTTCCTGCTTTAGAAAAAATGATGACCCATCAAATGGTGCTTTTTCAGTGGCTTGATGCTTGAGAGCCATACAGTCATAAGCTTTTTTTTTTTGCAAACATGTTTTTAAATCTTGATTTATAATAAAGCGTACAATCAATACTTTGTCTCCTCTTGTGTGTTATTATTAGCATTTATGTTGAAAAGTTTTTTTTAGATTGTTTATTCATACATAACAATTCCTAGTTTGGCTGAAAATAAATATCATCCCAAGAAAGCTCTTCAGAACCTGACATTGTTGTTCAGACAGTTCTCTTGCTGCAATTAAACATCACTAAGTTTGTACACAAAAAACAAACTCAGTTCCTATTTTTTATATTTTGTAACTTCAAAAATATAGGCTGGTGATATCAGCAGTTTTCTCAACTGTTATCATTATAATAATAGCTGACAGAAAGGCAGACAAAGTCTGACTACAGGTCATTTTCTCAATAACCATCTTTCTCCGTATGTGAGGTCATGATAAAGTCTAGCCTGAGAGGGATTGGTTAAGAGCTAAGCCAGAGAGCAAATAAAAGCTAGAAAACTCATGTCCCAGAGCTATAACTCTACCTGCAACCAAGGTGAGAAAGCTGGTTTGACCATTTCCGTACACTGTAAGTGCTTCTCTTTCTATGTTATTGTTCAGAAATAGCACACCCTCATTGGTGTTGTCTGTCTTAGGTCACATTTTTGCTTAAGTAAGGCTGGTGATTCCTTAAACATGTGGACATCTTTCCTGTGTCTTCTTCTGGCGGGTGCAGTATCCGCAGCACCAGTGAGTACATCAAACCTTTTTAAAGGAATGTCTTTGTATTTATGAAGGCTTGTTTTATGTGTTTGGGTCGCCCAGATTCTGAAACTGATCCTTTTTTGTGCGTGTGTGTTTATGTCTCTCTCTAGCTTTCACCGTTTTTCAATTATCTCCCTCATTATGGCAGCCCGAGGCAGGTGGGGCTCACCACAACATGAACATTCTTGACTTTTCCATATCCAAAAATGGCATAAAAGTCTTTGGAATCTCTTGCTTTAACCATAATAAACACATTGCACCCAGTTTTATGATGAAAATAGCTCTGTAATATTACAGTGTATGATGACATGCTACTCCATGACATGTGTTTATATGATATATAGGTTTAACTGACTATCCTGAGGTTGCTGTAGAACAAGTTTTGAACATAATAATTATAACGGAACTAAACATGTTTTTTTGGGGGCATCCACTACAGTAAATTTGAACTCCTTTTATTTTCTTAGGGGAATAATGGTGGCTTTCAGGGAATGCCATCACAGCAACATCCTGGTCTGAACGCTCCAATCAGCATGGAAATCGTATGAGCTATTTTTTCTTTCTTTCTGTTTATAAAGACCTTAAATATAGCAATTCAAAGTTGAACCAAGAAACCATGTAAACATTTGCTTTTTTATTTATTTCTGCCTGATCAAATAATTACTTTTATTAGGTTAGTGTACCTGATCTAACCCTTAAAATGAATTTCATTAGGTTAGTGTAACCTAATGCACTGAAAAAAATTGTTTAGGATTTAATTTGAGACTATTTTCACTAAGAAAAATCGTATGAAATTGCACAGATACTTTGGAAATGGCAAGTAACAGTGAAATAAACATGAAATTCTGAAGTCGAAAGACTGCAATATATTTTCTTGTAAGAAATAATCTTTGTTTTATTTACAACTTTACATTTAATTTCATTTAATTTCTAGAAAAAAAATCAAATGTCTATGTGGTCTAAACCTTAACAATTGCTTTTATTAAGTTAGTGTAGCCTTGTGTATTAACTGTTAACTAAAAAGTTGCTGCCTTAAATATTTACAGTAAATACCATCAACTTGTATGGTTAAGTCATTTAAACTTAAATTACAGAAAACTGATTCAAGAAATTAGTTGAATCTTGTTTAACTTATAAATTTGAAAATTGCTTAACTTATCTTGATGAGTTGAAGCAATGTAAAAACACATGTTGTCATAACTTACTGATCAAATACTTTTTTACAGTGTTCAGTTCAGTTTTACAGTTTTATTCAGTCAAATTAAATATTTTTTTTCCACATTTCTGTTTTAAGATAGTACCACATGAAGCACGTTTTAGATTAAATGAAAAAATATGTATAATAATAATAATAATTAATTAATATTTATAAATATTTTTTTTTATATAAATTTTTTTTTTAAATAGATTTTCCCACCGAGCTTCCCAACTAATCCAGCAGGGGGCGCAGCGGGCAAATCGGTGAGTGTGTAAAGGTTTGCTATCTGCAAGGCTAGCTTGTTTCTCCAACATATCAGCTACACACAGCTTCTTTGTTAGGTGCCTTTTTGAGATGTAAACTCTCATCTCAATCAGTTGAATCAATATATACCTCATGTGTGTATACCAAAAGACAAGAACATAATTACTACCATTCACGCTGTGGCATGGCTCTCTCTTTCTGCTTTCAGTCATTCCCTACACAAGCGTTCATCAAGTACTCTCTCCCCAAGGCTCCGGGCAGAAAAAGCGTGGAAATTGTGAGTGAACAGACCCGACGGCTAATTTCAGCACTTGCTCTGACTTTAATATACATTTTTACTTATGTAGAAAGTCAATCCGGCACAGTGTTGCTTTTGTATCTTCCTCTAATGCCTCAACATGCTTGCACATCCCCTCTGATGCAATAAACTCAATGGTGACTTTGTTTTTCTTTCTCCTTAAGTTTTACCCCTATGACTTCAGTCGGCACCAGGTAGGATTTACTTTGAAATTAGAAATTTCAGCTAGTGAAATTTTGAAGTTGAAATGGATTATATATGTTGTTTTCTCATCCCGTAAATAGCTGAGCCTTACAAATCTTACTTCTTTCTGGGAGTAGCCTACTAGTTGTTTCCATCATTGAATCATTTTCCTATTTATCTCTGAAAAGCTGCTTTGAAACAATCTGTATTGTAAAGCGCTATATAAATAAAGGTGACTTGTTGTCTACATTTCAGGACCAACCAAATGTTCCCCTGATACCTCAACTTCCAAATGTAAATTCTTTAAATTGATTAAACATTTTGACATTATTACCTATACTCATATATATATAACCTATTTGACTTATTTTTATATATGTTTGTCAATATATAGATCTTCCCCTTTGACTTCATGCCACAGACAGTTCCTCAACAGCCACCCATGGTGAGAAAAAATCTCTTGCACTGTTATTGGAATTTGCTGAAACACATATTGAATCTGGAAACACTGTGAGCTTTTATTGCATATCTACACAGAACCCACCATTCCAGGATGGTCCTCCACAAACCCAAGATCCTCAGCAGCAAACCCAGCCGGAGCAGCAGGCTCAGACAGGACAGGTTTGTGTGTGTGTGTGTGTGTGTGTGTGTTTAAATGCATATGTGTGAGAAGCAAAAAATCACAACCCTTAGTAAAGCTCTGATTTGACAACATAATTACCCCTTCAGTACTGCATTTAGCCAGTATGCTTTTAACCAAAATGGAAACTTGCGAATCTCGTATATGTCAGCAGCAGTTTTGCAGAAAACAGCAGATTATGTGCACCACACTCTTGTTAATTATCTATACTTTCTTTCAGGTGTCTAACAAGCCATGAAGACTGGTGAGAGACTGCTTATGTGTATCTGAATATGATTCATTCATCCTAATTTTGAATTGCAATAGTTTTAATAGTGTTTTTAACATTGCTTGATATCACTCTTTCATTCTTATTTATCATTTAATTTCTTATCCCCGCAGGCACATCTTTGAAGCTGAGTGAGAGAAAAACGTCAAACAACAAGAGTGTGGAACTCCCCCCTCCCCCCCAATTCTATTTAGAATTAGTAAATACTTTTTTCCTGGGATAATAATTTAAAACGAGCTGATTTTTTGAACATGAAGAAGATGATCTACACATATAACAATTTTTTAAAGATCTGTAAATGCATGGAATGCAGTTATAAATGTGCTGTTTTGGTCTTATTCTGATGTGAGAAAATGATACCTTAAAGCAAATGTCAGTTCTGAATATTTTCTCATGTATACTTTTGTGAGTAGTGTTTCATTAATAAAGTTGATTAAAGAACAACTCATTTTTCAACATGCACTTATTATCTATCTTTGTGGTAGTTGTTACAAAACAACACATGACATCTAATGCATACTAGTAATTAATTAAAATGATACAAAACATTTTTTTTTCAACATTAAAAAGGATTCTGAGGTAAAGTGAAATATTTTGCACCTACACCTTGAACATTGTGTGGTATAATAAACATTATATTGCATGTTAAAAAATAGCTTGTTAAAACTTTAGGAGAACAAAGAGTTTGTTAGGCCACGTTCAACCTCAAGGAAGCTTTAGGATGTGTGAATATCAAATTAGAGAATTATTTATAATGCACATTCAAACAAAATTCAGAGAAATTCGAGAGTACGTTTTTCCACATAGATTGTCTGGCCATAAGGATTTCTACATGCAGAAATTAACACATGAACTAGACCTGCAGTGTGCTAGCAATTAATCAATCCATTATTTTATATTTGCTTATTATATTATGTTGGCACATTGGGCATCACTATTTAATACGATTTTGAGATTGAGTTTATCTGCTCATTATCATAACGGGGTTTAATTAGCTCTGCGATTCTAATTATATATATATAATTATTATATAGTGTATTATACACTGCCCGATCAAAAAAAAGAAGAAGAAGAAAAAAAGTCGCTGTTTGGATTTAAATAAGCAAATGCTTAAAGAGTCAATGATTGGATCATTATTGCATTAATTATTATAGCATGTTTTATGTTTAGCAACAGTTCTTCTAACCCTAACTGATGGAGTGTGTAGATTTTTATTTCTTAACCATGTAGGAAAACACATCATGGCCATATTCCATGATGACAATGTCAAGATTCATCAGGCTCACATTGTTTTCAGACATGAATTGGTACCTCTGAGTCCAGACCTTAAATTCTTTGAAAGTGTTTGGGTTGTGCTGGAGGAGGCTTTCCATCAAGAGGTCCATCATGATTTGGTCAAGATCTAATATTGACAATGCAAGAGGCACGCACTCTGTAAAGTCTCCTCCAGCACAACCAAAAGACTTTTTTCAAATGTGAAGCAACAGCCAAATTGCTGCGTATGATATTTGCTTATTCTCAAACTTACTCTATAAGTAACATCGAAGCCATATCTGTTTATCTGAATATGATATATATATATATATATATATATATATATATATACACAGTGGGGATAAAGTATTTGATAAACTGCCGATTTTGCAGGTTTTCCTACTTACAAAGCATGTAGAAGTCTGTAATTTTTATCCAAAAATCCAGAAAATCACATTGTATGATTTTTAAATAATTCATTTGCATTGTATTGCATGACATAAGTATTTGATCACCAACCAACCAGTACGTATTCCGGCTCTCACAGACCTGTTGGTTTTTCTTTAAGAAGCCCTCCTGTTCTCCACTCATTACCTGTATTAACTGCACCTGTTTGAACTTGTTACCTGTATAAAAGACACCTGTCCACACACTCAATCAAACAGACTCCAACCTCTCCCCAATGGCCAAGACCAGAGAGCTGGTTAAGGACATCAGGGATAAAATTGTAGACCTGCACAAGGCTGGGATGAGCTACAGCAGAGTCCTGCACGGGTTCGATTTTGTAAATCGAAAATTGAAAATCGAAAAACCCAAAATTTGCGGGACACCCGTCCTGGAGAACCCATGCGGGACTCTGGGCAACAGGACAATAGGCAAGCAGCTTGGTGAGAAGGCAACAACTGTTGGCGCAATTATTAGAAAATGGAAGAAGTTCAAGATGACGGTCAATCTCCCTCGGTCTGGGACACCATGCAAGATCTCACCTCGTGGGGCATCAATGATTATGAGGAAGGTGAGGGATCAGCCCAGAACTACATGGCGGGACCTGGTCAATGACCTGAAGAGAGCTGGGACCATGGTCTCAAAGAAAACCATTAGTAACACACTACGCCGTCATGGATTAAAATCCTGCAGCGCACGCAAGGTCCCCCTGCTCAAGCCAGCGCATGTCCAGGCCCATCTGAAGTTTGCCAATGACCAGCTGGATGATCCAGAGGAGTAATGGGAGAAGGTCATGTGGTCTGATGAGACAAAAATAGAGCTTTTTGGTCTAAACTCCACTCGTAGTGTTTGGAGGAAGAAGAAGGATGAGCACAACCCCAAGAACACCATCCCAACCGTGAAGCATGGAGGTGGAAACATCATTCTTTGGGGATGCTTTTCTGCAAAGGGTTCAGGACGACTGCACCGTATTGAGGGGAGGATGGATCGGGCCATGTATCGCGAGATCTTGGCCAACAACCTCCTTCCCTCAGTAAGAGCATTGAAGATGGGTCGTGGCTGGGTCTTCCAGCATGACAACGACCCGAAACACACAGCCAGGGCAACTAAGGAGTGGCTCCGTAAGAAGCATCTCAAGGTCCTGGAGTGGCCTAGCCAGTCTCCAGACCTGAACCCAATAGAAAATCTTTGGAGGGAGCTGAAAGTCCGTATTGCCCAGCGACAGCCCCGAAACCTGAAGGATCTGGAGAGGGTCTGTATGGAGGAGTGGGCCAAAATCCCTGCTGCAGTGTGTGCAAACCTGGTCAAGAACTACAGGAAACGTATGATGTCTGTAATTGCAAACAAAGGTTTCTGTACCAAATATTAAGTTCTGCTTTTCTGATGTATCAAATACTTATGTCATGCAATAAAATGCAAATCAATTACTTAAAAATCATACAATGTGGTTTTCTGGATTTTTGTTTTAGATTCCGTCACTCACAGTTGAAGAGTACCTATGATAAAAATGACAGACCTCTACATGCTTTGTAAGTAGGAAAATCTGCTAAATCGGCATTGTATCAACTATTTGTTCTCCCCACTGTATAATGCAAAAACTAATACATAAGAATATATATATATATATATATATATATACACACGCACACACACACACACACACACACACACACACACACACACACACACACACACACACACACACACACACACACACACACACACACACATAAACAAACAATATATGAGTTAAAGGTTTGAACTAGGCTTTTGAACAACTAGAAAGATAGTCGTCAGTTGACCCTAAGGAAACATCTATCTAGAATGACTGAAGGGGAGCCAGAGTATATGTCGTCTCTTGCCTGATTTGCTTGAGCCCAGCAAGTGGATATCTAAAAACCTTTTTATGTTCACACTCTTATCAGATGGAAGACATCCTGAATCTAGATTCCCTAAAGCATAAAGCATAGGCCCATCAACCCTTGAAATGCTTCAAACCTCAGTCTGAGGGGAAAAAAAACGCAGACGACAACATCTCTAGAAGTTGTCAGTGTGGTCACAACAATAAGGGAGCCAAAAGATTTATACCTATATCTCCAAAATGAATCAGCAAGAAAAGATTGGTTAAGTCTGTAATTAAGTTGTAAAGATCTTTTGTAATTAGATCAATCAAGTTGGCATGCGCCCACAAGTCCCGCTGTTATTGGAAAGGGGCCCCTTTAAAGTCATACTCATGCCAACTTCAGTATCAAACACCACAGACAGACCCTCCTCCTGTCTGGTAGACAATTTCAGTTTTTGTCTGTCTTTTTGAAGAACTGTGCACCAAGCAGAATTTCACAGTGTATAATTATACATAATGGGTCATTAGCAGTTGTAATTCCAACCTTGCTTTAAAATAAAGGCAAAAAATAGATTTCATTTTTGCTGAGAGGTGATTGGTCTGTTTCAGGAGCTGCTAAGTATATATAGCAGCCTTGTTCAGTACTTATTCATTCAACTTTAAACTTCAAGAAACCAAGCAGTCGTCCTTGTGATTTTCAAAAGAGGTAAGCTTGTACCATTTCTGAGGAGTTTTAACTCATGCATATGTTACTGGCAGTATTGAATATGTCTGTTTTTCTTTCTGCATCATAAGCTGTGAAATAATCATGATCATGAAAGCTGTGGCGTTGTTGATGTGTTTGCTGGGCTCCTCGCTAGCTGCACCTGTAAGTTCTTGTTTCTATATCTCAGTTCAAGGCAGCATAACAAAGTCAAAATTTCAAACATTTTTTGACATCTTGATTTGCATATTTTAGGCCTTCGACAGTGGCAGCAATGAGGTAAGACTTTTGTGTGTGATCACAATGCGTGTTAATGTACAGCCTAATGCATTATGCATACTGTGTTTTCTCTATTGCAGCAGGCAATTACTAGTCATGCTAACACAGCTCTGCAGTTGATGGAACTCTACAGAATGTTAGGACAGATGCAGCAACAGGTCAGTTCAATGCTGATAATACTAAAGACATAGAGGCATTTCATAATATTAACATAATGTGATAAATGTATTTGCAGGGTTTTGGTGCCGTTCCTGGTGCTCAGCTGCCCGTATGTTAAGCATTTAACCGCTTCATTTAAAGACTACTGTGTGAACCTGTTTTATGGATTTGATGGTATTTTCTGTTCCTCACAGGCAGCACCTGTGGCACCCGCAGCACCAGCGCCTGTTGATGTAAACCCCTTTCATTCTATCATATCGCATTTTATGTATTTGAGAATAAACAATAGCCTTTTGCAAATATTTTTGACAATATTTCTCTTTTTACAGACCCAGCCTCAGGTTTCACCTCAAGCACCACAGCAGGTTAGCAATGTGCTATTGTTATTTTGTGTCGCTGTTGAGGATAAATGTAAAGAAAAATCATGTTAGATAAGTGACACATCAGCTGTGTATCAAGGCCTTGCTAGTGCACAGATTTACAATACTAATTTACATTAAAGGGAACTAGAACATGGAATGAGACACAGCTTCTGTTTATGATGTAAAGTAGCATTTAGCTTGGCTTTTTGCTACTAATCATAGCGCAAAAACTACAAAGTGGCTATACACTCCTTTGCTGGCATTGATGGTTCCATGAAGAACCTCAACATCCATTTAACCTTTCCATTGCACTAAAGGTTCTTTAAATTATTAAGTTCTTCACATAAAACCTGTTAAGGAACTGTTCACTGAAAGGTTCTTTGGCGAATCCAAAATGGTTCTTCTATGGGATCGCCTCACGAAAAACCTTTAGGAATTTTACTTTTTAAGAACTACAACGCGGCTCATTAAACAAGCCTGTGATTGAGAATATTTTATTTTGTGTTGACATTGATCTTTGAAAATTTCTTTCAGGGCTTTTTCTTCAACCCCGCTCTTTTCGCACCCCGAGGAGATGGTTCAGATGAGGAAGGAGCAGTAGGTTTCCTCTTATCAAAACTGTATCACACATTTCAAACATTAATAGGGTGTACTTTACGAGCTGTGTCCCACTTTTCTATCTACCCTAGCCACTGTATCGTGGGTTTTACCCTCCCTACGGCTACCAGCCTGCCCAGCCGGCTGCTCCACTGAACTCAGATGAGGCCGAAGGAGCGGAAGAAGCAGAGGCAGAGGCAGCGGAGGCTGCTGAGGCAGCCGAGGCCGGAGCCGAACCTAAACCTGCTGAAACCGCTTCAACTGTTGATGCCGCTGTCGCAAACGAGATCCTACCCGTTGATGCCGCTGTTGCAAACGAGATCCTACCCGTTGATGTCGCTGTGGATGTTCCCATCGAACCTGCTCCCGAAGTCATCGCTGCTGCTGCTGCTACTGTTGATCCGGCCCTCATCCCCGAGGCACCGGCAGTTGCTGTGGAAATTGACACCACTTTGGTGGGGCCTGATGTTGCTGCTGGTGCAGAGCAGGTGTTGGTCGCTGAGGCTCCTGATGCTGCCCAGCCAGTGCAGTGAGAGAGATGATCACAAGCCCCGCCCCCCAAGATTCTAACCAATCAGTCACATCGCTGACTTTAAGACCACATCTCTGTGGTCTGAACATTGCTGGAACAAAATGTGGCACATTCCTGTTGTGTGAAAATGTTTCCTGGCAGATTTATAATAACCTCATTGTAATAATTGAGCCGACACTGCTGCAGACAGCGTTACTTGTTATATGTCTTCTCTTTCAGTTTCTTAAAATAAAATGTATTTTGTCTTACTGCAATTAAAAGCCTCTTTTATCAACTGAAATGTAACTATGTTATTAACCTGATATCTATACATCTATAACAGATGACTATATATATATAGATAGATAGATGTGTGTGTGTGTGTGTGTGTGTGTGGGTGTGTGTGTGTGTGTGTGTGTGTGGGTGTGTTTTGCTATACTTGTGAGGACCAAATGTCCCTAAAAGGATAGTAAAAACCTACATTGTGAGAACCGCTGGCTGGTCATCACAAGGGAAATTTATTAATAAACATAATAAATTGAGTTTTTTTTTAAATGTAAAAATGCATAAAGTTTTGTGTGATGCGTAGGTTTAGGGTATAGGGTTAGTGTAGGGGAATATATACAGTTTGTACAGTATTAAAACCATTATGTCTATGGAGGTACTCACAAGTATAGCAAAATAAATGTGTGTGTGTGTGTGTGTGTGTGTGTGTGTGTGTGTGTGTGTGTGTGTGTGTGTGTGTGTGTGTGTGTGTGTGTGTGTGTGTAACTATGTTATATGAACATCATTATATGAAGAGTTCAGATGCAAAAGCCTCTAAGTGCCATCTGAAATTTTCTTCTAGAATGATCATTTTGATCAAGCTTGTATAAGGTCAGTAATTTCACTTAAATGACAATTCATAGGTAATTTTCATTGCTATTTAGGCCTAAGTGAAATTACTGAACTTAAATATACAAGCTTGATAAAAATGATCATTATACAAGAAAATTTCAGATGGCACTTAGAGGCTTTTGCATCTGAACTCTTCATATATAGCCAACAGTAGGTAAAATATAAAATGTCCAATTAAACAAAAACTACATATATCCAACAAAACAGGCCATCTATTTCTCTGTGAGTGACCGTGTGTGAAACTAAGACTGGGAGGTTTGTATTAATAGGATAAAGCAGATCTGTGGAAGACTGCTGACTGGGCAGATGTTGCTACATGAGGTAAATCTCTCACTCTACTCTACAGGCTCACAGTCTATAGCAAGCACATGTACACAAATGACACCAGTATAATGTGTGTAGACTGCATACGTAAAATGAAATTACAGTTAGTCAAATAAACACCACAAACCAATGTGGTCATTCACATATGCCTTACTAGGTGCACTCTGATGAATCAATTTAAACATGAACCTAAAAATTTGTTTTGAATATGGAACAATTAAATAAACGACAGGTTGCCAAAATTCTCAGTGTAATGGTATAAATGATGGGTTTTACCCACACTTTCAGCTTTTGTTGGAGGGAGTATAAATTATGTACCGTTCAAAAAGACAGGGAGGAGGCTTTGTTTTTGTCACTCTAGTCTCTCATTAATCTCCAAATCCTTCTCAGGGTCATGCAAGTCTGAGATATCATTACAGAGCACAACAGAACAAATGAACCACACGCTAGTTCCTCCTTTGAAAAACACGAGCTGTAATTTGACTGTAGCCTATCTTTAATTTCACCAGACAGAAGGTCTGTGATTCTGACAGGCTCTGTGATTCTTCTGATCAAGAGAGAATGGGACAGGATTTAGGTTAAAGCAAAACAGCCGGTGAGTTTGATATGACTTTGTGGCAATTTTCTTCCTCTTATAGTAATATTTTGTCCATGTTAGAAATTTTTCATGACTTTTAACAAATAGAAAGACATGTAAATTGTAAATCACTGCTATAGCCTATTGTTCTAGGGGGAAAGGATCATGACTATTGTACCTACATCAGGGGGGTTTGCAGTCCCTCCCCAAGTGTCTCCGATAATGGAGGTGGAATCAGAGGAGGACGATGAAGACACAATTCCAGCTCCAAGTGCAGGACGTTTCTTTAACATCAACAACAGCAACAACAATGAGGAGTAATCAAAGATCATTAGATCAATATAATATAATATAAAATAATATATAATTTAATATAATTTTATATGAATGTGTATTAGTGGTAATAGTGTACTTTGCTCTCCATATAGGGAAGCCAAGAAGAAAAAGAAAAAGGAGAAAAAAGAAAAGAAGGAGAAAAAAGAGTGGGTAGCACACTAGTCTTATATTTGACATATTCTGGTTATAAATAACGTTTGTTACCGTATAAACCTTTCTGTTGTTCTGTAGCAAAAAAGAAAAGAAAGAGAAGAAAGAAAAAAAAGAGAAGAAAGAAAAGGAAGAAAAAGAAAAAGAAAATGAGAAGGAAAAAGAAAAAGAAAAGGAAAAAGAAAAGGCGAAAGAAAAAGAAAAAGAAAAGGAAAAGGAAAAAGAAAAGTGGGTATCTGGATTTTTTATCAGTCATTTCTAATCTGTGATTTACAAAAGGTTAAAGTATCACCATTGATTATTGCTCATGTCAACTTCATTTTTTTCAAGGCCCAAGGAGGTGTTTGTGATTAACCCAGCGGGACTCCTGTATTATCAATGGCTGCTTATAATCACAGTTCCTGTCATGTACAACTGGACAGTTATAATTGCAAGGTAATAATTAGAAGTTCATGTTTTATTAAGATCAGGAGATGAGAGAAGAATACAAATTGAAGACGTTCCCTTTTTTAACCTCTGAAGTGTGCTTCCTTACATCTACATTAGTCTCTTACACTCATATGCTCTAGATATGATGAAGGTCATTTATTCAGCATCAAAATCCAACATAATACATAAAATTGGTGCATTTTGTAAGCTTGATAAATCGGTGTAATACTTTTGAGAGTATTTATATTGTGTCTCTTTGCATAGAGCCAGCTTTGAGGAGCTGCAGCATGAATATCTACTGATCTGGTTCCTCTTGGACTATAGCTCCGATTTGATTTATTTGGCTGACATGGCCTTCAGAGCACGAACAGGTGAATCTAACATCATTAATTAGAATTAGATCTCAATTTGTGTCATGATTTCATGTCACCTTTCTTTAACCAGGGTACCTGGAACAGGGCTTGCTTATCAAAGATGAAAATCTCCTTCTCCAGCGGTACACCGAAAGTCTCCAGTTCCGCATCGATGTCATCTCTATGCTACCCACGGACATCTTCTACTTCGTTTTAGGCTTGGACTACCCAGAGATCCGCATAAACAAGTTGCTCCGCCTGAACCGCATGTTTGAGTTCTTCACCATCTCAGAAACCATGACCAACTATCCCAACATCTTCCGAATCTGCACTTTGGTCATGTACATCATCATCATCATCCACTGGAATGCATGCCTCTACTTCTCCTTCTCCAAGTCCATCGGGTTCGGATCAGATGCATGGGTGTACCCTGCTCTCACCGAACCAGAGTTCGGAGAACTCATGCGAAAATATTCCTTCAGCCTGTACTGGTCTACGCTTACCCTCACCACTATCGGAGAGACGCCATCTCCGGAGCTAGACTCTGAATTTCTCTTCCACGTAGTTGACTTCCTGGTGGGTGTCTTGATCTTTGCCACCATTGTTGGTAACATTGCTACAATGATCTCAAATATGAACGCAACCCAGGCTCAGTTCCAATCCAGGATCGACAACATTAAGCAGTACATGCATTCGCGGCATGTCAGCAAGGACCTCGAGGAGCGTGTCATCAAGTGGTTTGACTACCTGTGGACTAACAAGAAAGCACAAAATGAAAGAGAGGTGCTGAGGTACTTGCCAGACAAATTACGGGCAGAGTTAGGCATGAACGTGCATTTAGAGACCCTCATGAAGGTGCGGATCTTCGCCGACTGTGAGGCGGGGTTGCTGATCGAGTTGGTGTTGAAGCTTCGCCCCCTAGTTTTCAGTCCTGGTGACTACATCTGCCGCAAAGGCGATATCGGGCGGGAGATGTACATCATAAAAGATGGCAAACTTGCCGTGGTGGCCGATGACGGCATCACTCAATTTGTCGTCCTTGGCGATGGAAGCTACTTTGGTGAAATCAGCATTCTAAACATCAAGGGCAGCAAGGCAGGGAACCGCAGAACAGCAAATATTAAAAGCATAGGGTACTCAGACCTCTTCTGCCTGTCCAAAGATGATCTGATGGAGGCTCTGACGGAATATCCCGAGGCTAAAGCATTGCTGGAAGAGAAAGGGAGACAGATTCTGATGAAGGATGGTCTAATTGAGCTGGACCCTGACAAACTAAAGCCAGATGAGAAGGACTTGGATGAGCGCGTAAACCGAATGTACAGCACACTGCAGATCATGCAGACCAAGGTAAACAAGCTGCTGACGGAACAGAAGGAGACACAGAAGAACATCAAACGGCGAATTGTTCAGATAGAGCGCCTTGCTGGGGAAGAGGTGGAGGATGAAGATGAAGAGGAGGAGATGGAAAAGAAGGAAGAAACCCAGGAGGAAAAGAAAGAAGAAGAGCCAGAGAAAGAGAAGGTAGAAGAAGACAAGGAAAAGATGGAAGAAAAAGAGGAGGAAAAGATGGAAGAAGTGACCAAAGACGAGGAGCCATAGGATAAGAGGATAAGAACTTGTGAGAATAACTCTGGATGAAATTCACTGATGAAGATAAATCTAAACACTAAATACGTAAAAAAAATAAAAATAATTCAATCTTGTTCTTATAGTAACACTAATTTGTTTAGCCAATTTGACTTTGTTCATTCTGTCTTGTGCAGCCAATAAATTATTGTAAAGGCAACTACAGATTTCTTGTCCAGCAAATTGTCAATTAGCAATACCAGTTTTAATTTGTATTTCTAAAATATATTAGATTTTTTTTTTTTCATAAAGTAAACCTTTTCATAAGTACAACTCTAAAAAAACATCCAGGCAATACCTTCAAATAGATGCGCTCTGAACATTAGCACACTAATATAGGTAACATAACAGTGACAACAAAATAACAGCAGTTTAAATAAAACCTGCTAACAGAACTGCTAACAGAACATAACATTATTTATTCATGTGTGTTAGGTCTTGTGAGTAGTAAGCACGACACCGTATATCTTCAAAGACCTTGTATTTATTCCGAACAGTAACTTCACATGTTTAACACTAAGACTACATGACACAACAATGTGGCAATGGATACTGGGAGCTCTCAAATCAGTAGCATTGTTCAATATTGTTTAATCCGTTTTTTTTTTTTTTTTTTTTTGTAGACAACTGTTTAGGGTGTGCTATATTGAGAATATTGTGAATTCCATCCCTTTTTGGTTTTGGAAAAATGGTTTCTTGATAATAAAAATATTAAAGATGCAAATTGTCGCACTATAGGCCTACTGACCAGTCAGCATCCAAGACTGGAACAACCAATTTTAAAAGGTGTTATGGATCAAATAATATTTATGAAAACAGACATTTGAGGTCTTACCAAGTAGTCTGCTTGATGGGCACAAGGGTGCAGCAGAGGACCAAAGATTAATGACCCTTACCTCTTCAAAACCTGAAAATGACAGCATAAACACACATGAAGTTATGTCGTCTTTTATGGAGCCACTAAACCTAAAGATATATTTATTTTTTTTGTTGTTGAAACGTGTTTGAATGGGGTAAAAAAAAATCGAAAGTTTTGTTTTGAATGTGACAATTATAATATTCACTAAAAATGTTCAACAAGCAAGTATAAACTGTTTATAGAAGGTTTTGAGACACGTGAAGGGGGCGAAAATTTGCATGCTTCAGGTGTTTCGAAAAAGGAAAAGGAAAAAAGACCTCCGCAAAGGTAAGTTCAAAGTGTTTTGAGAGGGAGGAATACTTGTGAGGAGACTTTAAGTTCTTGTAAACTCCTTTATGAAAACAGTTGTTCATGATTAAGCTAGTGGTTCAACGGATCACAAAACTCACAGCTCGGATCATATTACGGTTTTTGAGTGACGGATCAGATTATTTTTCAAATCAGCAAGAAAAAAAAGAAAAGAACAATTGCACTAAATAAAGTATGGTCTAACTAGTATTCATATACAGAATGTAAAATAACACTATAGTGTTCACTGTATAAATTAAATTTAGATTAATCTTTGTGAAAGCTGTGTTTTGTTGTTTGATTAACATTGAGCAGCAGGTATTTATTGGCTGCTGTCACTTTAAGACCTAATGCACAGATCCATGATGATACACTTCCGATTTCTTTCTCAACTGTTTATGTTCACTTAAGACATAACCGACTGTGTTTACGAGAATATTTGCAGAAAGGGGTATTTTGACATAATTTTGTTACAGAATGTGTCCATTCTGATTTTCAAGCTGATGTTAACGCACAACAATGACCGTAAAATATGTGTTTTAGATGTTTATAGTTATGATAGCCTTATAACATTGGGCTAGTTTTGTTATGCAGACCTGACCTGACAACCCTGACGTGTTTATACTTTCTCCTAGCTCCTCTGAATGCAATGCATCCTTTCTCCTCGTTTGTCGGATCCACGTGGTGCATTTAAATGATGCGTCCTTCATCATGGCATACTTTTATCGGTTTCCAGATCACAAGAAGAAGCCATGAATAACCATTTGAGTGTTGATAAGCAGCCTGTGAAGTGCTTCATTATTCACTTTATGCTGAGATAGAAAAAAGGTAACACAAAAATACATACATAATATTTAACCATACTTGGATTCTCGAAACATCCCCAGGCAATTTTAGTACATTTCAAATCAGAATTTTTTGTTAAATGGCATGTACGCAGATAAGTGGTTTTAAGATGCAAAGATTTGAAGAGGCAGACTTTTGACATTTGAAAAAAAGAAAAGAAAAAAAAATCAATTGCTCAGGCCTGTAATGGCTGTAGCTCTGCCTACACCTTTTTTTCATGGCAGTTTGTACAGACCTGCTTTTAATCATGATGTTTTCCTTCTTCTGGCATCCTTCAATTTTCTCTTGGCTGCATTATTGATAATGCAATTACAATTCTACAGGTATGCATCTGTCAGTTTTGTAAAATCTTAGGTCTTTTTTTCATTTTGAGACATCTTTTTTAACAGTGTTTCATTTCCAAGAAGCCTTTGATTCAGTCAGGAATGATTAGGGATCCTGTGGATAGGGGATACCTTCTTATATGTGGAGTGGTCACAGTGTGTGTGCCTCAGTATTATCTATTCTTTCATTTTGAACAGTCCCACCTGTTCTCTTCGCCGAGAATTTCTGTCACATGTGGACACTTATTGTATTTTGCTCAGAGAGGTGATGAGAAAAGGAAGTGAGCTGAAAAAAAGGAAATGAAAGAACAGTGGAAGTATGTCTCCCATGGGAAAGCAAGATAAAAAAGAAAGCTAAGCCTGTGATGTCAGCCATGAAAAGGGTCCTCAACCGTTTCGTCTCTTGAGCAGCTGGAGCTACGCGTTTAATTAATTAGAATTAGTCTGTCACTTTTAGAGGCAAATCAAAAAGGACCATATGACTTTCCTCCAAGGAGAAGATACTTGCTGAATTAACTTGTTTACAGAAGTGTTGGGAATATGAACGCATAGGTACAACTTTTTGTTATTTGAATGAAAGCTAGATTGGAACATGCATGAACGATTGAATGTGTGATTTATGGGAAGGAGAGAGAGAAAGAAAGCAAGCCATTATCATTGAGACAGAGGAATCTGATGGATTGATTTGTACATTAAGTCACACTTAAACTATTGAGGGTCTGTTTACCTCACACCAAACATGAACCAGTGATCAATCAAGCAATTTTATCGTCCCATTAGGCCCGTCAATGCAGAGACACTCAGCCCACCGCATCAGTGAGATTACAGGTGGCTTTTTCTGAGAAGATAAATGGTGGCACAACAAGGGTCTATCAGTAGGGAACATTGCGTCTCGCTGAGTATTGTCATCAGACGCTCTGATCTGAGCAGTTAATGGAAGTCACTTAGGCAGCTCTCACCAGGGTGGTTTGGAGTCTGGTGGCAGAAAGATACACCACAGCATGTAGGAACCTGCATTTTGGTCTTACAAGCTGGTTCCTCCTTGTACTTCCTGTCGTTGCTTAGAATGCTTAAGCACTTAACTGTCCCTTTCTATTAGTGTGTGTAACTGACCAGTTAGCCGGTGTGCTATTGTTTCTCCTAAACAATTTACTTTACGATAATAGCATTTGCAGTTGACCGGAGACGCTCTGGCAGGGAAGAAAGCTGACCTATTGGAAAAGTGACATCCTATGACAGTGGCACTCAGAGCCAGCCTGTGGGTTCCTGGGGAACCGGGGGAGGTCATTAAAATGGACCCGCCGGTATAAGAATTGTTGTAACTTACAAATATGCATAGAACCACTGCAGTGTGATGAGTGGAATCACACTGTATATACTAAATGTATATATAATTATGCGCTGAAAACGTGTGGACATATATTTATGGATAAATAATTACTTTACTTTTACATTTCACAAATAATTACAAAGAAACACATTGAATTAAGTGTGAAATTTTTAAGTAAATTAAAATAATATTTTCTTGTAAAACTTTTCTTTTTTTTTTACAGTGTGTGTGTTAATGTTTATTTAGAACAACTGGGGCAGAACTATGTATAAAAGTGATTATTTCTTTCAGTTAAAAAACTGATTTTGCAGAACATTTTCTATACCGTGATGTAGAAAAAATTAATTATGTATAAATAAAACTATATAAATTAAAGCAGGTATATATATATACAAACACATCACTTTGAAAAAAAAAAGTGGTATAAAAAAAGATCAACTAGTAAAAAGAATATATATAAACCAGATCCTTCCAGATAAGCTAGTTTGGTTTAATGACTAACTCATATTTTCCCTTGACTTCTTTGCATCTCGTCGAGAGTGTCTGGGTTTGTTCCCCATACTGCTTTTAAAAAATCACCACAAAATGTATCCTTTGACAGGTACTGTTTCTGCAATGCAAAAGTGCTTTAAAAAGCACTTTAAATATTTAAAATGCTTTAAATAGCTATACATAATATTTGTTTCTGTTGAGTGCGAGCACTTTTGAGCAAGGAAACTGATATTTTGCATGGTGATAGTGGGCTGTATAAATGATGCAGCTTACTGTGTTACTATTTTTTTGTTTAACTGTTTGCATCTTTTCTAGTTCGTATGCTAAATGTTGAGGTCCATGTGTGTTTAGATCCTGACTGAAGTGTTAAGTGCCGAAAGTCAGCATTAATGCCCATTATATGCTATTTACAAACAATACATTGTTTGTATATGGAGACTGCGGTCAGAATTATGGACAGAAATTTTCCTCCACTTGATCACAAGTGATTACTTGTCAAATAGGCTCTTACCCTGTATCTGCATAGATACTGAAACTGGATATCTGAGACACTGAAGCCAGTGATTTAAATCACAACCCACAGACGACAAAATTGTCTTTTCAAATGCAGTGTGAGATGGAAATGACCACTTACCATCAGGTTCAGACATGGAGATTTAAAGTCATTTTGTTCCATTGTTTTAAATGTTTGATTTCTTGCACATTTAAAAGTCTGATAATTGAAAACTGAAAAGCCTGATGCTTTCATGAGCCACCTAAGCTCTTTAACACTGATTTCACTTAATAAACAACACGCTGCTGCGTGATCTCATCTTAATTTTCCTAATTGCTTGCAATTGTGAATCTCCCTCGATGCTCAAACACGTGCAGTTCCATAAGCATGATAAGAAAACCCATGATGTCATTTTAATTAGTCTATTCAATGGCAGAGCAGCTCTGTTTGTCAAACTCCAGCATTGCTATTATCATGGTATGCTAAATTAAGCATCAGCCCCCTTACTTTCTTATCAGGACTCAGTGACATTTGCATCACTGTCATTTCTTGTGTCTCTTCCCAGAGTCGGTGACGTAACCACCATCGGTCAAAATGCCAAGGCCTTGCCAGACCAATGAGCATCTTAATGTTTAATTCTGAACAGAAAGGGAAAATGAGGAACATTTGTCGTTGAAAAGAGTATGAGAGACATTTTTAGTATGCGATGCAAATGAACCATTGACCCCTTACTGGGTTTCTGGACCTCTCAAGTCATGTAGGTGATGTGGAACATTTAGTGATTGCTAATAGCGGAGAAGCTCAAGGTTTCTGAAATGAATAAACAGAAAAGTCACTCAATCATCTGCACTGAATCACAGAAATTAAATGACTTGATCCTGATTCTGACCTTTGGTGACTTCTACAAAAAAAATTGTGTGACTCCACAGAGGAAACTTCCCTTTAAAGCTTTGAGTGACAACCATGAAATCTTGGCGATGCCAATGTCACTTGAATTTAGTTGAGTGTTTCTGAGAAGACGTGTACGAAGTTCTGGCAATGTGTTCTGCTGAGGCCTTTGTGCCGTGGGGTCGTCATGGAAATGAAGGATGAGGAAGACCGTTAGAGAGAAGCACAGTTACAGTGCAGCACTTACAGTATGTGAAGCTCCTCAGGGATGGTACTTTCTCTATGGCTGGGAACACGTATCTTAGTCATCACTTTCTTTTGTAATTTATAAAACGGTTATGAATGCCTTTCATTAAGAATGGAATTCAAAAGCTTTTTTAAAAGCATAGAGATGGTCAAGACTTGGTTTGTAACCAACTTTTATTCTTGCAGGCTATAATGTGCCAGCTGGTTAAATAAAATCTGATGCGCAGCATTTCTTATTATGTAGGACTTCACTGACCGCTTAAATAAGATAAACGCACTTCTCCTTAAATCTTGTGACCCAACCAAGAAACAGGATTTATGAAGACGTGAGTAGACCTTTTCTGTTTTTCCTCAAATTATTCTTTGACTTGTTTTTACCAGTAAAGCTGGTTTAAACCACATGAACCTGTGTGATCTCGCTGCATAAATCATAGACAGCATGGAATCCGTTCAGACAGATTTGTTAGGGGGAAATGAAACAACCTGTTTTGAGTTGAGTCCATCTGTGCCCCCATATATACTGATTTTTGCTTCAGCTGTCTAATTTAGTCTTGGACAGAAAAATCGTCTGATTGCTTAAATGTGAATGTGTCATTTCTGTATCCTTAACCACTGTGAAAATGAAAAGATATACGTTAGACACCATTCCGGGGTTCTCAAATGCCACTTACACCTTTATTTGGCCTGATGCATCCTGAACAGAAGCAACTGAAGCCTACTCACTAAATAAAACAAGGATATTAAACTCTGCCAGTTTATTATTTTGTGTTTTAGCAACATTCATACTGTAAACATGCACAGTATATCATTAATAATTGGTTATCATCAATTTTGGCATCAATATTTTCGCCAATATTTGATATTAAATTGTGCATTATTATTTTTTTCCTGCCTATTTTTACAATTAGATTACCGTTGCCTTTATTATCAGCCCAAAATGCACGTGTCCTGTCCTGCCCCTTCTTTCATCTTATGTGCCCTTAAGTTAAATCTTTATAAACAAGTAATATAATTTAATAGCACTGTTAAATGTAATCTTTAAAGGGATAGTTCACTTTGAAATACATTTTTGGTATGTTTTAGCTTACCTCAAGGGCATCCAAGATGTAGGTGTCTTTTTTTCCGCAGTAGTTTCAATTTTGATATTTTTAGGTCAAACCGTTCTTGTCTGTCAGTCATATAATGCAGGTCTATGGTCACTGTCTCAAAGAGCATGCACAGAGTCCAAATTAAAACAATTCCCTGTCGTCCAAATTAAACAATTCCCCATCGTAAGTACACATTGATGGCCTAAGACCATGGGCGTAGATTACGCGGGGGACGCGGGGGACGTGTCCCCCCCACTTTTTATAAAATGTAAATTCGTCCCCCGCACTTTTTCATAGGGCAAGTGTGTCCAAGACAAGCTGAGGTTTTCGCGGGTGTGTATAGCCTACATCGAGATTTAAAATCCAAAGAGTCAAGTCTATCTACAAACGTGACTTTCACGTTTCCATGGTAATCAGTCACTCGTGCATCACGACACGCCCATGCTCGCACCCGCGCCCAATCCATTTTTTTTCATAGAGGTCGCAATGAGTTCAAAACGGCAAAAAACTCTTCAGTCTTCACTCGATCCTTTTTCACGAAAAAGTCAAGCGCTGTAAGTAAGTTGTCATGTGGTATCCGAATTGTGTTGCACAATGATGAATAACTCTGCCTATTTCTCTTGTTGAATAATTAACAAGTTTTGTTGTAAATTGAAAATATTCACTACCCGCACAAACGTGCGTTTATTTTCAATCTTTTTTTATTCGTAATGTCTTTTATTTTCACAGATGTTATCAAAGCCCTTCAAATTAGAATAAACATGGTGATTGTTAGCCTAATGCTGAATTTGTATTTTCATGCATTAACAGCCTGCTTGAATCAGGCAGCGTTGTTACATGTGTACATGATGACAAACTTTAAGTTCTCTTGAAAAAGCCTAACCAGAAAGTTTGAAGTAGTTTTAAAAGCTTGAAGTTTGAAGGTTTTCAATTGGAAAGTTTTAGTTTAGTAAGATAGATAGATAGATGGATAGATAGATAGATAATAATAAATAGTATTATATTAATAATAAATAGGGAATCACAGATAATGCAAGGATGATTCTGATTTAATTTAATTTAATGTTAAGTGGCGATTGATAGCCTATTACACTGACGGTAACAAAGTTTCAATTTGGAATGAAAGATGGAGCATAGGTTACATTTAATAAAATGAAGGAAAAAATGCCCTTTATAAAGGTAAAAAACGTATTCTGATAAGAGTGTTTTCCAACAGTGATGTAATAATTGTAGTTTGAATAATTGTAATGTGATGATTCAGATACCATCATAGGTTTGGGCGGTTGGCGGGTGGATTATTTATTTTTAACAGCAGATTCGGGTGACTCAAAGTGCACCAGATTAATGAATTTATCTTTAAAATGTACAAATTTTCTTCCAGGGGGGCATGCCCCCGGACCCCCCTAGGGGTACCGAGCTCCACCCACAAACACAGTAGGCTATATGATGGTCTATGAAAAATACAAATTTAATTATCTTATTATTAAAATGCATGATCAGGATTTTACCACTTCCGCCTAGTTTTGAGCCAGGAAAAACCCTGCATGTGCAATATAAAGTAATGAACATCTTTCTTTCTTTCTGTTTTATTGCTTTAAAAATAAATAGCATATTAAGCCAATTAAGCAAAAACCTGTCAACAAAAGTCTGAAAAAAACTGGTATTACACTTGACATTCTGTCCCCCTCACTTTTGAAATGATGGCTACGCCCCTGCCTAAGACACGAAACGAGCGGTTTGTGTGAGAAAACGAACAGTATTTATGTCCAAGTGATCTGATCTGACGTGTACGCAGACTGGTGCATAGATATATACACTAGATGTCGCCTTAAAGACATTCGTTCCAATGAACTGCCGTAGACAAGGCGACATCTAGTGTATATATCTATGCACCAGTCTGCGTACACGTCAGATCAGATCACTTGGACATGGCTGCGTATAAGAGGTAAAAACGATATAAATACTGTTCGTTTTCTCACACAAACCGCTCGTTTCGTGTCTTAGGCCATCAATGTGTACTTATGATGGGGAATTGTTTAATTTGGACGACGGGGAATTGTTTTAATTTGGACTCTGTGCATGCTCTTTGAGACAGTGACCATAGACCTGCATTATATGACTGACAGACAAGAACGGTTTGACCTAAAAATATCAAAATTGAAACTACTGCGGAAAAAAAGACACCTACATCTTGGATGCCCTTGAGGTAAGCTAAAACATACCAAAAATTAATTTCAAAGTGAACTATCCCTTTAACTATTTTCATACTGTGCATTATAATGTTGTGCTGCAGTGCCTATATTCACTTGTAGCTTGTAAAACAATTACTTTTATCTTAGTTTATGTTTATTTATTATTTATTTAGTCAACCAGGTCAAGTAGTTGTAGCAAATTAGCGCAAAAGGGAATTATGAATAATTAATTAAACTTATATATTTAAATACAGTAAAATATTTGGATCAGTTAATATAATTAATTCGATTTAGCTGAATCAATATTACAATCAATTAATCTCAGTATTGCTCTTCTATCACATCTTAGAAAGGATATTTTCCGTGTCCACAGATCCACATAGCTGCTGTGTGATCGTATTGTTAAAGGGACGTTGATTTACAAGCAGGAATCAAACTCACATGAATGTGCACAAAAGTTTTATTTAAGTTACAAACACAACTAATCTAAACAAACACATACACATAATCACACATACATGGGCAAAATGGAAAGTGAAAGTGGATGAAACGGGGAACATAAACAGCGATTGAAGCTATGTAATAGAGGCATTTAACCATCTGAACAGAACCATCAGTTTCTTAGTTTAAGGCACCTTGTTAACTAGGGGTCTACAGCTTACACTAAACCTTAGTGTTTTAGTTAGATAATTGTGCGATACTTGCAATACCCTCGCTATTTTGAACTAGCGTTCGGATATGCAGTCTCAGGAGAATGTCTTGATGGTTCAGTGGTCCGACGATGCTGAAGTTGCAATCGATTTCTTCTATGTTGAAGGAAGAAATTATGATGAACTTGCAATGTCAGCCTGTCATTGTCAAGGACGTTACAATAGTTGTAACTTGAGGCCCTGTTGGCGTGGCTGATCTGCAACCTGAAGCAAGCAGAAGAGAGAGGGGAACTGTAAAGTTTAACTTCTATAGATGTCACACCTCCAAGGGGCCAGTGTGCCAATAGAAAATTAAACTTTCGGGGAGAAGGTTTACGATCCTTTGTCTTCTAACATGGTATTTTGCATACAGTATGTAACTGGATTGAGTGTTGATGGAGAAACTATGAAAGATTCTTGTAATACTAATATGTTGCATAGGTATCAACATACTGTATAATATACACGATCATGTAGGTCATCAAAATACAAATTCGTAGATACCAAAAATGGTATAGGTGAGGTTACATTATCTAGTGGTTCTATCATAAAGCATGTATAAAACGGTAAACAATACAAAATACACTATACAAGACAGTAATTAATCATACACACAATGTCCTGGAGATGCAGTATGCATGTGCCTTCATAGAAGGTTTGCCTATGGAAAAATGGATAAATTATATTTTATAACGCCCTTTTTATGGGCCTTATATGCCTTTCCTGTGGGGAAATGGAGTGAGAGTTACTCTCCCCACATTCCTTTGGTTCTGCCTGGGTGTTAGTTGCAGTTTGGGGGTAGTTTACAGAACTCTAACACATATTTTGTTTGTTGGGAGAGGGGGTTTGCTGGATTATTCATTAAATACAATGAATGTGTGTGTCTGATTGGACCAGATTTCTGCACTGGAAGAAACCCTTTGGAGAACTTCTAGGCACCCTTTATAACTTTTCATTTTCTCATAATATATATTTGCACATCACCACATTTTTCAGTGATTCTCAAACGACTCGTCAGATGAATCAATCTCTCTAAATCCCTCCTTTACGTGAGCTACTCTGTTCTGATTGGTCAGACGCCTAGTCTGTTGTGATTGGTCTACCGTGTACAGCGCACATGTCGAAAACAAAAATGGCCATTGCCATAACAACGTCAGCTCTGTTTGTCCTGAGGCTTCCTACACCATAAACTAAACACAGTAACGAACAATGATGTTGATTTGACCAAATCAATGCGAGCGCGAGTCCGATGATGAAACACTGGAAAAACTAGTTATTCAATCCGAACCTCCATCCCAAGGACGACTTGAGCAGGACGTTTCAGTGATACACTACTCAGTTTGAGGTCCATTATGAGATGTTGCAACTGTAATTCCTCACCATCAGCATTAAAAAGTGCATGTCCATCAACAAACCGATTATTTTACTTATAACGTTACTTATTTATTTACCGAGTATTTGTCTAATTTATTGCGGTGAACATGTGAAGACTTCAGATGCAAAGTGCCATCTGAAATTTTCTTCTAGAATGATCATTTTTATCAAGCTTGTATGTTTATGTTCAGTTATTTCACTTTAATGGCAATGAAAATGACCTATTAATTGTCATTAAAGTGAAATTACTGAACCTAAATATACGAGCTTGATAAAAATGCTAATTTTAGAAGGAAATTTCAGATGGCTTTTGCATCTGAAGTCTTCATGTGGAAACTATATCGATAACAGTGCATTCATTAGCCGAGCTCTAGCGTGAATGACTGATGTAACATAAACGTTGGTAAAACAAATCTTGCTCCATGCTTAATCTTTCCTCAAAGTAGTGAGAAAAACAGACAATCTGCATTAATAGACACAGTTATAGGTAATAGTGGCCCACAACTGATTAGCAGAAGTATTTCAGTAAGACAGTAATAATGTGAGTTAGCCAGTTAGCAGGAGACCTACACAATATAAAACTCAAAACTAAGTATTTTGAACACCATCTTTCAAGAGCAAGCGGTTTGCGAATCCTGCATCGAACTCCAAGATTTGAGAAGCAGTCTTCAGTAAAATAAAGGGAACACAGCAAAAGTTTAGGATTATACTGCTGTGATATCGTGGTAAAGATGCATTTTAACCACTGATTCTTCACATGCTCGTCCTTGGGCAGTAAAAAAAAAAAAAAAAGAAGACACTTTACCTTCACATTGAGCACAGAGTCTTCTCGACATGATCCTATCCAGTATCCACAGGAATCAGCTGTTGGTTTGAGGAGGTTAAAATTTTCCCTGGTCTCTGTGCGCAAAAAGTGCATATGCTTATGTTTCATCTTGATGTCACGACAAAACGGCTTATGACTCGTTTGAAAAACGATTCATTTCATTGACTCAGAGTCGACTCTTACTTTTGAAAGACAATAACTTTATATACACTTTCAGATTTAAAACTTTGCAGGATGTTTCATTCATTTAGAGCTATGTTACACACTACATGAAAGGTCATTTTCAAAAATCCATAATAGGGGCACTTTAAGAAATATATGCTTTCAGTCTGGCTATTAGAGTTGAGTGTGAACTAACTATTTTAACTCTCGTTTCTGATATTTATCATTTGTAAATTTTATAATTGTAACAATACCATATCAAAATTCTAAATGCTAAAATTAAATATGTGATTATCCTAGCTGCAATAAAAAAAAAGAAAAGAAAAAGAATGATGACTTGTCAATCTCTTTGTGGGAAGAGCAGGTGCATCATACTGGGGTTTGACAGATTTGAATGGCACGGTGTAGCAGGTGTTTATTGACATCAGCTCACTAGGTTCTAAGGAAAAACTAGGGTTATTAATTGATTCCAAACAATGCTTTTCCAAATCATACATTTAAGCAGAATTTGTGGTTCATTTTTTTTTTTTTTTTTTTTTTTTTTTTTTTGTGGAGGGAAAGAAAAATACTCTAATACTATAATACCTTCTTTGTCAGTCAAGCATGACTGACAGGAGACCCAGTACCAGTGTCAAACCCAAGTGTCTGACCAGTCTACTTATTCCCATGTCATGAATCCAAGGCTGATATTGTAATGCTATTCCAACTCTGTCTTGAGGCTCAGAAAACCTTGATTTGTTCACTTGCTACTCCATGTGTTTTTAAAAAAAACAAACAATTTATTCAAGGTTATGACTTAAGACACCTTTGGATTAGTAGACCTATGTTAGACATTCATTAATATTACACTTGTTTTGGACCCCTGGCTGCAGCTTGCACTGTTTAAGACTCCAGGGAACATATTGAACACCTCATTAGCGGAAGTCGAAGGGTCACTGTAGGGTTACATTGTAGATGAGTCAATAATGTCCAAAAGACGTGATTTGAAATGTTAAATGAACATTGGCAATTTGTAAATATCTGTTTATGCTGTCCATTCTCAACTAATGGTGCCTCAGATTCCCTATCCTTGCTATTGATGCTTACTTCCAAGAAAAATTCACACATTGGCTTTTTCTTTTCTTTTTTTAAATGCAGACATTTACACCATTTGTAATGCAAGCGGTCAGGATTGAAGTTGCTTAGAATCAATTCTTACAGTAATGCTCCATTCTAGTCTAGCAATCACTTTTCAATAGATTTCCGAAAGCACACAGGTTTAGACAGACCTATTTTCTTAATAACAGAAAGAGTTTAGATGTGCAACAATTAGCCCATTTTTGAGGAAACAAGAAATACAGATTTTTCGGGCTGAAAACTGCTGGCAGTTATTTTCCATTTTGGTTGGATTTACTGTTCGTTCAATTTTAGGCCGTGCATGCTTTGTTTTCATTTAGATATTGATGTAGAGTACTCATCAGTTGTTTTCTCTCCACACCCTGGCAGAGGAAGCTCATGGGATTGTTTGTGTATATTGGTAATGTCTCTGAGTGACCTGAGGCTATGTCAGAGATGGTGGCAGGTGAAGCCCATGAGGCTAGCTGTTTATTTCCTACTGGCATTTACAAATGTGACATGTTGATGTGATAATTGAAAGGAGACCAGACTTTTTGGAGGAAACCTTAGCGGTGACTCACCATAGGAGCTTGTTTTACCTATACATCTCTGCTGTCATTAGAAGAGTGAAGACATGTGCTGTTGAGGTCACTCTGCAGGCCATGACTGGCAACCTATAGCATCAATTTTTCAAGATTTGACTGACATGCTCATGCTCCAAATTCAACATTTGTGCTGTTACAAATTGAAACAATTGTGCGTCAAGCTAATGCAAAAAACTGATTTTATTGTTTTGCATGCAATTTATTAAAAAATAAACCTATCGATTATGCTTTTTTAAATTAATTTTACATTTTTTTTTTATATTTAAAATAAATTCATTTGTAGCATAAAGTAAAAACAGGGTGATACAACTGTCCTGATATCATAATGAAGAAAAAAGTCTCATTAAAGAATGGAATTCTTGAAATGTATCTTTTATTATTATTTCTTAGAATTTAGTTATCACATACAACGGCTGTGTCATGCTCAGTAAGTCTATAAAATATCAGATAAGTTGACGTTTATATGACAAGGCAAGGTTCAGATTGTGAAATGTCATAAGGTGGGACTACCAAAAACTTAATAATATTCCCTAAAACACACTTCTGCTAAAAGGTATAGAGCTGTTTTGTGACATTAGATCTAGGCAACTTCTGCACCTTGCCATTGATTTTCTAAAATTCATGTTATCTGCAGCCATTTGTGACTCAGTCCTCCAAGTCACTTTCTTTTCTGTTCCACCAGGCTCCTTGGGTGATTAAATAATTTATCTCATTGTGTGGGTTTGTCCAGGAAAAGAAATGTAATTGAATGTTTAATTACCATTCTGGAGGCAAAACTGATCCATTCCCCTGCCTTTTTTCTTTCCATGTGGGTGGAAGGATTTTCTCTGTACAATACGTTTCACATTGATTGATCACATTGATTGCTAATTTGCAGTTCAATTTGCATGTGAAGAACTTGACGATTCACTGTCCATCTTTTGATGGACAGTCTGCTATCAACACTTTCCATATGTTAGTGAATAATGAATATTCCTTGGGGCTATCTATCTTTTTTTGTAAATTACTTTCATGTGGGTTCCTTTGTTGTTTTGACAACCCCCAGGGCTTTATTATAGGTGAATGGTACAGAAATGCTTGCTTATTTATTGGATCATTCTCATCCTCTCATATGCACTGACACTGAAAGAATGACATTTGAGGAGTCATTTTTTAAGCTTCTGCTGGAATAGTCTGGTGGGCTATATCCTTATCTTTTATTAAGGCTCTGAGAGTAAACTCTGACCTTGCACTCCATGTACTATATCTAACAGCACAGCTTGTTTCCAGTATCACCTCTAGTAGAATGAGATCTGATGAACCACAAAGCTCAACATTTGGCAGAATGTGATAAGCATGTTGCTCTGTCAGTGGTGTTTATGCTGTGTAAAATCATCTGAGACATAACTGAGAAACTCTTATCAGGATTATTTGCTGAATTTTGTTGTTTTGTTGTCTAGATGAAAGATTTAGAACGCATGTATGAACAAACGGTCAATTTAATTTGTACTTCTCGTCATCTATCGTGCTTTCTGAGCGAGTGGAGGGAAAAGCACTGGTATTTCAGCATGAATCACATGATAACTTTTGCTTTTTGATATCTCATGCACAGTATTTTTCAAATGGTGAATCCATATTCAAATTATAATTAGGAGAAACATTATTAGCAATGCACAAAAAGGTTTCTTGGCCTAGATGTTTGAAAACACAGTAGTCATGCTGTTTAATGTCAGCCTTTGACATTTGATTCACAACATCTAAATCAATCTTTGGTTAAGGGACATTAAAACCATGCCATTTATATTGATGCCAGATGGTTGGATTTACTACATTATTTACTCACCCTCATGTTTTTCCAAACCTGCATGCTGTTATTTTGTCAAGCTTTTTTTAATTTAATTTGATATTGGATGTTAAAGTGTTAACACAGACTTAAAATACAGTGCATATTCGTACAGACTATGCTTATGGCTCTTATATGTGTTCCTTATCCTTATCCTTTTTTTTTTTTTTTTTTTTTTTGGGATGTTTTAAGTTAATATTTTACAACTTTCTACACTATAAAAAATAAAAAAATGATTGGAGTAAATGTTTTACAAGAAAATACTATTTCAGTCTATTTACTTCAAAAATTCACATTTAATCCAATGTTTTACTTATCGTTTCTTTGTAATTATTTGCTAAATTTACTAGCTATTTCTTAATGAAAATAGTACATATTTTCAGTGTTTGAGCTTTTTTTCTTCTTAAATTGGCTATGGTTTAATCACTTTAATATTAGTGTCATTAAGAGTCTAAAGTGTGTCAATTCATGCTGAAATTGTTAATTTGACAGTAAAACAGCATAATAAGATACTCCACTGATTAAATGAATGCAGGTTATGGTTAGTGAGAATCTTATGGATAATGAATGTGTGTCTCCACCAAATTTGTTTCATTAGCCTGAACATCTGCTAAGTAAAGCCCCAAATCCCCTGCAGTTGCAGTAATGCTATACTCAATAATGTGATATAATAATAATCCTGTAAAGTTATGTCTACATTATAAAAAATCTTTTTGCTTTTAACTAGTTATTTGTATTTTAGGCTGTTTGAGATCTTAATAGCAATTGAGACTTGTCATTTACATCCTGTTTGATCGTTTGCAGAGAGAACATGCATTGCATTTATTACACTGCTAAAATATTCTTATGATAACCATAAAATGTGCATCACATTCACCGGCAGTTCCTCTATAGAGACTTTATCGCCCCAGCCATGTTTTACATTTCTCCCAAGGTTACAATATTGCACATGAAACTGCATACTGAATTTGATTTAGCTCTGGGTTTAAGAATTTAAATTTTTTAATTTTTTGCCAGGAAGATGGTGACTGACAGTTTAACCAATGAGTTAGTCTAAACTGTCTAGTTTGATATAATATGTGCATAATATGATTTTGGTTTTGGTGCTTTTACTGAGAGAAGTATGAAAATGTATTGTGTTGTAAATACATATTTGATGGTATATGTTATCATATGGTATTTTTACACCACATACAAGACATATACATTTCATTCTTTAATGAGACTTTTTTCTTCATTATATGATATCAGGACAGTTGTATCACCCTGATATACTGTTTTTACTTTATGTTTCAAATTGATTTATTTTAAATATTTATTTTAAAGAGGGTGATACGTGTCAGATCCCCCCCAAACAACTGACAGCCCAGGCAATTCACACCCAATACTTTACTACAGTTATTTACAACCTTTGAATATATATCTATATATTTTTTTTGACCTTCAAAGAGGCAAACCAACAAATCAATGAAAATGTTAAAATCAATTCAATATGCCTTATAAAAAACAGTCATCAATGTCCTGTCAATATTAAATTTGGCTAATTTCCGCAGACAATAAAGTCTTTGTTGACTCATCTTACACACTCTATCAGTATTCTCTGCAACATGTAATTTATTATCAATAATAGTGCCTAGATACTTATAACTTTCAACCAATTTAATCGAATGATTATCGATAATTGTACATGGCACTACTGCCTGATTACGCTGCAGATCGATACACATATCCTTGGTTTTCTCAGCATTCAGAAGTAGACCAGCCTCTCGACACCAATCTGTAAAAGACTCAACAATAGGCCGGTGTTCCGTGATTGTCTGTTACCATAGCACCATGAGGGACCAATGTGGCAATGGCATGACGTGGTTAATAAACATTGTTGCATATGTCTAATGCAGTTCATCAAGTGGCATAATTTTAAAAAAGTGAGTTGGACAGGAGTGTGTGTGTGTGTGTGTGTGTGTGTGTGTGTTGGCATGTTTAGCTATTCTTTTGAGGACCAAATGTCTTCAAAGGATTGTAAAATTTGAGATTCCCTATACTTTGTAAGGACTTTTTGCTGGTCCTCACAAGGAAAATTGATTAATAAACATAATAAAATGGGGGGGGGGGGGGGGGGGGGGGGGGGGGGGTTTGTACTGTATAAAAACCATTACATCTATGGAGGTCCTCAAAATATAGCCAAACAACCGTGTGTGTGTGTGATCAGATATGTACAATAACAATTGCAGAAAAAAAAATAACATTACAATGTCTAGAAATCAATTTCAATAGTCCGTTGAGTTTAATTTATCGACATATATGTTTATCGTGATAGTTTCATCCGTACTATAATACAAATATATTATCCGTCCTGAGATTCTCTGAATGATGACATGTCCCACCCGCAAATTACGCCTATTAATTTATCTTTCATTTGTTTGAATTGCACCAAAACCAAAGTAAAATCACAGTCTATCTTTTTTGTTGAGTAACCACATGTTGAGATTTGTTTTTAAATAATGGCTTAATAATGCACACAAAATAAGGACCATGAGCCATGTATGATAAAGTATGTATATGTAACTAAATTAATACTATAACAGCGTTTTTTTCTTTCTTTTTTTTGGCACAACAGGCTCTGCATATAGATGCTGGTGTGTTTTTTCTGAACTACTGGGCATTGACCTAGCTGTTTCGCAAATGTGTTTTACTTATTGATTCAATTCAGTATTCAGTCCAATTTGTCCTTGTCTGTACTTTAACTCTACGCCGTGAATCAATCGATCACGCTCTCTCCCAGTAGCACTACTTAGTCCACTTGTCACATTGTGCATGGCTCTGCATCTGACTACAGAGTGTGTTGCGCTCGTGGCTGCGTTCAACAGGAGTCAGGAGACAACCACGCGCCTTTAAGAACTTATAAGCGATTTACGTATCGATAGAAAAGACTAGAGAATTTGTCAGTCGGTCCATTTGGCATCGAATCCCACCAAATCGACCATTTCTAAGTGACATGTTGCCGTTTTCCGCTTGAGCAAAGGACTTGGAACAGTGTGCATCGCGCGCGGTCTCCAGTACACTTCAGGTATTGTATATCAGAAGATTTCTGCACATTTTCGCCATGGAACCTCCACAAAACGGATCTAACCTAACGGGGAACTTTACAAACCAGTTCGTGCAGCCGCCGTGGCGCATCGCGCTCTGGTCTGTGGCGTACAGCTCCATCCTAGCGATCGCGGTGTTCGGGAATCTGATCGTCATGTGGATCATTCTGGCTCACAAGCGGATGCGAACCGTAACCAATTACTTTCTGCTCAACCTGGCGTTTTCAGACGCATCGATGGCCGCCTTCAACACTTTGATTAATTTTGTTTATGCCGCGCACAATGATTGGTATTTTGGAGAAGCCTACTGCAAATTTCACAACTTTTTCCCCGTCACCTCCGTGTTTGCAAGCATTTACTCCATGAGCGCAATAGCAGTCGACAGGTAGAGTACTTGCAAAGTTAACATTAAATCACTGTGAGAACTCAATAAATGTTGTTTTAATGCATGCTTTCATTAATACATTGCAATAGGTCTAACCTTTTTTTAATGCAACATTTCTTATCATAATGGTTTCACGTTTCATGTAAAAAAAAAAAAAAAAAAAAGCATTTAATGACCCTAAAATGTAGTTTAACTATCTAGCAAAAAAAACATTTTATTAATTTTTTTCACATAATAATGTATTTTGCCACATCAAAAATGTCAATCAGGAAATTATTGGATTGTTGGATCATTGCAGTGGTTTACTATTGCTGTGACTGAAGTTGTCCCGCCCTCATGCCAGTAACACGTCATCAGAGAAGTGATGTTGCTGCAAGATTGAGGGGAAGCTATTTTGATTAAAGATTGGGAGGGCACATGAATTGTAATTTTTTTTTTTTTTTTTTATGTGTACAGAAAAATAATTCATAAAAAAATATTCATACAAAAATAAGAATTGTCTATTTTGATTTCATGGTGACTTTATGTCACACTGACAACACTCTTTCCATAATAAAACTAATTTGCCTTACTGCTTTTAAAATAAATAAATAAAAGGCAAAAAAAATAAATTCCAAGTATTTTAGCCTTTTAATGACACATTTTTTCTTTTTTACAGTCTCTGGAAGAGTTATATGCACTTTAAAACTGCCGTTTGATATGTATTTATATAGACTTGACAGATTCAGTTTAGATTGGTTTAAACAGTTATTTATGTGTCAATTCTCTTGACTGGGAAAAGTGCCTCAGGCAATCCTTCTTACACAGAATGGTTGACTTGAAGTAAATGGCTGCACAATGATTGTGGATCGCTGAGCTCTTCTAACAGCACCTTCAGGGGGCGTCTTTGCAGGTGCAGATGCACATTCATTATGTTCTTGGAAATCAAATCACACACCGGCAATTGAAACCACATTCATAAGCAATATTTTATGGCAAAACTCTCAGCCTGAGATGAAAAGCTCAAAATTTAACTGATTCAGTTTTGATGATAAATCAGTGATATTCTTTAAAGCTACACTGTGTAATATTTTAAGTTGATTTTTAGCAAAAAACACTTTGTTCTTTCAAAATTATACATTCTCATTAATGTGTAATCACTTCAACCAACTAATTAAGTATTCTCGTAAGTGTATAATCTGCAATTTAGAATACATACGAGCGAGTCGCTCGAATGGCAGAAGCCATGTTGCGCATCCATCTTGAAAATACATTAGACAAAGAGGGACATACCTGGAAATTCAAGCTTCGCCTTTCGCGTTTTAACACTCAGTGGCACCGTGACGAATGCGGGGGGGGAGATTACTCATGACTGCCGGCAGATTTGAAATAATACGGCCACCATAGGAGTTAAAACGCCCTCGGAATGGGAGGGGCTAGAAAGTAATATTCAGTTGGTAGTCATATACAATTTCACTCCTAGATGGGAGAAAATCCTACACAGTGTAGCTTTAAAGGAGTCATGACTGGCATTTTTCTTATTATTTCAGAATGTTTCCTGAGGTGCACTTTTAATGTTAGTATGATTTTTACATCAAAAATGGTCATAATTTAGAAATAAAAGGCTGTTTTCTATCCTGATTGTAGCCCTCTTATTTGAATGCTCTGTTTGAAGGGGCGTGTCTGCTGTGAGACTTCAGTGTAAACGCCCACTGCTGTGATTGGCTAACATCTTTTACTACGATTTTACTATTACAGCTTTTTAACTAATCGTGAAAAGTGTTGATTATAGCTGTGGCAAGCAGGTTGGCATGATTGCTAATGAGCGTCACCTGCGTGCCGCACCGGTCTCGAGTTCCTCACGGAGGAGCTTCAGAAGCATTAAAGGAGGAGTGACGACAGTGAAGGGTGAGAGAGGACCAGGCCTGGACTTTACATTTTGTTTTGTTTATGTGTGTGCAGCAGTAGTCCTTAAGAAACTCAAGACCAGTGCGGCGCGCAGGTGGCGCTCATTAGCAAACACTCCACCAGCAATTAGAAATAGTCCTGCTTGCCACAATAGCATTATATTTAGATCTACTTCCGTCGCATGAAAGGTTGCAGCGATGAGCATTGTAGCTGATGACAGACATGTCTGTTGAGCGCATGAATGCAGTGATCTCATCATTGCAGCTCGATTTAAGCATTCGATTTCTCACAAATGCTTTCATCATAGCTAACAATGAAAACATGATGTAAATAAGAGATTCAGTGGATTATAATGGGAGTTTTTTGCGAGAGTCCAGAACTCAGTCACTGATAATCTTGCTTGACAGCTTCAGCGATTATAAAGAGAGTGTTCTTTGATCGCTTTCTGTATACAATTCAATTACTATTTAGATAGCTTATTTTCATGCTACTAAGAGAACAATGCGAAGTTGACCGTTTAGTCACTGGCTTGATTTACGGACGCATAACCAGCAATAAATTATTTTGAGACATAGAACATCTGACTGTAAATGAATCATATCAGAAATCACTGATCACAGGTCAGGCATTAGAACTAACACGGTTACTTACATGTCGTGGCACTAGTGTCATGTACTGTACATATCTTACAGTAAAAGTCTGTCTGCAAAGTCTGTGTCGAAATTGCGACTAATTAACCAAAGAATACACAGTGAAATAAACAAATGATGAAAGTACAGAATAAACAAATAATGCTCTACTGTGACATTCACATATTTCAAAATAAATAACCACTTTCCTAGCATTAGGATCCTTTGGAAGGTAATGTTATTTTTAGTCCAGTGATGCTGCATCTCTCTTCTCTCACTAATGCGCCAGTGCGGGGCCAAAGATGTCATGATGTAGAGTTGGCTTTACAGAGGCTGCTCACTGCAGAGCAAATGGGTGGCTAGACGTCCAGTGAGGAGGTGCAAATGTAATTTGGGCTTAATGGGTGGAGCTACAATATACAACCACACCCTAACCCTACCCACAACTCTATCCCTTAACCAGTGTTGTGCCTGAACGCGTTCATTGAACGATAGTTCATGAACTCGTTCATATTTTGGGCGAACGTGAACTGAACGTAGCCTACTCTATTACTGCCTGATGAACGTTACTGTGAACTCGTTCATTCTGGTGGCTGTGAACGGCACGCTCTCTCAGTTTAACTTCGTTCAAAAGGGTGCAAGATTTCTATAGAAATGTATTTGTCCCGTTCGGAACCTCCGTTGTCCCGTTTATTGACGCTGATCTAACCACTGATGTATGACTGAATCTGATACAACAGCAACACGTCATCATCCAATCACAGTCCACACTCACGCGCATCAGAATAACAAACTCTAAATTACGAATTAATTATTATTTTGGGACAAATCATTGTTTGATTTGCGCACAGAATCCTCCGCTGTCTGGTCGCTTCGATCCGGACTCGCGCTAACGGCAAATCCCTTTCACTGTCCGACTGGGTTTTGATTTCGGCAAATCAGTTTTAACGAATTCAAACAACGTGATTATTGTGAGTCCAACATACATCCAGCCACGCAAGAAAGCATGAAATCGTCCTGAGGGAATAATATACTGATGTGATTTGCTGCCCAAGAAACATTTCTGATTATTATTAATGTAAAAAAAATATATATATATATCAGGATTCTTTGATGAATAAAAGGTTCAAGTAAATTTATAAAAAAAACAAAAAAAAACGTAACATTATAAATGTACTTGCAGAATATTAAGTAGTCTATTCATATCTTTAATTTCTTTAAAAGTAGTGTATAATTACAAAAGCTTTCTATTTCAGATAAATGCTATTATTTTGAACTATGGTTTGTGTGTAATATGACTTTAATCAAAACAATGTGTTGTCTGAAAACCTTTTAAACACATACAAACCTGAAATGACATATAGGCCTACTGTGTTGGCCTAGCCTATAGCCTACAAATATTTTGAGTGTCCCTCATTTTCCTATAAAGAACCATGCACGATTGTCCCGCATTTGTTTAGTTGGCAACCCTATGCCCTCAATGCTATGTAAACCCTGGTTGGATAAGGATTTTAAAATTGGATATGAAGATGAAATCTGACGCATAGTTTCAGTGTTAAAACTGATAACATAATTGCTGTCTGTGGTTTTATATGGACTGTGGCAATAATTTTGAAAAATAATAGCTCGCAGCAACATATGGAAAAAAAGAACTGAACTAGTTCATTTTTTGGAACTGTGAACTTTAGTTCAAAATTTTGAAGTTTGAACTATGAACTGAACTAGTTCATTTTAAAATTTGTGAACTGAACTTTGAACTAGTTCATGTAGAAAGTGAACTTTCCCAACACTGCCCTTAACCCCATTAGACGCCCAGAGAGGTGGAGTTGGACTTCATTTGACTCTGCAATGAGTACCACTTGAGGCTTTGATCTGATTCTAGTCACACTATTACACACAAATCGTTTTCAGAGCTTTGTTACAATAAAAGCTGTTTTTGGACTAATAACGAAGTTTTGAGTTCTGAAACTTACAGGATGTTTAAATAGTACAATAACCTCTCACATGTCAAAAGTTTAAAATGTAAGGTTTGGCAAGAATTTGTCACAGTGAAGATGCATTTTTTTTTTATCATTAAAATGGCCTTACTTACTTAGATGCATCTTTTTTTTATCATTAAAATGGCCTTCTAAAGAAATGATTATTATTTTTAAAAACGTAAAAAAAAAAATATATAATTATGTAGCCTAATAAAACTTTTATTTTACATGGAGTGGGTTGCCTCATTGGCTTTATTTTACTGTGCTTCATACAATTCATTTGGCCCAAACTTATTAGATAGTGAAAGGGATGCACACCAATTCAACTGTAAATGAATTCTTCTCTCCATGAACAGAATCAACAGAGAGAGAGACAAATAGCTTGCATTTAGCACTACCAGACAGCTTGTGCTTCTATGGTGCTCATTGATCTTGATCTGTCCTTGCCTCTAATCAGATGCAGTTATTTGAAATCGAGATTTTAAAAGAACAATTCAAATGAATGTGAATGAGTTCAACTGATAGGAGAACTGCAGTTTAGAAGCCACAAGGTTCTGAATACTGAATATTTCAGAGAGTCTCAGTGCTGTCTGAGTTGAGTCATTTTGCCACAAGCAATGCTTTGGAACTTTTAAGAAGTTTAAAGTCTTTAGGATGCATAATCTGCGTAGGTAAATGTGGAAATGTTTATATATTTATTTTGAGAACATTGCTGCCGTCTCTTCCCTTTACGTCATGCTGTGCCATCTAATCATTCTTTTCCTCTCAGCATCCTGCTGATATTTCCTTAATTTTCCTCTGATTAGACTAAAATCTCACTAACTAAATAATGCGAAAATAATGCATATTAAATGGGACTTTTGAACTTCATCAGTAACCTTTCAGATTTGGATGATTAGTTCAGCACAGTGTGCACATATCAGTGTACTGTATTTGGGTACTTACTTAGGTCAATTATTTTTGATGCCATCATCAGCTGTATGAATTCTGGAGTAAGTGAAAGACAAATGTCAGAGTTCTGCAATGCTGTACAATGAGTGCAAGAGCTGTATATTTTACAGACATCACTCTAATGCCAAATATTATCCAATACTTTTTCTGTGTCCTTTCAGTGAAACTCATGTCAAAAAGTGAGTTGTCACATTGCACTAGTGAAAATAATGGAAGCAGCGTAACTTTTGATTATGACTGATTCCTGAAGCTTATGGCCTGATGCCTGTGCTTCTCTCAACATGAACCAGCTATGACTTAGTTAAATGTCAGGGTAATCAGATATAATGCTCATTAATATGAATGGAGATCACTCTAAAATCAACATAGCAAGCTATTATTCAGTCAACATACAGAACTGTTTTCTGTATGTACAAATATGCTTAAAAGATGAGGTGGCATTTGATGAGCTTAATCATTTTGCATTACAATTCTGATATCATACTAATTTATTCTGAATAGACGACTTGTTTTGAGTCCTTTTATAAAGGCTTTTATAAACACATTTTTTTCACTGTAAAAGCAGAGGTACTGTAAATTCAAGTAAAATGGTTCTATCGTCCTCAAATCAATCTTTCGTTTGGTATTTTGAGATATTAGAAATAATTAGAAATATTGCTAATTAAAATCCAAATCCAAAATACTATGAAAACAGTAGACCATTTATTCAAACTAAAACTGCAAAAGCGACTTGATCCAAGGTCCCTATTCAAGTAAGTATGATAGTCTGTGCTACATATTTCAGTGTGATTTATTTTCGGATCCTGTCACAATCTAATGCAGCCTTATCAAAGGCATTTTATACTGAAGGATGAAAAATGGAATATGGTCATAAAAAGCTATATAATGACTGATTTTGATCCCAAAACCTTTACTAATATTATTAAGAGAACCTCTGGGAACAAGAACAACAACAACAACAAAATGTGTGAAATAACCCCTTTATTATATGGAAAATGGTGTTGTTATTTTTAGCAACCAAAACATAGTTACTGCAAGAAGGGAATTATATTAGACAACGGAAAACACGAGAAAAAAAGAAAAAGAAAAAAAAGGGTTCTTCACAGTTATTTCCTGTGCTCAAAATGTCACATAGTGCTCATGGCTGCAGGCTACATATTTCACAACCCACATTTGCTGTTACTGTTGTTTTTGCTGGTAGGCAGTCACTACTCTAATGTAAAGAGCAATTGTGACGTCTGCAGAACTTTGCAGTGGGTCAGTGTGCTTGCAGTTGCATTTGGAGGAAAGTGTGAGATTTGTGCTGACACCACTTGCCCAGACAGTATTTTTTAGAACATAAATGTTTTATTTTACTGTCAGAGAGATGGCATTGCTGACAAAAAAAACTCATTCTGGTGCATTTGTTGGTTTATGAAACTTTAATGAAACTATTATGTGCAACATTTTTTGACGAATAGTGGAGGCCACTAGGTTCAATCTCAGTTCAAACATTTTGTCACCAATGGCATTACACTTGAATGTGATATTATTTAGCTGACTTATTTTACATTTAGCCGATGCTTTCCATGAATATCTAAACTTGTGAACATGAAATCTAGTGTGTATGTATATAATTGTATGCGTGTGTGTGTGTGTGTGTGTGTGTGTGTGTGTGTGTGTGTGTGTGTGTGTGTGTGTGTGCAGTGCTGGGTAAAACTGATTACATGTAATCTGGATTATGTAATCAGATTCCAAATATTAAGTACTTGTAATTAGATTGTATTACATTTTAAATTACTTGTACCTTTTTTTTTTTTTACATATTCACACAATGGCAGTAAATTGTTCATCATTTATCGATTCTCCCTAATTCTTCTAATTCATGTTTAAAAATCGTATACAGCTTATATATAGGCCTAGCTCATATATAGTCTTCTAGTTTTGTGAAATTGCACTCACATACCACTCACATACCAACGTTGCAACAATGTGATAAACGAGTCAGGTCAAAAGAAATCAAAAAGTAGTCCGATTATAGACTGTTACCTAAAATGTGTAATGTGGAATACCTTACTGACTACAATTTTTGTCATGTAATTTGGAATCAGTAATGGACTACAATTTGTAAGTAATCTACCAAACACCGTGTGTGTCTGTGTGTATATATATATATATATATATATAGAGAGAGAGAGAGAGAGAGAGAGAGATAGATATACATTATACACACACAAATTAAAGAAAAATAATAGGTTTTGCGCCTTTAATGCTTTTCAAAAAATAATGGAGCGTCAAATTTCTAACAGCTTGTATGATTGTGGCAGCTTAACACATCACAGCATGACATAATTAGCTGTATTTAACTGCAGTATATTAATTAATCTACATTTGTGAATGTTTTCTAGACACATGCTGGTATTAATATTCATTACTATTATAACTAAAACACAGACAGTGTACCATTTCGTCATCTTCCCTGTTGTTTATCCAAGATGCCCACATGAGTGCTTTGACATTGATGCTGTCTATATCCCAAAAATAACCTTCTCTGCCCAAGAGTTATTGGCTGTCTAACAAAGCCCTTCACTGCTTACGATGAGGGAGTCATTAAAGTAAATGACCTATTATAACTCTTAAAGGAGTAGTTCACTTTAAAATTAAAATTAGCCCATGATTTACTTACCCTTAAGCCATCCTAGGTGTATATGACTCTCTTCTTTCAGACGAATACAATCTGAGTTATATTACACCCTGACGCTTCCGAGCTTTATAATGGCAGTGGATTGCAACCATTGCAACCATCAGTATGAAGCTCAAAAAAGTGCATCCATCCATTATATAAGAACTCCACACGGCTCCAGGAGGTTAATAAAGGCTTTCTGAAGCAAAGCGATGCGTTTGTGTAAGAAAAATATTCATATTTAACTCGTTACAAAGTAAAATTGTAGCTTCCGGCCAAACGGCCATATGCAGTCTACTTGCGCCTAAAGTGCAACTTACTCAACTAATGTCGTCGGACAATAAATTGATGCACTGTGAATCGAGAAATGATTCTGGATCGATTCCAATTTTTTCTGAATGCATTGCGATTCTCTCTTGAATCGATTCTGAGCTTATTTTTTAACAGCAGATGGCACTGCATGCTTTGGAAACAGCCGTAATCTGCTGGCTTCCAATTCCTTACACACACAACTTGAACCTTCTATAAAATAATTATTCATCAAAAGGTTGAAGCGAATTACAAGGGTGTTTGCAGTGGGCTGTTTAGCCGTGAGCCGTGTGGAGTTCTTATATAATGCATGGATGCACTTTTTTGAGCTTCAATCTGATGGTTGCAATTCACTGCCATTATAAAGCTCGGAATCGTCAGTGTGTTTATTAATATAACTCCGATTGTATTCGTCTGAAAGAAGAAAGTCGTATACACCTAGGATGGCTTTAGGGTGAGTAAATCATGGGGTAATTTTCATTTTAAAGTGAACTACTCCTTTAAATAATTGTGAATATTGTAAGCACATAGGCTAGTCCCACATTATGGAGTTCAGAAGTGCATGTGATTAATCAGTGTTTCCAAATGATTAAAAGAAGGCTTGGAGTGAGAGTTAAAAAAAATTGTTACTTTTCTGTTATAGAATGTTGTATTCACCTGGCAGGTTGAATTTATTTATTAATGAAGCTGATTCAGACTATACACTCACCTAAAGAATTATTAGGAACACCATACTAATACTGTGTTTGACCCCCTTTCGCCTTCAGAACTGCCTTAATTCTACGTGGCATTGATTCAACAAGGTGCTGAAAGCATTCTTTAGAAATGTTGGCCCATATTGATAGGATAGCATCTTGCAGTTGATGGAGATTTGTGGGATGCACATACAGGGCACGAAGCTCCCGTTCCACCACATCCCAAAGATGCTCTATTGGGTTGAGATCTGGTGACTGTGGGGGCCATTTTAGTACAGTGAACTCATTGTTCAAGAAACCAATTTGAAATGATTCGAGCTTTGTGACATGGTGCATTATCCTGCTGGAAGTAGCCATCAGAGGATGGGTACATGGTGGTCATAAAGGGATGGACATGGTCAGAAACAATGCTCAGGTAGGCCGTGGCATTTAAACGATGCCCAATTGGCACTAAGGGTCCTAAAGTGTGCCAAGAAAACATCCCCCACACCATTTCACCACCACCACCAGCCTGCACAGTGGTAACAAGGCATGATGGATCCATGTTCTCATTCTGTTTACGCCAAATTCTGACTCTATCATCTGAATGTCTCAACAGAAATCGAGACTCATCAGACCAGGCAACATTTTTCCAGTCTTCAACTGTCCAATTTTGGTGAGCTCGTGCAAATTGTAGCCTCTTTTTCCTATTTGTAGTGGAGATGAGTGGTGAGTGGGGTCTTCTGCTGTTGTAGCCCATCCGCCTCAAGGTTGTGCGTGTTGTGGTTTCACAAATGCTTTGCTGCATACCTCGGTTGTAACGAGTGGTTATTTCAGTCAAAGTTGCTCTTCTATCAGCTTGAATCAGTCGGCCCATTCTCCTCTGACCTCTAGCATCAACAAGGCATTTTCGCCCACAGGACTGCCGCATACTGGATGTTTTTCCCTTTTCACACCATTCTTTGTAAACCCTAGAAATGGTTGTGCGTGAAAATCCCATTAACTGAGCAGATTGTGAAATACTCAGACCGGCCCGTCTGGCACCAACAACCATGCCACGCTCAAAATTGCTTAAATCACCTTTCTTTCCCATTCTGACATTCAGTTTGGAGTTCAGGAGATTGTCTTGACCAGGACCACACCCCTAAATGCATTGAAGCAACTGCCATGTGATTGGTTGATTAGATAATTGCATTAATGAGCAATTGAACAGGTGTTCCTAATAATCCTTTAGGTGAGTGTATGTGTGACACGAGACTGATCGGTCTTCTGTTTGTGTTGTACAGGTACATGGCCATCATCCATCCCCTGAAACCTCGACTCTCAGCCACAGCCACTAAGGTGATCATAGTGTGTATTTGGCTGCTGGCTGTGGTTTTGGCCTTTCCAGTGTGTTTCTTTTCAACCATCAAACAACTTCGCGTACGGACCATCTGCTACATTGCCTGGCCGAGACTTTCAGCGGACCCTTTCACGTGAGAGCTATTTAAATATGCATGCACATTTAAAATATATATATTTATAATAGTTATAGTAGTAGTTGTCAATAATAATAAAGTAGTTGTGGTATCAATTTTCAATAAGGTTTCATTAGTTAGCATTATTGAACTACTTTAGTTAACATGAACTAAGAATAACAATCCTTCTACAGCATTTATTAATCTTAGTTAATGTTAATTTCTTTTACTAATACATTATTTAAATCAAAAGTAGGTGAACTAACATGAACAAACAATGAACAACTGTATTTTTATTAACTTACATTAACAAAGATTAATAAATACTGTAACAAATGTATTGCTTATTGTTAGTTCATGTTAGTTAATACATTAACTAATGTTAACTATATGAACCTTATTGTAAAGTGTTATCGTAGTGGTCAATAATAATAAAAAGCATGATTAGTAGTAGTGTTATTATTAACAACACCAATAACAATATTAAATCTAATCATTATAAAATCATGTTTTCTATTAGGTTTGTACATAGCTGATGTATGGAAACAGTGTCAACAGAAGTTCAACATTCACAAGTGTTTTGATTGCAGTCCAGAATCTGTATGAGGAAGTCTGAGACTGCATTATTTCTTCAAGTTATTGCAGAACTGTGAGGTTAGATTCAAGACTAAAATTGTAAAATATAAATCCAAAAAAACTACACTGTTGGATGTGTGCCAATATTTAGCCTCTGTTAGCCTACAGTCAGACAAGCGACATTCATAAAACAAAAAGTATCACAAGTGTGCAAGTGATGCTTGCTTAGTGAGCCCCTTGTTTGTCACAGAAAAGGAAATTAGCTTTACATACCTCTCTCTCTCTCTCTCTCTCTCTCTCTCTCTCTCTCTCTATATATATATATATATATATATATATATATATATATCTCTTTCATTACAGCTATCATATCATCTTGGCAATGCTGGTGTACGTTCTGCCCCTGGTGGTCATGGGCATTACCTACACTATTGTCGGGTTGACGCTTTGGGGAGGAGAGATTCCAGGTGTTTCATCAGACAACTATCAGAGCCAACTGCGAGCCAAAAGAAAGGTAAGCAGTTCATGTTTTTTTGGTTTTTTGGTTTGATTCTAGAGCAGAAGTACAAATGCAGAAAAGTGAAATGAAAAGAGAATGGAGAGATGTTATAAAGAGCGATCCTGCAAGATCTGGTGGTCGCCAAAGTTTGGGCAGTGAAATTCAAATACTAACTCCATGTTCCTAGATGTAGGTTGATGGAATGGCTGGAACACATACAAACATCAGAGTAAACACACAACACGCTCACATTTAATGGGTCATTACATGTGGGATCAATAAGATATTAGAGAATGAAGTTCTCCAAAGAAAATGGAAAGGGTTGGATAGTTCAGCAGATCATTTAGAGCACATGTAGGAGGTAGTCGATGAAAGAGAAGGATAGAAAAAAATATTCTGCTCAGTTTTTTTGTTTTTTTGTTTTTTACACAAATACTGCTGGCCATGGTAAAAGAGAAATTGACTTCATGTCTGTCAATTGAATAAATGTCAGTATTTGTTTCTGCTATGGACATTATAGTTGCTACTGGCAGCCCACAAATCTAGTCTGTGAATCCGGCCTGTACTTTATCTATTTCTTTCTTTGGCGGAATGCAAAAAAAAAAAAAAAAAAAGAATGTAGGTAACCAAACCCTTATGGTTACCATTGAGTTAAATTGCATGGATACCATTGTTAAATGATTTCTCAGAAATATCTTCTTGTATGTTCCTCAGAAGAAAAAGTCATACTGGTAGAAATAACAGTGTGTTCTTAGAAGTGACATTAAAAAAAAAAACGAAGAAAACTGTAGCCTCATAGACGAATCAATGGACAGATATGTATGCTTCCCTTTCAAGGGAACTTCGAGCTGCGTCGAGACGCGGTGGGAACGCTCTGCGTGATTGCGTCGTGAAGCACGTGTATAATCAGTCCAATGGAAAGACGAGACGTCATAGGCGGGTGACGTCATCGACCAGGAAGCTATAAAGCACCCCTGCGACAGACCGCGGCAGCTTTCTGTGCCTTCAGCAAGCGATCTGTGTATTCTGTCCTTGTCATATTTATTGTTGTCTGTCAAGTTGCAATATATATATTTATTATGGCAAAAGAGAGCAAGCAAGTGTTGTGTTGTTCCCTCCCCACGTTATATCACGGGTGGGGACACACACTTCAGCTTTGTGTTGCTTGTTTGGGAGTGGAGCATGCCAACAGTCAGTTCTCGAGGGGGCTGACTGTGAGCATTGCGAGAAGCTGTCCGTGAGGACGCTCCGCTCCCGCCGGCCGTTCTTCGAGGAGGACGGTTCGGTGCGCGCGCCCCGAGGCGCGGGTCCCGCTGCTGCCGAGGCACGGCGTCGACGCGCATCTTGGGGATCGCAAATGGTTCTAACAAACACCTGTTCGATCCACGTGCCTTATCTCGGGGAGAAGCACGCTCTGCGGTTTCTCCTCCCCGGGATGAGGCACTCATGCTGCGATTTCCAGTTCCGAGGAATTGGTATCGTTAGTGTTTTTGTTTTAAAAATAAATAAATAAAAGAAAATAAGGCAGATGTTTATGAGTTTTCAATAAATAAATAAATAAGTCAGCTCATAACTCTGTTGAATAAAGAGGAGCTTATAAAAGGAGGTTTTATATAATGCTGTTGCTAAGTTAAATATTACTGGCCAGCCGAACATATATGAGAGTGAAAGTATAAGGAAAACTCTATATCTCAGCCTCCTCGTCGGGGAGTGCCATTTTTTTCCCTATCTCCACACTGAGGTGTCGAGATCGTGGAATAAACCGGTTTCTGTTTATGTGTTTTATCCCTAAACTTTTACTATAGTAATGTTATGGGTATTAAGTATCATGGTATGACAGTGCCTCGGGTTAAAGAGACGCTTGCGAGCTATCTCTCTCCCGTGTTGGTGTCATAATAACCCCGACGTTACCCACCAGCCACCATAAATAATAGATAAATATTATTAGGCAGCACTGGTAGGTAAAATATATAAGCATGGATGAATGTGAGGATGTAACAGCACTGACGCTATTCGAGAATTGCGTCGCGCAACAGATAAACTATACCGGGGAGGGACGGTTTCGAGAAATCGTTTCTCCTCGGCGTCCTCTGGGTGGCGACTCTCTGAGGAGGGTCGCAGCGCTGCCAGTTCGGTTGTTTCCTGCTGGTGGCCACGGAGTGTTATATTTATTTATATAATATATATATATATATATATAGTTTTTCTGATGTAAAGAAAAATTAAGATAAAATATGTCTTTTCTTCTGGACGCTCCGCTTTCAAAAAAACGAAGAAATAAACTCTTCAGTGGCGTTCCAAAGGTTTCTTCCTCACCGATCTAACGTTCCTGAGACTGCTGGGCGGGAGCAGTCTCAGCATACTTAAGCTCCTCGCAGCATAGAGTGCGGTAAAACAAAGATTCGCCATTCGGGCTCATCCACAATCGATGGGGACCTGGGTGGCGGTCACAGTCTAGCCAGTTAGAGATATGCAAGATCTGAGGACTGTTTTATCTCTAAAATAGCTAAAAATGGAAGAAGCCCTGACGCCGAGGCTGCAGGCTTCTGAGGGTGGTCCCCTCCAGGGTAGGGACGGTTTTGAGAAATCGTTTCTCCTCGGCGCCCTCTGGGGTGCGACTCTCTGAGGAGGGTCGCAACGCTGGCTGTTCGGTTTTTCTGCCGGTTCGCCGTTTCAGGACACCGAGGTGTCAGCGTCCCCAAACGATCCTCCGAGGAGGGTCGTAGAGCAGTCATTTCGGTTTCCCTGCCGGTTCGCCGTTTCAGGGCGCCGAGGTGCCTGCTTTTTTCCAGCGATCCTCCGAGGAGGGTCGTCGGAACAAAGCTAGTTAGAGGTAGGCAAGATCTGAGGACTGTCGTTATCTCTATTAAAACTTAGACAAGAAGTCCTGACGCTGAGGCTATCAGGCTTCTGAAGGTTTCCCCGGGGCAGGGACGGTTTTGAGAAATCGTTTCTCCTCGGCACCCTCTGGGGTGCGACTCTCTGAGGAGGGTCGCAGTGCTGCCAGTTCGGTTGTTCCCTGCCGGTTCTCCGTTCAGGGCACCGAGGTGTCAGCGTCCCCATACGATCCTCCGAGGAGGGGCGTAGAACGGTCAGTTTGGTTGTTCCCTGCCGGTTCGCCGCTTCAGGGCACCAAAGTGACTGTTCAACCAAATCCAGAGGCCAGTCTCGAGAGACTGGTTCTCCCAGTAGAATTTCTGGCAGCGTGGAAACTACTGCCATATATTTCTCAGTGGGTCCTGCACACTTTAGAAAAGGGTTTCAGAATTCAGTTCGGTTCTCGTCCGCACAGATTTCTAGAGGTCCTCCCCACAGTGGTGGACCCCGAGCAGGCTCTGGTTATGGAGCAGGAAGTACTGACACTTCTGCAAAAGGAGCTATAGAAGGGGTTTCTCCTCCCAGCAGACAGTCAGGGTTTTACAGCCGTTACTTCATTGTTCCGAAAGAGGATGAGGGGTTGCGTCCTATTCTAGACCTGCGTCAATTAAACATTACTATAACATAAACATAAACATAAACCATTGGGAATGGGGACTTCACCCCAAGGTGGTGGAGCTCCTTTAGGAGAACTTCGGTCAAAACTCAAGTCTACCTTTTGCATCGTTTATACAACGCATTGCCCATTTGGTTCTCCCTGATGCATCCAGCTCTGCTTGAACTGGATGCAAAGTATTAGGTGTGGTTGAGGCTACACCTGTACGCATTTCCCGATATCTTTGCTCCCGGGAGTTACTCTCTTCCGGAGTTATGGATACTATGGGCTCGGCCTCTGAGGGGGCCCAACTCATAGATTCAGGTCTCTCGACTGAGGTCGTGGAGACCATACTCCAGTCTAGAGCTCCCTCCACGAGAAGACTGAATATGCATTGAAATGGAAACTATTCTCTGCCTGGTGCGGAGAATGCCTTCTGAATCTTGCTATCTGCCCTATGGTACAGTACTTGATTTCTGCAATGAATGTTTCTTTGCTGGGTTATCTCTGAGGAGAGATCCTTATTTCATCTTCTCCGTGGTACTTGAGGCTGAGGCCTGCACGTACTTGGATTTGCACCTGGTATGGTGATAGTCTTTCCTCACCCCTTGCCGGGTTGTATTCCTACTAAATTTGTGGGTCATTTGTGCTGCAGGCCTTCTGTCCTCCACCTTAATACAAGCCAGATCAGGAAGAACTTAATCTGTTTTGCCCTGTCCGGGCTCTTGGATGCTTATGTCCACAGAGCTGCAACCTGTGGCATATATATATAAGAGCAGTTATTTGTCTGCTTCAGGTTACCTAAGATAGGTTGCCCTGCATCTAAACAGATAATGAGCAAGTGAGTAGTTGAGGCTATCTCACTTGCTTATGAAGCGGCCGGACAGCCTTCACCTTTGGCTGTCCCGGCCCATTCTACCAGGAGTATGGCTGCCTCTAAGGCTTTATTATCAGGAGTTTCACTCTGACATCTGTAATGCGGCAGGCAGGTCCTCACCGCATACATTTGTTAGATTTTATGACTTGGACCTAGGCTCCACTCCAGGGTCTAGGGTGCTTGTTTCCTAGTATGCGCATGGTCTTCATACAGAACAGGCATTTGTCATATGGTGTCGTGGGTATAGGGTTCCCACCGCGTCTCGACGCAGCTCGAAGTTCCCTTGAAAGGGAACGTCTCAGGTTACGTATGTAACCCTGGTTCCCTGAGAGGGAACGAGACGCTGCGTCGCCTTGCCATACTCCCTGCATGCCTGTGATCGACTTGCTTCGGCTTTCAGAAGCTGCCGCGGTCTGTCGCAGGGGTGCTTTATAGCTTCCTGGTCGATGATGTCACCCGCCTATGACGTCTCGTCTTTCCATTGGACTGATTATACACGTGCTTCACGACGCAATCACGCAGAGTGCTCCCACCGCGTCTCGACGCAGCGTCTCGTTCCCTCTCAGGGAACCAGGGTTACATACGTAACCTGAGACGTTTTCTACATTAAACCAATGTGCCTCATTTGTCTGTGGTGCTCAATAATCAAAGTGATAACATAACGAACACATTCTGCATTTGTTCATACAGCCTGAGTTGCTGCAGGACCAGGAAAGGTTTTATTTGATTTTTCTCACTGGAGAATAATTTTCAAGGAAGAATATTTTTCTTTTGCCTTTGTCTATTTATGTAAAATGATTCAGTTGTTTATCATGTTAACATTTTAGACTTCACATGAAAGCTTGGGGGATTTGCATAGAAAAGCACTTAACAAATTACCATGGTTGATCTATAGCACTCTTTGACTTAGAAAATGTTAAACTGATCAAGAAAAAGTAATCAAAAGCTTCTCGTTAGGAAAAATAAATGGTTTTGGACTAGAAAAATATTATATTTAAACTCAAAAGCCTAGCTCTGTGTCCAATTTCCTGTTTTTTTCACAGTGTGTACTGAAATCAGTAAAAAAAAAAAAAAATTGTTTCTGAAGTTTTACTTCTAGTTGGCTACAGGCTTCCCGTCGACTGATGTGGGAAGCAGCTCTGATCAGCTTCGGTTGGTAACTTAGCTGTCGTAATGACAATCAGAGAGATTTGCATGAGAATCAACAATCTGTTTTAGAGTGTGTGATCCATCATGTCTCGGGGTTGTGATTCTTGTGTAAATATATTTCGACGTGCTCTTCTATGTACCATGAACTAGAATCCTGTGGGCACCACTAAGTGTAGACAGTAAAAAAAAAAACTCAGTTCATTAAAGCAATATGGTCCATTAAGTGAGAATGATGTGACTTACCCAATTGATAAGCTATTTAAGATGCATTAAAATTAAATGAAAGTATGCAAAATATTGCAGCTCAACATAGAACAAGCTTTTGGGCAGAATCTGGTCTTGCAACCCATTGTAAGGTCTTTGACGAGGATCACTCAGTCTTTGGAATACAGTCGTTCGCTGGCTCAATAGGCATTGTATATATTCTATATTGCAATCAATAGCATTCTGAGCTCAGTCTGCCTGTTATACGTTTCATTAATGGCTGCTGGGATTGTGCTGGCTTTTTTTTCGATCAACGCTGCATCTTGCTCGCTCCCTACGGCTGCCCCCTCATCATGTCTCTTCTCTCCATTAGTGGCTGGCGTCCTGAATATGTGTATTTGGAGCCAGTTAGGTCTTGCGGGTTCCATATGCCCCCAATTTATATGATGTGTAAAGGTGATTATGGGAACTCAGAAGCATGTACATCTTTTTCAGCCTTTAGAAGACCCTCAATTAAGCCTAGGGACATTTTTATTTTCATTGTCAGGTCATATGAAACTCTTGGAGAAGCTGGTTGGTGACAAACACTTATCTATTCGCGGTCTTTGTATAGCCATTGACAAACCAGAAAAAAGCAACCCAACAGAGACTTTATTTTTGTAAACATGAATGAATGATGCTCAAAATGGAGTGAAGATATTAAAAGAACATCTGCTTTATGTGGTATATTTTCAGTTTGAAGTAGTGTGATCCGTTCTTTGAAATCTAATTGTGGCAAGCCTTCCCGGTAATGTTTCCAATCATGCACTTTAGATAATATAGCTCATATTGCTCACTATTAAGTAGAATTGATGTGTATAGCACACACACAGAGGTGGACGAAGTACACAAATTAAGGGCTTGAGTCAAATAACAGATACCCTAATGATATATTACTCCAGTAAAACTATTAAATACTCCTTTTCAAGTTTACTCGAGTAAAAGTCCAAAAGTAAATGTGCTTAAGTATTAAAAGTAAAAAGGGTTACACTTTATTAGGTGTCCTTGTTACAGTATAACTATACATTTAAGTACTGAGTAATATTAATTAATTACATGTACATACTGTTGGGTTAGGGTTAGGTCCGGTTTAGGGTTAGTTGCATGTAGGTATGTATAATGTATAGCTGTTACTTTAGTAACTACATGTGACGTGTAACAAGGGCACTGAAAAATAAAGTGTTACCGCAATAAGTACTGGCCAATATTTAATAATTACATAATATTAATATATTTAATTGGTGGGGTTGCTGGGTCTGAGATCATAAATTATGAATTGTCAAGTAGCCACCACGACCACGATGCGTGAGCCAGAACCCGAAAAGGAAGGGACAGTGCCAGCCATCGCCCCGGAGCTGGTGTCCCAGAGTGTGTCTGACCAGGAGTGTGAGCCGCGCAACTGAGGGAATACTGGTGGATTTGGACACAGAGGACTGGCTAATAGCTCATAAATGCCAGAGGAGAACTGGCCCCCGACTGAGCCTGGGTTCTCCCAAGGTTTTTTTTTTCTCCATTAGGTCACCTGATGGAGTTTTAGGACACCATTAGGTCACTTGATGAAGTTTTTCGGTTCCTTGCCACTGTTGCCTTTGGCTTGCTCAGTTGGGGATATTTTGGGGATATTTAATTTAATTTTATCAATCAATAAATTCCTCTTGAAACAAACTTTGTTGTATTATTTTAATTTAATACTGTGAAGCTGCTTTGATACAATCTGTATTGTGAAAAGCGCTATACAAATAAACTTGACTTGACTTGACTTGACTTAATAGATTTGGACATTGAGGTACTGCCTCCCACCCTTTCCCACCCGGTACTTCCTTCATCATTGTTGTTTCAAGACAGCACTGAAACCTGTAGAGACTGTGAATTATCTGTCTGTTCTGAATCATCACGGTTTCAAGACAGCACTGAGACTGTTTCGTTGACCTGTTGGGAATTGGAATTACCGTCATTGATCTCGTCAAGCTTATCTCTGTTACCTTCACTGCACAGCTCAGTCAGTCCTCCAGCCCTGCCTCTGCTGGATGCTGGTCAGCCCTTCGTCTATCCCGGGAACGCCTTGCTGTGACGCGAAGCCACAGGTCGTGCAACCACCAGCCTCGCCTTAGCGAGAGGATCGTATAGCTCCACCTCCGGCCTCTGATCCTTTCCCTCCACCTCAGCCCGTCGACCTGTCGGCTCCGCCTTGGCCCCTCTCACCTTCGGCTCCACCAGAGACCCTCGACCTTGCGGCTGCACCGGGTTCCCTCGTCCCACTGGCTCCCCCTTGGTCAGTCTTGGTCAGGTTTCCTCCTTCGTTCCAGATCCTCCTCTGTCATACCGGCTCCGACTCAGTTCTCGGGCACTCTGGCTCCGCCACAAAACCTTGTTGCCGACTCCGCCTAGGTCGCCAGTGCCAGCGGTGTCACTCATGTCCATCGTCTCTCCGTTTGCGCCCTGGGATCCATCGGCTCCGCCTCTTTTCGGCCGTCAGCAGGATGTCGTCAGACACAGCAACACCTTGGCTCCCTCCCTCGACTCCAATGTGGGCTGTCATCCCTGCTGTGCTCTAGGTCTACAGCAGGGTCCCTCTTCCATCATCACCGCCGGGGTGTCGTCGTCTCGAGACCATCTCCTGTAACCATACCTTCTCCATCCCTTTGTCCGCCTCCTAAGCCTCCTCCTCTCCACGCCGCGAGGTCTCACCTTCCAGGAGGGGGTGTTCTGCCACCATATGTCAGTTGTGTTTGTTAGTTTAGTTTTCATGGACTTTTAGTTTGTTTTCATTCATCATATTTGTTCCTTTGTTTGATTTTCCTGCCAATCATCAGTTTCTATGGACAGTAATCATCACAGCTGTTCGTCATCTAGTTCAATCACCATGTGTATATTAGTTCCTCACCATCACTCAGTGTTTGTCCGGTCTCATTTAAGTTAGCGCTCGTCTGTATCTACCCGTTGGATGTTTATTAAACTTTGCATTTGAACTTATCCTGATCTTATTCATCTGTCTGTCCATAACCTTCGCTGACAACATGGGTTTTGGTAAGAACTACAGAATCTAATAAAAGTGGAAGTTGCTTGATTGATTGAAATTTAACAGACACATTCAGAATACGATTTTAATTAGAACAAAATAGCTCAAAAATAATTGAATTACTGGGAATATATTATACGTTGGCTTAGCTGCAAAGTTGGACTTAAACAGTACTTTATCTGTCATGCACATTTAGTGCTTATGCAGACTGTGGAGTATTTTTGTCATGTAATGTAAAATTAATACCAATATTCCTTACCCTACATCACCGTTCTTAATCCAGAGACTCATTGTTACGAAACTTAAACTTTGTCATTACAACTTCAAACATGGTCATATCAGCTGAAAGCTTTAGGCAGCTGCACTTGACTTCGCTTGTAGGATTTAGGCTTCATGGTTTGAATGCCTCACTGAAGCAGTATGTCTGCCTTCAGGATTACGCAGGCAGTGCCTACTTTGGATTTGAAGAATCTGTTAATAACACTAATCTAAGCCTGAGGAAAGTGATCCTGTGAGTTATGCTCTGATGATTATGGATTAGAAGGCTCGGTTGATTAGTTTACCTCCAGACTCTGATCATGTCACAATAGCTTCCCTCACTCTGTTCTCAAGGCACGCTTTTCTCTAGTTCTTTGGAAGATGTGTGTGTGTTTCAGGGATGGTATGATCTGAAAGTTAATGCATGTAGTTTTTTAAAAAATCCCTGAAAAATAGAATGAAACATTCAGCTATTGATATGGTACCATCAGAAAAGTATTTTACTAATATTAGAGCATTTTTTTTAAACTTAAACCTGGCAGGTTTTAGTTGTGCAAAACCAGTTTTGTTTTCAACAATGTCTGGGTTGGAAAGGGTACTTGTCTAAAAAACAAATGACCAGATATCTTTCATGATCATGTCTTGTTTAGTTTCATTATCTTGTTCTGTTTAGTTTCATTGTCTCTGTCTTTGCCTGGGTTCTCATTTGTTGTCATACCATTGTTTGTACCTGTTCCCTGTTCTGTTGATTACCATCCTCTGTGTATTTATCTCTTAGTTCCCTCAGTTTATTGTTTGGTGTCATCTATGTTTATGTGTAGTGTGTTTTGGTTATTCTTGGTGTTTATTAAAAAGATTCCATCATTTATTCTGCATCATGCATCATTCTTTGGATCTGAACTACACAGCCCTGCGACAACAGTAATGTTTGTTTTGAAACAAAGTCATGGAGGTTTACATTTTTTAGCCCCACATTTCAGCTTAAAGACATACAGGTCCATGCATATTATAACATTACAGGCTAAATACACAAATATATATATATATATATATATATATATATATATATATATATATAGTTATAGTTATATATATAGTTATATATATATATATATATATATATATATATATATATAGTTAATTGGCATGCACAGAAAGGTGTAAGAGAAAATGTAGCTACATAGAGTAAATTTTCTTATAATCTCTGTAGGAAATTGGACATGGAAAAACATTTCAAGAGAGAGCAAGTGTAACATGTACTGTATTTATTTGTGCTCATTTTTGTTTATCATCTGACACTGTGAATCAAGTGAATTTGTAAAAGTGCATGTGAAAGCATTCATTTGCAAACCTATTTAACATTTCTTGAGCATGCTGTGGATAATTATAATCAAAATTTTAGAGCGCAAAGCATCAATCCAGCTCTGCTGGGAGACAATGACTGCTGCCGTTGTGTGTTAACTGCAATCACCAAACCACACTTGTGAAGTTTTGCTTATCTCCTCCAAAGCAGAGAGCCAAGTGCCTGAGTCACAGTACTATCACAATCCATTTCCTTCCATATTAGCTTTGTGGCTCTTTCACTGGATATCGGCAACTAAGTACAAAAGCCATTTTAACAATTTGCACATAAAGAGACCTAACACATCTAAGATAACTCAGTAATTAAAATTGAAATTTGTTTAATGAAATACTTAAATTTAAACATTTTAAACTCTTTCTTTCTTTCTTTCTTTCTTTCTTTCTTTCTTTCTTTCTTTCTTTCTTTCTTTCTTTCTTTCTTTCTTTCTTTCTTTCTTTCTTTCTTTCTTTCTTTCTTTCTTTCTTTCTTTCTTTCTTTCTTCACCTGATACTGAAGAATAATTGGTTGGAAAGGTTACCTTTAATAATACCTGGTTATTTATATATGGGGAGGTAAATCAAATTTCTTCTGCCTTTCAGCCTTTTTCCGGAAACTACTTATTGAATTTAATTTGACATTGAATCATTTGAAAATCCATTCTGATTAGTCAATTTGCTAAGCATTTATGTTGTTGCTGCCAATACAACTCAACTGGGCTATCACACTTTTCTTTTCTTTTTTTTTACATCAGAGATATACACATTAGTAACTAAACTGATTAAAATAACAGTTTATCACTGTTGTTACATTAATTAAAATATGAGATATTTCACAGTCCAGGCCGATTGCAGCAAACAGCACATCACTGGCAAATAGTGCAAAGTGAGACAGTCAAGCCAGATGCACGATGTATTCTGTATTCTGTACAATCAGCCTCTTACAGTCTGTGCTCCATTTTCTCCGCAGGAGCTGTTTTCGGGAAGGCTTCATTTTCTCTAAATAAGTATTCAAAATGACTCCAGCTCTGTTTGCTGGAATGAATATATCAATGCACCATTATGGCCAGTGTCACAGCCTTTCTGTCATCTGTCATCTCATTCTAGCCGGATCGGTTTTGCAAGTCTATGTGTGAAGGTACTGAAAGTGGTTTTTGTTCTTTTTTTCTTGTTTCTGGATATGCGACTCCACCTAGATGCTTTTAGATTTAGTTTGTATACTCCAAGTGAACAGTAAGCCAACAAAGCCAAACGTTGGGCAGAGTATTTTAACTGCTGGTGATAAGATGGTGTCAAGCTCCAAAAAGGACTGAAATGCACCATAAATGTATTTAATTTTTTGTCCTTTTGGAGCATGGCAATGTAAATCAATGTCGCAATGGCAATGTAAATTCCTTGTATGCAAAACAAAAGTTCACTCAGTCAATGCAAGGTTTAAAGGACAGAAGTGTGATTAAATGATGACTATTTTATTGTTGGCTTAGTTATTCCTTGAAATAAAAGTTGTAGAACAACACGATCTGTGGTGCTATGGTGCTAATTTATGAAGTTAAATCAGTTGTTTATAATGCACTTTGTCTGAGCTAGATACGTTTATCTAATTTTTTGACACATATCTTGATGTTATGGGCATTGATATATTTTGACAGCACTGATTTAAATTTGATCAATACATAATGGATATATCTCTTTTTAAACCCTGATTCTATATATTGGAATAAGTGATGTTACTGATAATGACATTGTAAATGGTGACGTGGTTTCAGTTCACATGGTTCTATTTGAAAATACCACGATTCCTCTGTCAAGCAACCGTTTGCTGAATCAATAATGATTAGGATGAGACTGAGTGTGTCTGCTGAAGAGTGAGTTTTGCCTTACTGACAGTGTGAGGTAAATAAACTCTTGTCAAATTTGTCAGCACAGTTACTCAGCAAGTAATGATGATTATTATTTGTTTTAATTTTCATGTTGACCACTGATGTGGAATATAGTGTGTGGCTTACTCTTTCGTATTTAATAAAAATATTTAAATCATGAAAACTATCAGTATAGTTTTAACATGTTATTGGTCTTGGCAGACTAAGAGCCAGATTTACTGAACAGGGCAAATTAGCGTAAGAGTACATTCGAAAAAAGCGAAAATGGAACTGTGAAAAGTTCTGTGCGTGATGATGCACAAATTAAAGAACACAGTCGTAGATGGATCATTTCCATAATGACCAATGCAATCTACCAAGAGCAATGCAAATTAGCGTAGGGTCGCAAACAGTCAAAGCCGCTGATAATCAGGTGCAGGTGATCTATTAACAAAACAAGCCAAAATGGGTAAAGACATGCTTTTTTGGGTGTTGAATAATGGCGCAAATACCAGTAAATTGACTAGCGCAGACCTTAGTAAATTACCAACACAACCAAATTATGACTTATTAATTGTTAGTAAGGTAGTTGTTACATTTAGGAATTGGGTAGGATTAGCAATGTTGAATATGGTCCTGCAGAATAAGACATTAATATGTGCTTTATAAGTACTAATAAACAGTCAATATCCAAGTAATATGCAATGCATGCTACTAAGCAACTAGTTAATAGGGAGAATTGTATCCTAAACTAAAGTGTTACGGTTTTGCATCTGAAAGGGAAACTTCTACAAATGCATATGCAATAAGGTAAGCAAAAAAACAAAAAACTGTCCTCGCATTTTCAGCACTTTCTTCACTGCACGTCTTTAGTAAATCCTGACAGTATTTTTTTGTTTCTGTTCGTAAATCTGGCCCTATAGATCCGCTATGCATACTTCTGCTGTAGCGCAAGTAAAGAAATGCTACTGCCAACAGATACACAGACACACTGCTGTGAGCACATACAGTAAGATATGCTGCTGCTGCTGCATGAATAGACATGTTTAAATCCTGTAGTAGATCTAGGCAGGTGGAGCTGGGGGAGGTGGAGGGTTGCAGAGCATCAGGACTAGCTTGCTGATTGCATGTAAAGCACCTATCAGCCTGCGCCATATAGAGTTTCATGACTGAACTAGATATTTATTCAGATTAAGTCACCTAAAAATTGTGTAGGATATTAAGGTTTGTTTTAAGAGAATATTTACAGAATTATCATAATTTATAATTAATTGTAACAAATTATTATTATTTAGGGCAGCACAGTGATTCAGCAGGCACCACTTTCTCCTCACAGCAAGGAGGTCTCGGTCTCGGCCTTTCTGTGTGGAGTTTGCATGTTCTCTCTGTGTCTGCGTGAGTTTCCTCCAGGTGCTCCGGATTGCAAAAACATGCAGGATAGGTGAATTGGAGAGGCTAAATGCGTGTGTGTGAGTCCTGACCCATGGGGAGGGTTGGGGAAAGACCTGGCAACCTACCCCGGAAAAAATCATTGCCCAAAAAATGTATAATCAGTCTCTCGTGTATAGCAAGCCCACATAACAGAGAGCCTAAGTCCCTCCCCTTCCGGTGGACCACCATGGGACCTCATTTCGGAAAAATATTGTGTGGTAGTCAATGGCGAGAGACAACAAATATTTTGATCTTGTTTGAATTGTGCCCTGAATTACACATATGATGTTTGTCAATTTAAAAGATATATTTTAAAGTCAAGAAAGTCGCAGTTTGATGTAAAACTGTTGAGGTATAAGACTGTGAAAATACGTAATTACAGAGACTACAAACCCAAAAGGCGCACATGTGACGTCATACCTTTTCTCTCAATGAATGAAGCTAACTTTACTGAAGCTAACGTCTGTCATTTTTTCTATAGTCTTACGTTATAAGATTTAAGTTATAATCGTAACGTTACGCCGTCATGCCTGAGTGTTTTGTACCAGACTGCACACATACGTACATAGTGCGAGACGAGAGATGTAGTTCATTGAGCGATTTTCACATAAAACGAAATGTTACTCTTCTGTTTTATGACAAACTGCGACTTTCTTGACTTTCATAATTATCTTTTAAATTGACAAACATCATATGTGTAATTCAGGGCACAGTTCAGACGGAATAAAAAGATAAGTTGTCTCTCGCCATTGACTACCATACATATTTTTTCCGAAATAAGGTCCCATGAGCCGGAAGCGGAGGGGAGGGACTTAGGCTCTCTATTAACAAGAGACGTGTATTTATTCTTTTAAGAATAATTTTATATTTTTATTTGAACAAAATCATGAAATAACTAAGCAAAATGCAGTGAAAGATATTTTAAAAACATATGGTTAAGGACAGAAAGAGGCGGTAACCCTGTGGCATTGCATCCGGTTTGACCTTCTAAACAAAGTCTTGCCTAGTAATTTGCATTTCTACTTCCTCATGCTGACAGAGAGCAAAAACCTTGGTTGCTCATCCATCACGATCCGCTGATCCAGATCTGTCTCTCCAGATTGTGCCACCCCACAAAGGTTTTTGAATAATTCATATATAACTCTAGAAGGACTAGTATTTTCAAATTCAGCTGGTGGGTCAATTAACAGCTGCCGCTAATTGACTTTACCCCCAATCCTGTATTAAATAGTCTGGTTTTGGGTTAACTTGACCCTTTGATTCTTATTGGTGTTTTTATACACTACTTAAATGGTATGTATTGTATTGTTACCGAGAAATTTTAAAACATCAGAAAAGCCATATAAAATGGAGCTGCTTATGTGATGCTTGGTAAAAGCGTTTGAGGTCATATGTAGTATTGTGCAAGGAACCATGTAAAAATAAGTTTTTATCGCCAATCTGCCCTAATCATAATTTCTGTGAAAAAGAATGAAAGTCTAGGAAAAAAAGGTGTTTTATTGCCTCTAGTGTTCATTTCAACTGGAAACTGCATTGACTTGTGTATAACAATATATTTTTCTAAAATGTATGTAGACGTTTTTCCAATGAGTTGTGCTTGGGGGTAGTTTCAGATTCGGGGTGTTTTTCAGTTTTTCACAAGATCATCGCCAAAAAAAGTATGATCAGTCTCTCGTGTGTAGCAAGCCCACAGAATTACCAAGAGACGTATACGACTGAAATGGTTAATAAATTAATGAAATTATTATTATTTAAAAAAAAAAATGTGTGTGTGTGTGTGTGTGTGTGTTTGTTGAAGTGGCCTGCCACTTGAAAAGTTGTAGAACCTCTAGTCAGATACTAGTCAATGATTGTGACGCCATTCTACTGAATAGTGAAGAAAACGTGACCTGATGAATTTTAAAATGTTCACCTGTTGTTTTAGGCACTGAAATTTCTTCTTCTTCTTTTCTTGTACTTGGTTCGAGCATTACTTCTTTGTTGTCTCTCTGGACTTGTCTCTCTTATGATCTATATCAGTGTATTGATCAGCACTTTACGTCAGCCCATTGACTATTCTCCATTCCACAACCTCAAACAGATCTCCAGTCTCTATTTGCCACAGTTGTGTAGTCTCTATTCAAGCGCCAATCACCAAAAGGACTTCTATTTCAATGAGAGTGCCCTTTTCTTTTCTCAATCTTTGTATCGAAGAGACAGGGCAGATAAGAGAAAACAAAAGAGACATTCTATTGTGGTGCCAAACGCAGTGCACTTCCAGCTCTCAGTTTGCAGAAGCTTTCGTCTGGAGACATATTGGGAGAGAAACATTGGCTTGAAGGTGAGCGTGAATGGCAATCATATAAGCTTTCCTTTTACCCCAGGACATGTTCTCACGTCCACCTCCTGCTGAACCGTTGAACCGGCACTATATCTCTGTGTCTTTGAAATGTGGTGTAGGGAAGATTCTTAATGCATCTTTAGGAAAAACAAAGGCAGGCATTTAGGGATGGAATACTGATGAAATGCCCATAGAAAAAATCATAATATGAGTTCTTTGAAGAATCTGAATTCCAAAACTATATATTTTATGTGTCATCCACGTAGTGTCTGTGAAACAGACCATGTGTAGTCTTCTGTTCTTTCCTTTGATGATTTGTTTCACAGTTAATCATTTATGGTATCATATTTTCTATGCTCATAGGGGTGTCAGATATATTGCATATATATCTGCAAATACATCTTGATATTCATATACTTACTGTGAAAATCTTTTACATTAAAAAACAAAATCAAGGTATGTTTTTAAATACTAAGGTTTTAATATTTTTAATTTAAAAAGAACTGTTGACTCATTCCCAGAAATAGATGTTTACCTATTCTAACATAGTAACTGAATCAAGAGCTGCTATTAAAACATGTCTGAATGCATTCTTACTCATGATTTGCAAGATACAGCCTTCTTTGAAGGTGCATTAAAAGCCTAATTTTATATCGCCAGCACATCATGAAGATATTGTGTATTTCCGATATGTCATCCAGCCCTACTCATATTTAAACATGATTCCTCACATTGTGGAGTTTATATAAAGCTAAAAAAAGGTTCTTTTATACATAAGAAATAGCCCAGTGCTGTTTGCACATTTAAACAACTTTAACTTACAGATGCTGAAAACACAGTTCAGTAGGGTGTAAATCTGTGTGCTTATCCTGTTTCTGTTGCAGTTTGATAATTGAATTTCAGACCAAACGAAATATTGAGAATTACTCCATTGCTATAGTTCAAAGGTTTTTTTGCTTTAAAAATAATTATTTGTGAACCTGCAGAAATTACATAAAACTTTCAACAATCTAACCCTAATGATTGGTCAAGCTAAAATTAAAATATCCATTACATTGTGACAGCATCACAAAATAAACCGTGTGAACGTACACTGAGACTTCTTGTGGTGTCTCTGAGGCTAAGTGTGCATGCTAGAAGAGCGATGGACATGTTGACTAGTAGTTGATTATTTTCTTTCTTCCAGCTTTTTTGCACTTGGGAGGAAGCTTTGACTTTTGACATTCTAGTGTGTTTCCATTGTACAATAATCTTATCTCAAAAGATCAAGAAAGAAACCTGGTTCCTCAAGATATGACACTCTTAATAAATGGCAAAATGTTGTAATGACTATATTCACATATTAATTTGTTCATTTATTGATTCTTTTATTGATCTCTGAGTGAGATCTTCAGATTGAAGAGTATCTAACAAAGCTCCGTTCGCTGTCTCTGTGGGACAGCATGAACAATGTCATTAAATTCATTAGTGGAGTGAAGCGGGAGGCTCCTCCAATCAGACTTTGCGATGTGGCTACAGAAACAATTCACCTCGTGAAGGATGGGAAATGGATTTGTTATGGCAGAAGTCCCTGCAGGGGCAGAAGGACACTTGCTTGAAGAGAGAGTGGATATTTTGAGGACCGAACAAAACTGACAGGATGGAGAACTGCACAGATCTACACACAACACAGTTTGACAATTGACACAAGAACAGTGCAGTAAAAGCTGCAGAGAACTGAATTCATGTTTTCATGAATTTTGGCAATTACAACTTAGTCAACATACAATTTTCAGGAGCACGTACGCCATGTTTGCTGAACACAGAGGAAATCAGAGAAGACCTCATGTGGTGTGTCCTTGTTCTGTTGGAAATGTGTTGCCTGGGGTTTTCTTTCTTGCTGCAGATGCATTGTTTGCCCAAAGTGTCAAAGCTTGTTGGTTGCATGACCAAGATTTTGGTATCCTGACACTGTTTTATGCTTATGGGTGTGCTGTTTGCTGTGGGATTTGAATGACAAGCAGTGTCTTAATGAATTAACATAATGAATAAAAACACAGCCGTATAACTGTTTGTGATATGATTGCTCCTCCACTGTTCTCTTTGTTTTTGTATGCGTGAAATAAGGTCAGTCACAATGTCGCAATGTCTAGAAGCTGCTCTATTTTGTACTCTCCGACTTGATGAACCTTTATCAACCATTTGTGTGTTTGTATATATATATATATATCTTTTAGCATAAATAAATATAATAAATATATCTTTACTATAACTTATGCAAGCCACATCACCGATACACTATATGCCGACTCTTTTCTCCGATATAATAAATTCCCATCAATTATGATACAATATTATGTAATATTTTGCCTTCATTTTCTGTTTCCAGGTGGTGAAAATGATGATCATCGTAGTGGTGACCTTTGCCATCTGCTGGCTGCCATACCATATATATTTCCTGGCTGCGGGATGGAACAAGGAACTGCTTAGATCAAAGTTCATTCAGCAGATCTATCTGTCGGTCATGTGGCTTGCCATGAGCCCCACAATGTACAATCCCATTATTTACTGCTGCCTGAACAGCAGGTAAGACTCGAGTGCCACAACAACAAAATATTTATGACAAAAATGTATTTTTGTCATAGCAGCATGAGTGTTGTTCCCACTTATAGTTGCATGAATAAGCCTTATCGTGCAGTAATGGACACCCATGAGATGTTGCTTTTTTGTGAATGAATAGTACTCCTAAATCAATGATTGAAATGAAAGTGTCATTAATAATCAGTCCAAGTGAAGGACGTGGACATGTAACAGGCTTCACTGAATTTCCTTTTTTAACAAAAACTCTGAAAACTCTGAAGTCCAATTCTTGACCCAAGATTGGTTCCACGTGGTACATGAATAATCTGTTAATAGAATTAATTAACATAAAGTATTTCTCCACACTGAACTTATTTCTCATTATTTTTCAAGGATATAAAATGAATAGGTGTATTTATACAGACATTTTAAAATGATAATGTTCCAAAAATGACAATTCTGTCATTATTTCCACTTCTTCAGGTTGATTCAAGCATATATGCTGAAATTTAAAGTCATATTTTGGAATGACATGTGGATGAGTAAATGATAAAAGAATTTTCATTTTTGGGTGCACTATTTGAACGCAGCATAAATGAATTTAAGCGTCAATATTTGTTCTTCCTGTGCATAGATGACAGAAAATAAGATATGCACTGAATGTCATGACAACGACACAGAGACTATTAGAAACAACTTTAGAGCCACCTTTTTTTCCCAAGGTTTTAATTAAAGGAATGTTCCAGGTTCAATACAAGTTAGTCTGTATTGACATCATCCTTGATATGTCATCGATCACCACAGAAGAACATTTAGACTCATCCTTTAGTTTACAAAAACTAGCAAAAGTCATCTTTACAGCAATGCACTAACAGTGGAAGCCAATGCATCTATTAAAATTAGCACGGTTAAAAAAAAAAGTAAAGCAACAAAACATTATATATAAGATATGTTTACATAAATTATTTCAACTCCTATCATGACCATTTAATCCCCCTAAAACCCAACCAGAAAACCCAGAAAACAGAAAACGACTAAGAAAAAATCACTCTCAGGTATTACATTGGTAACAAATTATATATGCCTAGAATTATTTGTGATACGTAATTTGAAATGAATATTTAAGAATTATTTAAGATAAAAGACATTATGTTTGCCCGCTTGAACATGTACTGTGAAATGCTCATCATTCCTTTCATTTCATGGCCATACAAAATCATTGGCATGAAATGTCTTTCTCAGGTTTATTTAAAAGCTTACTGTACCATACTGTGAGAGCATGTCTGTACATTTAAGCTTCCCATAAAATATAGCTAATGACCTTTATACAGCTCTGCAGCCTTTTTTTTTTTTTTTTTTTTTTTGAGCACTCTACCAGTTGTAGCCTGGCAACCGTTGCTATCCACCATTAACTTGATCAGGCTGGGACAGCCATAGCATTGACTTTATGTAAATGCACCACAGATGGAAAACATGGCTAAAATGCAAGACTGGATGATAAATAATCCACATCTAATTTCTTCAGGTCCCATTTGGCTTAGTACCGGAGCATAACAATTTGCAACCGTACGCTATTCAATTAGCGGACAAATAGACATGGCAGGATCATTATCAATCAATGAATATTGCGGGGGAAATAACTGCTGTTTAATGTACCTGACAGTATTTGATTATTAAAAATATATGGCTAAGCTTGTTATGCTGGCAGTAGCCTTCTGACACCTAACCTGTGATATTGGTTTTCTCTTTATCCTGTGCAGTCACTCGAACTTAACAAATTGATTGCTTTTAATGGCTTTTGGTCATTTTCAAAGGTATTCAAAGCCTGTTTCCACCTCAGAGTAAAAAAATAAAAAAGTAATTGTGAGATAATGGGCCCTATCATACACCCGGCGCAATGCAGCACCAGGCGTGACGCAAGTGTTTGCTAGTTTCAGCCTGACGCAGTTATCATTTTCACGTCCTGCGCCACGTTGTTTAAATAGCAAATGCATTTGCGCCCATTTGTGCGCCCATGGGCGTGCTGGTCTGAAAACGAGGTGTGTTCAGGTGCATTGTTGGCGCGTTGCTATTTTGAGGCAACTGAAATAGACTGCGCCATTGACCAACTGAAACCTGGTCTAAAGTCAATGGCGCAGTATTTTTTGTTTGTTATTTAAAGAGCGCATCAGTGATGTGCGCCTACACTCTCAGAAAATAAAGTACATAATTGTAGCTTTAGGGGTACAATGGCTTGTCACTGGGGCTGTACCCTCAAGGGTACAATATTGTACCTTAACCTTTAAAAGAAACGGTACATATATGTACCTTTTAATGCTTTTTGACCCTCAGAAAGGTACATATATGTACCTTGAGGTCCAATAATAAGCCCTGTGGGGTACGTTAGTGTAGATTGTACCTTGGGGGACAGAAATGGACTCCTACTGTACCCCTATTTCTGAGCCCTAAGTGCTCCTGTGCTGTGTGCTTTAGACTATGCGCTTAGATCGTTAAAATAGGGCCCAAAGTTTAACATAAGAAATAAAGTCACACTGTGAGATAAAAATTTGTAGTTGCAACACATGAAACTTAAGTTGGAATTGCAAGTGAGAGATAAAATCCTGCATAAATGTGCAATTAATATAGCCTTTTTGCCCATAGATTTGTTCAGTTTTTAATTCATGTTTTGTGTTTATTCTCGTCTTGGCTCAGGTTTCGGGCCGGCTTTAAACAGGTTTTCCGCTGGTGCCCGTTTGTGAGGGTTTCTGACTACGACGAGCTTGAGCTGCGGGCCATGCGGCATAAAGTAGCGCGCCAGAGCAGCATGTACACACTCTCACGAATGGAGACCACCGTTGTCACTGTGTGTGACCCCTCAGAGCCAACCGCCCACCCAAGCCGGAGGAGCCTTCTCAACCACCAGCACAACGGCTGCTCCAACCCGGCCAAGAGCAGAGAAGTAACGTATATGCAAAGCGACCCGAAGGAGGAATTCTGTTGAGGTGGACTTTTGATGTAAGATTCACACTGAAGTATCAAGCACAGCCATTTTAACGAACCTCATTGCAAGGGATGATGAGAAGTCATATCTTAAATTAAATATGCTAATGTGTAACACACACACAACAGCATCCTCATATAGTAATTTTTCAAGAACTGTGTTTCATGGAACATGCCTGGTGTGCTTTGCCTTGAAAACTTTAGAGTCGCCCCCAGCACTCATCATCACAAAGACCAATATTGTCCAACATCTGAGGAGCACTTTGTCCATACCAGAAATTGTAGATAGAGGTTCCCCTTTGATGCCAGTCAGGTACTGTTTTCTTTCATCATGTGGTTAGCAACGTTAGCATGCTACATGAATGCCAAAGGTCCGATTTGATTTCTCCCTGAAGCTGAACACTCACTTCTTGTTAAAATATCTCATGTCTGAAATGGTTTATCCTCAGCAGTGCGAGTAGGCGAGTTTCCAGCACAATGGCAACTTGGCTGAATTGTGAAGTAAAATTCTCTCTCATTTAATCTAAAACATTGGTTACACTTTATTTTAAGGTGACGTAGTTACATTGTACTTACTCAACTAGTACTGAATAATATGAATTAACTACATGTACTTACTATAGAGTTAGGGTTTGCTTTAGGGTTAATTGCTTGTAATTATGCATAATTAACTGTTATTACTATAGTGAGTACATGTAATGTGTTCTGTTACCAAAATCATTCATTTAACTGATAACCTGAGATGGTAAAACCAGTTGTGCATCAATTGAAGATAGAGGCATGCTACTTTTATTACTACTGCAGTTTGTATGCATATTTTCAGTTTGCATGGAATACCTGGATGAACTGCTCAGAGTGCACTGTGTGGGATACTCTATCCCAAAATGCCATGCGCATGACTTTTCATGACCTTTCATTTCAAAGAACCAGCGGTTTTCTTTGTTGTTACATTGCTTCATTGATCTACTGATCAAATTTTTATGTTTCTTTGATAACTGGAAGCTACTTGCTGAATTAAACAAACACAGAGCAATGTAGCACGCTGCTCTTTGAAATGTGTGCACAACATGTACTGTTGCACATCCTATTTGTAAAATATATATGTAGCATACAGTGCTGCAGTAGATTTGGTCAACCAATGCTATATTTATTTGATCAAAAATACACTAAACCGTAATATTGTGAAATATTATTACAGTCTAAAATAACTGATGTAATTGTTCTATTTGAATATATTCAAAAACATTATTTATTCATTTGATGGCAAAACAGCCATTACTCCAGTCTTCAGTGTCACATGATCCTTCAGAAATCATTCTAATGGACAATTCCCACTTAACGACAGATGGCAACAGACACTTCGTCAGGTTTTGTCTGATAAGTGTGTTACCCCTGACGGTGTCAGTTTACATCTGTCGGAGTTTGTTTTCGCCGATTGAACATACTGAATCTGGAATGTCTGGGAAATGAATTGTCTGCGTTGGTCAGCATTTGTCGGTACAGTGTGAATTGGTCTTAATATGCTGATTTTGGTGCTCAAGAAACTATTATTTTTGTATAAAAAATCTTACTGACAAAACTTTTGAAAGGGATTGTACATAATATACTGTTTTTTTATGATAGCAAATAGTATGCTGGCTGGAACGTAATTGAAATGCTTAAGTGAAATTAACTCTCATTTTATTCAAAATTCACTGATACTGTCTTAAAAAAGAAGCTAATTGTATATTATCCATTGACATGGCTGTACACCTACTGATAATCGGCTAAGCAGATATATGGTTAGTTAATCGGGTGATGCCAATAATCTCAAAATAGCTACATATTGGCCCTTAATCGACCCGGCTGACTAGGAATATTGCTAGTGTAGGCTGTTCCACTTGTGGTAACGTGATGATATATCGTGGCCACAAGATCATTTTGTCAAGGTAATGACATCCTTATGTTGTGGCCACATGATGTGAAGTCAAGGCCTCGAAATGTTGAGGGAACAACTTTTTTCTCGTGACCACGAGTTTAATGTGTAAACAGTAGTATAGTGTCAACATAGCCAGGTTTTAGTTAACCTAAGTCAGGCAAGCCACAGACACTGAAACTGTGATTTATCTAGTCTGTTAGATTTCATTGGTATTGCATCATTACTTGTAATAGTATAATCTTATCAATATCAACCATATTATCAGTTTCTACAACAGACCAACACCTCAAACTTAGATTCATTCATCCATAATACTCTTTTCTTATCATTTACCTCCCAATCTATGAGTTATTTTGTCTAATCTACCCCGTGCTTCTTATTTTTCTCATTTTTAAGCATTTTCTTTGAAACTCTGCCAGTAAAGATGGTGTTTCCTGTGTACTCTTCAATGAAGCTTCCAGCTTCAGCACCAGTCAGGGGTCGGTTTCTCAAACTAGAGACTGTGACGTGTTTGTCCTCTTGTTGCTGTGCATTGGGGCTGTCCACTTTCGGTCCTGGTTAGATCCAGTTTTCTTTCTTCTTTAAAGACAGTAGACATGGAACAGCCTTCATTACTCAAAAGAACAGAGCAACAGACTGATGAGTTTCTGGAAAAATATGTTTGTGTCTGGCCATTTCTAAAGCAAAATATGACCGACCAAATATAATTCAGCAACTGTAAAAAGACATTGTATTAAATTTTCCACACTTCATTGAGCAGCACAGACATGTGCAATAATAAAAAAATAATAAAAAATAAGAATAATAAGAAATTTTTCTTGAGAACTAAATAAGCACATTTAAATGGTTTCTTAAAAATGTATGTTACAAAAAACTGGAGTAATGGCTTTGCATGTATCAAGTACAATTTCAAATTATTTCAAAAAGTTTTAATAATTTTAAGTCAAAATAAATTATTATTGTTGTCAGTTGTAATGTTGTTGCACCTCATTGTAGTCTTGTAAAATAAATAGGTAAATAAATACATAAAAACAAGGTTAAAGATAAAAGGATTTTTTTTTTTTAAATGGAGGAAAGCATTTTCATACCTGGGTGGAAATGCCAGAGTCTTACCTTGCCTGACCTCGGAGTGATGTAAGTGCCCCATTTAAATGGTTGTCTTATCTTGTCCTTAGGTTGTTTTTCAGGGTTTTTCATGATATGCTCCTAGTCTATGCTCTTGCTTTGTCTTTTTATTTTATGCTGTGTTACAGGAATCTAGAAACATGTTATAATTCGACCAAAAATGAAAATTGTCATCATTTACTCACCCTTGTGTCACTCCAAATCTGAATTACTTTCTTATGCGCAACACAGTTACCATTGACTTGCATGGACATAAAACAGACATTTCTCAAATATCTTCTTTTATGTTCCAGAGACAAATAAAGTTTTTAACAACATGGGGTGGATAAATGGGGGCAGAATTGTCATTTTGGGTGTTCTCTCTTAATTATTATAGATTTTCATAGATCATACTCCCAGTGGAAGGTTCTCCAGCAGAGGATATATTTTCCTCAATGAAGGGAATTTTCCTCAATTTCTTTCATTTTACCCATTTAGAAGCAATTGCTCAGTAATCGACCACTAATAAACACAAGACAAGATCTATAGCTGGTCTAGCCTCAGGCATTGATCGGTCAAGCCCGAGGAGTGCTGGTCACAAACTTGAACTCTTTAGTTGTTCCTTGGAAAACATGTCTGGAGGCCTTGGTATGCTCACCCTCACTGCACCAAGAATTGCAAGTTTAATGGATTTTTTCCAGGTGAGGAAAGCCAGCTGTGGCCCTTCAGATAAACATGACCTCTTCTCACTGTGTGCATGCGTGTGCTCTCAGACACATATGCATTAATGCATGCATGCTGCCTATATTCATCATAATATAGTGATTTTTTTTAATAGTTGTGTTTTTAAATGTTTGTGTTCTTATTGTGCATTTTTGTGACACTTTGTGTCATTGTCATGCTAAATTTATGTATGTTAGATTAATGTGCGTTTGGCCATAATGAAAGTATGCCTAATATAAACGAATAAAATATTTTTTTATTTACAGGAAAAAGTATGTGAATACCCGTAAACAATGATGATAATAATAAAAAAAAAAAATAAAAAAAAAAAAATCCTAAGCAGCAAATCATATTTGAATTATTTCTGAAGGACATGTGACACTGAAGACTGGAGTAATGATGCTGAAAATTCAGCTTTGCCAACACAGGAATAAATTACATTTTAAAAATATAGTAAATTTTTAAAAACGTTATTTTAAATTGTAATCATATTTTACAATGTTACTGTTTTTACTCAATTTTTACTCAAATAAATGCAGCCTAAGTGAACCCCAAACTTTTAGTGTGCATTTCACTGTATAAACTTTGAAGAATCATCTATTTAAAAAGTAATCAAGGTTTTATACCTTTATGAACATGGACTCAATAACTTATGTACATAATATAGGTTAATTAATCTCACATAGACAAAGAGACAATATCAAAGAACATAAACTTTGTCTTTTGATGTTCTTTGAACAAAGCACCTCGTATCAGCTCTTTCAAACACTTGCACATGTCCTTTAAGTGACTTTCCTTGACAGTTTTGAATCTTTTTTTTTTTCTTGCCTTTGTTTCAGTGTTAATTTTGTTGATGTTTAGTATATTGCATATCAGTTACCTCTCATTTGTGAATAGCCGCATCGCTGTTTTAGACAAGCCTTTAACCGATGTTCTTGTAAATAGGACAATTCACCTGCCTAGTGAATGTGCTGAGACCATTTGAAAGTATTAACCATGAATGTAAAACATCATTGACATATTTTGATAGTGTCGTACATTCCTAGTATCTCTAAACAATAACAACAAATGACTGATCACGCCATTGTCAACTCCCAGCATTCTGAGTGAACCATGGAGAATGTGTCAAACGTGTCAAAGCATGTCCTTATTGCCTTATCAGTGTGTTTCTAAAATTCATAAGTGTTTTGTATGTTAAAAAATGCTCCAAATGTCCTTAATGGAATGCATTCAGCAACAACTGTATGTCATTGCCATGTCTTTTGGTGATTCCATAGTATACAGACACATACTTTTTTTTTTTTTTTTTTTTTTTTTTTTACAAATATGCCTAATTGTGCTGTACATTAATGATCTGTTTGAGGTCTGACAAGACATTGCGGCTTTACGTGAGCCGTTCCTAATAATAATTTAACACAAGGATATTTTGCTCTACTACGTGTAGTGTAAATGTAACACTGTGTACTTGTGGAAAATATTTGTGCAGGTTCTTACATGTATTAACTAAAACGGTATTATATTATAACTAGATTTTACATTTAAATAAAAAAAATGATTGTATAATTATCATTCAAAAAATGATATGCTCATATATTAGTATGCTTTATTGATAGCTTCTAACAAATTAGCATTTTAACTGAATGTTTCAGCTACTGCTTTCTTGTATAAACATGCATCCATTGCCATTTTCCTAGATTAAATGACTATACTGTTTACAAGCATTCATATTTTTAGGGGAGGATAAAAAAAAAAAAAACACTGGGACAAAGCTGTCTATTATGTTGGACATGCACAATAGCTTTTTCGATAATGATGTTGTCTGATATTGCACATGATAGTTATTAATTATTGTAATGTTTACTGTGATTTTTAACTTTTTTTATGTTTGTTTGTTTAATGTGTTTGGTTGAAAAACTCTGTACTGCCAGTTATATTTTTTTGTTAGATTTGTTTACTCTAGTACAAGTATTGTAATTGCCAAACTGTGATTCATAGAAATAAAAGTGTTCAAATGCTTTTAAAATGACAAATGTGAGTTTCCAGGCCTCATCAACTGACATCCATGTCGAAAAACTATTTTGAAAGGAAATAATTGCCTCTGCTGTTACTCAAGTTGAAATAGGGTCGACTGAGCAATGTAAACTGAAATCCCCTCTGGATTCAATGTTTGTGATTCGTAGCTGAGGAGGTGTCGTTTCTGAACCACTGATTTACACTTATCTTGAGGAGTACTTTTAAGAATAGTTCAGCATCAGTCATGTGTGCACGGGATTTTTACTAAATCCGGTGCAACTCAAATGAGACTAATCCCTAACTCCCTCTGATAACACTTGTAGTGTATATCTTTTACCACTGAGAGATACTCTCTTCTGACTTGCTCTATTTGCCATGGAATGTTCCCACACTAAAATTATGTGAGTTTTCCACTGCTCACCAAACAGTGAGCTTCTAGCCAAGATTTAACACAGTGAACTGTTACGAACCGCAAGAATAATGTGTATAGAGCTCGGGCGTAGATGTTATGGAATGGTGCATTGTGGGTAACGGCGGCCATTTTAGAGGCACCGCAAAAGCCTGTTTATAAGATATTAGCGTAGCCGGCCGGTATCCAGAAAGAGTTATGGACCGTGACAAAAAAAAGTTGGCTATACCATATACGGACAAACTTCATAATGAAGCCAAACAACGCTACTTTAAAAAAAATTTGATTATAGGCGGAATCGATCCCTATGAACAAAGCCTGGAGTAATATGAAAGTTTACCAAGCCTCAGTTTCCCTGATATTTTCTCCTATCCAGGGCCGGATTAACAATTTCATGTGCCCTCAACAACATTCACACACACACATTTTAATTGTTTATTAATAAACAAGTGGGTTTTTTTTTTTGTCACAGTCGGCTGCAAAGATGAGGTTGACGACTGGCGATCTTCGCTGTAGTGAACGCGCCAGAGAGAAATGCACATTGCATACGGATTAACGTACATAAGCAGAGAGCTGTCTGTTTTCTTTCGTTTTGAATTGTTTGTTTAAAAGTAGACATTTCTATATAGATATATTTATTAAAATACAAATGAATGCAAAACGAAATTCACTTTAAAGAAAGGCTTTGTGCTTTCTGTTTGAAGTCTCTGCTCCGATCAATTTAAAAACTTGTCACTGGAGGCTCACTTGCATTTCACAAATGAATGAGTGCAAGATCTGCAGATCTACAAAGTAAACGCGGAGAAAACAATCGTTCGCACCGTTAACCAAGCATCAGTGGTGACACACACTTGTCAGATTCTGTGAGCTACGAAGCTTGTCTATGCGGGTTTGTTACACTTCAGGAGTAATTTATCATACGTGCAATAATCCACTGTTTTCGTCCGGTAGTATATTGACGACCAGCGGCGACCCAAGCCATCCGACGAAAATAGGGAAAACTAATATGATTTATGAGGCGTTTGCCCTGTCGATCATGAGACCGATTACAGCAGTTCACAATACAGCAATACTGAACCATTTTCCAAAAAATAACCTAAATTAATGACCAAATGATCAACGTTACCTACTGCTTACTATACAGTACATCTACTTCCGTACCGTGATTCCCACAATGCATTGCGGCGTGACGCAACGATCCCGAACTCTGGTTCATCTGTGACAATCAATTTCAGAGGCCCTGGAAATGGTCAGGGTAATATTGAGGGGATAAACCTTATCACAACATTTCCATCTCAATATGAGGGCATAATCTACTGCAATGGTAAAAAAAGAGAAGAGATAGCCAAGATAAAATGGAAATGTTCTGTGCAGCACAGCATAGTTCAAAACCCTCTAAAATAAGTTTAAATGAGCTGGCAGAATTTAATTGATCCTTCACTTGATCCCTGACCAATTTATATCATATTTTTATTCACAGATAAAAGCACAAGCAGTGTTGCCTAAATTTCTGGGAACCAGGAGCTAATGATCCATTACAGGTGACTGAATTTCACTTACAAATTACACAAAAAGAAAATCCTGTGAAAAATGTTTAGTCGGGCAACCTAAAATGTGCTTCATGTGGTAAAAACTAAACTTTCTTTTTACTTATTTTTTTCTAAACTGGTTTACGTCAAAAACGATTACAATGCCTTAATTTTTTATTACACAAAAGCAATTTTAAGAAATAGTTCAGGTAGAAATAGATTCTTAGTCGAAAGTATGCTTCAGTCCTCCATTTGATTTCTGTAAAATCAGGTGATTGCAGAAATTGGTTTTCATAATGATGTCCCATTTAAAATACGGTAGCCTGTATTATAAATGTACTCATTATATGTGACCCTGGATCACAAAACCAGTCTTGAGTCGCACGGGTATATTTGTGGCAATAGCCAACAATACATTGTATGGGTCAAAATTATAGATTTTTCTTTTATGGCAAAAAATCATTAGGATATTAAGTAAAGATCATGTTCCATGAAGATATTTTGTACGTTTCCTACTGTAAATATATAAAACATTTAATTTTGTGAGTGAATACAGCACAATCATGAACATAAATGCACAACTTTAAAGCCGATTTTCTCAATGTTTCGATTTTTTTTTGCGCCCTCAGATTCCAGATTTTCAAAAGTTGTATCTCGGCCAAATATTGTCATATCCTAACAAACCATACATTAATGGAAAGCTTATTTATTCAGCTTTAATGTGATGTATAAATCTCAATGTCAAAAAATTGACCCATGTGACTGGTTTTGAGGTCCAGGGTCACATATAGAATTTGTTTTAATCCAGAAATGAAAATGGCCATAAAAACTATACTTCTACTCTTAATATAGAATTAAGGTCACTACCTTCACACTTTATCACGAGAAACGATGCATGATGCACACATGAGAAAACCCCCCACTGTGAATTACTGTAAAGCCTTAAATCTGTCTTTTGATTAATTGATTTACTACAATGCAACATGTATAATAATTTTTCTGTTAATATTCTTATGTTTGACTCTCAGCTGATCCACTTCTAGGAATAGGAATATGACACCTATCACATACATATATAAGCTCCTTCAGTATTATCAGCAGCTATCGCATTTCTCATACCCTCCTCCATCCCCAGCTCCTCCTCTCGTCAGTCAGGATTTGGCATTCTGATTCCCCTTGAATCAGAATCAATTCTGGAATTATGTTGTACTTTAAAAATCTTGAATTAATGATATCTGCAATACATTCATGTTGGTTCTGTTCTGTTTACCCTAAGCAGGGTTATTGCTGCTCTCCCTGCTCTTATCCATGCTAGGCTGCATGGATGCGCAGGGAGTTCTTGCCCAGAGCAGAACCATACCACCAATCCTAACTGTATGCTAATTATCAATCGTATTTGACGATAGTGGTCCTGACAGAACTGTTTTTATGTGCGACTGTGAACATGTCGTATTGCTCTTGCTATTCTGTATTATGAATTAAAAGAAAATGCAGTACACCCAGAAATACATCCTCACCATTTACTCATCTTTTACCCTCATGCCATCCAAGATGTATACGACTTTCCTTCTTCAGATTAACACAAATTAAGGTTTTTAGAAAAAGAAAAAAACATCTCTGGGAATAATGCAAGCTCATGTGTTCCTAAAAGTTGGAGCATCAAACAGCACATACTGGTATAACTGTAGTAATCCATACGACTCCAATGGATGGATCAGTGTCTTCTGAAATTAAACGATAGGTGTTTGTAAGAAAAATTACAACATTTTTAACTTTTTAAACTGTAGACTATCGCCTTCAGACCAACTGTAATAAGTTGTTTTTCAAATAAAAGTTTCAGAATCAGTGATATTAGATTGTGTATGTATTTGTACTGTACTTACCCTGTAACTACAAGGGTATATTTCCCAGTAGTTAATAACAATTGCAATAGTTTTAACTTTACTTGCCTTGAAACATGTAAGCCCAAACTTAAACATCTGCACTTTTGCTATAAAAACAAAACAACAAAAAAACTGCATAAATGCATAGATATGTACCCTGTAATTTTTAAAAAGCCTATACAGTATGTATTGGTTTTAAGTCAGTTATTTATATCTTTTTCTGTAGTGTGTCAGTAGGAAATATCAGTTTACATTTCCAAACATTCTTTTTGGCATTAATTGTAATAATCCAATGAGATTTGTGTATGCACAAGGAGTCTGACAACACTCCTGTGATTACATGAAGAAACAGAAAAAACTGAGACAGACTAAATCCAGAAGAACTGCGGGAACGTCTCCGAGATGCTTGAAGAAACCTTCCTGCAAAGCTACCTGAAAAACTATGCGCAAGTGTACCTGGACAAAAGCCGTTTTAAACGCAAAGGGAACGACACCATATTGATTTGAATTAGTTAATAGAAGTTAAATCATAAATAAATTCAATTTGTGATTTTATTTTTGAAAGCATTCTCACTTTACAGCATTTTGACACAAGTGCCAGTACTTTTCACAGCTCTGTAGCTTTGCAGGAAGGTTTCTTCAAGCATCTTGGAGACGTTCCCGCAGTTCTTCTGGATTTAGTCTGTCTCAGTTTTTTCTGTTTCTTCATGTAATCACAGACGGACTCGATGATGGTGAGATCAGATCATCCTGGCTGTTGTCAGACTCCTTGTGCATACACAAATCTCACTGGATTATTACAATTAATGCCAAAAAGAATGTTTGGAAATGTAAAGTGATATTTCCTACTGACACACTACAGCAAAAGATATAAATAAATAACTGACTTAAAGCCATTTGGGGGGCCATATTAACATGCCTAAGACTTTTGCACAGTACTGTACAGTATATCAAGTTGATGAAACTGCTTTTATGACAAACACAGAACAAATGTAATAGCTGAATGATGTTTGTGGTATTCTAAGAAACGGGAAGAAATGTAAGGCACAAGCTAGTAAAGGATGTAAACTCTAAAGGGCCACTACAAATTAAAGGGTTGTCTTAATAAAGTGCAAGCTGGTTGATCTCAAACTTCACTTCACAAGAGCCACACAAGAACTCAATCAATTTGTCCTTAGGTTAGAACTGATTTACAGCTTGCAGCATTATACTTTATAATCATGCCCCAAAACTGCACAGCTGGTGTGATAACACTGTGGATGTGTCCGTTTTTTCCCTGGACAGCAGCCACAAAGACACAACAAACTGAGATTATGCATCTGCACAGCTTGAGGGCTGTTACTAATCAATGGAAGAATGTACAAAAGGAACACCACTGTGTTTGTGTGAGATGAGCAAAAAACTCCCATAAGGCATTTCTCCCTTTATTGGAAGTGACTCAACTGGGACACCTGATTATCTTTGACTCCTTGCCCCACCTGACAAAGACCTTGGATTTCATCATATTTCTCCTAATTTTATATAATTAAAACTCAAAAAAACAAAAAAGTGGGTTAAAGACTAAATTAATTGTCAGTTAAAAAAAAAAAATCTTCTTTTGTTTTGCAATCATTTTCATAAAAAAAAAAAAAAAAGCATTGCACAAAGTTAGAAAAGCAAACAGGATCTGATGAGTCATTAGCTACTCTATTTCCAACATCCCCATGCATGTTGTTAATGTTTAAAGAAAGCCACAGGATCCCAACACAATCTGTCTGTCGCCTGCTGTTAAACATGGCAGGGGACATGTAATGATATGGTGCTCTTGATCTCATGGGAGGCGTTTGATATGATGATTTTTTTTTTTATAAATTTTTTTTTTTGCAATTTTTGTTCAAGTAATATGATATTGCTTTACACTTACAGTACTAGGCACACAAGTGTCCCCTTTTGGGATGATAACATATCATAAATTCCAGTGGGATGCATGGGTTGTCATACACCTTAATGTTAACATTTAAATTGGTGTTTAAACTATTTGGTGTTTTTCAAGGCTGTTATTAACTGCATCCCTTTTGTCCCATCATAAGCACTTGTTTGGTCACTGTCCATGGTCCTGATGTCATAATCAGCTGTTCAATGGAGCCACAATAAATGGCCCTTGAGAAGTGATGAGATTGCTTGTTGACTGTTTTGTACGTTAGATTGCTTGTGTCCAGACGTCCCAAAGAAGACACTGCTGAATTGGACCATTTGCTCTTTCATTTTCTATCAGAAAGATACGATCTCTGGAGCTTTTCCTCACAGCCCCCTATGGAGAATTCAGGGACCGAGACACTTTTTCATCTTGCTGATATGGTAGTCGCCTTCATAAGGCTTGATTTGCCCCCCACTCTCTCATAGTCCAACAAATCACAAAAAAATGCTTCTGGCATAAACTCTGGGTGGGCCAGTGGTGTAACATAGTCATTTTGGTTGTTCACATTTCTGTAATGTTAAACTATGCACTAAGGGGGATGGCTGGTGTTCGCAAGAATCTTTGAAAATGTCATGGAGACCTCATTTCTGGCTTTAGGAAAAGGGGTTCAAATGATGTGAAGTCAGTGAATGCCCAGAAGGGACACTTGGAAATGGGGTCCCAGTCACCTCGATGCTCATCTACCACCTGCTCCTGCATTCACGTCAGGGTGAGTATCACATAGTTGCACTCTGTAACCAAATGTTCCATTGTGCAAAGCTGCAACAGATGCCAGTGCAACACAAAGCATTGACACAATACAGCCATAGTTCGAATTACAGGGGGTACTGGGGGGTACTATACCCCCCAATGAAGACCCAGTATCCCCCAAAGGGACAGAAATATCAGTTTTGGGGGGGGGGCAGATAATTTTTCTGATATTGTGAAAAAATATAATTAGTTACAATACAAGTCAACTCCTATTTTCACTGTAGGAACATTTTAATGTAAAGCGATTTCAGACACCCCTATTGTGGACCGTACCATTTTTAACCACCGTGGCTAGAAGCAACGGAGATAGAGTAGAGAACGACTTCAACTTCTCAAGCAAGTGTCAACGTTGAATGACAAAACGCTAGTTTCATAAAGTATCATTCCTTATTTGTATATTCAAAAATATTAAAAATAATCTAATTTAATACAGTTATAATTGTTCAATGTAAATTATTTATTTGTATTGGTAACAGCCTAGTGTCTAATTATTTTAATTGAATATATTTATCAAATTTAAGAATTTGAAATGAAAGATGGAGCATACATTTAATAAAATTAGGGGAAAATGCCCTTTATAAAGGTACAAAAAATTATTCAGAGTGTTTTCAAACAGTGATGTAATGAAACATTGACAATTTAAGCTTAAAGGGAGTAAAGCCTCTGTTTAGGCTATTAAGGAAATGTAATTTTGCCAAAAGAACTTTTATTTTTAAATAAATGTTCATTTTAAATCAGCCTACTTCAGTGTGATATGTTACCATATTATCATGCTTAACAAGAATTTGAATAATTGTAATGTGATGATCAGATGCAGATATCTAAATATAGGCGGTTTGCGGGTGGATTATTTCTTTTTAATAGTGGATTCGGGTGACTCACCAGATTAATTAATTTATCTTTAAAATGTACACATTTTTCTTACGGGGGGGCATGCCCCCGGACCCCCCTAGAGGTACCAAGCTCCACCAACAAAAAAGGTGGGAAACACATTAGGCTATATGATGATCTACAAAAAAAATACACATTTTATTATCTTATTATTAAAATACATTATTATGATTTTAACACCTCCGCCTCATTTTGAGCCAGGAAAAACCCTGGCAATAGGCTTCTTGTAAAGGTATTACTTTTACTAGTAATTAGAATGGTATTTCAGTGCACTTAACTTCTAACTTTTGAGAGTTGATCAAAACAGTTCTCTTTTGGATATATAATAACAATGAGATATTCTGTAGCCTACTGATTATCAGTTTGTCGCATGTTTAGACCTTGTATGTGTGTTGCACAACACATGTTGCACTTGGCGATCACGGTGGGGATTGATATGGTAGTGGACCATGATGGTCATAGAAGAAGTGAAGGAGCAGTACCCCCCAATTATGGTGGGGTAATTCGCACTCTGAATACAGCTGCACGGTTTGTGGTGGTTTGAATAGGAATGCCTCTGCCACCAATACACCTGCACTTTTGCACCTGTTGTCCTGAAGGTGGAAAAACATGAGTGATGGTGAGCATGTTACCCAAGCCTAATCTTAAATGATAAAATCTATTGTTTAAATTCATGCGAACAGATCATCCATCTAAATGTTTCATTGTTTTATTTTTTATTTCTCTGACCTCGTAATGATTTATCAAAATGCCATGACTCAATCTTTAGGTGAAAATGACTACTCATTTAGTCCGCTTAAACCCCATTCCCATCAACTTGAAGCTTGCATTCATTTTTAAGTGCAACACCCACATCTCACAATCCAATCAACCATTGATGGATAGAACCAAATTCCCGCATTACATTTTACTTACAACTACATGCTACTTTCTTTTTTTTGATAATTTGTTTCCTCTGTTGTAAATTACAGTACAGAAGAATTTGTCCCTACTTCTGTTCTATTTGTAAGTTGTCACACTCCTCCTCACACTTACACATTGCATTAATTTAAAGGTGCTGTATGTATTTTTTTTTCTGTACTTAAGCATGCAAATACCATAATATGCTTGCAGATATTTAGAATACATACTGGTTTCTCTGAAAAACAATGCTACATCCAGTTATTCTATCTCGAAATGTGCGTTCTATGTATGTCTGTTTTTGTTTTGGTTTGTGTGATCCCGCCCACTGCCAGTTTACCCAATAGTATTTCGAGACCTCTGGGTTGCCACTTGATGGAAAACAAAGCAGACAACTCAAACAAACAAACTGGGTCAGTTATTGGAGAGATTGCATATTCTACCCAACCTAAAAAGCCTTAAGCCTGGTTCACACGGCAGGATCATTAGGCCGATTTTAGCCCCTATTCACTCCTTCCGACAATCTTAAGGATGCTCCGATTATCGTAAAATAATCTGATCAGATATTCCTGCCGTGTGTGGTGTGTTAAGGCTGCTCTCGTCTGCTCGGAAGGACGTCGGGACCGCTCCGATCTCAAATCGGGGATATCCAACATGTTGGATTTATTTGGCCCGATTTCTCCTCGTGTGTGGTGTCCCCCGAGCACGCAGCCTGTGGACTGTGGAGTGTAGCCAATCAGAAAGCGAGGTGACGAGGCGGCGAGGAAACACCGGGAAATATAATCAAAACAGCCGGCGGCATCGCGCACCAGAAAGTCCGGTGGACGTCAGAGATCATCGCCTTTTCTTTTGATAACGTTTTTTTTTTCGGTTAAAAACAAACTACAAACTATTGCCACTGCATTCTCTTCGTCCGCCATGATTGTTTACTCTGAAGTCACGTTTGATCTCGAGGTATTTTGCGCGATTTCCCGTCTGATCTGGGAATGCTCGGGAGTCAAATCGGTTCGTGTGTGATGTGTTGATTTTGCCGTGTGGCTGCGCACCACACACTGTACGACCAAAACTGTTAGACCCGTGATTTTTTATCCCCGTGTGTGGGGTCTCTCAGGTTTGGAAAATCGGCCGACAATTTTAAAATCGTCCCGTGTGAACCAGGCTTAAGCATCCATCTGTCCAGAGACATATTAAACGCGGATAAATGAACTGGATTGTGCAAGTTGTCCATTGCGCTCGTTCCTGTTGCGGGTCCCCAACATTTTGCAATGCGCATGAGCGTTGACTCTGAGGAGGAGGGGGCGGGGCAAACAACTCTCTCCAATATTTTGAATTTGGACTGCAGTACCCATTTCAACCGCTAGCTGTTAATATTACATTCTGCACCTTCTAAGCATTTAAAAATCCATATTTAAAGCATGCAGCCTATATATAATAGTATATTGAAATTTGTAACTAAAATTATTGTCACTCTACTCTAGCTTATTATCTATCTAAGAAAATGTACCTATATAATTTTAATATAAAATTAATAATAAGATTTGTATGTTTCTAAAGGTAAAGGTGAATACTTTTACATTTTAGATTCTGTCCATTTTTCCATATTGGGCATTTCAAATAGGTCTATATCCAAAAGTAAAAAATTACTTACAAAAACCTTTGAATACTTATAAATACCCTAATTATGGCAGGCTGATATATAGTTCGGTGGCTGTTGAAATCATTTGTAAGTAATGCTTTTTTCATAATTCATATTCACTGGCAATTCAGTCTTTGTATAATTGCCTTCTAAATAAAGTTTTTGGTTTTGAGTTATTGTGGCATAACAATTTTGCAAAGGTCCTTTGTAGCCCATTTGGGGAATAAAATGTAAAAACAAAATGAAACCTCCTAACTAGTCTCCACTTTAGCATCCCAGTGTGCTCATTATCATTATCCATCTGCCACTTGATTGGTTTAGATTTCCAGGAAATCTGTCAAGAAAATAGACTGTTCAGCAAAAGAGAATCCTTTTTATGATTGTCTCAAGTGGTATTATAACTATTCTTCCTTCATCGGCATACAAACAAACACATGGACCATTCATAATATGTTTACAATGATGCTAATCAGATCAATGGTCTTCTAAATTATACAATCATGTCAATGAGCCATGCAGGGATTCTGATTACTGGATCTATTTGAATAAATGACTATCCTTTTTTCTTTCTTTCTTAAATGCAGAGGCCAGTTTAACAATGCAGATTACTGTAGTGGAAAAGATACACCATGCAGGCTTTTGTATGTGCATTAATTAATGTTTTTTTTCTTCTTTTTTTCTTCTAATCAAGCTTTTCTAAATTTGCTGTATGTTGATGGTGAATGGCTGGAATGCATTATATAGGCTATATAAGGGATAATCCACGGCTAGCTGTTCATTAAACTATTTTAATGCACGACGTGGAGGCAGAGAACCAGAGTGAAAGATTCTGTGCTCATGGATGTTTCTGTGTGTGCACAGCGTTATCTCCGAGTGATTTCTGCGTGTGTGTGCTTTAATGAAAACAGGGCATTAATATAGAACGTGATTAGACTGTCTTGGACCTACCGGTGCATTGAACGGTTGTATTGCACACCTTTGGAAGGTGACCTTGCAGCCAATCAGAATCGAGTATTCAGACAGACCATATGAGCATTGATTATACCAGTTTTTTAAATGAGGGGGATGATACTGACAAATATGAATGGGATAAATCAAAAGCTCAATATGGTATCTTTAAGAATGGAAGGAATAGCTCACCGAAAAATGACAAATCTGGCCTCATTTACTCACCCTCATGTTTTTTCAAACCTGTGTGTTTCTAGTGTCTTTGTCCATATAGTGGCAGTTGGTGACTAAACTGATTTTCAAATAAATTAAATACAGATAAATAAATAAATGTAACACATGCAACGAAATGAGGATTAGCAAATGATGAAATAATTTTCATTTTTGGGTGAACCATCCTTTTAAAATAGCCACTTGCCTTTTTTATACTCTTATGTTTGTTTTCTAATGTGAGCCATTCCATCAATTCCTGATGGATACAATTAGGTCCCGTAACAATTAATGTTGAATTTAAGAGGCAAGACGCCCGTTTTGATTTGTGTAAAATCCAAAAGTTTCATCTCAGGGGCCGTATTCACAAAGAATTTTAAGGCTAAAAGTAGCTCCTAACTGGCGAATTTAGGAGCAACTCCTAAAAATAATGGGCGTGTCACTCGTAACTTTAGGACTCTTAATTTTTTTGACTAAGAGTAATTCACGAAGCATTTTAGCCCTAAAAGTAGCACCTAAGCCTGGGACATCTTAAAAGAAGTCGAGAGGACTCCTAACTCACTAAGACCTATTCACAAACCGCTTTTTGTGGCATTTCACGTTGCGATGTTTTGAAATGCGTATGCGGCGGCTACAGGAGCTTCCAATCGCGAGGGAACAATTTTGCATTGGATGCAATAACGCCACCAACAACAACCAAACCTAGGCTACTCATTGCATGTAAACTAATTGTAACGTTTCATTGTGAATCAAATTAAAATGTTCTTCTCTTTGCAAACGTAGGCAGAGGCATATAGTGACAGATTAATTCAATAATGTTGCAAAGATATTGCATCAATCCATATGTTTCATTAGGCTACTATATATTTGTTTTGCCTTACTCTTTATTCATTTAGGCTATTTATTCAGTTATTCATCATCTTCCGTCCTTCGCACTACTTGTGTAGCGCACGCATTCTCAGACCTGTCACCTGTCACTCATCATCGTAGGGGAGGTGTTTGGAATCATTCCCGCGTTACAATCATCAGCCAATCAAGGTGGTCATTTCAGTCAAGCTCGTGCATGAGTAATGACGTCATCCATAGCAACGAAGACTCTCTCTTAGTTTAGGAGTTTTCATTTTTCTTTACTAAGAGTAGGTCTGAAAGGCGTTGTGAATAACTTTTAAGAGAAAACTCCTAGCTAAAATCTTTTAGTGCGATTTAGGAGTACTCCTAGTGGTAAGATAAAATGCTTTGTGAATACGGCCCCAGATCTCCTCATACTAAAAAGAAAAACATCTTTTTAAACCTTTTTTTCAGAAAAAATGCCTTTGGGGAACCCTCCTGAAATCGTCTCGCACCATGACATGTTTCGAGTTAAAGAGTTGTCTTTTAGCTGCAGCAGAAGAATTTGCCCTGCTTTTATCGCATACTGACTCTGGTTAACCTGGCATGCAAGAGCCTTAACGGGATCTTACTGTGAGCAGTCCTCCAGAAAGAAAAAAAAAATGAATTAAAGTGGAGTGACAGACTGAAATTACACAATGAGGGACTGCTGGCAAGAAAAAAAAAAGAAAAAAAAAGATGAGACCAGGCTGTTTACTTGGAGTGCTCAACACTGCTCGTGGAATGAAATAGGTGAAATTCAATTCAAGAATTTCACACATGAGGCTCTATAGATACCAATAGATGATACTAATAGATACCATCTGTAATCACGGTTTCCCTAATTATTCTATAAGATTCTTCTGTCAAGCCTTGTTTAGTTCATGTTATTTTGCAAATAAATAAATACTTCAACAACATTTCAACAATTTCCTTAAATTTTATTTACATAACCAAGCACAATAGTGACACTTTTACTGATGCTTTTTGTAGTTTAATAAGTTAGATTTTTTTAAATTATGTTATTTGTACAGAGCACAAAAACACAAAACTTAAAAATATGCATTTTAGATAGCAATTAATTGAAGTGCATGCTATTTTTTTTAACTCTGTCATTAAAAAGGCTTGAAAAACTAATATAAAAAGCTACATATTAGAAATATTACATTAATTAAACCAGAAATCAATTTATTAATGAGTACAGCATTTACAGAATGATAAAAGTGAGTAGTTTTAATCATCTTTCATTCTAAATACAACACATCGGAATACTGTAAATTAAGATAACTATGGAATGCTTGGTTTAAAGCAACAACATGGAACTTTTCCTCTGCGGTCGCCCTACAGGTTGGAAGCGGAATTGTCCATTACCGCTGTCGTAAAATGATTTACGGTTACTGTATATGAAGCATGCAGATTTTTTTTCATATGGGCAATGATAATATTATTAATCTTCCCCCTTTCATAATTTATACATGTTTAGTAGACTAAACATTTTAACTCAAACATTTGAATTTTGCATGTCGATTGCAATGCTCAAATCTGAACGAGAATGATAGCGGTTAGGGTTTACTAGCTACCAGATTGATAATTCGCTCATCTACTAGCTGATTCATGAAGATAAATAAATGGAGGACCAGATAGTTTCCGTAACGTAGCCAGGCAGACAACCGATTAGAAAAACTAAAGATAGTATGCAAGCAATTTACAGTTACTTACTAGTTCAACAGCATGACGGCCAAGTCAGCATCAGTCTGGTAACTCTCCTCCTCCATAAGCTAACGCCAGCGAGCAAACGCTCGACCAATATTGATCCTCGTCCTGCCTTTCAGTTTATCACTCTCCCTTTTCCTCTTCCGACTCTACTCCGACAAAACCTTGGACTTCTTACGTTTCGCTGCTGCTTCAGCCATGACGAAAACAGACGTACGAAAACAAACGCGCTGGTTGGTCACATTTGAGGAAGTGGTGGGCAAAGTGACGTATGCCGTAAAGCAGTCGAATTTTGTAGTTCTTTTTGAGCGCTGGTTACTACCCGCACCCCGAAGTTACATAGTGCCAGTAAAAGCGATACAGACCCCGTCAGGCTCTGGCAGACGTCTCATTCAACCTATTGTAAGTCGATGTACTATCACAAGGGTCTTGGAAATATATTATGAAGGTTGAAAAGTTACATGTTGTTACTTTAAGAGGCTTTGACGATTTCACTAGATGAAATGAGCATGATGGTGCCTCTTAGTTCACTGGTCTTTATAAATTGGGTGTATGTCATGATCAAGGGCTTTGATATCTCTGACCAGACTCCTCAGGGCACATGCTCAAATCTAACCTATTCTATTTGAGTTTGCTAAGTTGAGCAAGAAATCAAATCTTGATATGATACATGGGAGAATAGGAGTTAGAGATATGAGGAACATTTTGTATTTGCCTTCCACATATTTACTTTCAGAGTTTACAAGTCTGCAGACAGGATTTGCACGTATTTGCTTCAGATGCTTGATTGTTCAAAACATGGAATGGGGAAAATTCATGTTTACTTATTTTCCTTCTGGTCACTGGAGAAAGAATCAAAGTCCATGTAATGAAAATCTCTTTTAAGCATGGATGGTTTTCCCATAGGGCAAGGAGCTCAAACTTCCGGATTCATCTCCTCACAGCTTCTGTTCAGTACGGCACTGAATCTTCCAGTGAAATTTCTGATAAATCAATTCTTACCTCAATTATTTTTCAGATCCAAAACGTGTATGTGCGAGCTGTTGGTTTGGCAGCTTGCTGTGTTGTGGCAATGATTGAAGTACACATTTTTCAGATCCATGGCTGCCTTACTTTTCATGAAAAACAAGTAACTCAAAATCCAAAAGCCAATTTCCTCTCAAAGGTAATTCCAAGGTTATAAAAACATATAAAGACAAGGCACTCGAGAATTTAAGGAAAAATATAAAAAGCTAATTCCAAGGTTTTAATAAATAAAATGACAAACCCCATAGGCACTATAATAAAAATACTGTTGGGCTTATTATTGCATTTGTGTATCATTTGAAAATGAGAAGGACTACAGCATATGGGTAAACGTATGAAAAATATATATGTAATAACATTTCTGAACTTCGTAAATTCTTTCAAAGTAAATTGTACGCATGCTGTGTTGTAGCTTTCTCTCATAAAGACCTTTTCAGTATCCACATTTGTATCTTGAGCAGACATGCAGAAATCTTTTCGTGAGCAGTGACTCATGGGGAGGTGTTTTTTTCAGTACAGAATTTCCTACATGAGAGTAGCCTACTGTACATGCCTGCTTTTCTTTTTATGGAAATTGCAAGACTTTTTTAACAGAGCTTTCAACTGAATGTTTGAATATGGCATTGATATTCATTTCAAGTGTTAAGGTTTATATTATTGTTGTAGTTAATAATAGCTATTTTTATTTTGTAGAGGTGACTGATTTTTTTTTTACAACAAATATAGAAATAGAAATAAAATATAAAAAATGTAAATTAACATACAATATATTCATTTTATTATATGTACATCTAAAAAATGTATTCTTATCATCTGTGTACTAAAATACTCTGCAGACATATCTAAAACATATAGGCTATACACAGAGGTGGACAAAGTACACAACTTCCTTACTTCTGTGAAAGTACAGATACTACTGTATCGGGTTCTGACGTCAATTCGACTTTAATTTTCAACAAAAAATCCGTCTGTCCAACGCCAGATGTTGACGTCAAAATGTCTGTCCAACGTTGGATGTTGACGTCAACCTGACTTTCATATCCAACCAAAATGCAACCCCTGCAACCAAAATCATCCACTGGGGTTACTACTTTCTACTCAAGGACCTCGACAGAAATGTAGTGGAGTAAAAAGTACGATATTTGTCTTTCAAATGTAGTGAAGTTAAAGTAAAACGTTTCCAGAACAAATAATACTCAAGTAAAGAACAGGGGCCGTATTCACAAAGCATTTTATCTTACCACTAGGAGTACTCCTAAATCGCACTAAAAGATTTTAGCTAGGAGTTTTCTCTTAAAAGTTATTCACAACGCCTTTCAGACCTACTCTTAGTAAAGAAAAATGAAAACTCCTAAACTAAGAGAGAGTCTTCGTTGCTATGGATGACGTCATTACTCATGCACGAGCTTGACTGAAATGACCACCTTGATTGGCTGATGATTGTAACGCGGGAATGATTCCAAACACCTCCCCTACGATGATGAGTGACAGGTGACAGGTCTGAGAATGCGTGCGCTACACAAGTAGTGCGAAGGACGGAAGATGATGAATAACTGAATAAATAGCCTAAATGAATAAAGAGTAAGGCAAAACAAATATATAGTAGCCTAATGAAACATATGGATTGATGCAATATCTTTGCAACATTATTGAATTAATCTGTCACTATATGCCTCTGCCTACGTTTGCAAAGAGAAGAACATTTTAATTTGATTCACAATGAAACGTTACAATTAGTTTACATGCAATGAGTAGCCTAGGTTTGGTTGTTGTTGGTGGCGTTATTGCATCCAATGCAAAATTGTTCCCTCGCGATTGGAAGCTCCTGTAGCCGCCGCATACTCATTTCAAAACATCGCAACGTGAAATGCCACAAAAAGCGGTTTGTGAATAGGTCTTAGTGAGTTAGGAGTCCTCTCGACTTCTTTTAAGATGTCCCAGGCTTAGGTGCTACTTTTAGGGCTAAAATGCTTCGTGAATTACTCTTAGTCAAAAAAATTAAGAGTCCTAAAGTTACGAGTGACACGCCCATTATTTTTAGGAGTTGCTCCTAAATTCGCCAGTTAGGAGCTACTTTTAGCCTTAAAATTCTTTGTGAATACGGCCCCAGGCCCGTATTCATAAAGATTCTAAGAATCCTCTAAGAAAACTCTTAATTTAGCTTAAAAACTTTTACGTAGGAGCTTAAAAGCGATTCGGGACCGATCTGAGAGCAACTCTGAGTAAGGAAAAGACAAAAACGTTCATCTTAGTAAGGAGGCGGGGTTGACCCCGTTGCTATGTATGACACAATCTTTTGAAGACTGTGATTGGTTGGTTGTCCAAGAAAAAAAAAAGTGATTTTAAGTATAGGGTCTATTCTAAGCCTTCACTTTGAAATTACATGCGTAATTTTTCCTATTTGACCGTTCTCACACACACACACACACACACACATTATATATGTGTATATAAATCCTTTTTTTTTAATTTACCATGCTGTTAATTTCCTATAAGGTATTTGATTGGCTTAGAATGATAAAAAATTGTTCCACTCTTTCCAATTACACTGATTGCTGGCATGTCTATTTAAGTGGTGGTTTGAATGTTGGTTTTAATGTACTGTATCAAACATGGAATTTTCCCAGTTGCCAAATATCGTAATGTAGTGATTACTTTCATTTCTGGCGCTATGGCATTTCTGTGCTGTGTTGGAGATGTTAGCGTGTCTCTAATAAGATCAGTCACAAACATGATCCCTGCACGATCTAATCTATAGCGTCTTATTAACTCACTGTTATTCATTGTCTGCAACACATTTCTTCTCCCTCTTCGTCTTTCTGCCATTTTCTCCTCTGCTAAAGAAACTCTTAAGCCTCTTAAAAGTCCTCGTCCGTGCTCCTAACAATTTTGACCTTAAGACCTCTTTTAAGGGTTAAGATGCTTTCTGAATGACTTTTTTCTTTACTAGGATTTTTTCTTTAATTTTAAGAGTAAACGGCCACATTTCTAAGAATTTTCTTAGAATTTTGTCACTAGGAGCTACTCTTTGCATTAAGATTCTTTATGAATACGGGCCCAGATACTCAAAAAATGTACTTAAGTACAGTACTCAAGTAAATGTACTTTGTTACTGTCCACCTCTGGCTATACACGGCAGTGTACTGCATTTAGCTGCCAACTGTGAGGGAAAATATTACAAAAAGTGGCACTAGGACCTAGAAGTTCCATTGAGTTCTGACATGAAATGGAAGTTGATAGTGGCTGCATCCAAAATTGCATACTTTATAGTAGGTGAAAAACAGTATGTGACAAAAGAAATAAGTCCGAATTCACAGGACACAGTGCTCATAAAAGAGAATCAAAAAGTACTCGGATGACCTCCTATTCTGGCAAGATTCTGAAGTGTGAAACACTTTACTATCCCATGAGGCCACAGGTGAGGATTTGTGAATTACAGTGAAGTGACACAACTGACGCTGGTGGGTCACATGATAATGACAACATGGCGAATGCAGTACGCCCGGATTACATTCATACTACACACATTCATACTATATAGAACGCACTTTTTTAAGCAGTACACTCTAAACAAAAATGGTGCTAAATAGCACTAAAAGTGGTTCATTGGCTTGTAATCATAGGGGAACCACTTTAAGTGCCATATAGCACCTACCTTTGTCAAATGGTGCTATGTAGAACCATAAGAGGTGCCATATAGCACCTTAACCACCCCAAAGAACTGCTAAAGAACCGCTGAAGGACCAAACTGGGCTTAACAGGTTCTTTAAATGGTAGTGGTGCTATATAGCACCTTAACAACCGCAAAGAACCCCTGAAGAACCGCTGAAGAACCATTTTTTTTTAGTGTGTAGTGAAGTAGTTACTTGTTTAAAATAAGTACGTATTCAAGAAAGTTTGCGATTCCGGACGCAGCCATATAGCATATAGAGTGAAACAGCTTCTTGAGCAAAAAAAAAAAAGTAGGACGGGACTTGATTTTGTCCATCAGGAACCGATTGAGTTGGATCTCATGTGAGTTGTGGTCCTGTCTTCATGCCAGTAAACACAGAGATCTGATGTTGCTGCAAGAGGGAGGGGAAGTTATTTTAATTAAAGATAACAGGGGGAACAAAAATTTGGAAAAAATAATGTGCACACAAATAAATCACTTATAATAAATACTGCAACATTCAAATTTGTTCAATGAATCAGTTGTACCGTTTTATAAAAGCAGTCTGGGGTGCTTTTCCTGTACAACGACGTAACTTGCCGTTTAACTACCATACGATGCATCGTTGAAGAAATCAACTAGCTAGTCACGACTGTTTCCCGAAACCCTATTGTCGCAAATTGGTCGTTCAACAACGTTAGTTAATGATGTCACGCAGGTGGTGGAATAACAACAACTTTTAATTAATCTGTTTGAGATCGAATAAAAGCTTAAGATGTTTTGCTATAAATTACAAACATGGCATCTGTGTGTAATTTGGTTGTGGTAAGACAGCATTCAGCAGAGAGAGTGAGAATCCAAACGCAGTTTATTAAAGTCGACATGAAATCAAAATTGACCCTATTTACTTTGTTAGCGCATATTACTAGTCTTGTGATGAACAATTAATCCGTGCAAGTTAATACACAGAAAAAAAATTTTGTTTGCCGTGGTAATCTTTAATCAAAGTCTGAAAAGTTACTTCCGATCTGAAATGGCGGTCCCTCTCTGATGACGTAGGCTTTACGGCTTGGGTTGAAAAACGCTTAACCACTCCCCTCAAACCGTTAGTCTGCTATGAGCAGAGATGGAGAGGAGGAGCACTAAAGTAAAACTCTGCCCTCTGTTCAATATTCCGTTTCACTTGGAAATACATCACAACACTGGAGAAAAGTAATTTGCAACTTCCGGTTCACGCGGACTTTAACAAATATAATCCAAGGTCATAGTCCATACCAGGCAGAGGGTCAAGCACATGTAATCAGTCAGAACATAAATACAATCCACTGAGGCAGACGGGAACAAGAAACCCAAAAGATGGGAACAGATAAATATAAAGAAACCAGGAACTGCTAAAAATTCTGACAGAGCACATGAACCAAATCAATCAAACAAGACTTCATACTGAATGAAGGCAAAAGGCATTTAAATAGACAGGGTGATGATCAAATGAAACAAGACGCAGCTGAAACAGATCAACTATTAATGAGCAGAGGGTTCTGGGAAATGAAGTCCGGGAATAACAGAGTCTATGGAAACAGTGAGGAACTAGGGTGCCATCTGTTGGTACATGGCAGTTGACAGAAGTTATATTGCTTTATTTCCAGATTCAATCATAGGCTCTACTAAAAGACGTAAATGACATTTCTATGTATTATAAATAAAAAATATCGATTGTATTGAATGTCAGCTTGCTTATTTGGCTCAAGATAAGGATTTATTGAGTCCACATGTCATGCAAACAATAAACTATACTTCAAACCACAGCTCGAGAGCTGTCGTTCCAACCACACAACTTTGCAATACTGTTTGCGAATGTTTGTTAGAACTATGTTTTCGGGAAACACAGAGTCGTTGAACTACACTGTTAACGACGGAACTTGCGACCATAGTTGGCTGACGATGCTTTTGGGAAACGCACCCCTGAGCGATTCATTCAGTAATCGGACTGAATCGTTCCGGGCGGTTCTTGAATCAATAGGTGTGTTAGACTTTAAGCCGCGCTGCGCAGACCGATCGGTGTATGACATCAAATGATTGATATGACATCTGAATGCTTTCGAATAGCTCTCCCGGTACGCTGATGTCATACACCGATCAGTCTGAGCAGCGCAGCTTCAAGTCAAACACACCTAATAACTCGCCAACTTATAGAACTGTCAGGGTTACGTCATGTTTGATCTGTGTTTGAGTTTTACTATGAGTTGGTTTTTGCTCTGTTTTCTTTTTCCTTTGTCCCTTTTCCCCTCTTCTAGTTAGTTTCAGTAGTTACTCATGGCTTGATTAGCGTTTGCACCCGTGGATGATTATGTGATTTTGGTCTGTGTATTTAAGCCCCATGTTTATTTAATTTCATTATCAGCCCTCGTCGTGATTATACCGGTTGTTTTGTTCCTGTATTATTTTTTTTGAGTGTTGTTTTGAGTTCATTTTGAATACAATCGCTGCTGAGAATAGATAGATCCACTCTCTCCTCATTATTGAGCACCCGGCCATGACAAGAACAAAGAACTGAAACTTAAGTATGCCAGTATGTGGAGACAAGTGTCTTCAATTGTGTGATTTAATCATGTGAATCGCAAGCCATTTTTAACAGAGGAACAGTGTTCAAAAAGTAGTGGACAAAACCAATGGCAAAAATGTGGTCTCTCTAAATATGTTCTATAGTGGAACTGCACAACACAAAAGGACACTCATTTCTAAGTGGACACCGGCTTTTTTTTGAAAGTCCATGAAATGCTAGAGAGAACGGCACCCACAACGTTGATATTCTTCACCACTGCATTCAGTTTTATCTGCTTTAGAAACTAAAAAGGGAATGATTTTCAAGTTATTTGAGTTATGAGCCGTGACCGTCACTCCCCTGTAATAATGCTTTTGGAATGACTGAGATGGAAGTGGTCTTGATCCTCAAATATCCTGAAAAACATCTGTTATTGTCCATTAATGTTCTGACCTGCCAGGCGGATCTCTGAAGCCGTTCTGTTTCTCGCTCTGGTTCCTCTGCTAAAATGCCAGCTGTGAATCAAACGCCTGCAACACCCTTTAAGACACCCTTATAGACACATACAGCAGTGCATACTGTAAATTACCTAATGCTGAATGTGGGATATATTGGTTCAATAGCAATAATTTCATCTGAGAAGGGGAATGTTTTTCTTTGTAAACATTTACATATTTAGATATATGTCTCTGGAAATACTAGGCCTATGTATGAAATGATCAGCATTAGAATGCATATTAGCATAAATATTTGGTCAATTCATATTCTAAAATTCTGGAAGGAAAAAAATAAATATACTAGGCTATAATATGCAGAGTGAAGATTTATCAGTTTATAATAAGAATCTCTCTTCCGAAATTGCATTAAGCTGAAGAGAGATTTTTCAATCCAATTGCTGTCAGGAACCAGAGTCAGGAAAAGTGAAAAGATTTTAAATCCCCTTCCAGATTTAGCTGGTCATCAACTGCAATAATATCACAAAAATTTGCTATTGATTGGATTTCAGGGATGGTTGTAATAATGGAGTCAAATTTTCTCAGTGTTTGTACATCACATTATTTGTAGAGAACAGTTAAGGCAATTTCCAATGCTTAATGGATGAGCTTTATGCCTAATATGAAGACAAAAGTGTGATATGCTGTAGAAACAAACCCTACTTTCTGTCAAAGAAAATGTCCAAATCACAGCATAAACAACTGAGCAGGAAAAAAACATAAACACAGGGTATGCTGCTAAATTCTAAGCCATGCTTCTTTTTTTCTTCTTTTTTATCTTCTTCATCTTTCTGATCAGATTTGCTATCTCTCTACTCTATATAAATCAGGTAGTGTTGTTTTCAGTTACACCATGTGACTAGATTGGGTTTTTTTCTGGAGGCGAATGCTAGATGCGGACTTTGTGTGAGGGCAAGATTATCAGTGAATTATTACTTAAATTTCAAAACAAAAAAAGGTATTGAATGGCTTCAGAAAACATGGTATACAAGTTAAATGGACCACTTTTGGGTTACACTTTATTTTAAGGTGACAGTTACATTGTACTTACTCAAATATGTACTGAGTAATATTAATTAACTACATGTTTACTATAGAGTTACGGTTAGGGTTTTGTTTAGGGTTAGTTACTTGTAATTATGCATACAGTCATTTACTGTTATTACTCTAGTAAGTACATGTAGTAACGTGTAACTACGTCATCTTAAAATAAAGTGTTGCCCACTTTTGTGATGTTACAATGGTGAAACCCAGAGATGAGGAATATAAGGATCTGGATCTGTACCAGGAAACCAGGAAACACAGGAGCAGAACTGAGGACAACAACAGACAAACAACACGGAAAACACTGGGGCATAGAAAAGCAAATTAAGGGTACGTTTACACAACAACAATGTTCCAGTTTTTCCTTTGCGTTTTTCTTATACAGACGACACAACGCTATCTCACGACCAATTTGTACGAATTTGTACGAGTGATTAAAAGGTGGCTAATTCGTCCGAATTCGTACGATTTGTCTAAACCCACGTGATGGGTAGGCTTAGGGGCAGGGTCAGGGGTAGGTCATTCGTATGAATTCATACGAATTTGGCAACTCGTAAAATATGTACGATTTAGCAAAAATCGTACAAATTCGTACGAGTGAGGTCGTATGAATTGGTACGAATTAGCCACATCGTAAAATTCATAGGAATTGCTGTGAGATCGGGTTGGACAACAACACTGTCAAAACGATCCCTGTTCACACGGATCCACGAAAACAACTGAAATGTAGTAGCAACTAAGAGCTACATGTGATATGCATGCACAAGATGTCACCGTTTTCACAAATTCGCGTTTTTGTAGTTTACTCTGAGACGATAATGCTATTGTTTTCAAAAACGTGCATTTTAAAAACCCATTTTCAATAGTTTTGTTTTGCACTTTCAGACCCTCAAAATGCAGTTGTCTTGTAAATGAACGTCCAAAACGCATACAAATGTTCACGTTTTTTGTTGAAAACTTTGTTGTGTAAACCGCCCCTAGATAACAAGACACAGTAACAGCATACGGGTTTGGAACAAAATGAGGGTGAGGAAATGAGGCAGTTTTTGCATTTTGTAGTGAACTATCAGTTTACATCCGTTTTTCCCTGCAGTTATTTTTGCATGAATAGTTTGCATTATTAAATCAAGTCTAAAAGAGATTAATTGTTTTCAGGAGTGTCTCACAATAAGCATCCTCTCTTTATCTTTGAATTATTTTACCTGCAATCTAAAAGCACCTCTTATTGAGGAGGTAATATCCATAGTTTTTCTGCAGGGAAAGATCTGGATGATGGAGGGAATTCTCTCCGCCTGTGATAAACTCTCTAGCCTTCTGCATTGGTTTATGATCTGAATGCTGAATTTAATTGAAACTGCATGTGTAATGAAGCTGCTTTAATTGGTAGAGGCTAGAGCAGTCCATTCTTTTAGTATTTGTCACTTGAAGCCTGTTGAAACGGGATAGGGCATCCTTGTATTCAATGCCATTGTGGTCATGTCAGTCATTATTAAATTTAAGATGGCTTTAGGAAGAATCTAGTTTAGAGATGTTAGGAGCTGTGAACCTTCAAATAACTGCAGTCTGAGATAGATTGTGTTTCACACTGTTCGGCAATTAGTTGAAGGAAATCTATATTACAGCGCAGCAACATTATGAAAATGATGCTCATACGCTTACAGTCATTTGTTCGAAATCTGAAATATAGAATTGGCTTGTGTTTGTGTAATGTAAACACAGAGGTAATTTAATAAAAAAAATGTCTTGTATTTAATATCAGAATTGTGGATTGCTAAAACTTGCAATAATGGAAGTATTTCTTTAAAATTAATTTAGGGTGCTGCATAGCAAGTTAATTTGCCTAAAGCATCCAACTAATGACTGAGCTCGAGGGGCACCTTCTCTTCTGAAATTTAAATGACATGGCTCACTTTTCATTTTATCCCATAATATTGGATTTCATTTAAAAAAAATAGTCTAATCATGTATAATAAGCTATGTTGGCAATGTGTGACAAATTGTTCAATAATACGTGCAATAATAATTCATGCTGCAGTACATTTATGCAATAACAATAATGTTGTTTACTCAATTTTCAATATTCTGAGCAACTTTGAACATTTTGTATGATGGTTCTGTTTCCATAGCTTTTATATTGCATTTATTTATTGCATTGTTATGCTAATTATCCATATTTATTAAACTATTTTATCTTGTATTCATTTAACTATTGTATTTTAGTATGTATTGTTAACTAATTGCACTTGATTCATTTTAAATAGACATTTTTCTCCTGACTTCATTTTAAATGCCCCTTTGGGGTTGTCACAACTTTGTTGTGCAACACAATGACAGTAAAGTGCTTGAATTTGAACTTGAATTATCAGTAAAAACGCCTTCCTTGTAAATGTTATCTGTAATAGCAGGAGATGAAGAGAGCAGCAAAATGAGGTAAAGCCACATTCAGCTGTGCTGGTTCTCTTGCAGCAAAGGATGGAATTGGATGAATCTACAGTGGAGCTTAGTTTATCACAGTTGATGCTGGACACTGAATCATTGCTGTGGAGAATGATGGAACTGTGTTCACAAATACGGGGCATTCAGTTTATTTAGTCCTGTTCAGTACCTCTCTCAATTTGGATGAGTGGAAATCGCCTCAGCTGCAGTTTGACGCTGAGAAGGGCATTGCTAGGGAACTGTTGTTATTGACTAAAAATGTCTTACAGATTGAATGCATTACAGTTCGGTTTATCAACTCAAACCATACCTTGATGTTTATTACATTCATTATTATGTTAAAACAGGCAGTTTTTTGAGTAATAAGAAAGAAAATGTAAACAGCATTTTGGCAGACTAAATAGTCTGGCAGACAAAAATGCTTTGATTTTTATCTATCATTTTGTTTTTGTTTTGTTTATGTTTTTTTAATTCTCATTTTGTCATTTATCATGGTGACACTAGTTAAAAACATTAACAGTGCAATGCATAGTGGATCTAAAGGTCTGAGATCATATTGCACATCACATCTGGGATTCAAACTTACTAAACTAACTATAAAATAAAACAATACAATGTCATCATACTAAATTAAATTAAAATGAATAATACTGGTAATACTTTACACTAGTAATGAGCAATACATTTGTTTTTATTAATCTTTGTCAATATTAAAAATACAACTGTTCATTATTAGCTCAGGTCAATTCAATAATATTTACGGTAACGTTTGATTTTAATAATGTATTAAATGTTGAAATTAACATTAACTAACATTAATGAATGCTTTAGTTAAGTAATGTCAACAAGTTCAACCTCAATGTAATGTTAACAGTTGTCAACAGTTAGGTCCTTGGAGCATTTTCACTATAGTGCTCTCTGAATCCCTGTATTTAATAATCCTATGTTGACCATATAATATTAACTACTTCAAGAGTATCAGCAACTTGTAATCAGTAGTGTTTTTCCTGCATGCATGCTCCTGTCCTTATGATTCCAGTGCAACGTTTGGTTCAACAATCCTGCCTATATGTTCACATTGACTAATGGCACTTACCCCTGGTTGCTCCAGGGAAACTGTCCCTGCAATTAGTGTTCAACTGCAATTTCAACAGCGCTCGATGGAAAGCTTCCACCATGCAGGTAAGGAATTAACACTGAATACTGCCTTGATTCAGTTGAGTGGTGTTCCATGAATGCAGATTACAGATAGAAAAAGTTGAAGTGAAAAACATTTTAAGGGCTTGCATTTGACATGTTGTCAAGTCGGATTTCAGAAAGTAATTTCAAGCATGTATCTAAATGATTAGTTTTGAATAAACTTTGAATGAAAGCTACAAAAATAATGCAGTATAGCGCTCCTCTATCTATCTATCTATCTATCTATCTATCTATCTATCTATCTATCTATCTATCTATCTATCTATCTATCTATCTATCTATCTATCTATCTATCTATCTATCTATCTGTCCGTCCGTCTAATGATAAGTTTGTGTACATGGAAATAGAAACAGTCTCAGGGCTCTAATCATTCAAAATTATTCTTTTTTGTTTTTGTTTTTGTTTTTGTTTTTGTTTTAATCTATCAACAGATTAAAAAAAAAAATCTGCATCTTTTTGTTCTATACCCATTGGCACTTTTATCTAAAGGAAATATGGGCCTTGAGCAGAAGGCCGACTGAGAGATGAATGACGTAAAGAGAGAGAGTAAAACTCATTTAGTCGTCCAATTTGACACATGTTGATTGTTTGATGTTTCTAAGCTTTAAACCAATTGTTGCAGAAGTGATAGTTTGGGTTGTGTTATTTTGTGCCTATTTATCTTATGGAAATATTATTATCTTTGTAACGAAGTCTAAAAAGAGTGGCTAAACTCATGGGTAATCTGCTAATGTTGTAAATGTCAAAGTTGTAAATCATTGCATATTGAGAAATACAGTTCAGCAGTGGGCCTCTTTTTAAATATATATTGTTCTGTTCAGATTCATTACTAGAGAGTGGCTTGATCTACAATGAAATATATTAAAAGTAGATTAAAAAAGACAAGGGCTTGCTCACTTATCACTTGGGATAAATCGAAACAGTCAAGCCCATTTGTGGAAAGAAAGTAAGATAAAGCTTCACATGAAAGTTATGTTAGTGCAGGACAAATCAGACAGTTACATTACTCTCTGCAGCTTGGACTAATTGAGGGTACTTGATTAATAATACACCTTATTGCAGTAATGTGAAATCAATAAGAAATCAATTATCCAGTCTTCTAAGGAGCAGCCTTCCCATTTAAAATGTCAAGACGCTAATTAGCAATACGACTTTATGGTTGTTTGCGTGATCATGTATTTTTTTAAACACTTGACTGCAACAATTGCTCATCTTCTTATAGGTGTGGAATCAGTTACAGTTTTTCTCAGTCGCTTTGGTGCATTTCTCACATCACTATTTACATTTGCACAACAGTTAATGCAGTTCTCAAAACTATTAGTACAAACTGCAAAACCTAGTTGATAACCTGCAAAAGCGTGTCTCTTGCTTAAAATGGATAGCTCATTCCTCAAAAGCAAGTATTCATGTCAATGAAAGTGTCAGTGTCATCAAGATGAAAAGTCCTGACACCATTGTTTATGAACAAGATAGTCAAATGGCTTTGTCATGTTTTCATTATGACAGTTTACTCTGTAAATGTTTTCCAATGCAAAAAAGTCAGATCTTGGTGACACTACCTGAAAATGCTCAAGACAGCACTATATACTATTTGCACAGCTATTTGAAAAATACAGTAAAGTTACACATTACTGTATTTAGTGAGGTAACTGAGTACAAGACACTGAATATGTATGTTTCACATTTTTACTGCATATGCTCTTTGCAATTCTAATTTGTTCACAGCATTGTGCAAAAGAAAAAATACACCCTTGTTTACAACAAACATAAACTCCCTTTGGGTAGAGCTGTGCACAACTGGAAACAATATTGCAGTACATATTGGAACTGAACATACAACATACATAGTACTGTAATCATTCATGCACATCCAGATCATTGGTTGCAGCTAATGCTTCACACACCCCTTCTCATCAGTGAAAGCTGAGATTCACCTGAGAGAAATTGTTCAATTTAGGAGACATTTTCAGAGAAAAAAAAATATTTAAAAAAATTTGTAAAATTTGCTTGACAGATTTTGACAACTAGTTCAACATTTTTGTATGTAATAATTCAAGCAATGAAATGAGGACTATTAGTTTTATATGGAATGACTATTCAGCATTCACAAGTATAGTTAATTTTGACTGACATGACATAAGCAACTGATAATGTTATAAAACAGCAGAGAGTTGTATGAAAGCAATTGATGCATGTCCAAAAGCATTTGCAATTTGTTGGAAGGAATGAGAAACTGTTACTATGATGTGCACAAATGACTAAATGTTGTGGAGGTTGAACTAACTGTTGTGCAAATGTAAATAGTGATGTGAGAAATGCACCAAAGCGACTGAGAAAAACTGTAATGTGTTGGTCTTGTGAAATGAATGAATCAGTAAGCTGTGGAAGCCTGAATTATTTTTGCTTTCACTGTTCGCTTCGCAAAACTTGATTCAACAGGATTAAATCTAACACGCACAATAGGAATTTTATTCATCTCTGCACACAGTGTTGAGACCTTCTGTGCAATGTGACAAATCAGTCATATCAGGATACCAGCCCTAACAGTGATGACAGACTTCTGTGCACTGCCAGAATATTGTATACCCTTGTTATAAAACTCTCATTTCTCCAGAACATTTCCTGTTTTGTTTCATTTTGAAAGGGATTTCATTTCCAATTCTTGCTTGTACCTGCAACATATAGTGCCGCTTTAAATTTTTTTTTAAAAAAATTGCAAAAATGAAAAGGCGGTTGCTGCCTTCAGTGCCTAATATCTGATATGTCATCTACAAATGATATGCATATGGAAGAGTGAGGTTAGTTGGCACTATTTTCATTATTTGGTGGAAAAAAACACCAACTCAGTGCAAATGTGTAATGTGTAAAACATAAAAATACGGGATGTCAAAGTTAGGCGTAAGAAAAAACTAAAATAACGACTTTATTCAACTATTCATTTTCTTCCATGTGGGCCTCTGACGTGAGTTCACGAGAGCGCCACGACACATGTGCGAGAACTGAGAAGATGATGCAGATGGGTCTCGATGTAGTGTTTAAAATGGTTCTAAAGTGTGTATTCCCTGGATGTCCTAATCGTGAGAAACCAACGAGAAAACGTAGAAGTGCCTTACCAATGCCGCAAAATGAATGGCTTACCTTTCACACTTTCCCATCAAATGGGATTTTCGACAGCACTTGATCCAGTAATACTAACACTTTCTCTACTATTCTATTCTATTCTGTTCTATAATAATAAAAATAATAAAAATAAATAATAATAATAATTTACTGCGTTAGATTAAACTGGGAAGGGTCATAGCACTTGCATATTGTTGTCCTACTGTTAGTTTAAATACTTCTATTGTTCTCATTTGTTAGTCGCTTTGGATAAAAGCGTCTGCTAAATGAATACATGAAATGTAAATGTAAATGTAAATGTAAATGTAAATGTAAATGATCGTGAGCGTCATCTTCTCAGTTCTCGCGAATGCGCCGTCAGAGGCCCACACAGAAGAAAATGAATAGTTGAATAGAGTTTTTTTTTTTTTTTTTTTTTTTCACAAAACGTATTCTCGTCACTTGATAAACTTAAGGTTGAGCCACTGTAGTCACTTGGACTATTTTAAACATTGTCTTTACTTACTTTTCTGGGCTGGCAGATATCAGTTACCTAGCAGCCTATGAAGGAGTGATCCAGCTCTCAGATTTCATCAAAAATATCTTAATTTGTGTTCCGAAGATGAACGAAAGTCTTATGGGGTTGGAACAACATGAGGGTGAGTAATTACTGACAGAATTTTCATTTCTGGGTGAACTAACCCTTTAAAAAAGTATGTTCTATATAGTACGAATGTGTGTAGAATGAATAATATTCGGACGCATTACTTCCGCCGTGCTTTTACTGTCATGTGACCTATACCAGCATCAGTTGTTTGCTTCACTGACATTGATAAATCCTCCCCGTGGCCTCATGGGATATTAAAGTGTCCATCGTATGCAAACTTCAGAATCTCGTTAGAAGTAGTAGGTCATCCTACTGTTTTTCGTACATTCCCTGGAGTCCTTCACGAAGGGCCCTTCCACATGGTTGTTAGCGAAGGGTACATGCGATGGTCACCTTTAAGGAAGAAATTTTATCATGAATACTCGTGATTCATTTTAAAGCTAGATGACGCGAGAGTTCGAGTTAAACGGAGCAATTCAAGTAGTTTTGATTTGTTCATGATATATTTCACACATTTTTGTCATGTTATGTTTAAATAAGTTTCATAGGTAAGAAATGTGTTAGGTAATGCAGGGTTCAAAGATGAGACAGCAAATTTTAAAGTTGAGAACAGAGAAATACACTCTCACACACATAGGCCTATATAACAAAAACGTTTATATAAAATGTATATTTATTTGCAATAGTTATGCTAACAGAAATAATAATACATTTCTGTTGTAAGAACAGCTATTCAGCTTATGGACACCGTGCTGCGATGTCAAGGGAACATCCCAGGTGAATATAATGAGGAAATTACGTTGTATTTCATTGCTCCCTTTGCCAAGTGCTTTCCTACATAATGGCTACATAATGGCACGCAAGTGTCCTGCTCACTCCAAAGTCCCCACTTCAAGGGCTCTTCCCTTTGAAGGGAGTCACTTTATTAGATACACAACTGCTCGTTAAGGCAAATATCTAATCAGCCAATCATATGGCAGCAACTCAATACATTTAGGCATGTAGAATGGTCAAGAAAGACAACAGTAACTCAAATAACCACTCGTTACAATATGCAGAAGAGCATCTCTGAACACACGTCCAAACTTGAAGCAGATCAAGACTACAGCAGCAGAAGACACACTGGAGCCACTCCTGTCAGCTAACAACAGGAAACTGAGGCTACAATTCACAAAGGCTTACAGAAATTGGACAATAGAAGATTGGAAAAACATTGCCTGGTTTGATGAGTCTCGATTTCTGCTGCGACATTAGATGGTAGGGTCAGAATCTGGTGTAAACAACATGAAGCATGGATCCATCCTGCCTTGTATCAGCGGTTCAGGCTGCTGCTGGTGTAATGGTGTGGAGGATATTTTCTTTGCACACTTTGGGCCCCTTAGTACCAATTGAGCATCATTTAAACACCACAGCCTACCTGAGTATTGTTACTGACCATGTCCATCCCTTTATGACCAGTGTACCATCTTCTGATGGCTACTCCAGCAGGATAACGCACCATATCACAAAGCTCAAATCATCTCAAACTGGTTTCTTGAACATGACAATGAGTTCACTAAACTCAAATGGCCTCAGTCACCATAGAAAACCTTTGGGATGTGCTGGAACGGGAGATTCGTATCATGGACGTGCAGCCAACAAATCTGCAGCAACTGTGTGATGCTATCATGTCAATATGGACCAAAATCTCTGAGGAATGTTTCCAGCACCTTGTTGAATCAATGCCAGGAAGAATTAAGGCAGTTCTGAAGGCAAAAGGGGGTCCAACCTGATACTAGCAAGGTGAACCTAATAATATGGCCAGTGAGTGGCCAAAATATTTATCTGATATACAATTTTATGATAAATTTGATATATTCATGCTATATAATTAAGTAATTTTACTAGAACTTATAATCTGTAATAATGGTTTAATGGCTATAATAATGATTTGACTGCTATTTTAATTAGTAAATCAGTCAATCAGCCATTGAATTGCTGTCTTTTTAAGCTCTTTTTTTTTTTTTTTACACAATTGCTAGTTTAATTCATCTACTACTGAACTCATTCACTTTTTTCCCCTTGTTGTGTAACCGTGCTCATGTATAAATAAATCTATTAATGTGCTTAAATCAAAGGAATGGATGGCTTAATGGCAAGCCTGTGATGTTGAAAAGAAAAAGAAGCCCCAGGCAGAAAAACCTTATTTACCTCTTTACTTTTTTGGAGGATCGATAAGCCATTAAAGGTTTCCTACACCCTTAATAAGACATCCACTGAACTACACAGACCCTCTATATATGTATCTCAGTGCAGCACTGTTTTTATTTTCATGCCTCTAAGATCACAAAGTACTAATTTCAGCTCTGTGAATTGGTTGATGGGATGGATTCAACATCAAAGTATTAAGAGTGAAACAATTTGCCTGTGGGTCAATTCATGTTTTGTATAGCATTGCTCAAGCGCTGACTTTAGGGTTCTGTTTGGGTCCTCACCTCTTGAAAGTAAATGCAGAGTTGAGTCTTTAAGCGCAGTACTTTTTCCTTTTTCCATTCTGGACCATCATGGCCCTAAGTGGTATGCTTGAGCAAATACAAACACACACTGAATCATGTCAAGGGGCTACTTCCTTCTCTACAATTTGTACAAAAAGACTAAGATGATGTTTTGTCAAAAAGGCCACCGAATCTGACACATAACATTCAGCATCAGAAAGCAGCAAAACATATCACACTTTATACAAGGTGTCTTTACTTTGAAAAAAAATGTATGTACAATGTAGGCTACTTATGTTCATGTTGTATTGCAAAACACTCTTGCTGCTATTGAGGTGAAATGGTAAGGTTAGGACAGGTTTGGTGGTAGCCCATGGCTAGGTTTAAGGGTTGGTTATGGGTATGGAAAGGGTCAACAGTGTAATTATAGATTAAATTATATTCTTTTTTTATTTTTTTTATTTTTATATTAGTACAATGTAAAAACATGTTGGCCTATGTTTAGTCGCTAAAGACACAATATACAGCGTGACAAAAAAAATAAAAATGTCTATGTGCTCTTAATATACATACATGATATACAGTCATGATACGCACAACTTGCATAATGTTTACAAACTGGTTGTGCTGCACAACCAGTTTGTAAACATTATGCAAGTTAATGTTTGTTTCAAAATAAAAGCCTGTTTGACTGTGACACCACTGTTTAATGCTAGTTTTTATCCAACATGCACGTTGAATTACACCAGCTTAATTGCTTCATGCAGAAGTGAAATAGAGATTTCTTTCTTCCTTAGGGCTTCAGATATACCTATGTAATTTGTCGCAATTCTGTTTTCTTTCACATATGGGAAACACTATTGTGTAAAAGTTTCTTAAAATTATTAATAATATGAATGACCTGGCAGTAGCCTATCTGATGTAAAGATTAATTAATCGGAATGTGAGCTAATGTATTTTCTTTGACTGGAATGATTATAGACATCTGTTTCATTCTGCAATTGGAGGTTTATTATACGTCTCCCATCTAACGTTACAGTTCCTGCCATTATTCATAAATTTTTTTTATTTTTTTTTAAATCATAACACATTTAGGCTACATGTCATAAAATTAAATCTTGTAATATTATCATCATTCTTTTTTTTAAACCATATACGTATTTGCCGTACAAAAATAATCACATAATAAGCTTTTCATTCATTCCTTTACTAGTACAAAATAACTATCTTAATGACTTTTATTTTGATAGAAAATTGAAACCTGAAAGACAGGGGCGTTTGTTCATCACGTGTGTTTTTCTGGAGCACACAAGTTCAAGTTGACAGTAAGTTGTTCCACTTTTCCTCGTTGTTGTAAACAAGCTCTACCTGTATGAAGCCTTTCTAATTGTGTAGTATTTAGGGCGCTCAAACGTGAACTGCGTTTTTTTTATTATTTTTATGTTTACAGTCATTTATAAGACTTACTGCTGCACTGAATTACCTTTACACTCGTCACGTGACACGCTTTAGACCCATTTTCAAACGTTAACAAAATTATCATCACATAATGCATGATACATCCTTATGATCCAAGATTAATCGTACACTGTTTCAGAGACCAATCAACTCAATATCAACCAAGTCATTTGTTTGCTGCAAACGAGAACTGTTTCATTAAACTCATTGATTCCTCGCATTGTATGTCTTGTTGTTCATTCTGATAATGTATTTGGATATTTTAGTAAAAATGGGATATAAACATGACTTTTCATGGGATATAACACTTCCATTGGGATATTAAACATTAACTGTTCAATATAACTATAAAGGTAATTGTGTCTTCATCATATATTTTAGAGCATTTAGTCAAACTTAACGAACCTTATATGCTTTTTCACGTTTAGGTAATTATCGAAGAAAATGGGCCGTTTGGACGGGAAAGTTATTGTCCTTTCTGCAGCAGCACAAGGCATTGGAAAAGCCTCTGCAATAGTAACCATTCATTTTCCATCCATCACTTCCTCCTTACAGCTCTATAAGTTTGCAGCACTCTGCTTTGGCTTATTGACAGCCCTGTGTGCCACTTTGATGCGTATAATAAATGGATTTACTCTGAGGGGTTTTCAATTGCCATGTGTTTCCCTTTTGAACAAAAGCTTGTCATGCAAGGGTTGTCAGCATGGTATTTTTCAGTCTTGTCAAGTGTAGAAGCAGAATTCTTGGACATTGTAACACAATGGTAAATGTTAAACCCATCTCGAGGGTAGAATTTTTCTAGCTTTTGCAACCTGTTTTCGATTTTTACCAGCATTTTTTATTATGAAAACGCTATAATTAATCATTAAGGGGTGAAGAAAATAGCGTCTCAGATCATTTAGGCAAATTTGATCTCTGCGAGTCAATGGCACGTTATCAGCAGAGCGCTGGAGGTGGTTAAGATGCACACCTGCTAGGTGAATACATTTCCATATCAAGTGAATATTCAAATGATTATTAAATGAGAGAAAGTTTGAGGAAACACCATAGCCCCTGAGCCAGTTGGCAGATCACATGGAGGAAACGCATGCCATGGCATAAATTGTTGTCAAATGAAATCTCATTTGTAGAGTGTTATTGAAACGTTTATATGGGAAAAATGTATTGGGCTTGGCGACCGACGTCACTGCGCAGTGCATTCTGGGACGTAAACAATAGGGCACCTAATTTTCCCCATCAGCTAAAGCCGTGTCGCCCCCAACCCCAATTGCCTAAGCCCTGCTGTGTGCACTAACCCTGCTCAATATGAGCTATAAAATGCCTGCTGTCTGGTGAAATTGGTTCGATGAATTTATATCCACTGCCATGATATTGCATTACATTTGTCCATCTTATAGTAAAGAGCTTCAACCTGACTCAAAGACGTTGAGAAAGTTAACAAACATCATGTGGTTTAGTAGTAGTGTGATGAACAAGAGTCAGACCCGGACCACACACTGATTGCTCATTCATTGAAACAAAGTGCATGTTTTTATTTGTAAGGATAGAATTACCTAATGTTAATTATGCATGTTGTTGTTTATTTACTTTAACTGTAGTCTTCTTAAATGTAACAGGCTTTTGCCAAGGAAGGGGCTCAAGTCACCGCTACAGATATCAACGAGGAGAAACTTAAAGAGTTGGATGGCATTCCAGGTAACTCATTGACTAGCTATGTATTGCCACCTAGTGGGAAATGTGGTGAAAAAAAAATCTAAACATAAACAAGATCTTTAAAGGGATGGTCCACCCACAAATGACAATTCAGTTATCATTTTCTCACCCTCAAGTTGTTCCAAACCTGTATGTATTGTATTTTGAAGAATGTCGGTAACCAAACAGTTGATGGGCCCCATGAATTTTTCCCATACTATGAAAGTCAACGGGGCCCATTAACTGTTTGGTTACCCATATTCTTCTAAATATCTTCCTTTGTGTTCTACACAAGAAAGAAATTCATACAGATTTGGAACTTATTCCAATTTATTGCAATTTATTTTGGGTGAACTATCCCTTTAACTGTTATTATTTCCCAGCTATTTATTCAGTTTCTGTGAACTTCAACTGAAGACATCAACTCTAACTGACTTTTGACTCGATTCTAGACTAACAATGCAAATTTGCTCAATTATAATGACAATGATTTAAATGAACATGCCGTAAAATCTTAATGATAGGAACCCAATGCACTTGGCTTTAAATGATGGAATATGAATGTCTGTCAAAATTGTATACATCACTATGCAAAATCTAGCTCATGCTCTACCGTCTACCGTTTAAAAGTTTGGGGTTGGTAAGAATTTTAATTTTTTTTCTCATATTCTCATCAAGGCTGGATTTATTTGATCGAACATACAGGAAAAACTGTTATCTTGTGAAATATTATTACAATTTAAAATAACTGATTTAAATTGTAATATTTTCCTGTGTTGGCAAAGCTGAATCGTCAGCATCATTACTCCAGTCTCGTCACATGATCCTTCAGAAATCATTATAATATGCTGATTTGATGCTCAATAACATTTATTTTGATTAATGTTGAAAACAGTTGTGCTACTTTTTCCCCCAGGATTCTTTGATTAATAAAGTTCAAAAGAACAGCATTTATTTGAACTATAAATCTTTTGTAACATTATAAATGTCTTTACTATCTCTGTTGAATTATGTTAAGCATGTTAGTGTTTACAGAAACATTTTTAATGTTTTTTTGGTCACATTTTCACTATTAACTAACTATTAATTAGAGGACTTTTGCCTCAATAAGCTTCTAATTACTGCTTATTAATAGTTAGTAAGGTAGTTAGTTGTTAAGTTTAGGAATTGGGTAGGATTAGGATCTTTTAGCATGTCTGTATCAGACTTTTCCCCCACGAAGAGATTTCAAAGGCTAGTGGGCCTTCTAGTAGCCCCCCTTTTCATACCGCTCTGCTTTAACACATAATCCCATTATGCTGGAAACAAATTGTTTTAGTTCAAGGGTGCTTCTCCCCTCAGGCTTTTGTATGCTCTTCTGATTCCTGGAATCCTTGCTTTATTAGGTATCAAAACCAAAGTTGTTGATGTTACCAAGAAAGACCAAGTTGAGGCCCTGGCCAAGGACTTTGACCACGTGGATGTGCTCTTTAATGTAGCTGGGTTGGTATTTCTCCTTAAATCAGTGAATATATAACTTTAGCTAACATTTAAAGTCACAAAAAATGGATATTAAATGGAGTTTCTATATGTAGCCTATACTGCTTAGTTTCAGAATACACCACCCTCCAGAAACACTTTTCAGGAATGAAAAAAAAGCATGACTTTGTTTCATTTTTGGTTGAACAATTCCTTTTAGAGTGCATAAAGGGTCTCATTCTTCTTTCTTTCACACAGTTTTGTCCATCACGGCTCAATACTGGAATGTGAGGAATCAGACTGGGATTTCACCATGAACGTGAATGTTCGAAGCATGTACCTGATGATCAAGGCCTTCCTTCCTAAGGTCATCTTATCCTCCTCCTCTCTAGGATTAGACCAGAACACATGCTAGCTCCTACATTTAGACCTTAGACCTTCACATTTAGAGATTATTTTTTCATCCCCAACTCTTTTGGTTAAGAGTACAAAGCCGACCCATAAACATGCGGTTAACTACTTAATCCCTCTGACGGCATAAATGTGCGCAAACATTGTTCCTTTGTTGATGAAATATAAATGTCTGTCAAATTCTATGTCACATGATCCTTCAGAAATCATTCTAATATGCTGAATTGGTGTTCAAGAAACATTTACTATGATTAGGTGAGTTCACACCATGTAGGAATTACCCTAATTGCGAGATTCCGAATTGTAAAAAGCAACACGTAGAACTTGTGAACTCGTAATTTTCTAAGAGCTTCGACTTGTACAACATGACCTCTGTACAGATTCATTTTGGCATTGATAAGCACTGACATAGAAACGCATAATTCCGAGAACGTGAACGGCTCCGAGTTGAACGTCACATGTTATCATCTCGTAATTACGGTAATTCCAACATAGTGTGAACGTACCTATTATCACTGTTGAAAACTGCTTAATTTTTTGTGGAAACCCTGATGCATTTTTTGAAGATACTTTGATAAATAGGAAGTTCAAAAGAACAATTATTTGAAATACAAATATTTTATAATATTATAACATTACCATTATAACATAGTAAATAACACATTAACATTATAACACTGTTTTTTTCTGTCACTGTTGTTCAAATGAATGCATCCGTGCTGAATTAAAATATTAAATTCTTTAATAAACATTTATTGACCTTTGGACAGTAATGTATATCATCTGTTCTGCATGAACACAATAATCCTGTCATCTGATTTGAAGAATGTTACTTTAACCAGTCAGCCAATTTAAACTAAATTCCCCTTATCCTTCTCCATATAGATGCTGGCTCGTAAATCTGGTAATATCATCAATATGGCATCTGTGGCATCTAGTATCAAAGGTAAATATATTCTGTCGCAACCCATTTGCATTTTGATGCTGAATTATAAATGGGCTGCTGTTACACATCATGTTGTATATCGAGGTTTGGCCATTTGCTCTTAAAGGGATAGTTCACTTTGAAATTAATTTTTGGTATGTTTTAGCTTACCTCAAGGGCATCCAAGATGTAGGTGTCTTTTTTTCCGCAGTAGTTTCAATTTTGATATTTTTAGGTCAAACCGTTCTTGTCTGTCAGTCATATAATGCAGGTCTATGGTCACTGTCTCAAAGAGCATGCACAGAGTCCAAATTAAAACAATTCCCCGTCGTCCAAATTAAACAATTCCCCATCGTAAGTACACATTGATGGCCTAAGACACGAAACGAGCGGTTTGTGTGAGAAAACGAACAGTATTTATATCGTTTTTACCACTTATACGCAGCCATGTCCAAGTGATCTGATCTGACGTGTACGCAGACTGGTGCATAGATATATACACACTAGATGTCGCCTTGTCTACGGCAGTTCATTGGAACGAATGTCTTTAAGGCGACATCTAGTGTATATATCTATGCACCAGTATGCAACGATATAAATACTGTTCGTTTTCTCACACAAACCGCTCGTTTCGTGTCTTAGGCCATCAATGTGTATTTATGATGGGGAATTGTTTAATTTGGACGACGGGGAATTGTTTTAATTTGGACTCTGTGCATGCTCTTTGAGACAGTGACCATAGACCTGCATTATATGACTGACAGACAAGAACGGTTTGACCTAAAAATATCAAAATTGAAACTACTGCGGAAAAAAAGACACCTACATCTTGGATGCCCTTGAGGTAAGCTAAAATATACCAAAAATTAATTTCAAAGTGAACTATCCCTTTAATTACATGTGATGATTGACATTGTTCCATGTTGCTCTTGGCATATTATTTTAGCCCCATTATCTGTAGTTTGGCTGATGTATGGATAAATGCCAGGTCAAGTGAAGTTTGCCCTCCTAATTGCTCATCCTTAATTGCATGTCCAGGAGTTGCTAACAGATGTGTCTACAGCACATCTAAAGCTGCCGTCATTGGACTGACCAAATCAGTGGCAGCTGATTTCCTGGAGCAAGGGATCCGCTGCAATTGTGTCTGCCCTGGTAAGCTTCTTTATTGATTGTTTTCCTCTGTTGAGTCCCTATGTACCTAATGATTAAATTAGTCATTTTGCTTCTTTTGAACTTTACAGGAACTGTAGATACGCCATCTTTACGTGGGAGAATTCAGGCTAGACCTGATCCAGAGCAGGTACTGCTTCCGCATTACAAATACATTGTGCTACACAGCCAAGTGACACAGTAATCTAAAGCTGTTTTCGTAATTTTCAAATGATAATTTTTTTTTTTTTTTTTACAAATGCAAAACTCAGTTTTTATTGTGAGAGCTCTCAGGAAAGATGGATAACAGCCAGCTGAAGCACAGCCAGAGACGTTTCACACATGAAACATGGCAGTTACTCCTTATCAGTCGGACGTCGGTGAGCGTCTTTCAGGCTAGTTTTTGGGGTGTGTTCCTCACGCCGGCGACAGTCCACCAGATTCAGCATGTAAAATCAGTGTCGGGCCATCGGTGAGAGAGATCGCTCTGATTGGCTGTTCAGTTTTGCAAACGAGTCAGTGCACGAGAATAAAAGCGAAAGTGATGAAAGTGAAATGAGTTACTTTGGTTTTTCAGTGGCTTTACATAGGTTGTAATTTTTACATTAAACACACACAATCTGTGTATATGCATATATATATATATATATATATATATATATATATATATATATGCATGAGTAAATGTAAAAATATTGGGCTGTAAAAATGCTAAACATTTTCCACCATGAATTTGAATTCTGGTGGAACAACGGTCAGCAGAATAACATGACACATCTGCTCTTTGCAAACCTCTGAGAATTATTGTGTTTGTGCATTTACAATGCCTCTCTGAAAATAATTTTCTTTTTCATATTTTTGGGCATTAGCACCTGAACAATGAAGGCCCTTACAATACAATAGAGTTTTTTGCCTGACTGAATACAAAAATAATTTTTTACATAAACAGTAAAACACTTAACCAACAGCCATGCAAACCATATAAACTCACAGTTCAGTCTGTCAGTCTCTTTGTTATACAGTTCCTTTCTTTCACCTCTCAGGCTTTTAAAGACTTTATGGCCCGACAGAAGACTGGTAGAATGTGCACGGCAGAGGAAGTGGCACATCTGTGTGTGTACCTGGCCTCAGATGAGGTGAGTATTTGACCATTGTACTCTCTTCTTTTCTATGATATCATTTTAAGACACAACATTTGGTACTGATGTTGTTTTTTACTGTTCACTTGAATATTTATATGGCTTTTTACCCATATTATGCATGCTTTCAAGTTTAAAAATAATTGTTATTCCTGCAGTCTGCCTACGTAACAGGAACAGAGGCCATCATTGATGGAGGATGGAGACTCTGAGGATGTTTTATCACTGGCCAGATCTAAAAAAGTTAATGCTGCTTTGGGCTCTTCCTGAGTCCTGTAAATCCATGTCTTGATTGCATTTAATATGTATTGAATTATTCTTAGCCATTGACTTTAAAAAGCTTGCAGTTTATAAACTACAAATTATGTGATATTACACCCCTGTATTTCGTATTTCTATTAATGGGTCGTGTTACTATATTGGATTTCAAGCTCACTTATTGCCGAACATGTCATCTAATTTTCAGCTTTGTTTAAAAATGAATTGCTTGGTTAAAAAAATTATAATATGCCAAATGTAATTAAATTATTTTGTCAATTACTATCTTCTTTTAGAATTTTTAAACAATCAAAGTTAAGAATTGTAAACCATGTTTTGTGTGTGTGTGTTTTTTCCACCTTTTTTTTTTTTAAACTGAAACCCATAATTAAAAACAATTAGTAATTTAAAAGAATAATCTTTGAAACTCTTAGGCCTGGTTTTACAGACAGGGCTTAGATTAAGACAGGATTAGGCCCAGTTCATTTAGGGCAGTTAAGTAGCTTTTATAAACATGCCTTAGAAAAAAAAAAGAAAACCTTTCTGGTGTTCATTTTGAGACGAAACAATGGCACTAACATATTTTAAGATGTCAAGGAAAGTTGCTTTCAGTTAAAACAGCTCAAACATGCATTTTAGTCTGGGACTAGCTTGTCTGTGAAACCGGCCATTGGTGTTTTTTTATTTATTATTAATCCCCTAGTTTTAGTTTTATTATATGTGGCATTTATATATGTTCAGAATGAACCATATAAATAATTAAACATCGTGGATGCCGCATGATTAGGGGATCATAAACAGAAGTCTCTTGACGACGGCTTGTGATTGGTCCGTTGCTGTCAAATCTAGCCAATCATGCTGCGCAGGAGACGGGACTTGTCAGAAAAGGGGTTGTGAAGATAGCCCGATTGGACCATTTTATTTCTTTGGGTTGGACGAACGGTATAACAACACATTCCATCTGTCACTCACACTTCCGGATGCCTCTACCGGGTAAAAGATTAACCTTATTAAATGTATCCACGCATTTAACGTTCAAGCGCGAGCGCGTATATTTTCAGTATCATTTGTTTTTGTATGTATAGACCTCAGCACATGCCGGTTAATCACTTGAAGACGTCAAACTTACAGACACTTCAGCATGAGATTTTGTTCCATTTCATGTCAGTCAACTGATTTATTTTTGATCGCAACAATTATAATCATCACATAGGAAAATACAATGTCTCTATCACGCAAAACAATGACTTTAGTCATGAACGAGGAACGAGGGGGAATAAATATTACACTATAGTCGATTAGTTTGTAAATGGACTAAAAACGTTGTAATGTCAGTGATGTTCAGTGAGTGGTTTACTACAGTCTTATAAACAGAGACCATATGCCACGCGCTCTTCAGTCTGATAAACCACCATATGGCCCAGGCGTCGCGTTTAGTCCTGTTTCAATCCGATTAACTTGTTGAACAAACCAGTCGCTTTTCCCTCCGAGTACTCGGGCTGTTTCCTCATTGATTACACCTTAGCGGGCTTTATCGATAAGTTGATGTAGTAACAGCTATTTATATTTACACAGGTGAAGTTTTAATAAACAGGAGCCGGTCTTGAGCACGTGCAATGGCTGGAAGACCCGAGCGAAGATAGAGCAGAAGTGTAGTGCCATGGAGGATGCCCAGTCCAGACCTCTTTCAGCTCACTCCACATACTCACAGAGGACTGAGGATGCAGCCTCCGCCCTGGGAAATCATGCTGAAGTAGGTTATTACTCAGACTTCCCCACTTTATGCTGCTTTTTTGGGGTCTATTTTGCTGTAAAATTGGTTCTATGGAATGGGACAGTTGCCTTTATTGTTGTTATCTTGCCGAGATGTTATGTATCCTCACAGCTGATCTCAAGACTTAAGGGACAATATGAAAGATTTAATACTTTTTAATAACCTTAATTTAGATAATTAACAAACATTTTAGTGCTTTAGATCAGTAGTTCATGTACATTCAAATATGAATAAGAAAATACAGTGAGTGTATTGACAATATATTATTCTATATTCCATTCTAGTTGTTTGATTGACTGGAAAAATTATTACAAAAAAATAACATTGCCATTTTTAAGTATTTTGGTATGTTCCCCTTTAATAACAGCAGTCAAGCAAAAATAATGTATTTTTATATGAACTGTTTTCATTTTATATCTTTCCCCCCCCAAAATCCTTTGTTTAAATCCAGGTTTACGTCACTATGAAATCAAAATGGACAGTTCTTATTTTTTATGGAAAAATGCAGTATTTATTACTAATGACTACAACTCGTACCCTCGTAATCTAATCAAAATAACTTCCCCTTCCACATTCAAATGACATCTTTTCGGTAACACTTTATTTTAAGGTGATGTACACGTTACTACATGTACTCACTATAGTAATAACAGTAAATTATGCGTAATTACAAGTACCTAACCCTAAACCAAACCCTAAACGTAACTCTATAGTAAGAACATGTAGTTAATTAATATTACTCAGTACTTATTTGAGTAAGTACAATGTAACTACATCTTCTTAAAATAAAGTGTAACCATCTCTTCTCTTCTCTGATGACGTGTTTACGACAATGCAATCAAATCTCGATGGACAAAATCAAGTCCCGCCCCTACATTTTTTCTTCGAGTTTGAGAAGCCGTTCACTCGGATATACGTCACAATAGGGAAAGAAAGACTATCACAACTTCCGTTTCTTGCCGACTTTAAATTAAAACAATAGATGTGGTCTCAGACTTTTCTATTCTATATTCTGGATTGGTTAAAATATCTGCAAATTTAGATTTTGCTACTAAGATCACTGCTTCTCTTTTCACTCTTCATTTTCTCTTACAGCATCACCTTATTGTCAGTCAGACAGTCCTTGTGGTTCCGAAGCGCTCGGAGAGCCCCAATCTGAGTATGACTGAGGAGACGACGTATGTCCCACGACCGGTGTCTTCAGTTGACGCTTACACCAACACAGACCCTCCGTACGAATGCTGCCCTTGGTTGCGCAGACTATGCCCGTGCCCACCCAGAGGCCTGCTGGCTGCAGTTATCACCAAAGGTTAGAACAGAGTCTATAATCTTCCAAAACCTGATGGTAGAGATTGCATGTGCACTACACTGTAAAAAAAAAAGTTGCTGCCTTCAATTAAGTACAATCAAAATGGATGTTTAAGTCATTTTAACTTAAATTACATTAAACTGATTTAAAAAAATGAGTTGAATCTTGTATAAAAAAAAAGTTGAAAATTGCTTAACTTATTTTGATGAGTTAAAGCAATGTAGAAACATATGTTGTCATAACTTATTGATCAAATCACTTTTTTTTTACATTGTACCATTCAAAAATGTTGGGGTCGGTAAGATAAAAAAAAATATATATTTTTTAAAGTCTTGTAAATTCTATATGCTCACCAAGACTACATTTAATTGATCAAATGTAACTTTCCATTTATTACTTAAAGCACACTTTAAGTTCTTCAATACCACCACAAAAACTACTAGCCTAACTAATAAGGTTATTAAAGACAAGTGAACAGTCATTTAAAAAAAAAAAATCAAATACACTAATTTCAAGCATAGATAAATATAATATAACAAAGTTACAAATAAAGTGAGATTACAGAAATGTGATAATTAGGCCTAAATGTAAAATAACACTATAATGTTCACTGTATAAATGAAATATAGATTCATCTTTGTTAAAGCTGTGTTTTGTTGTTTGATTTCCGTATTGTTCTAAATATAAGACGACCCTGATTATAAGACGACGATGCACCTTTTGGAAAAAGGCTTTTTGATTAAAAAAAATATGCTTTTATTTGAAAGTTCATTTTCATACTGCATATTTTTCATATTACATTTTTTGTTTTGAAACTATGGTAAATACTGGTAAAATTGACTAATGATCACATTTAAAAATAAACACTTTTTGGCTTACCATAAAACTAAGCTGTAGGCTAGCCTGCCAAAATTGTATTAACAGTAGAAGTGAAATCTTATTAGTTTTGAAATCAGGGTACCGTCTTACATTTTAAAATCATATCCGGGGGAAGTCTGGTCCCTTCAGCGAGGCACGCAAACATGACAGTCACACGACTCTTAGACGGTAAGCTTTTCTTTGACTGTTTGTTTGTGTTCTTTATGCGCTCGCGATCTTCTAACATGACACTCTGACACACCATATTTCTTGGCACACTCGTTTTACATGTATTTGGCGCCACTTATAGTTGCGGGTCTATTATTGACATACAATTCTAAACCCTGAATATAAGACAACCGTGGTTTTTCAGATGTATTTGTAAGAAAAAAATGTGTCTTATATTCGGAAAAATACGGTAACATACATTAATGACAGCAGCAGGTATTTATAGGTTGCTGTCACTTTAAGAGCGAATGTACGGATCCAATATAATGATACACATTCGATTTATTTCTCAACCGTTTCACTTAAGACTTTACCGACTGTTTACGACAATACTTGCCGAGGGGGTTATTTTGAGACCATTTTTCGTGTATGTGTCCGTTCAGAGATGCGAAAGAGTAATCAATTCGCTGTTCTGAAACGCGCCTCTTTGTGTGTGCGCGCTTCGGGTGTGTGTGCGGCTATGCTCACAGATAACAGCGCACGAGTACTGAATTGATGGTTAAACCGTGATGGCCTGGTCCGTACGGATCACGGATCAACTACGATCAGTTTAACCCCTACTTTTGATTAACGTAAAGCATCCTTGCTGAATAAAAGTAGTAATTTCTTGAAAAAAAAATCTTACTGACCCCAAACTTTTGAACAGTGGTGTATGGTAGATAAAAATGTATTATGTTTACTAAGCTATCTGCTGGAAGATTGAACCCAATATCTGTTTGTTCTTGCAGTGACCATGGCCGCAGTGCTCTTTGGGGTGGTGTGGTCCATTACAGAGAAGGAATGTCTCCCGGGCGGAAACCTCTTTGGCATCGTGACCTTGTTTATTTGTTCCGTAGCCGGGGGAAAGCTGTTTGGACGCATACACTTGCCGAACCTGCCACCTTTACCTCCCCTTCTTGGTATGAGCAATTTCTTAACATATTGCGGGGGAAAAATTGCAATTGCACAGACTGTAAAGTTTTTGACCGCATCTTAAGAAAATAATGTCTATCTTAGGGATGGAAATTTAACCCCTTGCATACTTCACAGCATATACTATATACTACCTGTTATTTTTATAAATATGTCCATCACAATATTTCCGTAGTGAATAAAAAAAAAAAGAGTCTTTCTGATGCTTACTTGGATAAGAACCTTAATTCTGAATTTCTACCTCATCATCATCTACTTATTTGAAAGTTAACATGTACAAGTATGGGGTCTGTAAAAATGTATTACATTTTTTAAGAAATTACACTTTTAATCAGCAGGGATCTACTATTTTGATCAAAAGTGACAGTAAAGACATTTATAATGTTACAAAAGATTTCTGTTTCAAATTAATGCTGTTCTTTTGAACTTTCTATTTATCAAAAAATAGATTGTAGACCTAAATTGTAGATTCCACAAAAATATTGAGCATCACAACTGTTTTAAACATTGATAATAATAAAGAATATTTCTTGAGCACCAAATCATGTGACACTAGTTATGTTTCCATCCACCTATTTCATGCATTTCATTTCATGAATTTTGGGTTATCGCATAAAAAAAATGCTGGATGGAAATGTGCATTAATTCTATAAATACGCATAAAAACATATCTGTGCTCAGTTGAGGTGGATAACTCTTTGGTCTCAATAAGAAGACATGCGCATAAACTACGATGGAAACACATTTACTGAATAAATCCCTCAACGTGCAAAAACAAACAAACTCTGGACTAACCAGCTGATTAATTGAATTTGCACAGCATCTCAAAAGTTGGTTTTGTTTTGTTATTCTGAAACACCTGAGCCAAAGTCTGTTATCAAAATAGTTGGGTATCATTATCTCCCTGTCTCACACAATTGCGATCCCAAGCATCAGGCATCCGCCTCCGAATGCAAGATAACATGACCATGTCTGTGCGTCTGTGCAAGTAATTTATAATGTACAAAAAAAGAGCCACAGTTTCTTCCTCGTTTGCAGGAACTTCTAATTTTATTACAGATATTTTGCGCTTATGTCCCAGAATGTGACAATTTTGTTCACTCAAACACATGGGATTGAAACAGTGCTTTATTCACAAATTTTCTAATGCGATATTCCAATTTTGCTCACAACTTTGGATGGAATTAGCTCCTGAAGACTGGAGTAATTTTTTTTTTAATATATATATATTTCACAATATTACTGATATTTTTCTTTATCTTTGTTAAAAACAGAGTGTAGCCTCGATGGGTATAAGAGTTTTTTTTTTTTACTCTACATGCTCTACAGACCCCACACTTTTCAACGGTAGTGTATAATTTAATTTTCCCCACAGCTCAAAGATAAACAGACTGTGTTATTCTTTTTTCCTGTATTGACAAAGTCGTCAGATTCAGTTTCAGTGTTATGAATAACTATGGGATTTCTGTTTGTGTTATTTCACTCTGTGTGTGTCCGCAGGCATGCTGCTGGCAGGCTTTATCCTCAGAAACATCCCTGTGGTGACAGATGCTGTTTACATTGATGTAAGATGGTCCGCTTCTATGAGGAACATCGCCCTGGGTGTCATTCTGGTCAAGGCTGGTTTGCAGTTAGACGGCAAGGTATGAAACTGCATCAGCCCGAGAAGATTTGCCTTCAAACTCTTTCAAAGTTCAGCCAACTCAATTGTTTTTTGATATCCATTTCAATCCCATATGACTTTTCATTTAATGAAGGTTGTACAGTAAGAAAAATTGGTTTCACTAAATTGTTTTGTACTAACAATACTTTTATGTGTGCTTCAGGCTCTGAAGAAGCTGAAAGCTGTGTGTTTACGTTTGTCCATGTTCCCTCTCACCTGCGAGGCAACCACTATGGCTGTGCTCTCCTATTTAATACTGGGACTTCCATGGATCTGGGGCTTTATTTTAGGGTAAACCGCTGTTTCTGATAAGATAAGAACCTCTGAAAGGTTTGCTGCTACCAACTCAATAGCTCTGCTTTTCTGCTCTGTAGGTTTGTTCTCGGGGCTGTTTCTCCTGCTGTTGTGGTTCCGTCCATGCTGCTTCTGCATAAGGAAGGGTACGGTTTAGAGCAGGGTATACCTACTCTTCTCATGGCAGCATGCAGCATTGATGACATCATTGCCATTACCTGCTTCACCACCTGCCTGGGCATAGCTTTCGCCACAGGTACGCCAAAAGACTAAATGTAACAAATACGTAGGATATTCCAAAATAAAATAAAATAAAATAAAATAAAATAAAATAAAATAAAATAAAATAAAATAAAATAAAATAAAATAAAATAAAATAAAATAAAATAAAATAAAATAAAATAAAATAAAATAAAATAAAATAAAAAAAAAAAGTTTAGAATAGATGACATTGTGCTACATTCTAAAAAATACTTTGTATTTACACCACTATTCAAAAGTTTGGGGTTGGTATTAAATAGTTTTGAAAGAAAAGTCTCTTATGCTCACCAAGGCTGTTTTTATTTAATCAAAAACACAGTAAAACAGTCCAAAAAAAAAAAAGTAATTTATTCCTGTGCTGGCAAAGCTGAATTTTCAGGAGACAGAGTCACATGATCCTTCAGAAATTATTCTAATATGCTGATTTGGTGATCGGGAAACATTTATTCTTCTTTTTTTCTATGCATGAGTATTTTTTAAACATTTTTTAGGAAACCATGTTACTTTTTTTTCAAGAGTGTTTGGAGAGTAGAAAGATGAAATGAACAGCATTTATTTAGAAAAATCTTTTCAAACAGTAATGTCTTTGCTGTCACTTTTGAACAATTTAATGCATTCAAATATGACTTTTAATAGTATATGTATAAGAATTTGTACATTTTGGGTATTAACGCATACAAATTTAAATGTTTCTGAATATGTTTTTTAGATACTTCTTTGATAGTGTCCTTTCTTAAGGGCTGTGTTTGAAATCGCCCATTATACCCTCATTCACTATTCCCTACATTAGTCCACTGATATAGTTCACTTAAAGGAGTGAACGAAAACAAGTGAGCAAATTGGGCCACTGAGTGCGCCGAAAGGGCTGCTGCTTTTGCGAAGTTTGTGCTTGCTGTTTAATAATAATTCGAAACTGGGCAAACTGCAGCTCCAGTAGTGATGAAAAGATCATGGTAACTATGCATAAATCTTTATTAAACAATATAATAATCAGTTATGCAGGTATTTATACCTGTTTGATATTATGCTGTACCCACTTTGGACCAGTGGTTTGGACAATAGATGGATGATTCAGCTGCTGGCACCATCTTCTGGCGAGACGCAGGAATTCATTTTACGTGACTCTCACAGTGCATTCTCTAGCCATTGAGCGTACATCAGTTGTACACTTGTTTTTCAGGTGCATTGTAGGATTGAATGAGTGCACTCGATAACATCCACTATGGTTTCGGACACCACTACAAATGTCTGTTCCCTAAAAAAAAAAAAAGCCCTATTTAAAGGGATAGTTCACTTTGAAATTCATTTTTGGTATGTTTTAGCTTACCTCAAGGGCATCCGAGATGTAGGTGTCTTTTTTTCCGCGGTAGTTTCAATTTTGATATTTTTAGGTCAAACCGTTCTTGTCTGTCAGTCATATAATGCAGGTCTATGGTCACGGTCTCAAAACACAAGCACAGAGTCCAAATTAAAACAATTCCCCGTCATCCAAATTAAACAATTCCCCATCGTAAGTACACATTGATGGCCTGAGACACGAAACGAGCGGTTTGTGTGAGAAAACGAACAGTATTTATATCGTTTTTACCTCTTATACGCAGACATGTCCGAGTGATCTGATCTGACGTGTACGCAGACTGGTGCATAGATATATACACTAGATGTCACCTTAAAGACATTCGTTCCAATGAACTGCCGTAGACAAAGCGACATCTAGTGTATATATATCTATGCACCAGTCTGCGTACACGTCACACACCAGGATGCGCGAGCGCCCTCAGATCACTTGGACGTGGCTGCGTATAAGAGCTAAAAACTATATAAATACTGTTCGTTTTCTCACACAAACCGCTCGTTTCGTGTCTCAGGCCATCAATGTGTACTTACGATGGGGAATTGTTTAATTTGGACGACGGGGAATTGTTTTAATTTGGACTCTGTGCTTGTGTTTTGAGACCGTGACCATAGACCTGCATTATATGACTGACAGACAAGAACGGTTTGACCTAAAAATATCAAAATTGAAACTACCGCGGAAAAAAAGACACCTACATCTTGGATGCCCTTGAGGTAAGCTAAAACATACCAAAAATGAATTTCAAAGTGAACTATCCCTTTAAGGGTATAGGTGGCGATTTTGAACTCAGCCCAGGTTTTATGGATTTCTTTGTTGTTAGAGGTCCAGTTTATATTAGTGCTCTCTGTTGCCCTCTGCAGGCGCCGTGTGGTTAAATGTGCTGAGAGGACCACTGGAGGTGTTAGGTGGTGCGGTCACTGGTGTGGCCTTAGGGTACTTTCTACGTTACTTCCCCAGCAGAGACCAGGTATGTGAGCAGCAACTTTTATGATTATGAAGGTCATGTTGAATTCAAAAACTGATGTGGAGTTGATGTTGTCAGAGGTAACAGGTTTCCTGATTGTTGATGATTTGTGTATTTTATCTTTCCACATAGGGAAACCTTGCGCTGAAACGTTCGTTTCTGGTGTTGGGGCTGTCTGTGTTTGCATTGTTTGGCAGTAATGTGGCTGGGATTCCTGGCGCAGGAGGTCTTTGTACACTGGTGCTGGCGTTTGTGGCTGGAATAGGCTGGGGAAAAAATAAGGTCTGAATCTCTTCTCCCAAACACACAATTTTTACTAAAATATCAAAAATAGTTGTGAAAGAGAAGAGAGTTTTGCTTACTTTCTTTCTAATTCACATATTTATACACACTCACATTTTTTCGCAACAACAAAGTAATAGAATTAAAAAAATATAAGAGTGTGACAACACGTTTTCTAAGATCACATGTTTGATTTCTCTGTGTATGTGTGTTTCAGGCACTTGTGGAGGAGGTGGTGGAAAGGTTTTGGCATGTGTTCCAGCCTCTTCTCTTTGGTCTCATTGGTGCTGAGATTGTTATTAGTACTTTGGAGGTCACGACTGTGTGTGAGTGTTGTTTTAGTAACAGAGCTGATTGGGAAACACTCGAAAGGGCTTTTCACACTTGAAGTAGTTAAAGGGATAGTTCACCAAAAAAATGAAAAATCTGTCATCCTTTTCTCAACCTCAAGTTGTTCAAAACCTGTGTGAAGTCCATAGTTATTTTTTTTCATCAACTGTTTGATTACCCATATTCTTTAAAATATCTTCTTTTGTGTTCAGCAGAAGAAAAAAATTCATACAGGTTTGGAACAACTTAAGGGTGAGTAAATGATGACAGAATTTTATTTTTTGTGTGAACTATCCCTTTAACCCTGGGTCATTTGAAACCCCAGGTAAACAGAATCCTGGGTTATCCTGCTTAACACTTCACGTTGCTCATAAATTACCTGGGGTTAACAATTAATCCTGGGTATTGATAAATGAACGTTTCACACTATATATTCCTAAACTCTGGGTTAACATTCTTATTTACATATTTATGGTGACAGTGTCATTGATTGGACGAACACAGCATGTGACTTGTTTATATAAAAGCTCTAGCATTGCCCATCATCATATTATACAACGCCGACTGTACTATCATGTTTTTCCAGAATTTTTCCTTACTTATAAAGTCAACTTATACTTCTTCTCTCCAGTTTGCACCTTTTCCATGACCATTTAACATTTTTCCTTCAAATGCTGAAACTGCTTTTTATACAACACGCAGTGTGTCTGTGACAGTCCAAAGCATGTGAATATAAGGCACACGATTGGTTGACGGTTGCTAAGCATTTAGCCGTAACATTCTACCACTGCACACATTTGGCACCCCATGCGGGGTTATCAGCGCAAAAGCAGTGCTAAACCAGCTCTGGAGCAGGGATTCATATCCATGGGTAAAAAGAGCAGAGAACACCGCTTCTAAATTACAAGTGTGAAATATTCCATTATACAGGGTTAAAAGCGGGACTTAGACTGATGATAACCCGGGATTAAGCGCAGTGTGAAAAGCCCTAAAGTAACTGGGATGTAAGCAGTGTGCACATTTGCTACACTGAATGTGTAATGTTACAAACATGCCATTGATCTTCTCTAATGTAATATGTCCTCAGTTCTTGGTATAGCAGCTCTGCTCATCGCACTCACGGTACGGCTGCTCATCACATTTGTTTCGGTACTGCGAGCTGGCTTTAACCTGAAAGAGAAAGTCTTTATTGCTCTAGCCTGGATGCCGAAAGCCACAGTACAGGTAAAATTGCCTAGTATAACAAATAGACCTTCTATTTTACTTTTGTTTTATTGTCTTTATCCTGCACCCATTCCTTCTGTTTCTTTGGACAAGAGTGAGCTAAATGATAAATAAAAATGAAATGCATTTGTAAGTTCCTAACAGAGCAATCCCGTTATGTCATTGGTTTCAGGCTGCTATAGGCTCTACAGCTCTAGACATGGCACGCTCCAAGAATGACCTTGAGCTGCAGAGGTACGGCATGGATGTCCTCACTGTGGCTGTGCTGTCCATTCTCATCACTGCTCCTATTGGAGCGCTCATCATCAGCCTGCTCGGCCCTCGACTCCTGCAGAAACCAAAGAACCCTGAGTGGGGTGAGATATTTGTACACACACACACAGACACATTGGCCACTTTATTAGGCACAACTGTTCAACTGCTCGTAAAGGCAAATACCTAATCAGCCAATCACATGGAAGCAACTCAATGCATTTAGGCATGTAGACATAGTCAAGACAATCTGCTGAAGTTTAAACTGAGCATCAGAATAGGAAAGGTGGCATGGTTGATTTATGGTGATTTAAGTGACTTTGAACGTGGCGTGGTTGTGGGTGCCAGACGGACTGGTTTGAGTATTTTCAGAAACTGCTGATCTACTTGGATTTTCATGCACACCACATCTCTAGGGTTTACAGAGAATGGTCTGAAAATGAGAAAATATCCAGTGAGATGGCAGTTCTGTGGGCGAAAATGTTTTGTTGATGCCAGATGTCAGAGGAGAATGGCCAGACTGGTTCGAGCTGGTAGAAAGACAACAGTAACTCAAATAACCACACTGGAGCCACTTCTGTCAGCTAACAACAGGAAACTGAGGCTACAAGTCACATGGGCTCACCAAAATTGGAAAAACATTGCCTGGTCTGATGAGTCTCGATTTCTGCTGCGACACGAGATGGTAGGGTCAGAATCTGGTGTAAACAACATGAAGCATGGATCCATCCTGCCTTGTATCAGTGGTTTAGGCTGCTGCTTGTGTAATGGTGTGGAGGTTATTTTCTTTGCACACTTTGGGCCCCTTAGTACCAATTGAACAATGTTTAAACACCACAGCCTACCTGAGTATTGTTGCTGACCATGTCCATCCCTTTATGACCAGTGCACCATCTTCTGATGGATACTCCAGCAGGATAACGCACCATATCACAAAGCTCAAATCCTCTCAAACTGGTTTCTTGAACATGACAATGAGTTCATGATACTCAAATGGCCTCCACGGTCACCAGATCTCAATCCAATAGAGCAGCTTTGGGATGTGCTGGAATGGGAGATTCACATCATGAATGTACAGCCATTAAATTTGCAGCAAATGCGTGATATATATATGAAAATTCAGCTGTGCATCACAGAATTAGATTTTTAATTATATTAACATAGAAAACTCTTCTTTTAAATTAATAATATTTCAAAATATTACAGTTTTTTTCTTTTTTTATCAAATAAATGCAGCCTTGGTGAGCATGAGAGACTTCTTTCAAAAACATTAAACAAAGTAATGTTTCCAAACTTTTGACCGGTACTGTAGATATTAATGATGCACCAATAGTATTATACTGATTTTAACAAACAACAATTAAAAATAGATTACTGTGTTTGATCATGTTTTAAATGAGCAAAGTTCAAAAAACGCATGCATTAAGATATACTAGCTAGTTTATTTCTGCATCATCAAATCATCTTCACTGAACATGGATTGGATCCATTTAAAGGGGTGGTTCGGGATTTTTGACATCGGACCTCATTTTTAAGTCAGCCTGGTTGTTATTCATCAGTGGAGACATTTTTTTTTCAAAATTATCCAGTCCTTATATTTGGATAGTTAGCCGATGCTAGGCTAGCGCGAGTCAATGGTATATGTTAGCCAGCCATTAAAAACCGTTTTACCCACTCCACAGTGCACCAAACGCAAATCAATTATAACACTAGACTATCGATGTATATGTCCGTTGAGAGAATAATGTTAGAAATCAAACTTACCTTTCATCACATTGCATTAGTTATAATTTGTTCCCTGTAATCATAAGCCTTGTCTACAGCAGCAGCGGAGTGATATTGATTACCTAGGCAACCGAGTGAGCCGGTACACACATGACGCAAGTGTATTTACCTGCCGCTGGTACACTGATTACAGTGCGCTTCTGTTCTGTGTTTACTTTTTGCCGCATTATTAACCGGAGCAAAGTAAAATTCCGCAGCTGCTGAGAAACTAGTTCCTTTGGGATCATTGAGATGAAAGGTAAGTTTGATTTCTAACATTATTCTCTCAACGGACATATACATCGATAGTCTAGTGTTATAATTGATTTGCGTTTGGTGCACTGTGGAGTGGGTAAAACGGTTTTTAATGGCTGGCTAACATATACCATTGACTCGCGCTAGCCTAGCATCGGCTAACTATCCAAATATAAGGACTGGATAATTTTTTTAAAACAATGTCTCCACTGATGAATAACAACCAGGCTGACTTAAAAATGAGGTCCGATGTCAAAAATCCCGAACCACCCCTTTAATATTCAACATACATAACACAAATACATAACATGTATACAAATAAACAGTGCTTTTCAGGTTGGTCTAACAGTACTTTTCAGATACAGAAATTGAAAAAGGTAATCAAATGTAAGATAACACTGCTGTATTAATTCTCGTCACCCCCCTCAACCTGCTTCCTTAGTGTTTTTACACGTAGAAAAGGCGACAAAATGCATTACATTGTCCAGTTTTCTCCCTGAACAATGATGTGAATTACTATGGCAATTCTCAATGCATCATGAATGGCCTACAGTGGCGAAATTGTTCACAATCGTGACAAAATCTAACCATTATTTGTGTGGTGTGTGTGAGTGACCGTTAAGCTGCTATCTACACACTCACATGCTAATAAAAAAATAATAAAAAAAAGGATATGAGATATTATGGTTAGGATAATGCCTCAAAAGTTTGCTGACTTTGTAGATTTATATATATATATATATATATATATACTGTATAAAAAACACACATAATATGGATGACAACTACTCCATTTAGATAAACAAGCCACATGAGATGCACATGGAAATGTATCGCCACAGCTTGGAGAATTTGCATGCTAGCAGGACACCCTTTGTCCTGTTTCACTCTGCGTTTGCTTTATTGTTTGTTCAATGCTGTCTCTCAACTTTGCTAATGTGTTAAATTGGGGAAAATAAATCAAATGCTCCAGCCCCTTTAATGAAGACCAGTAGATTCAGTTTGCTTCAAATTCATAAACCTGTGTTTTGTGCAAAGAAATTATATTATCACACACAGTATCTGTGACACTAAAGACTGGAGTAATGATGCTGAAAATTCAGCTTTATCATCACAGGAATGATTTATTTTAAAATGAATTAAAATAGAAAACAATTATTTTAAATTGTAATAGTATTTCACAATAGCACTGTTTTACTGTATATTTGATTAAATGAATACAGCCTTGGTGAGCATAAGCAACTTCTTTCAAAACATTAAAAAATTGTAGTTTCCAAACTTTTGACAGGTGCTGTTCAAACATTCTTCATTGTATTAAATGCGTGCATTGTTTTAATTGTCATTTTCTGAATCGCAGCTGTCAGTCAAGGTGCTCTGTCTGCATCAGGGACACCGGTGACATATGAAAGTGCCCTGTGATGTTTCTGGAGTGCTTCTGGGAAGTGACACCCCAGCGTTCAAGGCTGCTGATCATCTTTTTTGTCCTCGAATTTTGATTCTCAAACTCATTATTACTACAACCCTCTGAAGTCAGAGTGCACAATTGGGCAGACATGCTTCTCTGATGAAGAAACCCAACTTTTTTTTTTTCTTTTTCTTTTTTTCTAAGTTGAATGAAAATCACTTATATTCTCCTCTAAAACGTGGGATTTTAAAGGATTACGTTATGCTAAGGATTGATCATTTTTAGCACTATCGAGTACAAAAACTGTTGTTTATGAAATATAGAAATATACCAGATATATATCAGTCTGCAGCGACTGCATTTTAGTGTTACAGAAAGTCATGTAGTGGCCAGTGTTGTCATGACTATGTTCGGAATGGAATACTAGCTGCTTTTACTTGCTGTATATACTGTATACAGTCTTCTAGTTCCATTTTTATCGTTAAAATGTCACACAAGCCGTCTTTGGCTGATGGCACCAAAAAAAACGGTCCCAATACTAACCAGTAAAACATTGACTTCTTGGTTTTTAGAAAGTATGCTACATAAACATTTTTAATTTTTAAATGTCTCAGTATCTGGCAGTCTGATCTGATAAAGAGGCTAGAAAGTTCAGTTCATCCATCAACCTGGAAATGGAAGGTCAAGTTGCAGTACACATACATTTAGGCAAATGTAGTATTTCATCCGAGTATGTAGGCTTACAGAATACATATTTTGTATATAGTAACTATTCCGAACATAGTCACGGACCTACATTCTGAGATTCAGAGTTTTTGCAGGTATCTTGTCAGCCCTGTTGCACATACAGTAGTCAAATACTGTGGCTGCAAATATTCTGAAGTCAGTTTGGAGCTCAATTACATTTTGTGTTTACAGTGGATGTAATATTAGGACCTAAAGAAAGTTTAGGATTTTTTTTCATTCTTTTTTTAAAAATTAGAAGTAGAAAGAAAAATCATATATTTCCCTTTGCACAGTTCATCATGTTATTTTTTCATGAGACATATTTATTGTGAATTATTATTATTTTTCATAAAATGTGTATTTGATTGTTATAGACTCGTGTGAAGGGAACACTATTAGTGGATTAAGTTTGCTGCTTACATTTTTACAAGATTTTGTATTGTGGTTTTGTCTCAAAATAGAGTATTGGTAATGCTGCATACAGTCATTCTTACTTTAAGCTATTAAATGACTACTGTTAAGAGTATTAGACCTGTATTTTTATATTTTATGGTGTATGTGTAGTTATTTTAATTTGTAGATGTATTGCTGCAGAAAATGAATGACATGCATTGTTAGTAAATGACAGGCAAAACCCCCAGCTTGCATTTGGAAGCATATCTTGTTATATCATCTAAGGCAAAGCAGATGTAAATAAGCATCACTGTTACTTTAAAGACATGGAGCATCAGTGAAGTGGAGTTGCACTATTGTGTGTTTTAGGAAAAGTACACAGAAGAAATAAACAGACTGTTACATGGCAACACACATTCATCAGTCAGAAAAAGAGTAAAAATTATTTTCAGGAAGATAAAACAAGTTTGGTTACCTTTTATTTTATAAAAGTTGTTAGGCACATTCCAGTTATCATACAAATGTAATTTTCTTGAAAACATCTATGAACAAGAGTATATAAAATACAAAAAAAGATTGGGATTGTCAAACTATTTATAACTTTGAATATGAAGAATAGCACACATACTATGAATTGTAATTGTCGCAGCATGTTGGTTCAGGTGGACAGAGAAAAGAGGGCACATTTCTTTGATACATTATGATAAATGTTGTAATATATGAATGATGTGTAATAATAGCTGTGACCAAAGTGCAACGGGAAATGTCTGTAGGTATAAGAACAAAAGTCAAGTTTAGTATCCTGAACTTGAAAATGTTAAAATAATTTAGCAAACATTTTAGAACTATTGTCGGTTTAGGAATAATGCTGTGTCGAAAATGAAAAGCATGAGCAAATCCTAATAATGTACTTCACATTGAAAAGTTAAAAGTATGATTTTTGTTGTTGTTGTTGTCTTCTTACAAAATGTCAAACGCACATAAAATAGTATTAGTACAAGGCAACTTAGTTAAAACTGAATCTAGATGTAGATTAAGATTGGAAAAGACACTTTCATGGCCACAAAGATTGATTAGCGACGATAACCGCCATTTTTTCCTTATGGTCCTATTATATTGCACACAAAAGTCAAACTACATTTGCCAAGTAAAACAAAAAGAAACACACAACGATGTAACAAAAAGTAAATCACAATAAGTTGGAAAAAGTTTGGGGTAAGTACAACAAACGAAATTACGGCAAGTTTTTCCATGGAGAAAAACTTGCATTAAAAAAACAAAAACTGAAATAACAGAGTTTTGTCCTACTCCGAGCCAAAACAGGTGGGCTACAGAGTCTTCTTCTTAAGAATAAGTGGACCAACGTTGTCCCCCGTCAGCTCATTATGCTTTATGTGCGATTTATCGCAAACAGGAAACTGCAAGATAAGAAAAAACAAATTAACTGCTGATAAGTGACAAGGCTTTTGACAAAACTCGCACTCTCAAAGAGGAAACAGAAAATCACACATTTCCACACACAAATTAACAGTTAAAAAGGGGTCATATCATAAATGTTTTATTACTTTTATATATATGAAGAGTTCAGATGCAAAAGCCTCTAAGTGCCATCTGAACTTTTCTTCTAGAATTATCATTTTTATCAAGCTCGTATATTTAAGTTCAGTAATTTCACTTAAATGACAACTAATAGGTAATCTTCATTGCCATTTAAGTGAAATTACTGAACTTATTATACGAGCTTGATAAAAATGATCATTCTAGAAGAAAATTTCAAATGGCACTTAGAGCATTTTGCATCTCAACTCTTCATATATATATATATATTTTCCCCAAAGCTCCAAGTATAATGTTAATCAAGGTTTTGTTTTGTGCCAATAAGTCAGAATTTAGTTGTTCCATATTAATTTCCCCCTTTGGTGCTTCTATAGCATGTTTTGATAGTTGAACCACTTTACCGCAAAAGTTCTAGAAAAAAAAAAAAATCACCCACTTAATATTACCTTGATAAATTGATTTTCTACGCAAAAATGTTTTTCTCTCAGGCATTCCTACCGTTTTAGATCGCCAGCAGCGACAGTAACAAACATTTGGAGTCCTCAGGTCCTCTATGTCGATCTCATTCACCACTCTAGGGTTTTCTTTTTGGATCTTCAGATTTATTAGACTGTCTCTTTGCTTTTTCTTCTTGGGCAGGAAGGGCCGGATGGTCAGATAACCCAACAGAGCCAAAATCCCCAATAATGGCAGAAGCCGCAACCACTCTGAAACTGAGACACAGTGTTAGAACTTATGATATACTTAATGACAACATAGTGAGAGCTCTTCTGCTTACAGTGGAAAAATAAGTGCATGTCAGATAAAGTAATATTCAGTGATTAATACACTTTTTATATTTGCACACATGTGCATTAGAGATGAACTTTTGCATTACACAATGACAGTGTTGCTGGAGCCTGAAGATTGGTCATTTTAGGTATCTGTACAAAAACTTGAACATATTTAACTTACAGATGCAAATATTTCTGCATTTATTGTGTCATCATCTATAATACTACAATAAATCATGCCTCTTAGAGGCAAAGCATGCTACCAGATGCTTTGCGTGTTTTGCTCTTCACACATTTCTAAAATAGACACACACCGGTCGTTACTTTGTAGAATCACTTGAAAAAAGCACTGCCTCATGGGAATCTTCTATGAAAACAGGTGAAAGACAATACAAAAACATGTATTTTTTCCTACCTAGAAACACGTGCAGGCAACCAATTACTTATTATGCGTTATTTGAGTGTTCAATAGATGCAAAACATAGACACATACAGTACACAACTCTTTCCATGAAGGCATGCGCGCGTAACTTTCCACCTACGCTTATGACATTTTGTATGATGATGAAACACATACCTGTCAGTCGCGCGAAATCTCCGATTGATTCTGGAATGGGCAGTTTCTTGAGGTAGGTTGGAAGTTGCATTTTGATAATCCTGGAGATACTTTCTAACACCATCTTGAATGACTTTGTGCGCTTCTAATTGAGAGACCCAACAGGAGGATATTTCCTGAGAAGTTCTACGTCATCGCGTTAGTGCATTTGCGTAGTCGTTTCCGTTTGCTCTTGAAGAGCGACTAGTTAATATGGTTTATATACTGTCTATGATTCAAGGCTGGAAGAATATACGTAGTTTTGACTGTGAATAAGCGTAAGTGCAGCACGCCCCGTAAAAGCGTCAACCAATCACCATCTGCAGAGTTGGTTGAGCGCGATTGGCTCATCTCTCACCGCGCCACTTGCTTTCAGTTTTTAATAGCTCTTTACTTTCTTTTGTACAAGGAAAAGGGACTGGACAATATCAAAGAAATACTATATAATTAATAAAGTCAGAGATGTATCTTTTAAAATATCAAACAGAGTACTGTTAAACAATATATAGGATAGATTTCTCCAACATTCCATCAAGAACCTCCCTGTTTTTGTTTTTTTTATACAATTTGAGTTGCATGATGTCATTTAATTTTTATTATTATTATTTTTATTTACGTTTTTGTACATAAATAGCCTGACATTGCTTGCATTCAATTTATTGTAAATTGTAATTTTACTCCTGGCATAATTCATTCATTCATTCATTAATTTTTAATGTTTAATTTGTACAAAATAATTCATTATTTGTAGTTCTACCCCCAACCTATTCACAGAAATTTCATTTTGAAAAGAAAATGGAAGCTATTAAACTTTTATTTTTGCCATCATGTGGATCATTAGTAGACCGGGTGGTCATGTTCACAATGTGTCTTTCTGTCTTCTTATTTCTTTTCATTTAACCCCCCACAAAATTTAAAAGAAAAAAAGTATATTTTTTAAACTGTAAATAAAATAAAAATATGGATGCTGTGTATTAATATCACTTTCTTAAGTGGTGTAGTACTGCAAATAATCAAATTATATTATATTATATTATATTATATTATATTATATTATATTATATTATATTATATTATATTATATTATATTATATTATATTATATTATATTATATAGAACAACATTGTCCAGCATTCCTTGCGCTTTTAAGCAAATAATGCCCGTTTTCATGGATTAATTCTAAATACAGAGTTAAATTTATTTCTAAAGTCGCATGTAATGCTATAATGTGTTTTAGATGTAATTTACCCACACACTGTACAAAAATGCATTTACCCCGTATGAAAGCGATTATATCTCTTCAGGCATCTAGCAGGACTACTATGTACGCTGACGTTTAGGTCCATGTCTGTCCGGTGTCATTGGTGAATGACCGAAGATGTCTCATAGCAGGTTGTTTGCCCGGTTCCTCTGTAAGTAAAACCAACACGAGTGTTGTTACATTTTAAACACATATCTGTCTTTGTTTTGACTTTGTTCCAGCAGACATTGAAAACGTGGGAGTCATTTATTTATTTCGATTTCGATTAAACACACATAGTCAGCTAATGCTAATGCTGTTGTGTTGCTGTTTTCAGCACCAAATGTAACACATTAGTGGACTTAACAACGGGTGACCTGTACTGGTAAATGTGTTTAATTTCAACCACGAGGTTGTCTTTTAAAATGTCTCTAATATGTCAATGTATCTGGGTAACTTTGAAGATAACAGACACAGCACTATCATTTTGATATAACTTAGTGCTAATTTAAATGCTGGAAGGGACAGAGACTGTCTTTGCGACAGTTATGATCACAATTTTGCTCATATCCTCAACTAGGATGGCACTAGTCTGCTGAACGCGTGTTGACAGTGTGACATGTAGGTGTGTGGTTGCTTGTACTTCACTGACTGTATGTGCGTAACATTTTAAATACTTAGTTTTATTCTATAATAATAACAATGTAGAAAATCAAAATGCTCTGAGCATTTTACAATGTCTGTGAAATGGTGTTGCCATTTTTGAAACTTTTGGTTAACTCTTCCAGTCTTGTGCAATTCAGTTGTCTGTCAATAATGGAATTTTCACTCCAGCTGAACAGAAAGCAGTGTTGACTAACTTCCCTTTGTGATACACTGCACGTGCTTTTTAAGAACCGTAAATCACAAACTTAATTAGATTACAGTTTAATGCAATATGCAGTTATTTCACATCTGTTCCAAGTATGATCATATTGGGGGTCCATGGCATCTAAAAGATTGAAAACTCCTTGTCTATGAGTGGTTTAGGTGAACTTTAACCTAGAGAAATGTGGATGGGCTGTTTAATCCTGTCAGCTGTGATCAATAGCCTATTTTCTTGAAGTCCTATTCTGTTCTGTTAGAGTCAAAACTGTTCGCTGATCACTGATAAACTAAATGGATTTTTTGCTTTGCAACTATTGTCGTCTGTTCCAACCCTGTGTTATTTCTAAACTATTTGAGAGGTCAAGGCAGCATGACCTTTGGACATCAGACACTGTAGGGAACGAATAGAGTAATGTGAAAGAGAAGCCAACGACGACGACTTAGGCCTAAACTAAGTTTACTAATATAGCTGCCCAGTTGACTTTGCATTTAGTGTGACGGATTAATAAATAAACTGCAGGCAGGTGTGTTGGACACAAAATGAAAACAAGAAATCCAATATTTATACAAACAGCAACATTTGGTCATGCAGACTTCACTAAGAATGTAAAAAATCCTCTTGAATGTTTCATACACTTTTGGATGTGTATGTATTGACTTATTCCACTGCTGTTGTCTTTGTATTTGCAGTGCAGCAGGCTGGGGTGAGACACTGTTATACTGGAAACAGGAAGAACCTTTACATCGACAAGAACACTAAGGTCATCTGTCAAGGCTTCACAGGAAAACAGGTGTGTAACCCCAGTCTATGCACCCCAAAGCCTACATTTCAGCCCAAATATGTGAAAAGTTCTGGTTTCATTTTAGTTATTTTATTTCATTTTAGTACCTTTTTGTTTAGTTGCTGATTGAAGTAACCAATATTTGATTGGTTGTGGCCCACTTGAATGACAGGAAACTGGCTGAGAATTGAGCAATAACAGGAAATCTCACTGTATTTTGAACTTGATCATCTACTCACCATACTTGACCATAAGGGGTTAAATGTAGCGATGCATTGAAATTTCCGAAAAAGTATTTGAAAATCCATTTTTAGCTGAAACAGTTTTGGAAGGCTGAAGTGGGGGCGTTTAATTAGCGCTTCTCCGATGGCGTGTTTTGCCATCTATTTTGGATAAACTACAACAGGTAAACATGCCATCTGTGTGGATGATGGAATTTTTGACAATATCGATCTTTTAGTCTATGCAGCTTTCATTTTATGCCTGAATAAAACTTCACTAAACATTATCTGTCTGTAGCGTGACTGCCTACCATTTAAATATCTCAGTAAGCTTTTTTGTGTGTATTAATTTAGGTATATAACAAAGTCTCAGCAACGAAATGAACAATAATAAATGTTGTTTTGACACTTTTTGTTTCACAAACTGAGGGATTCGAAATCATTTTTATGTTAATTAATATCATGTCACAGATCCTGTCGATTAAGCCATAGTTTTATTTAACCCAAAATATTAAAAAGTGGATAAATCAGGTTTTGCAAACAGAACAGATGCATCTGATGAGGTGGATGTAAAGCCTGCATGCTTATGAAACCCAAAAGGGCATTTATAATTTTGCACATAATTATTAACTGAACGCTACAGTGGTCAAGTGGTCAGTCTTGCTTCCTTGTTTGTAATTATGTTGACCACAACATTTTGAATGCAAAGTGGTTTTTGATGTCTCTAAAAAACACAAGTGGAAGGAAACAATGAAAAAAAAAGATGAATTCAATAAATAACAAATACATTTGTTTATAAATCAATATATTAAAGTGCCCCTATTATGCTTTTACAAATGTTACCTTTCATGCAGTGTGTAATATATCTGTTTGTGAATGTAAAAGGTCTGTAAAGTTTTTAAGATCAAAGTGCACAACAAATAGAGTTATTGGCTCCTGAAACGAGTCGTCAACAATTCCAGTCTCACTTCCTGTTTCATATCTATCTATACCTATTCATTCGGTTCACCTGACGTCACTGTAGCTTTGCGCCGCCATCTTTACGACCGACGGTCTCAGTAATGTCTGCAATATGTTGTGCAGTTGGCTGAAACAACAGCCGAAAGAGGAACCCTGAACTGGTATTTTTATTCTATACCAAAAGAAAAGGATTGAAGAGAGAATCATTTAAAAGACTTGAAGTCTCATGTTGGTTTGTGTTAATTATATTTCCATTATACTCTCAATGCCCAACATTATACAGACATATATCGACAGATAATGTTTTTTTACTTCATTTTATTTGTTGGATCTGTTTAAATGTTAAAGCACTTTATCATGTTAAGTTAGTAAGATTTGGGGTTGTTTTGAATATATGTCTGTCTGTCTGTTATACCTACCTAAATCTATTAAATATTTTTCTGAAGTTCATAAAGATATTGTCTTCGTCACATGCGCTTTAGATGTTATTTTGTGTAAGTTAACGTTAGCTCTGCAGACGATGCATAATCTCTCAGCCTTGAAATGCATATTAAAGGACTAGTTCTTCCAAAAATAATTCTGCCGTCATTTACTCACCTTCATGTGCAAATCCTTAAGTTTACTTTCCGTGGAAGACAAAGGGACATTTTTGAATATGTAGCCTAATGGAGACTCTGCTTGTCGATGTAATGAAAGTGAATGAGTAACGTTAGCCTACTGGGGGCTGTCACGAAAAAAAAAAAAAAAAACATCACAAAAGTATAATAAAAGTGATCTAATACGACTTGTCCGTTATATTAATATCGTTATTTATTCATATGATAGCTTTATGTGACGAACAAACTGCAATTTAAGTCGTTACATTATAATCACTGATGAGCTTTACCTCTTGATAGCTTTTAATCGCAGCCGAATCGTGAGTGAATCATTCAAAAAGATTCGACTCGAAAGATTCTTTCATTTCGATATTTGTGTGTATTATTAAACCTTCTCTATAATTGAACATCTGTTCTTTCGGACAGATATGGCAGTCTTTTATGATCTTCGGCTGATGTCTCAGCTGGACTCTGCCAGTGCTGCTGTTCGGATTAGATAGATTCATTCATGCCAGCCGAACAGCTGCAGATTCATAGATTCATTCAAGACATCGCCTCGACTCTCATGAACGCGCGCCATGAAGCTCTATGACTTAAGTATTTCTATATCATGAAAGGCCAATTGGGGCAAGCCTGGGGCAGATAATAAATAATTGATTAAAGAAAACTGGGGGTAACAAATAAGGATCGGAGCCTCTGTCTCTCTCTTTCATTCTAATGGGCAGTTTGGGCGGCCATACCGGGCGAGTCGGTCGTAAATATGGCGGCGTTCTATTTGTAGTGACTTAGGTGGCATCTATGAATACCAATTTTGCATAATGCCAGCCTATGGTCTTCATTGGCTGCCCGCAAAGCAACTCGCCGTCAAACACTGTAGTTGTAGCCGAGGCCTGGAAGAGTTTGGTTCGTGTTGTAAACATGTCGAAAAGACGCTGCGAATCCACATTGCTGCACTTCAAAAGGACGACGACTCGTGTTGGAATTGATACGGAAAAACCCACGCCATCGTTCCTGATCGTATCACTGTGTGTACAAGTACTGAGGAAGCCTCCAGAGCTGAAATTCAGATATGGTAATAGGCGTTTTGTTTCAGACCAATCATCCATCTGATCCAATCAGAGCAGACTAGGCTCACGGAAAGCAGGGGTTTAGACGGACTGAATTTTCGAACGAACCGTTTTCAGCCTTTAAGAAATAAGGTAGCCTGCAATGTATATTATGAGAAAATTAAAGTGTTTTTTGACCTTTCATGTATGCGAACCTGTTGTTTTAGAGGTCTCCTACCTAAAGAACCTTTATAATAGGGGCATAATAGGGGCCATTTAAATGTATAAAATAAAAATAGGACATGACCGCTTTAAAGAGTTTTGTTATACATGTGTTGGGTTTTAAATGTACTATCCTTTCATGCTTTATTTTATTATGAAAGGAGGAGAGACAGACACAATTGTTCTTGACATCCGCCCATAGGCCCTTTACGCTAAAACTTCCGTCTACAGCATCTAATAACCTTGCTTTTCTCACCCCTGTGATTTATTTCCAATCTCTCATTGCATTTCTCTAACTCTCCTTCACCCTCTTACAAACGGCTCTTTACCATAATAAAGGGTTATTAGATGAAGTTTTAATGAACACTCATTATAATTAGAAGGGGATGAGGAATGACTCGAGTGTCATCGCGGCATATTAACTTTGCTGTTCGGCTACATAAGCAAACCATACCTCAAATTAATCGCTACACTGTTAACGGAGGCAGCGTGCAGGAAAAACGGTAAAGTTAGCTCAGCACTTCAGCGTTAATGAAAGCATGAGAACAAATGATGGTAGAAAAGTTGGCAAGGGAACGCTCGGAGGGGAAATGGATCGAAAACGTGCCAGGTTTCCTCATTCTTTCTAATTATATTTAAAACATTACAGTGGTAGATATTGACGTGATACTGGCGACCCTTACCTTTGGACTTATCTGTGATGTTTCAAAATAATTTGTAATAATTAACATGGACATAGCGGGAATGGAAGGTTAAAGTTCGTGACGTACCATTTTCACAGACTGTTCAAATCCCTAATCATGGGTAAATAGTATTTTACTGATACATTTTTATTTTACAGCATTCATTGATTTTAAAGTGCTTCAAATAATGAAAGTGCATTTGTAAGTCTATGTTCTGGGCTGCATGCTGGGAAAGTATATATATTATGTTCCACATTAGTGTCTTTACATTTAGTCTGTAATTTAATAACCAAGCTAAACTGATTTATCTACATACTGCAAATCTTGCAAAATCGTCCATAAAACATGCTATGCGTGACCATTACGCAAAATATTTTTTTCTTTGTGTAATGGTTTGGGTTCTGTGTTCCAGCAGTGTGTCACATGTTAGTTATACAGATTTAATTTAAAATGTTACAGACTTTTTTATTTTATTTATTTTATTTGTATTTGTTTTATTTTAATTTGTTGTATTTTATTAAGGTCCATTTACTCTTTGTTTGTTTTATTTATATTTTACTTTATTTTAATTTGTTCTATTTTATTGAGGTCCATGTACTGTACATTGTCTATCATTTTTATACTTGTGTCTATTTTTTTTCAAAGCCATTTTCCCACACACTCTTTGACACTTTTTTTTTCTTTTCTTTTGACAACTATTTTTTACTTCTGCCTTTTGAGAAAGGCCACCTTTGCACTTTGGTCTGCTCATGCTCTGGCAGCGGGTTTGCTTTTAAGTTCAGTACAAACGTTAAAGTTTTTTATTAGCAGTTTCTTTGAAAAGTGTACAACATATCAGTTGTTGTGTGGTCACAAACCAATCAAAAATGATGCTGTATTAATGGTTAAGATCAAATTGAATAAAATGATCATGGACCTGGTTAAAAATAAATTTCAGCCACTCCTTCTACTGCTAAGATTTGCAGAACAACAGGTGCTTCACATGAGCAGAAATGGCTCAAGGTTTAGTGAACTTTCACACACACTTCACTTATATCTTTAGTTCTTTTGGTGTTTAGGAATGATAGTATCTGTCTGTTAAGAATGAGTAGTTTGTATCAACAAACAATCTTTTTGGACAGTTGATGAAGTTTTGTGTTCTCATTCTCAAAGTTACTGTATGTTTTCATAGTACACCAAGATCTTTTACTCAAAAGGAAACCTAGATTTTCCTTTTGTTTTGTGATGTGACCCATTTAATGTTAATACATTACTAGCTGACTATGCTGCCAGTAAGCCAAATTAATCTCTTTCCTTCATTGAATGATATATTTTTTTCTCTCTCTGTCTCTAGGGCACCTTTCACAGTCAGCAGTCTCTGGACTATGGCTCTCACTTAGTAGGAGGAGTGTCCCCAGGCAAGGGGGGCAAAACACACCTGGGTCTGCCAGTCTTCAACTCTGTGAAGGAGGTAATGGCCTGTGTGACTGCTGACAGTCTCGTTTGAGCCACAGTTACTTTTTGGACAGCTGGTCTGATTCTCTAAGGGTACTAGGGGACATTTAAGGGGACTTATTTAGAGCAAGCGATGCCAACCGTAACAGAAGTGTTAAAGGCCAGAGGCTGGTTGTTTAATCCTTATCAGTTTAAACACTTTCAAATAAAGCCCAACTGCAATTGAAATGCTAAAATTGGATGTTTGACCTAGTATTTTTTTTAGTTCTGTGAATGATTCTTAATTTGTTTTTTAGGCTAAAGATGGCACCGGGGCTGAAGCCACCGTGATCTACGTGCCGCCCCCTTTCGCTGCAGCCGCCATCATCGAAGCAATTGACGCAGAGATACCACTAGCTGTCTGTATCACAGAGGGAATCCCTCAGCAGGACATGGTGCGGGTCAAACACAAGCTGCTCCGCCAGAACAAGACCCGCCTCGTTGGCCCCAACTGTCCCGGTGTCATCAACGTGAGAGCTGAACTTATGCTGTTTTTTTGTTTTGTTTTTTGTCACACTTTTTTTGTCACACTTTTGTCCAATTCTTACTATTAACTAACTATTAACTGACTTTTGCCTCAATAAACTCCTAATTACTGCTTATTAATAGTTAGTAAGGTAGTTGTTAAGTTTAGGTAGTGTTATTAAGTGATGTAGAATAAGCTCATGCAGAATAAGACATTCATATGTGCTTTATAAATACTAATAAACAGCCAATATCCTAGTAATATGCATGCTAATAAGCAACTAGTTAATAGTGAGAACTGGACCCTAAACTAAAGTGTTACCTTTGTTTTTTTGTACCCACACAGGTTTTTGGAAACCTTAGTCAACTAACACAGGATTTGTATTATGAGATTAAAATGCTGTAAGTTTTGAAGAGAAATGGGTAATTTGTAGATGTAATTTTAACACAAAGAAGCCACTCTAAAGTAAAAAGGAATTAGTACTTTTCATCAAGGACATGTTAAAATTGATAAAGTAGCAGTAAAACATTTTTAGATTTCAAAAGATTTATATCTCAACTAACTGCTGTTCTATTGAATTTTCTATTGATCAAAGGTTCTTAGAATCAGAAATATTTAGCAATGCAACAGTTTTCAGAATTGATTTAAAAAAAAAAAGATTTTGAGCAGCAAATCAGCATTCAGAAAATCAGCAAAAACATTATGAAAAACTTTTGATTTACTCTTTTGGCGTAAGTCGACTTGCATAGGCCGTCTTCCGGAAGCTAGTTATTTTAGTCGAGAAAGTTTTAAATATAGATATTTTTCTTACACGAACGCATCGCTTCACTTCAGAAGGCCTTTATTCCCCCCCCCCCCCCCCCAGAGCCGTATGGAGCACTTTTATCATGGATGGATACACTTAGATTGTTTGGACTACAACATGATTTTTCCGGATCTTATGAAGTCACATTATTACTCATTTAAATAATCCACGCCAACGGAATACGCAAAAAAAGTGGACGAGGCCTGGTTGAACTTGCTGCAATGTCAAAGAGACACTGTTTTTTCCAGAACATTTCCAAAACTCATTTGTTTGACCTTCCTTAGGCTGATGAACTTAAAGTGGGTAATTTATTTTAAACACTGTTCCTAAACATAGATAAACCCAAACGTTTATCTGTGCGCTGCACTTTTTATGGAGAACAGCTTTGTTTTCTGTTGCTTTTTTAAGCTCTCGCTTTTGTAAGACGGTTCACCACTCCTCAGGACAATTAACCATGGTTGTTCATCACTTACTATTTGTATCACCTTAGTTTTCTGACAAATATCACAATTAAATGGTGGATAACATCGTATCTATAATGTGTAAGAAAATTACAAAAAAAACATACCATTAACATCCTGTGAAATCCGTTCTGGACGATCCTCTTGATCTTTAATATTGTCAGGGTCTGAATCGGGCTCAAATTGACGAAGTTTGTGAAATTAAAGTGTGTGGTCTCCTCCTCTCTGCTGCCATCTTGTTTCTCCTAACTAGGTTAGGACACCTCTCCAGCACTCTTAATTAATTTAGGAGCTGAGACCTAGTCTTAACACATAGGAAGCTTAATGAATCACACTTATTCTTAAGTCTAGGAATAAAAATAAAATGACCTAATTCTTAGAATTTTTACACACTTAGGACTAACATTTTACTCTGAGCGGCTTTATTATGTATATATGCCCCCTGGAATGTGTATTGAATTGGATCAGTTTTGATTTCATGTTTACTTCAAAACCTACTGCTTGTAATTTTTAATTGCCTAAAGTAAAATATATAATTTCAACTTTTCTTTTCTCTACTTGCAGCCTGGCGAGTGCAAAATTGGGATCATGCCTGGACACATCCACAAGAAAGGAAGAGTTGGTAAGAGCTCCACTGGATGACACCTTTTTTATGACAAAGTAAACTCCCTCAGTCATCCTTCCAGAAGAGTTTGACACTGGAGCAGCTCACATACTGATTGAATAGGATCTTAAAAGATCCTTGCAAAGCCTAGCATTCCTCCTGTCTTCAAGTTCATAAAATAAGCATCAGACAGACAGAGCCACAGGATCTCGATTTGAGATGGACCCTTTTTAATGTGTCGGATTTGTAAGTGTGTCTCACCATGTCAGGGATGATGAAAAGTCTCTGCTCGAACATGAACTCAGATGTAGACCGTAACGCAGTGTTCAGACTGCTAAAAAGAGAGCGGTGCAGATAACTTCTCATCAGTGCTCTGTCAAGGAATTTTAAACTGCAGAGCTGTGCCGTCACATCACTAGACACAGGTTTTTGAGGAGCTCTGAAGAATAGTACTCAAGAGTTCAGCTTGGTGCCTGTTCCTATAATAAGAGTTGTGACCTCATCTGTCTGGAATTGGTTCAGCTGAAATTGGCCTTTTCCAGTACTGTGTTTCTATTAGGTTACATTTGACATTTGTAAAGATTTGTTGTTTTTTTAACACTGGTTAGTTGCCCCCTGGTTTCATTGGGCATTAGGAACAGAACTGAGAGCAGCAAAAATGCATTAAAATGTTAAATCCTACTAGAAATTTACATTTTTGCTCTCTAGAATATTGTGAAGACAGGAAACTACACTCTTAGAAAAAAACATTCAATGTGGTTCAATATAGAACCCTAGATTTCTTGACTTCTGAATTTTAAAGAACTCTTAATGCCAAAAATGTTCTATACAAGGAGAAATGTCTTAAATGATTACATAATACTGTCATGTTTAATGGTTATTAAATTTTTTTCTTGTGATAAAGTATGTTTATAAACTGTTTAATTCATAAAAAAATGTATTAATTAAAACTAAATATTGCAGCACCCGAAAGAACCCTTTAAGGTTCTATATAGAACCTTTTCTTCTAAGTGTATGGTCTGCAGAACACATAATCAATGGAAGAGAAGTAGAGACTCACACTTTGATGTATTAATTTAGGACTGTCTGTTAATTACATTACATATACTGTACCTATTAAGTAATCATATGTTTGAACCTTTGTCAGTTAAGTACTGCAGTGTGCAAATTTAAATTGTTAGTCATGTTTTTTAATCTAATGGTTATTTGTACTAAATGAATATGTTCAATTAACAACACAAATTACATTATAAAATTGCAATTTATCTTTATCTTGCTCTATTCTCCTCTTTATTTTCACAGGCATTGTATCTAGATCGGGCACTCTTACGTATGAAGCAGTACATCAGACGACCCAAGTGGGTCTGGGCCAGTCGCTGTGCATTGGTATGGCAAACTAGCCATCAGTCATCCATTATAATACATCTGCCTAGACTACAGGAAGTGTTTAGTGCAGAGAGGTGTTTGAATAAAGTGTCTTTTCTTTCAGGTATCGGTGGAGACCCTTTTAATGGCACTAACTTCATTGACTGCCTGGAGGTGTTCTTGCAGGACCCAAAAACCGAAGGCATCATTCTGATTGGAGAAATTGGAGGAGATGCAGAAGAGAATGCGGCAGAGTACCTGAAACAGCACAACTCTGTAAGCTGCTTCTAATGTTCACACGTGATTTCTTAAATGAGAAATGCTGTTAAATTTAAAGGTTATATGTCTGTATGTGTCTAATAATATTACCTCAACCTTTTAACACTTACTTCCTTACCCTCATAACACAAGGCTATCTTTAAGCTATCTCCAAATTTTTCTACAACAGCAACCTCCAGTTGTTGGTTAACTTCCAGCAAATGCATTTTATATTATTAAAAATTTTTAGGCCAAATTTGTTCAGCAAATGCATGTAAAATAAACAATATTTCTGGCTGTATACAGGTAAAGTTAAAGCAATAGTTCACCCTAAAATGAACCCTCTTCATTCATTCAAACCCTTATACTTTCTTCTGTCAATCACAAAAGGAAATGTTAGTCAGGATGTTCACAATACTCTTTTTCTAAACCATTAACACTGAATGAGACCAGGGGCTGTCAAGCTCCAAAATGACAAAAAAGCATGATAAAAGTATCATAAAAGTAATCCATTTGACTCTTTCACTATACTCCAGTCTTCTGAAGTCATATTATAGTTTTGTGTGAGGAACAGAGTAAAATGTAGGCTGTAAGTCAGTGGAAAACATCTCCTCCACAGTAGCATAGTAGACGAATTCAAATTGAACAAGTTGTGATCTTTTATGAGACATGGAGAACTGATGATGTTTGGCGTCATTGACATCAGATGTCATATTTAAACATGCAAATGAGGTTTGATATTTCCGTATGTTCTTCACAGAAAGCTATTTTATCCATTCGAAAGACATCTCATGCATATTTTATGCTGGTTTTGTTATTTCATTTTTGGTGAACTGCCTTCAAGATCTTCCACACACACACACACACACACACACACAGACACAGACACAAACACACACCACTCAAAGGTTAAGAATCACTGCTATTCATTCATGAATCACTTTTTGACCCATGAATCAATGCTTATTTTTTTCTTCGCCCTTGGGACCTACACAATGTTTTTCATCTTCTGGTTATCGGCAGCTTTCTCCAACAAACAGGAACCCTCACCTCACATGGAGCACCTCTTTCTTTGCTGGCTGGAGCTACTCACCCCTGAGCTTACATTGTTTCTGTGAATGAGAAAACAGCCTCCAACTGCTCTTTGATCTGTTTTGGCTGTGAAGAAATATCTACAGGGTTTTCATTGTGATCTTTGGACCAGCCTGGTTGAATTTCACTCACAATCAAAGACCTCCCCCACTCCTCTAACAGCGCCTCAGTTTGTGTCATCATTAAGCATGTCAAATTTATTCCTCCAGTCTGAGAGCCATAGAGAGAGCTGATGCATTTACAAGTTTCTTGCATTGGGAGAATTTTTCTGTCTGTGATGTTGAAAAATAAGCGTTGGCACGAGAAATATTCATGGAATAGTTTCAGCCGTGCTGATTGTGCCAAATTGCGTACAGCAAACTGACGCACGAAAGTCCATTTTCTCAAGAGGAACTCAGACAGCCAGACGTTATTCAGATGGAACTCAAGTCTGAGAGCGTGGCAGCGGAGGGGCGCGGTAACCTCAGGAAAATCAAGCAAATCGCTCTGAATATGTTAACTGCATGAACAAGTGCCTCATGTTCAAAGAGCCTCTTCTCCATCCGGTGAATCAGACTGTTTTAAAGAGCTCGTTCTTATTGTTGCCACATTTAAATTGAACTGAAATGGCGAATGTCAACCTGCAATTTTCAGCATTGTTGAGAAGTTTCACAGTTGCATAAACCATTAAGCGTTTTAGTGTACTCTGAGAAAAGCGAGCATGTAGCTCTTTGAGCACGCATTAGCACTGTGAAACTTTCCTCTTTTCCGGCCTGTCAATTAAATTAGTGGGGGAATTGAATTATTCCTCACCGACTAGTTGCAGATTGTGTGAAATTGGTCCTTTCAGGTAAACTTTTCTCATTACCTCAACAAGGTAGTTTTTAAGTGAATGCTCCAAAGATGGCCTTGGCCATGAATAATGGAGATCAATACATGGTCATGCTACATTTCATCCAGTAGATTCAGCCTTGGGAGAAGCATTTGGCAGTTATGAAATTTTCCGTTTGTGCCGCTGTTAACAAGACCTGAATCGATCAGACTGTTAAACGCATGCCAGTCTCATTAAAAAGTGCGGACAGGGATGATACATCTGGTTCTAGGCGGTAATGGAAGCGGCAATCCATGCAGGAGCTTGTAAACTATTAGCTCTTGAAAAAGTTATGTCAGATTTATGTTGTTGTATGAACCCTTTTAGACTGGCCTAGGAAGAGCGTCTGTTTTTTTTCTTTTGGAATAATAGTAGTGACAAAGAGCTCATGGTCCAATCCCATAACTTCACAGCACATTTAAACGCCCCCACACTTCCTGTTGGATCCATATCTGATACTTTTATTTATTTTTATTAGCTGCGGTGGCATTGTGCAAATAATGGTGTGAGCACCCCGTTTTCCTCTTTTCTGTCAATTTATCAACTCCCTACTAAACGCATACACCAGTAAGTCCTTGTGTCAGAATTGCCAAGGCAGACTGCAAAATTGCTTTTCAGCCAAATTAGCATATTGATATGAATATTCCTCTCATGTGCTTGTCAGCTATATGCTTGTTTTTGCTTATTGCTAACATTTGTCACCTAGGGAACGTTGCCCATTAAGATCCACTTGCAGTCCACAGTCACCGCGACAATATTGGGAGCTGTTGAATGATCGAGAGGAAGCTTTCCAATAGTTAACACATGGAAACCTGACAAATTGTGTTTTCTGCAAACGTTCATTGCATATCTATCATCTATTTTTCTGTAAAAATCCATTCAATTCGTACACTTCTAAAGAGATCACTCACCCAAAAATTACAATTCTGTCATTATCTGCTCATCCACATATGGTTCCAAACATGTTCACTGAATTTTCGCAACAACAGTGAGTAAATAATGAAAGCATTCGGGTTACTTTAAAATAGGGTTGTCTAGAGAGTGTTTGAGAGAGTCTTTGTCATTCAACAAAAAAGGAGCTCAAAATGAAAGGATGGCGTTCCATTTCAGCATTCTCTCAAGGTTTTGTGCATGAGCAAAATGTAATTACTTCAGTTCATTATCGTAATCTTCCCAGATTAGGCTTTAGTCTGCAGTCGGCTGCATGAACATGAACAGCTTGAGCAGAGCTTGAGCTTTGAACCGAAGACTTTATAATGGCGCATTATAATGTTAGCGGGTAGTTGAAGATTATCAAGTATTAGGTTAGACTGTCTTTGACTGGCGGTCACATTCATTTCATCGTCTCTACCTCAAGTTTACATTCCCATTAAAAGTTTTTAGTGAAATCAAAAATTGCCTGTGAAGTTTAGGAACCTTCCCTCTTGTGAGATTCTAATGGGCACGTCTGAATTAGTGCTGGCTCCATTTGAGCCCAGGGAGGTCTATTACACCGTAGAAAACAATCCATTTGCATTCCTATTGATCTCTGGCAATAGTTCAGCTGACACAGGACAGAACCCCCAGAAGTATACAACTGAAAAATATCTTCTGTAATATAATTATAAGATAACATAGTTTTTTTTATTTTTGTTTTGGCTGTCATTACAGATATATGCTCCCCCCCTGACACATGCTAACCAGCCAAGCCTTGAGTTTTTGGTACAACCTCATCCGAGTTCAAAGTTTGTATTTAGCTTAGTATTTCAGCCTTTCTAATAAAAGCTGTCAAAACGGCCATAAAAACATCCAAAATGCAAGTCTACCATTTCATTCCAGACCTCTCATCCACCTGTTTCCCCACGCTGGTGCGATTACGACAGCCCACATCCCACTCTGGAATTATGATGTCATTCATGAGGACAAAATATGGTTGGAATGAGGAAAAAACAGCCTGAGCATGATGCTCCATCAGCGATGGCAGTTAATTGGCATGGACATGACAAATTACCTTCCATGAAAGTGAGATTGTATTAAATGACAGACTCTAACCACTGTCTGCCCATCTGCTTACTCCCACACACGCTATTAGATGCCTTGATCTGCCTCCTTTGTAATGCCAATTTTGAGCACAGTATGCACCATCTAAAAGCCCCTGCACTTATCTTTGCCTCTTATTTACAAGTCTATAAAAATAGAAACTCACTTCCTGTAATTGTCTCAAAACATTATTCTTGTAGGCCTTACTTAGCTCCACTATGACTGTAATTGTCTCAAAACATTATTCTTGTAGGCCTTACTTAGCTTCACTATGACTGTAATTGTCTCAAAACATTATTCTTGTAGGCCTTACTTAGCTCCACTATGACCATAGTTATTTTAATGGATACCCATAATGCAGTGGTCAAATTAAACACATTTTTGGTGTACATTGTGATACCCAAGACTAATTTTGTATAAACGCACACAAGTCGGTTTTTAAAAAAGATTTTTTTAAGATTTAAAAGAATGTTTTAGTAAAGAAGTCTCACCAAGGTTGCATTTATTTCAACAATTTCAAGAATCATTTCTTCTTATTATCAATGTTGAAAACTAAGGAGCTCTTAGGGGAACACAAGCTTTTACAAGCGAACACAACGTTTTTTGGGGCAACAAGAGTTCTACGAACAAACACAATGTTTCTTGGGGGAACACAAGTTTTACAAGCTAACGCAACTTTCTTGGGGCAACGCAAACGTTTTACGAACAAACAACATTTCTTGGGGGAATACTTAAGTTTTACAAGCGAACGCACATTTTTGGGGGGCAATAAAAGGTTTACGAGCAAACACAACATTTCTTGGGGCAACACAAAAGTTTTGCAAGTGAACAAAATGTTTCTCCGGGAAATGCAAAAGTTTTGCAAGTAACTTTCTTTGGGGAAAGCAAAAGTTGTAACAGTGTAAAAGTCTTTACGAACCCTAGCTGGATATAAGTATTAATCTCAAAAAAAAAAAAGGTCTTTTAACTTATGTCTTTTTTTTACTCTTTAGGGTGCCAATGCTAAGCCAGTGGTGTCGTTCATTGCTGGCTTGACAGCTCCTCCTGGAAGGAGAATGGGGCACGCAGGAGCCATCATTGCTGGAGGCAAGGGGGGTGCCAAAGAGAAGATCGCCGCGCTGCAGTCGGCTGGAGTCGTCGTCAGCATGTCTCCGGCTCAGCTGGGCAGCTCCATGTTCAAGGTAAGACCGTTTTCTCTCTGTGTGAGCTGTAAGAGTCACCACAGAGCTCACACCTCACTGTCTAAATGCTCAACCGTTTTTAGCTTCTGCAAACTCAAGCATGCAGTGAGCAAGCCATTAAAGGCGTTCTTTCTTAGTAAAAAATCTATTTGTTTTTTTTTATTTCCCTCCTATTAGTTTGAATCCTCACAGTGAGGTCAGCTTGCTGAGAACTCTTTTTAAAGTGTTCTGTGGGCCAAACAGTGACTAATATAAAGGGCCCCCTTAGACAATCACAGCAGTTTTTACCGTAAGATATTCAATAGAAAGCTACACTGCAAGAGAGAAAATGAACAAAGCTCCATTTATATTGGTGAGTTAGCAGCTCTGCCTCTTTATCTCAATTTAACACAGCCAGCGCTTTTAACAAGATGTATAAAAAGTGAAAGCGTGTATTATACTCATTCATCATTTTAGCCTTTCATTATCAGCAGTAGCAAACGCTCCTTCCTCTGCATCAATACCATTTTCTTTCCTCTTCCACCACACCCCTGGATTCTAATTTGTAATCATTGGAAGTAATGATGAAAAACACTCTGGCTGGTTGTTAATTTTGCAGCCCATTGTGTTCATACATCTGTGTTTATCTCTTTGGCCGATTTAATAATGATGCCACATTCGCACGCCTCAAAGCTTTTTCTCCTTTTTATCACACACACATATGTTACAACTCACGATGTATCAACCTTTATCCCACAGTGTCTCTGATTATTCCTTGTGTTTATGCCTGGATGATATAGCCAAGAAATATTTGTCAGCTTTATGACTATTCAGTATCTCTCTTTATGCATCATTTTGACCAAATTCACCCAAAAAGGAAAATTCTGTCATTAATTACTCACCCTCATGTCGTTCCAAACCCGTAATACCTTTTGTTCATCTTCGGAACATAAATGAAGATCTTTTTTGATGAAATCTGAGACCTTTCTGGTCTCAAAAGTTTATAAAGCGATCGTAAAACTAATTCATATGAATTGAGCGGTTTAGTCCACATTTTCTGAAGAGACTCGATCACTTTATATGATGAACAGATTGAATTTAATATTTTATTCACATATAAACATTGATCAGCGAATTTAAGCAGAAGCTCAACCGAAACTGCTTGACCCGAGAGAGAAGCTCAAATGTAATGGAAACACAAGAATGAACCTCATTGGTTCTCGCACGTCAAGCCAACATGCTTGAGCTTCTGTCTACCACAACTGATGTGTGTTAATGAATGTTTATGTGAATAAAAGCCTAAATTCAATCTGTTCATCATATAAAGCGATCATGTCTCTTTAGAAAATTTGAACTAAACCGCTCAATTAGATTGGATAGTTTTACTATCTCTTAATGAACTTTTTGAAGTGTCAAAGTGCTAATTGCGTTGGCTGTTAACAGAGGGACAGAAAGCTCTCAGATTTCTTTAAAAAATATATTTGTGTTCCGAAGATGAACGAAAGTCTTACAGGTTTGGAACGACAAAAGGATGAATAATTAATGACAGAATTTAGATTGTTTTGATTAACCCTTTATATGAACACTTTTAATATGTTCACTTAAAGTAATGATCACTTTTGATGTTTACTTTTAAGTGAACAAAAGAACAATTAGATGTACATTACTGTTAAAAACGTTTGGGGTCAGCAAGAATTGTGGTAATAGTTCGATTCAGCAAGGATGCATTAAATTGCAGTCAAATGCTGTTCTTTTGAACTTTCTTTTCATCAAACAATCCTGAAAAATATAAATATTTCAGAAAAATATTAAGCTGCACAAACTTTTTCAACAAAATAATAATAAATATTTCTTGCACACCAAATAAGCATTTTAGATTGATTTCTGAAGGATCATGTGACACTGAAGACTGGAGTGATGATTACTCCATCAGCTTTTCCATCACTTTTGAAAACGAAATCATCTTGAGAAAATTAAAATGTTTAAAATAGCAATACAGAGTAGTTTACAGCAATATTTAAAGTGTAGAAGTATAGTATAGTGTAAAATGCCGCACTGGGACGCTTCTGTAAAGATTGTTGACTGATGATACAAACACTTTTGAATCAGTGTTTTAAATCTTAAGGTAAGCAGACAATTTGAGCTAATTCATGGACATTTATAAAAAAAAAAATTATAAAAAATTCGATCTAATCCATTTTTGCCAAGTATCTTTCTTAATGCTTTACATTTTTTAAGAAAATGAATGACTTAATATGCACGATAATTCATTTTATTTCACATGTAGGCCTATCACAAAATATTTGCAAATATGTTGTGAAATATTCAGTAAACCATCCAGTCCTACTAGTGTGTACTACTAGATACAACACAGGAAAATACTAATCATGCTTTCATTCATTTACCCTCTCTCTCATTACTAATGATGTAATCACAGCAAATACTTAATTTCTTATGTTACTCAAGGCCATTTCCTGCAATATTATTTCAGAGTGCTGGAGACAATGCACTGCTTGACCACTAGAGGGCAGTAGAGCTTCAAGTATTTTTACTGAAGATCCTGAGCATCTTCGTCTCTAAAACATGACATTTGCATAAGGGAATTCTCTCTGAAATGCACCATTCCGTCACCCTTAGTTGAGGAAAATGCATTTTCAAAAGCACAATGCATCACCCTGTAGCTGTATGCCTTTGTAAATTAACTATGTAAATAGCTATTCCTGACTGGAACAATCTACATTTGTCTTTGTATCATACAATGCATTTCTCATAGCTTTATGTGTTTACCCACAGCTTCTGTAAATGTTTTTTCCCCCTTTTTTTCCCCCTGTGCGATTAACCTTTATATGGCCTCAAATCCTGAGACTCACAAAGCCATCTCCTGTTTAATGCAGGGAGCTTTTCAGCATTTCCACATCTGAAAAAAAAAAAAAAAAAAATGCTATAGATTCTATTAGACTATTAGAGATGCCAAGATGACTAAATAAAGCCTGAACAGTCTAGCCATTTAAAAAATGGTAGAGACACACACACACACACACACTCTTCATTTAACCAACTATGATAGCTTCATAAAATGGTAAATCAATACTTAATGCATGGTTTTGGTGAACGATACACTAAACTCGTTAATACACTAAACACTGATAGCATACAGTGGCTATGTTGTTTTCAAACGATTTACATTAAAAGTGTATTTATTCCGTACTAAGCACAATGGTTGGTATCCATGTTTGGTTTTATTATAGTTCATCACTGAATGTATGATGGCAGATTTATTCACACAAACAGCACAAGTGACTTGTGAAGACACACAGACTGGCTGTATGACACTTTATCGCGTGGAAATCGCTAAACTCAAACACATATTTGTCTGTGTTTTCCATCATCTCCGCTTTTACCGCAGTGTCGAGAGCATGCACAGATTGCGAAGATTAAGTAAAAAACAGAAGAAATGTATTCTTTTAAGAGAAAAGCTCTGTTTGGGACACCTGGCAACCCCAAGCATGAACGCTAGAGGAGGTTTGTTACCAATGCGCAAATATCAAATTAAAAGAAAAACTTATTTTTGTTTTAATAATAATAATACACTTTAAATGGGTTTCGAAAAGTGCTAAGCATGGTAAAAACAGTACATAAAACGTTTTTAGGTAAGATTTAAAATGATCAGGTGACTGCCTTTTCATCCTTTTCTTTTGTTTCCCTCCATTTCCATATTTAATTCACCTAATGTATCTTCTGTATTGTCTATTTCATCCTTTTAAACCAGTAAACTCTGTTGACTCGCACAAACTAACCGCATAACAGACCCCTGCTCCGGACATATTCGAGACGGACCCTTGCTGATCATGTTTGTTTGACTCCTGTTTGCACTTCCCTGTTCTCTGCAGGAGTTTGAGAAGAGGAAGATGTTGTAACGTGTTAGAGGGAGAGTGTGAGAAACAGACTGCCCTCCCTGCCTTAGGACCTTCATCCCTGCTGGAGCCCAGCACCTTCCTCCAGGCTCAACCGTGCGCACACTTTGTGTTTTCAGCTGATTCTATGAATTCATGGTCCGTATTTGGACCAGAGGAAATAAAAACATTTCAAAATCTATCACAGTCTTTGTTTTAGAAGTGTACAACACAGGAACATGTTCACCTTGTAATACACTCGGAGCAATGTCAGCCATTTGTTGCTTTATGTGATGATGTCCTCTTCCCCCCCTCCCAGAAAATATATCTCTAATACACTACCTTGATGTAGTTAATTTATTTGTACATTTTCATCATTGTCTACGCTCCATTTACCGACAGCAGCTCAATTGCACGTCTCTGGCGATGGTGTACTTGAAAGATGCATGTTATCCTTTGGGCAGCCTTGATAAATCTATCGCCCCTCTGTGAGAGCTAATGTGTGATTTTTGAACTGAATCGCTCTAGAATGCCGCTCACCCTTTGCGCTGGAACTCATTTGCACAATTGAAAGCCTTTGAGTTCTTTTTGCAATTCACCCGGGCTCAGCGTGATCTTCTGGCTCCCTGAGTCTTTGAGTGCATTAAATGTCATTTTTCTGTGGCATTGAAAGCAGATATTTTTTTCAGCATCTACTTCATGTGGCAGGTGCAATTATACTCATGAAGATGGCCACGACAGATTTCGAGAAGCTGTACTGAAGGCGGTGTCATTGTCAGGTAATGTTGTCATGAAGTATCATTGAGAGTTGGACAGCAGATGGATTATTTAGTCTTTTCATATGACAACTTTCACTTTAGCGTGACGAATTTGCAGAGCTAAATGGGCCAAATTATTGAAATCTAGTCTGCATCGAAAAGAGCGAAACTACATGTCACCTGTCCCAGGCTTTTAGCAAGGATTTTCATTTGCAGACACAGGTTGATTAATTCTGACATGCCTCTCTGGGAGGTAAAAATGTGTGTGGGAGGACTTTCTCCTTTCGCCATGTAATTGCATCTCTCCTGCCTAATGACATGCATTCACATTTTACTCCGATAAAGAATGAAAATGCAAATTTGTTCTTCTGCCAGGTGCATTTCAGAAGTGCTCAGAGTTGATGAATATTCTTAGTTTGAATCACATATTTATCAGCCTCAATTATGTGAGGTTGCACAGGTTGTCTGTGTCGGAAAAAATGTGCGAGCTTGCTCAGATTTCAATGACACCAATTTGTGTGGAATGAGTGGGAGGAGGTCAGCATGGAAATGTCACCAAATGTATCGTACACTGACTGTCGTTACAGCCCTCCAGCTGAACTGTAAGAAACATAGGAGGGGGAAAACACACTGAGATGAGCTCTTGAACTGACACATCACATCTCTGTATCTGCCTTTGTGGCGAACAGGAATTGGGACGCATACTTTGAGGAATTGATCACAGATTTGCTGACAGTGTGTGATATCTAAAGCTACAGTGGTGCAAATTTTGTGGATGCGCACCAACTTTTATTCTTAGATGTAAGACTCGAGCTTATTAGTGCTCACCAGGGTAGTCGGGTCGCACCAGTTCGTGAGCTCTTTTAAATTGGGACAGAACGTTCACAGCTAGTTTAGTTTGTACCTAGCTCTGTACTTAGTATAGTTGCACCATTTGTTCTTATTAATGCAGCGAAGTCATAAGCTTTAGATAATGTGCAGTTGAGTAATATGATAATATCCAATAAGCAGCCTTGAGTATTTCAGTTTGATGGTTGATGTTCAAACTTCTTTTGCTTTTTGAAACTCAACTGAGAAACTGAAAAATCATACACGGATAGTTATGAAATACAATAGTTAGTATAAATATATAAATTATAGGTCACACTTTTGAAAATCGACTCTTTGATTATGACTCTTTGAAATCGAAAAACACTTGCTGCTGTTGAGGTGGGATACGGGTAGAAGGAAGGCTCAATTATAGAGAATTACAGAAATATATATATTTTTTATTTACCTTTATTTTACCAGGAAGTCTCATTGAGATTAAAATCTCTTTTACGAGAGACCTGGCCAAGGTAGCAGCCTTACAGATGTAATTGCATGCAGGGATTTTTTAAAAACATGTACACAATCAAATCAATTTTAAATCTAAGAAGTTACATTTAATAGAAAGTAGGACCAATTAATATACACTAACAATATAAGGTAACACTTTTTTTCAGTGTCCTTACCATAGTAATAACAGTAAATTATGCATAATTACATGCAAATAACTTTCAACCAAATCCTAACCCTATATATATATTATATATGGGCTTGTGAAATACATACATTTGTGAAAACTTTTGTCATTTAATCAGTCTATTGAACTTTTGTTTCTCTCAGATCTGTTTTAGTTTATGTAAGGTTAAATACAATGTATATTGTCTGCACCAACCAAGGTCCACAGCTTGAAAAAGAGAAATTTATCATTTAAATTGTCCATTAGGTCTTCCATTAGGTCACCGCAGATGCTAATGATTTACATGAAATGTCTTAAACTGCATGCCTCCTCCTCAGGTACGTACTACTTCATTCAGTCCTGACAGTAGGCTAAATTAAATATCACTGGCAGCTTGTTCATGACAAAGGAAGAAAAATGGAAGTTCTTTGTTACTTAATACAGACGCAAGCCCTTCATAAAGATCCATTATCTCGATTGTCGTGCGTCATCATCACCACTTCCACGACCATTTCTCACAGTTCCTCAACACGGTGTCTTTTCAAACAAGGCCTCGTGGGAGCTTGGTATAAACCGTTTTATGGAAATTTATGAATAACTTTGAGAGTGAATTTATTTATTTATTCCTCTAAATAAGACTTTAAAGGATAGATCACCCAAAAATTAATATTATCATTTACTCTACATTCCAAGTCGTGTGAATTTTTTGCCTACAACCAGTTTGAGCAAGAAACAGATCAAAGTCACTACTCAGATAGCACACGTACATCGCGGAGACGTCTGTGAAAGATCGTAGCCTCTGGTAAACATTCATCTTAATATATCCACCATTGCTCTCCCTTGAACGTTCATTATAGTGATGTCTGATTTCGTGAATGAAATGGTTTTTTTTTTTATATATATAAAACGATTGATGGAGTTTGCAAAAACAGTATTGTTTGTCTCGACTCAATCTGGTTGCAACAGTTACAGCTCACTGGGAAAAATGTATTGAATCATTAAATAATAAAAAATTTGGCATGTTTGACATGAGAAGCTCTTATGTGGACTTTCGACCTTTTCGTTGAAAAGCATGAAGCAAAATGTATTATTTGGTCCACAGAAATGCAAGTCAGTGTTTGACTTTGGGAACGACGTGGTTGAGTAAACGACAGTAGCATTTTCATATTTTGGTGAACTTTTTATACAATGCTCTAAATATTGCTACATTTTGTAGAAACAGAAAATAGATGCTAATGGAGCCTATAAATGTCCTCTTTCACCAGACATCTTTGTACTCTAATCTCCATTTCGTCACTGTCAGCCTAGGAAAAGATTATGCTGTGTACATATTGTTACCAATTATGTTCCAATCTGCATTAGAGAAATTACCATAATAAAGATTGGGAGGTCGAATTTAAGACTTTATTTGTTTGGGGGCTTAGGGTATCTACTCTCCCGGAACGTGACTGTGGCCAACGCTGCCGTGGCAGTCGTTATCTTTGCGCATAGCTAATAAAGCAGCGCTGCGATGCACACTGTGCTTTTTCCATTCATACCTCAGTGACTTCGATTTGGCTATGAAGAGCTGCGCACTGGCAGTGTGACAAGTGATAATACGAACAAAAATAACTAACCTTTTTCCATGCACGTCAAGTTTTAGAAAAGGTTTGTTGTCGCTTACCCATTCGAGCACACGTACCCACGCCTGTCACGATATAGCCTCCTACCATGAGTGGCGTCTATTTGACGTCTGTGGTTGGTTTTCACTTTTAGATTAATATTAACATGTTCCTTATGTCATGTTCAGTTGTGTTAAATGTGAACATGAGATGTATACAGTTGCAATCAAAATTATTCAACTCCCCAGAGACTGTTATTCTTTACAAATGAAGGTGAAGCTTTTCTAAAGATTTATTTTTATTTTATTTTTAAAGGCATCTATAAGAGTTTAGTGGCAAATTAAAAGTGAGTGACAATGTCAACATATACACTCTCAGAAAAAAAGGCACAAAAGCTGTCACTGGAATGGTAGGCTACCCTTTAAAAAGCTTCTAATAGTATGTAACAGGTATTAGGCTTAATATATACTTTTGCTACCGATATGTAGGCTACCTTTGAGGTACTAATATGCTCTCTTTAGGTACAAAGTGAAACTTTTTGAAAGGGTACTGCCCCAGTGACAGCTATTGTAGGGCCTACCTTTTTTTCTGGGAGTGTAATGTTATTTGCCTGGTTAAAACCAGACCATTCTCAGTAGTAACTGAGTTATGGTCTGGCAAAGCTTCATTAATAACTCATTTCCAAAGGGGCGTCACCAACAGACATCGCTCAAATGCCTCTGGGCGCAATGGGCTTTATGCACAGCTGCACTACTTCCTGAACTTCAGCCAGCTCTTTGTTTCCTGTCTGCCATTATTGGACAAACTGATTGATCCAGGTGTGCCTGACCTCAGTAACAATAATCAGACACACCTCAGTTTGTCCAATAATGGCAGACAGGAAACAAAGAGCTGGCTGAAGTTCAGGAAGTAGTGCAGCTGTGCATAAATCCCTTTGGATAGACCTAAAACCAATCAGAGCGATCGTCATCGTGTAAAGCCATATGCTGCGTCCCAATTCGCCTAAATTACACTACGCCATAAAAGTATGTACTCTTTTTGTGAAGAAAATGTATTTAGAATGTGTAGCAAAAAAGTAGGCAAGCTTTGGGACACACTACTTCGTCATCTTTATCGGTCACGTAAACTGCCCTGTCAATCATCCTGTCACAGTTAAAATCCTCTATTAAATCTAATTTAATTTCCTACCGTTTGGAGAGAAATGTAGTAGCACGTTCATCTGCCAGTGGGTCTTTCATGGAGACTGTCCTCATGTGTTTTCAATTTGAATATAATAATGCATTTAAAAGTTAAAGTTAAAAGCTAAAATGCCTCTGGGCGCAATTGGATAGACCTAAAACCAATCAGAGCGATCGTCATTGTGTAAAGCCCGCCCCAACGTTTCTGATTGGTGCTGCGATTTCGACGGATTAGAAATGGGCTTGAATGAGCTCTTTGCCAGACTACTTGCTGAGCAAATCTAAATTTGCCGGAAGTTGTCTGGGTTTTCCCAGGCTATAATATTATAGGATTTAGAGGAAATTATTTTTTATTTATTTATTTTTTGTAATAGTACGCTATGTCCTAATTATTCAACTCCTATTCAACGCTGCTGTTTTTAAGTGACTTATTTTTAAGGTATGGTACAGAATTTTGTTAAAACACAAAATGTGTGCTGTTAGCCTACATACATTTTATACATACGGTTTAGTCAAGTCAAAAGAGCTCTCACAAAAGCTAGAGAGAGAACAAATTGTTTTATTACATTAGAAAGTCAATGGCGACAAAGAAAATTTCCAAACCACTAAAAGATCTTAGAGACACAGCTGGCAGCCTTATTCATAAGTTTAAAATGTGTTGTGCCAGAAAATCTTCGAGGGTGTTGAAGAAAAAGCACAATATCATTAAAGTGTTTGAGCAGAGCAACTGAGAAAAACCCTCAATTTAGTGGCAATTTGACCAGCAAAATGACCTAAAGAAAAAGGAAGAAAAAACATTTCAATGCAGAGTAAGAACACGACAAGCATGCCCTTCACGCTGAGACGTTTTGCTGAATGCCAGTCTTGAACAAGAAGAACATAAAAGGCTGAAAAAGGCCATACATCTAATTTAAAATATTGGGGAATTCGAAGAAAGCAGTAGTAATGTGAAAACCAATGATTATCAGTGATCTGGAAGCTTTTTCAAGCGAGGAATGGGCCAAGATTGCAGCAGAGAGGTGACAGAAGCTTCAAAGCACTTACAGGCAGCGTTTATTGGAGGTTATAAAGAATAAAAGATTCTGCACAAATTTAGAATTTTGGGGGTTGAATAATTTTGAACTTGAATGTTTAGAGCCAAATAGATTTTTTCATCAACTTTACGTTGTCAGAATCACTCAAATCTGTATTGATAAACTTTCTTTAGTTTACTAATGCCTCTTTTAAATTGTTCCCATAAAATGTTGTTCTCAGCACAAAAATGTCTTGCAGGTCAAGGGGGTTGAATCATTTTGATTGTATATACTGAAATAATAATTAATAATAATAATAATAATTAATATAAATTATAAATAATAATAATTTATATTTATTCAGAATATGTTTTAGCCAATTCATTTTTATATTAATCTGACTAAATGAAATTATTATTATTATTATATAATTGAAAAGCCTATTCATTCGTTCACTATAATTACTAATACACTATAATTAATGATTTAGCCAAAATTATAATTTATATATAAATCTGGATAAGTAATTCTGATGATTATTATTATAAATACATTTTTAATTATTTATTCAGAATACGATTTAGCCAGGATTACAATTTATATTATTATTATTATTCCTTTTTTTTATTACGACTCCAAAATATTCTCTACAATGAAATGTCAATAGTTATTATATAGCCTTGTACTACAGTATGTTTCAACTTCTTTGAACTGTGCGATTGCAGTTATTACATGTTAATGTGTCTGTACGGAAAGTTAACACGCTTGCTGTTTCATGAAGTGAAATAAATTCAGCACTCCAGGGTAGCCAGACTTGTGGCCTCAGCAATATATCTCTTGTTCACCTCCATCTCTCTTTCTCCTCCTGTAGTTAAACCACTACCTCAGTCTATATGGACGCAACTGCACAATCAATCCTCCGCCACTCAGACAAATCAATGTTTCGCTCATATAACAGCTCGTATAAACTCGTAATTGTTTGAGAATCCTGTGACCGCCGGTAGAGTGATTTGTTGCTTTAGATGAATGCTTTAGAATGACTGTTTTTGTGTGTTTTAGTGCAGTTTTAGGGAATACCTGACTTAAATAGGTCATTGTCTGAATTTGAATTGAGCACTTCCTCCATCCTTTTTGTGGGAACTGCAAAATTTTGAATGGTAAATAACATTTTATGGGCCATAATAAAATGAACTAAGTGAAAAAAACACAACAGTTTAAAAGGGTCAGACAAATCACATATAGGGTAAATTTGGATTATCAAAATAAAAGCTGGTGCATATTGCTCTTTATTTATTTATCTGTTCATTCTACTGTTCATTCAGGTATAAAGGGGCCATCTGAATGGCAACCTAAACCACCTTTCACACTTTGTCTGGTTTTATGTGGTGATTAGGGTTCAGGACAGATTGTGCCAAAAATGGTAGTTTGGCAATGGGATATCTTATTTACTTGGAATTTTCTGCCTCAATCAAAATTCTAGAGTGTCTTTAAAAGATTTGATGACAAATCTGGCACACTAATTCTGTTATAAAATCACTCACTGTGGCAGCCTGGAAAACTTTCAGTTTTGTTTGAGTTAATTAAATATATATACAGTGAGGAAAATAAGTATTTGAACACCCTGCTATTTTGCAAGTTCTCCCACTTAGAAATCATGGAGGGGTCTGAAATTGTCATCGTAGGTGCATGTCCACTGTGAGAGACATAATCTAAAAAAAAAAATCCGGAAATCACAATGTATGATTTTTTAACTATTTATTTGTATGATACAGCTGCAAATAAGTATTTGAACACCTGAGAAAATCAATGTTAATATTTGGTACAGTAGCCTTTGTTTGCAATTACAGAGGTCCACTGTCGTTTCCTGTAGTTTTTCACCAGGTTTGCACACACTGCAGGAGGGATTTTGGCCCACTCCTCCACACAGATCTTCTCTAGAACAGTCAGGTTTCTGGGCTGTCGCTGAGAAACACGGATTTTGAGCTCCCTCCAAAGATTCTCTATTGGGTTTAGGTCTGGAGACTTGCTAGGCCACGCCAGAACCTTGATATGCTTCTTACAGAGCCACTCCTTGGTTATCCTGGCTGTGTGCTTCGGGTCATTGTCATGTTGGAAGACCCAGCCTCGACCCATCTTCAATGCTCTAACTGAGGGAAGGAGGTTGTTCCCCAAAATCTCGCAATACATGGCCCCGGTCATCCTCTCCTTAATACAGTGCAGTCGCCCTGTCCCATGTGCAGAAAAACACCCCCAAAGCATGATGCTACCACCCCCATGCTTCACAGTAGGGATGGTGTTCTTTGGATGGTACTCATCATTCTTCTTCCTCCAAACACGTTTAGTGGAATTATGACCAAAAAGTTCTATTTTGGTCTCATCTGACCACATGACTTTCTCCCATGACTCCTCTGGATCATCCAAATGGTCATTGGCAAACTTAAGACGGGCCTTGACATGTGCTGGTTTAAGCAGGGGAACCTTCCGTGCCATGCATGATTTCAAACCATGACGTCTTAGTGTATTACCAACAGTAACCTTGGAAACGGTGGTCCCAGCTCTTTTCAGGTCATTGACCAGCTCTTCCCGTGAAGTTCTGGGCTGATTTCTCACCTTTCTTAGGATCATTGAGACCCCACGAGGTGAGATCTTGCATGGAGCCCCAGTCCGAGGGAGATTGACAGTCATGTTTAGCTTCTTCCATTTTCTAATGATTGCTCCAACAGTGGACCTTTTTTCACCAAGCTGCTTGGCAATTTCCCCGTAGCCCTTTCCAGCCTTGTGGAGGTGTACAATTTTGTCTCTAGTGTCTTTGGACATTTCTTTGGTCTTGGCCATGTTAGTAGTTGGATTCTTACTGATTGTATGGGGTGGACAGGTGTCTTTATGCAGCTAACGACCTCAAACAGGTGCATCTAATTTAGGATAATAAATGGAGTGGAGGTGGACATTTTAAAGGCAGACTAACAGGTCTTTGAGGGTCAGAATTCTAGCTGATAGACAGTTTCTAGCTGTTCAAATACTTATTTGCAGCTGTATCATACAAATAAATAGTTAAAAAATCATATATTGTGATTTCTGGATTTTTTTTTTTAGATTATGTCTCTCACAGTGGACATGCACCTACGATGACAATTTCAGACCCCTCCATGATTTCCAAGTGGGAGAACTTGCAAAATAGCAGGGTGTTCAAATACTTATTTTCCTCACTATATATATATATATATATATATATATATATATATATATATATATATATATATAGGCTATAAATATTTAAGGTTGAATGAAAAAAAATATTTGCTAAATTAATAATTATTCATATTACTGCATTACATTAATTTAAACCAATCATAATTACATATTCTGGTCTTTAGCGACCCGGATCTATATCTAACACTGATGGATCTCTACCTGTCGTGATAATATACAACTCTCCAGATATTAGAGTAACAATTACAGAAGAATAAAATGAAGCATGTGTTGTTACCTTTTGGAGCTTGGAAGGGTTCAGTTTGAGCAGATGTTTATACCATCATCACTGTCCTCGTCAGAGCTCATTTCCCAGTACATTCAACATCTGGCTCATATTCGCAATCTGAAACATGTTCTCAAAACTATAATTTTCAACATCTTCAAAATCAATCTTTTGATTGTTGACATCTTCTTCGCCAGATCCACCATCAAGTGACAGATATTTGATTGTGTTCAGTACTTCTGCAGTAAATCACTGAGCCATTTCAAGTTATGTTGATGATACTTCCTATTCTTTTGTTTTCTGAGTGAAACGTCACTTCATCGTTGTGTATAAGACATTGAATAAAGGTCAATTGCACTTATTCTGTGATCAAAGATGAAATTATTGTTGTGCAGAAAAAAAATATACTTACATGTACACTGTTGTACACCTCGGGTCTTTAGCACCCCTATACAATTTTTAGATAAAATGAATGGGAAAACAGCATTCTATTATAATTGTATATTTTTTTTTTTTATAATGAATTAAGTGAAGAATACTATTAGGTTGGTGTCTAACCTTAAAAAATGAATGAGGAGGAGGGTAGTGAATTACGTCCCGGGTCACTATTTAACACTTATTGAACATACTTGCAGCTGCCACTTCACCATACATTCATTTCTAGTCAAGAAATCCCACAAATGTCCTTTAACAACACCACCCCTCATTTCTACAGGGAAATCAGCTGTAGTGTGTCATGAAGCAGTGTTTAGAAATAGATACCTAATAGATCTGTAATTTAGAGCCACCAATGCGCTTACAACAAGTTGTTCAAAATCAATCAACCAAAACTGTTCTTTAACAAAAGCCGCAGACACCAGAGACCCTCCGGCAAAATGTATGCCTACTAGATGAGATGACTAATTTATTCAGAATGATTTTGGACATGCATGCAAATTTCTTCAAGCCATTCATTATGGGTCTAAAGGCAGCATAAGTTCTGATTTCCTACCACCTCTCCAATCCCAAAAGGCTTTAGGCCATTTTTAAGTGCGGTTCATTCTGTGATAAGTCGGCATGCGTTCTTGTTTTAATGTCTCATGGTTGTTAAGTCTGCCACTCTGAGTGGAGCTGCAGTGTGCGAGCAATGGTCCTCGGTTGCTGAACTGCATGGAAAAGTCATTAACCGTGCTCCACATCCCGTAGAACTCTGCAAATGACGGGGAGACATTTTAGAAAATGCACCAAACTGAAAATAGCCTGAAAAATTATGTTTTTACTTTAACTCTTTCCCAGCAATTGACAGAATGCTTCCCCACCATTGATATGTTTTTTTGAGAAGGACCTGGCTGCAGCCTGCAGAACAGGGCGGGGCTACATGTGTTGCTCCGCCCCATACTTACTTTGATTGGCTCTGTCGCCTTTCATAGGCATACATGATAGTAAATGTGTTCAGAGTTGTCTTCACTATTATGCACATATACAACATTAGCCTTAATTTAAATGTTAATTCGTGTTGGACGGTGAACACAAACCCTGCACTTAAGATAAAGTATAGAAACACTAATAAAATATTACTCCAGTAAAAGTGTGGTTTCTAATGTGACACAAATAAGATAGACTTTAGGGCTCAGTCTGACATTATTATGAATTATTAGGAGCACACTTGATCTGAGAATATATTACTCCCGGACCTTGACCGGAGCGGGTCCAAATAAATGTTTTATTGTTCACTTGACTCGTTTGCTGCAAGTTTAATATTCTGGATCAGTCGAATTCACAAATAAACCATTTGATATTATTTGTGAACCAGTAGATTGAAAAGAGTCGGCTCAAAAGATTCTCTCACGAAACGGACATCACTATCAGATCTCGATAGTGGGTTCTAGCCCACTCTAGCCCTCTAGGGAGGGGTTGAATGATGGATTGTTACATTTTTTGAGAGGTGCACATCAGGATACGCCATAGGCTACACAGCCTACGACGTAGCTACGGCATGAGTTTGACGCAGAAGTATAAATTGGGCTTCACGCAAAAGTAAGCTAATGTGATCACCAGACATTCAACAGCTTATAACCCCCCCCCCCAAATAGTAATAATAACCAGACCCATGAAGAGGTACATGACTGTGCAAGCTTTGAATATGTTGATAGACTTTATCTACTCAATCTATGATTTGATCATCATTCTGTATCCAATCCCGTCAAAGTCTTTGACAAAAACGCGATTTTCTCAGCTTTTTGTTCGAAATGCTGTTTTTTCTCTCAGTGTATAAGTCAGTGTAGGAAACATTCTTGGGTGTTTATGCATGCAATTAGACACTGCTGCTCGTTCTAGAGGTAAACATGGAGTAATTCACTGGGCATATGATTTATCTCTGTCGCTGCAATGGCTGTTCATCACAATCCTCTTAAATGAACACCTGAGAGAGAGAGAGAAGCGATAAAAACTGATAAAAAATGCAATTTGCATGAGGTATTGCTGTATGCGAATAGCAGTGACTCAGACTTACCGCAGCGCTTAAAAAAAAAAAAAAAACATGAAGAGGAGGGTTAGAGAGAGGGAGGGTGAGCAGGGGTGGGAAAAGATAAACAGTTGCTCCTATTGAAGCCAGTTAGAGATGATTTTTGCACTGCGCCGAAAATAAGGTTTCATTTTTCACGCTTGCGAAGTTGATGAGTACAAAGCGAGACGGTTCTGTAGGAATAAGCTATTGTTTTTCCACTGTGACACTTCACTTGAGAAATGTGATCATGCTTTAAATGGAAAGAACTCCCTCCTAATGCGTTTCTGAAGAGCCTGTGATAGCTTTACTAAAGTTCTTTATTCATTTGAACAGAATTGGCTTCAAATCTATACCAGCAAATGACTACATCACCTAATGTTGCAAACACGGTTTAAACTGTGGCTTTTGAAACCCTATTATACCTTCAATTCATATGTGCGCAAAGGGACAGTACTATTATTGTGCTGATGAGCCTCTGTATTATTATCATTTGTATTATTGCTATCAGTGACAGTACTATTTGGATAAGGCACTGCATTCTACTGTAGTGAGCTAGGGTAACTTTTTTTACATTTTTAACTTTCTTTAGTGGGTAATGTTGCTGTTTAACCATGAAAAAGATCTGCAAAGTTACAAAGCTCAAAGTCCACTCTAAAGGAAGTTATTCATAATGTTTCTAACCACCCTGAAATGCCTCGATTAGTCTCGAGGTTTCTCATGCAGTTGCTAGTGCGTTGAAACTTGCGGGCTGACATTTCTGAAACATGCTCGAAGTGGTTGACCAATCACAACACACTGGTCCAGCCGACCAATCAGAGCACATTGCTCTTTTTGGAAGGAGGGGCTTCTCAGGGACCTAAACAGAGCATTACAGACAGAGTAGGAAGATGCAAAAATATAAAATATGTGAAAAAATAATGTGTTATTTGAATTGTAAACTTATTCTAGACTAAAAACAAAATCAAGACTTTGAAAAAGGACATAATAGATCCCCTTCAATGTCAGGTAAAACACTAAAACAATGTCCAACAACATTAAAGTTTTAGTCACCTGATAATTATTAATACCCACAATAAATTCCTAATATTTTTTTATATAAAAAAAAAACAAAAAAAACATGTAACTAAAAAAAAGTTTATGTACCAAGGAATAATTTTTGATTTTTTTCCAGCATTTTCAGCGGTATTCAGTTACTGTACATTGGATTTAATTTTCTGCTTAATTTGTTTTCCACACAAAATGTTTTCTTTGTCTTTCATTCATTATGTGTCAAAACTGTCAGATGTAAGAAAAACATTTCGTTAATCTCATGTCAAGATTTGTATAAATATTGACAAAGCTAGCATTTAACTATGATTAAGAATGAATTGAGAGAACAAGATGGTTTCAAAGTGATTGTCAGCTCCGTCTATTGCAAATTTGAGGGTTGACAGCTGACGATGTTGCTAAAATAACATTCATGTTATTTGTCTGCACTTGGCAGACAATTTTATTCAAAGCAACTTACATAGTCAGTTGAGAAAAACATTTAATCATGCATTCTAGAGGGATCAAACCCACGACTTTGAATAGCTCACAAAAAGTTTTTCCTACTTGACAGATATCACTAAAATAAGTGTCCTGAGATATCACACCCTAGGCTTTGTAAACGGTAAAACCGAATCTGACCGCAGGATGCTGTTGTTTAGCCAGTCAGGTTGTTTTTCCCAAGTTTTCAGGTTGATTTTGAGTGTTGCTGACATCTTCAGAGTTTTTGGAGAGAGGGGGCAAGCTAATTCAGACTGGCAGAAATTAGTGAAATGGCTAACAGCGTTTTAAAGCACTTTTAAATTGTTATGCTAAAGAAAATAAAAGTGTCAATTTCATCTTACATTAAAATATCTTTAACCTGTGAAATTATATTATCACTACCTTAAAACAGCAAGAAAGCTCTCTGGGTGTGGCATCTCGCTGCCCAGATCTCTCTGTATTCAGTGGACAGATGCTTTTGTTTGTTCCTTTCAACTCAACTCTGAGAATCCAAGGCACGGGGGAGGAATGTTTAATGCCTTGAATGTGAGGATGGCGACAGTAATTTATCAAAAACACAATATTAATAAATAATAATATTAACTCTTAACTCTTGGTTTTGATGAGATATGTTTGACCTGTATATAATAATAATATTGTAAAATATTATTACAATTTTAAATAATATATTTGTAAATGATAATTCAGTGATCCTGCACAAATCATTCTAATATGCTGATCTGGTCCTCGTGTAACATTTTTTATTAGTATCAATGTTGAAAATTTTGTGCTGATTTGTGAGTACAGCATATTATGCTATATTTATGCTGTATGATGTACAGCATATTGGTCAACAGTTGTGGTTTTAAATGGTGCTTTGTACAGTAAATAAAGTGACATTTTTCAGGATACTTTGATGAATGTAAAGTATATTGGAAATAGTTATTTTTTGGAATAATGTAAACGCCTTTACTGTTACAATTTAATACATCATTGAGTAACAATAACAATGCAATAGTAATTTAAATAATAAATGTAATAATGATAATGTCTTTCAAATATATAAAAAAATCTTACTGACCCCAAACATTTGAACAATTTTTTTGTACCATGCCCATATGCAGTTATATAATATAGCTTGTTTCTGAATAAAATCTGTCCTTATCCATTTTTTTATTGATATATGTTCTAGTTTTAATTCATTAATATTTTGCTGTGATTCCTGTACTTTTAAGCATGCACCTTGAAGACTTTTCCACTTTTTGTTACTCTTTAGCTTCTCAAATATAAATTATTCTGTTTACCATTTTGAAAAGAAAACTAATGTCCTTTAGTTTTACATAGACAGTGACATCTTTTGTTTGCAAAAAAGTCTGCAATATTGAATGGTTGATTAAACAAAAAAATAGTAAGTGCAGATTATATTTTACAAACATAACCAAACCATTACAAACCATAACCTTTGTTTCCCATAAGCATCGTAAGCCTAAGTAGATCGTAGAACAATTGCCACCGAAATGATCCACTTAGCTCACAATGTTTTTGAGAAACGCAGCCCTGGACAATACAGCCCTTTTGGATAGCTATATAACTTTAGCTGCTAAGTGCCTCTGATGCCACTAATGCAAATCCAGTGATTAATGCTTCCTCAAGGGGAACTTTTGTTCAACCCTGTTAACTAGACGAGCAGCTCCAGGCCGTAAAAAGCCATGCTGTGATCCAGTGCTTCATCTAGTCTCTTCTCAGCTGTGCTCACCTTAGAAGATGGAGAAATACAGTTACTCCTCTGTGCCCTGGTCAAGCAGTCAGCCTGACATCTTACTTAAAGCCCAAACTGCTTCAACTACTCTCATTAAGCAGTGCTCAGCTCCTGGCACTGGCTTCAGAACTCAACCACCCCGAGTAGCCATTTTTATTTTATGGCTTTCGGAATTCATGGAATCGCAGAAGGTAAAGTGCTCGTATAAGATAGCTATAAAGCCTGCCCACTTAGCGCTGGAATAAGATTAAATACTTTCTGTTTTTACACTTCAAAAAGCAGTAGGCTGCTTGAGCGCCCCGCGTTTGATTTCTGAGTTCGGTCTGTGATTACACCGGCGTGCGCTTACACTGACGGCAAACGTCTGAACGTTTCAAAGCATCAGAGCCTGATCACATCCTGTTTCAAAGAGCCTCGTTCCCCGCGCAGCCACATGCTAATGCAATTTAACCTCTACACACATCCATGCTGGTTTCATCAAGCAGCAAAACACCCCGGCTGCAACTTAATAATGATGCAAAGGCAAATCGAGTCGATCTCTCAAAGGTGACACTTGAAAACATGAAATAGCGAGAGGGCTTCTATCATCTCGCCTCAAGAATATCATTCATCTTTGTCTCCCCCTCTCACTTTTTGCCTTGTCTCTCTCTCTCTCCCCATGATATCCTGAGCTAATTTGATGGTGGATTTTGCAGTCTAGTCACTGATTAAGGCGTCTCCATTCATCATGGTTCTGCTGAGGGTTCCCAAAGCTTTTTTGTTTGTCGCCTGTGAAAAGAAAGCGATGGCATTGCATTACTGCGATAGTTTTTTATTATAAACAGTTTACTTACCATCACTTATCCATCCACATGATAAGCTCGTCAGTCAAGAGGCGGGGTGGCAGATCCCATCACATCATGAAATTAGGAGCAGCGCCATTTCCTTGCCAACTTCCCACCCCGTAAAAAAAAAAAAAAAAAAAAAAACACAATACAACCCCGGCATCCAAATAAACACGTCAATTTATCTTTTTGATCGAGAAAGTCAAAGAGCTCTCCGCTTGGAGAGCTATTAAAGCGAGATGCTTTTAACACTGTTGAAATATGTGAGACGTTTTCATTTAAGTTTGTGAGTTTTGTCATTAGCTAAAAATGAATGCATCAGTATATCTTTCTTGCATTTTCAATCAAATGAAATGATGCTTCCATTAGTGCTATGGAGGAAACGTTAACACTCAGACATTTAATATTTAGTATCTTGAAAATGATGTGTTGTTTTCTTGGTTTTTGTTGTCTTTTTATTTGTGTTGTTTGAAACAATCCCAGTCGCAATAAATTTGTTTTTGGACTTATTATGCTGTGCAGACAGTGTTGATTTTGAAGTGAGTTTACTCCACAGGGGTTCTTTGTGCATGTCTTATTTCTGTGTTTATTTATTTTTACCCCGGAGAGAAAGAGAACTGGGTGAAAGTGTCTCTAGAGTTTCTTTTGAAGATACTTTTTCTGACCACTGTGTGTGTGTTTTTTCATTTCAAAATATCTCTTTTGTAACTTGTAGGCTATGGGGTTAGAATTGTTGCATTATTCCAAATAAATTGATTGATATCCACAAATAAATGCAAAGAGATTCACAAAAATTAATCAAATTCAGAAATAAATAAAATGAGATTTGCAAAAAATTTTTTTTTATATTTTTTTGTTTACAAATGTGTTTTATGTCACAAACGCAACTCTGGCATTCATTTGTGAATGGCTTCCTGTGCATTTGTGGATGGCTGACCGCATTTGTGGATCGCTTTCTGTGCATTTACTCAAGCCAATCAGATAACGGCCACATTGTGCTGACCAGCCGTAGCACGTTCTCGCTACAACCAATCAGGTTTGTTTGACCTTACTCTCTGGCTGAAGAAACAGATTTGGCACCCCTGAAAGGAACTGTATTATGGGTGCTTCGTTCAAACTGAGCTGACGTGCTTTTTGTGTGGTTAAAACACCTTGTTTCCAAAAGATTATTGGAGTTTAAGGCTTCTTTATATTTCCATCAGATACCATGATTTCCATGAAGATACAAAAATTATGATTATTCACAGATCCTGAACATCATGATCAGTAACACCCTCTGAGAGGCTACACCGGACGCAAGCGGAATGACACAGTGCGTCAAAAGCTAATAGTAGCCTACCCATTATATTATATAATCATTGATACTGTCTACACTGGACGCTGCACAGCGCGACAATGATTCACCGACAGTAAACAGATGCCCGTTCTACTTCAGAAGTACTGCAGGCACTTCCGCTAATTTACACGAAGGACAAATGATTCGCACATTCTCCAGTGTTGACAGCATTGCACAGGGTTGGCACGATGTAAGGCATAGCACAACGGCTGATTTTGCCTTTAAAAGCACAATCACAATTACAAATATAGGACATAATATCATGTATAACACCAAATATGAGCCCAAATGAACATCAGTGATGCCGTAACAGTGGTTGTCATCTAATTGGCTTTAGACTGTGGGTGGCGTCCACTTATTTACAAGGATCTACAATTGCACAGCCAGGAACCGATTCATAAATGGTGCAGCAATTCACAAATGCACAGAAAGCATTCACAAATCCATGCAGCAATTCACAAATGCTCAGAAAGCGATTTACAAATGAATGCCTTTCTCACTTTCACACTTTCTCTTCTATTCTACATTTATATATATATATATATATATATATATATATATATATATATATATTTTTTAAACATGTACTGTGTTAGATTAAACTGGTCATAGCTCTTGCATATTGTTGTCTTATTGTTAGTTTAACTGCTTCAATTGTTCTCATTTGTAAGTCGCTTTGGATAAAAGTGTCTGCTAAATGAATAAATGTAAATGTAAGAACTGTCAATTTAGATTTTTTTGTGACCTTAACTTTTATTACCCTACCATTTATTCAGGTTTATTCAAAACTTTTTCACTTTTGAAGGTGCAAATGTTCCAGGTGATAAATGAGACAAAATATTATAATAATAATGATATTCATTGTAAAAATAAAATTTTGCCAGGTAGTGTTGACAAACTCTACTATGTTAACCAGGGATGTGCAGAGAGTTCCTAGGGCAGGGGCTCAAATGTAAAAAAAAAAAAAAAAGGGCATATACTGTATATATGTACATAGAACTGGTCAATAGTTTGGAAACATTACTATTTTTAATGTCTCTTAAGTCTCTTATGCTCATCAAGGCTCCATTTTATTTTATCAAAAAAAAAAAACAGGAAAAAAAAACACAGTAATAATGAGAAATATTACTACAATTTAAAATAATGGTTTTCTATTTTAATATAATTATAACCTTTGATACTTTTTCAAGGATTCCGAGTTTAAAAAGTTACAAAAAGAACAGCATCTATCTATAAATTACAGGGACGTCTTTCTGTCTGTCTGTGTGTCTGTTATTCGCATATCTCTCAAACCGTTAGTCAAGTCAAGTCAAGTTTATTTGTATAGCGCTTTTCACAATACAGATTGTATCAAAGCAACTTCACAGTATTAAATTAAAATAATACAACAAAGTTTGTTTCAAGAGGAATTTATTGATTGATAAAATTAAATTAAATATCCCCAAAATATCAATAGTCTGATGGATTTCAAACTTGACAGGTGTCTTGCTACGGGCACGAGTAAGTGCAGTGCCAAGTTTGACGTTGTTTTGATTAGAAATGCAAAATATATCGTTAAATCTATCGGTAAAAGAAGCACACATTGGCTTTTGCCGCTCTAGCCGCTGGCCACTCCCCCTCTCACACTGCACACTGAGTGAGCACAGCGCTGGCCACTCCCCCTCTCACACTGCACACTGAGTGAGCATAGCGCTGGCCACTCCCCCTCTCACACTGCACACTGAGTGAACACAGCGCTGGCCACTCCCCCTCTCTTACTGCACACTGAGTGAGCACAGCGCTGGCCACTCCCCCTCTCACACTGCACACTGAGTGAGCACAGCGCTGGCCACTCCCCCTCTCACACTGCACACTGAGTGAGCATAGCGCTGGCCACTCCCCCTCTCACACTGCACACTGAGTGAACACAGCGCTGGCCACTCCCCCTCTCTTACTGCACACTGAGTGAGCACAGCGCTGGCCACTCCCCCTCTCACACTGCACACTGAGTGAGCACAGCGCTGGCCACTCCCCCTCTCACACTGCACACTGAGTGAGCATAGCGCTGGCCACTCCCCCTCTCACACTGCACACTGAGTGAGCATAGCGCTGGCCACTCCCCCTCTCACACTGCACACTGAGTGAGCATAGCGCTGGCCACTCCCCCTCTCACACTGCACACTGAGTGAACACAGCACTGGCCACTCCCCCTCTCACACTGCACACTGAGTGAGCACAGCCCTGGCCACTCCCCCTCTCACACTGCACACTGAGTGAACACAGCGCTGGCCACTCCCCCTCTCACACTGCACACTGAGTGAACACAGCACTGGCCACTCCCCCTCTCACACTGCACACTGAGTGAGCACAGCCCTGGCCACTCTCCCTCTCACACTGCACACTGAGTGAACACAGCGCTGGCCACTCCCCCTCTCACACTGCACACTGAGAGAGCACAGCGCTGGCCACTCCCCCTCTCACACTGCACACTGAGTGAGCATAGCGCTGGCCACTCCCCCTCTCACACTGCACACTGAGTGAGCACAGCGCTGGCCACTCCCCCTCTCACACTGCACACTGAGTGAGCACAGCCCTGGCCACTCCCCCTCTCACACTGCACACTGAGTGAACACAGCGCTGGCCACTCCCCCTCTCACACTGCACACTGAGTGAGTACAGCGCTGGCCACTCCCCCTCTCACACTGCACACTGAGTGAGCACAGCCCTGGCCACTCCCCCTCTCACACTGCACACTGAGTGAACACAGCGCTGGCCACTCCCCCTCTCACACTGCACACTGAGTGAGTACAGCGCTGGCCACTCCCCCTCTCACACTGCACACTGAGTGAACACAGCGCTGGCCACTCCCCCTCTCACACTGCACACTTAGTGAGCACAGCCCTGGCCACTCCCCCTCTCACACTGCACACTGAGTGAACACAGCGCTGGCCACTCCCCCTCTCACACTGCACACTGAGTGAACACAGCACTGGCCACTCCCCCTCTCACACTGCACACTGAGAGAGCACAGCGCTGGCCACTCCCCCTCTCACACTGCACACTGAGTGAGCATAGCGCTGGCCACTCCCCCTCTCACACTGCACACTGAGTGAGCACAGCGCTGGCCACTCCCCCTCTCACACTGCACACTGAGTGAGCACAGCCCTGGCCACTCCCCCTCTCACACTGCACACTGAGTGAACACAGCGCTGGCCACTCCCCCTCTCACACTGCACACTGAGTGAGTACAGCGCTGGCCACTCCCCCTCTCACACTGCACACTGAGTGAGCACAGCCCTGGCCACTCCCCCTCTCACACTGCACACTGAGTGAACACAGCGCTGGCCACTCCCCCTCTCACACTGCACACTGAGTGAGTACAGCGCTGGCCACTCCCCCTCTCACACTGCACACTGAGTGAACACAGCGCTGGCCACTCCCCCTCTCACACTGCACACTTAGTGAGCACAGCGCTGGCCACTCCCCCTCTCACACTGCACACTGAGGCTATGTTCACACTTAGCGTCTTTTTTGACAAGAAAAAGTTGACAACGGCGTTTTTTTAGCAAAAAAAAATGCTGGCAGCGTTCGGTTACAAATAGCAGCCGAGCGCGTCTTTTGTTGCTATAACAACAGCTGCAACAGTAGCCTAGTGCTGTGTGATGCAAAAAATGTCGAGAAAGAGAAAGTTGGCTCTTGCGTTGGCTTTTGAAGTTACCGGGGAGGAGAATGTCGGTTCACAAAGACGTTTGTGGGTGCACGACAGACAGTTGTTCTTGTTGTTATGGAAACGACAGGTCTCGCTACTCGCTTGTCATTGGTCAGCTGTCAAAAAGGCGCTTGACGTAGGGCGTTCTTTTCAGAAAAGTTGAACTTTTTTCAACTTAAAAAGACGCTCTGAGCTGCAGAAAAAGAAGCCGGCGGTGGCGTCTAAAAAAGCGCTCAGGACTTTTTTGAAAAAACGGTTTACTCCATAGGGTTATAATGTAGAACAGACGCTGGCAGTTTGAAAAAAGACGCTAAGTGTGAACATAGCCTGAGTGAGCACAGCGCTGGCCACTCCCCCTCTCACACTGCACACTTAGTGAGCACAGCGCTGGCCACTCCCCCTCTCACACTGCACACTGAGTGAGTACAGCGCTGGCCACTCCCCCTCTCACACTGCACACTGAGTGAGTACAGCGCATGCCACTCCCCCTCTCACACTGCACACTGAGTGAGCACAGCGCTGGCCACTCCCCCTCTCACACTGCACACTGAGTGAGCACAGCGCTGGCCACTCCCCCTCTCACACTGCACACTGAGTGAGCACAGCGCAGGCCACTCCCCCTCTCACACTGCACACTGAGTGAGCACAGCGCTGGCCACTCCCCCTCTCACACTGCACACTGAGCACAGCGCTGGCCACTCCCCCTCTCACACTGCACACTGAGTGAACACAGCCCAGGACCAGAGGCAGAGAGGGTCGAAGAAAGCAGCGGAGCTTAAGTAGCGTTTTCTTGGAGTTCACTGTGTAGCCTGCTCCCTGAATCGTTGCGCTTATTCATTTGTGGATGTTAACTGAATCTGTAAGTCAGCTACACTGTTTACTTCTGAATATTATATTTTATTCTATGCTATTCACCAGCTAAACATATACTATTCAATGCGTTCACAGTCTCTTTCACGGCCATCATTTGTAGTAACGTTAGCCTATTCACAAACTGTTTGCTCAAGCGTAGCGAGTTCACTGTGTAGCCTGCTCCCTCAATCGTGTAGTTAAATTTTCCATATTTATTGTATGTCATTATGTCAGTATCAGTATTTGCTTTCTACCATGCACAAATAAAAATGTCACTGAACTTTTGCTGTGTAATTGTAACAATGAGCACTCAAACACACCAAACCAACAATTACTAAAAACAGACACAAAAACTGATTTTGCACGGGCACTGCACTAGTTTATTTAAAATATAAATCTTTTGTATCAATATAAAATCTGCGGTCCTGCAGATCTGCCTTGTACAACATTGGGAGGATCAGGCCCTTCCTATCAGAGCATGCTACAGAACTCCTTGTCCAAGCGCTTCTATCCAGACTGGACTATTGTAATGCTCTCCTGGCTGGTCTTCCAGCTTGCACTGTCAAAATGATCCAGAACGCTGCAGCCAGAGTGGTCTTTAACAAGCCGAAGAGAGCACACGTCACTCCTCTCCTCACAAAATTGCACTGGTTGCCAGTTGCCGCTCGCATCAAATTCAAGTCACTGACTTTTGCCTACAGAACAACCACTGGCTCTGCTCCCTTTTACCTAAACTCATTACTTCAGTTATGTGCCATCCAGAAACTTGCACTCTGCAAGTGAACGCCGTCTTGTGGTGCCATCTCAAAGAGGCACAAAATCTCTTTCTTGGACATTTACCTGGTCTGTTCCCTGCTGGTGGAATGATCTGCCTAACAGAGCTGCTGAGTCCGTAGCCATTTTCAAGAAATGGCTGAAGACGCATCTTTTTCGGCAGCATTTGATCCAGTAATACTAACACTTTCTCTTCTATTCTATATATTTATATATATAAAAATAATAATAATAATAAAAAAATTTACATGTAACGTTACTGTAGATTAAACTTGGAAGGGGCATAGCACTTGCATATTGTTGTTAGTTTAACTGCTTCTATTGTTCTCATTTGTAAGTCGCTTTGGATAAAAGCGTCTGCTAAATGAATATGTAAATGTAATATCCACTACCGTTCAATGGTTTGGGGTCAGTAATTTTCTTTCTTTCTTTAAAAAAAAAAAATTAATACTTTTATTCAGCAAGGATGTGTTAAATTGATTAAAAAAGTGATAGTAAAGACTTTAAACGAATTTCTATTTTAATTAAATGCTGTTCTTTTTAACTTTTTATTCATCAATGAATCCTGAAAAAAGTATCACAGGTTCCAAAAAAACATTAAAGGTGCTCTAAGTGATGTCACGCATTTTTTAGGCCAAAACATTTTTTGTCACATACAGCAAACATCTCCTCACTATCTGCTAGCTGCCTGTCCTCTGAACACACTGTAAAAAAACGCGGTCTCTCTAGACACCACAGGCTCCACAAACGGCAACAAAAACAAACTGGGCTCACCCGCACCACGAAACACAACAAACAGTGCTCCAGCCAATCACCGACAAGAAGTATTTGAGGGGTGTGGTTTGGGGGGTTAGTGCGCGTGCACATGAAGGGGGTGTGTGGAGGAGAGAGAAGCATGAAGAGGGAAGTTTGAATTATGGCCGAAACACAACTAAAGAGACGACGTTCCGATGAACAAATTGCAAAGAAGAGGGACAAGGATAAGGGACAAGGATAAGGGACAAGGATAAGGAACGCGCGAAGTCCCGAATTTACATCGGAAAAACCCTCGAAAGGTGGCGAGAACTCCGCCGGCAGAAGGGCTTCCAATCCGACATTCAGTTGCTCTGTTTTTGCAGAACAGGTAAATCCATTTTTCTTTCTAAACTGACGTTCATGTTCGCCAAACCAACACAAGGATGTAATTAGCTAGAACTATGCAGTCAGCGTTAGCTTTGGTGAATACAACATATATGTTTCTAACACAACTGTTTCCAACATTGATAATAAATCATCATATTAGAATGATTTCTGAAGGATCATGTGACACTGAAAACTGGAGTAATCATGCTTTGCATCACAAAAATAAATTATATTTTAAAGTAGGTCACTGTACATTAAAATAGAAAACCAATATTTTAAATTGTAATAATTGTTTTCTGTATTTTTAAATCAAATAAATGCATAAGAGACTTCTTTTAAAAAAAAATAGTAATAATAATTATGCTGAATAATTGCTGAATGCAGCTAAAATAAGAACAATTATCAAAAATGTTAATATACAGCTGCCCCTGCCACGGAAAGATTTTACCCTTACTGCGTCACCATTTCGCGTGTTGTTGTCAGCCTACACTTCACATAATAGATCTGTAGGTAGCACCTGGGATTCATTGAACCAACTATGATAGTTTTCAAATAGTAAACGGTGCATCAATATACAGACTAAATACAAGAGACTTGAATTACCATTAATGCGAATTTTGGTGCTGGTTTTGTGCAGTGCTTTGTAGTCAATTAACATCCATTGTTTCAATGACAGATTCAGATCCTTCATAAAAGTAAATTCGACTGTAATTTTCAAACGATTTATGAATGACTGGAAAATTACCGCTCCACTTCACATTGTCCAATGAAATTTGAACTTGTTGTGCAAGATGACGATTGGTCGGTGTATTATAGCCTACATGACAAACAAGCATCCATGAATTATGTTATATTTTAAATGATGTAATATGTCTATTTTTTATCTATTCGACACACTTCCTTTGATTATTTAAAAAAAAAAAGTTTAAAATGGATTGGTGTATTTTTTCCTGCCGTTGAGCCATAGGTAGGCTACTCACTGAAAGAGCCATATTTGGCTTGAGAGAGCATCGGTTCCGAGCAGACTTTGGAATACCTACGTTTACACTAGTGCAGTTTCATTTTAAAACGCATAACTTTTGCTACGGTTATGCCTGTCGTCCACACTAGGCTACTCCGGAGTTTAGACCGGACCTCGCCCATCAGTCAAGTCTGAAGCAAGACACTCTAGTGACGCAACCCATAGCAACGAGTCATGGCAACTCAGACAAACAGAAACGTAAAAATAAACGTGCATTTTGTTTTATTGACCACAATATGATCATTGATAGTGGTTTGAGAGGGGCACTTTCGATTAGTTTTGAAAAGGTTAGGGGCTTGAGCACCCAAAGCTCCCCCACCTCCCCCTCTCTGCACGTGCCTAACCTTAACGGAACGAGTCGTTTTCCCGCTATTTTTGTCGGCTGTACCAGCGATGAACATTTCGCAAATCAATCACTCATATGGGCCGATATTCTCTAATGAATCGGTCAATTGCTTTATCAAAATGGTCTGATTCGAAGCGCGATTCAGTCGGAATCTCAGAATTATTCGAGCAGATCACTCACAAGCATTGGATTGTTTGGAGCGGTTTTTCACCAAAGAAAAGAGTCAGAACAGTGGGCCTATAGAACACAGAAAAGGAAAAGAAAAAGAAAAAGAGCGCAAGATGAAGTGGACGTTTTCCTACAACAAGCGATTTGCCGCCGATGAAGAACATCTTTAGTTCACCCCCTGCACGCGCTGCTCGTGAACGACAGGTAGGCTGCAAAGACACCAACACAAAGCGCTTAAAGTATGGCGTCATTCTCATGTATATCATACCGTGTTGGTGATTTTATGAAACCTCAAATGATTTTAGAGATGCTCTACTTTGAGTTGGCTACACTGCTAGATCTGTTAAACTTTGAAGACAGCTAGGTTACTGTCACTGAAATGTATTTGTTACTCCGCGAACATGAACCAACCAAGAAGATTTGTTTAAAAAAGTTTCTGAATGAATTTAGTTTAGTCTTTTACCCAGCCGCTGACATGCTGCTTCTTTTTTGTGTGTAAGTTGTCAGGCAACCTTGGTTCAGCCAGCAAAATGTTGAAAGGGAAAAGTTAAGAGAGGGGGAAGATACCTAGAGAGACACGAGGTGAGACTGAGTGCATTTTGTTTAATAGAGAGAAATTGGTGCCTTTCAATTCAAAGAAACTGTCACAGTCACGAAACAATATCACACACAAAGTCACACTGTTATTACAAGCAGACACACAAAGGTATATAAGTACTCCGAATCCTCAGCACCAAATAAACAAATAAATAAAAATAATAAAGCTGAAGAATTGAAGAAAAATTGCATTTAATCATGGAGGCATGAAAGTGAATCTATGGTGGAGCAGGCCTTTTGAAACTGAGCAGGTATTTTCAAAGTTTTCTAGAAGCCATAAGATGACATAAAACACAGATGTTTTTGAACAAGTTTAGTGTTTCTTTAAAGGAGAACCTCCCCACCAGAAGTGTCATAAGCAGTTCATATAGGTCTAATGAAGCTATATGATAGCTTTGTGTGAGAAAAAACAACATTTAAGTTGTTATTCAGTGATAGTCCATTAAAATATGGCAACTGAGCTTGAAAAGTTCCACATTTTTCATTCACTTTCATCACATAGAAAATAATGTATTCTTTAACTCCAGCTGTATTTATCCATTTGTTTTCCAGAGAAGAAAACAAGCAGTACGTGTTTGGAACATCATGAGGGTGAGTAAATGACTACATTTTCATAATTCGTTTATTTTTTTATTTTTTATTGTGGACGAAAATAGGAACCCTACAATAGACAGACCACATGCATTACTATTATGCTATTCTAACATTCTGAAGTGCTGTTCTGGTTAGATTAGCACAATGCTCGAAAGTTTTTCAGAGCTTCAAGAGGTATTTTTTTTGGAAGTTATTTAAAAGGTGGGTGATTGCTGCCCATTATTTCTTTCAATTTTCAAGTAAGGCTTCAATGCCATTCAAGAATCCATTATTTTTCTGTCCTGGGGCCTCATTTATAACCGTTGCGTATGCACAAAACAGGCCCTGAAAGAGGCGTACGCCACTTCCGACGCATAAGTTGTGATTTATAAAAACAAACTTGATGGGAAAATTTTCGCACCTGCACGCAAACTCTGACCCATGCGTACGAATGTTTTGGAGACGGAGCAGTTTGGTGACACCGATGGTGAGCTGGAGTTAAATGGCTTTTTGGTCACTTTTAGACAGAAAATGTAAAGAAAATGACACATACAGCAAGATAATACATATAATTTCACTCTAGCCTATCACTTGAAGCAAACATCCATCCCTTCTTAAATGTCCGCGCTAGCGAGGGTGTTGGGCCGTTTAGTGAAAGCTGACTGCTCTAGCATATATCTAACGGCAGATGAAGGAAAACCGTGGGCTAAATCTTCATTATGAGTCCTAATCATAAATACTGTGCATGTTCACAATAACATGCCATTCTCATTAATGGAGTTAAGCACTTAAATGACATGAAATCATTACTGAGAAGTAAAAAAATATATATATTCTGATATAAATAGAAATATTTTCTGTGGATGCAATGCTTTTAAATACTTTTCCTGTGGCATTCTGTGTTTTAATGTAACTACAACGAGGATTGCTTACCATGAAATAGCAGATTGTCTGAGAAAATATTTTTGCGCAAATAATGCACAATAAGGCCTATCATTTTCCATTAAAAAATACTTTTTGGCCAGTGGAAAGGATTGAGAAAAACTTTCTTTGAAATGTATTTTATACTATTTGATTTATTTATTCAAAAACATGGCACGGATAGGCTACTAAATAATTTTTTTGCAATTTAATGTGGCGACACATCCGTATCTTACATTTTCCTAATGTCTTGTACCGTTAAACATGGTATCACGTGGATGAATATGCATATGCAAATGATATGCTGATGAGGATATGCATAGTAAAACAAGGCGTTGTAAGCTCCATATATGGTTAATTTGGGGTGGAGACACATGTGCGCACAATCTTCCGCTGATTGGGATTTTTAAAGGGAATTTTGCGCAGGTTCTGGCTTTTGGCTTTTGGGCGCACACAAACACTTTTAGTAAGGATCCTACGCACGGTTTTATAAATGAGACCCCAGAAGAGCAAACAGACAGGTTTTGTTCTTTTCTCAAGTAGTTTGTCAATGAAGTTTGTATAAGTCAGATGGCTTTTCGATGGTTAAAAAAAATGTCAGTTTGGCCCTGGCTCAGATTGATTGTCACTCCAGTCCAGACAGACTAAAAACAATATCGAATTTCACTTGCATTCTGTTTTTATGGTTAATGCTTCCATCTCTCGATCTTTTTGATCTTGTCTGTCTGTTGCTCCATGACGTCTGACGGAGATCCATGCTGATGTATCACAGTCTTGACGTTCTTGGCACTTTGTCTTTTTTTGTGAAATTGAACCTTTATTTGACTGCCGGTGAAAGGCTGCTTGTAAGAAAAGAAAAATTTTAGGGCTGCCAAGTTTAATTCTCGGCTCACTGAGCTGACATCCTCAAATACAGTAGTTGGCTTTGGAGTGAAAGAGACAAGCAAAACATTAGCTATGGCGCTATTTACGACTCAGAGCCTGAAATGGCTAAATCTGAGTTGTGAGGAGTTCGATAACCTTTGCAATCATAAATTGATTAAGTTGTTAAACAAGTTACGATTTCCGTCCTTGTTTCCGCTTTGTAATTTAAATGCTTTGAACCAACTCTTTAAGAGGTTAAGAGGCATTTTTATTGTTTTCGAATTTAGCAAGTGACCACATAATTTCATACCATTCTCAAATATACATCCACATTTGGCAGCCACTTGTGTCTTTTTCTAACACCCCCCCCCCAATTCCTACTATGTGTCCATTAGCTCAATAAACAAGTGTTTATCAGTGTACAAGTTCTGGGAAGAAACTTGAAAATTTAACTGGCGATTTTTTTTTACATGCTTAAATCTAAGTAATCAAATCTGTTACCTTATCTAAATGCATTGAATAATTAATGGGAATCTTGAATTATATATTTTGTTTACAGTCCAGTCATTTAAAGATTCTGTTTTAATGAGGGGGCTTCTGAGAAGTTTGGTGCTCATACCTAAATTATGTATTTTTTAAAACTTGTAATAATTTACTAAACACATATTTAGCTGGTCTTGATGTCTTATTTGATCTCTTAGAGATGGGTAATACTGCAGTCACATGACATGGTTCCCATCTGGTCACATGGAATAATTTGAAATAATATGAATTAATGAATTCTTCATTATGGCCTGTTTATTATTTGAGCTGTAAAATTTTTCTTTTAAAGGGGTCATATAATGGTACATGCACTTTTACAAGTTGATTGTACTGAAATGTGTGTTGGCAGTGCCTGTACACAACCATCATAAAATGATAAAAATCCATCCAGTGTTTTTAAAAAAAAATCTTCTTATATGTTTTCCCCTGTCTCAAATCAAGCCGTTCGATTTTGTGACGTCACAAAATCGACACCCCTCCCACTATTGTTGATTGACAGCAGCGTTTCAACACAGACACGCCCTCGCTCGTGAGTGAGCTGTCAATCATAGTCCGCGCGGTCATTGTTGATACGCTGGAGCACTGTCTATGAGCAGAATGGCGTCTAAGCGATTGTGGTGTTCTGTTCTTGGGTGCAATAAGGAGTCATTTTGATGTTCCTAAATCCGAACCGCTGAAGACGCAGTGGCTGAGTTTGTTTTCGAAGGGAATATTCCCCACGATCAACGTCAATGTTTCATGTTTGCGCGAATCATTTCACACACCAGACTGCTTTACAAACGAGGTCAGTATAAAGCTGGTTTTGCTAAGAAGCTGCTCCTAAAAAAAGGATCGGTACCAACTATTCGTGTTCCTGCTGCACCTCCAGAAGAAGAAGTGAGTGTAACGTTTTATTAACCTTTATATTAATATTAATATTAATCTTTGCAAATCGCTTGCTGCACGCTTCACGATGAATGCGGCTGTTTACACTCAGGGTACATTACGGCATGTTTTCTATGTACGACGTTCTCAATATAATTCATAATTAGGGCTGTGACGGTATGGGATTTTTTCTTACCGCGGTAAAGAAGCAACAAATCTCGCGGTTTGGCGGTTAACCGACCCCCCCCCCCACCCCCCCCCCCCCCAAAAATAAAACAAAATAAAAATCACCCGCGGCCGCGTCACACACTGCAGACGCGATCAAGAACGCATGTAGCTTGTAAATGACAACGGAAATGAATAACATAAAGCAGTATTCTTTATTAACAAATAAACAAATTAACATTTATATTAAATTGTAAATATGAATAATTAACTATTAATTAAGGCCGGCGACACACTGGCTGCGTGGTGTGAGTGTGGCGTTTCTGTTGCGTGTCAGCTGCGTGGCTTTTTTTATGTCTTTGCACACCAGAAACAGCGCTGCTGCTGCTAAGTGACATATAAGCCTCATTGGTGATATATTCGACATATGGGGAGAGAGTTGTGGAAGGCCTATACTTAATGTTAAACATAAATATATAACAGCAAAGACAGCGTCGGCAGTATTGACGGCAAAATAGGCTACAGAATATTTCGTTCTGTATTGACAGGTGCAATATTTGAAAATCGATAATATTTTTTTTAATTACATTTATATCTGCATTTATGTCAAAACCTAAACTTTCAAACATCAAAATGTAATTTATTAATATGTATTCATGTCAAAATGACATACAAAATTTTTTTTCCTATTCTATTTTGCCAGGAAACGCTTCCAACAGGCTTGCGTGAAAAATAGGCGTCGGTTCTATTTCTAGCATGCACGCTTTTTCCGCGCGGCTCGTGCCGCAACTGAGACGCGCGTCTCACGCAGGCAGTGTGCAAGCTCTAACCTGTTAACATGGGAGGCGAAATAAAAACGGACACGCCACGCAGCCAGTGTGTCGCCGACCTAAGGTAGGTGTGCTGCACTTAAGTCCAGCAAACGCCACAGGATGGTTAATTTTTCTAAGATGTGGTCTTAAGTTAGTGGTATTTCCTCGCGAGACGGATACTTTTGTGCGACAAATACGGCATATTGCCTCGTCCAAATTCACCGGATTCCCCTTAATTGTCACCTGCCTCAAAGGCGACACAGTATTTGGCTTAGACACTAGATTCGTGGCTATTTTTTGAATAATGTCATTCGGCTAGCGCCGTCAACTGTTATTGCCTATACCACATAAGAGAGATCGCTACTTGCAATTAAAATCTAACTCCAACTGTTTACGTTATGCTTGTCTTTTATGCCTGTGTTTGTTTGTATTTAACTGAACATTATCTGTAAACATCACAAGTACTGAAACCTAGCAGTTAATTAATAATAATCAGAAACACACAAAAAAATAAATCCCCCATATGTTTAACGGACTGTCCCTCCCTTGCGCAGGAAGCGTTTTTTTTTTCTCCAGAAGCACTTGAACATGGGACTCGCAGAATACAGTAAATTATAAGCAAAAATGAATGTGTTTATAGTTCATATCACACACCATATGCACTCCTGTAACTTTCAAAAAAAAAAAAAAAAAAAGGTGCGGTGATGACCTCACACCGCGGTAGGCATCTCATTAACGCGATATTGCGGTGATGCGGTTATCGTCACACCCCTATTCATAATCCCACGTTTATAATGAACAACGCGTTATGGTTATTGTGTTATTGTGTTACAAACGGTGTACGCACAGAACAGAGGGGCGGGGTGAGCAAAGCTCATTATCATTTAAAGACACATGCACTTAAACGGTGTGCTGAAAACAGAGCTGTTTTTGACCAGGTAAATCTAGTCTCATGTTTAGATCTTGTGTTGTGCCTATACTTTTAAAACGGCATATATTTTAATGTTTATTGCTTGGCCCTGTGTACTTGCATTGTTATGGCATTCTTATTAAAAAAGGGAAACATTTTAATTATATTCTGTAGTAATAAAAATTCTGTCACAAATGCCTTTTATATATAGAGCTGTAGAGCTTAAGTTGCACTCATATTGAAGTCCAGGCTTTTTTTTTTATGCACTGTCCAATTTGAATACGTTAGTACTTCATTATCACTAAATACGTTGTGAGCTTCAAACTTGCTGGAAAGTTTTGTGAATTTTAAACAAGGTGAAGATGAGGCCAGACATTTTTTAATCAGACAAAATGTGAATAAGAAGTCTGATGCAGAAAACAGCTGCATAGCCATCGAAGAAACTTGGATTTGCTTGTGTAAAGATAAATTAAAAGCAACATGAAAGTCAGAGAAAGTGAGCGATATTGAGGCAGAAAACTTTACTTTCTGCAAATTAAGATTAATTCTCACTAAGCAAGCGTTTAGTAACAATATTGAAGCAGACAGGATCTAATTTATCTCACCAAGGTTGTGCACCGCAAGTCCAGAAGTTTACTTTGGGTTTGTGTAGGTTGGTACATAAATATTTAGTGAGATTGCCCTAGTGACAACTTAAGTTTCTAAACTCCCTGAAGTGTCTGTGCTGACTTTTCCACACAAATCAATTCGGTCTATACGTTTAAGGCCTGAATCTCAGGTCTGGCTGATCAGAATATGCTTCCAAAACGTAAGTGAATGTTGTTTAACGTTCAAAAGTTTGGCATTGGTAATTTTTTTTGAAAGTTTTTTTAATGTTCTTCAATGCTGCATTTATATTCAAAAAACAAAACAAAAATTTAATATTATGTAATATTGTAATATTATGTAATATAATGTAATAAATGTAATATTATTATAATTTAAAAAGTATTTTTTCCCTGTAATGGCTAAGCTGATTTTTTTACCCCAGTCCTTAGTGTCACATGATCCTATATCATTCCCACTAGTGCAAAATGCCTGTGCAAAATCAGTTTTTGTGTGTGTTTTTAGTAATTGTTGGTTTGGTGTGTTTGAGTGCTCATTGTTACAATTACACAGCAAAAGTTCAGTGACATTTTTATTTGTGCATGGTAGAAAGCCGCACACAGTGAACTCAGAGAAAATGCTATGCTTGAGCAAACAGTTTGTGAATAGGCTACTACAAATGATGGCCGTGAAAGAGACTTTGAACACATTGAATAGGATATGTTTAGTTGGTGAAAAGCATAGGCTACTATTACACAGTAGCGATAACGTTAAGCGCACCAGAATGAAATATAATATTCAGAAGTAAACAGCATAGCTGACTTATAGATTCAGTTAACATCCACAAATGAATAAACGCGTCGATTCAGGGAGTAGTGCAAAGTGCCCGTGCAAAATCAGTTTTTGTGTGTTTTTAGTAATTGTTGGTTTGGTGTGTTTGAGTGCTCATTGTTACAATTACACAGCAAAAGTTCAGTGACATTTTTATTTGTGCATGGTAGAAAGCAAATACTGATACTGACATAATGACATACAATAAATGTGGTAAATTGAACTACACGATTCAGGGAGCAGGCTACACAGTGAACTCAGAGAAAACGCTACTTAAGCTCCGCTGCTTTCTTCGACCCTCTCTGTCTCTCGTCCTGGGCTGTGCTCACTCAGTGTGCAGTGTGAGAGGGGGAGTGGCCAGCGCTGTGCTCACTCAGTGTGCAGTGTGAGAGGGGGAGTGGCCAGCGCTGTACTCTCTCAGTGTGCAGTGTGAGAGGGGGAGTGGCCAGCGCTGTGCTCTCTCAGTGTGCAGTGTGAGAGGGGGAGTGGCCTGCGCTGTACTCACTCAGTGTGCAGTGTGAGAGGGGGAGTGGCCAGGGCTGTGCTCACTCAGTGTGCAGTGTGAGAGGGGGAGTGGCCTGCGCTGTACTCACTCAGTGTGCAGTGTGAGAGGGGGAGTGGCCAGCGCTGTGCTCTCTCAGTGTGCAGTGTGAGAGGGGGAGTGGCCAGCGCTGTGCTCTCTCAGTGTGCAGTGTGAGAGGGGGAGTGGCCAGCGGCCATTACAATTTTCTAGGCCGATTCCGATTTTTCATTGAGTTTGACCTGCCGATACCGATTTTAGCCGATTCCGATTTCATTTTTCTAACCACTTTACAGCACACACAAATATTTATTTTCTATCTTTTCTTTAATAGAACATTTTACATTTTGCATAGAACATAGATGATTTTTTTGAACAGATAATCGCTATAAAATAGAACTATAAAAATTACTCCTGGTGTGGGAAATACACACACACACACACATATACATAGGCTATACATATAAATACACACACATATATATATATATATATATATATATATATATATATATATATATATATATATATATATATATATATATAGCCTTGCAGTATAAAGATATTTCTATATTTTCTGGCTAGTTTACTTTATTTAATTTTTTATAATCATAACCATACTTGCAACCAAAACTTAATAATGAAAAAAAGTTTAAATGGGTAAATCTTCTACAAATATTTTTGAGTCTTCGTTTTCTTTTCTGACATACTCCAGTTCTTGTTAAAACACACCAGACATACTTATTCTTTGCATTTTGAGCACTTTTTGTGCAAAATCATTTTTAGTTTGTCCATCAAAAGTGTGCTTTCATTTTAATTGAGCGTGAGCAGCGCTGCAAAAATAGACCCGCGCCGAAACCTCCGCTTCACTGCTGCTCACGCGACGCTCCTGCTTGACGCTCACGCGCTGCTCCTGCTCGCGGTGTGAATGCACTCATTGATTAACATGCATGACCGGAAAAAACGCGCTGCTCACGCGCCGCTGATATTTGCGGTGTGAAACGGCTGTAATTCACGAAGTTTCCTACATGTGCGTTCCGTGTGCACGTGTGATGCTGAAGTTGCGCGATGTTAGTCATGAGGCGCCCGAGTGCATTTGACCGGCATAAAATCGGCATATGTCAGACTGACCGGCCGATCGTCGGTCATGGCCGATCACGTGAAAATCGGCCAATTCCGGTCACCAATCGATCAATCGGTGCATCTCTATATTTACCGATATCTTTTGCATTTCTAATCCAAACAACGTCAAACTTGGCGTTGCACTTACTCATGCCCGTAGTAAGACACCTGTCAAGTTTGAAATCCATCGGACTAACGATTCGAGAGATATGCGAATAACACACACACACACACACACACAGACACACACAGACACACACACACAGACACACACACACACACACACACACACACACACACACACACACACACACACACACACACACACACACACACACACACACACACACAGACACAGACAGAAAGACGTTCACGTAATTTATAGATCGATAAAATATACAGAAGTAAACAGCGTAGGTGACTTACAGATTCAGTTAACATCCACAAATGAATAAGCGCGACGAGTATCGATACATAAGTCCCATTCAAATCCCCCGTGTTTACCCCCGTTTGCGTTGCAGGAAGAGCGATTTGGTCAGCCAGCCGCTAGTGTCGCTGTAGAGCAAGTTACCCGTACTAACTTTACACTAGTGTTGTCATGATACTAGAATTTCTAACTTCGATACGATACCTTGAAAAATATCGATATTCGAGACCATTTTCGATACCACGGAGAAAAAAACTGCCACAATATTAAGGTTTTTTTCTTTTTTTAAAGCTAAATATAACAAGTCTAGAACATGACAATGAGGTATATTTTACATGAACAAAAATGTCCTGAAGTAGTGCACTTGTTCAAAAGCATTAATGCTGGTTAATACATTAACGTTATTTGATGAACAGATTTAAACGCAAACGTGTGTGCATTACACACGAAAACAATGCTATTAGTGCTTTTAACAATACAGATTGTGTCAAAGCACTTAACAGTATCAAATTGGAGGATAGTGTCAGTAATGTATAATAATAAGATAAAACATAAAATTTTCAGTTAAAGGCATTTCATTATTGAATTCAAAGATGTCATTCAATAGCTCAGTTTAGTTTAATTAGTATCTGTGTAATCAAATTGAAGATATGAAGGCAAATTGCAGAATTAAATACTAATTTTTGAATAAAGTTAAATAAGCACAAGTTAATTTACATTTGGCCACAGTTAAAATATTTAACGTTACTTGTCTAAGATTTCTCAGTCAGATTATATTAACTTTAAGAATTACGGTGAAAAAACGAGACAACACACACTCATATCAACAACAATACTAGGCCATCTTGGTTAATGTTTCAGAAATGTTAAACTGAGAAGAGTTACCAACCTCTCGAAATTATTTATATAGATCCCAGTGTCGGTCTTTCAGGTGCTTAGCTATATTAGGCCCCGATCACACTAATGCGTTTTTCAGGTTCGAAAACGCGAGGTGCACAGCACTCATCACACAGAACGAGCAGTGCGCTCTGTTTGTTATGTTGCTCGGCAACCACTGAAACAGCTGTCCTGTCAGTCAAGTAAACGTCAAATCAGCCTTTTATTAACTTGATTTACTTTCTGTTAACATTGTGGTAGTTACGGTTCATGAAGTCGTTAAGCTCCTGGTAACCCGCGAGAGCACCACAAGTTTATCCTCCATCATCGCACTCTCCGGGCGTTCAAGCAACTAGCTTTCATCATTAAAACGGAAGGCCCGCGAGGTGCAGCAGGCACATAAACAGCGCGCAGAACGCTCGCTGGAAACCAATTGAAAATAGGCGCCTCTCACTGCAAAAAACGCGTCAAGTGTCATTGGCCCCATTTACTTCACTTTTGCTATTTAACCAGAGCGAATGAGACGAGTGCGTGTGTGGTGTTTGTCAACGCGCCTTTGGAGAGAAGTGAAAGTGACAGCTCGGCTAGTATCGATACTTCAGGAAATTAGTATTGGTACCGTTCAGATATTTCAGTATCGATATTTATCGAAATATCGATATTTTTGACAACACTACTTTACACAGACGCCGACGTCTACCTCTTCCTGTTTACGGAGTCAGAGCGAGGAGATTAAGAAAATGGCGGCGAATATAAATCCAGCACCTTCATGCTTAAAAGCAGATGTGTGGGAGCACTTTGGGTTTAAAAAGAAGGAAAGCGACGACTTAGACAAAAGCATCGCGGTTTGCAAGCTGTGTGACATAAACGTGAAATACTCTGGAAATCCCACCAACCTACGAGCCCACCTAAAACGTCACCACAAGGTAATGCTAACGGAGGACCCCAAGAAGCTGCGGCCGCGTGACCCAAAACAAACCATGCTGGACATCGATGGTGGTTGTTCCCACAAGTTTCCATCTGCTTCACCAAGGTCGCAGAAAATTACAGAGTCCATTGCCTACTTTATTTGTCAGGATTTGAGACCGTATTCGGTGGTGGAAAATGCCGGCTTTAGGCGCATGGTGAACGCGATGGAGCCCTGCTATCCTATACTGCACTTTATTTAATTTTCAAAGGCTTGCAAGCTACAGTTTGCACTATTTCAATAAATGAAACTCATTTTCTCAACACATCTTTGATTCATTTTGTCCAGCATCTGCAAGCTGTAGACTCTCTGTCCAGTCAGAGACATATATTGTGTAATTGATATTTTTAGTTTTCAGTTCAATTAAAGCGACACTATGTAACTTTTCAACCTTCATAATATATTTCCAAGATCCTTGTGATGGTACATCGACTTACAATAGGTTGAATGACACGTCTGCCATAGCCTGACAGGGTCTGTATCGCTTTTACTGGCACTATGTAACTTCGGTGTTCGGGTAGTAACAAGAGCACAAAAAGAACTACAAAATTCGACTGCTTTACGGCATACGTCACTTCCCCCACCACTTCGTCAAATTTGGACGTGAGAGGCCAACCAGTGTTTGTTTTCGGCTTTCGTGCGTATGTTTTTGTCATGGGGGTTGTTTACACCTGGCCACTTCATGCATTTTCTCAGATCGGATAGCTATCCGATCGTGAAAAGTCCAGGTTTAAATGCCCTCCGAAACGCATTTGAATCCGATCCCTCAAACCACTTCAGGAGGAGATCTGAGACGCATTCCAGACGAAACTGGACAAGTGTAAATGCATATGGTTGTTGAAACCACATATGTAAATTGTACTCCTCCCAAAAATGCTAAAAAAAAAAAAAAAAAAAAAAAAAAAAACGTGTGAGAGCGTTGTATAGGCTATTATGTTATATCCAGATATGACGACGCGCTGGAACACGCATCACCGCAGATGAGCAACTGCATCAAGCCAACGTGCAAACTATCGCAAATCAAAGTGAAAGTAAGTCGCAGACGCTTAACACACAATCTTCATCATTAAAAGTAAAGAAACGAAATGATCTTACCAGGGCTGTTACTGCTCTCTCTTATTGCGGTCTTTGATTTTGAAATTTTAGCTGATGATCTATACCATGCATCTCATATCTCGGTGACGTGCACTCCATTAAATCTGCATATAGCGCGAGAATTGAAGATCGAATTTAAATCCGTTTCGCAAAAATACATTTATATGACCAGGTGTAAATGGAATCGTTTTGATAAATCAGATAGCTATGCCTCACGAATTAGTTTGCCAGCGATTATCATGAGAACAGCTTTCAATATCTCACATAATTATCATAAATAAGCCTAACGTAGAGGTTGTAAATAGTGTAAACGAGCACAATTTGCAAACTATTATGATAAATTGCAATAATCATGTCTAATGACATCATAACGGCCAATGTTATGAAATAATGCGACGTACATTTAACTTAATTTATGTTATCTGGCATTTTGTAATGTTTACATTCCAATAAAAACAACACAAATTAAATTATACAGTAGGCCTAGACTATAGACTATTTACTTGTGATTTAGCTGCAATCATGTAAAAATGTTATAATATAATTTACGACAGTGCAAGTATTCCACAGCGACTCTAGGGGTCGCTGTTTGACAAAAACACAATTTCTACTTAGTGTGGCTTTAATTCAATCCAAGTAAATGGAACACTCACAAGATGTCACCAAAATCACTCTGTCCCCTTTAATTTTTTCAGTAAATGATGTAAGTGTATCGAATTATATCGACTCGTATCGTTGGCTGAATATCATGATATATATTGTATCGTGAGCTGAATATCGTGTACCGTATCGTATCGTGAGATTAGTGTATCGCTACAGCCCTAATAGATAGATGTGCTGTTTTGCTGCTCAAGAAAGATTTTTTATTTATTTAATTTTAATTTAACTTTAATTAAATGTTTTATTGTATGTCTGTTTTATTATTAAGAACAGCATTTATTTGAAAAAAGTTTTCTGTTATTTTTACTTTCAGTTATTTTAATGCATGCTTGCTGTGTTAAAAACATTAATAAAAAAAAAAAAAAAAAATTTGAACGGTAGTGTAACTTTACCCAGATCCACCTCAAAGCTAAAAACCTAAATGGGAGCACAGACACTGAATTTATGAACTCTGCAAATGTTGTAAAAATATTGTCTACACTGAAAGAACCACTGTGTAGAAAAGTAATGGAGCATTAAGGGGATAGTTCAAAAAGAGGGAAATGTCCGTCATTATTTAATGATCTTCATGTTGTTCCGAACCCATTTTGTTAGACAGGGTTTATAGAGATTTTTAGATGGGTGCGGAGGCTTTTTAGGTCGGGTAGAATCTGCAATCTCTAACCAGGTTGTTCGCTGGCTTCCATGGCTGCAACATGCTTTGTTTTCCGCCAACTGGCAACCTGTGGTGGCGAAATACTATTGGGTAAATTGGCAACGTGCAGTATCGCACAGACCAAAACAAAAAAAAAGACATTCCGACACGGAACACACATTTCAAAGTAAAATAATTGGCTGTAGCATTGTCTTTCAGAGAAACGAGTATGTGAACTCAGCATGTTTCTTAAATATCTGCAAACATATTATGGTAATTTTATGCTTTAGTACAGTCAAAAACTTGCATACAGCACCTTTAAATAAATAATGTTGCTGTTTGCCATCTTGTAATGTAAATGCTTATTGTGGTCTGTAAGAAAAATCTTTAAAATGAAGTAACATTTAAAGGTTTGGCCTTGCTACAGAAATCTAGCCGATCCAGCTGGCGCAGGCTGCCACCTAGAAGGAAATGAATACTCTGGTCACAATCAGTGGAGGGTAAATGAAATTCACAAGCGAAGCTAGGTGCCTTGGTTTGTTCTGATATGAGGAGATGTTATTTGTTTCCTACACACAGATGGCACATAATGTCCATCCAGGTCGTTCCTCTGTCCTAATCAGTCTCTGCTTTTGTTGTCATTACATTACATTGACGTTGATTAATTGGTAGCACTCTATTAAGATTCAGCCTGACTTTATTGTTAGGTGAGAATTAACACATTCATTCTCTGCCGTATTTTATGGTTTTCCTGATTTTAATGATGGTTCACTCTCGCCAAAAGATGGTTACAGTGTCTGCTCTGAAGACCCTGGCACAGCTTTAAGACAGATATTAAAAAGTGCCCTTTAATCAGAGGTAGGTGGGGAAAGTGCAGTGATGACTGGGGGACTACGAATCACCTAGCTTGGGGAGAAACGAGTTGAGTTCGGTGGTGTTTTTACTCTTCATTTTCTTTCTGTCAGCTTAATGGTCATCGGTCTGTCTGGCTCCTCTCTGCCGAGTGCGACACACGATGTGATTTACATGCTGTATAATCGGCTCAGTAATGGTTCTGATGGGCCTCTGTCACACAATTTGTTCTCTTAATATTTGCTTGGCTCACCTTCAGGGTCTCACTGATAAAAATGTGCGTCTCAGAACTCATTTCTTGCACAACACATCCTCTGGATAATGGCCTTAAATGGCAGTTAAAGAACCAAACATTTTCAAGGTTGCCAAAATGTATTCCAGGAACTCGTGCTGTAGATAGGAAACGAGATATTGAGCTTCCTTTTCATTAAAATTGACAACGTTTTACATAACAAGCAGGCATGTCATTCCATTGAAAAGTTTAAGGGAATTAATTATGATATAGAACTGTTAGGCAGAACCTTTTGAACTCTGTAATTTTTAAAATGAATCTGCTTGTCATTTATTTTATAAAAAGAACCAGATATGCTCTGCTCATTTAAACTTTATAAATGTATATATTTTTTAATACAATGCCTAACAGGATGAAAGTAAAGAGCTAAAGTTAGCCAGTGTTCTGTGACAGACTGAAAGTTAGACTTAAAGTTGATTTTGATATTGAAATATTGATGATATACTGTATACAGTATATCGATTTATTGAACTAACAGGATGGAAAGTGATTTTGGGGTCTTAATGATAATCAATTAAAACACTATTTATAAGAAAACTTGTTTTGCTTGAAACATTTTGATTAGAGAAAACATTTTTTTTTAGTTGACAGTATTTCATTGGAGATGAGAGAGGACATTTTTCTGGGGATATGGCAAAAATAGCAACATCCACTTAAACTGAAGAAGTAAAATTATTTAGTTTTATTTCATTTAATTGACATTTGCAGGCATTTAATTGTGATAATGTAATGACAGAAAACTTTCCATTTTTAAAACTTTGGATCAATATACTGACTGAGATATTAAGATATAGGGACTTAGAAATGTACAGAAGCTTCCCTCTGATTTTTCCTCAAGTTCAGATGACCCCTTGTATTAAATAAAACTTTATGGCAGATGTTTATGCATGAAACTCACGCTGGAAGACAAAGGAGTCCAGAAAGCAACCAACCTCACTCATACCCTCCCAAAAAGTTTATAAACACAATCCATCTTCTCACTAGACAGAATGGCTCATAATTAATGCATCTAAGACTGCAATTGTGTGGCTGTGGGCAAGATGGCATGCTGTTCCCCTCTGCAAGGTACATATCCAGCTCGCCCTATCCTTGAGCTGCTGCTTTAATTCACTCTGAGAACTCTCTGTGTTTTTAAACTGTTCATAACATTTAATAATACTGATGATTTAACTAATTACAGTTAGTTCATCCTGAAATAAAATTATGCCATTTACTCACCCTCACATTTCATTTGCAGAATGCAAAATAAGATATTTTGAAAAAATGTTGTCCAAACAACTTTGGACCCCATTTACTTTCATTGTATGGACATCATTTATATAGCCTAATATAATATAGCCTAATATAGCCTAATATAGCCTAGTATAATATAATATAATATAATATAATATAATAATGATTTATTCTTGCAAATGCAGGTTTAGATCTACATTAATGATTAATGATTAAATAAGGACAGAATTTTCTTTTTTTGTGAACTGTCCCATTAAATGATCTGCCTTCAGTCAGATTTACTTAGAAACTACAGTTTGGTGTGTCTGTCACTGTGAATGGTGGAGTAGTTCACTCCAGTATTTTGTGTTGCTTCAATCCTATAATGCAATAAACAAATACATAAATATAATGATAAACATGTTTATAGTTCCTTTCCAACATTTTTTACGAGTTCATTTTGTTAGGTGCAACAAAATAGCTTGACTATTGTACACTGTAAACTCTAAGTTGGCAGAACTAAAAAAAAATTATAATCAGTAGTAAAATCCCCCCCCCCCCCCATGATACCACAACTGTTTGATTAACATTTATTTATTTATTGTAACATTGTATTTAACAGACAGCCTATATATTCAGACCTACTGTACCGCACAAATGTAATATAATGTTACACATCAGATGATTTTCCCCAACAGTTAACCAAACATTTATTTAAGACATAACAGATAATGTTTTTGTGAATACTGGCCAGGACAGATATTTTGAAATACTGTAATTCTGTGTGTATGTGTATATCGGGATCGTGCGCTGTCTGAGGTCTTTGTGCACACGCTTCGGCTCTGTCAGTCAGCGCCAGTAAGATCGTTTTGTTTACATCAGCTTGAGTTTGAAAGTCACATTTAATTGGTTCAGACTCATGTCATCAAGAATTCGCTATGAATATTCACGAAGTTGGAATACTGCACTTTACAATGATACCAAACTTGTGTTAAGGGGAAGCTCGAGAAGTGAGCAAAGCATGAACAAAGGAAAGGTACTCCTCTCAGAAAACGCACACATAAAATCCTTTTAGATGTTTAATCGCTATTTGGAGCTTTGGGATGGCTAGACGAGGGCTTAATGAACTCATTTTTGTTAAAAGCTCAAAATCGATTGACATTGAAAAGTGACATTTTTCACTTGGTTTGCCTGTAGCTCGAAATTAGTCTGTGTGCACTCATGTTGCCAGCTCGGTTCACTTTTCAGTGTACACTTGTGGGCATTGTTTATAAAAGGTAACCTTGACACAGCCCTTCTTGCTGGAGGTTGATAGTGTTCAGTGGGGCACTGAGGGAGATTAACTCCAGTTTTTATTTAGTGCCAAAATTGATCTGTGTTAATTTTGGGCTGACATTAATGATGCCGGCTATCTGGATCTAAGCTGCTCTGTCTGGTGCAGGGTACTATCTGAAATCAATAGGGCCCTCTGTTCTTCTCTGTCTCGCTTACACTTTTTCTCCTCTCTCAATCTTTTTCTTCCAAGATCCTGAGGTGTTTTTTTCCTTCATACATGGTGAAAGCCCACGCTGTGGCCCCTGTACTCATGTGTAATCTTTGCCACACTTTTCACGTCCCCCCTGCCGCGAACCAGTGATCAACATGATGATCCTCTCTTCTGTCAGCCAGACTGTCCCCTGTGGTCATTTCATTCTCTCTCTCTCTCTCAGTGGATCTCTCTTCATCTCTTTTTTTCTCTTCTCATCCATGTCAGTGTAAAAAAAAAAAAAAAAAGGTTCAGTGGGGATCTGAATAGATAAAAAAAAAAAGTAAGAACATTTCGTGCCCAAAATTGTTCCATATAAGGAAACAGTGATGCGCGGGTCAATGTATAAACAACCCGGACCCGACCGACGTTTTCAACTAACCCGCCCGCAACTCGGACCGCAAAAAAAAAGAAAGAAAATATTGTACCCGACCCGCTTCCTGACCCGCATTTTTTAAAAGTAGGCTAGTAAATGCATAGCAAGAAATACACATGACAAAGCCAGCACTTTGGTCATTATCTTTCATTATTTCGGCAACTTTGCTCTTTCTGTTTGTGTATTTGCGGAGCTTCCACTCCCCAGTCTTCACCTTTTCTCTTGCCGCCTCCATCTCTACCTGCAGACTGAGCTCGTGCGTCATCTTCGCGCCAGTTATTCAGCCAATAAAGTGTAGGCCTATGTATTTCATAGAAAATTGCATGTGAGCGGAGTGGAGCGGGAGCAAGCGGGCGGATCTTGGACAGAACGCAGAGCGGCATTTTTAAAAGGATGGAGCGTCGCCCTATTTCCCGCTCCAATTTCGCTCCGCGCACACCACGATTCTGAAGCATGCTCAGTCAAGCCTGACTCAGTCTACTGTTGATGACTGCAAGATGGATTCTATTTTCAGTCAAAACTCGGCTCAATAATGGAGTTCAAAAAGTAAGCTACTTCAAAAAGGAAAATAAGAAGTCATACAGGTGTAAAACTAACTATTATGTGGTAGAAGAAAACGACATCGTTTCAGTCAGTAGGCCTAAAGATTAATTTTGGAATCTAAAAAGACACATCTCTCGAAAACATGCAGTGTGCTATGTGAACACGCTGGGAAGAAAGCAAAAGGTTAGCAAATTGAATACGGTAACTTAAAGTGTAGCCTAAATTAAATACAGCGTAAAATGCAAACAATTGATACAAGCCCATTTAAATTTTAATCCTGCGCGCTGCGCACAAGTTCAGTTATAAGAATGTTGTCCTAATAGTTAATTTAGCCTAGGCCTACTTTTAAAACGTTTATGTATATTTATTTTATATTTTTGTTTATATAAATTTTATTTATATTATTAGGCCCATTTATTCGTTTTATTTTACAGCAGTTTGTGTGTACAATGGATATAAGCCCATTTAAATTTTAATCGTGCGCGTTGCACAAAAGTTAACTTATCAAAATTCTGGCCTAATAGTAAATTTACTTTTAAAATTTTTATGTAGGCTATATTTTTGTTTATATTAATTGTTATTCATATTATTAGGCCCATTTATTCGTTTAATTTTACAGGACTTTGTGTAGGCTATATTCCTTCTTACATAGGCCTAATTTGTCATTTGAAATAAAACATTTCTATTTGAAAAATGTTGTTGTTGCTCATTAGTTCTTTAGGAGGTAAGGCTGTGGTCTAAGCTACAGTGATATAGGCTACATGTAGATTTTTTTTCCCCTTTTTGGAGCGAGCGGGGGGCGATTTGAGTGGAGCGCGGATCAAACTGCGTTGAGCGCTGATCGAGCGATAATGAGCGGAGCGGCCTTATGTAGCTTTGAGCGGGGGAGCGGAGGGGTGGACAGTTCCGTGAGCGATGAGCGAAGATTCTCACCGCTCCACTCCGCTTATGCTCTCTATACTACTATATAAATTACAAAGGTTTAATTGGCATCTTTATTTCAAACGACCCGACCAACCGCGACCCGAATATCATTAAAAATATTTTTGGATGACTCGTAACCGCGGGTAACCGCGGGTGACCGCAGGCACCCGCTCATTTCGGATCAACCCGCGCATCACTGTAAGGAAATGTCTTAAATGATTGCATAATACTTTTGTTTTACGTTATTTAATTTTTTTTCTAGTGATAAAGTATGTTGTAATGTACGAGCTTTTAATTCATACATTTAATTAAAATGAACAATTAATTAAAAAAAAGTAATTAAAACTAACTAAACTGATGCCATGATGAGAACCCCCTAAATTGATATGAAGCGCCAGACAAAACCCTTTAAAGTTCTATAGAACATTATTTTCTAAGAGAGTACAGTGGGGTCCAACAGTCTGAGATCAGAATTTAGAATTGAGATTTTATGGTGTAAAATAGATTCTGCTGCATAATTTCTGCACTACATTTAGTTATAGGGTTGTCACGGTACAAAAATGTCAGTAGTCTGTACCAATAAAAATACATTTTAATTTAAAATTAAAAAGTACAATTTTGCGGTTCTATAGCAAAAAGCTGTTGGATTGAGTACTTTAATTATTGGTTACTAACGATTGGCCATTGCATTCACATGCTCAACAGATATGATTGGCTACAATGCTCAACGCTTGTAAAACGCTCTGTAAAAACTCTATTTTTTAATTGACTGCTATACCAGTAGTACCTGTATGTTTGACACCCCTATTTAGGTAGGTCACCAATCAAATAAGCAAATTTGTGCTTTTTACAGATGGTCAGATGTATTTGCTTCCATTGAAGCACAAGATGCTCTTTGGCTCATTCTTTTAAATTAAATAAATTAAACTTTTCTCATATTATGTTGATAAGATAATTGATTTGAAAATATATGAAATAAAAGAAATGCAAAATAGAATCATTTTACATTGGGTGCTAATGTATTTCTGTACATGGGCAAGGTTTTACAGTATGTTTGTTTTTGTTTATTCTGCTGTATCAGCTGCATTTGATGTCATTGCAGATGGATTTAGAAAACACAGAAAAGCACAAGGATATTGTGTTGGAAAGACAGAAAATAATCTAGTTAAGTCACTGAATTTGTCTTAGAATTGCATTAGTTCTGTCTCTTGAGTCAATTTCAAAATTATTTATATTTATGCAATGTGCAGTTTGATTTTTGAATTTTAAAGTCAAATTGACCCTGACTCTATATGGCAAGATCAATCTTGTTTTCATTAAGGGAAAACAGACACTAGGCAGTAAAAGCACTACATTTTAATCCCAGAACAAGAATGCACTGCTGAAGTCCTCACGCTACTCATTAAAGTTTCAAATGGAGGAGCGTTTATCTTCACGTCATTGTCACTGTGCTGATGTGTTACAAGAAGTGAGGAGAAATTCCTAGAATGTTTCATGCTACAGTAGACTAATGTTGCTATATGAACATAATTGCAGGAAAGAGTATGAGCTAAATGACAAAATAGAAACAGGAAATGATGGAATAGTAGTACCCTTACAGAAAAAACACATGAACTTCACATGTGCAAAAACTCATGTGATCACATGTGACCACATGCACATGTGATTTTGCACATGTGAAATTTAACATGTAAAAACATGTGACTTTGCACATGTGAAATATGTGGATCACATGTGAAACATGTGTTTTGCACATGGGAAATGTGTGCTTTTGGAACATTTGCACATGTGATTGCATGTGAAACACATGTGAAACACATGTGATCACATGTGAAACCCATGAGCTCACATGTGAACCGTAAAATTCCCATGTGAAACCTATAATCACGTGAAACCCATGAGATCACATGTGAAACCCATGACATCACATGTGAAACCCATAAAAATCACATGTGAAACCTATAATCACATGTGAAACCCATGAGATCACATGTGAAACCTATAATCACATGTGAAACCCATGAAATCACATGTGAAACCTATAATCACATGTGAAACCCATGAGATCACATGTGAAACCCATGAAATCACATGTCAAACCTATAATCACATGTGAAACCCATGAGATCACATGTGAAACCCATGAAATCACATGTGAAACCTATAATCACATGTGAAACCCATGAAATCACATGTGAAACCTATAATCACATGTGAAACCCATGAGATCACATGTGAAACCCATGAAATCACATGTCAAACCTATAATCACATGTGAAACCCATGAGATCACATGTGAAACCCATGAAATCACATGTGAAACCTATAATCACATGTGAAACCCATGAGATCACATGTGAAACCTATAATCACATGTGAAACCCATGAAATCACATGTGAAACCTATAATCACATGTGAAACCCATGAGATCACATGTGAAACCCATGAAATCACATGTCAAACCTATAATCACATGTGAAACCCATGAGATCACATGTGAAACCCATGAAATCACATGTGAAACCTATAATCACATGTGAAACCCATGAGATCACATGTGAAACCCATGAAATCACATGTGAAACCTATAATCACATGTGAAACCCATGAGATCACATGTGAAACCCATGAAATCACATGTGAAACCTATAATCACATGTGAAACCCATGAAATCACATGTGAAACCCATGAGATCATAAGTGAAACCTGAAATTCCCATGTGAAACCAATAATCACATGTGAAACGTAAAATTTCCATGAGAGACCCATGGAATAACATTTGAAACCCATCAACAATCTATGTTAAACCTACACCCCATGTAAACCTGCAACTTCATGTGAAACCCATGTAAAAATCATTCAGCAATATACCACATAAAATGGTAGTCCTACCATGTTCTTTTGTAGGGCCTATAGCCATGTTTCCCAACATTAAAACAAATAATTCAAATTTAGCTTTTATTTCATTTCAAAATATGCAGTACAAATTGAATGTTTAAAACAAACAAAGCAAAACCAAATTAAAATTATACATTTAAAAAAAGCCTCTAAAACAATGATGTATAAGGGCGTGTGTGTGTGTATTGTGTGTTTGTGAACGTGTGTTGTCTCAGTCCTGTGTGTCTCCTTCAGCAGGCATCCTGTTTTGGGAGAGAAAAACAATCAAAGATTAGGGCAGTGCAATATGTCTTTTCCTCACAGATATCACTGAACTCAGAGTGAAATCTTGGCAGATTAGTCTTTAACGCACCCTTTGGTTTTGAATGTACACACACAATGTATGTAAATGCAGTGAAGTGTTCTGGTCACGTGCCAGTGTTTCAGTACATCTTGCTGTAGGAGAATTGACTGGCTTTTGTCAGAAAACTTGCAATGACGACAGAGCATCACTTTGGCTACACCCTGATGGAGAAATAAAAGTACAATTGATCACAAAAAATTATAATATTTTTATAATATTAATAATAATAATAATAATTTGACGCTTATAAAATAAAATAATGTAACATCACTATATTAGTTAGGCCTGTTTCCTTAAATTTGTGATGAAACCAGAGTTGCAACCAATTTTACTCCATATTGTAACGTATTTATAATTGAAATACACATACAATGGCTATACAATACAAAGTGTTTGCACATCCCTGGCAGTTGGTTTGTAAAATATCTTCATTGTTTTGTCAGATATCTTTATTTTGTCTGAAGATATGCAGAAAAGTGTGTGTGTGTGTGTGTGTGTGTGTGTTGTTGTTGTTGCTGTTAATTAGGGATGCAACGATACAATTTTTTCAGAACCGATCCGATACCAAAAATTCTGAGTATCGGCCGATACCGATCCGTACCGATACCAGCACAGGTTTTTTTTAATCAAGTAGAATTTCTATAACTCTGTGTTGAACTGATAATAAGAACTGAAAAAAAGAAAAACAACAACAACAAAAAATATATGATCATAATCTGACATAAATGCTAATAAACTAGATTAGTTGATAATTCAGTAAAATTTAGTCTAGAAAAATCACGAGTGCACAATAATTGTATAAAATCTGAACATTTTGTGGAAAAAAAAAAATGTTTAGTGGGGAACAAATTAGAGACAATAAGTGTAACACTAAATCTGGTAAAACTTAGCAATTAATAGCAATTATTTTATATCCTACTATAAAATTGAGACATTTTTTAACTGTATAGCACAGCTGTTTAATAGGGCTGTCACGGTGAAGGATTTTCCCTTGCGGTAATTTTGAGTGGTTCAATAGCGCGATATGCGGTTTTACCGCATTTATTAATTTATTTTGATTTATTTAAATTTATTTGTTGCTATAAGTGTCACGATGTGGTCAGCATGCACAAAAACGAGTACATTTTCAGTAACCAATAAACCGAAACTAAACAGCGTCTCTCCGCATTGAAAGCCTGTCACTCAGCGCGCAGTTGTTACGGCAACGGACTGTCTTTGAGTGAGTCATTAAACCATTCATTTAACAACACGTTCAAAAACGCTGATTGATTCATTAAAAGATAGTAATGAAACAAGGTAAATTATTTTTAACTTTGAGCTTCACTTTTCAAGGCTCAGCTGACCAGCAATGCGTCGCATGGGTAACGCTGAAGCTTCACTTAATAGAGACAAATGGCATTGATTCAATGCGTGACTCACTAAGTTTTGTTTCCCGCGACCGCGAGTTCCTCGTGCTGTGGATGCAGACCAGCGCTGCCTGTCGCTGATGCCATTCATGATAAATACCCTTTATTTTAAACGTTAAAAGGATGACAGGACAAATATTTAACTTTCCTTGGACACGACAACCTTTATACGAATATGACTTGACCTCAAAGACAGACGCAGGTAATCGCACGCGCTCAGTCGATCTCTCTCATTCACTGTCTGTTTAGGCTTAAGTGCAACTCCACGAAGCCTCTGTACAAATCACCATAATAAAACCATGATCACCACGTCTTATTATCATTAACTTATTTAACATTCAATACACATGAACAAAACAAGAAGGGTATTGCCTTATGAAAAAAGAAAACACGCGAATATCGCGGTTGCTGCGGTTACTTGAATTCCTCTGCGGTTGGCTTGTCAGAAGCGCGGTACTGAGATATTGCGGTTATCGCGACAGCCCTAGGTAGCAACATATGATAGATAGGACAGAACAAGAAAGGCTATTAATAATCTTTCATTGCGTCCCTGTATTATGATATGAAAGGCTCCAATACAGTGCGGCACAAAGCGCTTTTATGCGCATCCCAAGCGCAGAATGATGCGCTTGAAGCAACATGAGTCACAGTGCGCAGCGCGTCGAGTCCGCATTGAAAAGTTTCAAGCACAAAGAAAATACATATTGATGCGTAGTGTATTATACAGTATCTATCTATGCAATAGTCTATTCAGCATTTTCTTTTAACAGTTTTAAATTTCAGTTACTGTGCGCGTGAAGAACAAATAGTGCTCTGACTTTTCTCCAGTGTTGTGATCTAACAGACACCCGGTAGAAAGTAACATGATTAAGGTACAGCAATAAAATCCAGCAAGATAAGAGTTGTTTTATGCGAAACCATAGACCTTTATCTACAGATCAAGTATAATAATAGTAACATTGAATCATCTTGGAGAGAGTTTCATCGTGTTAACTGTCGTAACCGAACGCGACGCGCTGTTTGAATGTTGAATGAAGAATGATTGACAGCCGCAGCTGAGAGAAACATTTACGTGATCTTGAATTTAACGACTTAAATATTCATTTATATCTCACATTATACTATATAGGCTAATGGTTACAGAACACTTATAATATTGTGCACAAAAATGTATGGTGCTTTATAATGTTTGTGTGCCTTTTGTGTGGCTTAACAATAACACAGAATAGTATACACACAATATCGGATTTGGATCGGCCTCGTCTGACCGATACCCGATCCGCCAAAAATGGCAGTATCGGAGCCGATATCGATACTGAGTATCGGATCGGTGCATCCCTACTGTTAATAAACTAAAAATAATAGGCCTATAATTTTATTAAACAATTGAAAATATTACATTGTAATTGTATTAAAATTAAAATCCTACAGTTTTTTTTTTTTTATGCTTAATTATGCATTAAATTCAGGTAGGCTACTGAGTCGCTGTCCTCAGTGCCGCAGAAAAGCGCCTACAATCAAAATCCTGGCGCCGCTAGTGCCTATCACATGTAATTTTGTAGCAAACTGTCTTGTGTGATTAAAGTTTTGAGCTTCAGAATTTCCGATAACATAGTGAGTTTTTAGGGAGCAAATGTTTCAGTGCACTGTAAGGATTTTGTGATAAAGACGGCCCTTAACCACTGACTACTGAGCTAGAGAACTGAGTGATATTTACCCAGAGTTTAGCACCTTGACTAGCTTGTTCAGGTGTGCTGGACTAGGTTGGAGTAAACCTCTGCATGTAAGTGGACCTTGAGAGACGATATTATATCTCCTGCAATATGTTCTGAACTTACAACACTGGTGTCCAGACCAAAGTTCTGCAGAGTTTCTGGTGATCCTGGATCAGCTGCTCAGGTCTGCTTTATTGGGTTTGGGAGCTAAACTCTGTGATCAGGACTAGATGGCAAACAATACTGTAAAGGGGAGAAGACAAACACTATTATTATGTTATAAATAACTTGTTCTGTGTTCATCTGCTAACCTGTTCAAAGTATGCATCATGAATAAGTGGTATGAATTTGCTCTTTTAATAACACTGTTTTACTACATTAATACTAACTACAAACCTGATAAAAATGACTGGTGGGCAATGGAGGAAAGGCTTATTTTGCCCTCCAGGTCAAGTACAGCTCGCTGCATCCTGACGTCACTTGATAACTATGAATTAACCATACAGTCCGTACTTTTAGGTTAAATAAATTAGATTATTTCCATTTATCCATTGACCAATTGTCAGCAAAATCTTTACAAAACTATCAAAATATCTCATCTACACATAATATGTGATTAAAAGCCCATACTTACAGCTCAAGTCTATAGTTAACCTAACTTAACGTTAAGTTACCTCAAGTTAGCCTAACGTTAACGGTTGAGATGCTAACGGACTTTTGCGAAGACACTAAGCCATTTCTATAAAGTAAATATTCAACGGAAGCGAGTCATTTACATGAAAGAAAGTATCAGAAACACTTGTATGTACAATTTGTGTAATTTTATGGACTAAACTTACCTTAAAGTAGTTAAAACAACAGTGAGAGACGGAGTTTCGCTGATTGTCAGTTGAGCTGCTGCCTCGTTTCCATGGTAACGCCCTCCGCTCCAGTTCAAATCGGTTCAAATGCGGCTTGAATATTCAGCGCGCGCGCCCATTAAAACACGTAGAAGTCACGCAGCATTTACATACATTTTGAATTGATGGAGTGAATTATTTGATAATCAGCTAAAATATCCTGAAACTTGATACATTATTATGTGGATAGTAGGCTTGTGGCCATCGCAAACTGTAAATAGAATGAAAATATAAAAGCATTGAAAACGTACAAGTCTGTCAGTTATATATATAATAGGCTACATTATAATATAATATATAGGCCTACCTTTAGGAATGGTAAACGCGGTGTGGAAACAAAATAGCAAAAACTACATGATATAATTATGAACGTTTTCTACACAAATTCACAGATGTGACACGAAGAACAAAGCTTTATTCTAAATATTTTTTTTAATGTATTTCAATATTTAACAGTGCTTTACATATGTGAATATATTAATATTCACATGTGAATATATTAATAGTGCTGTTGTTTATCGGGGTCTACGGTGTTTAAACTACTTTGATGTTTAATGTTTTTATGGATGCATTATAGGCATATTTAATGTAGTAACTGTTAACAAATGTTCAGATCAAGTTTTCAACGAGATACAAACAACTAGGGAGCGCTTTTTACTGGATTTATGCCAAATCATGTAGGTAGATGGTTTACGAACATAGGTGTTCACAAATAATGTATTTCTGGGATGTGCAGTGACACGTAACTTTGAAACTATTTCTACAATCTATTTATTCACTTGCTACAATAGACTTTAATTGTATTTATGCTATATTAGGGCTAAATGTGGTTTAAAACAGACCGACCAAACAAAGCCCAAATTTCAATGTCTATGTTTGGGCTAAATTTGGACCAAATCAGACGGACCAAACAAAGCCCAAATATCAACGTCTATTTTTGGGCTAAATTAAGACTATGACGGGCCGACTTGATTCAGCCCAAAAAACAATGTCTTAATGACGTCTGGTGCTGGGTGGGCTTTCTCTTGACATGATTATGTATAACTTATAAAACAATTCTAATACCAATCACAAATACGTCTCAGGACGTAACAACACACAAAAAAACATTGAATATGTTTTACATTTTTGTCGTTATTAAGTCTAAAATTGATCATTTATTAACTGGCACTGTAAAATGTACAGTATTTGTGATGTGGAAACATGATTCACATGTTAAAAATTATTTTACAACATGTGCAAATATATTTCACATGAGCTCCACATTATAACCTATAGAAACATGTTTTCCACATGTGCCACATGCTCCATTATGTTCACATGTGATGAAATGTTGTTCACATGTGGTAAAATGTTGTTCACATGTGGTGACATGTTGTTCACATGTGGTAAAATGTTGTTCACATGTGGTGACATGTTGTTCACATGAGAACACATGTGATCACATGAGGTCACATGTAATCACATGTGGAAAACATGTGATAACATGTGAAATTCATGTGTTTTTTCTGTAAGGGTAGGGGTGTAACGATTCGTTTTAACAACGATTCGATTCGATTCACGATTCATGGTTGTCGATACGATTCAAGGACGATATTGGTTCATTTAGAACGATACGATCCGAAACGATTCAGTGACTTGAAATCGATTCAGTGACTTTTTAGCCCAAAATTATTGTAAGTGAATCAGGTATCAATTAACTATGGATATAAACAAACAAGTAAAACACAAATTAATGTCAGATGCATTCACATTTTATTTTAATATAGGTAGGACTGAACGATTATGACAAAAATGATAATTGTTGATTATTCCCTTGAAATTGTAATTGTGATTATTAATTACGATTATCACAACATTGAATGATGTTTTGAATAGTTTGGCTATGGGACCCACATTTCCCCATGGTCATCAAGCCGCGACCCACCTTTTTAGGAATTATATAAGCCTATTATAATACATTTGTTTACACAAAAATTGTTGACACACAAGTTCTGTCCCCCTTTACTTAACAAAAAAAAAATTAAGAATATGACAAATACTGATAGACAGTAGGCACTGCGAGGTTAAGCTATTAAATAGCAGTCCCAAACTAGTTTTTGTTAATACAATCTTGGTATGAGCCACAGTCATATAAAAATATACAAAATAACCAGTAAGTGGCATTTTGTTATGGAAACAAACAACAATTAGGCTACCATGGTGATACACAATACTTAAAAGCACTGGTAAAGAAACATGGAAACTGCTCCTGATAAATAGCAACACACATGGCGTACCAATAACGTAATTTATTGGTATTTTACTTTTATTTCTTAACTTACTAATTTACGGCGTTGCATTCTCGTATGACTTTAGCGAAGTGATACAGCGCGCTCCGCCGCATTTGCGCGTGCAGTTGAAGAGTGCGCGCTCCTGCAGAATAGCGGCTGAGAGGACAGGAAAGTCCGTTTTTCTGAGGTGAGAGACTTTGCGCTGCTTGACTGTTGTCGCGCTGCTGCTGGCGCGTCACGCATGGCGACGATGACACAGATAGGCAGACTGAATCAAGTCACGTTTAACGCCTTTATCATTAAATGTGCAAAGAAAAAACATCCATATAAAGTCTAACGTGCTTAAATCCAATGCGCTATTTCCTAGTATCGATACAATCGATTCATTACCTTTCATTACCTAAAACGATATTAGATCGATATATGTCGTCCGGAAGGCCAACTTGCCGAGCACAGATCGATCCAGTTGGATCGTAGGAATATAAATCGATACATCGATGTAGTTGATGAATCGTTACACCCCTAAATAGTAGTCATTCAACTTTAATGGTTTTAGTTTTCTCACTCATAAATAGTCACGTGGTTTGGAAACTTGTTACAATCTCCTTGCCAGGGACCTCCTTCCTAAAATTTGTAGGAAACTATCATTTTTCATGAATAAAGACCCATTTAAACTGTGTGGGAAACATGGTAAGCCTATTATAAATATGCACAAAGATGATGTTGTGGTTGGATTAGATTAGCCAGAACAAATTATGATATAAAAAAAGATAAAGTACGCTGCATATATGATCACAGATTCATAATGTTAAGAAATAAATATTAAATGTAGGCCTATAAGGGCTGCCAAATAGTCGACTAAACATTAGTCGACGAGAAGAGGCTTCAAGTCGACAAAATTTCAATTAGTCAGTTAGTTGCAAAAAAAAAAAAAAAAAACTCCACAGGAAGTGAAGTCACGCAGTCCATAACAGACAGATCGTAACACAGGGGCCTGCTCCAAATGGCACCCTAAACACTCGCGGTCTTCCTATGAGTTCGCACTTTCGTGACGTAACTCCGCTTTGACTGTCGGGAAGCAAGGGGGCGCTCACCTTCTGAAACCTGAAATGATAAATGTAAATGGCGGTAAATGTCTTAATGAGTAAGTCATTGAGTCATTCATTTATTCAGTTCGTTCAAACGGTTGTTTCATTCAGGAATAAAGTAAATGGCTCTCTTTATAAATCGCCCATTGGTTCACCCGATTGATTCGCTCAAAATGTGGATTCATTTAGAAATGAAGCACCGCTGCGTGTTGCTCGGAGACGCACAACAGTTTTGCTCTGGCTTTACAGGTAATATTTTCGTTGGCAAAATTTACCAAAAGCAGATAATACTATGTCTAAAATATAACACAATATTAACTTTTTATTTATTGAACTTGTATCAAATCAAAATCACATTTGCACTTGTGCTATTCAGGACAAAATCAGCACTTGTGTTATATTTCCCTCCTTACTCGGGTGATATTGCTTAACTAAATTATAAGATCGAAAAATTTGACAACTTATACAGGGGCATTTTGCCCTGGTATCTTGAATTTTAGGTGCATTCTAACTGCATTCTATAGGCTCTATCACGCAGTGAGTTGTTGCCCTGCATCATGTTTGTCATCATTCAATTGTATGAAATGTAAAATGATCTTCGTAGGTCTGGGGACACCCAGGCAGGTGCATCGTCGCAGGTTTTAACGTAATTTTTTTCCTGTAACTAATTTAAATGAACCCTCTGATGGTCTTCGTTTAGCAGTCACAGTGGGGGCCTTCCCGGTCATAAATGACCGGACACCTAAAAATGAAACTTCCTCCATCCCAGTAAAAAACCAATGCAATTTATTTTTGTTCTATAATATTTATTCTTTTTAATTTAGAATTTTGAGACAATTTGATTGAACTTATTAATATTTATGCAATATTTATAGTCCATTTTTTGCCATTGGAAATAATGATTTTTATTTTTTTTTATTTTTTTTAAATAAAAAAAATTCTATGCAGTATTTTCGGGTAAAATAGAGACTAGGCTTTCAGAAAAAAAAAAAAAAAAAAAAATTTAATCAATTTATTAAACATAAAATTAAATAAAACATGTTATTGCATGGGTTTACCACTAGATGCCTGTATAGCTCTAAATGGAGATGTTTGTGAATTCTAGTTGTTTTTGGACCAAATTACTTACTTTTAAGATGTGGATTTAATGTATTTTTGTAGAAATTCTCAAATAATACTTTTTGCCAAGGTTTATAACATTTTATTAATTATTATTTTAATAATTTTAATAATTATTATATTAATTATATATACATATATTAATTATAATTATTAATTTAGTTATATTTTTCACTCTTGATGTTTTAGAGCTTCACCCCTTCATAGCTGAGCACTTTTTTTCTGCATCGTGGCTGATTTGTAGAGAATTTTTGTGTTTTTGTCAATTTCCCATTCATTTCCTATGGGGGTAATTTTGACCGAAGACCAAAATCATGACTAATTTTTGTACGACCACTTAGCATGCTCGGATCATGAACTCAATTTTTTTGTGTGTTCACATACCTAATCCCAGAAAAGTCACCAAGTATCATAACCTTCCGATGAAGCTGTGATTTTTAGAAATTCAAAACAGAAAATTATTCGGTCAGAAATGACCGAGGACCATCAGAGGGTTAACACATTAAATCGACAGCCCTATATATGATAGAGTATATCATTTATAATTCATAAAACATATCAACTATTAATTTATTCGGACAGGTGGACTCATTGCGGGCCCACAAACACCCTGCAACATACTCATAGCACTATTTCTTGAATTTAGATTTAAATAAGAAAACGCTTAAGATGGATTAAATCAAGTGTTGTATTTATCTCATCTTAGATTAGAAGTGATATATTTGTCCATATGTTTGGGGACACAATAATAATAATAATAATAATAATAAATTTTATTTGTAAGCGCTTTTCTGAGTACTCAAAGACACTTTACATAGAATAGAATCATAAAAGCAGCAGCTAAACATTAAAAGCCATTTTAAAAAGGTGAGTTTTTGTCAATGATTTGAAGGTTAGAAGGTCAGTGCAGTCACGGATTTGTTTGGGGAGAGAGTTCCAGAGGGAGGGGGCAGCAACAGAGAAGGCTCTGTCACCCCAGGTTCGGTGCTTGGTCCTGGGAGGTGGAGTCAGGAGGTTAGCATCAGATGAGCGGAGGCTACGAGATAGGTTGTGGCGGTGGAGCAGGTCAGTGAGGTAGGAAGGGGCCTGGTTATGGAGGGCTTTGTGTGTGAGGAGAAGGATTTTGAATTGAATTCGGTGTGGGATCCGGAGCCAGTGTAGGTTTTTGAGGACAGGGGTGATGTGGTCACGGGTGCGGGTGTGGGTGAGCAGATGAGCAGCAGAGTTCTGGATGTATTGGAGTTTGTTTAAGGTTTTGGATGTTGTGAAAGGGTAGGAGTGGAGATGGATTTAAGATTTCTGAAAGAGATTGTGCGTTTGTCCTTGGTCGAAATGGGGAGATCAATGTTCATAGTGATTGCCAGATGGTCAGAGATGTTGAGGTTGAAGCTGGAGAGGTGAGGTATGGTGAGACCAGTAGAGCAGACCAGATCCAGGATGTGACCACGGTTGTGGGTAGGAAAGTTGACATGTTGGGTGAAGTTGTAGCAGTGTAGCAGTTCCAGGAATTCAGTGGCAGATTTAGTTAGTGTCGATGTGAATGTTGAAATCTCCCAGAAGCAGAACAGAAGGTGAGAAGGTCGGGGTTTGTCCATGTATGTATATCCTGTGGGTGTGGTTTTGTTGAGTGAGAAATAGTCCAGAGGTTTGTGCCAACTTTCAGTGATACAGAGGAAATCCAGGTTATTGTCAGTTATGAATTCATTTAAAATGAGACTTTTATTGTTGAGTAAGCGGGTCTTGAGCAAAGCCAGTTTCAGGTGATGTTGCTTCGTGATGGGCTGAGAGGACCGAGGAAGGGGGTGGAGATTAGATAGGTGCACGTTTCGTTTGTTGTGATGACGTAGTGAGGAAGTTGCGGTGCGTGAATAGGACCAGATGGATGGAATAGAGTTTGGGGTTGAAAAGTTGTAATTGAACATACGACCAGAGCCTCTGTGTGGAGGACGGCGAAGTAGTCCAGTTTCTCGGAGGATGTTAATGCAGTCCGGACAGCGGTGGTTGTTGAGTGGGCGGAAGTCGGCAGCGGAGCACAGCGGTGGCATGATCCAGGCACGGTGCACTAGCGCAGAGCTAGCGCTAGCTTGCACCCAGAAGCCGGGCATCTCAGTTCCAGTCCGATTCCAGCAAGTATGTATATCCTGAATTTCTTCGCGATCAGAGTGTTGTTCCTCAGATCGATGGTCGCGGTTGAATCGGCTCTTGTTGCTTGCTCTGGTGTTTGCCTTACGTGAGATTTCCAGGACAAACTATCTGCTTCGATTATTCATTCATGCATTTTCCGTTGTGATTTCCAGTTCTGAGGTGGCTGAGAGGATGAAGTGAACGTGTAATAATAAAATGATTACTGTTTAAGAATAATTAAGATAAAAACATAAAAAAGCCGGACGGAAAAGTGGCAGCCAACATGCGCCAGCGTTCTCTCTTTCTACATTGACAGCCATTTATGTATTCATTCAAGTATAGAAGATGTTTCTTAAAACAGACTTGGACAGACAATGTGATAAGATCCACACACTTATTATTTGTAAGAAAGCAGAAGTCTTCAGATGAATGTTAACATGACATTTTTATCACATTACCCTAAAACATTAGCAGAGATATGATATTGTATTGAGCCATATGGCGCGCACACTACCACTGAAGACCGTTTGCTCACATATGCATACAGCCCACACCAATATATACAGCATTGAAGTCTCCCAGGGGAAATTACATTTCCACAGGCAAATTAAATGTAATAACTTGACAAATTTATATCTGTTAGTGTGAATGAAATGAATGCAATGAGTAAAGGAGCATTAATGGAAATTATTTCTCGCCTACTCCTATTCTTAAAAGATAATTCTGTCATAATTTGCTCATGTTGTTACAATATTTAAATATGGCACAACAGGACATGTCACAGGAGCTTTGACATCAGTGATGCCAGACGTTATTGGCTCTCATTTGTCTTGTGGCAATCAAGCTTTTGATGATGCACATAATAAATCATACAAATTGGAGAGATATTGTGGAAAGGAAGACTGTCTGTGAATAATGACTTAAATTTTGAGTTGTTCCTTTCACAGAGCTATCAATTGACTTCGAAAAAGTTAGAAGATGATGTCTACAGTTGATTTTTTATGGTGTTTTTTGGAGTTTGAAAGCCCCTGCTTACAATTCAGTTTCATTGTATGGAAAAGAGTAGCATGAACTTTGGTGGTCTGGTCTCTAGAAGAAAGAAAATCAGTATAAATGACATGAAGTCAAATAGCTAATGACATAATGGGCCCTATTTTAACGATCTGAAACGCAAATATCAAACGCGAAACGCAAGTAACTTTGTGGGCGGATCTGTAACAAGTTAGCTCAAAGGGGAAATATTAATAATAACTCATAATTATCAATTATGATTAATTAATAATATTTGGGTCAGTTAGTTGGATTAACTTGAGGTAGCTAAATTAATATTACAATCAATTAATCAGTTCCAACGAACTCTTTTGATTATTCGTTTATTCTAAGAAAAGCGTATCTTTCATGGCCACCGAAAAATAACACCGAAAAATAATGATTTCTTAGCATGTACAGCTCTTAGAGCATGTAACAAGATCAAGATCAAAAGGGACTTTGTTGCAAGCAGAGAATCAGAACCAAATACATATTGTGCACAAGTTTTATTAACTAAATCACAAACATAACTAAACTAAACAAACATACATACATACATACATTCATACATACATGCATTGGTAAAATGGTGAGTGATATGGAACCGGAAGCAGGAAATGGAACTATGGAAAAGATCTATTTAACTATAAAAAGAACCATCAGCTTATCATTTTCAGAGCACCTCATTAAAGGGATACTCCACTTTAAAATGAAAATTCTGTCATCATAGACTCACCCTCATGTTGTTTCAATCCTTTATGAATTTCTTTCTTCTGCTGAACAGAAAGGAAGATATTTAGAAGAATATCAGTAACCAGACAGTTTCTGGTCTCATTGACTTCCATAGTATATATTTTTTCCTACTATGGAAGTCAATGAGACCAGAAACTGTATGGTTACTGATATTTTTCTAAATATCTTCCTTTCTGTTCAGCAGAAGAAAGAAATTCATAATGGATTGAAACAACATGAGGGTGAGTATATGATGACAAAATTTTCATTTTAAAGTGGAGTATCCCTTTAAATTGATACTTGCATGGTCTGTGCTAGGGATGTCCCGATACCACTTTTTGCAGAACGAGTCCGATGCCGATACTTTGATTTTTGGTACTCGCCGATACCGATACCGTAACCGATCCCTGAATTTTCACTGCATTTGTCATTTTTAAATGTATTAGTAGATAAACCAAAAGAATATAAATCATATTAGTTGGCTTAATTTGTTCATCAAATTCAAATGTTCAAATGTTTGTCAAAACCAGTGAAATATCAATTATTTAATCCAATCTTGATACTACAACAAAAACTACCATCTTAATTAATGTGAATTTAAAACAAGTAAGCAGTCAGTGACAAAATAAGAACCAACAATTGAATTACAAATAGGACAAATAAATACAATAGAACAAAGAAAGGCTACAAATGAAATAAACAGTGTTTTTAGAGTTTTTCAGGTAGATCTAACAGGTACAGAAATTTGAATAAAGTAATCAAATGTGAAAAAAAGCATATTCATTACTGTATAAATTATATATAGATAGATATTTTTGTAAAGTTGAAAAGGGTAGCCTATTTAGTCAAGAGCAGTGAGTGTTTCTTTGTCCTTTGTTTGATTAACATTAAAACACAGAAGCAGGTTTATCAAACTGCTGCCCCTTTAAAGATGAACTGAACTGAAAATTTGAGTACAGGTGATATAACAGATGTATTTTATTTATTCTCATTGGTACAATTATTAAAATGGCAGAATTTGTTAAAAGGGATAAAATGGTACGTTGAAAATGTTGTTGTTACACGGGCGCCGCCATGTTGGATTTCAGCATTCCGCTACGTCACTGGCATGGTAAGCTACTCTGTTGCTAACCAATACAAGCAGAGCAGCCATAGCATGTACATAGTCTGAGGCTAGCTGACATGGCTCAGGAAACAGAAACCAACAGGTCTAGGGGGGGTTCATACTGTATTGCCCCTGGCTGTAGTAATGAATGGTATAGGGCCAAGGCAGCTGGGGTTATGATACATTTTCACAGGCTACCTTTGACAAGGAAACCAGGCTTTATAGCGTTCAACAAAACTGAGACTGACACACTCGGCATTCGTTGAAATTGAGTCACAAAAACCAAGCTAGATACCAAACGATCCAACCTAGGTAAAGGGCTAGCAGCTAAACACGTTGGAAGCACTTTTAAAAAAAGCTATATTGATATTTTTAATATTTTTTTTAGTGTAATTTACTTTTAATTGTCATAAACAACACGTTATCAATGTTGATTTTTTTCAGTTCAGTTCATCTTTGAGACGCACGGACCGCACGGACCGCATTTGAACATGGCTACGTTCATTTGAGATATAACCGACTTTGTTTACTATAGGATACTCGCCAAGACGGGCGTTTTTACATAATTTTGTGTGTACAAGCGCAAGACGTGAAAGACAATATGACTAACCCCCCCACAGACAATCAACCTGAAGAAGCAGCAGTAGAGGCCAGAAGAGAAGAGAGAGGAGGGTCACTGTGGATTTGTCTCTAATAAAGCCTGAGAAAGGCCCCACCTTTCCGGGTTTGCTTGACCAATGAGAAGGGTGGAATTTCCAAGCGGGAAGGTTCCTCTGTGGTTGATTTAGGAATCTTTGTTCTAAGCGTGCTCATTTGCAATGGCAACTGGATTGGTTTCTGATGACAAAACTAAGAAAGATTCTTGTAATACTAATATGTTGCGCGGCTATCGGCATATCATGTACACAATCATTTCGATCTTCAAAGTACCAATTTATAGAGACCAAACATGGTATAGGTGAGGATACCTTGACCGTTGGTTCTATAATAAAATACAAAGAGATAATAGCATCAAAAGATAATAGTATTAAAAGACACAACACAAGACAGTAAATAATTCACAAAAAGTTCTGGGATGCATGTTAATTTCATGTTAATCAGTTCATCAATAAATGAATGCAGGAGAGTCTGTTCTAACATCTGTAGGTCTTGTGGCAGAGGCCCCGTTCACATTGCTAAGAGTCATAAAACCAACTTATATGATCGTGGTCATGGTAACTAAGACCTTCTTGCCCTGTTTGGGGGGATGGGTCACAGATCCCAGAGTGAGTTCTAAATATCATTTGTCAAACTATAACAAATACTTGTGTCTGACTTGTCTCAGTCGTTACAGATCACTTTGTGGATAAATGACTCTTGTGGTTTGGGCGCAACGTAAAATAAACCAATCAGAGCGTCATCTCACATTCCCTTTAGAAGCAGGCACGCTCGTTCCATGGCGGATGGCTATTATAACGGCGGATTTGCCAGGCGGTTCACAGCTGAGGAGACCGACGTTCTCGTCAGGGCCATGAAAGACAGAAAAGTGACATTGTATGGGGATGGGAGAAACCCATCCAAATTAGCTTCGGTTAAGGCCCTTTCACACCGGATGCGTAACGAAAAAGCGAAACGAAAAAGCGAATAGTTCGTGTGCGAATAGTTCGCATCAAAACCATTCACATCAGCCGCGACGCGAATTTGCGACGTCTGTGACGTTCAGAGAGCTTCAACATTCCCAAACTTTCGCGCGAATCGCGCCGACAGCTGAGAAAACATGGACACTTCATCATCATCATCATCATCCAGTCATAGTCATAGCATCCAGTGAAGACGAGCTTTTCATTTTATTTAAAAGACAGAAAAGAAGGTTTTGGGTGCACCCAATCTTACAGAACAGAGTCTGAAGGGGAGTATGCTTATGTGCACAGTTTTTTTTTTTTGCGTCTTCAACTAAACACAGTGCGTTTTGTAATGTAACTACACATTACATGTAACACACGAAGTAAGTAAGTTAAAAATCATTCGACTAGAAACTGTAGATATCACACAAAGAATGTATAGTATACTAAAAGCAGCCCTAAATAGTCTCACTACATTTTGTTACGTGTTCAAAGTAAACACGGTCTCTGTCTCTATCTTTGACGATAATAGTGTTAGCTTTGTATCCCAAATGTAGTTTGGCCTGCTAGCCTACACAGCACAGGACTATATGACTAAAACTATCACACAACAAACTCACAGTCAAGATAACCGAGTTGGTTGGCAATGCTACGCCACACATTGTCTTTCAAAACGTTGTCCTTGTAGTATGTGATTGGCTGAAGCCTATTCTGTCGCCGCAAAAGTAAAAAAAAAATCGACATCGAAGCGAATAAAATAAAAGTCGTTTTTTCGCCGCTGCGCATTCGCGTTCGGTGTGGAAGCACTCATTACACACACAGCTGATCGAAAAATAAAACCATCGCGCGAATGATTCGTGCGTCAAAATCGCGTCCAGTGTGAAAGGGCCTTTAAACAGGCGTATAATAATTTGGGTAAATGTGTAAGCTAAATTTATGCCTATTTTTTCACATCTTCATGGACACCACAATGATTTCCCTCGTGTGGAATATTTTTCCTTGTAATTATGTATGGTTTGCAAAAATGGCAACTGCTGCGTCTGTGTAGATGAGAGAAGCAAAGTGTATGCGTGTTGTGCAAACGCTACATTATGGCCAAGCATGCACCCTTAAAAAAGCATCTGAATAACGTGCCACTGACTTTAGACTAGGTTTTTCCTGGTCTGTGGAACACACCTTCTCTTTTCGCTAAACCACCCCCGGGAGCGCAGGTTCATTCCCTAATTTATCGACGTGCGTCTGTGGAGGGAAAAGGCTGCTGTGTGTCAGGTGCAAAATAGGAATGATACATGCATCGGTGTACAAAGTCAATTGCGCTGGGTGCAAGATAGGGCCCAATGTTTCATTTTTGGGTAATCTTTAACAATTCATTTGATGCTATTTGTTTAAAATGAGTGTTTGGGTTGAGGGATTGGAGGTACCACACTTTGAAGTGACAATTCTTTCCGCTGGAGAGGCTTTTGATGCTGAACCATCTTCTTAAAAAAATAATGAAGGAAGGGATGGTGTTTGTACAGAGAAGAAAAGACAGGAGAACAGATGAGGGTTGGGAGAAGGATAACTAACACCCACCAACTTCAGATCTCCATGTGCTAGCTGAGGAAGAAAAAGAGTTTGGAAGACAAGCTGAGATCTCTCTCGCTCATTACTAGCCACTGACTGACAAAATAACTGTGGCTTAAGATTATAAAATACGCACAATGTCGCTCAGTTTCTCTTACAATCTGTGTGATGACAGTTCTGTTACTGTGGCTTGTGTGACTCAGAGAAAGCCTTTGATTATTATTTGTTTGTCAGTACATATTGTGGCATGGTATCCAAGCTGCTTATGCTAAAGATCATACAGTTCAGATGCTAGTTGTAGCACTTCAGCAGTGACAATCAGTGAAAATGTAGTAACTTCTCAGACTACCGACACCAAGTATGTATGTGCAATGTATTTATTTATAATAGATTTTTTCACTATCTTTTTTACTATTTCATTATTTTATTTTGGCATTATTCTCATCTTTTATTTTTACTTATTCTCACTTTATTTTATTTTCACTTTTTCACTTTCACTTTTATTTTACATTTATTTTATTTTATTTTATTTTATTTTAATTTCACTTTCTCTTTATATTTCCCCCCCCACTTTTTCAACATAAGATATACAGATATTTGATTGGCATTTCACCAATAAAATAAAAGTCAGTATAGTTTAACAAATCACAGAATTATTTATATAGCTTAAATTTGAATAGCTTAAGTAACTGTACATTGACTGTAGCATTGAGTTGAGGGTGCGTGGATAAATGTGTTTTTTAACACTTGTTTTTAAATAATTAATTGCACTAAATTAATACTAATTTTCCCATTCTAATCTTTTCATCGACTTTTTATGCAGGTTCACTGACCCAATAAATTAACCAAAAGAGACAGTTGGAATACACATTCAAACCCCACAATATCACACAAGCTGGCATTATACCGTACTGATCTCCATATATTAGGACTTGAGCTGCTCATACTGACTTTGACATTTGCCTTAGGAAAGAGTTGCACACCAATCGCAACTTTGTTAACCTGAGTGTGGAAGCAGGCTTAGTGAGTACTGCAGAGAATTCATTTATGAGATATGCATATTCCATATTTAACAGAGCAGAGGGAAATGTCCATTAGATCTCAGACTAAGGGGAAAGAACTCAAAAGTGGGAAAAATTTTAAAATTATGCAAAAGTTATCTTTTTGACTGTCCCTTGGTTTGATGGAGAGTTTTTTAATTCAATTTTTTTTTTTAAATATTAAACTGCAGGTTGTATAATTCATAGAAGGGCCAAGGGTTAGTAACCAACTTAAGTGTCTCTGCAGATCCGATTTGCAAGTCTAAATGAACTGCTGAATGTGAACTGCTGTATTACTGAAACGTGACCAGGGCTACTCAGAGCTCAAGGTATTGAGCCTATGTATGTTTAATTAGGGGAAAGAATTTACTTCAGCAAACCTGAAGAGGATGGGGAAAAGAAAGTCTAGACAACAATTACTGAAATGGGGTTGTTTTTATTCATACAGTACAGTCAAAGTATTTGCTTTAAAATATAAAAAATATATATACATTTTAAAATCTAAAATTAAAATTAAGTATCAGTTAGATGGCTTATTTCTGATTTGTTTGAAAATTCTATGTTGGAATCCTTATAAGTCCAAACAACTTTAAATGCAGTGCTTTCTAAATGTCTCCATTAATGTTTGACCCTATTGATATTCATTGTCTGAACAAAAACAGTTGAAACATCAAAATATCATTGTTTGTGTTCCGCAGAAGAAAATTCAGCTTTGGAACGGTGAGAAAATGACAATATTTTCATTATTAGCTGAATTGTCCCTTTAATTTTGCTGTATGGATTAGGGCTGTCAACGAATATTCTAAATTCGAATATATATTCGAATAGTTTTAAAAAACAGAAATTCGAACGTGAAAATTAATATTCGAATGTGAATTTCGAATATAGAAAAACACGCCCGCGGAAGCAGAGGCGCGGCTGTCTGCTTTGCGAGTGGGCGCGCGCGCTGCCTGAGGGACAGGTCACACGAGTCGCACTGTCTAGAACAGCGTCACTGCTGAAAGTTGACAGTGCACTAAAAGACAATGGAATAAATTGCAGTCAGTTTTTCCTTTTTTTAATACAAGCACCAATAATGTAAGTAGCCTTTTTCTTTTTGTAATAGCACTTTATTTTTTATGAACCTCAGGGTAAAAGTTCTTCGTTGTCATATTTCTCGGAATTGTGTGCCTCATTTTATTTAACGTTAAACAGAAAAGTTCCATGTTTACCACAGCACAGCTCGCTCGGAGCGTTCAATGTCGGTTCTATACTGTAAAACTTCAATTAATGTTAATACATTTGTTTCAATTACTGAATGAAGCCTGCTATATTTGGGGCAAGAGTCGCGACCTTAAATTGCTTGCACAAAACTCTTGATCAGCACTCAACATGTGCTTATTGTTGTTCATTTAAACCGTTATGCGCAGAGAGAGCGTGAGCGCGCGAGAGAGAGAGAGTGCCTGCGAGTGAGCGAGACTGAGGTCTGCGGTCTTGGCCATTAGTTTATTTACTTGGTTTTGTGTTGGTAATACATTGTCAAATATGTTTAAACTTAAATTAACTACCTATACAAGTTATGTATGTCTCTTTGTATTAATTTGTCCTGTTATTGACGTAATGCGCGGCATTGAAAAAATGCGCAAACAGATGTTCGAATAGTTCGAATATTCGTGTGTTTTTTAGAGGGAATATTCGAACGTCATTTTTGAGCAATTTTGACAGCCCTAGTATGGATACATACAACTGTTTTGGATTTGTTGTTGTGTTGCCGCTTTTAGCTTGTTTCTCTATCGCTGTTGTGTTGCAATCCCAGAGGCCACCATATACATTGGCCCACCTGAGGACTCAGGGAAAAATGAAGGTGGAAGGAAGCATAATGGAGAAAAGCAATTTATTTAGCTTATTTAAAGTTTCACAGAGCATTTAATTATATTTCAGTGAATAATTCCCTGAAGTTTGCCACCTTTTTGTAGAGCCAGAGAAGTAATTCTCTAATTTAAACTGTCTCACTTTTTGCTCACCCCCTTCCATCTCTTTCTTTTTTCTCTCTCTCTCAAACGTACCTGCCATTCTATGAACCTGCTTTATTCACTGGCTTCATGGCAAATTTTTCGTAAAGGAGCCAATTTAACACAGGCTTAATCCTGCAGAGAATACTATGTGCTTCCAGTTCATTCAGTGATTGACGTCTGAAAAGATCTAATCGAATGCAATGTATTAGCAGGATTGACACTCAGGTGCGGCACACTGAATCTGTGACTCGGAACAAGGGTTGGTATGTTTGTGGGAAATTCATTTTTGCAGGCATTTTCAGAAGAGAAGAAAGGGTGCTGCTGGCTACAAAACGTAAAGGGAATTGCTTCTGGCATAATCAGTCTGTAGATCACAAAATCTCTTTTTCTTATTCACTTTTCATTCACTCTGTTCTAAGTTTTGCCAAACTGTACATACAGTACCAGTCAAAAGTGTGGGAGTATTACTATTTTAAATGTTTTTAAAAGAAGTTTTTTATGCTCACCAAGCCTGCATTTATTTGTATTTTATTATAAAAAATGCAGAAAAAAATACAGTAATATTGTGAAATATTATTACAATTTCAAATAATGTTTTATTTAATATATTTATACTTTAATGCAATATATAATGTTTTAATATACTTTAAAATATAATTTATTTATTTGATGCAAAGCTGAATTTTACGCAGCCATTACTCCAGTCTTCAGAGTCATATGATCCTTCAGAAATCATTCTAATATGGAAACAAACAGAAACAGTTAACAGCTAATATATATTTTGTAACAGTATACACTATACCGTTCAAAAGTTTTTCTTTCTTTTTTTGAAAGAAATCAATACTTTTATTCAGCAAGTAAGTGTTAAATTGATAAAAAGTAATAGTAAATATTTATATTGTTAGAAAAGATTTCTATCGGCTCCAATAATTAGAAGATATTTAAATAAAATGTTGTAATCATAATCATTTTTATTTTAATTTTATCAGTTATACAAGGCATTTTTGTTCAGTGATAGCTACGAAGAAAACAGATAAAGGCAGTAAAACCATAGACATAACGGTCTTCTCAAGTAATTGTACAAATCTTCCGGGTAAAGCCCTTCCCACTTCCGGTTTTATCAGAATACAGATACAAATAATTTTGAGATTGTTACAGATATTGGCTCCTTTGCACACCCCAAACAAACAAACAAACAAACAAACAAACAAACAAACAAACAAACAAACAAACAAATAAATAAATAAAAAACATGGTTGCATTATACCTAACCATACCAAACTTGTCATGCACACTGAATTATTGTTTTGATTTGTGATATCTCTTCATAACACCCAGTTTCCTGCAGCAAATTTTTGAAGAAGAAAGTCTGTTGGCACCATGCTGATGTCTGTTTTCTTAACTATTGCAAGCAATGAAGATATGCTACAAAATGACTACACACTGAGACTTGATCACTTGCAAATTGCAGAGTGTACAGTCAGTCCAACATATTGGATTTGAAAAACAAATCGAGTTGACCGCCAAAGTTGCCTAGTAACCGTTCCCACTCATAGTGTTTCTCTTCACTCTTCTTTCTTAGTGTTCAAACTGTTCGATGCAGCAATTTCTTCTCTGTTTTGAATGTTTTTGTATGCTTATAATCTGAGGATGTAGGAACAACCTTCATCACTTCAAAACTGCTCGTAGATCATAGTGTAGAGTAGAAAATGCCATCAGAAATAGCTCTCATGAATACACTGATCTCCTTCCTGAATCTAAAATACTAGTGCAAAGTGCCCGTACAAAATCAGTTTTTGTGTGTTTTTAGTAATTGTTGGCTTGGTGTATTTGAGTGCTCATTGTTACAATTACACAGCAAAAGTTCAGTGACATTTTTATTTGTGCATGGTAGAAAGCAAATACTGATACTGACGTAATGACATACAATAAATATGGAAAATTGAACTACACAATTGAGGGAGCAGGCTACACAGTGAACTCAGAGAAAACGCTACGCTTGAGCAAACAGTTTGTGAATAGGCTAACGTTACAACAAATGATGGCCGTGAAAGAGACTGTGAACGCATTGAATATGATATGTTTAGTTGGTGAATAGCATAGGTTACTATTACACAGTGGCGATAACGTTAAGCGCACCAGAATAAAATATAATATTCAGAAGTAGTGTAGAACAGTGTAGCTGACTTACAGATTCATTTAACATCCACAAATGAATAAGCGCAACGATTCAGGGAGCAGGCTACACAGTGAACTCTGAGAAAACGCTACTTAAGCTCCACTGCTTTCTTCGACCCTCTCTGTCTCTGGTCCTGCGCTGTGCTCACTCAGTGTGCAGTGTGAGAGGGGGAGTGGCCAGCTGTGCTCACTCAGTGTGCAGTAAGAGAGGGGGAGTGGCCAGCGCTGTACTCACTCAGTGTGCAGTGTGAGAGGGGGAGTGGCCAGCGCTGTGCTCACTCAGTGTGCAGTGTGAGAGGGGGAGTGGCCAGCGCTGTGCTCACTCAGTGTGCAGTGTGAGAGGGGGAGTGGCCAGCGCTGTGCTCACTCAGTGTGCAGTGTGAGAGGGGGAGTGGCCTGCGCTGTGCTCACTCAGTGTGCAGTGTGAGAGGGGGAGTGGCCAGCGCTGTGCTCACTCAGTGTGCAGTGTGAGAGGGGGAGTGGCCAGCGCTGTGCTCACTCAGTGTGCAGTGTGAGAGGGGGAGTGGCCTGCGCTGTGCTCACTCAGTGTGCAGTGTGAGAGGGGGAGTGGCCAGCGCTGTGCTCACTCAGTGTGCAGTGTGAGAGGGGGAGTGGCCAGTGCTGTGCTCACTCAGTGTGCAGTGTGAGAGGGGGAGTGGCCAGCGCTGTGCTCACTCAGTGTGCAGTGTGAGAGGGGGAGTGGCCTGCGCTGTGCTCACTCAGTGTGCAGTGTGAGAGGGGGAGTGGCCAGCGCTGTGCTCACTCAGTGTGCAGTGTGAGAGGGGGAGTGGCCAGCTGTGCTCACTCAGTGTGCAGTAAGAGAGGGGGAGTGGCCAGCGCTGTACTCACTCAGTGTGCAGTGTGAGAGGGGGAGTGGCCAGCGCTGTGCTCACTCAGTGTGCAGTGTGAGAGGGGGAGTGGCCAGCGCTGTACTCACTCAGTGTGCAGTGTGAGAGGGGGAGTGGCCTGCGCTGTGCTCACTCAGTGTGCAGTGTGAGAGGGGGAGTGGCCTGCGCTGTGCTCACTCAGTGTGCAGTGTGAGAGGGGGAGTGGCCACCCGCTAGAGCGGCAAAAGCCAATGTGTGCTTCTTTTACCAATATATTTACCAATATCTTTTGCATTTCTAATCCAAATAACGCCAAACTTGGCACTGCACTTACTCGTGTCCGTAGCGAGACACCTGTCAAGTTTGAAATCCATCGGACTGACGGTTCGAGAGATATGTGAATAACACACACACACACACACAGACAGACAGACACACAGACAGACAGACGTTCCTGTAATTTATAGATAGATGACAGCTACTATAAAAATATGAATTCTTAAAGTGCCTATATTATGCTATTTTAAAGGTTCTTAATTTAGTTTTGGAGGTCTACTACAATAGTTTTACATGCATCAAAGGTCAAAAAACACTTTAATATTCTCAAAATATACTTTTCTCACAGTGTCTGAAACGGTTTGATCAAGCATCCGGTCTCACTAAACCCCTCCTTGCCGAGAGCCTCCTCTGCTCTGATTGGTCAGACTGCCCAGTCTGTAATGATTGGTCTACCACTTCTAGCACGTGTCGGAAACGAAGCATACATTACCATATCTGAATTTCAGCTCCGGAAGCTTCCATAGCGCTTGTGTACTATGAACAGGAACAATGGTGTCGGTTTTACCGTATCAATTCAAGCCCATGTCCTCATACTTTGGAAGTGGATTTTCTTTCGCAGTGTTGAAAACATGTCGACAACACAAACCGAACTCTTCCGGTCCTTACCTATAGTGTTTGAGGGCGGGCCGAACCTACGTAGGTTCTAGCAGGAATTACCGACTGCTCGTTTCAGGCAGTTCAGAATCGGTTCTTTCTTTTGGGAGACAACGACTGTATTTATTGTGCACATTGATCTTTAAAAATGTGAAGACCTTTTGCCTTCACAATCAGCTATATTGCAGAAATATCAGAAAAAGCAGAATTGGGGGACTTAATTATATAAGATGATTATATGTTGGTTTTCATTTTAGGGTGGCTGCTTTTTGGGCAATAAATTCACAATTAGTGTTGTCAAAAGACCCGGTACTTCGGTACCAAGTCGGTACTAATTTTTTTTTAAACGTCACGGTACCAGGTTTTCTCAAACCCGGTACTTGATGCGCGTGCATGCCCGAAGCGCGTGCAGTTGCGTCCTCTTCATAAAAGCGCTGATGGCGATCGGCGGTGCTGCTGCTGATGTGGTGCTGATGTTTTTGCGCGTGCAGATACGTTATTTCAAATGGCGCGCGGCAAGCGCGCTCATAATAGAAGCGGCGCGCTCGCTTTTCCATGTGCGTTCATGGATGTATAGCAACGACAGACGCCACGGGAGTACAAACTGCGCTCTCCATGACGACGAGGAAGTGTGACATAGGCCTATTAATTGATTTCTAGCCCTTGCATTAGCTTTACTACTAGATATATTTATGGAGATGAGAAATAAAAAGCCGTCATTAACATCAGTCCATCAGAAAAGCAGGTTTAAACTCTTAGCAGGTTTAAAAAGCCCTTTTAAAGTTAAATATGAATACAGTTTTGGATTAAATAAAAGTATAGTCAAGTCAAATAAAACATATTTTATCTCCTGTATAGTTTGGTAATGCTACAATAAGATACCATTCATTAACATCATTTAATGCGTTATCTAACATAACACATTGAGTGAACAATATATTTTTACAACATTAATTAATGTTTTTGAATGTTATTTAATACAAAACACTTGATTGGTCATGTTTGTTCACTTCATTCATTGTGCATTTAAATAATGTTAACAGAAATAATGTTAACTTTTGATTTTAAAAATGTATTTTTAAATTAACCCCTAAAGGAGAATAATTGCGACAGTATATAACTATTGTTTTTTTTTGTTAGGTCATTTTATCTAATGTTATCTAACAAATGGAATCTTATTGTAAAGTGTTTTTAATACTACAGTTTCCATCTTTGTGATATACACTTTAATATAATTATGTAAATTTAATCTAAATTAAGCTTTGGTACCGAAATTGGTACCGAGAACCGTGGATTTTCAATGGTATCGGTACCGAATACTGAAATTTTGGTACCGTGACAACACTATTCACAATGGTAGATTCTAATATAAAGATGAATCTTAATGTTTTAATTGTGTAGCAAAATGTAAAGAGCACAAATAATATAGTCTTAAACACATGGATATTTAGTTTTAAAACATTCGCAAAAGACATTCATATCCACAGAGGACAAATAAACCATGTAAGCTAAAACTTTGCTCACAGAATCTTCTTTGGGTTTGAAAGTTGGACGGCATTGTCTTACATCCCCTTCTGTCACTATCACCATAACGAGCACGTTAGTGACATAAATCTCACTAATTGAATTTGCATGTAGATGCCTAGCTTGATTTAGAGCCCCGTTTCGGGGGTGGGTGAATTGGAATAGATTCAGCTGTGGATGCAACATTAACTCCAAGTGCTTTAAATCAGCACACTGACAGACAGACAGCGGTTGCCATGTCAGTACAGAAGGGCATGTAAAATACATGGGGCCTTTTGGGTAACCTTGTGCAAAGTAGTTAATGATTCAGCCGCTCTGGGAGTTGGAGATGTTCAACACCATACCACGTCTTCTTTCAGCTCCTTCTTATGGATACCAGAAGGTTTCATTCTGATACAGCTTCTGTGTTCACAGTTTTGATTGCTTTAGCCTTTATTAGTTCAAAACACTGCTGATACTGTGTTTTTGTTTGTTTTCTGATTTAAGAATTCTTCTATTGATGTAGAGCTTTTTACAACTGAAGCAATTTTTTTTTTTTTGAATGTCTGATGGGAGCTGATGATATTTTTGTAAAACAGGCAGTTAAATATATATTTTTAAAGTTACATTTCTTTTGAAATAAATGTTACAAAAGAGTGTTGGTAAAAGTCTAGGAATCATTTTCACCATTTTTAAAAACATGACTCCCCCCTAAAATCTTGTAATAAAACAAATGAATTAAAAATGCAATTAATACATCTATGCAGTTGTTTGTTTTTTTCTTATAAGTTTTGTTCAAATATTAATATTTAAAAGCTTTTGGGAGCCAAATCAAAGTCATATGGTGCAACCAACATGCAGAAAAAAAAACATAAAACAGGAAATGATATCATAGAAAGGAATCCTGCAGACTCCCATGACGATGCGTCAAGGTCAATAAATATCTTAAAATATAAGATAATTTACATTTTATTGACAATGCAAAGGTAGTTCTTGTTGCAAAAAAAAAACTTAATACGTATGAATTAATAATTCATGATATTCGGACTTGACCTGAAAAATAATAGATTTTTGTGAGCATTCGCATATATTTTTGCTGTATGGAAAATATGATTTACTTTTTGCTTAATGGTTATACAACATTATTTTTAGAGTCATTAAATTGAAACTTTTTAGAAAAGCTCCACAAATTAATTTATAAGAACTTTGCAAGTGTTTCAAACTAGATTTCCTCTCTCACCCCCACACAATTATCATGCACTCTCATAGTTGTCACTGACCCTAAAAGAATATTTAATATCTGTGTGCTGGTGGCAAATGTCTTCTCAACTGTTTCCTTAATTATGAGGCTCCTGTACATGTGCACGTACTTGTAATTTTGACTTTTCTTTAATAACTACCAATGTAAATTAACTAGGAAAGACACCTCAGGTACCGAGAGCAGCATACGAAATTTAAATTCAGTACATTTGCACTTTCCTCCGGCTACACACATTAACCCTGAGCACATTCCAGGGCTGCAATCCCTGTGCGACATGCACGGAATAACACACTCTCTCCAACAGGTTTCACAAACAGATAGTTGTGCTTTCGGGTTAAAAGTTTCTCCTTTAAATCTTGCCTGGAAGTCTTTAAATCCATTCAGCCCGTCTCATGTTCCCGTCCCTTTTCTCATCCCCTCAACCTCCACTCTGCGTGCAGTGATGATAAAAGAAAAGCAAAACAAAAAGTTTTGTTGTGAGAAGCGCAAAAGAGAAATGGAAGACGAGGGGAGCACCTGAAATACTCACTGTTTTATTTATGAAGGCCCTGCCTGCCACGAAGGAGACAAATTACCTTTTAACAATGTGAAATAGAATTTTGTTTACAAGGCTGCACTTCCCCTTGCTTTTTAAATTAGATTTCTCTATGCTCCCATTTATATCCTCCGGCATTATCATGTCAATCTCTCAAAGCTTATCGCTCTTAAAGGCAAACGCAAGAAAGAAAGGCATGAATCTCTTCTCATAAAACCAGCCATTAGGAATATTCGCAAAAGCTACACCTTAGTCTGCAGTAGTCCAGCCTGATGCTAATTTGTTACCTTTGGGGGCTTTTGCGGCTACAGGTTATTTAAAGCTGGAGCTCTATCGCTAGAGAGAGAGAGAGTCTGACCCTCAGTAAGAGGTCACTCTTCTGGATATCTCTGGCACTGAGTGGCCATCTGGAGAAGAACAGAAGGTTAAGAGTATGCGGGGCATGTATCGATGTAAAACGGAGATGAAAGGGAAAAAGAGAGGGAAAAAGAGCACGCAGGAGAAAAGTGCATTTTAAGAGCTTGTTGTATTATGGGGTTCTGCCTTATGGGGTTCTGCCTATATTGAACTGAGAACATCCCATAAATCAGCAGTGCAACGCTCCAGCCAAAAGTAAAATGGAAAAGAGTTAATTTATCTCTAGCCTTTTTTGGGTCTCCAATATTATTGTGGGCCTTTTGACAAAGTTTTTTTTTTTCTAAAGTTGCTTTTGAGCACATATACTGTACATTTGAAGTGTCTTTACTAGGTGTAATAGTGTTGGATTTGTGTAGAATAGAGAGTCTCTTTTTAAATGGGATTTCAAGCATTTTTGTATAACATTGCAAATCTTCTGTGTTCTCTACCATATCTGCTATATTTGAAAGACAAATCATATAACTTAAGCAAGGCTCGAATTTCGGCGTGGGATTGCGGGTATTGCGCATAATTTTGATCATTCTCGCAGGTCTCCCACTTATAATGCGGGAAATACCCGCAAACATTATATACTTTATATAGTATACTTTATATTATATACTTTATGTAGGCTAGGTGGTTGTATGAGTAAATGAATCCACACAGATTATAAAATCAAATTTAATTTGAAAACTTTCTCCGAGACAATTTCACAAACAGCGTGAGTGTTCAGCGGTGCTGCGTCTTCTCTTTCTGCACAAGGCAAGCATCAAGTGCACTGCAGGCGGCAAAACTACTCGCTCCCGTTTTCAGGAGTCGGGACATGACGGAATTGTCACTTGCACAGTCGGGCCAGCATTGCATCGTAACTAACGTTCATCATTTTCACGTCTTTTTAAGTCTTACCAGTTTAAACATTCAAGCGATTTTAAACTATTCAGTACTTGCGTGCTCTCAGAGATGTTTTTCTGGTGGACAGTATAGGGAGGCACTGATTGAACAATTCTAGTAATTATACATTAGGGAAAACTTTAAATTAAATATCCAATTTGGACCAATTAAAGAATCTTTCAAATTGGCAAATAACCAATATAGCACCATTATATCATGCACCCCTTGCTGGCAGGACTCATTTTTACCAGAAGAGTAGTCAATCGACCGACTTGTCAGTGGGTCAGTGCTTAACATATGTTTATCTGTTAACATATTATGTTAACATAATCTGTTTATGTGCCGCAGAGGTATTTGCTGTTTCTGACAAGTTTATTACTGTATTCCAGTGTGTGTAAGTGGACAGAATATCTGCACAGCTAAGATGGTGTGAAGTGAAAGCATGCATATCTCCATTCCTTGAATAACGAGGCTTGCGTTAGCTATGTTTCCATCCAAAGTTACGAATTTAGCTTATGCACAAAATTGGGATATTGCATAAATCCTTTGCGACTAAAGCAGCGTTTCCATCCCATGTGTTCAAGAGAACAAAATCGTCTCTTCCTGGGAAATTGGCGCAAACTATCTGTTATAAAAATGGAAGTTGCTGCAATCAGAGAAGCCACTGTGGCTCTTTTTTCGGGAACTCTTTATTTTAGACATTCTGTTGACTAGGGATGGCGAAAACTAAAAAAAATTCTTGACCGACCACCGAGCCTCATTAGCCGGTTGAAACCGGTTAACCGATTAGTTTAAAATATGATGCGCTATTTGAAATAACAGCCATTTCGAGCTGCGCCTGCAATTTCGCAACTCTGTCGCATCTCTCTGCCTCCCGCTCACACACACACTGACACTCACGTCACTTTTTTTAAATCCCCTACAGCGCGAAACATGAGTCCCGCAAACGCGGCGCAGAGGAGCTTGTATGTAATCGGAGGACAAATAATAATCTCCGTTAATAATCTGCGTTAATAATCTGTTACACAGAACTTTATTATATTAAATATTAATCAAAAATGATTCACACCTTCACAAAATCCAAACATTCAGTGTAAGAGTAAAAAAAGGACATAACATTATTTATAGTAGGCTAAGTTTATTTGATTCACAGTTTATTTAGAGTTTTGACCTCGACAGCACAACTGCATTTACCGCAAACAGTCTAAACTAAAAGATTGTTTTGGTTGAATCGGTTCAAAGGAGTCATTAGTTCGCAAATCGGACGTGTCATTAGCGGACTTGTACAACGCGTGTGATTATCCCGGCAGTTAGGACATCGCACAAGATTTGTCAACACAGAAAACATTTCATTATTGGATAGGTTTTGTTTTGTTTATTGAAAGTGTTTTTATGTCAGCTGAATGTGCGGAACGCTTTTCAGAGAAGATAAGGCAACGTAAAAAAGTGTTAAATTTTTTTATTTTTTAGCACAACACCCAGCAGTAGCCTAATTCAGGAAAAAAAAAAATACCCGAATGCTCCACGTGAAACTTCGGTCTTCCGTCTTACTATCGTGTCAATTCTCAATTGATTTTAATTAATATGCGCGAGGGAGCGAGAGTGAGAGCAAGACAGTTTGAAGACGGTGAGAGTGCGCGCGCGCGACCGGGCATCTCTCTCTGCTCGTTCTGTCAGTAATATACATCACTCAGTAATATACGTCATGTACATCACTCACCGATCAAATAAGGCTTTGGCGAGACACAAAATTGCTTGTGAGAGAGACGCACGCGTGAGTGACAGAGAGAAGGAGGGAGAGCAGGGAAAGGAAATGCAGCTGAATGAATACGCTGCGTGTTTTAAATTGCGTAAAACAATTTTTTATAACGAAACGCAATATGTGGCGGCCGGTGTTGATTCTGTGGCGCACCGCCACGAATGAGTCTGTGTGGGAAACACTGGAGGGATTTGTTCACTTCACATAAAAAGATCTTGGAATGAGATGGCTAACTGTAGTAGCGTTTAGTCCACTGTCTATAATAGCCTAATTTAGAGATCACTTTTTTTTTTTAACCGACTAACGACAACTTTGATCGGTTAACGTTGATACGGTCAACCATCGGTCAAACGGTCATCGGTTAACATCCCTACTGTTGAATAAGTAACGCTGAATCTACATGTCAGCTAACTCTCATTAGAGTATTAGTTGAGTAGTAGTAGACCGTCTGCTTAATATCTCCTTACACTTCATTTTGACAGTCCCCAACATACATTCTACTGACTATTAGTAACTTTGCAAGTACATCAACTTATTCTACTAACCCTAACCCCTTATTCTACTAACCCCTACCCTACCCCTAACTGTCTACTAATACTCAACAAATGAGTGAGTTTACATGTAGGTAAAATGTTACTTCTAGTCAACAGAATGTCTAAAGGGGACCATCAAAATAGTGTAACCCTTTTTTTACTCGATCATACATGACTTGTTCCTCAGAACACACAGACGAAATGCAATAAACTAGGGCTGAACGATTAATTGCATTTGCGATAATATCGCGATATGATGAAATGCGATTTTTTTAACTGCAAAGCTGCGATTACACTCTGGTCACGTGACATGCGAGAGCATCAACTTGGCACGCTACGCACATAGGCCTGGCTACAGGAAATAACAGTTTATGTTTAATTTATGTGATATTGTGTTATAGATTCTCTCCAACGATTCTGTATCGATTAAGATCATTTCAGATTTATAAACAACCGTATTCTGCTTGCTTTTAATTCTTGTCTCACACACACACACACGACACCACTTGAACCTTACGAGAAATAATCTTTAATAAAGTTCGGAGAAGTTGAAGTGAATTACAAGGACATTCGCGTGCTTCATTGCACAAGATATGAGATACACGCGGTCTGCGTGATGTTACTTTTGTACTGCGCGGTCTAACCCGCCGGTATTTTACTTACAAATGTCATATGTCATATGGCATCATATGTCTTGGAATGCAGTTGGCTTATATATAAAAAATATGAAAATCACCGACAGAAGCTGCTTTCACTTTCAAATACTCACGCGCGCTTTGCTAAGAGCGCTTGAGCATGCGGCTGTTAAATGGTGGTTAAATGTACTTGCATCTCAAAATGCTTTTATGACGCGAAATTAACATGACACAGTCAGTTATATCTTAAGTTATTAAACAGACAGGACAAACCACATCTTATAATAGAGATGAAAACGTTCAGACAGCCTACTCTTAAATACTGAAAGCACTCTTTGTTTATTGCTTGTAATATTTTTTTCCCCTCTTTTTGTTGAATAATGTTGGATAAAGAGCTTAAAAAATAATCGCATATTAAATCGCAATCGCAATATTGGTAAAACTAAATCGCAATTAGATTATTTTCCAAAATCGTTCAGCCCTACAATAAACGCTGCCATGTTATCTTGCGTTCGGATGCCTGGTGTTTGGTAACACAACTGTGAACCGCTTCTGAAAGGTAATTAAACTGAATCATTCTGATTACAGACTTTGGCTCAGGCATTTTAGAAACGATCAAACCAACATTTGAGATGCTGTGCAATGAAATTGGTCTGCTGGTTTGTCCAGTTATCCAATTGTATCCACTCTTGAGGCAAAGTCACGTGATGTAAAAAAAAAAAAAAAAAAATTTGCATTGAGGGATTCCATCGTAGTGTGTGAGCATGTCTTCTTGCCTCAATCGAGTGCATATGTTTTTATGCATTTTTTTTTTTTGTGCTCATCTTGCTTGTTTCCATTCATCCATTCATTCAGAATGCTGTTGTCATAAATAACTTTACACTGACCCAGCGGCAGAAGTAATCGACTTTCACTTTCACTCCCTGAATTTAAACATAGAAAGAACCTGCCATCTGTGTATTGCAGTTACAAGTACATCATGTTTTGAATTTCTCCAAACAACCAGGAATTGTTATTGTTTTTGTACTTTTACAGCTTTCTTCATGAATGCATTATCATAGCATCTGTTTTCATAAACAAATACAAACTTGCTGATTAAATGTACATCACCTTATATTTCCCTTGTGGCTATAGAATTGTTTGTCAAGCACGGCCCTGTCTAGGCTGTATTATGTGCGCTTTGTTTCAAAATCAAAGTTTTTTAGTAAGAATAGCTTTATGTTGGCCAAGGATTTTTAAGGTGGTTTTGCATTGAATACACAATTTTTAAGGTCAACATTTGCATTACAGACCCAATTAGGCCAAGTGTGCCAAATATGAACACACTCTCCAGTGATAACATGCAAGACCAAACACTGCTTACAATTTGGTTAACAAATTGTATTTACAACACCAGAAGTACTTTAGAGTGCGAGTCTGGTCCAAAAGCTATTTTAATCAGTAAGAAAAAGTCTGCAATCAAACAAAAGAGGAAACCTATTCATTTAGGTACCTCCACAACTATTTGCAGAAGTTGATAGTAGTTTCTTCTTCTTCACTGTTCTCAAAAACAAAGCCCTAACTTTGGGTCTTTTGTGAGGGAGATTTTGTGGATTTCTAGAGGTTTGATTCTCACTGCCGACTGATTTTGTGTGGATCTTTGTGATATACTGGATGTTTTTAATACTCAAGTGCACAACTGAATGTAGCAGTAGCTGTGTAAATAAAGAGGGATGTAGTACAGTAGTAAGACACGCGCTGTGTGCGCTCATGTCACTCACAAATAGAATATGCAGGAGGTAATACCAATAACTTGATAAACCACGTTAGCCGTTTTCACCCCAAGCTGTTAATGCCTGGCATAGTCTGACTGCTTTTAGAGTAAGCGGATGAGCTCCAACATCAACCGAATCCGCAGCCTAAAACAAATCATCCACCTGCCCCAATAATTTTCTCTGATTTAAGTATCCGCACCCGATGGTAAAATTACAATTATTCTGTGTTGTTACGCGTGATTATAAATGGATGATCGTCACCTTTAACAGCGGACTCGGCGGCGGTTGATGCGCGCATCTTTAATGGTAACATAATACACTGATTAATGAGCGCTGCTTTTAAATGAACATTTCTTTGAAACAAAATTTATCTGACAGATTTTCCTTTTCTTAATGGCATAAACAAGCTTTACTCCCTTGAAACTTAAACTGGAATGACACTGTTTCTGTCACTGCGACTTCCCGAACAGGCGAGCACACGCACACACACGCGCGCACACATCACTTTTGAAGTAAAATTGAAAATTGAGGATGCAGTGCATCATGATGCATCGTGATATCGAATTGAACTGAATCGATGACATGATAATCGTAATCGAATCGAACCGAACCGTGAAACCAGTGTAGGTTCACACTCCTATTTGTTATGCAAAATATATTGTTTTATTAGTATGGAATATTATGACTACAGAATAGCTCATTGTTTGACTACACTACCTACAATTTTTAAGTGATTTTAAAAGTCTCTAATGCTGAGAAAGGCTGCATTCATTTCTATAGTAAAAACAGTTACATTGTGTAATATTATTAATTTAAAATAACTGTTTTGTATTTTAATATATTTAAAAATGTAATTTATTCCTTTGATGGAAAAGCTGAGTTTTCAGCAGCCATTACTTCAGTCTTCAGTGTCACTTGATCCTTCAAAAAATTATATCGAAAAACAAATTATGTTGAAAACAGTTGTGCTGCGTAAAATTGTTTTGGAAACTTTTGAAGTGTAGTGTATATTCATATTGACTAACAGAGTTTTAACAGAGTATTTTAAAGCTTTAATGTTCAAATTCATTCTCATAGCTAATATTATTGTCCTTGTATCTTCAAAAATTGCATTATGTTGCCGAGTGCTTATTTGAGGAACTGCATATAGAATATTGTATTTTAGCATATTTTTTTTCTTCTTCTTAAAACTAAGGAGACTAATGTAATATATTAAATTCTTCTTACACATGAATTGTGATGTCACACATCATTATTCATATTTATACATGAATTCTTGGTACATAGCACCTGTGACGGCTTCAAAGAATCCACGAAACAGTCTCTGTAAGACTCAGATGTGAGTCTTATTATTATTATTATAAGAGAATAATTATAGCTATTTTCAGTCTCTACTCAACACTTTTCTGAGCATTTCGTAAAGAACAAGCAGAATGTGTATAATAAATTTTAAAGTTAAGCAATCAACCATATATTACTACAACTACAATGTAATTGAAATGTAAAGGGTTTTTCTAGTTTACATTGAGCAGCCAGTGAGGACCCTTTCAGAGTGCTTCTCCATTTGTATTTGGCCTCTAACGAAATGTTGTATCTGCGAGGCCAGAGACCAAGGTAAAATAACACATCCATTATTTTCAGCTTGAAGATTGAACGCCCACCGTAATCTAGGCCCAAATCACTGTTTTTTTCCCCTGTTTCTTTCTTTCCTTGATAAAAAAAACCAAACAAAAAAAAACCACAGAGTGACAAAGGTGTATTGGAGTCATTAAACACTATGTGGCAGACTTGGCATGGTCCTCTCCACTGTGGGATTGATTGGGTTGTTGACCCTCTGCCACTTCCTGTTACAGCAGCCACACTGGCCAGTTTTGTAGATTCCGCTGTTTGTATCTCGACGATGCTTCTAAATATAGGCAATTCTGCTTCTCGCTGTTTAATTGATTTAGATCGCTGCATGCTCTCTAAATGACAGATGTGATTTCCTGACATGCTGCTTTAGTACGAACTGCAACGTTCCTAATGCATGCACTCATTTGCAAACTGTTGAACTAGCTTGTAATTGATATTTCTAAGTACCATCTGGAAGGCACAAAAAAACCCACAATTGTTTTCAGCTCTAAACGACTAAAAACAGGGGAACACAAATTATTCCCGGGGTGAGGGGCTTATTCCTTTTCACGTGTTTTGTAAATATGTAAATATCTGCAAATTAAGGCTGTTTAAATAGCACTCCCGCTTTCATTAAAAGTTATGAACTGGTAACGGTTCCACACCTCATCGCCCTTGCAAAAGATGAACACATCTCTGAATTTAATTTCGATCTCATTTTGCCTGCAATTACTGCATTGGTCTGCTATATCTCCTTCCCTAACAGGACCATTTATTTTCCTTCTGAATCATATCACACTATTGCTATCAACTGCTTATTGCTATGGAGATCTTAAGTGCTTCCTGAATTCTGGCTCTATTTTAACATTTGCATAATGCTGTCAAGGAAGGTAATCTTGATTATAAGTGTTATTTGACATTTAAAACATTTCTGTGGTTTAGAACGTCATGTGAATGTAGATCATCCGCAAATTTGATGGTATTTTGTCTCCCGAATGGAGTCTCATAATAATGCCATCCATCCATCCATCCATCCATCCATCCATCCATCCATCCATCCATCCATCCATCCATCCATCCATCCATCCATCCATCCATCCATCCATCCATCCATCCATCCATCCATCCATCCATCCATCCATCCATCCATCCATCCATCCATCCATCCATCCATCCATCCATCCATCCATCCATCCATCCATCCATCCATCCATCCCAGATAACAATAAATGTAACTTATTTAAATAAATTTGCACAGAAATTCAATTGATTAATTTACTTATTTAAAGGTACATGCATTTTGAAGAAGACAAATCTTTAGGTTGTGCTTCGGCTCTGCTTGACTGAATGACTCAAAAAACATTCACTACTAGGTGTAAGAGATATAGGCCTAACCAGTTTAGATTGAAAAGGGTCTCAAGATGACTAGCTGAAGACGTTATTGTTTCTATACCTAATAATAGACACGGTACTTCCTTGAAAATACATTCCAGTACAGCGCTATAACATCCATAACGAAATGACCCTTCACAACAGATAATGCTTTACAATGAACTCTGTTAGAGAGCTACGTATGGCAATTTATCTTTTACAACATTTCAAATCCCGCAGTTCTCTCTATCTCCCAAAAGCCAAGCCAATGTTGATTCTCGTTTTATTATGAGTTCTGTCACATTCTTGTTTATTTAAATAAATATGCACAAATTACACTACATTTATTTAATTTAATGAATACATTTGCACAGATGACAAATTTATATAAATAATTTAATTCGCAAAGATGACAATATATGTATTATATTTATTTATTTAAAAAAAGGTCAAATATAATACACTGATAAAGTGCAGCTTGTATCCCATCAGCCTTGTGTCCATACCTGTGTGAGTGACAGCCAGTAAACTGCTGTGTGGACACAATGGCGATATTGATATGGCTTAGATTAGCCTCTCCACATCCCTTTGCTTTCATCTTCCTCATTTTTTTCCTCTTTCTACAGATATTCTCCATAATCTTTTCATGTTTCTTTGTCATTCTTTTAGTAACCAGACTAACCAGGCCTTCATGAAGAAATAAACTAAGACAGGTCTGAGTGTTTGGCGAGGAATGGTCTTGAACTGACGACCGCTTCTCTGTTTATTTGATTTTCTGTGGGGAGGCAGTTGAAGTTGCCGTCACGATGCTGCATACAAAGCAAAGTGAAGGTAGCAATTTGGGTCATGGACTCCATAAATTAAATTTCACCAGTTTAGCTCCATGTGCTGTGTATATATTGTAAACGACACCCAAAATTGTTTGGGTTTATTTTTTGAATGACTGCAAGAAAAATACCCTTGAGGTTATGTGTGCTGCATGCAAAACAGTTTGATTAAAAATAAGCATAAAAACAACTTTAGAATCTGAGCTTCAAATGTTATGAAATGCAATTAGCATTTTACTAAGATAATCTGATGTATTTCTGAGTGAAACAGGAGATTCAGTGAGAAAAAAATGTTGAGTGGGACTTGATTTTATCCAGTACATTTTGTTGGATTCCATTTTTTTCAAATATATTATCATTAACAACATTCAAAATAACACTGTTATGACTAAAAAATAAAATAAAATAAAAAATTCTAAAGGTCTCTAGGCTTCATAAGGAATAAATTCAGTATCTTTTCAAGTGTTACCAGAATCATTCATGAGAATGTTTGAAGTTATTATGTGAGAATGAGAGATGTTATATTCTTGTTGCATCTTATTAGAAGCCTTCCTTCTCTTCTGCTTCTGTCCTGTAATGTTGTGCAGTATAACTAACAATAAATGCACATGATCAAAGAAGGATTGGTTTATTAATTGCCCCCACATGTGCATAGATGAAAGTGTATGGGGTTCAGATTGACCAGCACCCACCACCATCTCTCCTTCTTTCTCTCAGCAAAAAAACAAACAAAAAAACTTGCCCCTCACTCTCTTATACAACTCATTATCCATTTGCTGAGAGCGTTGTTGTGTAATTGAAGGGTCGATACTAAACTGTTCCTCCTCCGTTATGTAGGAGGACATTCATTAATTGGGTAGATGATTCATCAAGATGGTCTATATGCTCTCCCTGCCTGACCAGCTCACAAAACCTCTAAAACTAGCAAATCAGACCAGGCTGTAAAAATACTCCAATTTAAGGAGGTATCTACACTTGCACACTTCTGATCATGAAAATACCAAGTGTACATCCCCGCTGAGATAAATGCGAGACGCGTGGCAATCTGACCACTCATTCAACCATGTGCATTACGCGAATCGTCCAAGTACAAATGTAGTTATTCAAGTAATGTACACTACCGTTCAAAAGTTTGGGGTCATTTAATATTTTTTTTTATAGAAAGTTAATAATTTTATTCACTAAGGATGCGTTAAATTGATTAAAAGTGACAGTAAAGTGTTTTTTATAATGTTACTAAAAATTTCCATTTCAAATGTGGAGCGCTCGGGTATGAGTCCCCTGGAAGACGAGTTAAAGACAATGTGTCTCACACTATTGTTAACACTCAATTCTAGGTTTGGGTGGGTGTGTACGTTATTTTCAAATGCGATTAACCTTTTAGCGTCATTACATTTCCGAACTGCCGTACAACATACGTACAACACGTAATAAAAGGTTGCCAGATTCACGTTCATCTGCTATGGATAAAACCGAATGCTCCTTTATCCCTCCTTGCTGGACATTTCACTTTGAAAGTGTCACGCAATGTGCAAGAAGCAATGTAAAATGCAGAAATGTGATCGCATGCATTGCTTTTGAAAATGTAACGCTGACGACGAAGAAGATGAGACACATGACAGCTGTTGCCTTTTGTACCGCAATAGGCAAATCAACTTCTATGAGCCACATTCAGCAAAGTTCATTCTGTTATATTTGCCTATAGCACATGAGGGTTACCAATACTTATACTGCAATTGAGCCACATTGTTTGGGGCATGTGACCATTATTTTCAGTATGTTGGTTGTTTGCTTTGCATCCCTTAACAGTAAAACAAAAAGGATGTTATACTGAGATGGATGAAAATTGCATTTGCTGCCATTGTAATTCTAAATCATACACCTGGCCCGCTGTGTTAAATCGATATTCGCACACGCTCATGTGAGCAGTCATGCAGAGGTAAATCCTGTGGGTAGATCAAGCACACGACATTTCCTGTGTTCTCAAGGTCACCAGCCTTGATTCTCTCTCAATGAAGCCTACAGATCAAGACAGATGACTCTGATATATACTAATAGAGGGACATTAAAGGAGAGAGCTCACCAAAATGCCTCGCCGCGCAGTTCACGGCAGAATAAATTACCCCTTCCATGCCTCTCCTTTGTTAAAATGATCATCCCATGCCTCTCGAGTAGAACTGGCATCTCATATTCACACATCACTTCACAATGTACTGCTCATACTAATAGGACAGGACTTGAGAGGCGTCTATCATTGTGCCGGATGTCAGATGTGAAAATGTAAGTTTGATTATTAAGGCCCCCTTTGTAGAGGTCATTTTGACAACTTCAGTAGTTAGTGACAGTCTAAGAGTGTTCACACTTGGCATGTGATTTCTCTGTTAGTGCGGTTCATTTGAATACGTGTGAAAGTTGCCATCCGAACCCTGGTGCGCACCAAACAAGCGGACCAAGACTGCTGGAAAGATGGGTCTCTGTCCACTTCCAAATGAACTCTGGTGCGGTTCGGATGATATATGAATGCAACACGGACCAAAGACATGAATACGAACCAAAAACAGGACATGATGTTAAAAGATGTGACCCTAAAAAGGACAGAATGCTCATGTCATAGTCGTGATGTTGCCATCACAGTTCAGTACAGGCATCAGAACTGTCTCCTCGCAGCAGATCTTCGTTTGTGTGTGTGACGGAGGGATTCCTGCTACTGTTTTGACTCCTTTACACATTTTATTAGCTCGACTAGTGCATTTATCCCAGCACACAGCATTGTTTTGGATGTTCGGTAAGTTCCATCTGGAAGTATACTTCCTAAAGGCCTTTATACAAATTAGGACGGACCAGGACTAAATGTTTTTTTTTTTGTTCTGGACCAAACGAACCGAACTACAAGTGTCAATACACCCTAAAAATCATCAGCCATGTGTAGGGTCCAAATTTAACATCCAACAAGTGCTAAATGTACTGTAGGTAAAAAGTTGTGGAGTTTCTCACCATCTGGGTTGTAACTTTATTAAGGAAAAGAAGCATTGTACATGAGCTTAACCCTTAAACAGGCAAGAGTAGAAAATAAGCAAAAAATCATTTCATGTAATTTTTTATATCATCTGGACTTAAGTAAAACATATCCAAAATAGTGTTGCACGGTGTACCGATACTTCAAAAGTATCGCGATACTCGGAAATTAAAAAGGTCACGATACCTACATTTATCAGTATCGATACTTAAAAAAAAAAAAAAAAAAAAAACGCCTCCCTATGGACGTCTGTGTTTTTTTCCTGACGCACGCAGCAAAGAACCTGCCGCTGTCAGTGTCATGTGACAAAACACTACAGCGAGATGGCTGCATGTGCGAGCACAAGTGGTCCACGACTCGTAGAAAAAGATGACGCGAGGAGTGACATATGGAAGTACGTTGCCTACCTTGCTCTGTTGCACGGTGCACCGATACTTCAAAAGTAAATCGGAAATTAAAAACGTCACGATTCCTTAATTTATTAGTATCGATACTTCTAAGAATGACCGCGTTCCAGATTTGTAAGGCCGGCGACACACTGGCTGCGTGTCGTGTCCGTTTTTATTTCGGCTCCCATGTTAACTGCCTGCGTGACACACGCGTCTGGGCGCAGCTCGAGACACGCGGAAAACGCGTGCATGCTAGAAATAGAACCGACGCCTATTTTTCACGCGACACGCAAAAGCGTGTTGGAAGCGTTTCCAGGCAAAATAAAATAGGAAAAGATGTTTCTATGTCATTTTGACACGAATACATATTAATAAATGACATTTTCATGTTTGAAAGTTTTGACATAAATACAATATAAATGTAATTTAAAAAAATATAATCGATTTTCAAATATTGCACCTCTCAATACAGAAAGAATTATTCTGTAGCCTATTTTGCCGTCAACACTGCCGACGTTGTCTTTGCTGCTATATATTTATGTTTAACATGAAGTATAGGCCTTCAACAACTCTCTCCCCACGTCAAATATATCACCAATGAGGCTTATCATATGTTACCAATATTAAACATTGTTTAATATAATCGCTGTTCATATTTTTATTCAAAGTTCAGAATCAAGATAAAGCTCTTATGTTTCTTATGATAAATGAGATAATGCTGCTAAATTTATACATTTTTTTACCTTGAATGTCATTGCTCTAATTTATTTTTTATATTTTGATATTTCATATTTTGTTCAAATGTTTAATATATCTGCTGTTCATATGTTCATTTATTAGTGTGTTATATGATTAGAATGTTGTCCCGGTTTTAAAATAAAGCACAGCAATGATATTTGAGAGTGTTTCTCCCTTTTCAGGAAAAGTATCGAAAAAGTATCGAAATCGCAATACTTGACTTGGTATCGGTATCGAAAAAATAGTTTTGGTATCGTGACAACACTAATCCAAAAGAATTTTTGAAATATTTGATATATTTTGGATTTTATGAGTTGTGACTCCCAGGTCACGTTGCCTGATTAGGGTATAAAAAAGGACTAAGTCATTAATCTGTTAACTGTTACTGGCCCACTTGCCACTGCATGTTTAAAACAATTATATCCTATACTTCTTCTGATCTAATGTTGACAAATTATATATCATTCGGAAGCTTACGAACTCAAGATTCAGCCTGTGAAAACTGTTTTGAAATCCGACCTTGCGTTACTATGAAAATGGTACTTTAACCCCTTAACTCTCAGCCCCCTTTTTTTAGAATGGACATTAAAATGCACTATTCAAACTTAAATGGTTGTAATTCAAGAATGCTTTTGGGTATAGACCTAAGTTTGGTCTTGTTTTAAAGAAAACACTCAGCAGATTATTGCTGAAGTGAAAGCACTTCAAAAAAAATGAAAGTATGAAAAAGTTATGGAAGTTTAAATTTACAGTAAATCAAATATACTGTACTTAATATTCTTTTATATAAAATATATATTTTACAAAATATGTTTTACTCTAAAATTTATATAAAATCAAAGCCATATACCCAAGTTGTGTTCCAAATTTAAAGTTGATATCACAAAACTTGAAGTTCCTGTGAGATTTTGTTTAGGCGTAATTCCAGAAATAGTCATCGGGTGACATACATTCCATTGAATTTAATTGTATGCATTCTGCTGTAACAAATGAATACATTTCTGTCCAAATATCACTTCTGTCACAAAATATCGAACCTTGAGACTCAGACCTTTCTGACAATATTTTGTCAAGATTAGAAAATGTTTTGATCATAAATTATGAAACATGATTACGCCCAAAAGGGGTGGAGCCAGATAAATTAATTTAGAGTACCGTTTCTATGGTAACGCAACGTGCAATTTCAAAACGGTTTTCACAGGATGAATTCTGAGTTTGTAAGTTTTCAAATGATACCTAATTTATGGTAACTACTAAAATATGTGATGTAATAAAAAAGGTGATAAAAAGATATTATATTTTAGAGGATAATATTATTTTATCATTTTTTATTGACAAATACTAGATTATATGTTTTATTATGAATTTTTAGCATGAAAACCAAAGTTTCAATTATTAAAAGTGTGTGCGTCAACTTTTTGTGACAAAGCCAGAACTCAAAATACAAAGATGGTCAAAATTAGGGTTAATCCCTTTTTTATACCCTAAACTGGCAACGTGACTCTGGAGTCACATATATTTCAAAACGTGCTAAATAACAACATTAGGGGTGCGCCAAAATATCGATATGGCGATATCTCGCGATATTTTCTCCCGCAATCGATTCTCGATGCGCTCTTGCCAAGTATCGATCTTAAAAGCCGTTAGGGTGGGCGTACACGGTGCGAGTTCGGACACTCGGGAGGTCGTGATATTGCACACGTTGCGAGTCAGTTTAACTGATAATCGCGTCAAAGCAGCTGGTACACGGCGCGACTGTCCTGCACGAAATTTTATCCCGAGCCGGCAGCAATCACGTGGGCTTTCGCGCTAAACACAGAGACCGTCATGTTGCATGCATGCAGGCAAAGCTTCAGATAGAAAAATGACATAAATGTGTGTGCAAATGTGTGTGCAAATGATTTGTTGAAAAGCAGAGAACAGTAGCCATTCCTTTCAACATAAAAACTTGAGAGAGAGACAGAGAGAGAGAGAAGTGTGTGTGTGTGTGTGTGTGTGTGTGTGTGTGTGTGTGTGTGTGTGACAGTGTATGCACACGCTGTATGGTTGCTGCCACACAGTGTATGTGCACGCTGTATGGTTGGTGCCACTGAGGTATAGCCCCATCGACGTGGTTGTATATGATTAGGACAATAGGGGACAGCTGGTGAAAATCGGGCCGACTCCCCGAATTTTTTAAAAATATTTAAAAATTATCGGGAGTTCGGGAGGTGCTCATAACGTGCTCGGCTCGGCTCGTAATTCCTCTCACACGCTGCAATCCGCGACCATGCGAGCATCATCAATTCCACTCGATTTCTCCCGAGTGAAAAAAATCATCTGCGAGCAAAACAAAAATAGTGTCTGTGACTGTTTTGTTGCAACTGATAAGACACAAGTTGTTTTTGTTATTGTGTTTCATCCCAAAAAATAAATGGAGATTCATTTTCCTAATTAAAAAAAAATCTTTTTATTTCTTAAAACATGATATATTGTGAGTTATTATTGATAATATATCGTGATATTATCGGTATCGTGAACAATGTATCGCGTATCATATCGTGAGGTACCCAGTGATTCCCAGCCCTAAACAACATGAACAACATATTAATTTTCTTTTTCAGCACCTTAAGACAATGTTCACAATTAATGTTAGCAGTATTATTATTATTTTTCCAGAAGAAAAGTAAGTTTAATATATATTTACTTTCCTCAAAATCTGAAAAGTGATGTCCTGCACCACCGGTAGCCATGTTGGATTTAGGTCAGGCTGACTAATTTATCACAAAAAACTTGAAACAAATCATGTGACCAGCATACTCAAGACAAACCAGGCTGTGATAAATGATAAAAGGATTTGATGAAAAAATCGTTCTTATGCCCCAAAAAAGACAAAAAAACTATGTGACTCGTGAGTCATGTTGCCTGTTTTAGGGTTAATCAAATTATTAAAATAGTCATACCCTCACTCAGGACGTTTTGTAACGAGTTAGCTCAAAGGGGAAATATTAATAATAACTCATAACTTGTTATGATTAATTATGAATATTTGGGTCAGTTAATTGGATTAACTTGATATAGCTAAATTAATATTACAATCAATTAATCAGTTCGTCCAACAAACTCTTTTGATTATTAATTTATTCTAAGAAAAGCGTATCTTTCATGGCCACTGTAACGACTGAAACAAGCCAGACACAAGTATTTGTTATAGTTTAACAATGATAATGAACAAATTAAATGAACAAAAGAACTCACTCTGGGATCTGTGGCCCCATCCCCCCAAACAGGGCGAGACTGCACAGACCATGCAAGTATCAAGTTAATGAGGTGCTCTGAAGATGATAAGCTGATGGTTCTTTTCATAGTTAAATAGATCTTTTCCATAGTTCCATTTCCTGCTTCTGGTTCCATATCACTCACCATTTTACCTATGCATGTATGTACAGTGGGGAGAACAAATATTTGATACACTGCCGATTTTGCAGGTTTTCACACTTACAAAGCATGTAGAAGTCTGTATTTTTTATCATAGTACTCTTCAACTGTGAGTGACGGAATCTAAAACAAAAATCCAGAAAATCACATTGTATGATTTTTAAGTAATTAATTTGCATTTTATTGCATGACATAAGTATTTGATGTGAATAGATTAACATGTGATAGGTATGCCTATCTGAGTGTGGTATATCCATACTTATTAGCAAATAATCAGAATTGTTCTGAGTGAAGAGTGAAGAGTTCTGCTCGTGTCATGTTTACATCTTACTGCGATTAAGACCTTACTCTTATTATTTAACGTTGTCATAGACATATGTACACACCTTAATCACACTATTAATGTCATGTGGGAGTTTTTGCTGACTTCAAGCAACTCTCTCCCACCAGTCCTTACTTCGTACTCTCGTCCAGTACCTCCGGGATGAATGAAATGTTGCCGAATGAAAGTACAGAGGAGGCCTGTTGCTGGAGAATTTGTTTCCGCCGTCATCTATTTGCACTTATAGCATGACAAATAATTAATTGCACTTGAAGCTTTCGGAAAAATTTAAAATGAAACACCCAAAACTGTATATGGTACCATAACGAAGACGAACTGCCATTAATCGATGGATGTTCTATAACATGTAAAACGGGAACACGAAAGGAATATTCTAAAAGCAACTCATGTAAACACCAAAATCAGAATATTGTCTTATTCAGAATAAGGTCAATCATTCGATTACTGCTTCCCATGTAAATGTAGACACTGATGCCTATTTTTTATTTTTATTTAGAATGGTGCCCAGTGTTGGGGAAAGTTACTTTTAAATGTAATGCATTACAATATTGCATTACTCTCTAAAAAAGTAACTAATTGGGTTACTAAGTTTATTCATTACTAAGTTACTAAGTTACTATTCATTACTATTCATTACCAAGTTACTAAGGGGTCGTACAAGTCTTATCAGTCTCAATGTGTCCTGTAACAGGACACCGGGTTCTGGCAGTGTGTTAGCTTCATTTGGGATGTTAGTTTTGGGGGAAGTTTCATAGGCCTTTGTTGGGAGAGTGAGTTTGCTGGATTATTTATTAAATATAATGAATAATTTGTGTGTCTGATTGGTCCAGACGCTACAGTCAGCCGAAGATCAAACTGTTCCGTCATCAGTTCTTCCTCAGTTCCGCAGAGCAGAATAAGAGTCCTCCGCTGCTGCTGCCGCTGATGTGCGGATTCTTAAAGTTCGGACACTTGTACGCAGCTGGTACGCGGCACGACTGTCCTGCACGAGTTTTATCCCATGTGTGTGTGACAGTGTATGCGCGCGCTTTATGGTTGCTGCCACTGAGCTATCCCCATCGATCTAGCCTGTGACGTGGTTGTGTATGATTTGGCAATAGGGGACAGCCTACGCTGGTGAAAAAGCGGGCCGAATTTTTAAACATGTTTCAAAATTATCGGGAGGTCGGGAGGTGCTTGTAACGTGCTTGGCTCGTAATTCCTCTCACACGCTGCGAGCCGCGACCATGCGAGCATCACCGATTTCCACGCGATCATCTGCGAGCTCGTAGAACAGCAAAAATTCAGTTCACTTCTGGCATTGCTAACTTGACATCGTAGCCTGTTCATTAGTAAAATAAAACAGTCAACCAAACATATAGAAAGTGATTCTGCTAAAGTTAATTCGTCTTTTGTATAACTAGTGCAAAGTGCCCGTGCAAAATCAGTTTTTGTGTGTGTTTTTAGTAGGGATGGGCATGATTAATCGACGATCGATAATTGATCGTTAAGAATTTCGTCGATCACGTTTATTTGTTATCGATTAAACTAATGCAGGTTGCGTTGCGTAGTGTGTCTTGAAGCAATGGAATTAATTTTAGCGCGGAGGTACCTGTGCATCCCGGCAACGTCAGTCCCCGGCTGCCCCGGCTTGACAGTCTCACCCCAAAACGTCATATACTGACGCGTCTTGACCATGCGTCAACATACGACGAAAAGGGTACCCCCATAACGTCCATGTGTGACGATTCGGGTTATGGGTAGGTTTAGGTATGCGTTAGGGTACCGCTAGGAGGCGCTGCTGGTGCGCTTCTGTCTGCGTCTCATATTGACGTTAAAGGGGTACCCTTTTCGTCGTATGTTGACGCATGGTCAAGACGTGTCAGTATATGACGTTTTGGGGTGAGACCGGGCTGCTCAGAGCGGGTGTTTTCGGCGGCTGGACTGGCTGTCACCAGGTTGCGGTCGCGTCTGATCCCAGATCATGTCAACATGCTTATCTTTCTCAACAGAAATCAGTAGACTGGTGCAGAAGTTCTATGGGAACTTCATGCGTTTTCTCAGATCGGATAGCTATCTGATTTATCAAAACGATTCCATTTACACCTGGTCACATAAATGTGTTTTTGCAAAACGGATATAAATCCGATCTTGAATTCCCGCGCTATATGCATATTTAAATTGTTGCACGTCATCGAATGCAACTGATATGAGCTGCATTTTATTGATCATCAGCGAAAATTTCTAAATCAAAGACCGCAACAAGATATTGCGGCAACAGCCCTGGTAAGATCATTTCGATTCTTTACTTTTAATGAAGATGATTGTGTGTTGATGAATGACTTTCACTTTGATTTGCGATAGTTTGCACGTTAGCTTGATGAATAGATGCTCATCTGTGGTGATGCGTGTTGAAGTAGCGTCGTCATATCTGGATATAACATGACATATAGCCTATAACACGCTCTCACACGTTTATTTCTTATCATTTTTGGGATAAGTCAAATTTACATATGTGGTTTCAACAACCAGATGCATTTACTCTTGTCCAGTTTCGTCTGGAATGCGTCTCAGATATAAAGTATAAAGTGGTTTGAGCGATCGGATTTAAATCCGTCTCGAATGCGTTTCGGAGGGCATTTAGATTTGGTCTTTTCACGACCGGATAGCTATCCGATCACAGAAAACGGATGAAGTGGCCATGGGTGCTCGCAGCTGCAGGTTCCGCTGGTTTAGAGCACCGCAGGAATCTTCAAGTCTACCGAACGTCCAGTTTCACTGCCACAAGTTGATCTTCTTGTAATAAAGATCTCATCGAGGACAAACAAACTGTATTTTTGTATTTTCATTGCATTTTTAATTTATAAAAAGTTAAAGAAATAATAAATTTCAATATAAAAATATTAATGATTAATCGATAGTCGATCGTTAATTCTCCCGACGATCGACTAATAAAATTTAATCGAATGCCCATCCCTAGTTTTTAGTAATTGTTGGTTTGGTGTGTTTGAGTGCTCATTGTTACAATTACACAGCAAAAGTTCAGTGACATTTTTATTTGTGCATGGTAGAAAGCAAATACTGATACTGACATAATGACATACAATAAATGTAGAAAATTTAACTACACAATTGAGGGAGCAGGCTACACAGTGAACTCAGAGAAAACGCTACGCTTGAGCAAACCGTTTGTGAATAGGCTAACGTTACTACAAATGATGGCCGTGAAAGAGACTGTGAACGCATTGAATAGGATATGTTTAGTTGGTGAATAGCATAGGTTACTATTACTCAGTAGCAATAACGTTAAGCGCACCAGAATAAAATATAATATTCAGAAATAAACAGTGTAGCTGACTTACATATTCATTTAACATCCACAAATGAATAAGCGCGACGATTCAGGGAGCAGGCTACACAGTGAACTCCAAGAAAACGCTACTTAAGCTCCGCTGCTTTCTTCGACCCTCTCTGTCTCTGGTCCTGCGCTGTGCTCAAGGCGGGCATACACTGTGCGATGTCTGTGTGAATTCAGCAAGGTTACCTACTCACACTGAACGAGTAGATCGCATGCGATGTAAAGCCAAAGCTCAGAATTTATGTGCTCACACTATATGGTCCGATCATCGAGCTGCGACTTCTCTGCTCACACTATACGTGTGAAATATGTGCGATAAACCCCTGTGCAGGGTAGCGCCAATAGACGATATCATGTATCCAGAGATATTGTCACAAGCATAAGCTATCAATATCAAAATGATTTAGCATTTCCAATTTATGTATTAAATTATTATTAGTATTTTTGTATTATTATTATTATTATTAGGGAAGGCTACTTTTATTATTAAACTGATAGGCTATTATAATTAATTTGCCACGCAATAATTTCATAGTGCATCACCGCATAACCAACGCGCTGTGATGATAAAATATTGCATAGAAGCTTCCTCCTTATTGAAAATTGTCTAAAACATTTAGGTCGATTACAATGAATTATAGGCATACAATTAATTATAAACAGTCTATAATATGTCCGAATACTGCAACAATTAGTCATCAATGAAAATTAAAAACAGCTTTATTTCAAAAACATTGTTTAACAAATTAATAAAAGAGGCACGGTGTAGATACATCGCAGGTGGCTTGGAAGATGTGGGTAATGGTTAATCCATTTTGCAACAGGAAACTGGAAGTAAGCAACAGTAATTTGTAGCTAGTTTGAACTACTGAAGTTAGAGATCTCCCTCTTTGTTTTTTATTTTTTTTTGCTGCAGATGAAATTGTTAAACTTCTGTTTTCGCACATGCGGGTGAGGGGAAAAAACACTGAGTTTAGGGCAATCGGTTCGTAGCTTTGCTTCAACTGTGCGATATAGTCACGAGGAGCGACCAAAATTTCTGACATGCCAGAAATTCATCCGACCATCCGATTGCCGGTCGGGAGAGGTTAATTGGCTCTCGTTTACCCCTGTACACTGCACGACAAACGACGTACGACAAAGCTGAAAATCGGCCCGACCCGAAAAAGAGTTGCACGAGTCAGAATTCTGCTCAAAATCGGACGAAAATCGCACAGTGTATGCCCGCCTTTACTCAGTGTGAGAGGGGGAGTGGCCAGCGCTGTGCTCACTCAGTGTGCAGTGTGAGAGGGGGAGTGGCCAGCGCTGTGCTCACTCAGTGTGCAGTGTGAGAGGGGGAGTGGCCACCCGCTAGAGTGGCAAAAGCCAATGTGTGCTTCTTTTAACGATATATTTAACGATATCTTTTGCATTTCTAATCCAAACAACGCCAAACTTGGCACTGCACTTACTTGTGCCCATAGCAAGACACCTGTCAAGTTTGAAATCCATTGAACTAACGGTTCGAGAGATATGCGAATGACAGACAGACAGACAGACAGACAGACATTTCTGTAATTTATAGATAGTAGGGGTGTGACGAGACGCTTACTCCACGAGACGAGACGAGACACGAGATTGGGTTCACGAGAACGAGACAAGACGAGATTTTTACACAATTTTTAAGAAATCCTCAATGATGAAATATATGAAAGGAAAATAGTATTTTATTCAACTGAAAATCACAAAATGCAAAACAATTTAGGTGCATTTTGAAATCAACTTGTAATGAATGTTATTTTACTTATATTTTAATTAATTCTATGCAGTAAAGGACATGCAAACACTGCAAAATGTTTTGCTATAAACTCTACCGTCTGGCTTCTCCCCTGTACGATTTCACATTAGAAATCTAACTCCTTTCCACAAATCGAACATAAAAAAATAAAACAGTATAAATAAAATAAATATAAATAACTGAAATAACACTTTAAATGCAAACAGTGTGTATCCATAATGAAAGTACTGCTCTCTCAAAACTACAAGTTCAAACAGAAAAAAAAATGTTCTTCAAGCATGAAAAAGAGATAGATTAACTATACACAGAACAGCCTACACTGTAAAAAAAAAAACTGTGAAAAAACGGTATTATTCCGGCAGCTGGGGCGCCAGAAAATTACCGTAAAATAACGGCAAAAAACAATCTCGTTAAAATACAGTAATTTTCCCTAATTAAATAACAGATTATATCTTTAATATTACATAAAATCTTATGTAATTATTGGGATTTTTAACGTTTAAAAAAAGTCATATACACCTTTAAAACAATTAAATACTGTAAATTTAAGGTTTTATACAATTATTTTATATAATAATGCTGTCTATCTACAGTAATTTTCTTTTAATATAGTTTTTCTGTGTAAAATAACAATGAAATTATGTATAAAAAATGCACACAAGTACATAAATTCAAATACAAATGTTTGTAAATTTACAGTTTTTATTTTTATTTGTACCGATCCAATTTCACAACATCTCTAATTAAGTTCTTAATAATAGCAAATGTACAGTCAATTTCTTTTAAATTAACTAAATGTATGAGTACAGAATACCTGCATATTTACAGTATTAGTAATTGAACAAACACTAAACATCAAGATAAGTGATTGATAGGAAATAGATGCTTAGTATATAATTTAGAACATGTAAATATATCCACAATAAAAAGCAATTACCGTATACCTTTACAGTATAACTTATTTTAACATTTACAATTACATTTTATCCAAAGTGACTAACCAATTAAGATAATAATTAAAGATAATAAAAAGCAACAAGTGCAGTGACAAGTCCCAGTTAGTCGCACAGTACACATAGCAAGGTTTTTTTTTTATTTTTTTACAAAGATATAGTATTATTGGGTGAAGTGTTTATGAAAAAGATGGATCTTTAGCAGTTTCTTGAAAATGTGTTGAGTTGGGCAGGTCATTCCACCACCAGGAAACAGTCCAGGTAAATGTCAGTGAAAGTGGTTTTGTGTCTCTTTGGGATGATGGCACCACAAGGCGCCGTTCACTTGCAGAACACATGCTTCTGGAGGACACATAGATCTGAAGCAGTGAGTTTAGGCATAGGGCTACCTTTAAAGACAACTCTTGCTACAGCATCTGGATCAGTTGCAGAGGTTTGACTGATACTGGAAGAGCTGCCAGGAGAGCATTACAATAGCCCAGTCTGGATAGAACAAGAGAGTTGTGTAGCTCCGATAGGAAGGGCCTGATCCTCCTAATGATAAGGCAAATCAGCAGGATCACAGCAAGTATGTTTTGGCTGAAAGTTGAACCATAAGCAGTTCTGTCTTGGCAAGGCTGATTTGAAGGTGAAGGTCATTCATCCAGCAAGAATTTTCCATCAGGTAGGCTGAGATGCGAGCAGCAACCGTCAGATCATCTGGCTGGATTAAAAGGTAGAGATATGTGTCATTAAGATATTAGTGATAGGAAAAGTCATGTTTCTAAATGACAGAGCCTAGTTAAAAAAAAGAAAGAAAGATGGGTGGAATCTAACACAATCGTAATCTTGCTGTAGCAAATCCAAACCTTGTGCATACTTTTAGTGCAATCATATGGAATCAGAAGACTGTTATGAACATATGGAATCAGAACCATTATGATTTTTATGTTTTAATGAATTCTTCCCATACCTTGTTTGCCATGATCATCTGCTTTCCACGTGACCTGAAATCACACACACACACAAGTTATTTTAAAACTCAGTATTAGATTTACACATGTCAGAATATGTTCCATTGGGACAATGCAAAAACTCAACTGACTATGATCTTGAAGCTGAGCTGGAAAGGCCAGCAGTAATATTTTGAGCTGCCATGTGATTTTAGCTAAGTTACATTTATAGAAAGTAACATTAAATGAATATGATTTACTGTGACCTAGACCTAGATACACCTAGGGGTTCATCATGTTGTATTCATATTCTAGTCTTCCTGTTCTAGGCTTTCCTGTATCATCAACAAGTACGTTAAGTTACAGACAGTATTTCGATTTCTTAACGGTCTTAATAAAGTTAGTCATGTTAACTATTACGAAATAAACAAAAGAAACACAGTAGGCCTATTTTTAGTAAAACTGTGGCTATTGCAATGGTAAAAAAAATCAGCTAAAAACGTGTTTACTACAATTTTACTATAATAAAATAAAGTTAAAAAAAAGTTTACAAAAAAAATAAAAATTTGAAAAATAAAGTTTTCAGCTTCCAGACATGGTTTCAAAATGTCCCGCCATTTAAGAGATTGGTTTAATGTTACTGACTATCATAACGAAGATTTTATACACAATTATGGACTTTAATATGAATAACAAGTCTACTAAAGATTGTTTTAGGTCTATAAGTTAACAAGTAAGTTAGAGTGGGTTCAACTGATCTTTCTTAACACAGATCGATAATTGAAAAGACCCATGCTGCATTTGTGTTTTGCCCTCGACGCCAGTTATGACTGAACATAATTTAAGAATGCTAACGTTAGCATGGAAACAGTCTAACCACTTAACACAAATGTAATATAAAATATCATTTACATGATGTAGTATTAGACTCTTACCTCAGCCGTTGATCGGTCGGGATGAGGTCTGCTGTGACGAACCAGGCTCACTGAAAAAGGGCGCGTTATTTCCGGACTGATTGACACCAGACTACAACTAATATGTGTTCAGCAGCGCTCCTGCTCACGGCTGCTTCTGTCGAATACGATTATAGCTCTGAGTTCAAATCTCCCGCTTGCCCTTGACACAGATCGACGACAGAGACAGATTTGTAGCTAACCGTTGTGGGCTGGGCGGGACTAAGCAACGAAACGTAATGGCGGATAATTTGAATCTGCGCGCGGCCGCGCGCGCGGGCACACACACACACACACACACACACATTCAAACGCACACAAAGCCACGCAATGTGCAGCAACGCAGATTTGGAAAAACGATTCATAAAAGACATAAAATATAGGCCTAAATGAAATTTACGGGCAAATACAAATGATGATCAAAATGAACATCTATTTGCAAGACAAAATTAAAAGATTATAAATAATTAAATAGGCCTGCCTATGTGTGGACAAATCTTAAAACTCACTTTAACCCCCACATGCTTAATAATCTTTAAGGAAAACATGTTAAGTGACTGCTGATTTCTGCAGTTATACCTTATTTTCTTTGTTTTCTAATTCCACAGAAATAATCTGTAAAATATTACTTAATTTTTTATGTAAAATTACACATAACCCTATAAAATTACAGATAATTTCCTTTAAAAAACGTTAAATTAATGTAAAACCACAATAAAAGCAATTACCTGTAAATTTAATAGTGGATCTTTAAATTACAACAAATATCTGTAAAATAACAGGTATTCACTGTATAATGATAAAACGGCAAAATTCTGTAAAAAATACAGACAGTTTCCTGTAAATTTACAGTTTTTTTTTACAGTGTAAGATTATGGTCATGTTCTTTTTCAAGAATATAAGCATGTCGACGATTTCTGGCAGCAGTTGAGACCTTTGGGCAGGGATGCACGATATGAGGAAAAGCTGCGATGTGCGATAACATTGTTTAATATTGCGATGTCGATATGACTTGTGATATGTGAATGTTAGCTATACTGTTACCATGTCTTAGTGCTTTAATAGGTTCTTTGCGTGATAGGTCAAATGTTTATTACCTGCCTGGTTCAGATTACACTATTTTAGCACGATTTTGGCACGATCCGTTTCGTGGAGATTCGGACAACGGGCGTCGGGACGCAAGATTCGATCGTTTCATTTCGTATAGTGTGTCATAGTGGTAACCTACGCGTCTGCGATGCTTCAGGACATCACGACAGAAAGACTAGCATGTTTAATTTTAACGGTCCTCCACGACGGGTTGAGTGCGAGTGCGAGTGAGTGAGAGTGCGAGCAACAGTGAGTGTGCGTGAGCGTGTGTGTGCGCGCGAGTGAGTGAGTGAGCGAGGGACACGTGTGTGTGTGTGTGTGTGTGTGTGTGTGCGCGGAGTGTGTGTGTGATTGGCCCGCGGCACACAAATGATTTAAAAGTGGCAGGGGCATCTTCAATACTAATTTCACCCTCACGCTCCATCACTGACATCACAACAACTCACGAGACAAAGTTTCACCTCGACGAGAAATCTCGTCGCGTTTTAATCTCGCGAGATCTCGTAACACGAGATCTCGTCACACCCCTAATAGATAGATATAAAGGCTGTGCCGGTCAGTCATAACTTGCTGTTACTCCAAACTCATTTTCCTTGAAGATGCTGATTTAGCCTTTGTGTATATTAGGACTCGACTGAAGTACAAAGCCTTCTTTACATTAATAGTTAGCATCCAAATGTTACATTGCAAATATGGAAACTTTGGACCAAATGAGAGATGCGCGAACCCAACGTCGGTACCGTTTTAGTTTAGATTCAAATAAATTAGTTTAGGCTTGGCATTTAAAATAGGCTAAATGTTGTTAGTAATAAACGGCACAATAGGCTATTTTTATAGGCTACTATGTATATTTTTATTATATGTGGCTACTTATTTTTCATTCTTGTTGTTTTCTGAATACCATTCATTTAAGGATTTGACATAGGCTACAGTAAGGGGAAGTAAAATACGCATAGCCTATATGTTATTAATAATGTTTATGATGTTCATTTTGTATTTTATTTACCGGTCTTTTACACTATTTCTGAATAGAATAAAATACGTTTTTAATATACGTCTCCGGTTGTTAGTTAGTCAGTCTGAATGACAGTTCATGCGTGAACGTTAGGCCTATTATATAGGCTAGTCAATGCATTATTGTTTCCTTTTTGTATTAGTGTTTAAAATATTTAATTTACAATTAATGATATATATATATTTTTTTACTTTAGGCTACTGGGCGAGGGAGACCATGCTAACAGCCATCATTTTCCCTGCCTTACCAAGCTGATGCAAAGCGTAGTTGAATTTATATCTACACAGAAGAAAGCCCTGTCTTGGCTCTTCCCCGGCACGGGTTGTGTCGAGCCATTCGTTAGTCTGGTTGTTTGATACTTTCAATGTTAAATAAAAAAACGACTGAACGAATGATACATGGATTTCTCACTGATATGGGCGTGCATCTGAGACACGTCTCTCTGTAGGCAAGGGCGTGGTTAGATGGTACCACAACTTCCAATAGGAAAATTCAACTGCAGTAGTCACCGTTCAACCTGAAGAGGGCAGCACTCAGACGTTTTTACATCATATATTGTAGAATTAAACCACTTTAAACCCAAATGTCAAAAAAATTACTTGAATCAATGATAGGGATGTTAACCGATGACCGTTTGACCGATGGTTGACCGTATCAACGTTAACCGATCAAAGTCGTCGGTAGTCGGTAAAAAAAAAAAAAAGTGATCTCTAAATGAGGCTATTATAGACAGTGGACTAAACGCTACTACAGTTAGCCATCTCATTCCAAGATCTTTTTTGTGTGAAGTGAACAAATCCCTAACACACAATTTTTCATAACTCGCCTGTTTGTACTCAATAAACCAATAAAAACATTTGGCGCGATGTCACAGCGTTTGGGTTCGCGCGCTCACAAGGTTTGCGAAAAGTAAAGGCTACAGGCTAAAACACTCGAGGTTAGAGCCAGGGCAGACGACAGGATGAAGCGTGCAAAGAAAAGCAGTGTGTAAAGAAAAGCAGTGTGTGGGACCATTTCACCAAAAAGAATGACACAGATGTAAGTTGCAACTTGTAGGGGGTCGCACACCGGACGCGCAGCACAGCGCCGCGCCGCGCCACGTCTAGGACAACTCGAGGTATCGCACACCGGACGCGCACTTTTTCAGTTTATGGCCAGCAATATTGTTATGTTTAAGGACATTATGAAATTAATATAATGTCTGTACTATGTTATGATTGTACTGTACAATTAAATAGAATCGTTGCTGAGTCTGCAATCTGAACACGTTACCTCAGAGCGTCCGTTAACTGAATGAATTGAAAATATCACCTGAAAATCCGATAACATCAGCGATTTTCATTCAGGCAGCTGATTTCTGTAAATTAATGTAAAACTAAATGTATACTGCAGCACAGGGTGTACATTTAATGTAAAACTATGTAAATGGTGCTCTGTGGCGCGGCAGGATTTTGAACAAGGTCCTGAGCCGTAGCTGGGCGCCGCGGACAGACGCCGCCGGTGTGTGTACACTCATAGAGAATAATGTGTTTGAATTTAAAAGACGTGGCGCTGCGCGTCCGGTGTGCGACCCCCTTGTTTGATACAGTGCTTAAATACAGTAGTAGCACATCTATGATGTATCACCTGAAAACGCGACACCCGCATTGCGAAATTGCAGGCACGGCTCGAAATGGCTGTTATTTAAAATAGCGTAGCATATTTTAAACTAATCGGTTAACCGGTTTCAACCGGCTAATGAGGCTCGGTGGTCGGTCAAGAAATTTTTTAGTTTTCGCCATCCCTAATCAATGAACAACATTAATAAAGCCCCAGTCTTACAGATCATTAACTAAAAAAAGTTGTTTTAGGATTTAGTTACCCTTTAAGAATAAATAAGAGGAATATGCTCCTATGATCACCAAGGCTGCAATTATTTGATATAAAATGTAAAAAAACGATTGCAATTTAAAATAACTTTTCTATTTTAATATATTTTAAAACGGAATTTATTCCTGTGATTTTCATTACTCCAGTCTTCAGTGTCAAATGATCCTTCAGAAATCATACTATTATGCTGATTTGGTGCACAAGTAACATTTTGTATTATCAATGCTGAAAACAGTTGTGTGCTGCTTAGGGTTGTGCCGATTGACGATAGTATCGTGTATCGACGATAGTCAGAGATATCGCTGCTGGCAGATGCCTTTGACGATATCAATACGATAATTAGCTCGTTTTCCCATTAATGTATTAAATTATTATTATTATTATTATTATTATGAAGCTAGTATTGTTATTAAATTATTTAGGAACTACAATTAATTTGCCTAGCCTAAATTCATAACGACATCACCACACTTGTGACATCACCGACACGCGTATAAGATCCATTCACAAATTGTCAAGAGTGCTTGTTTTAACAGACGCATCATTCTTATACAGAGCCAAGATGAAGACGTCATCGTTGTTCGTCAGTATTTTGTTTCCATAGCACAAAACATCATCTGTGAAAATCAAAAGCAACTTCAAACACTTGTTTAAGAAGTAATATTCTTCTAATTGTTTCACTGTCAATAATGTAAGTCCACAAGAGAAACATTAAGCCAGTAAATTAAGATAGTTGCTATACCGTTAAATCCACCGTCGTCTCTGAGAGAACGCACCGTTAATGCAGCGAAAGCTCAGTCCGTTTCTGCTTTCACTTTCAGGGAATGAGCGTGTTTACATGCACGTTATTAACTCGATTATGCTGAATAAACTGACAATGCATGTCATGTAAACACATTAACCCGTTTTCCTTTATCGGAGTCAAGTCATAAGTTTAAGTAGCCTATAAACCGATCGACTTTTAGATTTTTGCCTTTGATTTCTCCCGGCATTTAAAACACAACCCGCGTTCTTTGGGCTTATTTAAGTGCGATATGTGAAGTGCATCCAGACAGAGAGAGCACTGGTAGGAGGACATATATCCAAAACTCCGACTCTTTCTTGACCTAAGAAATTATTAAAACGGGTTCCCATCTCGTGCAGAAGTACAGTCAAAATGCTGCATCTGTAACGGCATGAGAGGATAATGTGTGTCCGTAAATTTCCCGCTGACATGTTGAAATACTCTAGGATCCTTTTTTACCTCACTATACCGAGAAATAACCTGATTTAGCCTATTAATAAACACCCCACCTTTGCTAGCAAATATAAAACGAACTAATAAAACAAGCAAATTAATGAGTAAATAAGCAAATTAATAATCAAATAAGTAAGCCCCGCCCCCCTCACGATAATATTGTGTATCGCCGATCTCAAAGGCTGACGATAGGACGATATGAAAATAGAGCATATCACCCAACACTAGATCTGCTAAATATTTTGTGTGTTTTGTTTAATCTGGAGGACTCTTGCCTTGGGTTAAATGCATGTTCAATACATTCCCATACGAAAAGCCATTTAAAATCATAAAACCTCATGTTTTATGAACGAGGCTCATGCAGTGAATACACAAATTTTCTAAACAAAAACGTGTCTTAATATTCCCAGGTTAAAAATGTACTTTAACATACTCTCAGCATCTCATTGCATTTACCCTGAGCATTCACACTGTCTTTCAGTGGAAGGGCAATTCCCACATGCTAGTCAACTTTAACAACCTTCAGATGCACTCTCAGCCACGACTGCCAGGGTGAATTTGTAATTAAACCTGCTGGTTAACACGAACACCTGCAATGAAGGAAAAGATTTGGAGGAACGGCGGAGAGATAGCAAATTCTAAATTTCATTAGAGATCAAGAGGACTTCAGAGGGCTTGTACGAGCTTCTGAGGATGAAACACAAATTTGCATTCAGCGCGGCTCTCCGTTGGTGTCTTAGAGACAGCTTTTCCAAGTAGGAAATATAATGAAGTACCTTCATATTGATGTTTTGACAAGGCACAGAGAAACATTGCACACGTAGGGAACAAACATCCATGCTTGAAAACAAATAATCAATGGGGCTGGCCTTCATCCAGTTAGCTCAGCTTTTGTGTCCAATCCGAAAGGTGTATAATTAAATGTGTATAATTATTTCAGGTTCAAATACTTTTTGGTGTTTGACTATGTTTATCCAGCCAGTGGAAGAGAAGTGTTCAGTAAATTAGTTTACGGGCCAATGATGTGCCATCTTATGTATGAATTTATTCCGAAATATAGTAAAAATGCAGTTCATACATACAATGACTTGTATGCACCTCTTTTATGAAAAACCATGAGAATGTCATATCAAGAAAGGGATGTCAAAAGGCATGGCTCCCCAAAAACTAAATGATATTTGTTTTGTTAAAAAAAACCAAAAAACTTTTTTACCGTACTTAAAAACATTATACTGTATACTGAAACAGATATGGTAGTTTAAAATGTTCTTAATATGTAAGTCTCTTATACTCATCTCTTATACTCACCAAAATGTTTATTTTTCAAAAATACAGTAAAAATGGTAAATTACATAATTTCTGAATATTTTCATAAACATAGCATACATTTTTTTTTTAAACCTTATGAAATCAACATAAATTTTTAAGAACATCCACTTTAAAAAGATTGTTGCTTGTTTTCTTTTTTTGTTTGTTTAATTACAGTATTTATTTTTTATTGATAATTGTGCATACTCTTATAATGCATGCCATTAACATTTAAAACAGTCATTATTTTAGCAGTTTATTTGGTGTTGCAAGAGACAGAAATTATGAACTTCCCCTTTAAGAATAACACAAGCATCTTTTAGCATTCCCTGAAATATACAGCACCACGATAAGCTCTCTCCATGCTTCTGTATAAATAACATGTTGCACTTTCTGAGGAGCAGAAAAGCCTCTCTTGGCTGCATTGAGGAACTGTCACTAGGTGGAGACCTTAATCTAGAGATGCAGAAGGAAGAAAGAAATGGGGTGAATGATGCATAAACATCGTCACAAAGCAAAGTCCTTGTATTTGACTTCCCTGGGAGAAGGGGATGCAAACCCCGACTAACACCATCTTTCTACCCCATACACACACACCAAAGCTGTACAAACAATATAGCCTAAAGCTATTTGTTTTCCTACTGTATCTTGCTTTGGGGGATACGGGTAGCGGATGTAAAACGCAACCCTGTTATTACACGACTGTGTCCTTTTTGCTGAACCCTTGTGTTGTATGAAGTTTACTCTCATTAATAGAACTGCTGCTCTGCCACCACCCAGTTAGTCTGAATCGCTGTTGCTTGGCAACAGTGAAATATCTATCCCCTATTCCTCCTCTCAACATGGCAACTTTTTGTGGAGAATCAGTGTGTTATGTGCAAGGCTAAACATTGGTAGCACGATTAGCTGGAAACGGTACCCTCCCCCCTCCCCCCTCCCCCCCTACCTTCTCTTCCAAAAATTGCTTATGGAGGAAATGAATGCATGCGGTCAAGGTTATGACAAATTTAATGGGCAATATGCAGACATTGTTCTTCCCCATCAAGTGTTTCATAAGTGCAGTCTGTGGTGACTTTTGGAGAAACTAAAAAGCATCTTTGTCTTCACTATCCTTAGGGGTGGGCAATATGATCAAAATTGTATTTTACAGTATTTCAATAATGATATGATGTAGTGCTGGGCATCCAAAATAAAAGTTTGTGTTTACATACAGTATGTAATATATAGTTCTGGCAGGACACGTTAGTCAAGCTCGCATCAGCTGACTCTCAGCTGATCCACTTCTATAGGAATAGGAATACGACGCCTATCACTGTACACATATATATATATATAAGCTCCTTCAGTATTATCAGCAGCTATCGCGTTTCTCAGGAGCTAATTACCCTCCTCCATCCCCAGCTCCTCCTCTCGTCAGTCAGGATTTGGCAATCTGATTCCCCTTGAATCAGAATAAATTCTTAAATTATGTTGTACTTTAAAAATCTTGAATTAATGATATCTGCAATACATTCATGTTGGTTCTGTTCTGTTTACCCTAAGGGGGGTTATTGCTGCTCTCCCTGCTCTTATCCATGCTAGGCTGCATGGATGCAGAGGGAGTTCTTGCCCAGAGCAGAACCATACCGCCAATCCTAACTGTATGCAATTGCCAATCGTATTTGACGACAGTGGTCCTGACAGAAGTGTGTGTACTGTGTATAATTATATATATCACGATATATTTATCTTTCATTTTAGTTATTAAAAATAAGAACAAATAAGCAAATTCTATACGATAGGACAAATACAATAGAACAAAGATGGCAATTAAATAATGTCCTAAGAAATACTACAGAAATATAATAATCAAATGTAAAAATAAAACGCTTAACTGTATTAATTAAATATAAATGTATTCTTATTAAAGAAACAAAAATTTTCATGCTGCGTTCAAACCCAGTTTATCATCATTCTTAATTTTTGCACCACATTTTTCCTGGGTTATGAAACCCTTCTCTGGATCGGAGTTAGCGCTGCTTTTGTGCTGTTAACCCCCGCATTGGGGTGCCAAACATGTGTAATGTAAAACAATCCGGTTGTAGAATGTTACGGCCAGATGCTTAGAAACCGTGTGCCTCATATTCACATGCTTTGGACAGTCACACAAACACTGTGTGTTGTATAAACAGTAATTTCAGCGTTTGAAGGGAAACATGTCAAATGTGACGGAAAACGCATCAGTTTGAGTGAAGAAGAGGTATAGTCTGAAAGTCTTTTCAGGTAAAACTGATATAGGACAGTCGGCAATATATAATTTGAGGATGCGCAAGAGCCTTTATATAAACAGGCCGCATGCGGCTATCATCCAATCAATGACACTGCAAATATGCAAATAAGGACGTTAACCCAGGGTTTAGGAATGTACAGTGTGAAACGTTGGTTTAAATACCCAGGATTAATTGTTAACCCAGGTAAATTATAACTAGAGGTGGGCATAGATTAATTTTTTTAATCTAGATTAATCTAGATTAAAATGGCTCATTTGAATTCTGCCGAAGGCATTCAGAATATGTGTGCTACCCAAATAATGACTATAAAAGTAAGTCTTTGAGAACGGGTTTCTCAAGCCAGGTGGCGCATTAGACCAGGGGCTCATCTCCTGTTTCCAAAATGCATCACAAACTGCTTGAGAAAGCTGTTCTACTCATAGACTGTAAAAGGTTACTACTGTACTGTTACCGTCCGTAGGCAACATTAGGTAGGCCTATGTTATTATCAACTACTATAGGCTATCAATTAGGGATGGGCGATATGGCCTAAAATCTATATTGTGATATACATTGCAGCCTCTTGCGATAACGATATACAGTATATTATAATAAAACCATTTCAGAACAGATTACACAGACCCATGCTAAACAACTGCTAAATGTATTTTTTTTTTTAAAGGGTGTATGTAGTTTTGAGAACATATATTGTGCAAAACTGTAAGTATACAACATCATTTTGCAGATAAATAAAATTTAAGTACACTAGCTGCAGAGACTTAAGTAGGTCTAATGTTTATTATGGCTTGGAGCTTATGAAACCCCAAAATTAGAATATTGTCTAACTGATGTCTTTTCAGTTAAAAAGAAACACAACAACGATTCTTAAAATCGAGATTATGTGCTACACCACTAAGATATATTGGAATGGGAATAATACGCGCGCGCTGGTATTCAATGATATCATGTTTCGTTTTGAATTTGAGGTGGTAGAACGGATTAGTCGTGTGTTAACTTACCGAACTGTTACCCCACACACTCTGTATATAGTTTGCTGCTGCTCGTCTGACGGCTTAAACCCGAACCAAGTCCAAATAATGGATGTTGGTTCGGGTTTTTCACCAGCTTTCACTTTCAGCCGTGTTTACTTAAGATGACGACGAATATGCGTTGCAGCCGGGTGTACCTCGCGGCCGCGGGTAGATTGCGTCATCATAGCTTGTGTAGTATAGAGCCATCTCCCAACCCAATTTGGAGAATAGATTAACGGCGATATTTTTTTTTATCGCGCGATAAGAGTCTCGCGTTAACGCCGATAACGGCCCACCACTAATTATAACCAATGTGAAACAAGATAAGATTCTGTTAACAAAGCCCAGCCCAAACTGACTTTCAATTTTTGCTTTGTTTTCCAGCAGCTTTGCTCACAGAGCACTGAGACTTTTGTTTACAGAGATAATGTGGCTTGTGGTTCACGCGTGTTTGCTAGGTGACAGAACCCTAAGCTTGCTGGAGTGGCAGTGCCCCAGTTAAGCTCCCTAATAAAGCCTGACAGGCAGGCCTCTGCCCAGAATACTGATGCTGGCTGCCTGGCAAGCTGATGGACAGGCACTGAGCAGTAGTGGCTTATGTTGGCATTACCCTCACACCTGAATTTTAAACCACTAACTAAAGGATCTAATTCCTCAGTACTCGTTTGGCCCTGAACAGAAGTGAAACCTTAGTAATCCAAGTTTTACATCTCAGAAACCAAAGCTCGAAACTTGTTTCTCTATATTTGGTTGATGTTTTTACAAAGGTGTCATGATGTATCATGCTTCACAGACACAACAAATCCCTGTGCGCTTTCGCCATGATGTATGAGTCATAGGAGTTTGCTGAACTTTTATTAGATGTGGAGATGTCGAAGGGATAAATCTTCCTCTAAGCACTTTGTTGTAGACATTTGTCAAATCTTGGCTGTAGTGCTGGTTCACTAACACCATCACAGTCTTGCTCTCTCTCTCTCTCTCTCTCTCTCTCTCTCTCTCTCTCTCTCCACGGCATTAATGCAACACACACACACACATAGACTTTTTATTTAGTTTCCCACTCTCAGGCATCTGATTCCCCACAGTTCGCTCGGTGATTATAGAGGAGAGGAACATCAATTATTGAAGCCTGGTTTTCTGAGTCATCATGATGCTGCTGAATTAGCCATCTTGACTATTTTCCCTCAGATTGTCTGCATTTCATCACGTCTCTGCTGCAGACAGTGTTCCTTAAAGGTATAGGTCACCCAAAAAACAAAACAAAAAAACAACAACTGCCATCAATTACTCATCGATCCAGACTTGCATGACTCTATTTCTTCCATTTAATATGAAAGGACAGATTCTGAACACTGCTTCTCATTTTTTTTTCCATGCAATCAAAAAAAAAAAAAAAAAAAAGCACCATAATAGCAGTCCATACAACATGTGAGCAATATCCAAGCTCCTCCAAAGTCATGTCACAATTCGTCATTAGACAAACAATCGCCAATGATGATTAGTCAATTCACAATTTTGATAAGTTTTAAAATGTAATATATTTCTGTAATGACAAAAGCTGAATTTTCACCAGCAGTTACTCCTGTCTTCAGTGTCACATGACAGTTCAGAAATCATTCAGTTGTGCTTTTCTTTTAAAAACATTATAAATGTCTTTTAAAGGGGTCATATTATGCTATTTTAAAGTTCATTATTTTGTTTATTGGGTTAATTGTATAGGTTAACGTGCATTAATGTTTAAAAAAAAACATCCTTTTTTTTATACATACTGTACATTTTTGCAGCTCCTCTATTCCCATTCTGTGTAAATTGCACTGATTTCTACAAAGCCCCTCATTCCGAAAAGCTCTGAGTGCTCTGATTGGCCAACAGACACAGTGCATTGTGATTGGCCAAACACCTCAAGCATGTGTTGGAAATGTAACGTCCCTTACCATAATCTCGAGCTTCAGCTTCCATGGCTGTAAATGCACAGTTAATAATGTTAATAATGTTTTACCATAACAGTTCGAGCCCGAGTCGGATTCCGAAAATGCGGAAAATCAAGCGATTGATCGGAACCAAATTTGCCAGCATGATTTGAGCAAAACGTTTTAGGTTCAGGAAGCTGTCCTCTGTAAAATGCGCTGTGCACAAGCTAACTTTTGGGTTTTACTGCTCAGGAACAGCGTTATACAATAAATAAATCTTAACATCTGATTCCTAATTTCATCCATTTTCGGAAGGCCAAATAAAGATTTGCTTTTGCATCCAAACACACACAACACTACAATTCACTGAAACCTCTTCTTCTCTCTTTGCGTATGCCTTTGTGCTAATATTTTACATTGTGACGTAGTTTCGACGTATGTTTGCGGAAACAGATACATTACACAATAAATGAAAAGGAAAACCAGAAAAAGTATCAAATGACACCTTTAATCAATCTAATGTGCCCTTGCTAAATAAAACAAAAAATGGTAGGAATGAAATAAGCCTTAAAGCTGCCGTCGGCAAAAATTTTTTTGATCATATTCAGTGAAATTGACACTATAATCCGACAGAACAACATAAATAAGATGGTTTTAGAAAAAAACCCGAGCTTCTAACTCCACCTGGAGCGTGTTATTTGTTTTGCAAAAATCCAGCGCTCCCGGATCATCGGGTCCAATCAGCGCAGGGGGGTGTGAGATCTGACTGTCAATCACAGGTCATGCACACGCCACAGATCCCCCCTCACTCGCGCACGTTAATATCACATGCACACGCCACGCCTGAAGTTCGCCTGGAGATTGCATGAAGTGTGATGGCGGAGAGAAAATCTACTAACAAGCTTCCAATTCCTCGGTTATTGCTATCTATGGATAGATTAGCCAGGGCAGCCTACCTCCGAGTCCATGGTGTTGATAGATGCTGAAGAGACGGACGCGTTCACAGAAAATCAGGTACACACGCACAGTGATGCACTGACGAGCACGACCTCGATGGGAGGGTGCTCGCTGGTAGTGGGGAGGGGCATGAGAGTTGTAAACATTCAAAATTTTGGCTAATCGACCCAATCTGCCAGACTTGCCGACTGCAGCTTTAACTAGACTGTGAGTTGATTTTTTTTATTATTATTTTTTATTTTTGGGTAACACTTTATAATAACGTTCAGTTGTAAGTCATTTATAAGTGGTTAGTTAATGATGAACTAATCATTTAAAGAACATTCATAAATGATTAGTAAGTGATATAAATATATAAATAAACTTGACTTGACTTGACTTGATATACTAACATTTTATGTATGTTTTGTAAATTCCGTTACAGGTCATTTAGAAGTGATTAGTAAATGATTAACTAATTATTTATGAAACATGACTCTGTGTTCATAAATGATTAATAAGTGATATGTTAATTATTGTATGTATGTTTTGTAGATTCAGTTATAAGTCATTTACAATTGATTAGTAAATGATTAATCATTTACAAAACATCTTTGCGTTTCATAAATGTTTAATAAATAATGTTATTTATTTATTTTTGTATGTATGTACTGTATGTAGCAAGTAGAGGGTACAGAAAGTGTTGTAAATGCCTTGAATACACATACAGATCATGTGTAACAGGTAAGTATCATTTGTAACAGGTAAGTATAACATATTTATAAGTGATGAATAGTTTACACTTTAGATTAGGGGATGCAGAAAGTGCTGTAAATGATTTATAACACTTTCTGCATCCCCTAATCTAAAGTGTAAACTATTCATCACTTGTAAATGTGTTACATATACATTCGTAGATAACATTCGTAGATCTTATGCCTTTTTGATTCTTGAAGTGGTAATCTACAAATGAAGTGTAAGACATTTACAAGTGATGAATAGTTTACACTTTAGATTAGGGGATGCAGAAAGTGTTGTAAATGATGTATTCATGCGTTTACACATCTATAACAGGTGTTGAACACTGTAGTGTGTGCTGCAGTGTAAGTGCTGACTGGTGAGGGTATAGACAGCTGTCTTCTCTGAAACACATGGAGTCTAACCACTGTGCACCTGATGTGAGCAAAACATACAAAAAAAGTAACATCATTTATGAAACATTTATGAAACGCACAGTCATGTTTTGTAAATTATTAGTTAATCATTAACTAATCAATTGTAAATGACTTATAACTGAATTTACAAAACATACATAAAATAATGAACATATCACTTAATCATTTATGAATGCATAGTCATGTTTCATAAATGATTAGTAAATGACTTGTAACACAATTTTCAAAACATACATAAAATGTTAGTATATCACTTGCTAATCATTTATGAATGTTTTGTAAATGATTAGTTCATCATTAACTAACCACTTATTAATGACTTACAACTGAACGTTATTATAAAGTGTTACCCATTTTGTTTAAATATATTTTAAAAGATAATTTCCACCACCATCTTTTCCACAACATAATGTTGTTAAACACGAGGCGTAATTTGAAATATTGTGAAAATGAAGTTTGGTTCAGATTAAAAATGACAGAAGTCTCCTGTGATGCATGTTGTCTGAGAAATGTGTTTTAAGAGAGTTTAATTTAAGTATATCCACAGGGGCAAAAGTGTCCCTGACCCAGCCGCACAGTCGGGTATTAATATAAAAATATTTTGAATGTGCCATTTAAATTCTTTGACATTACCACGATGTAACATTTCATACATGGATCATCATGGTCACTTGTTATGCTTAATAATCTCTTGCCAATTACTTAAGAATGACGGTTAATTAGTCATTATCTTTTAATTGCTGTATTGTAAAAATATTCTCACCCCCATCTCTAGTTATTTGAATAGAGACACGGATTACAATGCCGTGATATGAGGGAAACAGCCATAGCCCCCAGCTTGGTAATTTTGCTAACGAGTCATATTCTCATTTTGATTAGATTCATTTTTGTTTTTCCAAACTGCAGCCTTCGGGCAAGTTTTCTTCTTCTGTCTTTGCAGTTCTTTATGGTTGTGTGTGTTGCTGGCAGCTGGCAGAATCTTTTACAACAACTCAGCATGTTTGTTAGTGGAAAGTAGCTCATTTCACTGTTTACTGTTAAAAAGAGTGTTTGTTATTGCAACAGAACCGTTAAAGCGTGAAAATGGATTGACTGTACATTAGGGGATATTTCAATAAAATGGTGACAAAGGATCGCATTTGAACAAGTCATAGCATTTGAACAAAAGGGAATGTATCTTGTTCTGAAGCCATCACAAAAAGAGCAAAGTTTCTTCATAAGTTTGTTTTTCCCAAGGGAAAATGTGTTATAGTGAGAGACAGGGAATGGGAAAAGGCCACTCTTAACTCCCATCAAACAGAAGAGCCACAGCTGACTGGTTGGTTATGTGATCAAGGGAACAAGTTAATCAACAAGTAAGTGCTGCACATAATTTGACTTCCCCAATCTGGCATATTTTATCAGGGCTGTACAGCTCCAACACTGTGACCCTGACATCTGAATTAGCTCTTTAAAATGATGAAAGACTACCCAGCAAGTCTGAATATATGCACTTTTATAGCGCTCTCCACCATCATTTGATTTACCACTACCTTGATCAATAAAAATTCATCTCCATTTTCAGTGGCAAAAAGCAGGCGCTGATAGCGTAACATTAATTATGCCAGTTAAAGTATATTTTGTAAAGGAGCCATGCTTATTGTGAATAGACAGCAGTGACAACAGTTTAATATTAACTCTTTACTATAAGGTTTATATAAGTGAATGCTTTAGATATCATGAACCAACAAATTGCATTAATATTTTGGTAACACTACTTGAAGGAATAGTTCACCCAAAAATACTCACCCTTCTTAAGCCATCCTAGGTGTATATGAGTTTCTTTTGTAGCCAGTTGTTCACTTTGAGTTGAGTTCCCACGGAAGTGTGACCTCTGACCCGACGTATGAAGTAGGGCGTAGTTCCTCTACTCTTATATCAAAATCATTCGTCATTTTTCTTTCAAACTTCTGTTTTTAGACTTCTAATTCATGACTGGTATTTTGTTTTGCTCTATCCTCTGCGCTTCCACGTTCATCAATTCTCACCTAAGCTTATTTATGGCTACGTCATACATCCTACATCAGGTCAGAGGCCAGAACTCGACTCTCTCGTGAACGCGCATCCGGCCATTGCCTGAAGCCAGTGATTACAGTTTATATATACGTTTTAAATATTGATATTTTTCTTACAAAAAACAATCGCCTCACTTCAGAAGGCATTTTTTTTTAACCCACTGGAGTCGTATGGATTACTTTTTATGATGCATGGATGTGCTTTTTGGAGCTTCAAAAACTCTAGGCACTATTCAATGCCATAACAAACCTGGGAAGAGCCAGGATATTATTTAATATGACCCTGATTGTGTTTGGCTAAAAAAAAAGAAACTCATAGCCCTGGGATGGCTTGAGGTTAGTTAGAGTAAATTATGGGGTAATTTAAATTTTTTGAACTATTCTTTAATTGCATTAACTAGCATTAACTAACAATTGTTACAGTATTTATTCATCTTTGTTAACATTAGGTTGAAAATAAAACTGTTAGTTCATGTTACCTTAAGTCCATTAAATAATATAAACAGATTCAACTTTTGATTTGAATAATGTATTAGTACTGTAAATGTTGAAATTAATTATAAATTAAAATTAATAAAAGTATTTTTCATATGTTAGTTGTGAGCTAATATACACAAATGGAACCTTATTGCAAAGTGTTTCCACTCATTTATTTCATTAACATATGTGTATAATATTTCATTTATTTGTATATTTTTTTATATGATAAAAGGCATATAATACATAATTTATTGATCTAGGTTAATGTTCATTAATGCATATAACAAGGCATTTACAACATTTCAAGTTGTAAAAATTTACACGAATGAATTATGACAGACATTAACTAAAGGGATAGTGGTGGACCTGCGTGATATAGACAGCCGTATCCGCGCCGTATCCAGATCAGATGGAGGACCTGCGCCTAGACACGACCACAACACACCCCTGTAGTGTCAGTAGAGGTTGTGTCAACTAGACTCTCCCCTGTGAAGGCCTCATCGACCCTGTGAGCCTCAACAAACCCGTCTCCATACCGGCGTGATGACTCCGATCTTAAACCAGATGGAACTGGATAATATTCTGACTGTTCCAATTCAATCTGACTTCTGACCTATAATGCTGCCTGAATCAAAATCATACACTGTTCTTTCGTTGGCCATAGGAGAATTGGCTCCCCAACTGAGCCTGGTTTCTCCCAAGGTTTTTTTTTTCTCCATTCTGCCACCTGATGGAGTTTTGGTTCCCTGCCACTGTCACTTTATTCACCTTTATTCGCCTTTGTCGACTTAAATTTGAATTTGTCATAAATTCTTGTCTGGTTATTACTAGTACATGTTTTCACAAAGCTTCTCCACCCACACACATCACCAGAGACATAACTACTGTAAATATTTAATGCTCCATAAGAATATAAGTTATTTTCCAGTGTAACTGAAAACTTCGGGTTATAAAATACAGTGGACATTGCATTGCTGCCTTGGGCATTGAGGAGCTCAAGCATGGCAGACCTCAGAATCGTTAAATGGACTACAACCAGTATTATATTGGAGTAAAGCTCTTTTCCTCACTCACACTGGTAATGACAGGGAGACTTTGAGGAGAGAGAAGTGTGGACAAAGACCGAGTCTCAGGCACTAACTTTAGAGAAGCAAAATTAGAGACTGGTTCTATGTCAGAGATGCATAAATTTGGCCGATGTTAGCAGGTCCCCTGGGACCCCCACAGCAATTACTATCAAAAGCGCGGTTTTATGTTGCCGCAGTCCACTTCCCCAGAGCCGCCCGCACGCCGCTCCTCATCACTGCTGCAATAAATCAATTTTCATCCTTCTGCCACCACTGCCACTTTACCAGTACACACATACACGCACAGTCTCTGTCTCTCTTTTAACCACTCATTCCCCATAAGGGCTTTCCCTTCCTCTTATACACAAATATGACAGACAGACATCCTGCCCAGCATACAAACTCACTATTACTCACAAACCCATAAATATAAATGCATTTCTATACCGACTCAAAAATCTGAAATCGTAATAAATGAAAGGATTCCAAAGAAATTAATATCCTTTTCAAACTCGATCCAGTATTTTTGATTAGCAGATTCAGACATATTGATACTGGTGTCCTTTTTTTTTTTTTTTTTTTTTGGGTTTGAAGAAAAACAAATCAAGTTGTTTCTAGTGCAGAGACAGACATATGCTTTGTTTCTAGCTTATTAAATTGCATCATACTTAAAAGAGTTGATTTAATTTTCTTATTTAATACATAAAACAGCATAAACAGTCTTTCAGTATCTTAAAAAGCAAGGCTTTACTGCATGATGTGCATATTTAGAATTAAGTGGGAACCAAACGTAAGGTTAATCAGCAATTCAAAAAGCCATATTGGTGTGATTTTACACAAACAATTAATTGCATTGTGCCATCTCAAGCCATATTATAATTATACCTTTCAAAAAAGTATAAAAAATATTTTTTTTTGTGTGTGTGTGTGTGTGTGTGTGTGTGTGTGTGTTTTTTAAGAAAGTCTCTTAGGCCCTGTTTACACCTGGTATGTAGATGCATTTTGGTCGATCGGATCACAAGTGGACGACACTAAATACAGGTGTAAATGGGGTCTAAAACATTTTGAGTTTGTCCACTTTCTCGGAGGTCATATTTATTGAAATCAAAAGCTATTTCAATCAAACATATCTTAACAGGGCAAGTTACATGTTAACATAGGACCCCTTCTTTGATATCACCTTCACAATTCTTGCATCCATTGAACTTGTGAGTTTATGGAGAGTTTCTGCTTGAATTTCTTTGCAGGATGTCAGAATAGCCTCCCAGAGCTGATGTTTTGATGCGAACTGCCTCCCACCCTCATAGATCTTGGATGGATGCTTCAAAGGTTCTCAATAGGGTTGAGGTCAGGGGAGGATGGGGGCCACACCATGAGTTTCTCTCCTTTTATGCCCATAGCAGCCAATGACACAGAGGTATTCTTTGCAGCATGAGATGATGCATTATCATGCATGAAGATGATTTTGCTACGGAAGGCACGGTGCTTCTTTTTGTACCATGGAAGAAAGTGGTCAGTCAGAAAATCCATATACTTTGCCGAGGTCATTTTCACACCTTCAGGGACCCTAAAGGGGCCTACCAGCTCTCTCCCCATGATCCCAAAACATGACTCTGCCACCTTCTTGCTGACGTCGCAGCCTTATTGGGACATGGTGGCCATCCACCAACCATCCACTACTCCTGCATCTTGACCATCCATGCACGGCACTCATCAGTAAACAAGACTGTTTGAAAATTAGTCTTCATGTGTTTCTGGGCTACTGTTTCTGCTTGTGAGCATTGGTTAGGGGTGGCCGAATAGTATGTTTATGCACACCTGCAAGCCTCTGGAGGATCCTACACCTTGAGGTTTGCGCGACTCCAGAGGCATCAGCAGCTTCAAATATCTGTTTGCTGCTTTGTAATTGCATTTTAGCAGCTGCTCTCTTAATCCGATGAATTTGTCTGGCAGTAACCTTCCTCATTATGTCTTTATCTGCACGAACCCGTCTGTGCTCTGAATCAGCCACAAATCTCTTCACAGTACGATGATCACGCTTAAGTTTTCGTGAAATATCTAATGTTTTCATACCTTGTCCAAGGCATTGCACTATTTGGCGCTTTTCCGCAGCAGAGAGATCTTTTTTCTTTCCCATATTGCTTGAAACCTGTGGCCTGCTTAATAATGTGGAACATCCTTCTTAAAAAGTTTTCCTTTAATTGGGCTCACCTGGCAAACTAATTATCACAGGTGTCTGAGATTGATTTCAGTGATCCAAAGAGCCCGGAGACACAATACCATCCATGAGTTTGTTTGAAAAAACAAAATATTTAATGTTTATGACACTTAATTCCAATTCGCATAATAATTTGGAATGCGGTGTAAAACACCAAGTGTAAACTGGTATGTCTGCCTCATTTACTTGTGATCCGATCAACCAATCTTAAGAACCGGTGTAAACAAGGCATTACATTGTAAAATAACTGTTTTATATTCAGTGTAACATGATCCTTCAGAGATAATTTTAATATACTGATTTGGTGCTCAAGAAATGTTTCTTATCTATCTCTCTATCCGTCCGAAATTTGTTGTGAGATAAATTTTGGTTTTCATAAACGACAAACTGTTTTCCTGTAGAATAATAATAAAAAAATCCTGTATTTTTGTTTACGAGTTTAGGAAAAAACACACTAAGATTTGTATATTTTGGACATGATAAACTGGTTGGAAAAGTTAAAATCAGCTAATGTTTTTTTTTTTTACACATGAGAGACAGGAATTGTAGCCATTTTGTAGCATGACCCCTCTTATTTGGATTTGAGTAGACTTGTTCACCCCAGTGTCTATAGTGATTTAAGGCATTGTTTCAAAAACTCTGCATGCCACCATTGACATTTTCTATGATAGTATGATTTTTCATTAACAGAACCACAAGTGTAGGCTACCCATTGTGACAATTCATAGATAACGTATCTCACATGCTGTTTCTGCCATATAGCTTATAAGATTGTTGCTGCTCTAGACTTTTAAATGTCAAGTTGCGGATCCGAGTAAGTGTCCTTGTTGGTCTGAGCTTTGATAGGTTATTTGAATGAGTCCATTCTGATATTTGGAGGAACTGGGTGTTTGCCTGCATCCCTGGTGACAGGGAAGTGTCTCATTTAGAGCTTTTCTGAGAAACCGGTGAACAGAAGCACTCCCTGACTCAACTTCATCATGTAAAGCGTTTTCAAAGAAGTAGGGGGCTTTACTGGCTCAGAGGAACAAGCTCTGGAAACCATGCTGTGTTCTGGGAAATGACAGCAGTCTTAGAATAAATAAAAATCTCAAAATCAGTCTGGGAAAGACATTATTTGTGTACTTGTACCAAAACAGCATGTAATACATTTGGATGGGCTTATATAAATATGCATTTCGTGTTTTATAAATTCATGAGTTGAATTTACACTTTCTGTTTTCTCCGAATATTAATTATTGAGCAGTCTAAATATAAGATTTCAGAGCCAGTAAAGCATTCAGAATGCAAGTATAGTAAATTTAAATTTCGTATTGTCAACTCAAGTTAGGACAAAAAGGCTTCAGTCGGCGAGTTGCCAACTATCGCAGTGGTTGTCCCCTTAAATGGATATGTCAATCTATCCTGCTTTAACCCCGTTTTTTTCTCTGCCATGTCTTTTTTATTATTCCCTTTTTACTTTGTGCTTGCCAGCTTCTCCAGCTTGGTGTACCACATTATGCTTTGTCCTCAGGTGCTCTTCAGTAAACAGCCAAAAAAAAAAAAAAGAAGCCTGATTAAACCTAAAAAATTAAAACTAAGCCCCTGTTGACTTCAGTTGTTTGCCCTTAATCCCCATCAAGATGGCATATGAAGACTCCAGCCCTGTTTGGCACTGTCACCCTGTGCATTTTAGGATGAAGTGGACCAATTTATGCATGTCTAAAATGTACAGCTTTATGGATTCCAGGAATAAGCCAGCTCTTTCAAGAAGTGTCCAAGGTGCAGGCAAAAGCTCTTCAAAAGTGTTGCAATTACTCTACTCCATTTTCTTAACCCTCTTTTGTTTAGGCCTTGAATACATTTTGAGGTAAACAAATCTCTCACCATCGAGGGCTTGTGGCATGTTTTACGAGTGGCTCAGGCTACGGCCATCAAATTGATCTAAAGTAAAGAGCTGCAAATTCATAAACTGTTAAACCCACCTAGAGAGACGTTTGCATCCCATCTCTCTCTTGAGTAATTTCTTTCTATTTCTTACTGTCCTTTTCCACCCACTTTCTATTCCTTTCTCCAGAAAAAAAAGAAAGAAAAAGACATATTTCTTCTCTTGCTCAACCTTTGGCAAATTTACTTTGTGGCCATAAAGCATCTAATAGTCTGGAACGTCACAGTTCTTTACCGGTCCCAAACCCTTAGTCTGCACATCTACAGGTACTAATGTATAGTATCTCACCTCAGAGCTCAAGGTTTAAAGAGGACAAGTGTTTGGTTTGATGGCCACTAGACGGTACAGTTTTGAAACCGATCTCATTCCGCTGGCCCACACTAAAATATTTTTCAAATCGTATCAGATTTTTGTTCCTGTAGTATAGTGTGTGGAATGCCGCAGTGTGTCCAAGACAGCACACCACACACTAAAATATTTAATTCACAAAAAAAACAGAGTCCCAACTGTGAACACAGAAAACCTCAAACGTGACTTTAGAGTAGTGCTGCACAATATTGAAAAAAAACATTTGGTTAAAATAATATTGGATTGTACCACAATCCATAGAGGTTTTGACAGTTAAACTATTTCTGAAGACCTTTAACAGCCTATACTTCATTTCACAGATTGTCATATCTTTGCGTGTTGTCAGACAACTGCTGAATTGGAGCATGGGGGCCAGTTTGAAGCCTGTTAAACGGGCGTGCTGCATCCGCATAAAGAAGATTGATCCTCAGTGTCCCATTCAAGATGACCAGCCTTACTACAACACAACTTAACCTGCACGCACAAGGCTGCCACGCTAGTATATCTGCCACCTAGAATCACATTAACCACTAACATTTTGACAAGAGCTGTTTGTCAGTCTCAAGCCTGATAAGGTGGTGAGAGACTTGTCTGGAAACTTCTGCTATTGTTCAGCCCATCAGGCCTTCCCCACTGACATGAGGCCATAAATGTGTCTAAATCTGAATAGTGGCTGTAGCACAAAGCCTATGTGCTATGTTATGCCCATCCATCTTTCGTGGTTTTTAAACTGTTCCTTGAAAGACAAGATGAGCTATATATTATGTGGTTTATTGAGAAACATGCTATCATTAATTATCATTTTTTTAAATGATCCATTTTAACTAATTTTTACACAAATTTGGGCTTTATAGTACACAAGTTTTTCATACTGCACACATTTTATTTATATCAAATATATCTAAACCCACTGATTAAATTCACTGCATGCTGAAGGTCACAGTTCTACAAGAGGAATGAATGAATAATTAAAATTAACAAGTACTTGTAATCTGGTTTGGATTGGTAAACATCAGAATGGTTTTGTTTTTATTATTTTGTATGCTGTTCAGGCCTAAAACAAAAACGAAACTGATCTGAGTGGGGTATGCCAATGCATCAGATTTTTCTGCCTGTCTTAGCAAAGCCGTAGTATTTATTCTCTTAGCAGCTTGTCAATCGCCAAATCCTTCGTCATGTCTGTTTAGGCTCAAAGTTGGTAAATGGCCAAGATTACAAGAACTTGGGTTATATTTTGCATGCTGTAATGCTGGATTAAACACCTATTCTTTGTGCGCTGTAGACAATCGAGTCTGTGTGGATGGCTGTAATTAAAATTAGTCATAGTGAAAATATGGATTTTATCACGCTGTCCAGTATTCTAAAGCAGAGCGGGTGTGAAATTGAGAAAATGGTGGCTGTACTTTCTCGGTCCACCACCTCAGGCAGCAGTGCTTAGAGAGAAACCGATTAACTCACCCCAGGCCAGCCATGACGGACGTGGCGACCCAACAGTCGGAACAAGTCAAGCTTGCGCCCCCCCGCGTTCATTCTAAACGCATCCTGTCAAATCTGAGTTGAATTTAACTGATGTCTTGCTGCCTCTGTCTCGCCTCACACTGTGTATCAGGAAACATGGTTTAGACCAAGAGATTTTTAGACCCCCTACTCAAATTCATCTCTGAAGAGAACTTGTGGCTTCTTACCTCTAAATGCTGGGTGGTTTCAACCCATGTTTGGGTCATATATGGACAAACCCAACCGTTGGGTTTAAAAATGTAATTAAAATATTTAAATTAACGGTTGGGTTTTGTACAAATTTGACCCAAACATGGATTGAAACAACATAGCATTTTTTTAGAGTGTAGCAAATATAAAGATTAATAGGTCAATAACATTGTTTATATGTTTCTAGATCTATTGATTTGCAGTATTCAGTAAATCATTAAACATGTAATTTGTTCCTGCATTTGCCAGCAGCCATGTCACCCTGTAGCCCAAGACCGGTTGCCCACTGAAGCTAAGCAGGGCTGAGCCTGGTTAGTACCTGGATGGGAGACCTCCTGAGAAAACCCGGTTGCTGCTAGAAGAGGTGTTAGTGAGGCCAGCAGGGGTCGCTCACCCTGTGGTCTGTGTGGGTCCTATCGCCTCAGTATGGTGACGGGGACACTATACTGTCAAAGAGCACCGTCCTTCGGATGAGACCTAAAACCGAGGTCCTGACTCTCTGTGGTCATTAAAAATCCCAGGATGTCTTTCGAAAGAGTAGGGGTGTAACCCTGGCATCCTGGCCAAATTTGCCCAGTGGCCTCTGTCCATCATGGCCTCTTAATCATCCCCATATACTGATTGGCTTCATCACTGTCTCCTCTCCACCAGTAAGATGGTGTGTGGTGGGCGTTCTGGCGCAATATGGCTGCCGTCGCATCATCCAAGTGGATGCTGCACATTGGTGGTGGTTGAGGAGATTCTATGAAGGTAAAATAGTAGCAAAACTCGAGAGCACGTAGATGTGAATTTGAGAACTTGTACAATAAATATTCGTACTTGTACATGAACATTTACACTCACAGCTCCAATGTGAAAACCTGTAAAATAAAAATCTGAAGTTGAATGTTGAAATTTGCACTCGCATACAATAGTCACAAACCTGTATTCTGAATCTGAAGCTGCAGACAAGTAGACACAAATGTGTAAAATGCCATTCACAGAAATACAACGACAGACACAAACTTGTAATATATATTTTGCGTTTAATCTTACGTTCACAGTCGCAGTACTACCTCAAATAGGCACTTGCAACTTCTCAAATCTGTCACTGCAATTTCAAATTTCTCGCCTTGACTTTTGCTACTCTTTTCGCGATATATCAGGTGCAAAACTAACTTGTGCACTTGAAACTCAGAGGCGGTGAGAGAGAAAGGGGGGCGGGAGTGTGGGTTTCAAAGGAGCCGTTTTATTGGTTGGCAGCTAGCCAATGAAATGGGACTTCGATGATGTCACAAAACCCGCGTGCACTGAAACGCTAACATGGCTTAATGCTATGTAGATTTTGATTTATTATTTAACAATTTGACCATTTGATTTATCATTTGATCAGTTGTTTTGATACTTTGATTTATTATTTGATCTTTTTAACCATTTGAATTTTCATTTTAATTATGTTAGGAAAAAACTTCCATATAATGCATTAGACTGATATTAAAAGAAATAAACGATATTATCAAACTCAGTAAACACAATAATGCATACTACAGTAAAGCAATTGAGCACAGAATATAAACGCAACACGTTTAATTGTACGTTTTCCTCCCATAGAAAACCAAGAAAACGCTTTATGAGGCTTAATGGACCAACAGTTATAAAATAAAAAATAAAAAACAATAAAAAAAAAACGATAATTCGTTACATTATTAATAAAACACAGGCAAGTTTATTTGCACTGAACACACATTTGCTTTCTTTCGTCATATTCTGTGCTCATCTGCTTTTCTGTAGTATGCATTATAAGCATTGTGTTTACTGAGTTTGATAATATCGTTTATTTCTTTTAATATCAGTCTAATAATGCATTAAGCCATGTTAGCGTTTCAGTGCACGCGGGTTTCGTGACATCATTATCCATTATCAAATCGACTATTGTATGCGAGTGCAAATTTCAACATTCAACTTCAGATTTTTATTTTACAGGTTTTCACATTGGAGCTGTGAGTGTAAATGTTCATGTACAAGTACGAATATTTATTGTACAAGTTCTCAAATTCACATCTACGTGCTCTCGAGTTTTGCTACTATTTTACCTTCATAAGATTCCCCCCTTCTCTGTAAAGCGCTTTGAGTGCCGAGAAAAGCGCTATATAAATGTAATGAATTATAATTATTATTATTATTATTTAATTGACCTAAATACATTTTGTATATGATGAGAATGTTTTTAATTTCTGAATTTAAATTATGTTTTAATATTTTTGGGGGGCATAAACACACACAAAAAAGTCTGTCTGGGTAATACTACTGTACACTATTGTACATTATTCAGCAAGGACACATTCAATTGATAAAGTCACAATAAAGACATTTCTAATGTGAAATATTTATAATTTAAATAAATGATGTTATTTTAATAAAAATAAAAACCAGTTTAGTATAATTATAATAAATATTTCTTGCTCACTAAATCAGCTTACTAGATTGAATTCTGAAGGAATGGTATTCTAAAATATATTTGAAAATATTTGGAATATGTATCCTAGTGTGTGTGTGTGTGTGTGTGTGTGTGTGTATATACCTGTATATATATCTTACCAACCCTTAAACTTTTGAACAGTATTGTACAAAATGTGATTTTTTTTAAAATGAATTATTATTATTATTATTATTAATACTGTTTACCTTTTTAAAATATACTTAACTTTTTTCTTAAAAAAATAAGATCATTAAGATGTTTACTCATGTATTTATTGTGCAATGAAAATTGTGTTATGGATGAAACCACAAGTCTTTTGCATGTGCGTTTTAAAAACTAGATTTTTTAAAATATATATTATTTTCCTTTTCTTCATCAGACTCTATTTTTTTCATTGACCCTAATATCGGGAAATATCACTAGAGTTTCGGATAAGTTAAAATATCTCATCTCACTTTCTGTTACTGTTCCATCCCCCCAATAGGCACTTTGTCTATATTGAAATGTCAAGTCTATCCCTTAGTAAGCAAACAAAGGAGGAAACAATGAGACAAGCATCAAGGAAAAAAAAAGTTTCCCATCACTTATTCTCCCAATAGGATATTTACACTGCAGAAGTCTCTAGATGAAAATGTCATTTTGCACTCAGCCTCTGGGGTGTTTGAAAACTCGGTATTTCAATTTACAATGAGGCAACTGAGGCCTTTTTCTGGTTGTCCGCGATATACTTGCCATGCATGTCATGTCAAAATGCAGCAAGTCTTTTTTTATATATATATTTCTTTTTATGTTTTTCTTGTTGTGAAGGTGAACGTGAGCAGGTGGAAGATGGGTCTGTGACTGTACTCGTCTGTCATGTCAAGCATATCCAACATTCTATGAGATTCTGATCTGGATGCGTGTGCAGCTCCTTTTGAACATCAGGCGTTGTGTGTATGGTGTGTGTCAGTGGGGTCTCTACATGTCATGTTTTATACCAGATATCGGCTCTGATGCTGGCACTTTAATATCTTCACACAACCATATATTATCTGTTTTTATTAGATAATCCCTGCTAACTTCTTAGGCCTTGACATCTGCCTAAAGACTTAGGATCATAGTCCTGGATCATAACTCAGATTTTCTTTCTCTTTGGTGTGTGTCTGTGCGCATGCAAAACACAATCTTAGTGAAACTGCAATGGAGAGACTAGGATAAATACATCAACTGCTTTTCTGTTGTTGTTTTGTAACTCCACTCGGAGGAAGATTCATGCATTCTATTATCGGAGAGGTGAGGATGTTCAAAGATGCGGGAAATTTTTCAAATCACACGGTTCTGTATCTGTAAAAAAGAGTGCAGAAATAAATACATTTGAACAGGAATGGAGGGGTAAAATCTTGTTAATTTTTTGGTTCTTCTCTCTTCGTTTCTCTCTCGCTTCCTGACTACTGATGTGTGCAAATTATAATGTAATGTGTTTAAATGTTTGCTGGAAAACATTTAATCTAAAAAATGCTTGCATGAAGGATCTGCCAGCAAACGTGATCAGATTATTCATTCCCGAGAATCTCAAAACAAATGTATATTCTTTCTTCTGCTCAGTATTTAGAGTAGCTCTCGATGTTAAGGCTTCATTAGATGTTTTTTGAGTCTCAGTTCTCACCATTTTATATATGAAGTAGGCCTAGTTGTCTGAAGATGTTGAAGATGTCTGACTGAGCTGCATGGAATTTTAATTTATTTAAAGTTCATTAACTTAACCTGTCACATTCACCTCCAAAACCTTCAAAATGAATACTTGGGTCCATATTCCCTTAAAAAATAATATATATCGTCTCTGTCAGGCAAAACCCTTGAATGTCTAAAACCTGCTACTTTTCAGGAAATGAAAAAAACAACAGCATATTTTTAAAAGTTGATATTGTGGCTTTATATATGGTCAGACACTTGCATGTGCCATTGTATTATAAATGTTTTACCAAAATCAAGCTCAAATGAAGTTACGAGGATTTTGACCCGTGAATTTCTGAGAATTTCGTACATACGTGTTTTTTCTGTCATAAGAACGACCCCATCTGAGGCAGTAAGTGATTCACATTATGTTTTTATCAACGTACAGTAGCTATGTGGACGCTCAGTTTTGTCATTTGGCCAAAATCATGTTCTAAAATATGAAGTGCTATGCACAGGCTATTTATGGCAGCATTGGCTATGACTCGACAAGCAATGCTAGACTAAGACACTCTTCTCCGCTTCTCAAATGCATTAATTTTGCACCTTGATGCTCACATTATTTTATTTGTATCTCAAACCTGTTCTGCATATTTACACTGCTCTGTTTGATCTGTGGATGAAGTCATTGGATGGCACATCAGAATCGCCCTTGATTATTCATTTGTACTAGGGGTGCGCCGAAAATGGCATTATCGGTTTCGGGCCGAAATAAAAAAAACAGCCGAAAACGTAAACCGAAAATGAATGTCACCCGCCCCTCCCATACGTGTGGAAGCGCTTAGGTTTCACTCACGGTCGAGCTGTTATCACGCGTCTGCCTATCAAAGATTAAGCATGTCATAAACTTATTGCAGAATCGATCGGACCAACCAACACAAGTTTCGAAAACGAAAATAGGGGATCGACTTTAACGGCCTTCTCTCGGAGCGCGTCCAGCTCGTCACGAACGCAGCAGCGAACGCGCGTCACACAGCAACTGCAGGTTCTGACACACACACACACACACACACACACACACACACACACACACACACACACACACACACACACACACACACACACACGCCTATTTCTGCATAATATAGTGCATAATATGTAGCCTTCAGTAATGTTTTTCATTGATGTTATGGCAGTCCACATTGCTGACTTGTGCGCGTCTCAAGCGCCCTCTTTACGCTCGTCCTAATGCCTGTTTAGTTGTCTGTGGAATTTACTAAAGATTCAATGAACACTTATGTCTCAAAAATCGAACAGGATTTTTTCACAAAAGTGACAGCCCTATACGAGAGGACATGTATTATGTGACATTGCAATATGTAACATTTGTTCTGCAAAAATCTCCAAAATTGTGGATTTTTTTTTTGCACAACTTTTAAAAAACTATTTTATTTGATGGAACATAAAACTTGAAGAACAATATTATTTGGTATTATTATTTATATTTATTGTTAAAAATATTTTATGTTTTGTTATGTAACTTAATAAAAGTTTGATTATGTGATTTTTAATTTCAGATCCATTAAATTCAAGCAATTTAAATATATATATATATATATATATATATATATATATATATATATATATATATATATATAGTATACGTTTTTAAAAGAAGCCATTTTCGGCTTCAGTTTCGGTTTTCGGCCCAGTGCATCCTAAATTTTCGGTTTCGGCCCAGAATTTTAATTTCGGTGCATCACTAATTTGTACACAAAGACAAGCTTGTGCATATTTCCTCTCCTGTTATCACTTGTACAACACTGGCATGGAAAATGTCAAGTTTTCTTGAATCTGTTTGATTTGTCTTATTTTTAGCTCGCAGTTCCCGTATTTATATTGGTTTGTCAGATGCTCTCAGCATCTATGATGATACCTAAATGGTGGAAGAACAAGCAGAGAAACTGACATGATAATGTCATACGACACTCTCGTAAATGTTCATACCCTGATATTAAATTGATCGTCATATTTCACCTTCAGTTATTTTATGTTATTATGACAATTTTATGTTGACTCAAAACTCAGTGGAGGGTGTGATGGGTGCAGATTAGCTGTTCAATGCATATTCATGATGATCTCAACAGGTGTTATAACATGTAACAAAGGACAAAGATCAACCTGCATCGCTGAGCAGACTTACATTGAAAACAACAATAGGGACGTTATAGTGGTCTGGCCATCTGGAGCTGTGTAGGAATTCCTGCTGGGATGATCCACCTGTGGGACGCCAGTGTATTACATTTATTTACATATTTAATCCTGGCTCAGTTAGTCTAACTCGTTCTGCTAAACAATTTAGGTGTAATTGTGAAGGGGTTGGAGGGAATGTTGATAAATCTGAGGTCCAACTGTCACTGAGCCCAAGCCATGTGGCTCATTTTAGTCTCAAGTTTAGCTGTATGTCATCATTCATCCCATTTCTTCACACTCAGACAGATGTAGCCTCTCAAGAATGATCTATTAGGAAGAAAACGAGGAAGAGGATGACCATACAAAGGTTGGGCTGACAGTCTTAGGGAGAGTGGGCAGCTCTGGTACGGCCTCCGGGCCGGCAGCGGGCTCTCGCTGGCAGACTGGTCTGTGGTCAAAAGAAACCATGTCAAACCATGTTAGGCCAAAACATAGAAGGCAAAGACAGCCCTCTTGGCTATGGCTGCCTCTGGAAGAGTTGCATGATCTTCAGCCACCTCTGGGGGAGCCATCACTGGCGCCTCAGGAGAAACTGCAGCGGTCCCAGCCGCCACGAGAAGGGCTGCAGTTGGCTCAGCCACCTCTGGGTAGGTGACAGATGAGGCAGACATGTTCTTCCTCTCCCCGAAGGGGTCACAGGACTGTGGACATGTAAGGGGAATAGGGGGAGAGCCAAGAGGAGGAAGACATCCTTCCTCTCCACAATGGTACACATACTGCCAGAATGACAGCATCCCCATCTCCCAGGCATGTTCATTACATTGCTGTCTTGCCACCAGCCAATCGCTGCATTGCTGAACAAAAATCTATATATCTGCCCTTTCCAATTAACACAAGAACGTGCAGTAATCTCAGACAACTTAATCCAGATATTTTAATCAAATCCACAAATTCTTTTGAAGAACCAAATTAGCCAAAGATCAGTTATCATGATTAGAAGATCTGGCATGTCAAATAATCTCAGATATATTAAGCGAGGTACGAAGAATGGACGTGTTGTGCATTCAGAGATGCTCTTCTGCAGACCTCGATTGTAATGAGTGGTTATTTGAGTTACTGTTGCCTTTCAATCAGCTTGATCTAGTCTAGCCAATCTCCTCTGAACTCTGGCATCAACAAGACATGTTTGCTCACAGAACTATCGCTCACTAATTTTCAAATTTTTGGACCATTCTCTGTAAATCCTAGAGATGGTTGTGTGAGAAAATGGTTGTGTGGTTGTGTGAGAAAAATCCCCTAGATCAGCAGTTTCTGAAATATTCAGACCAGCCCATCTGGCACCAACAACCATGTCACGTTCAAAGTCACTTAAAGGACAAGTTCGGTATTTTACACTGAAAGCCCTGTTTACAGATCGTTTCTGATGAAATAGAACGGTTAAGATGAAATTTGGACACATGCTGCTGTCCAGAGAATTTTAGGTTTCTTTCGCTTTCCCCCCCACCTCCAGAATGGCTGCATATGGGCACTGGAACAATCCTTCCTAAAACGCATTAAACTTTTGTTTACAAAGACGTGAAACTCACCGAGTGGTCAGGGGTGTTCACTGATATGCTCACACAAAAATCGCTGCAAAAGATGCTTTCCAACAGGTTTTATCGTAGTTTTTGTCCAACTCCATTGACTTGTATTGGATGTGCTGTGAGGTACGGTATTACTCCGCCGCCGGGCTGGAGTGTCTATTATCCAAGCTCTCAACGGAAGAATGTACGGGTGTGAGGCGTTTGGAAAAATAGGTCCACAGTTTTACAATGAATGGTAAAACACCTGTTTGAAAGCATCTTTTGCAGCGATTTTTGTGGGGGGGAAGCGAAAGAAACCTAAAATTCTCGGGACAGCAGCATGTGTCCAAATTTTAATCTTAACCGTTCTATTTCATGAGAAACGATCTGTAAACAGGGTAAAATACCGAACTTGTCCTTTAAACTCTTTTAAATTCTGATGCTCAGTTTAAACTTCAGCAGATCGTCTTTCTTAATATGCGTACTTCAGCGATCTTGTGTCCTTGTGTTCTCGTATTATGTCATCATCAACCGTCGAAGTTCAATTCCAATACTCAAGAACGCAAGTACAGAGGACGCATGAAGTGCCCGGATGTGTTCTTGATATCGAGGATTCATCGAATGCAGATTTGAGAGAATCGAACCGTTAAAAATCCCAGAAGACGCTGTGAGCAGTCGAGGTATGGAAGCTTGTAAGCTTTAAACTTCTCGTTCTCACCTAAGAGATTCCTGCTGCAAACTTGAAATACTTGAGTTTTCCATGCATTCCGTCCGTCTCTTTTGCTTAATTTTAATAAAGTGATAAAGACCTTAAGAAAGCGGCAGTATTTTTTTTTCTGGCATATTAAAAAGAATCTTAACATTTGCAAAGCAGTTTCATAAATACACACGGTAAAATAAAAAATATATAAAATTATATGAAAACAATGTCTATAATAATATGAAAGAAATGTTTAATAGGTTGTGACATTTGTTTGTGATGTTATGTTGTATTAATTGTGCTTTGGTCGTATGGCACATTTTCTGAGATGGTCAGTTAAGCAGCAAGATCGCAGCACATCTCAATTCTCACACAGATGCGTTCTGTGTCCTTGCGTCCTTCCGAGTTCGTTCTTTCAAGGTCGCCTGGCAAGACCGGTCTCAACGAGAACGCAGTTCCGTTCCGTTCTTTGCGTTCTTGGAATTGAGAAACAGCCCATGTCTACATGCATAAATGCATTGAGATACTGCCATGTGATTGGCTGAGTAGATATTTGCCTTAACGAGCAGTTGAACAGGTGTACCCAATAAAGTGGCCGGTGAGTGTGTGTGTAAAACACAAGACAAACACATTTCTGCATAAATCTGTTTCCAAAAAAAAAAAAAGAAAAAAAGAAAGAAAGCGTTCAATTTAAGGGGAAAGTTTACTCACAACAACACAAGCAGAGCAAATTTCTGTGTAAATCATTGTACAAATCCATTTGTGTGTTTCTGTTCTTCTGGTGTTTGGTGTCATCAATTTGAATACCATGCCCCAATTTGCATACTTCATCTGATTCTACACTTCTCACATATCTGTCACAACAAATTTGAATGTAATGAATTATTTACATGTTCCATTAAAAAACCTGTTTCAAAGTGAAGCCCTTTAACCCTACAGAGAGTGTTCTATGTAAATGTGCCTTGGTGTGCTTCATGGAAGAATTTAAGGAGTTTATTTGTGTACACCAGTTACTGTCCATCATTTGTTCTACACTGTTAAAGATTTGGTTCACCCAAAAATAAACATTCTGTTCATCATATACAGTAAAGCAAAGACTTTTCAGAAGACTTGGATTGAACCATTTGTGGTTCCATGAGTTTTGTGAATAGACTTTCAATGGTGGGACATAAATCTCTCAGATTTCATAAACATATTTTCAAAAAAGTTATAAAGGCATCGCAAAACAAATCTAAGTCTTACGATGTGATTAACAGATTTAATTTAGGATTTTACCTTATTGGTTCTTGTGACACACACACACACACACACACACACACACACACACACACACACACACACACACACACACACACACACACACACACACACACACACACACACACAAAGCCTATCTACACAGAAATAATAGGACATGTATCCATTATAGAATTCAAATACAATTTCATTTTGGATTATGTTTTAAATTATTATTTAGTACTTTACATATCCTCACAAAGACTACCCTCATTTACCCTCACATGTGCTAATATAGCAAACATTGAATGAGACTGTGCTTTTTGGCACTGCATATTAATGTGTTAAATGAAAAAGATATAAAGTAATGCTTCAGATGCTGATCTTGTCTAATGTGCCACGTGAACATCACAGTAAAATGCAATGATGGACTTGAACATAATTTATGTAATAACAGATGTCTTTGTATAAACAATAAAAGGACTAGTTCACGGGAAATGAAAGTTCATTATTCACCCTTCTGCCACCTACATAACTTTCTTCCTTGGAACACAAAAATGTTTTAATAATTATATAATATTATAATATGTAATATACTGTATATTGTAGAGTTGTATGGACCTCTTTTATGCTTCTTTTATGATATTTTGGCTGAAGCTCATAAGTTTCAATCCCTATTCATTATAAATGCATGGAAAAGAGCAACAAGTGCAGTTCTTTAAAACCTTACTTTTGTGTTCCACCGAAGAAAGAATATCAATTAGGGTTGGCATGACACTAGGGTGAGTAAAATGCTCTCAATTTCTTTAAGTCATTACTATAGCAGATATATCAGATATTTTCTACACTGCCTGAACAAATGGATTAGATTTCATCACTTACAGAATGACCAATGAACAGATTTATGTGCAGTGTGACCAAAGCCTAAGGGCCCTTGGCTGCTTTAATGTTTCCCGGACTGTGATGGCCACTGGGTGGAGCTGTCTCTCTGCCACACACACACAAACACACAGACACACAAACATCTGAAGAGACAGTCATTTTTGTCTTTTTTCTCCATTTGCTTGCCTACCTTACTACTGTATGTCATACACATACATGCACACACTCACACTCAGTTTAGCTGAGAACATGTGCCGGAGAACATGTGAAAATCCTCTGTGATGTTCAGCGGTGCCTGTTAGCTATCACACCTTCCGACAGGACAGCTTCCTTGGCCTTAGACAGTTTCTCTTGACCCTTTTCCACAGTTTTACCATAATATATGAGTAGGAGGTTTTTTACTGTTATGGTGAAGAACATCGTCTCAGTCTTATCTAACAGACCTAAGCCTCTGAGTCATTGTCTTGTGTAAATCACAATGTGAAAACGGTGCTCTGCCTAGTACCTGCATGGTTCCCTATGGAATTATCCTTGCCATTATACTGACACCTGGGAGGCGCACAGCAATTTTGAGAAACAGCGTTTTTAGATCATCTTCAGCTGTGCTGGCAGCGTAACCTCCAAACAATGGAAAATGATTGAAGTAAAAAGGCAAATGTGTTTCAGGAAGTAATTTCTGCAGCGTGTATATATCGCACTCTGTGGTGAACGCTTCTAATCTGAGATGAGACTCCTCGCTTTGGAAAGTGATCTACACTTGACCTAGGTGAAGATTGTCTTCTGCTTATGTGATTTGGAAGCAGAAAGCCATTATACACAGATATGCACAATGCGATCTTTGTAATTTGCTGAGTGAAAATAAGTCACTGCTTACACCTTTTCCTTTCACATTTCCCTTCTTGCTGGCTATTATCAAGGTGTTTGTGGCATCTTAAAAATCTTCCTTTTGTTATAGACTAGGAACAGGTTTTTTTTTTTACCCATAACTAACTTTACCACCCTTAAATAAGTAGCTGATGATAGTTAAATGGTTTTATTCTGATGTTTTATTAATGAAAATTTAAATTGTCAATGTTTTATTGAGTTTAGGTATCTTTTTACTTTTTACGAGATTAACACTTTTTTATATTAACTTGTCGCAACCACAAGCAATTCACTCTCTGATCTTTTCAGCTGGACAGTTTTTACATCAGATTGTTTATTTGCACTATAGCTGCCATCTCCATGGTCATTGATTGATTGGTTGGTTGGTTAGTTGGTTGGTGGTCTTTTGATGTTATACATAAGCATCAGGATATGTTTACACTGTGGCTAAATATGTTTCTATCTAACTCCAAATGTATTTCAAGTGATCTGGTCACAAAACACTTCGGACCACACTTACATTACTGTTCAAACATTTGGGGCAGGTAAGATTTGTTTAATGGTTTGGAAAAAAAGTATCTTATACTCAAAACACAAAACTAACAACTAACAACTAACAATAACAAAAACTAAAACAGTAATATTGTGAAATATTATTACATTTTAAAATATTAGTTTTCTATTTAAATATTTTCATATATTTAATTTAATGTTTAATATTAATATAAAATGTAAGGTCACACTTTAGATTAGGATGCGATTCTTACTAATAACTAACTATTATCTACAACTTTTACCTCAATACACTCTTAATTACTGCTTATTAATAGTCAGTAAGGTAGTTGTAAAGTTGGGGTATTAGGTAAGATTAAGGGATGTTAAATATGGTTATGCAGAATAAGGCATTAATATGTGCTTTATAAGTACTAATAAACAGCCAATATCCTCCTAATATGCATGATAATAAACAACTAGTTAATAGTGTGAATTTGACCATAAACTAAAGTGTTACGAAATGTAATTTATTAATGTGTTGCAAATTTAATTTTCAGCATCATTACTTCTTCAATGTCACATGATCCTTCATAAATCATTCTAATATGCTGATTTGGTGCTCAAGAAACAATTTATTATTATTATTATTATTATCATCATCAATGTTAAAAAAAATGGTGCTGCTTAATATTTTTTGGAAACTGTTTTTTTTAAAGATATTTTAATGAAACAAGTTCAAAGCATAATTTATTTGAAATAGAATTGTACAACTGCATTTAGATTTTGGGTTTTGTACTGTATACTTCAAACCACATGAAACTTTGAGCAGAAATTCTGGCAGAAAACAAACTTTTATTGCCAATTACCAATAAATATCCACTATTCAAATGCTGTATTTTGTCTAAATAAATGAACAATCAGACACTATAATCAACACTTTAAAAGCTAATAGTGAATTGAGGTATTGCAGTATTATGATGTACAGTGAGAAAATGAATGTTTGTTTTGAGTTTTGGTAAAGATTACATGTAATGGCGTTATTCAATTAATTGAAGATTAGCTTTAAGTAAGCGTTAGATGACAGCAATGGCAATCTAAATGTAACCTTTTTCCATACTGTGCTGTGAGCTTGAGAAGTGGCCAAGTACCATGTTCAAAAGGTCATTTGAAGCATTTGGCCTCGAGCATAATTGCAATTATTAAATAGATGTTTTAACACTTGTGTTCTGTCTGCATTAACAAGTAAAATTACTCATGCTTGTGCATACTAGTACAGTGAATTGTACTATTTTCAGCATACTGAAGTTTCATTACACTCTCCTTTTTGTGTTTGTGTGTGTGTGTGTGGGGCTGGTTTGCTACAAGACTGAGATCAGTGTGATTAAAAAAATCTCTTTCCATTTCGCTTTGTAAATGTCACCCAGGCAACATCGAAACACTTGCTTTTTTTCGCCTCCATTTTCAGAAGCACGTAAAAAGCAACCTGCTATAAAATTATTTTAATTACAAACTTGACAGAATGCCAGCATTTCTGTAAGAAGTGTTTTTAAATAAATAAATCCCTGCAATTCAAATAAGTGTGATCTTTCACTTCTGAAAGGGCAAAATGCACCAGCGTCGCTCTTTCTGCACCTCATCTGAGAATAATGCTATATATATATAGGGGATTGTTTATTTGAATAAATAAAAGAAACCATTATCTGCATTCTGTTATATTATCCGTTATACAGCTGATCTTCCTATGCAGTTCGAGCGAGTCATTGCTATGTGAATGGCCACTGAGGGTATGTGAAGGACTGTTTGTGCCTTTTAATCAAGCAGTTTTTACAATTGTGTGTTGTTGTTTCTGTAGTCCTATCTCTCAGGACCCTGTTGTTTACTTCTTTTCTTCGGTTTTTGTAAGGATACTCATACAACAAAAATGCGAGGTATAAACATGAAATTCTTTATCAGCTCTTTCCGTCTCCAAATTCCTCAGCTCTTTTTGGGTGTCACTTACATTCTTTTCACATACAATTTTTACTGAACTGACTGGTTTATCTACCCCCTCAATGGTATGCACACATTACTAATGCCATTTACCATTTTCTAAATGTAGCGTTCATGTCAAGACTGTGTAGAAACAGCAATTTTGGACCTTGAGAAATGCGTGAGCTACTACAAGCATAAAGAATGTGGTTAGTCTGAACATTTCTGCTAACAATTGATTCTAGCTTCCTGTTACACATTCTTTTGGAAATAGCATTTGGTCTCTCGGTGTTGATGAGTTGATGACCACCCTCTGTGGTCTGAGGTGGTTTTTTTGGGGGGGTCCTGGAGATGTTTTGACTTGCCCTGACATTTGTGCTTATTTCAGTTTCTTATAACATTTTCATGGCTAAAATCTGATTACATTGTACTCAGCACAAACTGGGCTACAATAATATGTGAGATGCATGTGTGTAAAAGTTTGTATTTTTGGTCCACTGATCGCTGCCTTGTTAATTCTGAAAAAGTACTGGCACCGAGGTTTATGTAGGTGGTATGAAAGTGCCACGGAAAAGCAAGTTATACAAATACACATTAACGATAATTAGAGTAATCACATAGAAGCTAATGGAAACTAGTCAGAACCTTTTATTTCCACATTTATTTGAAAATAGATTTTTTTTCTGCATCTTCTTGGTGGCTGTGCTATATTTTTGGATACTTTGAGGATGATTTTGATAATTGCCTCTCCAATGTTATGCTAAAATATTTCTCAGATTATACAAATATACTGCAACAGTAAGTTCTGTACTAATGTTGGGTTAGAGCACTGACAACAGCCTTACATTTGTTGGGTCCCTTTGTGCACAAATCAGGTTGTAGACTTTTACAGCCAGAATCCAAATAAATATGGATGTGTAGTCAAATCACACACTTGAATTGGATTTAACTGAATTCATATTGACAGTTGAACAGTAAATGTCTCTTAAGGCTGGAATAGGCTACACGACTTTTGCTCAGATTTCCCCCCCGATTTGCAGTCTGGATAAGTCAACAATAGTTGAGGAAATTCTGCACCAGTCTGCAGATTTAGGTCAGTCAGAGTTGACAGATTTCACAGAGAATCGCGTAGTGTATGCTGGGCACAGTTTGATATTTTGAGCCGATTTTAGAACACATCTTAGTGTATGACGCGTCACTACTGAAACCAAAGCGGTCCTCTATCTACCAGTGTTGCAATAAAATACAATACAAATACAATAACAAAATTCCAAACTCCATTTTTGACTCCTCAGCATGGATAAAACAACTGACTATGCCACTCACCTCTAACTCAGAGTCCATACTGACCGCGTTTACCCACTCGTTGTTTTTTTCTTTTACGACTCAAAGAAATCATGTAGTGTATTCCAGCCTTTAGTGAAAAACAAAAACACCAATGTGGGTTCAACTCATAGTGGGTTAAAATGTTGTCGGCACAACCTGCTAAATTCATAATAGTTTATTGTTGTAGACAGGATCTGTTAAGTTCATACGTTTATTGTGAGCACTTTTAGAGCAGGTTGGTCACAGATCGCCCGATGAAGGAAGATGCGGAATACTGAATATAGTTCACAAAGAGTTTACTGGTCTGTAGGGGTGACCCCGAATAGTCGAAGATTCGATGCTTCGATAGGAGGAGCCTGATTCGACTACCGATCTCATGGTCGAATCTTCGCAGAGGTGTTATGAAACGAGGATCATGCCACTTTGGCTATATGAGGGCGCTCAATGTCTGATTTCACATAGAACTAGCTTTTATGTCAATACGTTAATATTCAGCCTATTATGATAATGCTGTAGGCCTATATAAAAATGTGCAAAGAAAGAAGCTTTTAATAAATATTTTTTAACGTGCGTGAATAAACCCAGGTGAAAAAAAAGTGCACTAAAATACATTTTATTTAAGTGCACTTATACACTTCCATAATACACTTTCATAATGTACTTAAAGTGCTCTATTTTCGACACACTTATTTTGCACTTAATATACTAAAAGCTTATCTTTAGTACTGCTTAATATAAACTTAAAATCATCTTAGTGTACTCAATTGTGCTTTTTTGAGACACACTGAAGATGAATTTAAGTGTATTTTTAATATACTATTTCATATTTTAAAAAAATGTATTTTGTTACCACTTTAAGTATAATTGAAATCATCTTTAAATACAATAATAAACTATTTAAATTATAATAATAATAATATTAAATTATATACAAATTATACTTAGAATGTATTCCTAGATTAAAAAAAGTGCACTAAAATACATTTTATTACACTTCCATAATACACTTCCATAATGTACTTAAAGTGCTCTATTTTCGACACACTTATTTTGCACTTAATATACTAAAAGCTTACCTTTAGTACTGCTTAATATAAACTTAAGATCATCTTAGTGTACTCAATTGTGCTTTTTTGAGACACACTGAAGATAAACTAAAGTGTATTTTTAATATACTATTTCATATTTTCAACAAATGTATTTCGTTACCAGTTTTAGTATAATTGAAACCATCTTTAAATACAATAATAAACTATTTGAATTATAATAATAATAATATGTAATTATATACAAATTATACTTAGAATGTATTCCTAGATTAAAAAAGTACACTAAAATACATTTTATTTAAGTGCACTTAATACACTTCCATAATGTATTTAAAGTGCTCTATTTTCACGCACTTATTTTGTACTTAATATACTAAAAAATCTTCTTTAGTACTTCTTAATATAAACTTAAGATCATCTTAGTGTACTCAACTGTGCTATTTTGAGACACACTGAAGATGAACTTAAATATGCTTTTAACATACTATTTCAGCTTTAATTTTATCTTTAGATTAAATCTTTAATACATTTTTAAATACACTTATAAATTATTTAAAATATAAGAATATATCAACTGTGCTATTTTTATACAAACTTAAGATGAACTTAAACATGATTTTAAAATATTATTTCAGCTTTAATTTTTTTCCCCCTTAGAGCAATAGAACCCATCTTTAAAACATTTTTAAATACACCTTTAAATTCTTTAAAATATAAGAATATACAATCATATTATATTTATGGAAATTAATTTATTGTAAAAATGTATTTTAACTAGTTCAAAAGTACTTTTATAAAACATTTAAATGTTAATGGTTTTTTTTAGTCAAGTACACTATTACTGTGTTATCAGTAGCATTTTCTGCCTCATTTATGCTGAAGTTATACTGTTAAAATGTAAATGTTAAAATTGTCCACCATTGATGAAGGCGTTTAATACAATAATCATTTTAAAGTTAGATGTAATGCATTTGATAAAAATAACCGGTAAATGTAATTCATGTAAATGAAAACACCTATAGTTTAAAAGGATACAGGAGGAATGGTATGTGTACAAACAAAAAGCATCTCTTTCTTAAAAAACACTTTATTTTTTTTAAACATTATTAAAGTCCAAACAGACTGTTGGGAAACAAAATAACACAAGTGGCAAGCTTAAACTAAAAGCATTAAAGGAGTTCACCCAAAAATCAAAATAATCTCAGTTTTTACTCACCTGCGTGTTGTTCTAACCCCGTATGGCTTCCATTTATAATTGCATAACAAAATATTATATTTATGATGTAATCTGAGCGCTGGATAAGTCTTCCATTGACTTCCAAGGGGCTTAAACTTGCTCGATCAGAAAACATATAGACATTGTTTAAAATAGTCCAAGTGACTTCAGTGGCTCAACCATCGAGAATACTTTTTCTGCGCCAAAAACAAACAAAAATAACGAATTTATTCCAATATCCATTTACTCGTGCTGTGCTTGAAAGTTGTTTACGTAGTCTATCTGCGCAGCGCTTCTGGGTTCTACGTCACCACACAGGCTCACTATTGGCCAACGCAGGTCATGTGTGTGACGCCTGGTGACGTAGAACCCAGAAGCTCGCGCAGATACACTACGTAAACAACTTTCAAGCACAACACGAGTAAATGGATATTGGAATAAATTCGTTATTTTTGTTTGTTTTTGGCACAAAAAAAAACTATTCTCGTCGCTTGATAAATGGATGGTTGAGCCACTGGAGTCACTTAGACAATTTCAAACAATGTCTTAAAGCAGCACTCAGTAGCTTCGGGATTTCTACGCTGTATTCTCGCTTTTTTCTCGCAGGTTTCTCTCTAGAGCTCCCCCCACAGCTTCGGAATAGATATTTGACAACACTGTTGTAAAAACTCGTTGGTGATTCTCAGACACCAGAGGCTAGTAGATCAACAACATCAAAGCAGATGGGACATTCTTTAAAACGTCTTCTTCATTCAGGTTCGGACAGCGTGAGGGAGCTCAATAATGACAGCATTTTAGCAGATTTCTTTTGGCCGTAAAGCAGTTGTTTACATCGCGAGACCTGATATCACGCGATACTTCCTGACGCGGCGGCCGGCGGCCCGCTGCCCCAAAGTTGCAAGTGTGTATTTTCCGCTCACGGGCACCAGGGGGGTGCGAAACGACCACCATTCAACCCGAAATAAGTATTATAACCATTCCAATGACTCCGAAGCTGTTCAGTTAAGGTAAAAAAGTTACTTAGTTCACCTTTAATACGATTTCTGATCGAGCAAGTTTAAGCCCCTTGGAAGTCAATGGAAGACTTATCCAGCGCTCAGATTCCATCATAAATATAATGTTTTGTGATGCGATGGTTAATGGAAGTCTTAAGGGTTTAGAACAACACGCGGGTGACTAAATACAAAGAACTTTTCGATTTTTGGGTGAACTAACCCTTTAATAAAATGATTAAACTACAGATTACTGTACGTATCTTATATGAACAAAACACAAATTTATATGCACTAAAAATACATTTAAAATATCAATGGTATTTAGTATACTTTCTTAATTACACTTAAGTACTACTTTAGTATTTTCACTAGGTGAAAATAAAGTGTACTTGAGTGCACTAAAAAAACACTTAATTACAAGAAAGTAATTTGTAGTACATTCTTATTTTTTGTGCTAAAAACAACTGTAAAAATAATACATTATAAATAAACTAATTAAAAGTATGTTTTAATTTAAATAATAATTAAGTGTAATTAATAAAGTATACTAAAAGCCTTATTTTTTAAAAATGTATTTTTAGTGCATTAAAAAAATATATACTTTTGAAAAAATAGACAGAAGAGTTTTTTAGTGTATTTCTTACAAGTACATTTTAACACATTAAAAATAGTTCATTGCTAGTGTACTTTGATAGCTATGTAAAAGTACACTAACAATGAACTATTTTTAATGCGTTAAAAATGTACTTGTAAGAAATACACTAAAAAAACTCTTCTGTCTATTTTTTCAAAAGTATATATTTTTTTATGCACTAAAAATACATTTAAAATATAAATGTTATTTAGTACACTTTATTAATTACACTTAAGTACTACTTAAGTAAAAATATACTTTTAATTAGTGTATTAATAGTGTATTATTTTTACAGTTGTTTTTAGCACAAAAAATATGAATGTACTACAAATGTACTTTCTTGTACTTAAGTGTATTTTTAGTGCACTAAAGTACACTTTTTTTTCACCTGGGAATCCAAACACCCCGTGACAGATTTAAGTTTCACTTTCAATCCGTGACCGACAGAGGAGCGTCTTCGCGGCAAGGATTTAAATCTTTAACAATGTATGGGATAAGAAAATCTAAAGTGTGGATGTACACCATCAGAAAGGATATTCTCCAAGGCTGGATTTAGCATCAGGAAAACCATGATCGCACTTCTGCCGGCCAACGTTAACATGTTTCACGCATAGACTGGGTTTCACGCATAGACTGGGTTTCACGTTAGAATGTATTTTATCCGCGCGCACAATTTGAAAAGACTCCAACGGACAGACAGAGTGAAAGACTTTCAGGATTTGTTCTCTCGATCAGGTACAAGTGATTTCAAAACTTTTCAGCCGGTTCTAATTTCATTTTTGGATGCTGTGAACATTTTTAGCTAAAAAGACTGCCTCTCCAGTTAGCATTTAGGCTATTGTTGTTTCTGCAGTTAAAAAGACAAAGTTGAAAATTCTGGCTACTATCGTTATTTTAATAATTTCTTTATTTGTATTTTATTTATTAATCTGTCAGGGTTATCTAATCTAACTATTTGTGGCTTGTGTTTTGAATATATGTTCCCCTGCACTTTAGGCATTTTGCACACATTTGCTCCTCATCCTGTGACTTGATTCTGATTTATTTCGTTTTGTATTTTTATTTATTAGAAAGGTATATTCTGTTCTAATTTAATTGAGTAAATTAATTGTTTATTTTTTCGGTGCATCGATGTTGTGCTGTAGGCTGGCCTGCTCGCACAGGTAATTTAGCCGATTTAATTTGATTTGCATGTGAAATGCAAATCTGCAGTGTGGCCTTTCTGGAGTTATGTTATTTCTTAGTTTTATTGATCAAAACATGTTTTTATACATTTTCTTCTATATCTTTGTGTGATTTTCTGTACATCGCGGCTTTGAAACGTTAAAGCCCCGCCCCCAGCCCCACCCCCATACACATGATTCGACTATTAGTCGACTATAGGCAAGACATGACGATTCTGATTCGACTATCAAAATCCATAGTCGGGGACAGCCCTACTGGTCTGACAAGTATGACATTCAACAATAACCGACAAAGGATAGAACAGAACAGGGAGTATAAATACACAAGCAGACTAAACAACGAACAGCTGACAAGACTTAACGGATTGGAAACCATAGAGACTAACGAGAACAGGTGCAGACAAGACAGAACATAATTGTGACAAGGTTGACAATTGTTAATATTGTAAAACCATAGTTGATAATGCCACAAATGGACACAAAAGGCTACAGGAGCATTTTCTCACAATGGTGTTCTCAATAGCTCCTATGACATTCTCACTTCAGATGTTTTAATCGAAGCTTTGTTATGTATTTGAATGTATCAAATCAAGTTAGGTTGTAATATATTTGTGTTTTAAACATATATAGGCTATAGGACTGGGTGATCTAAACCAAAAATCACATCTTGGTGTTTATAATGGAACCTTATTGTAAATTGTTAACATAATTTTTTATAAAGAAATGATTTCAGTTAGGGGGATTTCTAAGAATATATTTTGTTTCCACAGATAAAATAAGGTTATAAAGGTTTGGAATATTGCTCTGCTTCTCACATAAAACTACTTTATGACATGGTTCCCGAAAAAAAAAAAATGCAAATAGAATGTACTACATTTATGATGCATTGGCCATTTTTGGAGCTATGGATATATTCTAATATAAAAACAACAACTGGTAAATAAAGAGTGTTACAACATTAGTTCAATATTAGCACATGCTTGGGCTGCTGGCCTGGGATAGACTTGAACCCCCCCATAGAAAGATTTTTTTATTTTAGTTAAATGGCACAGGTAGCTTCAATTAAATTAGTGTATTTCAGTAATCTATTGAACAATTGAATGTCCTTTGGTTTCTATTGTGTTCATAATACTCATCACAATGCACCAATGTTGTAATTTGTCTGTCGTCAAGATGATCATGTTTTTCACAGCATGCAGACCAACAGATTTGTGTTAATTAACTGAAACAGGAACTAATCCAGCATACCATGGTTTCTCATCTAAAGTCATGCAACATATTGGCTTATGGGATCAACAGAGTCATTCAGGATCGGTTATTTCTTGGACAGTAGCTACATTCCTGGTCTTTCATTCGTCCATCTGTTGCAGATGTAAGCTTGAAAGATAAGAGTTGCTTAAAGTTTGATCTGGTAATTGATCGGCCCTCCTCCCAAACCAATTACAGGCACAGATTTGCATCAGAATTACGTAATTACTTGATTAGAGTGGATGTTGAATTAATTGGATGGTGGAGTCCTTGTAACAATGAAGTGAGTGACAAATTAGGGTTCAATTATGTCTAACGCATGGCTGTATGTTCTACACTGAACAAATTTATAAACGGGGGTGGGTATCTGGTGTGGTAAACCAGTCAGTATCTGGTGTGAACCACCATTTGCCTCACGCAGTGCAACACATCTCCTTCGCATAGAGTTGATCAGGTTGTTGATTGTGGCCTGTGGAATGTTGGTCCACTCCTCTTCAATAGCTGTGCGAAGTTGCTGGATATTGGCAGGACCTGGAGCACTCTGTCGTATACGCCGATCCAGAGCATCCTAAACATGCTCAATGGGTGACATGTCCGGTGAATATGCTGGCCATGCAAGAATTGGGATGTTTTCAGCTTCCAGGAATTGGAACATGGGGCCGTGCATCATCATGCTGCAACATGAAGTGATGGTCGTGGATGAATGGCACAACAATGGGCCTCAGGATCTCGTCACGGTATCTCTGTGCATTCAAAATGCCATTAATAAAATGCACCTGTGTTCGTTGTCCATAACATACGCCTGCCCATACCATAACCCCAACGCCACCATGGGCCACTCGATCCACTTTGACATCAGCAAACCGCTCACCCATACGACGCTATACACGCTGTCTGCCATCTGCCCTGTACAGTGAAAACCGGGATTCATCCGTGAAGAAAACACCTCTCCAAAGTGCCAGACACCATCGAATGTGAGCATTTGCCCACTCAAGTCGACGTCACTCGTTACGACTGCAGTCAGATCGAGACCCCGATGAGGACGACGAGCATGCAGATGACAGTTTGTGCAGAAATTCTTTGGTTATGCAAACTGATTGTTATTGCAGCAGCTGTCTGGGTGGATGGTCTCAGATGATCTTGGAGGTGAAGATGCTGGATGTGGAGGTCCTGGGCTGGTGTGGTTACACCTGGTCTGCGGATGGATTATCTCGGCAAAGGAGAAGTGCTCACTAACACAGATTTAGACAGATTTGTGAACAATATTTGAGAGAAATAGGCCTTTTGTGTACATAGAAAAAGTCTTAGATCTTTGAGTTCAGCTCATGAAAAATGGGGGCAAAACCAAAAGTGTTGCATTTATAAATTGTTTCAGTATATTTCAAGGACTTTAATCTAAGCAGATCTAAACAACCAATTATTAAATGAAACAGCTGTTGTCCTATACACAATCAAGGGATGCTCATTGTATAGTCACATCTTGCCGTATGAGACAGTTTGCAAGTTTTCTGTTATTGGAGAAGCTGCCTAAATAAATTCACATTACCATGGTGACTTTGGATTTATGCCTGATGTAAGGAGCAAGTAATTGCACATAAAACAAATCATAATGTACAGCAATATAAAACAAATGGAGAAAAAGATACTTTACTCAATACTGAAAATGCTGTAAGTTACTCAGCCTCATATCTTTACAAACATGTACTTTTATTTTGTGCAAAAAAAGATGACATTTAACATTCTATTAAATATTTAACATTGTTAAATATACCCTCCTGGACAAAAATTAAAAAATTAATAATAAAAATAAAAAAAGTCAAGCAAAAATGGCCAAATATTTAGTGGTCTTAGTGGAGATTTGTTTCAGTATATACACAAACGTTCATTTTCATGACATTAGCTCAGAATTTTTTTTATTTTATTTTTTTTTTAACAAAAAGGCTTTTTATGTTTACATTTATTTTTTCTAAGAAGCTTCTTTTTCCAATAAGTATTGTTTAATGTGAAATTAAAGTGATTAAGACTCTAAACATTAGAGTCTAAATGACATGTCTAAACACATTCACAACATCAGAAGTTCATTAAGGGCCGGGTTCACACAGAATGTGTTTTTGCTGGTAAAAACTTGAGACGCAGGTCAGTGGAATGGAAAAGAGTGCAAGGTGTAGAGACGCGTTTTTTAAAAGTTTAATTTATTTTAACTTGAGCGCCCCGTTTTTAGAATGCCACGCGAGTGCAACTGTTAAAGATCTCTGTCTAGTGTGTTTACATTGAAAAACAATGGGAAAGTAGCGCAGTGGAATGGAAAAAAAATACATTTTGTGTGAATGGCCCCTAACAGACATCAGAGTGAGCAATCTGTTATTTGATGGTCTCATTAAAGGAATACCTTTTTTTTCCGTGGAACACAAAAGCAGCTATTTTGAAGAACGTTGAGCTCCATACAAAGTTAGACACTATTGACTTTCATTGTGTGAAGATCATAAACATTGCGACATCAGCGTTTCTGCTTTCTTCAGCACCATGGATAGTTCCTTAAAGAGTCATAATAATTCACTCAAGCACATCTATCTGAACATCTCTCTCTCTCTCTCTCTCTCTCTCTCTCTCTCTCTCTCTCTCTCTCTCTCTCTCTCTCTCTCTCTCTGTGAGTTAAACACAAATACTTTTTAGTCTTTTTACTTCAGAGATGACTGGACATTGGGAACTGTAATGATTTGGTATAAAATATATTTAAATAAACCCTAAAAATGTATGAAACAAACTCCTGGTGTCTGGTCTAGACTGCTTTCCTACCATGACAAGGCAACACTTTGTTTTAAAATCAGGAATTTCATGGAAATCTTCAAAACTCTATACATTTTTACACACAGCATGCTGGGTGGAATTTATCTGGAGAAACTCAAACTGTTGCTATACTCAAGTGCGTTTGTAATGTCACAGTGCTGAAAGTAAAAGTATCAGATTGGTATCCATCTTCGCAACATTGATGAATCTAGGTCGGAAACCATGATTCACTTAAGCTGGTTATCTCCGAAAAATCCTGAATGTATTTAACAGTCTTTGTGACATACCTCCTATGGAATAGCATTCCTTAGAATTTCATCCCACCTAGGCTCTTTTTCTGTGTCCCCAGTTACCAGTGCTATTCCTGGACAGCCTGTTCTCATTTCTAACTCATTAAAGTCTTTACCCTCTGAGGTAATGGAGTGGTTCAGACAGGAAGCACTGATCTCTAGCTTGTTGGGCCTGTCACCGCTGGTCTAAGTGCTCTTTGCTGGGTCGCTGATAGGGAAGTGTAGGAAGGCTGGCTGAAGGAGGAGGAAGTGGAGCTTTTCAGTGCAAAGACATCCAAGGAACTTGTTTCATTCACTCTTATTCTCCAGCTGCCACAGTAAGCCACATTAATGCATGATGAAGAGTTGTGATGCTGGAGGTGGTGCGGGTTCCCACTGGGCAGCGAGTGTTGAGGTGAGTCGAGCTGAACAGGGCTAATGCCACTGCCTGCTGCCCAGCAGTGACGCCTCTCAGTGGGATACAACTCTACGGTCAAGCATGAGTCGAGAAGAGACGGGCCATAACATGCGCGCCTAACAAACGTGTTGACGTGCTTGAGCGCTTGTGCACACACAGACACAACACACACAGATCCTTATGGGCTTCCTTTTGCCTTACTGTTGTTTCTGTTAATGTTTCTCTGTTGTTAAATATTGAATTTACACATACCTGATCTATATGGATTTGTCAATCTTTTTTGGTGCAGTACAGATACCATAGAATGTTTCAATTCAAGATGTATAATCTAGTAACTTCTAAATAGGACATACAGGGAACGTCAAGGCACTGTTCTTTTTTTTTTTTTTACTGATGGAGAGAAAAGTGTTTCATGACCCTTGTTGTAAGGGGAAACCCGTAATTCAGATAAAAATTAGGTTTTGTTATTGTGACAGTCACTTTGGTTTCCCACTGTTCCTCTGTGTATACTGAATGAAGTGTTGTGTCAGACTCCAGCTGAGATGATGAGCAGTTTCTTCTGATCTCATAAAGAGCATGAAGTACTGGGTACTCTTGGGGTGGAATGAATGTAGAGGTATTTTGTCCACTCAAAATGAGGCCACAAGGTCATTGTTCATCATTGCATAGCCTCTACTGCATAGTTTTCTTACATCAAAAGTGCTTTTTTTTTTTTTTTCATCACTCTTAACTCAAGGTGATTTGAACTTTGGATTTTAAGGTTGTTGTGTAGAAAATACAATATTTTTACTCTTATGCCTGCTACAGACTGTGTGATTTCGCCAACCCTTTAAGATCATTACAAATCACACCGTACGACATGGATCTAATAAATTTGGGTATGACGTGTGTAGAATGTACAATGATGACATCTATTGAATTGTTGGCTATGACTCAAGTTAATATAGAAGAATAAAACATCATCATGCGCTAGTGGTAAACAAATAGAGCAAGATGAAGCACACTTTGGCAATTGTGTTTTTTTTGTGTGCTGAAAAAAAAAATAGGAAGCGAAAGAGGAGAATATGGTCGCAGTCATCATGGCTAGGGAAAAGAGGCAAACTTGTCGTGGCAATTTTGCAAATGGAGCTTGAGGTAAGTGGTTTTATCATTACGCCATTTTCTTGTTGCATTTTTAGTCAGTAGACGTAGGTTGTAGCAGCAAACACACTGTGAGATGATCATGTTAAATTTCTGACACTGTCAGAAAATGATCGCAGGCTATCTTGGGTCGCAAGACTGTGACAATGGCCGTCTTTGAACCTCTCTCACTGTACGACGTAGGACCACCGTTTAGGAGCCACGACCACAGAAATCACCACGATTGGTCATCTTTCGCCTGGGATAGCCCAACATCGTATGATGTGTACCGGGCATAAGGCAGCTAGAATAATAAAAAAAAACATCAATATTGTATGTGAACATCTAAACTTGACTATCTAAACTTCTCCTAAGGGATTGTGTACATGTGTACAGCCATGCATAAAAGCAAACTGGATGGGTTGCCTGGTGCTGCTTATGGATTTGCAGAAATTTCTGCAATAGTTATGTTTTTTTGTTTTGTTTTGTTTTTAGAAGATCAATGTACTTCATTAATGTTTAACACCATCAGTATGCTATTTGGTTTCTGGGCCAAAAAAGTCTACTAAACTGTGATAAAGTTAGAGGGCCACAAGTTCATCCGATAGTAACACAAGCGGAGAGGGAATTATTATTATTTGCAAGACTGCTTGGACTGATCATTTGCAAAATACCATGGAGGGAAACAAGCAGACAGTGGCCATTCATCAAGCTATTTTAACTATTTTATATTAGGCTATATCCCTCATTGCAGCTATATATATATATATATATATATATATATATATATATATATATATTATTGAACGTATTGAACAGAGCAACGCTGCATGGTGAAACATAATGCATGCAGAAATATATGAATATGTTTTTAGAAACCAATCAAATGCATCTCTTTGGTTGTGTGTTGGGATGGGCTTTGGTGTGGTTTCTTTGTGATCAGCGGGTTATTACTTTCCTGTGCTGTGTTTACGTGTGCACTAGCTCTCTGGTGTTGAATTATAGTCCACGTGTAGAGTAGGCTGACTGGAGGTGGACAGCACCAGCGCTGTCTCTGGCAGTAATGAGAGTTCATTGCATGTTTGTTGCTGACCAAAGCATTCCTTCTCCACAACAAACAGCCTACTTCCGTCCTTACAGCTGCAAGAACAAAACTGAGCCTCTGTGCTTTTGTCACATCATATATATGCCTAGGTGTGGCCAAAACAACACAAGATCACAATGTTATTATTCATAATTCATAATTAATTATTTTACGAATGCATTTGCAGATCATAATATTCTAGATTATAATATAATATCTTTAATATTTTTTTTAAAGACAGCATGTCTTCATTATACAATAAGCACATCTACACTCAAATCGTAAATATTGACCGCAAATTCTGGTGAAGTGTAGACTGGGTAAACCTGTACATTTCTCTATCCTGCTTCCGTTACAAATCTGCGGGGACCAATCACAAACTGACTTATCCACTTGGCGCGCTATTGGCGGGTTTAACACGATGATGTCTCTCGCACGACCGTCAATCCAATTCCTTTTAACCTCTCGACGATCCTCAATGGCTTCTTTATTTTAGCAAACAAATCGCTTGAGTGGGTGTAAATACCAATCACTTTCATGTTTTTTTTTTTTTTTTTGCACAACCTGCAAAAATCGCTCGATGCCATTGCTGCTTCTGCAAACTGCTTATCAGTGCTACAAACCAACACGTTTGTTGACACGTTTCCTGCCTGGAGTTTTCATATCGCTCTGCAAAGTACATCATCCGGATCGTTGGTCTGATTGGTTGACGGATTATCCAATTGCGTACAGAGTCATTTGAACTATGCCCGTTGATCACGCCTCTTGTGCAGTAGAAAATACTCCCCAGAGTAATGTTCAATCGTAAAAGATTGAGCTTGGTCTGGTGATAGCCAGACTAGGTGAAGTGCACATTGATTATCATATTAATAAAAATAATGACAAAGAACATTTTAAAGCAACAATGGACATACAATGGAACCAAAAAGTAAAAAAAAAAGAAAAAAAAAGAAAAAGAAAAGCTATAATGTAAATAATACAGAACATTTAATATTTGAAGATTTATAGGTCACTAATCAAATAAGCAAAAATGGCCTTGTCGACTCCTTGTATCAGTGTGCTGTCGATTTTCACAGACCATCACAGTGTATTTGGTAAATTGGTTTTGATATCAGTGCACCAAAGTACCAACTTACAGTCACACTTTCATTTTCAAGGACTTTTAGTTTACATCCTGTTTTGAATATATATATCTTTTTTTTTTTTTCTTTTTTTTTTAGATAGATATGCTTGAGTGAGTGAGTATGATCTTTGAGCTGTCCATTGTGCTGAAAAGCAGAAACTGTCAGGTAGAGCAATTATTTAAGGCTTGTCAGTATTTATTTTGGGCAACTTATTTTAATTTGCTTACCCTCATGTCTCAAAGTTTGTTCTTTTCACACAATGCGATTCAATGGCCTCTTTCTTCGTATGAGGCATACACGTTTGGAATAGCATTGGGGTGAATAAATGAAGACAGAAGTTTTAATCTTGGGGTGAAGTGTTCCTTTAATTACTCCCATCAAATTACAGAATGCTCACTCAGTCTGTTAGGAGTGTTAAATTAACTTCTGATGTTGTGAACGTCATAATTTCTATACTGTTTTGTAATGTTCTGAGTTCTTTCATTTTGCATTACACAATAATGTAAAATTCTTATTGGAAAAACTTTTTTTTGTTTTAAAAACAACTGAGCTACTGCAATGAAACTATATATAGACTGTATAAAACAAATCACTGTTAAATCTTGTAAAATCCAATATTTCACAGTATAAAACACTTTCTTTTCTTTTTGTAATGTTTTCTTTGGAGAATTTGATGGGGCTCTCAACAAGTGAGAAGTCTTTGTTACAGTCGCTCTTGTAAAATTCATAGGGTTTCATCTAAGGTAGAATTTTCAAACAACTTTTTGAAGTCTGAATTTTTTGCTGCTCATTGTTTCACCTCATAGCTCATGGCTCGATGCAACAGCACACACTTTTCACACACAGTAAGACTCAACATGTTCAAAGACCAATCTGCATGCGTTAAATGTGGGCATAGCAGCCACCTCTGTTATGAAAAGAAAATACACATGCCGTATCCAACTGCGGCAATAGTTCACCCTCTCTGTGTTAGATGCATGCTTCTCAACTGATTTTGCTGACCCAACATGTACCCCCTTATTTTAAAAAGGACGTATTTTCCCGTACAACGATGCAACACTCAGCTTAACTTCCATAGTACGATGCATCGTTGGAGACACTAACTTCGCTAGTTTTGTTCTCCATTGTTTTGCTTTATTTCCAGATGTTTCCTTCAATCACAAGGTTTAACCTCTTATGTCACTTCAGCGGTCCCCCGGTGTACTCAAGCATGCACGAACAGTGCTTTATTTCTCATGACAAACTAAAAGACGTTGAATGGAATTTGTATATATACAGTATTTGGAATGAAAGACATAGAATGTACTGCATGTTGCTAGTTGGCGAACAATGATTTAGGTAAAATCACCCCAGAGCATTACTGACAAACTGGGAAGAGAGGTGCTGCAATAATGTAAAATATGTGAAAAATAATGTTTTTTGAACATTCAAGCATGAAAACCTATTTTAGTAGACCCCAAAAACAAAATCAAGACTTTGTAAAAGGGCATAATTTTGCATGTATTTTTAATGTATTCTGGGTTGCATTTTCTTTAACTGTGCATAGTTTTAAGCAATTATATTTTGTAATCTCAAAAGCTTGATTAAATGGTTAATACCTTTTATAATTCCCATCAGAACATAGCCTACCTGCACATCATTTTGTGTAGTGACCCAGCAGTGATAAGAAAAGAGTGGTCCTAATGGTGGCACTCCGACCTCTCCCAAGGTCATCAGAAGAAATAGATATGAATCGTTTTTTTAAAAGCAGCAATAGTGACATCTCTCCATTCCTCGGTTCACAGTTGGGAAAAAATGCGATGTTGTTTAGGTAATAAGATGCTCAACTGACAGTCAGATTGTGACAAACGATCCCGCTTGCGCCGAGACGCTCGATCTGGAATGCTAAGGGTTGGTCTGTAGCCTTACGTTTGCTTCTGAGTAATTGGATTTGAGACTTCATTAATCAAGAAACAGACAATAAAGTAAACCCTCATTTAGCCCTGATGAAGCAGAGGCTCTCTGGCAGATCTCATAGACTCACAGAGGAAGGAGGAGGAGAGCATCTGTTTGTCATCTTCATTGCAGACAGACCTCTGGCCTCATCATGAAGTCTGAGGATGGGAAAGAGTTGTGCTTATTTACTGCAGAGGACATTCAGACTTATGTCAAGAGAAATGAATATGAATGCTCTGCTGTGTTGAGACATAATACTGCAGGTGTGCTGCTAAATGATAAAGTGCATTTATAGGATTAATATAGGTTTCATTTTTGTAGTACTTTTTGTATTATTTATATACATTTAAATATAAATAACATAATTAATAAAGTAAATTAATACTTAATTGACTTAATTAATACTTAAAATTAATAAAAATAAATAAATGAATACTTCAAAAGTTTGAAATTACAATTTTTTTTTTTTTTTTTACATTTAAGTCTATGCTCAAGGCTGCATTTTAAAAATACTGTGAAAACATTAATATTCTGAAATACTATTACAATTTAAAATAACACATTTTTAAATGTAATTTTGTCTTGTGATGGCAAAGCTGAATTAAATGTTGAAAACAGAATAACATTTTCATGTTTCAACATTTTCTGGAACAATTTCTTTATCATCCATTTGTTTATATTTTATTATTTTCAGCAGGATGTGACATAGACAGCACGGCTAGGCCTTTCATGGGTTATCCAGCTGGGTTCTGCTAGCTTCTGCTTAAATTGCATCATATAAGATCTGTCCCTCACCACAGTCCAAAACACACCGCACCACACAGAGATAAGACAGCACGGGAGTCCTCCGGCTGTCTCTAGCGCAGTTTTCTCCTCCGCATAGTCTTTATTAAATGGCAGGCCAGAGCTGGTATGTCAGGCCTGGCGTCCTCCCTTTGAAAGACTCTCATCAGCATTGATCTGCCTGTTTGCCCATGGGAGCAAAGAAGCTGTAGAGATGAAAGCTGCCCTGTCTGCTGTCACCCACTGACATGCATCCATGCGCTTACACATACATACACGTACACAATGTGTCCTTGCCTTGTCCTTAAAGTTTACCTCAGTCGAAGAAAGGTGAACTAGAGAGAGAGAGAGAGAGAGAGAGAGAGAGAGAGAGAGAGAGAGAGAGAGAGAGAGAGAGATGTTAAAGGGAAACATGCATGTTAAAGGGAATTAAATTTAATACTTTAAATGCCCAACAGAATAGATTCTTTCACGTCAATGAAAGCAAGATATGAGCTGCTTATTTATCATTAGCTAGTTTCTAGAGTGGCATCAGCACTGGTAATATAATTTAGTGCCACTACTTTTAATGAAGACAACTGTGTGTTGTGTTGAGCTTCAGTATGTGAGCTGAACTTTGTTTCATTTGCGGCAGTTTGCACGTCGGCTTGCTGAAGAGATGCTCAGCCATATCGGTCATATCTGTAAACCGGGGGCCGTTATAACGCGCCATGTTAATTTTTTACCATTTTGGGAGGAGTAAAATTTACATATATGTGACTTCAACAAGCAAATGCTTTTTGTTCAGTTTCATCTGTAATATAAAAAAGTGTCCTCTCTGTTGGAGGGCATTTGCCTCACGAATGGATAGCTTTCCGATCAGAGAAAACACATGAAGTGACCAGGTAGCCTACACGTGAATGGAGTTTCCACATGCAGCACAGTCATTTTAATATGTATGGAATGTTTAATAATGACTCCAGGGACGGACTGACAATCTGTGCGTTCTGGAAAAGTCCAGAACGGCCGTCCAACCGAGGGCCGTCGGCACAAAAAAAAAAAAAAAAGGTCTAATAAAGCAATACAGCCAACAGCAGGGGCACTAATATGATCACTTATATGCTACGTGTAAAAAACAACAACTGAGGAAGAAGAGTCGGCCTATAGCCACTGACATAAAGTTAGTTTTATAAGGCTGCACTTTTAAATTTGCTTACATTATATTTGAATAGCAGTGGCTCTGGTGCCTGTGAGTTGCCCGCTAAACACATTCTATAAATAGCCCCAACTTGCCGTCGGGGTTCCAGACTTCGAATAAATGGTATAATTTTGCGACCTTTTCAACTAAACGTTTCAATTTGAACTTTTGCCTCTACAAAATTACCCAACTCTCTTTGATTATACGCTGTCATTTGCGTTGCGTATGAGAAACATCAAATGGCAAACGCTCAAAAAGCGGAACAAAACTTGTTTGATCTGAGCAGCGCAGAGCATTATCAGCTCGGCCCAAAAAACAGCGATCGCGGACAAAGCAGCTGTGCGGGGCTGATCTCGATCACGCGAACATTAGGGCTATTACACAGAGCTGTGCGATCCACTGAGAAGCATTTCAATTCAGCGCAGAATTCTCTATCTCTATAAACCCACAAATGACTTTGTGATTTAAGCTTGTAAAAAGCCAGATGAAACAGCGCTGATATTCTCAACATATTGACGCAAAAACAAAACAAAAAAAAACAGGCGAAACATTGTTCCGAGAACAAACCAGCTAGAAGCACTTTTCACACCAAAACTTATGAATTAATGCCTAATGCAGTAATGTTTTGTTTAGAAGTTATGGCAGTTTATTTTTATTTTATTTTTCATTTATATTTATACTAAATGTTTGGGCTACTGTTTTTGATAACACATACAATAGGTTTATAGAAAATCAACAAAAAAATCAATAAATATTTTCATAATTTTTCAGGATTTTTTTTTTTTTTTAAACGCTTGTAAGTCTGAACCAGAATATCAAGATATTTTATTATTTCCCATATGATGGTGAAAAGTAAAAAAGCGTCACCATGTTATGTAGGCCTATAATAAATATTGGAGTATAACAAATAAAAATTCCTTCTAGATTATTTTATCCCTTTAGGTAGCCCTCGCACACAAAAAGGTTGGAGACCCCTGGTATAGTAACTATGTTTTATAATTACAAGTTTGTGTAATTTGGGGCTTCTGTAGCCAGTGACATTTCATTATTTGTATTTTATGGCATTGTAAACTTTTTGTTTTTATTTGAAGGCTGAGGCTTCATTAATAAACACAACCCCAATAATCATCATTAGTTTTGAGATGTTGCTGTGAATACCTTGTCTGATAGGCTACAGTAGTGTGGCATACAGTAGATAGGCTACAGTAGTGTGACATCAGCACATCCTGGCTAGTGTCTGTCGCACATGGCTAGGCGAATGGGATGATGGGCCTATTTGGGAGAAAGTCCAGGGCTGTTTTTTAGCCCCAGTCCGTCCCTGAATGACTCTATACACTTGGTTGAAATTTATAGCATTAACTATTTACAGCGGAACAAGGTGTAAGCTGTCAGTCGGTAACTGATGCGCAGTGGTCACGCTAATGGTTTGTTAGCTGCGCGCTTTCATTGACTTGTGCAGTTTAATTCTAACTCCCTTAGTATTTAGTATTTATAACTCAACTTAAAAACAAGCTATTATTACGAGGAATGTTTTATTACATCAAAATGTAGATCTGTATGCAGGTGGGAGGTACTTACATACACCTCTATCACATTTGCTTGCGTGCCAGCGATTAACCCTCCGCGTGCCATAGGTTGCCGACCCCTGATCTAGATGATGGATGGATGGATGGATGGATAGATGGATGGATAGATAGATAGATAGATAGATAGATAGATAGATAGATAGATAGATAGATAGATAGATAGATAGATAGATAGATAGATAGACCAGCAATATTTACCAACTTGCATATATTAAAACATTTAATTTCATATTAATTGCCATTGTTTTCAACAGATAAAATTAAGTGAACTGTTTAGAATAACAGAATACCCATAATTTATACCAGGATAGTGCCAGCATAGTTGGAATGTTCACTGATTAACACCATTTAAAATGTAAAACATACATGCAGCACTGCATGTAACTCAGAAGATGTCTTTCCATTCCCCAGTTAATTTTTTTTTTTTTTTATACTATGCACAAATACATACATTTTTGGTCGATAATGGCATAATGTTTATTACCTCAAAAATTAATCATTCATTGTTTTCTTTGAAAAAAAAGGTTACAGTGAGACAATTACAGTAAAGTTGTAGTCAGGACAAATTTTTGGAGGGTTTAAATGTAGAAAAGAGAAGCTTATGTTTTGTCTATTTAGCTTCTATTGAAGTCTGAATATTCCTTCAAGACATTTAAAATAGCTTTTGAAAAGTGAATTTGAGACATTTTAAAACTAACTAAGAACCCTTGAAAACCTTGTCCCTCTTATTTCAGACAGAACAGACAGACTGGTTTGAGGCATATGCCGAAAGAAGAGAAAAACTGCGATCTGTCCTTCCTCCCACCTCCTGAGAGGCCCATTTGAAGCATTAGAGCTTTGAGGGATGGAGGTGACTCAGAGAGATGTCAGAGTGGAGGGCACAGACTCAATCCCTCAGCTTTGCACAGAAGGACAGGATCTGTGCCTGCTTCTCTGCCGCGCTTGCAGCCAGACGCCAGTGTGCTGCATGTCAAACAGCCAAGCAGGGCCTCTATCCACCTGACACACGTGCAAACACGCTAATCCTTCCCCCGTTTCAATGACTCTCCTTTAGACCTCCAAACTTCGCAAAGGCTCTCAGCTGTCCATGCCTCGTCTCGATTCTTTGTTCTGTCTCCAAGCCTTTGCTTCGTCTCATACAGCTTAGCTCTGAGGTTTTGGTGGCTAGAGGTCTTTGTCACAGACTTGCAGACTTCACCATTTCAGTTAGAAGAGGCTGTATGGACCTTAGTCAGATGCCACGTTTAATTTTACTTTAATGGAAATAAGCCTGTGAGGGATAAAAGAGCAGACTGTTCAGTAGGTTGGTATAACTTTCTATACAATCGCTAAATCAATTGTTCAGCTGACCATACATAAAAAATATGTATTACCATTCAAAAGTTTGGGTTCAGTAAGATGTCTTATTCATTAAGGGTGCTTTAAATTGATAAAAAGTAACAACTTCAGCTCAATTCAACTTTATTTCTAGAGCACTTTTAAAAACTACAATGGGTACCAAAGTGCTGTACATGAAAATAACAAAAATAAACAAACACGTTATTAACAAACACATTATTAAAAGCTAAGGAAAATTAATATGTTTTTACACACTCTGAAATGACCCTAGACTAGAGTAGGAGATGTTTTTAAGGACAACGGGAGCTCAGGAGCTGCCACAAAAAAAAAAAAAACCTATCACCTCTACATTTCAAACGTGATCGTTCGACTGTCAGACACAGCTGATCATTGGAGCGAAGAGATCTCAAAGGTTGATATAAACTAATTAAATCTGAGATATACTCTGGTGTTAAGCCATAGAAAGATTTGAACACATGTAACAACACTTTATACTGGATTCTGTATCGAATGGTAACCAATGTAATGAAATCAGTACCAGGAGTAATATGGTCTCTTTTTTTGGTGCCAGTTAAAAGCCTAGCAGCTGAGTTCTGAACCAGCTGCAGGCGGGAGAGGGAGGCCTGACTCACACCCAGGTACAAAGCGTTACAATAATCCAAACGAAAAGACACAAAGGCATGAACAACCTTCTCCAAATCATTGAAAGAGAGGATAGACTAAGATAAAAAAAAGCAATTTTTAACAACAGCATTTATTTGGCGATCGAATTTAAGCTCAGAGTCAAAAATAAATCCAATGTTTTTCACAAAGGAAAGTTTTTTTTTCCCTGAAGCAATGATAGGTTGTCATTAGTATCCATACCACATCCCTTCTGACCAAAGACAATAAATTCTGACTTGTCCTCAATCAGTCGTAGAAAGTTGTTTGCCAACCAACACTTCACATCAGCTAAACAGTTATACAAAGACTGCAAAGAAATTGAGGGAAGGACAACAGGTTGAAGTACTATATTAATAGTAGAGAAAAGTATTTCTGCATTCTAACAGTTATTTGAAATGTCAGAAAAAAAGTTTGATATAGCTAATTTAACTGCTCTTTGAAACTTCGTCAAACATTGTCTCAAAGATTCGTACGAAACGTATAATTTATCTTTATGCTCAGCCTTCCGGAACTCTTGCCTAAGAGCACGAGGATTGCTGTTCAACCAGGGCGGGGTCTTGACTTTCATCTTCCTAGTTTTCAAAGGAGCCACAGAATTTAAAATATCAGAACATGAAGGATTAAACTAGATAACCAACTCTTCAGGTCCCATACCAGAAAAAGGTAAGCGCACACTTTATAATCCCTAAAAAGCTATCACTTTTCTTATCTCATCGTGTTCTGGGTAGCACTTTATTTTATAGTCCTGTTCCGCATGTACATACTATGTACTTAATATAGCAATTACAATAACTGGGTTATAACTAGGTATGGTAACGCTTTATTTTACAGTATCATTGTTACATGTTACGATAAATTATGCATAATTGCTTGCAACTAGCCAAACCAAACCCTAATCCTAACTCTATAGTAAGTACATGTTGTTACTTAATGTTACTCAGTACTTAAATGTATAATTTCAGTGTAACAAAGACACCTTAAAGTGTAACTCTAGGTACTAACCCTGAACATATCCTTAAATCTAACCTTAACCCATGTAGTTACCTTATATTACCAGTACTTGGGTAACTACAATGCAAGTACACATAAGCCTACTGTAAAATAAAATGGAACCAAGTTCTGTTATAATGAATGAAGCTGACTGCACAATGAATCTCTTATTTCCATAATGTGTACATTTTCTTTGTTATAATGAGAGGATTAGCAGAAGGACAAGCATGCAGAACTCAGAATACACTCTCACCGCTCAAAACACCTGTTTTTGTTCAGTGCTAACTTAAACCCATCTGATTGGCCAATGCGTTCAATAAATCAACAGACATGTTTGTGATTGGCTACTTTGCTCAATGCTGCAAAAAAACATTGTAAATGTTTTGACGCTCTCCTGCACGCAAACACAGATGCGTACTGGATCGTTTGCCAAATCTGTTTTGCCAATATGTTATTTTTACGAAGAAAACAGATCCTAGGCCAGCAGTTATGGCCAGTTTTACCTCTAAAAGCAACCAGAAGCAGCAGCAGGCAGTGGTTTGAGTAATAAAATTCCACGCAAGTCTCAAGTCCGTGGCCAGGGGAAGGCTAAGCCTAGCCTTAGATCCACCTATGGTGGAGGGTATGCAGCACGAACTTTGGCACCCATCATCCAAAGGTAGTTTGCTTTGCCTTCAGACACAGAAAATATTTACAGTATGAGAAAACGTTTTAGAAATATTTTCAGGATATTACTAGTGCTTTTAAGAGAAAAAAAAAAAAAAAATGCCAGTGAGCCCACTCACAGTCATTGAAAGATGATAAATTAATATTCATTAACATAAAATATATATTTTTTATTATCGTTAATTAGTCTATGATTTTGACACCCCCTTCCATACTGTATATTGCATACCCCCTTTCTGCACTTTTGTATAGGACCTTAGTCTGTAATGAAAGGTCTCTCACAGCCTTGTTTCAATTGACATTTAATTAAGGGGACCAAGGTTTATACATAGAAAAACTTCAAATTGAATCTCCCTGTTTTGTCAGCCCTTTGCTACCCTGTCCCAGCTTTTTCCTGTTCTCTGGTTCTTTCCAGACTCTTTCCTCACCACACATCATGCGATTGTTTTTATTTTTTGCCAGCATCCCCTTTGGGAGTCAGCTCGGCCAGCAGAGGCTGTTTCATGACCGGTGGCGTAATGTAAGAATCTCACTGCTGATGCTAAGAAAGGAGAAGTTACTTGACATTTCAGCTGACAATGACCTCATAGACTTTGTGTGTGACACTCACAGTGTAGTTTCTTCCTCTTTTTTTTATTTTATTTTATTTTTTTTTACAATACCATGCATAATGCTTTATGCAACACTTTGCATATACATTTGCAAATTATGTAGCAAATTGTTATGATAAGGATATAGCATCCAACATTTGCATGCATGATCTGGTGGAAGGTTTATGTGTGCTTATCTGCTAATGATCTTTAAAAGTCAGGGTTGAAATTACATTTTCTATTTTATATAATAATATTCATATTTATAGTAGTAGTAGTAGCCATAGTAGTAGTAGTAGTATACTATTTTTTTTTATCTATTTTATTTGACTTTTCTTATTGTATTTGAACAGTCCAAATGTTATAACATAAGAGTCAAAAAATTAACTCCATTCAACTCTTTTTTTTTTTTTATGAGTCCAAAAAACAGAGAATGAAAACTCATCATCCAAACCAGAACAGAGATAAAAAGAGTATCTTTACAAAGTAAAAAGTCTTCTATCTTCATCAAATGAGAAAAGTAGTTTACATAAAAACTACTGTCAGCAGAGAAAACACAAACAGTTTTTGACAACCAGCCAAAATTATGATGTGCTTATTAAAGGAGATCAACAGAACTAACTTACAAGAATATTTTAGACTAACTTGAAGATAAATGACTCATCCCTAATCGTTGGACTAAGTGAATTAATCATTTAATCCTGGTTTCACAGACAGGGTTTGGATTAAGCCAGGATTAGGCCTTAGTTTAATTAGGGCATTTAAGTAGCTTTTAGAAACGTGCCTTAGAAAAAAAAAAAATGGCGTGCATCATGAGACAAAACTTTGGCACTGACATATTTTAAGATGTGTTGCTTTGAGTTAAGACGGCTCAAACATGCATTTTACTGCAGGACTAGGCCCAAGCTTTGTCTGTGAAACCGAAGGTTAATATACATACATTTAGATAAGAGGTGTTCCTCACCAATCAACAATTTTGCTAAATTTATCTGTATGTGTGCAAACATAGATTAGTCCAGCCATGCGTATGGCACAGCCTCATTTTCATATTCTTTACAATGTTCTTATTTCTTCTCAGAAGGGAGATTAAATCTTGATGATATGCAAATATGCAGATTGACAAATTGTGACCTTTATCTTATTGTAGTGCTGTGATGTTGGAGAGATTTTTCAATAGTGGAGTGGAGGAAATTGGTCGATTGGTGACTCTTTTCAGTCCTCTCAACATTTGCATGACAATGTTTCATATCACACATATCGACTATGGTACTTAAATCTCAGTTACTGTTGTAATTTGTTTGTAGTTTCTGAAAATGTTTTGATGCTGCAGACATTCTCGATGAATATAACAGTGTAAGAAAGAGAAGTAGCTAGTGCCAGTAGGATTTGGCTAATTTAAAGCATTCAGTTTTATTTATTTATTTATTTTTGGTATGCCTTCATATGAGCATTGGACCGAGGCATAATCAGATTTTATGACTGACATTTTGCCTTCAAGCTTGCTAATTTTCACATTTCGCCCACTTGTGAGTCAGTTTCAAATAATAGTTGGGAAGCTAAAACAAGATTTTTTTTTTTTTTTTGTCAGCGGCGACATGCAGTGACTGACTCACATTTCACTGAACTAATATAGCTATTGCATTCTTCACTTATGCCATTATTTCCCCTCTTAGTTTAAACACGACAGTTTTCCCTTTTTATGAGTTTCAAAGTGCAAAGTATATGTCAAACACAAAGCTTGGAAGTGTTCAGCAACAAATAGCATTGGGCCACAGCCTGAGCGTGAGTAATCAACCACTTTACTCTGCAATTTAAGGAGAGTCTCCAAAACTGAAAGCTACAGTCACGAACCCTGAACACAATTAGCCTCAAACACACCAGCACTTACCACCCTCACATGTCACACTCTTCATTTATCAAGAGTATTCTCCTATTCTCCTTCTACTCTTTAATTCATGTGCATGTAATCCCTTTTCAGTCCTTTACTAAACATAAGCAGAAGCTTAAGAGGCTGAGGCGAAGGCCATTTTATCATTTCAAATCCCATGGAGAAGGATTACGACAGGCGTTTTCGGTTCGGTACATCTTGTTACCTTCAATCAAATTGTGAAATTGTGAGTCAGTCACGATAAACCGACCACAAAGGTTTATATGAAGCAATTGGTTGCAGTTTGTGTCTGTGTTACCCATGTCAAAAATTAGATCTCCATTCTTTGAGCTACTATATGGATGCAGTTGAATCTCATTGAGGCATTAGAAGAATGATTCTCCGTTTAATTAGCCACTGAACCTTTCAAGAGATAATTATTCGTGCTGCATCCAACATGTTATTCAGGCTCCTCCTGTGCTGAGCAGTAAACAGAACGAGTCTGTGAAACTGAAGTTGTGACACACACTAATTAGTCATTTTTCCACTGTTGTCTGCACTGGCATGCTGCTGTGAATGCGTTGAATGTGAGTCAAGAACTTGGAGCTGTCAACGGAGACTTCTACTTTGATGTTTTGAAAACGCTCATTGAAAACTATCTAATGACCATGCCTGTCCTTTTGTGAAGTGTCTGTAATTTTTGATGACTTCGCTGCAGAGAGTTCTGCGGTCTTCCTAAAAAGGCTTAATGTTAGTGTATTGCATATACAGTGTGATAGCTTGAATGTCATTCAAATTAGTAAAATGATAAAGAAAGTTAAAGAGGATTTCATGATTTTTTTTTTGTTTGTTTTTTTGTTGTTGAAAGAATAAGAGCCTACTTTTATTCAGCAAGGATGCTTTTAAAAACAGTTTCTAAAAAAGAAAAGTTTCTTTTTTTATTACAAATATTACATGTGCTAATGTACACTATTGCTGGCTAATATTTAGAAGCAAGAGATTCAATAATTTCCTTCAAAAGGTTTTTGAGTAGAGTTTATAGTTTGATTTAATACATTTTTAATGTGTGGAACCACTATCAACAAATTATTTAATAATAAAAGGAAATCATTTAGAATTATCACCCATAGAAGTATAACCCATCTGGTTTACATTTGCTTTCTTTGTATGCTAAATCATATTTGTGTCTCAGATAACTTTATTGGACATTTTTTCTCAGTTTAGTGTATGCTAGATTATGCATAGGCCTTTTTAAATGGTATGTCTGGTAGTGTAATTTACTATAAATTCTATCTCAATGTCTCTTCAAGTAGCCCCAGAGACTTTCTGAGCTGTGTGATTTAAAAAAGGTCATTAAATTCCTCTTGGTTCCTATATTGAGAAACCGTCTTGGACATTATATAACTCTGGGTAACTGAGTTCATAAATTGCCTTGTAAATACTTCTATGAACTCAGTCCTCTGACTGATTGTTTATTTTCATCACTGTATTGCATACCAGAATATTTGCCCAGAGGAAAACAGTTAAAACGTAGTGAACACCTGCTAACATATGGCTAAAAGCTAGCCCTTCCCACCAATCTGCCCTTATCAATAGAGATTTGCTTCTGGAGAAACACTGAAGGCAATTAGTTTAAAAGGCATTACTTGACATTTAACTCCTGGCCTCTTTATGAGCCAGTGAAAAGCTGACATTTGTATGAGACTGAGGCATCTCTGGGCTGGGAGAAGGGTCCAAGACCCACAGACTGGGCAAGGGCTGTCTTCACCCAGAGAACCAGAGGGGGAGGCGTTAGGTCAGACTGACTCTTTAGGCAACCCAGTGCTCAGTAATTGGCAGAGAACTGTGAGTATATTGTACAGTCGAACTGCAGAAGAGCGTCGGGTGAAATACTTCCACTGCTGTTGGATGAGGTCGAGGTCTTATCCTAGAAGGACAAAGAGGCATATCATATGCAATGTACAGAATATCCAGACATTTATGCTCTACAATGATCTATACTATATTAGTGTTGTCACGATACCAAAATTATTGTTTCGATACCGATACCAAGTCAAGTATTGCGATTTCGATACTTTTTCGATACTTTTCCTGAAAAGGGAGAAACACTCTCAAATATCATTGCTGTGCTTTATTTTAAAACCGGGACAACATTCTAATCATATAACACACTAATAAATGAACATATGAACAGCAGATATATTAAACATTTGAACAAAATATGAAATATAAAAATATAAAAAATAAATTAGAGCAATGACATTCAAGGTAAAAAAATGTATAAATTTAGCAGCATTATCTCATTTATCATAAGAAACATAAGAGCTTTATCTTGATTCTGAACTTTGAATAAAAATATGAACAGCGATTATATTAAACAATGTTTAATATTGGTAACATATGATAAGCCTCATTGGTGATATATTTGACATGTGGGGAGAGAGTTGTGGAAAGCCTATACTTCATGTTAAACATAAATATATAGCAGCAAAGACAACGTCGGCAGTGTTGAAGGCTACAGAATAATTCGTTCTGTATTGAGAGGTGCAATATTTGAAAATCTATAATATTTTTTTCAATTACATTTATATTGTATTTATGTCAAAACTTTCAAACATCAAAATGTCATTTATTAATATGTATTCGTGTCAAAATGACATAGAAACATCTTTTCCTATTCTATGTTGCCTGGAAACGCTTCCAACACGCTTGCGTGTCACGTGAAAAATAGGCGTCGGTTCTACTTCTAGCATGCACGCGTTTTCCGCGTGTCTCGAGCTGCGCCCAGACGCGTGTGTCACGCAGGCAGTTAACATGGGAGCCGAAATAAAAACGGACACGACACGCAGCCAGTGTGTCGCCGGCCTTACAAATCTGAAACGCGGTCATTCTCAGAAGTATTGATACTAATAAATTAAGGAATCGTGACGTTTTTAATTTCCGATTTACTTTTGAAGTATCGGTTCACCGTGCAACAGAGCAAGGTAGGCAACGTACTTCCATATGTCACTCGCGTCATCTTTTTCTACGAGTCGTGGACCACTTGTGCCGCACATGCAGCCATCTCGCTGTAGTGTTTTGTCACATGACACTGACAGCGGCGGGTTCTTTGCTGTGTGCGTTAGGGAGGCGTTTTTTTTTTTTTTTTTTTTTTTTTAAGTATCGATACTGATAAATTTAGGTATCGTGACGTTTTTAATTTCCGAGTATCGCGATACTTTTGAAGTATCGGTACACCGTGCAACACTATACTATATACAGCCCAGTGTTTCCCTAACAACCAAAAGTTTGCAGATTTAAACCATGCAAGGAGTGATCTTTGAAGTTAACACTAAATTCAAGGGAGATTGTTACTGTAATAGGTGCATTGTTGTTATGTATGAAATCATCTTTTATAGAACTCATTAGTAAGTACATGAGAATCAGATTTGTCTTGATGGCAAAAAACAAAAAACAAAAAAACCCATCAGATTTTAGGAATTATCTGCCTTTTAATTCATGGGTTGAATTTGAAGTTAATTTGGACCCATAGGATATTGGCTTAGAATTTGAACTGGAATTTCATTTATATTTATTGAAATTAAACATGTGTTTAGTGCACAAAATTTTATATTTATGAGCAATAAAAAGCAATAAAAAGTATTTTATTCTCACCAAGGCTGCATTTGTTTGGTTAAACACAGTAATAACAGTATTATTGTGGAATTTTATTACCATTTAAAATAATTGCTTTTAGTATATTTTAAAATGTATAAAATTATTCTTGTGATTTTCAGCAGCAATTCCAGTCTTCAGTCTATCAATGTTGAAAACAGTTGTGCTGCTTAATATTTACTGCTGAAGTTATGATCCATTTTTTCTAAAGAACAACATTTATTTGAAATACAACTTTTTTATAACATTATATAAAAAATAAAAAAATAAAAACTGAAAAAGGTATTAATCTAAAAAGGTATTAAAAAATCTTACTATGAATTTTGTATTTTGCAGAATTTTTTCTTTTTCTTTTTCTTTTTTCAAAGTGACATTGCATAAGATACACATTTTTAGCAGTTCATGCCTTCCCTGGGAACTGAACCCAGTCAAACCATCTGAACTACAAGACTGTATTATAATTTTATACAAATTATAATGCTGCATGCAGTTTTCTACCTCAATTCAAATTCAATTCAGGTTAAGCAATTGAATTTAAATTTAAAAAGCATTATCAATTCAAGTCTTGATAGCACACAATCCATCCTGCTGAATGGCTTATGGTAATGCTTTACCTGTTGCGGGGAGCTGCTTTTGTTAGTTGCTACTTCCTGTGGAAATTTGAGATGAAATGGAATGGTGCCACCAGTTTTCAAACATTTTATGCCTTATGAATAATAAGTTTAGGATGAAACAAACAAACCAAGAAACTACAACTACAAATGTGTATGCAAACTGTTAAAAAAAAGCTTGACAGACTCAATCATTCTTCTTCATAAAACACTCCTCCAATTTTAAAGAAAGCTCAAAGAACAGCGCTACCCTGGATTAGTGAACATAACAAGGATGTCAGCAGTGTTTTGATATAATATAGTGCCCTGACTCAGAGATGTATGGCTCGGCTTGATTTATCGTGCGTGAAACGCTGACTACAGGTATTGGCAGGGCTTACGTGACCCCGCGTCTCATGCCACATATACATAACCGGCTAATGGTGATGGATCTCCTTCGCTGACTGCAAATGCAATCTATTTTCATGACATCTGTCAATCAACCTGGGCTCACCGTAATCAATTTCACTTCTTGCTAGCTCTCTGAAGTGCTGTGCGTCCAACTCCCATGGGAGGATAGCTGTTTTAAGGTTTTTTTTTCTTTTCTTTTTTTTCTCGAGTAGTAGCAATTGCCTGCCTTTTTCTTTTCTGCTTTAACATGATGCTCCTCTAATTTGTTTTTATCTAAATAGCTGCAAGTATTAGCTCTAGCTGTGACCCCTGTAAACTGAAATGAGAATTGATTTAGCTGAAAAGAGCTTCCAGTTTATGATGAAGATTATTCCACTCCCTTGACAAATAGCCTGATGCCAGTCACCGGGGGGAAAGACACACACACACACACACACACACACACACACACACACACACACACACACACACACACACACACACACACACACACACACACACACACACACACACACACTCACACTCACACTCACACTCACACAAATAACAGCAATACAAAACAAATAGGAATGCACTGAATGCCTCCAGCTCATGGCAATGAAGCAAATATAAATTAGCTTTGCTAAGATCCAATTAATGTAATTAGGATTCTCATTCGCTGAAATGAAAAGCAGTGGGAGTTAGCTGAGGACAGGGATCGGCAAACTTAGACACACATGCCACCATGTGCACACAAGCAATATTGAGAGAGAGATGATACTGTGCCCTATCATACACTTGATGCAATGCAGCGCCAGGCGCGACGCAAGTGTTTTTTTTGCTAGTTTCAGTCCGACACAGTTATCATTTTCACTTCCTGCGCCACGTTGTTTAAATAGCAAATGCATTTGCGCCCATGGGCGTGCTGGTCTGAAAACGAGTTCAGGCGCACCAACCATTTTTCCCGTTGTTAAACTAGCAAAAGTGGATTCAGACACACTCTAAGTTCACTTGCGCTGTGCGCTTTAGACCATGCGCTTAGATCATTAAAATAGGGCCCAGTGAGTGCCCCTTTAAAGTCACCATAAAAATCAAAATCAACAATTCTTGTTTATATATTTGTAGCAAAGTTCGTTATTGTGGGAAGAAGGAGGTGGGAACCGGCAAACATTCACCAGATTTTAATATAAAAAATAAAACAAATACAAAACGAAAATAAAAGACAGCAGCCCCTCACGGACGATTGCTGTCACATCAAAAAAAACTCAATCATCAAATAAAATCCCTGGCCTCGTCCTGCTCGCCACAATATTATGTAGGTGTCACGGGTGGCTGCAGGAAGGCAGACGAAGATGAAGACTAAAGTTCCAATATGAAGTTTAATGATGATAATACAAAATAATTATCAGACAGGAAGGGCAGCACACACTAAATGCAACATAGACTGAACAGAGAATGAATGTGAGGGATCAACTTATAAGGAAAATGAATAGAACACAGCTATGAAAACACATATGAGCAGCGGGAAAACTGTACAAAGGAACACATGATGAGAATGAAAACAATCTAAAAGTCTATGATGATGAGGCCATACTTAAAAATATTATTGTTTGCCGTAACCCGACCGACCCTGTCAATTTAGGCCCGACCCAATTAATTTTTTTTTTTTCTCCTTTTAGTCCGACCGACTTGCCGGTTGTAAACTTGCGTTAATTGCGATTATTTTATTTTTTTACTCTTCAAACAACTAATACAAATGCAATAAAATTATATTAATTATATTTTAGTAAGTATTGTGAATATAAATTGCCCATAGGCCTACATACAAACGTAGGCTACGCTCTTTCTTTTAAATAAAAACCCATGGCGTCATCTATGATTATAAGGGCTGTAGGCCATATGCGAAATGAAACCGAAATCGCGACACTCAAGGCCACGAACCTGTGTTGCGGTGTGAGAAGGCAGAATGAGAAGGCAGAATCGCGACGTACCCCTTCCAACTCCCAGAGTTATCCTTCCCATCCAGATCCAATGCTACCACATCTTTATTACTATTGGGCAATTCCAGCGTTATGGACGTGACATTTGCAGTCAAAACTTGAAATATAAATTATCAGAAAATGCGTTTAAAGGGATAGTTCGGCCAAAAATGATATTGAACCCATGATTTACTCACCCTCAAGCCGTTCGAGATGCATATGTCAATCATTTTTCAGACGAACACATTTTCAGTTATTTTAGAAAATGTCTTAGTGGTTATAATGTCAAGTTATGGGGTCCACCTCCCTCCTTCAAGTCCCAAAAATGTGCGACGTGCGTTCACGGGAGATGGATGCCGACATAGGACGTAGCGTAGCGTTCGTTCTACTTCACGACGGTTCCTACGCTACGTCCTACGTCATACGCCGGCATCCATCTCCCGTGAACGCGCGTCGACCGTTGCCGGAAGCCAGTTATTTTCATTTATAAAGTTTTAAATATGTATATTTTTACGACAAAACCGCACGGATTACCCTCAGAAGGCCTTCGTTTATCCCCCTGGAGCCGGATGGATTACTTTTGTGAAGGATGCATGCACATTTTTGGGACTTGAAGGAGGTGAACCCCATAACTTGACATTATAACCACTGAAAGATCTAAGACATTTTCTAAAATAACTGAAAATGTGTTCGTCTGAAAAATTATTGACATATGCATCTCGAACGGCTTGAGGGTGAGTAAATCATGGGTTTAATATCATTTTTGGCCGAACTATCCCTTTAAAGGGGACATATCATGCTAAATCCACTTTTTTTAGCCCTTAAATGCATTTTGTTGTATATTTGGAGTGTTTAGAAGTACAGAAAAGTTGAAATTATTCTCTTCAGGTGCTTCGTTGATATCTTTATATTCTGTTTTGGTCATATTTTGCAACCTGTTCGGATTTTTCTATTCTCTATTACGTTTTTTTTAACAATTACGTCACAGTATTTGCAGCGGAACTGCCAAATAAGGACACCTACTCCCGGCCCAACACTTCGAGCGACCGCCATTTTGATTTCTCGCTGCGATTTTGTAGTCCAAGCTCAAGGATGCAAAAGTTACGAGAGGATAAGTCAAAATGTTCGGTTGTTGGATGTAGTAACCCACATGCTTCATTACACGGTCTCCCAGCATCAGAACCTCTTCGAAGTGCCTGGTTGAGTTTTATTTCACGGAAATGTACCCACATCTGTGGGTAAAGTCATTTTTGTGTGCGCCAAGCACTTCGAGGACAACTACTTCAGCAACCTCCGCCAGTATAAAGAAGGATTTGCCAATAGACTTCGTCTGATTGAGGGGTCAATTCCTTCTATCTTTGGAGACGACGAACAGAGCACTTCGGTAAGCTGTAAATAATGTTAAAAAAGTAAAGTACTTCTTAAAACACACGGTGGTCATGGTTTAGCAGTACCTTTGTCTTTTTTTTTTCTTTCTTTTTTTTTTTGTTTAAGTACACGTCTGTAGCAGAATTACTGTTGTTGAGTGTCATGACTAGGGATGGGAATTGAGAACCGGTTCTAAGTTTTATGAACAATCGATATTGTATGCCCTCGACGTTAACGTCACCTAAGCGATTTTTTTTTTTTGTCTCGCCAAAGTCTTATTTGATCGGTGAGTAATGTAGATGAACTGTGGGCTTGTGACAGGGCGCATGTTTAGCTGAAAGAACGAGCTGAGAGAGAGAGGCCCGGTCGCGCGCGCACTCTCTCTCTTCGGAGCCAGGTGAAAGTGTAAACAAGACTTCACCGTCTCCAAACTAGGCGCTGTCTTGCTCTCTCTCCCTCGCACATATTAATCAAAATAAATCCAACTCTGGCTCAAACATGTAAGGCTGGATCGACAAGTCTTCCATTGTTGACATTTTGTTAATAACGTGTGAATAAAAAGTTTCTGTGCCGCTAGATAATCTTATCTCTGCTATCAAACTACAAAAATGGCCGAACGGGGTGGAGTTGAACCGAGTGTCACCTCTGCAACCTGGAGAGGGGGCGAGGTATGAAGTGTCTCATTTGCATTTAAAGAGACCGCACCAAAACGAGTTGCTCTCAGACGCACATCAGAAAAGGGGTAGAAAAGGGGCCTGTGGAGCAATAATAATAAGGAATTCAGACCCAAGCATTGCAGTTCCGCTTTATATAGACCACAAATGTATTATTTATATGTAAAAAGGAACGATTTAAAAGCATGATATGTCCCCTTTAATACTAATATATTGAAACGTCTGTTTATACATCCATACTCCCTTAATAAAGGAGTCCAGACGTTAGAAAAATATCAGTATACACATGCGTTTTATATTTAATATGAGGGAAATACACTTGCGTTACGGTCCGGACGTGACACAAAAAATCTTTAACTTTTAGGTGGTAAAATATGTTTTAGTAATTCTATGAATTACACTGCGCAAACCAAAAGTAATATACCCACCGGATGAAGAAGGGTAAACCCTCCACAGCACATAATATATTCATTTTATTTTATTTTTCGTGTTCGCTTTTATGAGGAAGAAACAATGTTACGGACGTGACCGCTCTGAAAGCGGCACTACAATTAAAACTTTCACAGAGATCTCAAACAGGCATTTAAAACACCAAATATTAAGAATTGGCATATCATGCAAAATAATATTCGATGATTGATCGAAAATCGTATCTCTCCCCCACATGTTCACCGGCAAGACGCTCCGACATTAAATTTCTCTGTAGGCTAGCTGGCTAATAGGCCTATGTGTTGTAGCCCAGTCATTAAAAACAATTTAGTTTCATATTCATGTTTAAATACAATTATATATTTTTTAAATTCCATGTTGATTATATGAAAAGTGAAAAGCATGAATAAGATAAGATGATCCCGAAAATATCGGGAGACAAATGGAGTGGGCAGACATGATTTTGACCACTTCATTAAGTTTGTTTTTGTAAAAAACCTTTCTTTAAAGTGAATTTGGTTTGGTTTTAATTGTATCTTAATTTTAATCAATGTTTCATCAACCAATTTTCTGGATATAATAAATAAGAGGTAGGCTAAATATAGCAGGCAATATAATCAGGACACGGAGGCGCCGGCGCGTGAACTGGAGCTCGTCTCTTAAAGATGAACTGAACTGAAAAAAAAAAAATTTGATAATGTGTTGTTTATGACAATTAAAAGTAAATTACACTAAAAAAATTTATTAAAAATATCATTATAGCTTTTTTTAAAAGCAACACAAAAATTGCGTTTGTTAGTATAAGAACGCTGGCAATTCTGATGACGTCACTGGAATGGTAGGACCTGCAAAGGTATATGGCAGCTGCAACTGCAGGTCCTATACACACGAAAATGAGTCATTTTGGTTACGTGTTTGAGCCTGTGAGGGACAGGCCAGTAGTACTGACTACCACCACAAGGAGGACGATCAGTTTCAGGCTCCAACTACAGTACAGGATCGTTTGGGGGGAGCGGCGCGCGCTGTATCGATTCGCCTCACTGATCAAGTGCAAAAGAAACTACGAGCATGCAACGCCGTTATGTTGTAAATTACACAAAATAAAAGTAATGCAGGTATGATCCAGATTGTATTTGCAATGTACATAGTCAATTATTAATGGAGCAATAGTGGTTCATGGTGTTATAAGAGGGAAATGTGGTGGGAGGTTGGAGGGCTGTAGTAGCCTGTCATGCACTCTCATTTATTGTATACAAGCACATTATGCATTTTATTAAATAGAGACTGCTTATATATGTCGTGTGCATTTAGAGAAAAATATAAAACATGGTTGAGGTACTGTGCATTTTAGAAAGTCGAGGCAGATAAATGGCAAATGTGATTGGACGAATTCATCCAATGGGATCGCTTGTTCAGTTAGCTGCACGCAAAATGTTAAAAATCAAAATACTCCCTGCATCAACAATGTTAATCCTGACACGATGAACATCAGCTAGCTTCAGGGTGAGTAGAGAGGGACATTGGATTCTGTTGACAGACCTGCTGCGGTTTAGTTAGCTGCTAGTAAACGCATTATTAAGGCAGCTGGGGTTATGATACATTTTCACAGGCTACCTTTGACAAGGAAACCAGGCTTTATAGCGTTAAACAAAACTGAGACTGACACACTCGGCATTCATTGAAATTGAGTCACAAAACCAAGCTAGATACCAAACGATCCAACCTAGGTAAAGAGCTAGCAGCTAAACACGTTGGAAGCACTTTTGTCAAACTCCACAAGCTAGCCACCACTCCGACCATATAAACTGTATAATGACTCCGACGATATCACAGATCGATAATAATGCGTCTACTAGCAGCTAACTAAACCGCAGCAGGTCTGTAAACAGAATCCAATGTCCCTCTCTACTCACCCTGAAGCTAGCTGATGTTCATCGTGTCAGGATTAACATTGTTGATGCAGGGAGTATTTTGATTTTTAACATTTTGCGTGCAGCTAACTGAACAAGCGATCCCATTGGATGAATTCGTCCAATCACATTTGCCATTTATCTGCCTCGACTTTCTAAAATGCACAGTACCTCAACCATGTTTTATATTTTTCTCTAAATGCACACGACATATATAAGCAGTCTCTATTTAATAAAATGCATAATGTGCTTGTATACAATAAATGAGAGTGCATGACAGGCTACTACAGCCCTCCAACCTCCCACCACATTTCCCTCTTATAACACCATGAACCACTATTGCTCCATTAATAATTGACTATGTACATTGCAAATACAATCTGGATCATACCTGCATTACTTTTATTTTGTGTAATTTACAACATAACGGCGTTGCATGCTCGTAGTTTCTTTTGCACTTGATCAGTGAGGCGAATCGATACAGCGCGCGCCGCTCCCCCCAAACGATCCTGTACTGTAGTTGGAGCCTGAAACTGATCGTCCTCCTTGTGGTGGTAGTCAGTACTACTGGCCTGTCCCTCACAGGCTCAAACACGTAACCAAAATGACTCATTTTCGTGTGTATAGGACCTGCAGTTGCAGCTGCCATATACCTTTGCAGGTCCTACCATTCCAGTGACGTCATCAGAATTGCCAGCGTTCTTATACTAACAAACGCAATTTTTGTGTTGCTTTTAAAAAAAGCTATAATGATATTTTTAATAAATTTTTTTAGTGTAATTTACTTTTAATTGTCATAAACAACACATTATCAAATTTTTTTTTTTTCAGTTCAGTTCATCTTTAAATGAACCGAAACTCAGCGTATAAGCTACTTGCCTCACAGACCTGAGAAATATATATATATATATATATATATATATATATATATATAAAGCATGAAACGTGTACTTTTAAACAAAACAATTCAAAACGAAAGAAAACAGACTGCGAAGTTCACTACTGCGACGATCGCGAGTCAGCATCTTCAACTTCATCTTTGACACAGAAAACACTTGTTTATTAATAAACAATTGAAATGTCTCCTTGATATATTTGACATTTTAATAATCATTACTTTTCCCAGTTCTTTGTGACAGCTTTTAGGTGCGTTATTGGCAGCGCACCGCCGCACCCTTACATGATACATGAACACGTCACCATCGCTCAATAGTTAATATTATTCTTTGGTGTTCAGTTTATACAGGTTTTTTAATTGTTATTTAATATATATATATATTTCTTTTTTTGTTTGATCAAAATCTCTCTTTTTTTCTCTCTCTTTAACTTGGCACGAAGTTCTGGAAAACTGTCAGTGAAGTCCCGATATGCAAATTTATACCAAAATTGTACTTTTTTTTTTTTTTTTACATTGAATCTTGAAAAAAAAAATATAGACCGACCTACCGACCCCTTTTTTATTTTTTTATTTTTTTGGGGCTGTTACAGCAAACCAAAATATTTTTAAGGATGACCTGACAATAACAGAACAGAATGGTGACAGTAGGCCTATATGTGTATATCAGTAGTGCTCAACCTTTTTGACTCACCGTTCAACACAATATTTGACGGTTATTCAATGTAGGCTAAGTGTTTTCTGTTTTCTGCTGTAATTATGACAAAGCTGCTTGTTTAAAACAAATTCATTTTGTGATTCCAGAAGTTTCAGGAACTTGATTTTAATTTATATGAAAGTAGATTATTTTAATATATTAATAATAATTTATTAATTTAAATACTTTTAATTCATCATGTGGCCCCCTTCAAAGTTTGCTGAGGCCCCGTGTGTGTGTGTGTGTGTGTGTGTGTGTGTGTGTGTGTGTGTGTGTTTATAATTGTATATTTGTTTATATGAAACATGTACGGAATTGATTTGGAACTTGTTAATTCTCCAATATGTTTCTTAACATTCAACAATATTATATTACTCTTACAAAACATTCAGTATTGCTGAAATATATAAATAAATATATATTTATATATTTATATATTTATATATATATATATATATATATATATATATTTTTTTTTTTTTTTTATGTGGGAGGTTCAGGCCAGGGAACCAGCAGAATCTCTGTTAATCTCTTTTCACCGTACATTAATCTTTGAAATGTGCAATACAGTGGTCTTCTTTGTCTGTCTGCAGTTGCTCAAAAATAAATTGTTTATGAGCCCATGCTGGTGAAGGTTTTTTCTTTTTTTTTCATATTCAATGCAATTCAATTTCGCATGTCCTTCCTCCAGTGGATTGTTGTCATTATTTAAAGGATAGCTCTCATAGAACTACAGTACATATGTGTGCATATTGATTTCTGAGGTTTATTTATATATTTCAAATTCCAGTGCACATTAGTTATTTATTGAACAGAAGAAGAAAAAAACTGCACAGATAATTGTAAGATCATTAAAAGTAATATAAAACAAAATATATTAGGTATATTTGCTGCCGCCTCAAACCAAAAAAACCCTGTAGAAATCAACAACTTGACGACACCCATTGTTCTTCACTTCAGAAAAAAAAAAATTGACATTTAAAAGTCTACAGTACTGTCACCTATAGAAAAGTTTCCACACGTATAAGATGACAGATGTGCAGGTGTGTATTTTTTAAAGGTTACTAGCATCTTTTTGTATGTAGCGTTGTTTATAACACCAGTGCCTTACTGCCAGCTCCATTTCTCTTGGGCCCTGGGTGATATTTATGTTTTGTGTGGCGCTTGGAGGAACATGTCGTTTTAAACTTCAGAAAAGCAAACTCTGCAACTCTGGCTACCAAGTATGTCCTATTTCAGATTCCTCATCTGGAGGTCATTCATTCTCAGCCCACCATCCTATTTTGGGGAAGCGACTGGTTAGAAGAAATGGTAATATCAATGTGATACTAACTCACAAATGTTTGGGGGAGAAAAAATGGAAATTTCTTTTTAATTGTAATAATATTTCACAATATTGATGTTTTTACTATATTTTCATCAAATAAATAACAAATTCCAAAATTCAACATATTTTGTTGATCCTGGAACAACATTCCTGTCTGGAAATGTAATCCTAACCCCATAAAACTCAAAATTAGGGTGGGAAATGATAGGTAAATAACACTGATGAAGAAGCACCTAACCCTAGTTGTAAGCCTAACCTTGAAATAAACTGTTATCTTGTCCCTCAAATCTGATTGGTTGATTGAAATGTTGTTCTGGGATTAACAAAGATGCTGATCCAGGGACACGTTGCACTTGGTGAAATCAGGCTCTGCTATTTGTAAGAATTGAGTTTAAAATTAAAGGGGGGGTGAAACACTCCGTTTCAGTCATGTTAATCTTGAGTACCTATAGAGTAGTATTGCATCCTTCATATCTCCAAAAAGTCTTTAGTTTTATTATATTTATAAAAGAAAGATAGGCTGTACCGAGTCTTTCCGGAAAAAATCGAGCGGCTGGAGGCGTGCCGTGTGGGCGGAGCTAAAGAATCATGAGCGTATACACACCATACATCGCATGCTCCATAGATACCAGGGGGGCAGGGTTCCATAAAATATTGAAGCTTTCCCGGGCGCCGCCATTGATTAGCGGACCCCCACCTGCAGTTAGCATTTCATTGACTCCCATTCATTTTGGCGTCACTTTGACAGTGAATATCTTTACATCTGAGGCGTTTAAAGACTCCATTTGTCCATTATTTATTTCTAAAGAAACACGAAAATGTATAAAAGGCTCCATTACCTTGTAGCTTACGTTATGGCCCCGTAGAAGCAATTTTTGTAAAAATAGGCTAACGATTGCGTCATAACCACGCGACTCTCTGTCGCACAGTAGAGAGATTACCGTATGGACAGGAGGAGAAGCTCGCGGGAAATCGGGGGAACGTGGAGGCAAAATGACAAAGTAATTAATCAGAATACCTAGCAAAAGTTTCTCCTGCTCCTAGCTAATGGACACCTCCTACTCACACTCTCCGTCTCTGCAAGTTTCGGAAGGGAATGATTCAGATTTCTCTTCGCACAGCTACTAGAAGACAGACGGGTTGCTCACGTCACATCTACGTCGTCAAGCTCAGTTTGAGTCTGCGCAGTACGCTCGACCCCCAGGAAGTAAGAGCTTCTAATTGACTTCACTTGTCTCCGTTGAATCCAATGGGATCGCTGTGTCCAGTTTATATACTGTCTATGATAGATACATTAACGTGATCATGTTGTTTACTTGCTGTGCTTACGCGCCGATAGCTAACAAGACACAGACATTTGAAGCAGTTTTACTCACCGCCTGCGGTTCCAACGCACGACCGTGAACCTTTATCGTTGGGACTGCACCATCCTTAAGCATTAGACGATCTGCAAATCCGGCGTCGATATGGGCCTTGTTTATAAAACAATCATCATCGAAATGCAGGGAACAACCAAGAACACTTGCACAACTCCGTTGATGACTTCCCTAAAGCCGAGCACAGCGCTTTGATGGGTGTACTGCTTTCGCTCTCTCGCTCTGGTCTACGGGTGCACGCGCGCCCTTCCGGGAGAAGTGCCCTTAGGACCCGTATAAGGAAATTCGCCCCATCTGACGTCACACACGCCCATACTCGAAAAAAACTTTCCGAAACTTGTGACAAACCGGAAGGAGTATTTATGGCACAGAAATACTCCATCAAACGTACAACTTAATTTTTTAAAGGAGCCATATGTAAGATTGAACTGGTACTGCAATCACTTTCAAATTACTGTAGAGCGGTGTATCCCCTCCCCCTATCCCCTTATTTGTGCATAACATCATTAATATTTTTAAGATAAGCTAAAAAGAATGTTAAAAATAAACTAATTGTGTGGTATAGAAACTTTTTCCATTTTGCTTATCTTATTGCTAAAGAAAAGAAAAAGGCAGTCAGTCACTGACAACACTCCGTCACAGCACTCATTCAGCAGAGAGAGTGATGCTTGACAGAGCTAATGACAGAGTAGCAACATCTTGAGTTATTTCACACTAAATAATGACAAAGCTAAATGTGACATTAAAAGCTTTTAAAAGATTGATCTTTTTCTGTAACTCTTGAAAAATGATAAACAAAACAAGCCTGGTAATTTGTCAAGGAAATGTTACAAATGATGACTTTCATGATGCTAAATTTCTGTAATTACCATTTTAATCTTCAGAAATTGCAAAAACATTCCTTTTATATTAGCAACATTGACCTTTGGTGTATTTTGGTGCCTGATCTAAAAAAACATAAGTGGTATTTGCTTTGGTTGCTGATTTTAGGCTGTTTTTGTGGAATGAGATTCAGTCATCAGCTTCAAGATGTGTGAGAGAGAGAGAGAGAGAGAGAGAGAGAGAGAGAGAGAGAGAGAGAGAGAGAGAGAGAGAGAGAGAGAGAGAGAGAGAGAGAGAGAGAGAGAGAGAGAGAGAGAGAGAGAGAGAGAGAGAGAGAGAGAGAGAGAGAGAGAGAGCAATTAAAATATCCACTCGATTTTTATTCCTCCCAGACTCGTTCTTTTCTTTAAGAATGCGCTTGCAAGTCACCATGCTGCAAACAATTAAACAGAAGACCACGTTCTTTGTGGCTCAAAATTAACAGCTGTTTTGGCTGTTAATTGAAATGAATCCCAGCTGACCAGGAAGGAGCCAATTAACTTTTCGCTTTCTTCTGAATGGGTGGCACTGAGGGAGACATTTGCCTTTTCTCACTTGATAAAAGAACACTCATGGTGCAAATGATCTCTTCTCTGCTTCAAACTGTAAATGTATTCTGATACATAGCTCGCAGGAAGTGTTGCAGGTTTTGCCAATGTCGTCTCTGTTCCCTTTTGGGATAGAAACAATAAGCAAGGGTGTAATGATATCATGGAGAGGTGTTAAACTCCATTTGTAACTCCTGATGTGGCTCAATGTTAACTAGACACAAAGGGCATGAGTATTTTCATCTTCTTAATATAACATTCTCTTATATCTATGAATGTGTCATCGGTGTAGTGTGATAATGGTCACCATTCAACCCAGATAGTATACATATCCGGGCCTCATCTGGGCCAACTATGGCACATATGACTCAGGTTGAGTCATCATCTTCATTCCATGCGGTATGTGGGCCCGAAGAATGTGGGAGATGTGGGCCACAACTGGGCCAAATGTCATTTGCTATCTGGGAAAGATTTGGGATCAGTAATATTTTTTCAAACGTGATACTAAAGATTTTACATTGCTACACAATTTCTATTTCAAATAAATTACTCTTCCTGAAATCCTGATTTCTGACAAAAACAAATTATATTATATATTTCCACAAAATATTAAGTAGCACAGCCATTTTTAACTGTGACTCTGTGATAATAATAATATTAATAATAAATGTTACTTCAGCACCAGTTCAGCATATTAGAATGATTTCTGAAGCACCATGTGACACTGAAGACTGGAGTAATGATGCTGAAAATTCAGCTTTGCAATCACAAGGATAATTTACATTTAAAATGTATTTAAAAAATAAAAATAAAATATGGAAATGTATTAGAAAATAAATAAATAAAACATTTATTTTAAATGTTTCTATTATTTTGTATTAAAATTTTATATTTTATTTGATTTTAACTATGGATACGGTGTTAGGTCGCTGCTTTATCTCCAATGTAAAATCAGGCAAACCGGGTAGAAAGCCTCTTGAGTAATGGCATTTGCATTACTGTTTGCTCACAGGTTCAATGGCAAGGCATCAATAGCAGTGTAGTCCTATAAATAGTTTTACTGGTACTTACTGTACTGTACTGGTTTGTGTTATTTAACAGAAATTATGATAATCCTTTTTCTTTGCCTTTTTCTTTTAGCACAGTGTGTCTTTGACAATTGCAGTTTGATAATCTCAGCAGTTTTGAGTTGATTTTGAGTACAGTATGAACAGTTTAACAATATTTGTTGCTTGAGTTAGCGACTCATGGTTGTCTGTGTTTATTTGATATCATTATTCCAATCATCAAGGGCTGCATTTCTTCATAGATAACTCATTTATCATGCCCTGTGTTGTCGGGACACAAGGAATGGAGAAAGAGTTGAATAATAGGGTGCTAGCATTAGCTCAGAGCAATTCCATTGAACTCAAGTGACCAGATCTCAATTGGCGGCTGTTTCCATTTGACGAGCGATTAACCAGAAGCTTGTTGCCCAAGCAATTGACCTGCCACCAATACGAAGGCTGTGCCTGATAAGCATGCAGGTGAAGGGGGAAGAGGATGTGGAGATTGACGCAATTAGCCTAATGAGTACACAGAGTTTCTGCCAGTGCCTCTGGAAGCGTTTTCTTTTACCCACAACCGCATACCAACAGATGCAAAATCTGATTACCTTGTTTGCAGGACCAGCAGACAATCTTGCTTTGACCTCAACCCCAATTCACTCACTAGAATATCAATAGGGTTATTTTCCCTTTTACTCAACATAATGATAGTGTTTATCTGGAAATATTTTGTTTTGAGGCAGCCGTTCCAAGGCTATGATTATTTAATGTGTACCAACTGAATGTGAACCACAAAAGGGCAAAAGTAATATTTAAAATGTTTATTTGCTTACTGATACACATTATAGACCATAGAAAAATCCAAACCTTTTTGTCTTTCATTGACAGTCTTCACTACACTCTTCTGTCCAAACCTGTATGAATTTCTTTCTTCTGCTGAACACAAACGAAGATATTTTGAAGATGGCGGTAATCAAACGATTGATGGGCCCTACTGACTTCCATACTATTTCTTTATCCATACTATGGAAGTCAATGGCTACTGTCAACTGTCTGGTTACCAACATTCCTTAAAATATCTTCCTTTGTGTTCAGCAGAAGAAAGAAATTGGAACAACTTGTTAAGTTAAACATTATTAATACTGTCATAAAAACACAGGTTACATACTATTAAAGATAAGAGCACAGTATGCTGCCTGAATGTTCATGTTAGCATTAATTCCTGACTTTTCTTCTTCTTGTGCTTGCTTAATGTTGACATTAATTTGTTAGTGAGGGAGTCTTTCATTGCACAGGATGTCCTTTAATCCTAATATTTCTGATATGTGACTTTTTTTACATGGGTGCACATGAGAAATCCCGGGTTAGTTGTAAGCTCCAGACATTGGGTAAGGCCTTTATCAAAGCTGCAATGAGGAAGTCCATGGAAAATGGCCCAAAATTGTGTATGACTCTCAGCTAAAGCTGTTTTTATTTATTATCTTTTCAAATTGCATCACTGACAGGGCTGGACTGGGACAAAAAATCGGACCTGGCATTTTGGCCCAGACCGACCAACTACATATGATCATAAACACAACTGACCTTTGCACGCCCTTGAATATGTATACCAGCTCCTATTCCTTAAACCCACTAATGCCATGTAATGAGTAAGTAAGAATGAGTAAGAGTTAACAGATTAAATAACTACTAATTGTAAAATACAACTGAACTATACTCCACAGTGATGAATCCTAAAACAAGCTATAAGCTGCATTGGCATAGCAATACCATTGTTTCCCACAGGATTCTTTGTAAATCTGTGGTGAGTGGACCTCTGTCCCTCTAGGGGGGTTCGGGGGCATGGTCCCATCAATCTGGTGCACTTTGAGAGTTCAAAATTAAGAGCTCCAAACCATATTCAGTGTGCAAATTGAACAAAGAAAAACTCGAAACTCTTATAGTTGTGATAGTGTCTGTTTACATTACACTACTACATAATAATAGTTATAATATTAATCCCATGACAGTAATAACCATATGTTGTAAAACAAATGCACTGGAAAATAAAATAAACTTTCATAATTAGTTTTCTACTAATTTCTATACTTAAGAGATAAACACATGATCTTTTATTTTGACGGAAACTGCATCGAGCTTTTATTTTGGCGGAAAACAGGGTTTACAAACACACCTCATTACAATTCTAGTAAAATGCGTAATCGTCAAATGTGCAGATGTTGAAATAATGCGTAACTGTGTAATGGGTTCCTACACTCATAGCCTAAGTGTTCTGAAAGTAGCCTAGTTCTGCTTACCACAGTTCTCTACACTCACTCATTTCTCTCCTTATCCTCCTCACTATCCTCATCAGCCACTTGAAGGGCCTGTTTCTTTTTTTTTTTTTTCGCTATTTCTCTGCACATTCCTTGCGTTTCTTCTCCATCACTCTGACTATTTTGACAGATACACACTGACACTGCACACTCGCTCAGAGCCCAGAGGGCGAGGTGTTTAAAGATATGATTGGACCAGCCCAGTGTCAATCAAGAAAAGAACCAATGGGCCGCTGATCTACGTGTTTCATGGGTCGTTTTTTTTTTTTTTTTTAAGTATGAGATGTATCGGCCAAAAAAGCACGTCGGCCCGATGGCCAGTCCACCCTTGATCACTGAATAATATCACTGTAAATTCCAAAGCCTTATTTGGAGCCTGACTGGTTGGCCATGGTGGGCGGCATCGATTGAAGCTCCTCTAAATCTTCTGATATGTGGAATGAGCTCATGCCTTGTATTTATGAAACATGGTTTGGACATACTCTGTCGTAAGTCAATGCCAGCAAAGGTTAGACCCCCCCCCCCCCCCCCCCCCCCCCCACAGCTGCTTTCAAATTGTTGCCAAGCAGTGGGCAACTCTGTTGGCATGGCGACAAGTGTTTGTTTCCACACAGCCAGGGACTCTAAATAATTCTGTTGTCGTGACAGAGAAGGAGACAGCTTGTGAAACAGAAGGCAGATTAGCAAATATGTCCAGGTTCGCTGGGTTATGAAATTGTTGATGGTCCAGTAGCATTATGCATTACTATCCTTTTCAGTATTTTCTTTGTAGAAAAGAAGAAAAAAGCTTCCTGGTGGGAAATGTCTTATAGATCCACCCACTGGGAAAGAAAAAATATAAATGAGATGTCTCTATTATCTCAGTTTTTTCTCCTAGATAGCTATGGGCTTCAATGGAAAGTTTTGTTTACAGGGTTAGTTCACTCAAAAATGAGTCATCATTTACTCACCATTGTGTCGCTCCAAGCCTGTATAGACCTTATGCGTCAGAGAAACAAGCAGCCATCTTTGAACTTCTTTAAAGTTCTATAGCATCGCTGTCGAAGAGTAATTAGCTGGTGAAGTGGATTTACTTTTTCTAGAGTTAAAGTTGACATATTATAAAAATCTGACTTTTTCCATGTTTAAGTGCTATAATCGGGTCCCTGGTGTATCTGCCAACCCAGAAAACATGAGACAACCCAGGAACAACCCAGTGACTTTGTTTTAGTAAGCCTTTTTCTGCAAGCATGTCAAAAAAATAAGGCAATCAGATTTCACTCCCCTTCTGACGTAGGAAGGGGATCTTATTATAATATTACCACCCCTTATTCTGCACGTTTCCACCCACGGCACCGTCATTTGGTTTTCGCAAAGCGACAGCAGTGTAACCAGTTCTGACTCAATGGCAAAAGTTAGAGCAAATCATGCAAACTGTTCTGTCAGACGAGTACAGAACACTATTTGACCAAAACATTTCACAGCTGTCTTATAAAGACTTCAGGGAACTGTGTCAACTTGTGTAAAAGTTAAACATGATGGTACTTGCAAGTCGATGAGATGAATCAATGTAACTCCACAACAACTACATAAATGTATCCACTAACCATTCAGAAACGTCCATGTGCGTCCAAAAGTTGCAACCTCTTCCTGAGTCTCTCTGTAAGGCTGCACTCCGCTACTGGTTATTTCTGAGATTTTGAATGAGTGAGATTATTCTTGTGTTTTGTTATTGCCAGAGTATCCGAAGCTAGTGTAAAGGATCGGCCTCTTCTGAATGGGGGCGAGGAGCAGTAGCTCATTTGCATTTAAAGGGACACACACACACAAAAACAGCACATTTTTGCTCACACACAAAAAGGTTCAACTTTGACAAGCTAAAATAAATAGCCTGGGAAAACCCAGACAACTTCCGGCAAATTTAGATTTGCTCTGCAAGTAGTCTGGCAAAGAGCCCATTCAAGCCCATTTCTAATCCGTCGAAATCGCGGCACCAATCAGAAACGTTGGAGTGGGCTTTACACGATGACGATCGCTCTGATTGGTTTTAGGTCTATCCAATTGCACCCAGAAGCATTTGAGCGACTACCGTTGGTGAAGCACACCAACTTTTAAATACATTATTATATTCAAATTGCAAACACATGAGGACAGTCTCCATGAAAGACCCACTGGCAGATGAACGTGCTACTACATTTCTCTCTCCGAAACGGTAGGAAATTAAATTAGATTTAATAGAGGATTTTAACTGTGACAAGATGATTGACAGGGCAGTTTACGTGACAGGATGCACGCGACAGATCCGTCCGATAAAGATGACGAAGTAGTGTGTCCCAAAGCTTGCCTACTTTTTTGCTACACATTCAAAAGTAAATACCTTTTCTTCACAAAAAGAGTACATACATTTTATGGCGTAGTGCAACTTCGGCGAATTGGGACGCAGCATATGGCTTTACACAATGACGATCGCTCTGATTGGTCCGTTGGTGACGCCCCTTTGGAAATGAGTTATTAATGAAGCTTTGCCAGACCATAACTCAGTTACTACTGAGAATGGTCTGGTTTTAACCAGGCTATAAAATAAATGATCTGAGGGGTATTTTGAGCTGAAATTTCACAGACACATTCTGGGGACACCAGAGATGTATATTACATCTTGTGAAAAGGGGCATAATATGTCACCATTAACAAAAGTTATCTTGAGCATTGTAATGTTTGAAGTGGATTTCATAACAATTGTCAGAAGACTGGGGAGATTTTAAAAAGGAGCGGTTCATTCATGAAGTCGTAAGATCTTACCTTCATGCTGTGGAAATACAAAGCAGAAGACGGAACTCAATGAGCGCAGAGCTAAAAAGGGGCGGGGCTACATAAGGTCTATAAAAAAAATTCTATTGTGGAACACAAAAGAAGATATTTTTAAGAATGTTTCTGTGTTATTTTTTCTGTGCATTTAAAATCAGTGGTGTCCAATGTTGTTTTGGACTCCACTGACTTTCATCACCAAAAACAGCTGAAACATTTATTTATTTATTTTTTAAAGTAACGATAGCATTCAAACATCTCCCATAAATTTTTTTAATAAATAAACTGTCTGAACAATGTGATCCAATGTCAACAATGAGCCCCTAGCTATTTCTATTTTAATTAATCATATAAGGATTTTAAGGAGAAACATCTCATACTTGACAAATGCTTGACAAACACTAAATTAAACATAAATGAGAACACCATTAAGTTTCCTGAGGTATATGTGTATATATATATATGTATATATATATATATATATATATATATATATATATATAAACCTTTTCCCTCTTGTCACTAAGGAACATATAAAGCTACAGAACTGAGATCAAATCAATACAGACTATCTTATGAGGACTTTTCAAATATATGCTTACAACCAACTCTCTGGCTGGTTGTTTAAAGACTTGAAAGAACATCCTAACAGACAACCTTTTGGACACTTCTTCTTCGGCTACACGTTTAGTGTGGATAATTAACATTTTACAGCTCCTTGAGAGCAGTGTAAAATACCCATCACATTTTAGAATTTTTATGCCTGTCATGTTTGACTATTTTACTGCTCTTTACATTATCTTGCACATTTCTTAAGTGTGACCAGCATGCAAAACAACGCTCTGCTTGAAAGAAGATGGCTTGTTCAAGGTTTTCAGGGTGCTTTGACGTATCAATTAAATGCTCTTCAAAGACATGTTTATTTTCATATAATATTTTAATAACCATAGCTCAACAGACAACAATGATATTAATATATTTTTTTACATGTTACATTGAATAGTTTAGTGTTCCCTATTTAAACTTCCTTAACCACCGAACTGGAACATTCTAAGATATAATATTTTTTTTATTTTTTTTTATTTAATTTAATTTATTTTTTCAGTATAATCCCTCTATTTTTGAGTTTCAGTAGATAATCTTCTTAAAATGAGTTATTACAATCATGCAGTTTGCATTGGAATGTTTAAGATTATTATTTTTCCAGCAGAGTCTTGCTTGCAATATTATATTATGTCCAGATGACCCTGCACACAGAAAACTTCAAACCTGTATGTACTTTATACACATATTTAGGTGAGGCAGTTAATGTTTCTTTCTTGTGTGGCCGACAACAAAAGCAGTGCTGTTCAAATGATTGATAAATGACGGTGAAACGCCACTCTGACAAGTCTAACAGTCTTTTGACACAATACCAAACAATCAAGCAAGCCCTTTCCTGATTTTTAAAACTTGTGCATTCACAGGTTACAGATGACAATGTTGATTTATGAACTGTCACACTCTGTAATCTGGAGCAGTTCCCCTGCAGAGCAGACAGGAGCAACAAAATACGAACATTTTACCAGTTTTACATTTTTAAGTTCATGCTGTTTAATGGAATGAAATGAGAAAAGACATAAATTGCTCTCATTCATTTCTCAATCTCAGAATGTTATACATGTCAAATTTGAAAAGAATCACTATGAAAAGAAGTGAAATATGATAGACTTCAAATATGATAGTCATCTGCTTTCAGTATCTTTTTAATGTTCAACTATTCATTGATTTGTCATTATCTTGTATAGTCACGGAATGAAATCTTGAAAAAAGAAACTCTGTGAATCATCTCCCACACTCTGTGTCAACGTCATCGGTTTAGTCATTTAGCAGCAGCACATCCGTGACTTGTTTGTTCCTAGAAGATGAAGCCTGGATGTAAAGAGTTAAGAAAATGCCACGTTCCCTCACTCTGACCTTTCAGTCTCGTGTTTCCTGACTGGAGGCTCAGTCACGCTGGCAGTGCGGTTCAGCACACATATCTCATAATGACTTCATGCTAATTGTGCATCAATTCATTATGTGGTTCTCTCACCATCATGTGTGACACAAAGCCTTTAAGGCCAATTCATCAAGATTTTCCATGCCATTTCCAATGATTCAGATAAGCTATTTCACTTTTTTTTTTTTTTTTCAAGGAGGTTATTATACCAGACAGAGGTCCACATGTGTTTTCCATGGGCGACCTTAATTTGTTGTTTAACCAATTTGCTAAATGCATGTAATGTTTGTTTGTTGGTGTTTGTTAAAAACAACTGTATATAACACTGACTTTAGTAGGAAAAGGGAATTTTCCAGGGAATTGATTTTTCCCCCCTCTCTGTATTATCTGTGAATGATTATTAGAATATGTAATTTAAAGGGATAGTTCACCCCAAATTGAAAATTCTATTTACTCACCATCCTTTTGTTCCAAATCTGAATAATTCTTTCTTCTGTGTAACGAATGGAAATGTTTTGAAGAATATTCATGCTGATGTCTTGCTTACAATGAAAGTGAATGGTGACCAGGGGCTATCCAGCTCCAAAAACGACAAAAAGCATAATAAAAGTTCTCAAAATTAGTCTATATAACACATGCACTTTTTTTTTTTTTTTTTTTTTTTTTTTTGGTGAACTATTCCTTAAAATGGTTATATACATTTGAATTACATTTATTCATTTTGCAGATGCTTTTATCTAGGGTGACTTACAAATGAGGAATACAGCAAGCGATTCATGATGAAGATGCAAATAAAAGAAGTGCTCAAAATACAAAGTTTCAGACATACTGTAGCTCAGAGATCATATAAACTAGGGTGGAATTAAAGGAAAGTGAAAACATAGATTTTTTTTTTTTTTATGGTGAGGTAAAGTGCTCACGGAAGAGATGGGTTTTCAGCTGTCTTTTGAATATTGTATGTCATATTATATATAGTATTTTAGACTATAGGTTTACAATACATATATCTACTGTAGAAAAATGTTGAGTTTTCATGTAGACTATAGATGGTTTATTCATATCTTGCAGTGTACTTTATGCAAATCACAAAGTTTGAAGTGTATTTATAGGTTGTCTTTTGGATTTTCATTATAAATTCAGCAGTATATTGACAGTTGCTGTACAGTATCAGCTGAGCAAACAGTTTTCAGCTACATTATTGCCCCACATTGCTGTTTCACCACCAGTCTCCTATGAGAATATAATTATATCTAGAGAGCTGTTCAAACACTGAGCTTTACATTTGGTTACTGCTTAATACACTGCCAACATATCCCAGACATTCTTGCATCAGCATGCCATAATGATATGTGCTTCACAGTAATATTTAAAATAACACAAAATAGTGATCTGAGCTCGTTTGACGTCAGAATTATGTTCTGAATTACGGAAATAATGTTGATGCCATAACTTTCCCCTAAACATGCAAATGTAAGCTATTCAGATCATTATTTTGAAAGTTGTACAGTTTTTGAATGAATGGACCCTTAGATGCCCTTCGTTTAAAAGCCCCACTATGCCAGTCTGCTATTTTGTCAATCTCTTATCACCCCGTCTGGAATCTTTTGAAAGTTAAGACCATTTGGGGGACAGTACTCATCCTTCCCGCCCTCATAAAAGGTGAAATATGAGAACATTAAAACATTGCTGTTAATCTGTCTGTTGGAAGCGGCACCATTAATCTTAATTAATTCACTACATTATATTTCTCACTTAATTACACACGCTACAAAGGAAAATTGCTCAGAAAACGTGCCTCTCGATCCATCATGGCTGCCAGCAGGTTGTGCTATCTCTAGTAATTACCAAAGGTTCTCACACCAGGGACAGGAGAATGTCTTGAAAATTGAGGATCCTATTATCAAGTTGACGGCTGTAGACTTAACTCCTCATCATTTTGTCCCTGTAGAATTCAAACACGATTCTTCAGAGCCAAGCTTCATATTCTTGTGAACATACTTTCTGAATTCGGTGCAGGTTTATGTTGACTTAATGATTGTAGATAATGCACATATGGTCTTGGCTTTTTATTTTATTTATTTATTTATTTTTATTCTTATTTATTTTAAAATTACGTATGAAAAACGACAGTATATATATGAGAAGTGAGAAAACACTTCCACACATTTGCTGTCACTTTTATGAGTTTATCAGTCAGCTCACTTCCTTAAAACTTTATTTTTAATTGACTCATTTATTTTCTTAGTTGACTGAACTTCTGTTAATTTTTGATAATGTGCTGCGTTACACACTGAATGCACCTGTGAGTTCAGCTGCTGCTTTGCAGATGTAATGAGGCCACAGTACTGCTTCGCATTTAAACTTGAGTAAATTATCTACTTGGAACCAAGACCTTGTATTGTTTAAAAATGCATCTCGCAAGTGTCTTACAGAAGTAGAAAGTAGTCACAGAAGTTTTACTAACTGTCAGTCAAAGAGAAAAAGTGTGGATTATATTTAGAAACCTCTGGTGAGTGGTGGTATTTTAGTGGCTCGTATGAAAAAGATGATCAGCATGTAGCCTACTGTACATGTTCTGAAAACAGAGCACCGTTACACCATCACCAGTCATTCTTGCTTCACTGACACCATCAATCTCCCTCATTGCTAATTAGCCGTCAATTTCACCACCACTTGTTTTTCAATGAAAGGACAATGTGAGAATAAACCTCCATGACTTTCAATTTCACTGTCCACTATGAAAAATAAATCAATTAATTAATTGACCTTGATTAACCTCCCAGCATTTGATTGATATTCTCATCAATGGCAGTAAAATATGTCCTTGCATTAACACTTGATAAACTCAGGATTCAACTTTCCAGGTCCTTAGCTTCCAGTTGAATGACTGCACTGTACACTGGTAAGCGTTTTACACCATATGATTTTTGTCACTCTAGCATTTTAAATACACATGCACTACTGTTTTTTTTTTGTTTTGTTTTTTTAAATGAGCCGTTAAAAGAAATTAATACTTTTATTCAGCACAGTAAACAGTAAAGACTTTTTACAATTTTATAAAAAAAAATATTTCCCTTTGAACTTCCTATTCATTAACCTGCTAGCCTGCTTTTTTTTTTTTTATTATTCTTTTTAAGACATCCATCTTGACCAGGACTCCCTGGAAGAAGATATTGTGGCCAGGTTTCACAGACAAGGTTTATATTAAGCCAGGATTAAGCCTTAGTTAAAGGGGTCATGAACTGCATTGTTTTATTGTTTTATAATGTTTCCTGTGGTGCACTTATAATGTTGGTATGATTTCTACAACAAAAATGATGGCAGAAATTGCAACTAATTTACCAAAGAATCCACAGTGAAATATGCATATGCAAACAGCGTTCTTTTGAAGGTAATGTTAATTTTAGTCCAGTGATTCTGTATCGCTCTTCTCTCCTCATCATCTCACTAACACGCCAGTGGGCGGGGCCAAAGTTACAATTATGAAGTAGGTGTGTATTTTCTCATGCTGAGGCGATAGGCACTGTGCTAAGCACTTTCCACAATTAGTTTGGCTTAGTTACAATAAAAGCTGTTTTCGAACTAACAAGGAAGTTTTCATTTCTGAAACTTACAGGATATTTTTGTAGTATGATTTTTATTTTTATAGAAATTTGATTTCTCAGTTCATGACCCCTTTAAATTAGGACATTTATGTAGCTTTTATTAACGTGCCTCAAACATGCATTTTAGTCTGGGATTAGGCTTAAGCCTTGTCTGTGAAACCGGCCATATATATCTGTGAGACTGGAGAAACTTGAAGAACTGGAAGAGAGGGCTACTCTCTGAGAAAACAAAGGAAATGAACATTTGAACTCTCTTGCTATATTACTACCATCCCCATTCGAGACACGATCACACTTGAGTTGATCACCTCCCAATTTACACATCATTCCCTTCACCCACCCCTACCTGAATTCACCCAAAAATCTATATGGTTTAATATGAACAATTATCATACAGTATTATACATGTCTGGTATAATTTTAAATGTCTCAGTGCGACTGGTACAAAGGTCTCATTCCCACAGAAGTAAAACAAAAACGTAATAAGGTGTGGAGAGTTTAGATAAATCTTGTTAATTGCTGTGGATGTGCCCCCATGTAAATCAACTCCTGTCCGCAGTAAGTCTGGGACGGTGATTAATGCAAATTCCCACTGTGAACTCATGTTTACATTTGAAAAGAGGTTTCTGCCTTGGTCTGTGTATTTAGGGAGATGCTGAAGAAGGCTCGTGGCGATTTGTAGCTCAAATTAGCCCGTGATGCTGAGAGTGGCCGAGTCTCTCAGCATCATGTATTTCCTAATGTCAGGTTCACATCTTTTCTCTTTATTCCAGAGCATTTGATGTTTTGTATTTATTATCTTTGAACTGATTATGAAATTGGCATGATACATTTACCTGACATAATAAATTGTTACGCTTGATTTATTCCGACTGACTCTGTTTTCCCAAGCAGATTAAACGGATTTGTATGTTCCCGCAAGTTTTGCGTCAGATAGTGACGACTAATATTTTGGCATCAATTCAAGTCTACTTGGTTTGCAAAGACAAGAAGTGAATTTCCGTTTAGAACAGCAAATGCTGCTTGACCAACCTATATCTGGGTGTGTCTTACCTCTGTTTTAATTTAATGTTACTTTAGATAAGTGTACGTGGGAAACCACGGCATGGCTAATCCAAAGCTATTATAAGAGAAGTAATGTTGGTCAGCTCATATCTGTAATAGTGGCCATACCTCTACTGAAGTAAACGTTAAGTTAAGTTCAAGTGTATGCAATTCTATGGGGGCTATACCAAAGTATCTTTTATTGTGTAAACGTGAATGTGATTATAGATAGATAGATAGATAGATAGATAGATAGATAGATAGATAGATAGATAGATAGATAGATAGATAGATAGATAGATAGATAGATAGATAGATAGATAGATAGATAAAACACTTGGAAAATGATGGCATACTTGGCAAAACTTTAACAGCTGCAATTCTTGCTTTTGAGCAATAGAATAGAATAGAATAGAATAGAATAGAATAGAATAGAATAGAATAGAATAGAATAGAAGAACTAAAGTTATTTCAATATCTGCTATTATGAGTAATTATCGTGGAACCCTAGTAGATGATACTTTGCAGTTGCTGCAACAAATTTATGTTAATGTTATGCATGTGGGCTCTGAGCGTAAACTGATTTTTCTAAAACTTCTAATAGGTATCGCTGACCATCCCTCTGCTTGAATGAGTAATGAAATAAAGTCTGCCAACGTAAGCAACACGCTCTTGGGTGGCCCATTAGGAGTCTTCAATGACAGCCGTAATATCACCTCTGATTAGTCACCTCTAACTCCAGCTTCATCCCCCTTCAACGAACACATTATTTTCACATTGTCAGAATCACTGTGCATATCAGATGGGTCCCTATAAGTTTTAAACGCCCATCTTAATTGCACAGCCACATGGGTTGATATCAGCGTTGACCGCTTTCAATTGCTCATTTATGCATTTAAGTGAAAAACATTTGCTCTGGAGAAATGTATGTATGCCCAAAATTCCTATATTCTCAGCTAACTCCTCCTCTTCTGCCTCTCTTAATAACCTTAATCAGACCAATAACGTAATGCTTTGATGAACCGAGGCAGTCGGCTCAATTACATTTTGCTGAGGTGGCCGCTTTTATAACAGAGGTGTGGGCCTGCGGTACTGCGCCCCAATCACCTGTCATCAATCAAGGAGGGAGAAATATTTGGAGATCCCTCCTAAGCTCTGACAGTTCAATGCAGCGAAGGCCAAGGTGACTCTTCTGTTTTAATTGCTTTCCCCTTTTATGACTTCATGTCTCCTGTCTCATGGGGCTGTTGCTCTCCAAAGGTTCACTTTTTCTGGTGGCACGCTGTGCCCTGCCGAGTTGTTTGGTCCTGAAGGATGTCTGCTTGATGGACAGGTTGACATTGAGTGAGTGAATTACTTTTGCAGATAGTACAGTCTGCAGTTTTTGCATTACAGATTTCAAGTTCTGTTCATTTTTAATTGATAAAAGAACACTGCATGTGACTGGGTCATTTCAGCTAAATTCTCTACTTAAGGGGATGATTTTAGATTGATCTGGTTTGAATGTGAATAGCATATCTCGTTCGGACGTGGATTATGTGCACATGGGCCATTTTTATGATAGTTTTCATGGTGCTGTCTGCTTTTGCATCCTTTTTGAAGCTTAAAAGCTCCAGTCCCATTTCAGTGTAATTGCATAAAAAGTCTCAACAGTACGTTCTTTAAAAGGTCCCCTTTTGTGTTCCACTGAAGGTTTGAAACAGCATGAAGGTGTGTAAATTATGACTCATTTGTCATTTTTTGGTGAACTATCCCTTTAACAAATGCAACAGCCAGTCTAGTGTCTCTTTTGTTCTTCTCACATATTACCATTTTACTCAGGTATAGAAGATAAATATTTCTTTCACTTGTATCTTTCATTCTGTTTTTTTTTTTAAATCTCTGTGTTTGACTCCATTCTCGGACCATTCTCAGTTTTGTGCCCCTCCTCAATCCCATAATCCTTTGCTCTTTTCTCATATCTCATCTCAAAGCCCAACATTCAGTTTCTTTCTGCAATTAATTCCATAGCTCCCTGTCTTGCTGTCTCTCTTTCTTTGTGGATTTGAGCTGGTGAAATGAAAAAAAATGTTTTTTCTTTCAACATTTCCTTTCAATTAATTCCACATTTTTTCCCTCTCGTTTCTTTCAAAAGGCAATTAATTTAGTGCTGCAGTCTGGCATGATGGCTCTTATTAATAGGAATGGGAAGAAATAGAAGTCTCTTGCTCTCAGATGATATTGCAATCAAATGTTTATGAAAATGCCACAGTGATTGTAATTAGAAGTGGATCTGTGTTGCATGGCTTTGCCCTCTGCATGATGAAGCCTCTAGCTCGTCCTATAGGATGTAAATTAAGGCATGGAAGTTTGAGGAAGTCTCTATAAACCAGGAACATGTCATTCGTAAATAAATTGAAAACAAATTTAATTCTACTTTATTGAATTGAAGTAGCAGACAATTGCATTTGAATTTAAAGGGGTCCTATTATGCCCTTTTACAAAGTCTTGATTTTGTTGGGGTGTACTTGAATATGTTTTCATGCTTTATTGTTAAAAAAATTCATTATTTTTCACATATTTTTACATTATTACAGGTCCTCTCTCCCCAGTCTGGGCGAACACGCCATTTCGATGAAGCCCCTCCTTCCGAAATATGAAATGTGCTGTGATTGGTTAGCTGGCCCAGTGTGCTTTGATTGGCCCAGTGTGCTTTGATTAACACCGCTTATCTCTTGTTCTGGAAATGTCCTGCCCCTTCATAACAGCCAGCTCTACACACTCAGATGTAAATAGCCTATTTAGAATTGCATCAATTTCAAAACAATTCAAGCCTGATTTAGACTTAATAATAATAATAATAATATTAATAATTTTAACAAACAAGAGGATCGTGCAGAACGAATCACGGACTATGTAAGGATGGGTTTCACAGGACGTTTCAGTGTGGTATGTTTTTTTTTTGTTTTTTTTGTAATTTTCTTAGACACTTTAGATACGATGTTATACACCATCTAATCATGATATTTGTTGGAAAAATCCAAACAGTAATTGACACCTTTTTTGTGTATTCTGTTGGTGCGGATTAAATTAAATGAGGAACATTATGACAAACCCTGTTGTAGTCCAAACGAGCCGTTCGTTGTATTCTTGAAAAGTGGATTCTGTTAAATAATAATATGGACTTTGAGCTTTGTAACCTTGCAGATCTTTTTTATGCTCAAACAGCAACATTATAGACTAACTAAAGTTGAAAAAGCATAATAGGAACCCTTTAAGTTAATGTAACTGTTTTAATTTTTTTTTTTTTACCTGTTTCTTACATTTTAGCTTAAATGAACAAAAATACCAGAAGAGCACCATTAAAAAAAAAAAAAAAGTGATTTTGCAATTTGGTAAAAGTCATAAATCTTTGGACGGCTCAGAGAAAGAAAAAAAACAGAGATATTTTTTACTTTGATGCTTGCAGCACTTGCCATGCCATTAAAAATGTCATGAATTTAGAGACTGACTGGAGAATTAAATCTGGATTCTAAGAGCGTTTCTATACACTCTAAACTTTCTAAACACTAACAGAGCTTTCAAACATTTAACGTGCAAATTGAAATGTTTTCCCTTTTGTTACACTGCAGTTCAAAAGTTTGGAAATGTTAATGCTTTGAAAGAAATCTTTTATGCTCACCAAGGCTGCTTTGTTTGAATTAAAATACAATAAAACAGTAATACTGTGAAAAAAAATTACAAAAAAACTACAATTTAAAATAGCTCTTTTCTATTTTAATATATTTGAAAATTTAATTTATTCCTGTGTTGGCAAAGCTGAATTTTCAGCATCATTACTCCGGTGTCTCATGATCCTTCAGAAATCATTATAATATGCTGATTTGTTGCTGAAGAAATTTTTTTTATTACTATCAATATTGAAAATAGTTGTGCTGCTTCATATTTTTGTAGAAACTGTGATACTTGATGTAAGAAAGGGGGCTTTGGAGGTGGGCGTGGAGCTGGTGGCGGACAGGGTTCAGGAGTCAGTGGAGACAGACACCATGGTGTTTCCGATGAGAGGAGCCAGGGTGGTGCTTTGACTGAAGGGCTGGGTGGAACCCAGGGACTGACATACAGTATGAAGGCGGAACCAGGGTGCGTGGAGTATCCGGCGGAGCAGAGAGACTTACAGACCAGGGCGGAAGCCCAGGGTGAAGCGGCTGGCTCGTGGGACCGAGGTGGAGACAGGGACTCGGCTAACCGGGGCGACGGAGCAAGCGAGGACTATGGGGAAACCAGAGGAAGGGAGGAGCCCAGTGGAACTGAAGGGGATGGAAGGTCGAGGCACAGCCCGAGACTCGGAAGTCCATGGTGGAAGGTGAGCGACGACCGACTGAGGTTGATCCGGAGGGAAGAGGGAGCCCGGAGGAGTCCCAGGGCAGACAGGCCACTAGGGCTGGGTATTGTTAGGAATTTCACAATTCGATTCGATTTCGATTCTTGAGGCTTCGATTCGATTCGATTTCGATTCGATTCGATTCGATTCGATATTGATTTATTAGCTTCGATATCGATTCAATAATAAGTAAATACACAAGGTATTAAGTACCTGAGTATATTTTTAAATAATGTGTGCAGTATTAATGTTTAAGAACAAATTGACCCCAGTATGTTTCCTGTCATGGTTTATTTAGCAGAACAAACTGTACAATATTGTACATGTGTTGAATACAAAACACAACTGTAACAAACAGGTGCTTTATTAACACCACTAAAGTGCATGTAACTGTAAGTAGTAGAAAGATTTCTTTCTTCCTATACATTCAAGTTATAAAATAAATGTAAACATAAGCACAAAATGTGCATACTCATAAAAAAAAGTGCAACCATAGATATTATAACATTACAAAGTGCTATTTTGTCAACACAATAAATAACACTGCCAATTAAAAGTTCCTATTTTTGCCCTTCGAAATATTATGATAGTTAAAAGACATGGCTACAAGTGAGACTGTGTATCGTGATTCTGTACTATTCTGCTAGTTGAAAATGTATTATGCAGTAACATAATATTACTCTGAGAGAGTGTGTGTGGTGATTTGTGCATACATGTCAGCGCGGCATCGCTCATCAAGTTCGCAGAGAGCTTATTCAGTCCATTTTAAATTCTGATTTTGGCCGCCTCTCAAATGGGTTAAACCATCGATATATTGCCTATGAAGTTCAAGTAAATGCGCTAGAAAATCCGCAGTTATTCAAGGATGTGCATTTATTGCATGAACGGAGAAAGCGCCGACGCCTGCATGATTTCATCTGACGGTAGCATATTATAATCCATCTGTTCCGTGAGAGCAGAACGAACGGGCCTTTATTGACGTTTTTAAATCTGAAAACTCCAAAAAGCAACGAAATTGTCAGACATCCATTAGTGCATGTTCACAGAGGAAAACAACTGAAATACAGCGCTGGTTGTTCTCTCGAACGATACTCGACGACAACGACGGAATCCTAAGCCGTGGGCGAAGTAACGTTAATGGGTGTATTAAATTGTATGAAATAATCCAGAAAAAAAGCACAAAACACTGCAGAGAAAGCAAGTTCAGCAGCTAAAATTTGCTGAGGTGAAGTGACAGCTAGTAACAGCAGACAAATGGCTAGCATTGACATCAGCGGGAATATCAACTAAACGGATGAGTTATAAAAACATTCACCCTCCTCACAGTTGTTATGAAGGGCAAAATTAGCTGTATAGACCAAAGCCACATAGAGATCCAGGCTGTAAACATGTTTTTTTCTGCTGTAAAGTTGGTCATTTTAAAATGGGGAGACAGATTTGACTCACTTCTGCAGCCGCCTGCTTGTACAACGCTGAACGCTCTCACTAAAGTGTTGCCCACAGCGCCGCCACTGGCCGGCGGGCTGAATCGATTCATAGGATTTGATGAATCGATATTGAATTGAGAAACAAATAATTGCAATGCATTGATGAATCTATATTTTTACCCAGCCCTACGGGCCACAGTGGAGACGAGGGAACGCAGAGCTGGGGCTCTGGAGACATAGGCCTGGAGGCCCGAGGTGCAGCCAGGGACTCAGCCGAGCTGGTGGAAGGCAAGCCTGAGGCGGAGCTGAAGAGCCGCACTGAGCTAGCGGACGACACCAGTGGAGCCGTTGGATCCAGGGGACTGGATGGAACCAGCGAAAGGGATGGGACCAAGAAGTCAGGTGGAAACAGTGGAAGAGGAAGATTTCAGGATGGAACCGGAGCATCCAGATAGCCGGACAGGACCGACGGAAAAGGCGAAGACTCAGGGGTGGGGACTCGGGAGGGAACTGGATCCGCCGACCACAGATCGACTTGGCAGAGGGTCCGCTCCTGGCTCTGAGATGGACTGAGCAGTGTGCATAGACTCCGGGGCTTTGATAGTGGCCGGCTCTGGGACGAGCTCGGTGGGTGCCTCAGGTGCTCAGGCTGTGAGGGAGAGGACACCGTGCTGCAGCATCCAGCCCAAATACAGCACATTCCGGTTCTCTTAGAGGAGGAAAAGGTGCCACGCTGGTGAGTTTAAACTTCTTAGGTTCCGTGGTCTTTCACAGTAGGCTGTATGTACTGTAAGCACACGACATAGGAGAATAAGTACAAATGCTCTTTAATTCGAAGGAACACTCACAATGAAACATCAACAACACGGAACAATGAGCAAATTAACAGGAAGTAGAGAGGTTAACTGAGGGAACTAAACAGGAACTGCTGAACTGAACGAAAACTAATATGTAGCCATGGGGGAAATCAAACTAATGCAGACATGATAGGAACTAAACTTAGCAGAACATGATCTTGACAGTATAAATGGGTCTTAAAATATAGATCTGCCTTTATAGTTTAGGAATTGGGTCCTTTACAAAAAGATCATCAAATTTGTGGGTCATTCTCATAACAAAAAAAAAATAAAAAAAAATAAATAGAAATATAAACTTATAGCAAGTCAAAACAAATTTGGATGACCCACAAACCACAGTTTGAGCAGCTTTGATAAGGGTAACACTTTACAATATTTTCAGAGACATTAGCAATATTGTCAAATAAGCAATGATTACAAAGTGGCAGAAAGAAAAACATGAGCACAGCTGTTCAGGTGTGTTCTCTGTGCCTTCACTCTCAGAGGCTTCTCCCACACTGGTGCTCAGTCAGGTAGGTGTGATGGACAGATTCGGTGGAGATAAGACTAAGCTCTAATGCGTATGCTCCTGACCCCTTCAGAGGGCATGTCAACTTGCTGAGCTGTGCGTAAAACAGAGTTGAGAGAGAGAGAGCGAGAGAGAGATTTCTGACGTTGATTAAATTGTCTGCTTGACAAGCGGTTGCTGGGAGGGCTGGACAGACTACTATGTCGGTAAAACTGTGGCTGTTCACTTTTTTTTTTGGATGTCTTATTAAAGTCACCATGAAATCAAAATGGGCAAAAGTCTTTTTTTCATTTTTATTGTAACATTGCTGTATTTATTTAAAAGAGTTCATTCGTGCACATCATTATTTTTAAATTCATGTGCCCTCGTAATCTTAAACCAAAATAGCTTCCCCTCCCTCTTGCAGCAACATCTCTTCTCTGATGATGTGTTTAATGGTGTGAGGGCGGGACAACCTGTCACTCACATGAGGTCACAGCAATAGCAAATCACAACCATCAAATCAATTTCCAATTGACAAAATCAAGTCCCGCCCTACATTTGTTCTTGTTCGAGAAGCTGTTTCACTCGAATATGAGCCACAATTGGGAGGAAAAGACTATCACAACTTCCTTTTCATTCATTTAAGCACCGGATTCCTTTCGAAATTCTCCATGAAGTCTCTTGTCTCTGGATCTTAAAGAATCGCCTTAACGATGCTTTGCTTTTTGTCACAGAGATAGATGTGATTTCTCAGGACATCTATAGATTCAATAATCATGATGTGTTACAAAAACAACCACATTGCTTCTAATGATCTGTTAAGTTATAGACTGCACTTAACTGTTGTTAATATTGATACAATGTTATTTTAAACAATTGATCCATTATTGATAAGGCAACATAAATAACTACTTTAACTTTAACTACCTTAAAAACTAATCCAGCTGACAAATGACACCATCAAACCCTTTGTCTCTTTTAAAGCCCATTGTTTCCTGCTAGTGGTGTAATATCAGTTGTTCATGGGATGTTTAGCAGGTTTCATGACTGAAAGCCTACCTGCCTTTTAAGGAGATTTCTCATTTCTCATAATTGGATGAGCGCTGTCTGCAAAAATGGATGAGACGCTACAGAGCGTGTTAAGCAAGCCTAAGCCAACAATAATTACAGACGCATGCTTGAAATGATTGAAAGCAAAGTATTTTTTTAAGTGTAATCAATGGTCTTTGTCTTTTAAAGGGGAAAGATTAAAGGTATAGCGGAGGATCTTTCCAAATTTTAGATAAGACCCGCCCTCTCCACTTTTTGAAAAGTTTGATTGATTCACCAGAATGATTGACAATTAGGAGGACCAATAGTTTAGACTACCCACCAGGAAGTAAAACATCCTCCGCTATACCTTTAATTTAAGAGCTTGAGGGAAATGTGTCCCCTGGAGGGAGGAAATCAAGCCTGATGTATTTAGTGTTGTATGCACTCAAAAAAATTTAAATAATAATAATAATAATTCAAACAATACATAATGGGACAAAAATCATATCGCTCACTGAATGAAATAGTAAGGCTTCCAACTTCATTGAGATATTTTGTTATCAGAGTACGTATACCGTTCAAAAGTTTGGAGTCGATGTGATTTTTAAAAAGATTTTTGAAAGACGTCTCTTATGCTCACCAAGACTACGTTTAGTGATAAAAAACACAATATTGCGAAATATTATTACAATTTAAAATATATATTTTTTTTATTTTAAAGGAGTCATAACCTGCAATTTTCACTTTTCCACGAGAATCAATGTATGTTATGATTGCCTAACGATTATACACTGGCCGGGAAGCCGATATTTAAAAGTGAAGCGTTTGTTTACCTCAGGGTAAATAAACCAGCGTGCGTGCACGCGCACTCAAATACGAGATTCTGATTTCAGCCCCGTCTTGACGTCATGACGGGGCAGGATATACCATATATGGACACCGCAGACCTATGCCGCGGGAAGCCCGCCCCTCTCCCCCTCATATTCAGTTCAGTCGAGAAAGATGGAGAAACGAGTACACACCTGAGTTGCTCTGTGGTTGACTGCCACAAACAACATGTAAATGTGTTTTCTCTACCAAAAACGGACCAAACTATCAGGGACCAGTGGATGAAATTCATTTTTAATGACGCTGTCCCAACAACCCTTTCAACTGGCTTATCGTTAGGAGTCTGCGCTAAACATTTCACACAGGAATCATTCACAAATTTGGGGCAATATCAGGCGAAGTTGGCCTCGAAGCTCTGTTTGGAAAAAGGTGCAATTCCAACCATCAGAGACTTGCCTGAAATTGAAACGGTAAGACTGTGTTTTTATTGCTCTACTGTGTGTAACAAACAGCAGCTAACTGCTAATGCGGCTATTGTATGCTAGCGGGAGTATTAGCTTCGAGGTAAACATGGGGAATGGCTGCTAACGTTACTTTGCAAACAACAAATGACTGAGATCATCATGAATTCGGCTATTGTATATTGATTGCCTAACGCTTATACACTGGCCGGGAAGCCGGTCGCGGCCAGGTCGGGTTCATTCATAACTTGCGCCATGATGTCATTTTGGAATGATATGCTAAAGTGTTACCTGCGGTGTCAACCCCCCTCCTTCCTGCCACCAATCAACGCGCCCCTCATTTGCATTATTAAAATGACCGTCCACGACAGCCAAAATATCGCATCAGATCTCGCGAGACAATAATGCCTTCAGAAATAAGGGTCTGAGGAGCTCTGTGTTTATTTTTTTTCCACTTTTCTTTTTTAGAAGGGCCTGAAAGACTATAATACAGCAGTAGGTATCCAAGGTAATACTAGGTTATGACTCCTTTAATATTAATTTAAAAAAGAAATCAGCATTATTACTCAATTCGTCAGTGCCACACGATCATCCAGAAATCATTTTAATATGGCAATTTGGTGCTCAAAAACATTTATTATTATTCTCATTGTTGAAAACGTCTCAGGTTACGACTGTAACCTATGTTCCCTGAGAACAGGGAACGAGACACTACGTCAGAATGACGCTATGGGGAACGCCTCAGGCGTGACAGGTGTCTGAAATAAATATCAACTCACGTCAATCATGTTGACCGGCGACAGCCCGTGAATCATCAGCTTGATTGATTAACGCGCGACCTGGATGTATAAAGGGGAGCCTTGCACACAAGACAACATCCTATCGTCTGAAGGGACTGTTGCAGGCAGGCCCCGAGGCATGGCAGGAAGACGTAGTGTCTCGTTCCCTGTTCTCAGGGAACATAGGTTACAGTCGTAACCTGAGACGTTCCCTTTCGAAAGGGAACTCTACACTACGTCAGAATGACGCTATGGGGAACGATATACCAACGCCACCATGCTAAGGGGAGTGCATGCCCTCAGGTCTGGGCTGTCAGTGACAGCATTCCCTAGGGTCATCGCCCAAGCTAAGGGATACCACAGAAAACCTCACAGTTTTAAGGGAAGGTTTACCTGGGCCAGCTCAAAGGCCTAGGACCACAATTCAAAAACTAGAAAGGGTCCCTTCTAGGGAATGTGGCTAGGGGACCCGAGGAAACCCCAGCCAGTCACTATTCAGGGGAACGTGCCACCTGAAATGCCACCAGGCAGGCCTGACCTGGTGTCACTACATAAGACACTACAGTCTGGCCACTTCCTGTCTGTCCGAAGACAGAGCCTCTGGACACTTGCCTTAGAAAGGCATCCAACCCAAGGGACTGCGAAGCAGGCAGTGAACCACTCAGCCCGGATCTCAGAGACGGGACATCCTGGAGAGTATGACTCAGCATAGTGCTTTACAACCCTTGCCAGCGAGGGGAGTTTCTCTACTCGATCCATGGATCTACCCAGTGTTTGTGTTTCAAAACACTGAGGAGGCCTGTGAGGGCCTAAAGGGAGCTTACCTCCAGGAAGGCCTGGTAGGACCTCTAACCTGGCGACCACAACATGGGGGAGCTTGTATTCAACCACAATATGTGGGAGCTCACCTTCAGGAAGGCCGGTGAGGCCTCTGACCTGGCGACCACAGCATGTGGGAGCTCATATCAGGAAGGCCGGTGAGGCCTCTAACCTGGCGACCACAGCATGTGGGAGCTCATATCAGGAAGGCCGGTGAGGCCTGTAACCTGGGGACCACAACCTGTGGGAGCTTACTTTCAGAAAGGCCCTAGAACCGAAGTCTGGGCCACTTAAGAAAGGGAATTAAGCGTACAGCGTACAACCCCTACCATAAATATGGATTTATAGAAAGCACATGAAAGAAAGTGCATGTACTTAGCCACTCTGAATCCAAGAAGGCCTGATGAGGCCTAAACCTGGCGACCACAGCATGTGGGAGCTCATACTCGGGAAGGCCGGTGAGGCCTGTAACGCGGTGACCACAGTGTGTGGGAGGTCATCAGAATGTGGAAGTTAGCTAGAGAAAGGCGTCTGTCGTAATATACGTGACGACAGGACGCATCTAGAGTGGGACCCGAGGTGAAAGACCAGGGTCTGAGCCACATAGGAAGGGACCGAAGCGTACAGCGCATGACCCTTACCATAAAAATGGATTTTAGAAAGTACACAGGACGTTAGTCGTGTGACTTACCATAAGCATGGGTCTAAGAAAAATAGATGAAGTAAAAGGTGCATGTACTTCATCACTCTATATTCAGGAAGGCCTAGTGAGGCCTATAACCTGACGACCACAGTATGTGGGAGCTCATACTCAGGAAGGCCTGTGAGGCCTAAAACCTGGCGACCACAGTAAGTGGGAGCTCGTTTACAGGAAGGCCGGAGAGGCCTGTAACCTGACAGCCACACAATGTGGGGCTACCTTCAGAAAGGCCTAACAAGGCCTGTAACCACAGAATGTGGGAGATAGCTTAAAAGGGAGGCGTCTGTCGTAAAACATAGTGACAACAAGACGCATTTAGAGTGGGACTCGAGGTGAAGAACCGGAGTCTGAGCCACGTAAAAAAGGGAATGAAGCAGAAGCGCATTACCCTTACCATAAATATGGATTCAAGAAAGTACCCGAAACGAAAGTGCGTGTACTTATGCCAGTCTGAATCCAGGAAGGCCTGGTGAGGCCTCTAACCTGGCGACCACAATATGTGGGAGCTCATACTTAGGAAGGCCTGTGAGGCCTAAAACCTGGCGACCACAGTAAGTGGGAGCTCGTTTACAGGAAGGCCGGAGAGGCCTGTAACCTGACAGCCACACAATGTGGGGCTACCTTCAGAAAGGCCTAACAAGGCCTGTAACCACAGAATGTGGGAGATAGCTTAAAAGGGAGGCGTCTGTCGTAAAACATAGTGACAACAAGACGCATTTAGAGTGGGACTCGAGGTGAAGAACCGGAGTCTGAGCCACGTAAAAAAGGGAATGAAGCGGAAGCGCATTACCCTTACCATAAATATGGATTTTAGAAAGTAAACGAAACGAAAGTGCGTGTACTTATGCCAGTCCGAATCCAGGAAGGCCTGGTGAGGCCTCTAACCTGGCGACCACAGCATGTGGGAGCTCGTACTCAGGAAGGCCGGTGAGGCCTGTAACCTGGCAACCACAGCATGTGGGAACCCATGATCAGGAAGGCCAGATGAGGCCTATAACCTGATGGACACAATGCGTGGGAGCTCACATTCAGGAAGGCCTGATGAGGCCTGCAACCTGACATGTGGAAGCTCACAACCAGTGAGGCCTAAACCCTAGCGACCACAGTGCGTGGGAGTTCACATTCAGGAAGGCCTGGAGAGGCCTGTAACCTGACATGTGAAAACTCATAACCAGGAAGGCCTTTAGGAAGCCTGAAGCCTGGTGACCACTGAATGTGGGAGCTTAACACTCAGGAAGGCCTGTGAGGCCTGAAACCTGGCGACCACAGTATGTGGGAGCTCATACTCAGGAAGGCATGTGAGGCCTGTAACCTGGTGACCACAGTATGTGGGAGCTCATACTCAGGAAGGCCTATGAGGCCTGAAACCTGGTGACCACAGTAAGTGGGAACTCACATTCAAGAAGGCCGGATGAGGCCTATAACCTGACATGAGGAAGCTCATAACTAGGAAGACCTGCGACCACGGTGTGTGGGAGCTCATACTCAGGAAGGCCGGGTGAGGCCTATAACCTGGCGGCCACAGTATGTGGAAGCTCACATTCAGGAAGGCCAGGTGAGGCCTGTAACCTGACATGTAGAAGCCCATCACCAGGAAGGCCGGTGAGGCCTGTAACCTGGCGACCACAGTATGTGGGAGCTCATAACCAGGAAGGCCTGGCGACCACCGTGTGTGGGAGCTCATATTCAGGAAGGCCGGTGAGGCCTGTAACCTGGTGACCACAGTATGTGGGAACTCACATTCAGGAAGGTCAGATGAGGCCTGTAACCTGATGACCACAGTATGTGGAAGCTCACATTCAGGAAGGCCGGTGAGGCCTGTAACCTGACATGTGGAAGCTCATAACCAGGAAGGTCTGGTGAGGCCTATACCCTGGCGACTACAGTATGTGGGAGCTCATATTCAACCACAGTATGTGGGAGCTCATACTCAGGAAGGCCTAGTGAGGCCTATGACCTGATAACCACAGGATGTGGGAGCTCATATTCAACCACAATATGTGGAAGCTCACATTCAGGAAGGCCTGGTGAGGCCTCTGACCTGATAACCACAGTATGTGGGCTCATATACAGGAAGGCCTGGTGAGGCCTCTGACCTGATAACCACAGAATGTGGGAGCTCATATTCAACCACAGTATGTGGGAGCTCATATTCAGGAAGGCCTGGTGAGGCCTCTGACCTGATAACCACAGTATGTGGGAGCTCATACTCAGGAAGGCCTAGTGAGGCCTATGACCCGATAACCACAGTATGAGGGAGCTCATATTCAAGAAGGCCTGGTGAGGCCTATAACTTGATAACCACAGTATGTGGGAGCTCATTCAACCACAATATGTGGGAGCTCATTTTCAGGAAGGCCTAGTGAGGCCTATGACCTGATAACCACAGTATGTGGGAGCTCATATTCAAGAAGGCCTGGTGAGGCCTATAACTTGATAACCACAGAATGTGGGAGCTCATATTCAACCACAGTATGTGGGAGCTCATTTTCAGGAAGGCCTAGTGAGGCCTATGACCTGATAACCACATTATATGGGAGCTATATTCAAGAAGACCTGGAGAGGCCTATAACTTGATAACCACAGTACAGGTATGTGGGGGCTCATATTCAGGAAGGCCTAGTGAGGCCTATGACCTGATAACCATAATATGTGGGAGCTCATTCAACAATAGTATGTGGAAGCTCATATTCAGGAAGGCCTAGTGAGGCCTATAACCTGATAACCACATTACTCCTTGACAGTCAATTCCTGGGAGCTCACCTCAGGGAGGCCCAAGCGCTGTCCGGTTGCAAAATGGGGACTGTCTGGTCAAGGAGGCCTGATAAGACCTACTACCTGACCATCGAAGAAATCTTTAGATTTACTCTCTTACCCACAACATTTTGCCCCAGACTCTAAAAAAGGAGACGTGGTCTGAAAAGAAACAGAAATATGTTAATTTCATATTTTACAAAAAGACCAGAATTACACCTGCTCTTTTTGTTCACTGCTCATCATTTTAATTCCTCAATTAAAATGCAGCCAAAAACACTGGATAACGCGATCTGGATGATAGGCTGAATTACTAAATATCTAACTTCTTAAAAGTCAGATAATATTCCATCATTTTAATTCATAAAATTAAATGCAGCCATAATCACCAGACAATACTGTTTTAACATGTTTACGTTCTCGTAATCTACACACTGCCTCGGCAAGCGCGAGAAACGAGCCGTTAAAATATATTTGGCTTTCATCCCTCGAGAAGAAAGTCAACAGGTGCGAGGTTGAAACATCCGACAGCGCACGGATTTATTTTTTTATTTTTTTTCACGCGCGCCGAGATATTTCTTAATGAACACTGCCAGCACCATCAGGAACTGCCTGTGAACGCCTCGTACCCAAACAGTATTGTTTCACAGATCGCGCGCACCAAGGGGCTCAGATGCTGAACCCTCCTCCCTCGAGAAAAGGGTCCGACGAGATCGGAGCATCTTTAAATAAAAAACGCTCACAGTTTGCACAAGAGGCTCTCTCGAGAGCCTCCCGCGCGCTTCAGCGATATTCTCAAAACAGACAAACAGTCCCTGAAGACGAAAAGATGTTGTCTTGTGTGCAAGGCTCCCCTTTATACATCCAGGTCGCGCGTTAATCAATCAAGCTGATGATTCACGGGCTGTCGCCGGTCAACATGATTGACGTGAGTTGATATTTATTTCAGACACCTGTCACGCCTGAGGCGTTCCCCATAGCGTCATTCTGACGTAGTGTAGAGTTCCCTTTCGAAAGGGAACAATCTGTTGTGCTGCTTAATATTTTTGTTGAAACTGTGATTCCTTTTTTAATAGATTTATTTAAAAGTATATATTTTTTTTATAACAATGAAAAAGTCTTTACTGTCATTTTTGATCAATTGAATGCATTCATGCTGAATAAAAGTAACAATTTCTTTCAAATAAAATATAAATAAATCTTACTGACCCCAACCTTTTGAACAGTACTGTACATCTATGTATATGTATTTTTATTTATTTATTACTTCGGATTTCTGCATTCAGAGTTTTATTTCATATTTAAAACAATAATTTCATGACATTATTATTTAAATGATATTAAATTCAGAATGCATTTTTTTGTGTGTGTGAAAAATGTGTCTGCCTAAATGCACTTATTCAGGGTATATGCCACTTCAAATGCAACTTCTGTGCTGCTTACTGCAGTGTAAAGATTACATAAAATAATGATTCAAAATTCATTATCATTATCAGTGGCTTGGTCTCCATCATATTAACATTACAATTCAGACTTTCACCAGCTTTATTCTGTCTCAAACCCTCATGGTGTCTTCCAAGTTTTTGTTCCATCTGAGACTTTTTTCATTTTGAGCAAAGTTGACCAGCCAAAGTGTAGATTGAGTGAGATGAGTTAGCTTTTTATCAAGAGGATGTCTGAGAGCGTGATAAAGCACAGAACACACTGCACCTCCACACACTCTTAAAAATGACACTGTGCCACAGCCCCCACGTCTCCCGCGCTCAATACCATCCTGCATCTATTGTGCAATTAAAGGTGCTTTGATACATGACTCCATCCCTACGTGTCCAGGGTCATGTGCTATAAACGGCAATTCTACCATAAAGACTCGGGAGGCAAATTAACGTAACAAGTATGCATTTATTAACAGCCCAGCAAGCAAGCATTATGATATAAAGTTCTTTGGCGTAGGTCGCAATCCGAGGGTACGGAATCTGCATTTCCTGCCTGAAGACGAAGGCAGGGGCGCAGGCGACCCCCTGGGAGGTATGGGAAGGGACCATCCTGGTGGTGGTGGGGAGGATGGAGTGGAAGGGACCATCCTGGTGGTGGTGGGTAGGATGGAGGGGAAGGGACCATCCTGGTGGAGGATGGAGGTGAATGTAGGCGTCAGCATCTGCGAACTCAGACATGTGTAAGTACCGATCTTTTATACTACGTATTAGAACACGATTGGATAGATGAGAAGATATGTGACGTAACAATTGAGTCTTCCCGGCATAACTTACGCTATACACTTTGAGCTGCCTGCAAAGATTGATTTTAGGGCACCTTTAGGTTGCGTTCTCTTTGGACTCTTTGGACTAAAACTCTCAGGGAAATAAGTTCCCCCGAAATAGAACATATGGAAGAATGGAACATAAAACATAACATGAGATATGGTCCATAAAGTGGACATTTATGTATATTTAAAGGTGTTTTTATTATATTATATTATATTATATTATATTATATTATATTATATTATATTATATTATAGTAATGTTAGTAAAAACAATTGTGCCAAATCTAATTATCTTTTTTTCACCATCTTTGCAAAGTCTGCTTTATATTATGTATGAGTGTGTGAGATTTGAGTTGTTTTTCCAGGTGTTGTTAGTGAAAAAAAATCCCTCTCAGTTGAAACCGCGTTTGAGAAGTGTGAGCAGAGCCGGTATGCAAGAAAAAATGAGGGTACGTTGAAGATTAAAATATAGAAGTACCAGTACCGGTGCGTTCCGGCCCACTTCGAGCACAGGGTTTTCTTTTCATTTAGTATAATACAGATTCCTGAGGCTTGACTTTCACAGTTTTTTTTTGTTTTTTGCACATACTGCCACAGTGACGAAACATTTGTGATAGATTTACTTAGCAGACACTTTTATGCAAAGCAAGTCTTTGTAAAGAAACAATAACACTAGACGGACTGTTTAAACGTTATTTATTAAGCTTAAAAAGTACAATGAAGCTTGACTTTCACGGAATGTTCCATGCAATAATTTGGAATTACGGAGTTACGGAATGTGTTTATATGAAATTCTTTAGCTTTTAGTGCATTGAGTAATATATTTCTCTGCGTATTTGCACTTTACCGCACATAAAAAAATTTTTTTTAGTGTTTATATGAAATTCTTTAGCTTTTAGTGCATTGAGTAATATATTTGTCTGCGTATTTGCACTTTACCGCACCGCACATATACTTGCAGCTTAACTTAACTTGCAGTTATAGGTGCAGCTGAATCAATGAACAGTAACAAAGTGGCACTTCAGTGGCACTTCACTTTACCGCACATATACTTTCAGCTTAACTTAACTTGCAGTTATAGGTGCAGCTGAACCAATGAACAGTAACAAAGTGGCACTTCAGTTCCAACAGACAGCTTGTTTATATGAAATTCTTTAGCTTTTAGTGCATTGAGTAATATATTTTTCTGCGTATTTGCACGTTACCGCACATCATTTTTTTTTATTAGTGTTTATATGAAATTCTTTAGCTTTTAGTGCACTGAGTAATATATTTTTCTGCGTATTTGCACTTTACCGCACATATACTTGCAGTTATAGGTGCATCTGAACCAATGAACAGTAACAAAGTGGCACTGCAGTTCCAACAGACGGCTTGTTACTCTGTCACAAATACTGTCAAATATTCCTCTCGCTTGATGGCTGTCACTGCTCACACTCAATTATACAAATGGCAACAGCAGTACTGTAAAAGTTTGCAGTTAGTCTTCCACTGCGTTTACAGTTAATATATTTAGCATTGGCTAGTGTGCAGGGGAAGAGAGTGTTTGTGTGTGACTTGAGCAGATGAGCGCAAGTCATGCCCACTTGTGGCTTTGGTGGGTTTTTCCGTATGAGGAGGACCGTACGCATGCCCAACTGTGGCTGTGATTAGTAACACTTTGTTAAGGTTGATTAGGAATGAACAGAGCCATAGAGAGAAAGAGTTGCGACACTCTTTGATGTCGCCGCTATGGCTGTCACGTGGTTTATGTAAGCCCCAATAGTTCCAAAACATACGCTGGCTGTCATGTTCTTCTATGGGACAGACAGCAGCGATTGCATTGTTGAACGGTAGATATAAAATAAAACACGCACCCAAGTACTTTTTCAGCTGTTATAGCATTATTGCATTTTGTTAATGTCAGTTTTGCATTTGGAGATAAGTTTTAGGCTATATTTTTGGAGGGAAAAGCTTAGTGTTCATGTTCGCATGGGTAGTAGCACTGGCTTTAGCGGCTCTAACTTAACTTTTCCATATCATTCATGTGATGATGGACGTCTAATGATATTTATTTTAGCACAACTGGGCTGTATTAGGCTATTGATTCCCGTGATTTTGCTTATAAATTCCGATTCAGCCATTAGCCTACCTTCGTGATCACGCAAAGAGGTCTGCCATGGCGGTCCGTTCAGAATTCGCTTAGAAGCTAGCTCACTTCATCTGATGAAAGTGGCCACCCCCAGGACCACAACGTGAAACATGATCATGTTAAGACTAAGAATATAATTTTAAGATTAAGCCATACACATATTATCAAAACTATAACAGATTAAAAACGAATTTACGCTTTTATGTTTGGGTATATAGTGCAGAGTGAAGATTTTTCTCTATGGCTCTGGGTTAGTGTACAGAGTAGGCTAAGAGTAAGGGTAGCAAGTAACTTAAGCAATTAACTAACAAAACACTTGTAATTTCTGTTTTGAAGGTTTTCAAATAAAATATTTTTTATTAAACAATGGCAGACAACAAAAATGTGTGCTTGTGTGAGTGTGTGTGAACAAGAAAAACAAAAAACAGGGGCAGGTGATCCATGAAACAGACAGGACTGGTGATGGCCATAACAATCCTAGAGGTCCAGCATTGTTCTCACAAGCCGCTTCACTCAAGACAACAAAACATAATGAAAAGTTAGTATATCCCAAAAAATTAAATTAAATAAAAGTTGCTATAAAGGTGGTAGCGATTCATTACCGAACTCTTACTGTCACAGCTGACGAAGTCGCGCTAGCTAGCACAGGCAGTGCTTGAAAATTGGTTGAAACAACCAACATAAAATATAAATAATTACGCTGTGCATGTACAAATGAAGACCAGTATAAGCATCGCAAAGGGCCTCTGATACAATATAGACAGTTGACAATTCAAAAGAGGTCGATATTTCAGCAACCTCCCTCTGGAACAACTCGACGCGCAGCAATGTACTGTAAGTGAATGGTGTCCAACGCCCAAATGACAGTGTTTGGAACTAATCCGATCTTCAAATCCCGGAAGTAGGCGGTTAAAAGCGCCGCCATTTTTTACAACGGAGGTCTATGGGAGTGTCGCAACTCTTTCTCTCTATGGCTCTGGGAATGAATGTGTAATGTAGTCAATTGTAATCTTACAGTGGCACGATTCTGGGCTTCTCAGGCCTCTGACAGCCAGATCTGTTGCATGAATCCATCTTAGATGATTTCACACAGGCTGTGTGTGCAGTATCCGTATGCTTCCCCTGGCAGAGTTTTAACTTATGGGTTTAAGAATGTTAAAAACTGCAAACATCTAGTTTGTATACAAAGGCAATCTAATGAATAGAGTTTATTGACAGCTACAGAAGAGTAAAACTCTGTTTTTCCCTTATCAGTGCAATGTCTCAACTTTAAATGATGATATCATTTAAATGTTTTGCCAAAACGGATGGTTTCTTGGCACACCCATCACTTACAAGTGTTTTTGGACTAAAATATTAAAAGTGTTTATTTATTTTTTTATGTTATTGAGCCAAGTCACATTGAGTGCCACTTAATTTCACATCAAATGGGTCTCTTTGTTGCCCTCTATCTATCAAATAGACTTAGTATAAATTGTAGATTTTTTACTTTTTCATAAATCATTATTTTGTATATCATTGGTTGAACAACATAAGTTTGATTTTGTTGACAAAGTTTTTCAGATATTAATAACAAAAGACTTTAGACAGGGTAGATGCCATATTGAATTTTACACTGATGAAAATGAGGCTGTGAGTGATAGTTTATATATATATATATATATATATATATATATGTATATACTGTGTGTGTATATATATATATATATATATATATATATGCGATTTTTGGAAAGATTTTCGCCAGATGAACAAGCGGTAGGGTATGCTGTTAACTCTTAAACATGCAAGAGTTGAAAATGATCAGCAAAAAATCATTTCATGTCACATTTTATATCACCTGGACTGAAGTAACAAATAATATATATATATATATATATATATATATATATATATATATATATATATTAGATTTTATGAGCTAAGTTATAAAAAAGCCAAAGTCATCAATAATAATTTTTTTTTTTTTTTTACTACTACAATCGGATGCCTGCAATCCAGGCATCCAAATGCTGAAATGTCTCATCTTCAACCTCAGGGGTTGGCAACTTTTGGAGTTTAGCTCCATCCCTAATCAAGCATATCATATAAATTATGACACAACATATAATAAATAATCCTGAAGACTTTGGTTAGATTTTTCAGGTGTGTTTGATCAGGATTGGTGCGAAACACTGCGGGACGGCGGCCCTCCAGGAACAAGTTTGGCTACCCTTATTTTATCATAAAATAAACTGTGTGAAACCCTGCAAGAAAATATCTTGTTAAAAATGCAAAAGATGTAGTCAACTAAATATAATAACATCAGTTTAACGCAAAGTCAGAACACAGAAGAAGATATTTTGATGGATATGGATAACCAAATGACATCCTTCAATATATCATCTTTTGTGTTCAGCAGAAGAAAGAAATTCATACAGGTTTTGAACAACTTGAGGGTGAGTAAATGATGACAGAATTGTCATTTTTGAGTGAACTATCCCTTTAAGTCATTGCATGGATTAATAGCAGTTTTAATGTCTTCTTGAATAAATGAATAGATAAGACCAAAACAATTAGAGTCACGTCATTGACCCAATAGCCGGGGTCCTAGTGATCAGCTTGGGTTGCATCAGAGAGGTCTGGGTCACATGGCCCGAGGCTTTGGAGGCCCCTGCCATTCTGAAGGTCCCGGTGTAATAACCCCACTGGCCTGGTCTATAACACAGCCCATATGTCCTAAATAGTCATTAAGAGAATGTTTGGAATTAAATGAGTTTACTATGTTCTGATTTGTAGAATTTAGTGATTATTCTTTCGGATATCCCCTCATTTCATCCTGCTGTCAGTTAGTCCTGCTTAGTCAGACCAACAGTAATTGGCAAGGCAGTGTTATCGTTCACCTTTAAATGCTCACTCTCCAACGATATCGATGAAAACCTTAGACCATTCCTCTTCATTATAGACTCCAAATTGCCAATATGCAGTTAAAATCTCCAAACCTTCAGACCGTTATGGACACGCTGTGCTCCCATCAATTAGCTCACTGTCGATTCTAATGATGTTGATCAAAGTTGCGTTTAGTTTGGGGAGTCTGTAGCTGGACAGATATCAAGAGCAGATGCTGGTTCTCTTCAAGAGATACTTTGCTATGCTTTTTGAACCCATGTCAAGAGTTTTTGAATGGGGTATTGAAATTATACATCTTCATTGTCTGAAAATCCATTTGCAAATCTAATCCTTAGTGCCGTACAGAGCTGAAGTGGCTAAAGTGTCTCTAATAATGAAAATAATTCCTTTGTTCATAAATTATTCTAACGATCAAACTGAAAACCAAATGGAGTCCAATAAAAGCAAGTGTTTAAAAGAAATACATATATTTTTATTCGCTTTAGACTCTCGTTTATTATAGCCTTGAAGGTGAAGTAGCCTCTTCAGATGAATTGTTTGGAATGTTTCATGTCTTTATGCATTTAAATTAAGAATTCATGTTGTGTTGATAATACTCATAAGCATTAAATTGAGTCCTAACTTTAGGTTTTAAGGTTTTGTTTCTATTCTTCTTTTGAAAGTGAAAGTGACATGTGAAGGCCAAGTATGATAACCCATACTTGGAATTAGTCCTCTGCATTTAACCCATCCAAGTTAGTGCGCACGCATTAGGAGTTAAGCTATGATCATCACTAGGCCTTGTTAGGTTAAATATTTGGATGAATCAAGTTTCTAAAATCCCATTTGCATCATGCCTAACAACATGCCTATCTTCCTGTGTTGACTTGCTTGAGACACTTTATGACGTTTACTAATCTTAAAAAGACTGATTAGAAGAACGATTACAACTTGATAACATTCTACACACGTCCTCCATGAAAAATGTTATCTTGCATCTTGGCTGCAGTCTGTATCCAGTCTTTCGCTCTGTGGTTAGTGCTCATTTAATTGTTTTCAGCATAATTATGTTGCATCCAGGCTGCATCACTCACAGCATCTAAAGTAAACCCTGATCTACTCAGATCATTACCAACTGAAATTCTGAAACTCCTCTTCCCTCTTGGATTTCACAGCTTTAGGGTTAAGGAATTTTCCTGTTTTAATGTGGGGGGAATTATGCGGTAACATGCACACAACATGTGGAACACAGCTAAATGTTACATTTTTCAAAAATAATATTTGTTGATTACATTTTTTTTAAATGTATTGAATATGAATGGAAGCCTTTTTTGTGCCACACAAGAAAAATCTTAATTTGGTAAAAGTTGAAATTATGACATTAAATGCTGAAATTCTAACATAAAAACGCATAATTCTTACAGGCTAAATGTTTAGTAAATTATGATTTTGTATCTCATAATGATATTTAACAATATTTTTACTCATTTCATAATTATGACTTGGCATCTCAAATGATGTTGACTTTTTATGTCAGAATGACTTCCTGTGTCATAATTAAGATTTACCAGAGCAATTTTTTCTTGTGTGGCAAAAATTGCCTTCCATAAATATCAGTTCAACAAAGGTTTTAAACACAAATGGTTTTACAGTATGTTTTTGCTATCTTAAATGTGATGTTAGACAATTATTTTTCCAACATATTTCTTACTACAAAACATGAAAATTGTGCTAATGCTTTTTAGAAAGGAATGGTGCATCAATGCATAATATATTGGAAAGTGCCATATAATACCGGATTAAAATGCCCCTATTTCTGTCCATATTATTCTTAAGTCAGATAGAGGTCATTTCAGAAGTGTTTGCTTTTAATACAGCTTCTGATCTCAGAATATTTGATTCCTTAAAATTGGCTACTTTTGTTACTGTACTGTACATTACATGACTCATACGTGCATTAGAATCCTAGTCTTATATTATTGTAAGCACCAATGAGTCAGAAGCCAAAAGTATAGTATATGCCCCCCCCAAAAAAAGATAAACACCCTAATCATTGTTATCATCTAGCTAGAGAACATTACATTTCCTTTCTCAGACCCCTCTTTCATCATTCGATTTCTTTCCGCCTTCTCTTCTTCTATCATAACTCTTTCTCTCCTACAGTATCTCTCCTCATATCTGCAGCTGAGTGTAGTGGATGCCAGCTGAGAGCAGATCTCTGTCCACGGGCCATGCCCCAGCCCCTTCCTGCTTCCTACTTGGAGCCAGCTTGCATCATGCATCATGGATGTGTCGTTCCTCTGTGTGCGTGGAAGCAGGGATGCCGCGCTGGCAACAGCAGTTTATTAATCGGGTCAGGTGGCCGCCTCAGGCAATCAATTGAGAACAGAAGGCATACTGGCACATAGATGCGCACTCTTACACACAAAAATACGTGATGTGGCTAGCTTTCGAGCTAGTGTTTAAACTGCCTCTCAAAACCAACTCAAGTTGGGCTCCAAGCACATTTAGAAAAATACTTAACATTTAAGTATCAGGTTGATATTTAATGAAGGAGGTGGGAGGTCACAGTTTATGTATTATGATAAAAGTTTTACTGAAAATTGTTTGTGTATTAAATAGCCACATTCAGACTCTAAAATCCGATTGGATGAGCCACATTCAGAACCTTATATGCAATATATTGAGTTGCTAAAATCCATCATGCCCAACAACAATTACAAGATCGTCCTCATCTTGTTTTTACACACAAATACACTAGTCTAAAACGTTGTCTATTATGACTCATAACATGGTTTTTATCTCACAATTTCAACTTTTTTATCTCATAATTATGACTTAGAATCTCATATTTTATGGTCACTCGTTTGACACTTCATGACTTTTCCTAATCTTATGAAGACTGATAAGAAACCTATTTCAACTTGATAGCATTCTTCACACGTCCTCCTTGAAAAATGTTACCTTTCATCTCTGAGGCTGCTGTGCAATATCCAGTCTTTCGCTCTGTGGTTAGTCCTCATTTATGGTTTTCCTATAATTCTGTTGCATCCAGGCTGCATCACTCACAGCATCTATTTGACTAAAGTAAATCCCATCCTACTCAACCCATTACTGACAGAAATTTTACATGCACAGAGGGTAAAAGGATGATGGTGTAGCTAACCACACAATCCAAATGCCATTTCATCCTGCAATTTGTCATGTGATTTCAGGCCAGCCCATTTTTTATTTATATATATATATATTTTTTTTTATGGCTGCAGTAGATTGGGTTAACTGATGACACATACAAACCCCTGAGCAATTCATTACACGTTCAATGGTGAAACAGTCCCTCTCAGATATTGAGTTTTTTGAGGGCTGGAGATGCAAACTTTAAGATCCATTTGAGAGGACAGTTAGATAAATGGCTTGAAGAGGGCCAATGGTTATCTGCTCTGGTAATAGATTTCTAATCTCTCTGTCTCAAATGACTGCAGTTTTCTCTCATTTTTTCAACAATACTTAAAAATACTGCTCTTTATCTGCTTTGTAATTCAGTGTGTTACCATGGCAAAAACACAGAGTGCATAGACTTTTAGTGGAAAGTAATTGTGATTTTTGTTTTATGTATCTAATTTTTGCTCATTAACAAATATTTCATGTTGTGCCATCCATTTGTTGTGTGTGTGTACTTCTTTTATTATAATCCCTGATGTATTGTGGTATACAAAAACTCTTATACTACTATACTAATACTATAATACTATACTAAGTAATAGAAAATATTACATAGAGTAATTTAGTGATCAAAAATCCTGGTTGTAATGCCACATAAATAGCAGTTAATTTGCTCTTTTTCAGGTCTAAACTGAAAAGTTAAATTTATTAACATTATGATTAGATACAAAATCTGTACAATTATATAATCTATACAATGTCCAATATCATATCGTATCATGGCAGTTTTACTATAGAAAGATACATTCTCTTTATATAGGAGGTGAATTGTTCATTTCAATCAATTTCAGTACTTAAATGTTCTGTGCTTAACATATTAAACATTATTCTTAAATCTAGCGCTTTCATAATGAGGAATGATGCATAATGTTTAGTTGTTTTTTTTTATAAAATGAAATTGCAGCTATTTGTTCAGTGTTTTTAAATCATGAAAGTGTTTTTTTTTTTTACATAAACAGCGTTACTGCAATACACTAAACAAACTGCAGCACACATAAAAGCTTAAGCTTTTTTTTTGGCTGCATCTTTAATAAATTAATTAGATGTTGTTAACTGATCAATGTATTACAGAAAATATACAATGTTGTCATTTGACAACACTGTACTACAATGTAATTGTGCTAAGGCATAAAGCTTTTTAATAGATAGTGGCAACAATTATATTGAAATGCATATTGAAATAATATTGAATTAAATCATTTTCTATTGTACAAAGTTGCCATATAGCAATGTTTCCTACTTTGTTGTTGTATTTTGGCCCAAAAACTCAAATGAGACAAAATATTCAGCCGTTGGAAAATAATGCATACCATATAAAATGGTGGGGATAAAATTATGATGAAATAAATTGGTGGGTACATGTCCGTATCATAAATGATTCTTAATAAGGACCGTTTTACATTACATTTACATTATATTCAGGGCCTACAGATATGGTCCTGGACAACTAAATCACTAATTGACGCTGATGCTTGCTCAGTGATGCAAGTCGACTACAAGGGATTCAGGCCTATTTGATCCGGTAGCATTGATTACCGACTTGCTGTACACAGTATTAGGCAACATCTAGACATTTTATCTAAATGATATACAGTACATGTCAACGTCCTTATTACCCTTTTCTCTCTCAAAGTTGATTGCTGCCATCAATCAGTTTCATGTTTTAGAAACATGATGTTAAAATGTGTTCTCTTAATCTCTGGTATCTTTATGTTCACATGTATTCAGCATTCATTTGATTTTAGCCTGTAGGCAATCTGTCCACTAGCACTGCTAACTGCTATTCTACATAACAACCAAACTTTAGCATCACAAAGAAAACACTTTGAACAGATTTTCTTAAATTAGCTTCTGGTGCATCTCTCTCTCTCTCTCTCTCTCTCTCACACACACACACACACACACACACACACACACACACACACACACACACACACACACTCTCTCTCTCTCCCTAGCGGAGCATGCCTTTATCAGTAAATGAGAAAAGACATTTTAACGGATAATTTTGAAAGTCCCAGACGGGATGTTTAACAAAAGTAAAGTAATTTGTATTCTTTGCATGGTGAAATTTAATTATCATCAAAGCTCAACAAGTAAAATATCACCCATGTGTTAAATACTGCCATTCATAGAAATGCTAATGTGAAACACTAGCAGAGCACAAATGCACACAGGTACCGTACGTATGTTACACGTGTAATATTACACCCATGAAATGTAGATGTATTTTTATTTTTTTGCATTTCAGATTTGTATTTCTTTTAATTTATTGTAGATTTGTATTTCCATGTTTTTACATTTTTATGGCTGTATATTTTGTGTGTGTGAGAGAGAGAGAGAGAGAGAGAGAGAGAGAGAGAAAAGAGCACATATATTTTAAGAATATAGAAGAATAGAGCAGAAATAAATAACCTGCTCTGTGTCATAATGAGGATGTCAAGCAAAATACTATTATTTTTCCATTATTCTTTTTACTAAGATAATTGATGTGCTTGGGACTTAAATTGTGAAGAATAAACAGTTGGTTAATTATATATTAAATTAGCACATAGCTTAACCAGCTTTGGAACGGTTTCATTGCTAACTCCTCATATGACTCACTGCTTATTTCTTTGCTTATGTTAAGTTGCGTATTTGTGTCTGCCAAATGAATAAATGTGAATGCAATGTAAATAGAAGTCCTATATGCTGCATTTAATTATATGATAACTGGTGGCAGTTGGTGTTCATTGTGGGTGAAACAATCAGCTCCTCTCAACCCACAGCACTGATTCAGTTAGCTATCATCCTGTTAGATTGGTAGTTTTGAGCTGGTAACACAAAGATAGCTTTTTTTTTTTTTTTTTCATTTATCATTGTCTATTATTTTCAAACCAAAAGGTTAACAGCTTTCTGTTGGATAATGTGGCATAACCAACTTGAAATCTGTCTGAGAAAATATTTCACCCTCATGCGCAATTCCTAATCATGTATATTCCTAATGAAATGACTGGATTTCCCCTGCGAAAGTTTGCAGAATGACCACAATGAGTAAATGTGACCACAAATTGATGGCCTTACAGGATAACCATGATTTTTTCTTCTTTAACATTTTTTGTCCTGTGGATTAATTATTGAACTTTAAGACAAAATGAACACCGTGCAATAATTAAGTCAATGAAATACCCCCCCGCCCCCCCACACACAAAAAAAAAGAAGAAAGAAAAATGAAAGAAAAACCACAAACATGTACGAGAGCTAATAACATGTAAGTGTTTCATCGCACTCAAAAGCAAAGTGGGAGGGGAAAAAAGCATGAATCAGAGACACAGTCAAACAAATTGCAAAAGTACTTATAAACGGTGACCTATTTGTGTACTTACACAGTATAATTGAGTGGTAAATCCTCTGGCCAAATGAAATGCTTTTCTCCAGACCGCATAGCAAAACAAGGCCTCTGGAATTGTGCGAGTCTCTGCTGGAGAGCATGAACTCTCTTCTGCCCACTCTGTGCTTAGTGAAGGAGAGCAGGAACGGGGAGGAGGGAAAAAGAAAGAGATGAGATAGAAATAGCGGGTTGTTCATTTCTCCATAGTCTGTCCGAGGAGGAGAGATGAAAGGCACAAAAGTGATACAGAGGGGGAGGGGGAGGAGCGTATATCTTAGTACGCAACACCTTCTTCTGGCTTTTGCGACTGATTGTCAAGGCGTTCTCATTTGTATTTATTTGATTAAGACTATGCATAATTCATTCCCCAAACAGGAAAAAACACATGCCTCCGGCAAGCTATTCACACACTTCCTGATCTCCACGCTGCTCTTTGAGTCTCTCAGGAAAGGCGCTGGAGAATTTTTTTTTGATCCAGCATGTGGTGAGTGTTTATGCGGGTTCATACGCTCGCCTCCTTTGGGGTTTATTTATTTATTTTTAGAAATAACAGAGCGCCTAGACCTTGCACGGCACTACTGTAGACTACATTTAAAATGCGGTGCAAGGCGTTCTCATGGCTCTGTAGAGGTTAATGAAGACTCCAGGGTGTGGCAGTAATATATATCTTTTTTTTCTTTCACCTGTCCATCTCCATATCAACTCAAGGGAACTGTACAGTTACTGAAGAGGAGAAAAGCCAAGCCATGGTTGTGTTTTGTGAGCGGCAAACTGTTGACGGCAAAGAAATGTCCTTAACTCGAGGCAATTTCTCAATGCCTGTAAAGGTGCACCAAAATTCAACTTGTAGGATTTTAAGGAGTTCTCTGGCCTCACTAAAAATAAAATTCTGACATTTCTTGTTTAACCTAATGTTGTTCCTGTTTTTAAACTCGTGTCTTGCCACCGAGAGTTACCAGGGACTGTCAAGCTCCAAAAATGAAGAGACTGTATTTGAGTTGACAAACTCTATGTACAAGAGAAAACAGTATGTTTGTGTTCCGGTGATAATTATATGCACATAGCATTTCTGTATAATCCCATAGATGCACAGAATGTTTATCTGGGAATCATTTAAACAAGACTCAGCCCACAAGAGGGAACATCTAGCATGTACAGTCTCTCATGTATATATACAGAGAGAGAGAGAGAGAGAGTTAATGACATTTGTTAAACATTACTGCTGCAGATGCTACATGGCCCGTGGTCAAAAGCTTAAAATGATAGTTTTGCTTGCACTACACCTATTCCTCTGCTAGATGGCAGCAAGGAGCAATTTCAGCCCTAAACATGTGTCCCAACTTCATTTAAATGCAGGTTAGTGATCTGTAGCGAAAGTCTCTCTCTCTCTCTCTCTCTCTCTCTCTCTCCTCTCTCTCTCTCTCTCTCTCTCTCTCTCTCTCTCTCTCTTCTCTCTTCTCTCTCTCTCTCTCTCTCTCTCTCTCTCTCTCTGGAAGCTTGGCTCATGTAACATCAGATTTAAAACTGAAAAGGCAGATCTGACTATGCGTACAAGAGAGGCCAGACATGTTTTTGGTCTACAATGCTTTTAACATTCTTTTCACACGGCTGCTCGCCGCTAAGGCCATCTAGAACTAGTCGGGTCTCGGCAGCATTGTGTTGCATAGGCGTATAAAAGCGTGTACGACGGCGGGTAGCGCGGCTTCTCAACCACCGCTAAAGCTGAGCACATCAAAGCAAAGCTGGGAAATCAGAGGAATCCCTGCATCAGTTCAGATAAGAGCTAAGTTCCATTTAGTGGCTTAACCACATAGTGGGAACGGCCTCCTTTTTCCTCATCTCATAGCTGTTAGACTAGCTGGCTTATCTATCTTCCAGCTATGTGCCTTGGTTTATTCAGGGTGCTGTTTACCTGTCATTTTCACGGCTATTTTTGTGTTTTGCCGCAGTTACCTTTGTACTCCTAGTTTGCCATTTTCTAAATGGCTGTATAAAGGTCCTCAATTGGCCAATTGAACACGCACACACTCACAGATCAAAGCTCTCAATGAGTTTTCGTGTGTAATGTTGCATGGAGTGTTGCTGCTAGCAGGAAGGGAGAATGCTAATTGACGTCCTTAATTGCTTTATTGAAAGTCAGTTCCACTTGTTGGAGAAAAGTGCCTCTGACAAGCCTCTCTTGATTATTCAGTGATCATAAGGTCGATGTATTGAAGTTACTTGCACCATCACTAAACCACCGTTATGACGGTGCCGAAAGCGTTTAAGCTATGAAGACTTATGTATAAGTCTCTACATTTTTGTTTCGAGTAGCAGTTGACATCTTAACATTGACCTTTCAGCCTAAACTGTTAGTTACCCTCAGGTACTCATTAGTTTATTGTTCAATTCCATCAGCTAGACTTGTCATACACTTTCGCTAGGCTAGCAATCATGCGTCCTCTATCCAACTACACTTCATTTTCAACTCGGCTTTAAGACACGAAGAGCACGGCTGAAAAATGAGACGCACAATGGCTCGTTTGTCTGCTACCTTGGACTGTTTGTGCAATATGTCATCCCCTCCTTTCTTTTATACCGAACGACGTTAGTGCGAAGGCACTCATAATGTTTCTCATGACAGATCAAATGGAAAGTGACAGTGGGAAGTTATGTATAGCCACAGGGACACCATTACACATGGTAAAATATGATCCGGGCTTCGCGCCTTGTCTGCGTTGTGTACAAAGTGTACAAATGGCTTTTAATACGCACTTCTAAGCATCATTGGGGGTTTTGTTGCTCACCGTCTGTTTCCAATGAGTGGTGCACTTATTACGGGCCTACTGTTGCATAGAAATGGTCATCAGTTTTGCTCTGTGTGCAGTTAAGCGTCTTGTTCTGCGTATTTTATGCAGTTTCAGGAGGCAGTGACTGTTCAAAAGCGAATGATGTGATTTAAAAAGGAATGGAACAACTAAATTGAAAAAATAAATAAAAATATTTTATGTGTATCAATTTGGAAAAAAAAATTTACTCAGAAAATGTTTAACAAATCACTGCATACAGGTTCCTTTTATTTGTAAGCTGACCAATCAGAAGGGATATTTAAATAATGCAATGTCATTTGTTTCCGAAAAAGGCAAACTGCATAAAAATGTAAACAGCAGGGTTTTTTTTTTTTTTTTTTTTTTTTTTTAGCAACAGGTTCTATATAGCAGGCTATCATCATTATAACAGGTTTTTAGAATAACAGTTTCCAATTTATGAACAACTCTACAGATTTTTTGAAAGATCTCAAAACAAAAACACAAAGACATAGACATTTGCCATAATGAAAGAATAAAGTTATTTTGCACATAGGTGAGTACAGTAGACTCATTGGTTGATGGTGCTGTGTGATTTGTTCCGTTTGTTTACTATATTAAGAAGTGTTGGATTATATTGTGTCACTAATTATCAAGACTCTTTTAAAATATCAGGGAAGATAATCTGTGTAGGGAGCATAATAATAATAATAATAATAATAAAATTATAAAGCCAGCTGCAGTCTTTTATTGGTTTGGTTTATACATCAACCTCCCCCCAAAATTGTTGCCACTGATGGGGGGGGGGGATTACGTCCTGAAATAACAATTGTGGCCAATATAAAACCATTTTGAGAATCATGTCACAGTGAGTGAAATCTGGATGATTCTCAAGGCAGTAACTGGACTATTTATAATTAATACAATATTTATAATCAAAGAAGAGAAAATAAAGTACTGAGGGAGAAAATAAACTATATTGAAAATTTAATAAATAAAAATAAAAACTAAAAAAAAACACAATACCGCTTTATTTCATGCAGGACCCCAGGCGATACCTTCTCTCAAAAGAGCTGAATCTCATGTGAAGCACTGCAGATGCTTTAAAGTGCCATCTGTGACAACTGCTACTGGCTGTTTCAGAGTTGTGCAAGAACAAACACCTTCAAACAATAACAGTTTATGTAACCACCTACTGTAAATGTTCTTTGAGTTTATATGCTGTTCCTGTAATTACCAACTGACTTAATAGGCTATCTGCTTGAATCCAGCCTGTGAATAGATGCTTGCACTTATTAATGTTTAATGAATCCTTAATACGATACCTCAAGTAATATGTTGGTAGAGGTGCTTTTGATCTCTCTTGAAGACTTTGTGCAGCAGTAGATGCTATTCAGAGAATTATATGTTATCACGTGTCTAAATTTGGCCGGTTCCAATACTCGAAGTGGGCCGGTACTTCAATATTTTAATCTGTAGCATATACCCTCACTTTTTCTTTTAGCACTTCTCACATGTTTTCACCCTTCATGGCAGTTGAAAATCCTTTGACTTTTTCATCTGGAGCATACAGTATTAAGGGGATGTTCTCAATTAAATTTTCTTGATTTATTTCAAATAAAATGTATATATTAGGTCAGGATGTGTAGGGTCTACTTAAAACCTACATTACCAGATTTATAATAATAATAATAAATTACTGTGATTTCATAGTAGTATCTCAGAAAGGAGAACAAAAACAGGAGACATGAAAATAAAATGTTGAATTGCCTCAAGCTATCAGACATGCTGTGATGTGAATCCACATGACCTTTGACCTGGAGCAATGGTGTGTGTTGTATAATATATTTGTCAAGAGGAAAGTTTGGGGCAGCGCAGTGTTTCTCCAGTATCTTTCTAAAGCCTTTTAATATATCAATGCTATGACAGCATACTGTTGCACGGCTCAGGTTAAAGAATGATGAAGACCGCTTCTAATACCCGTAGCTTTTGTTAAATCCATGTTTTAATTAATACAGGCTTAGGAGAGATGATTCATTCTGCCAGTTATTAAGAAAATACTTTCAGGCTTTTAATGCCAATTTCCTCTTGTTTAATTTATCCTTATCAGTGGGTATATGAATTTTAACTTGACTATGAAGGCCAATGCTGCGGAATTAGGTAGCACCTGAATGCAGTGTTTAACACTAACCATGCATAAATAATAATTGGCAGATACATGCCTTTATACTGTATATCGCTAATTATGGAAGCGCTGAGGATGACTGTACGAGTCCAAAAGGTCTGATTAGCACTTGCTAGTCATTTTTCTAATTGAATCTTTTAATTATAATTTATATTATCAGCGAACCATTTTTAATGAAAGAATAATTTTTTTGGTCCGTGTACTTTTGCGTCCATTCCTTTTTCCTTTTTTAACTCGTAATTGAAAACATGCTTTCTTCTTTATTCGTTTTTAGACTGGTGAAAAAAATATTCACCTTGTATACAATGCTTATTTAATTGAAAATCAAATAATTGACATACAACTTTTTTTCCATTTTACAAAAATGCAAAATTTTATTTCTGCATTTTATTTGCGCATTTCATGGTCGATGTATTGGCCGGAGGGCTCGTCCAACCCGACTTTCTGCGGCTCAAATTCCCTTTGCTGCCAATTAACCGGTCATCAACTTACGACCGTAGGTTGGTCCTGCCTGTAGAGTGGTGGAACAAATTAACTGGAACACAATGGCCTGGTTTCACAGACAGGGCTTAGACTAAGCCAAGATTAGGCCTTAGTTCATTTAGGACATGTAAGTAGCTTTTATAAACGTGCCTTTGAAAAAAAAAAAAAAAACATTACTGGTGTGCATCTTGAGACAAAAGATCTCAAGTCTCTATCTGACTTCATTTAAGATATCTCAGTGCAAGTTGCTTTCAGTTAAAACATGCATTTTAGTCTGGGACTAGCTTAAGCCTTATCTGTGAAACCGGGGGTATATGGACTACAACAGACAATATTAGTTTTCTGCGGAGTTGGTTCAATCAGTGTTTTCAAGCAGAGGCAGATCTTTGAATGCTACTGCATTTAACTGCCATTGTGAACAAAATAAGATGTGCAATACCAACGTCTGCGTGCTCTAGGTCACGGTGTAATTTGTTTAAACCTGCCATCCGGCAGTGTATGTTGTTAAGCCATCTTCCGAGTCAAATACACATCAGTGATCATTATTCACGTATAATTATTTTATTTTTTTCGCACAAAAAATTTGATTTTTGCAATTCTCAAAGCAGAAACATTAAAATGCATATCCATGGCTATATCATGAGAAAAAGATGTCACAAAAGCACAGCATCAACTGCTGATATACAGTAAGCTATATATATTTTTTACTTCTGGATTGTGATTTTATGTAATTAATTAATTCAATTAATGAGAGTTACATTTGGTAGGGACAGTATATTATACTCAGGAATTCTTAAACTGTTCCCTCGGTTTAACAAATTGTGCCCACGGATTAATAAACCGTACCCACGAGTTCCTAATCTGTGCTCTCAGATTTGTAAACCGTGCCTTCAGTTTTTGCAATCTGTACCCACAAATTCATAAACCGTGCCCACGCTTTCGAAATCCGTTCCCACTGGTTTGTAAACTGTACTCACGAATTTGTGGCCCTTCCCCCTGTCTGTGCCGGCTGATTCAATCAGGCTACCTGTTTAGGTTGTATCTTTAAAGTCCATTTTTTGGGGAGGAAAAAGCTCAGTATAATAGAATAAGCAAAAAAAAATTAAAATAAAAGACTTCTCATATGAAAAAGAAATATAACACAAACACATTTCCAAAACTGTAAAAGGTTAGGTTATATAAACATAAAACATTCATAAATCATTTATGATAAACATATTACTGTCTTAAGTGAACTCATTTATAGTTATAAACGCAAATAATAATAATTATCATTATTATTAGGCTATTACATTTAGGCTACATATTTGTATACGTACCATAGTACTGAGAAAGCTCTCATCAGAGTCACAAATGATTTGCTCTCATCATCCGATTGTGGTTGTATCTCGCTATTAGTGTTACTCGATCTTAGTGCTGCATTTGATACTATTGACCATAACATTCTTTTAAATAGACTCGAAAATTATTTTGGCATTAGTGGAATTGCATTAGCATGGTTTAAATCATATTTATCTGACCGTTATCAGTTTGTAGCAGTAAATGAAGAGATGTCTCATCGATCACAAGTTCAGTATGGCGTACCACAAGGCTCAGTACTAGGACCGTTGCTTTTCACTCTGTACATGCTACCCTTGGGAGATATCATTAGGAAGCATGGTATTAGTTTTCACTGTTATGCTGATGATACTCAGCACCATATTTCTTCAAGCCCTGACGAAACTTACCAATTCACAAAATTAACGGAATGCATAGCTGATATAAAAAAACTGGATGACTAGTAATTTCCTACTACTTAATTCTGAAAAAACAGAGATTCTAATTATTGGACAAAACACTTGCTCACGTAATAACCTAGAATACTGTCTAACACTTGATGGCTGCTCTGTCAAGTCTTCGTCGTCGGTTAGGAACCTGGGTGTGCTCTTTGATAACAATCTTTCATTTGAAAGTCACGTGTCTAGTATCTGTAAAACCGCATTTTTCCATCTTAAAAATATATCTAGAATACGTCATATGCTCTCATTGACAAATGCGGAACAATTAGTTAATGCGTTCATGACATCAAGGCTAGATTATTGTAATGCTATTATGGGTGGTTGCCCTGCACGCTTAAACAAATTACAGCTGGTCCAAAACGCAGCAGCTCGAGTTCTTACCAGAACCAGGAAGTATGACCATATTAGCCTGTCAACACTGCATTGGCTCCCTATTAAACATTGTATACATTTTAAAATATTGCTGATCACTTACAAAGCACTAAATGGTTTAGCTCCGCAGTTCTTGAGCGAGCTCTTAACGCATTATAGTCCTTCACGTCTATTGCAATCTCCAAAATTCTGGCCAGTTGATAATACCTAGAATATCAAAATCGACTACTGGCGGTAGATCCTTTTCCTATTTAGCACCAAAACTTTGGAACAGTCTTCCTAACATTGTCCGGGAAGCAGACACACTCTGTCAGTTCAAAGCTAGACTAAAAACACATCTCTTTGACCTAGCATACACATAATACATTATAGACTTCTATAATTCAATATTAGGCTGTATAGTTTAGGTCACCTGGAACCGGGAACACTGCCCATAAAATGAAGGATCTGTGCCTGGACATGATGACAACGCAGTCCTGAAGTCTCAACCAGTCTTTCCCTGTTTACTGAAGTCAGCTGGACCCCGGCCGTATCCAGATCAGATGGTGGACCTGCACCTGGACCCATCCATGACGCATCCCTGAAGTGCCAGCCTCATCAGCCCTGTGAAGGCCTCATCGACACAACCAATCTGACTTCTGACCTGTAATGCTGCCTGGATCGTAATCATACATTGTTCGCTCGTTGGCCAGAAGAGAACTGGCCCCTGACTGAGCCTGGGTTCTCCCAAGGTTTTTTCTCCATTCTGTCACCTGATGGAGTTTTGGTTCCTTGCCACTATTGCCTTGGCTTTTGGCTTGCTTAGTTGGGGCCATTTAATATTCAACAATATTATTGATCTGCCTTACTTAGGTTGGACGATGACGCAATCTTCTTCTAGAAACAAACTTTGTTGTATTATTTTCATGTTATCAATGTGAAGCTGCTTTGATACAATCTGTATTGTAAAAAGCGCTATATAAATAAAGGTGACTATTTAGAAGACGCTTTTATCCAAAAAAGGAACAAAACAATTCGTCAAATGTCAGTAGGTTAGACAATAATAATACAGGGCTAAGATTATCACAAATAAACACAAGATTTTGACGCATATCCAAAGGTTTGTGCGGAGTGTGGAGCGCTCACTGCATGGCACGGAGGCGCCGGCGCGAACACTTGCATTTTCCTATCAACAGTGGAAACAACTTAAAATACTCTATCATTTCTGGTCATACAGAAAAGAATAATACATAATTCGCAACTGCTTTTATTTTTGTAAAATCACAATAACAAGAAAATTGTAAAATAAAATAAAACAATCAGATGCGCTTTCATGATCTCCGCGAACTGGAGCGCGTCTCAAAAATGAACTGAAACAAAATATAGCCTACCTATATAAAGCTTGAAATGTCCACTTTACAAAAAAATTTGAATCGAAAGCAAATACCATCTGATTATGTAATCCGTATGAAAGGTGCATTTCTCTCTAAAGGCGCATCCGCTTTACAGCGGAGATGGAGATATGTTTGCAGCCGACACTGATTTAGAAAACACTAGTTTATTAATAAACAATTAAAATGCCTCGTTATTTTTTCAGACACATTTATTATCATTAGCCAATAAATCACCTCTCTGTTCCAGAGACATGACTCAGCACTGCGGGATAAATATCATTTCCGGGCTCTAATTTGGCCTCAGAAAACCAGTAAAATCGAAATTTTTTCCATATTAATTTGAGAATATTTTAAATGTTTAATAAAGGAGCATAAACAAAAATCAGAAAATACGTCTATTTTTTTTATTTTTTTTATTTTTTTTTTTATGCGGCATTTGGTGTGTACAGTTCAAATTCAAATTTTGGTGTTCAACCATTCATTTTTCGTTTTTTAATTACAGGTTAAAAAAGGAAAAACGAATGGACGCAAAAGTACACAGACCTTTTTTGAATTGAAGAATCAACATTTTGTTCTTTAATGTAAGCAAGAAAATTTTACCATCACGATCAATGTCACATATTTGCATATTTGATAAGTGATATCAAAAAATATAAAAAAATCACAATGGTTTTGCAATTTTTTTTATTAAAATCACAACAATCACAAATGTACATTAATGTGGAAAAAAAAGAAGGAAAAGAGTGATGTCCGAGGGGATTTTTATTTTATTTTTTTATATGAGAGAAGAACAAAACGCTAAACTTGGTTAAGGTTTAACTTAAAAAAAAAAAGGATTCCTATTTTGTGGTTTTCTCTTGTTTTTGCATGTGTTCATAATTTATTTGTATGACAGCCTGGCCAGAAATTTAGCATGTTTCATTGTGTTATCACAAATAATTGACTCCAAGCACAACTACACAATTTGCTTACAAAATCTTTAACACATTTTGTTTAATAATATTTGAATAAATGGTGAATATGACAATGTCTACTGCTTACTCACTAATTATTTCTCATTTAGATTTATTTCTCATATCTCATTAGATCCCTCATTTATTTCCCGGTTTAAATGTGTTTCTTGATTTGGTTCCGCAACAGTTGAGTATCTGAAACTGCACAGAACAGGCTGTTATGTCACTACTATCAGCGATAAACCTCTCTTTAGCACAACTGAAACGATCAATTGACAGCTATGAAGAAGCTTTGGGTAATACTCAACAAAAACCCTCACCCTTCTCGCTTGCTCCGAGCTAGATCAATATAATCTTTAATGAAGTGAAAAGGTAAGGTTTAAACACACAGGAAAGCAAACAAGAATGAGACAATATCTCAGAGTAGCTTGCTTAAATGTTTGTTTTCATAGATTCATAATAAACACTAAAAATTATATTTATTTTCCCCTCTAATATTGATATATGCAATTATTTGCAATTTATTTGTTTAGTTAATCACCATATCATACTTAATTTGATTAATTCAACACAATATTGTGACATTGTGATCATGTCTATACTGTTTTATTAAAATGAGGTGTGTCTGGATTTGTTGCAGTTTATCCTTTCCCTCTTTCCAGATATGGCAAATCTGTTTGGTAAAGCCTTAGGTAAAAGGAAAAGAGTTAGCAGGCCTAATGTACCCGGAGTGCAGAAGAACAGATGAAAAAAAAAAAAAAGGCCTGGGGAAAATAATGTGTTATTCTTGTGATTAATATTGGCTGACTAACATATTGAAATTAAGCAATGTATTTATTGTAGGATTTATTTGTTTAGTTTTAATTTTTCACTTCCTCAGGCAACAATTATGTTTTATTCCTTACTTTTCTAGCATTCTATTTTTCATATTTTGAGACATATAAGACATTTATTATATTGGATTTATGGAATGTTTTATTTTATTTTAAGTAAATATGGTATTATAAGATTGATCATGTTAAAATAAAATAAACTATGGCCTTCAAATATGTTATATAGTTAACTTTAACTAACAATGGAAAATACTTAATTTATTAGTTAATTGGTAACACTTTACAATAAGGTTCCATTATCAAACATTAGTTAATGCATTAACAAACATTAGCTAAAATAAATAAATAAATATTTATTAATCTTTGTTAACGTTAGTTAATACAAATACAACTTTTCATTGTTAATTCATGTAAGCTCTGGTTCACTATATAATATGAACAGATACAATAATGTATCCAACAAATGCTTTAAAATAAATTTTTAACATTTTAAAATGTTGTTTACTAATGTTATCAAATGGAACGTTATTGTAAAGTGTTGCCAACAGTGTTAGGGGTAACGCATTACAAGTAACGCAAGTTTCATAATTAGATTACTTTTTCAAGTAACTAGTATAGTAACACATTACTTTTAAATTTATTTTAAAAAATCTGAGTTACTTTGTTTCCCATTTTTTTTATTGACAGCTCTCCTGTGTTGAAATAAATCAGAAGTAAAGTGCAGAGGCATTGTGTGCACTGTGTAAATATGGTGGTTATTGTAGGTTATTGTATAGTAGATGAATCTCACTTTATTAAGTCTTTGCTGCTGACCTTTGATGATGCATTTCGACCATACTAATAAGCAAAAATGACTTTAGATAAACGTCACGTTTAATTTAATTATTTAATTATTTCTGAAGAGTGTTGAAATTTAAATACAATACACTACAATAACCATCATGTTTACACACAGCGCACACAACACCTCTGCACTTACTCCTGATTTCTCTCAACATGACAGGAGATGTGTCAGTCAATAAATGAGAAAACAGTAACTTGCTTATTTGACAAATTAACTCAGATATTTTGTTATAAATTCAAAAGTAATGCGTTACTTTACTAGGAAATTAAAAAAGTAATCTGATCACGTACAGTATCTCACTTATTAATGTGGTGAGTTACATGTAATGTGTTACCCCCAACAATGTGATTCATAACCATAAAAAGCATTGCTCGGGATTTGATAAACTTGAACAAAATTGTATTAGCTCAGAATTTGAATCTCAGTCTCCAAGCATACTAAATTATAAAAATAGTATTTCTAAAAAATAGTTAAAGAGTAATCGCAGGTATGTTTGTTTGTTTAAAACTGCATAGTTCATCTGAGATGATATTTGGATTAGCACAGTCCATGATATGTACTGCCTCTGCAGGCCCTCTGTGTTCTCAAATAACAATCAACTGTGAGCACACAGAAGAAGTGGCATTGCTCGCCACATGACATTCTATCGCCTAATGAAATTTAGGATCATCAGTTGAGCATGATAATGGGTAATTGAGTTCACATTTAGCCTGCTATTTATAATAAGCAAAGCCTTGGCAGGACAAGTGGAGAGAGGATGAAATGGAGAATACGGGGGAAGAGTGGAATAAACATTGCGGAATTAAAGGGCTGTCCACTGAGGGCCACTACGATCACTTATGACCCTCATGGATGGGTGAGCGCATGTGTGACAGTTTCAGGAACAGGAAGTGCTCCCTCCATGACTCAGTCAGTGGAACGTGTGGCACATGTTTTGATGATATGTCATGTGTTTCATATTTCAGAGTCAAGGTCAATTACCTTTTTAGATCCTGAAATGAAAGGCAGCGGTAGTGCCGAATATTTTCAAAAAGACAGACTTGATCATAGGCCACAAACATGCACTCTCTGATTTTTTTAGACAGCTTCCACACTTTTTCAAAGTAATTTGTACATATTACAACAACAACAAAAAAAACTATTTCAGTCTTTCTACTTTGTAATTTCATGTTTAATTCAATATGTTACTTGCTGTTTCTTTTGTAATTATCACACACACATTTTAATTATGTATGTATTTATTCTGGGCCAGAGTGAAAGTTTTGATGGAAGGTTTTTGCCTAAAAATTGTAAACAGTAAACAGTAAAAGGACAAAAAAAATCTAGATTTCAAGTGAAGAAAAATCCTAATGAGCAAATCAATAAAACTAAACACTTTATGGTAAATAAGTAACTAACTACCATAAATATTCTTTCTTTGTTCACCGGGGCATTGAAAAATGCCCTCAAAAACTGAGAAATGTCCTGAATTAAACACATATGGGATGCCGATATAACCTGATGAACCGTTCTATTGATTTATTAGCTTGCACAGTTCTGCATGTACAACAAGTCAATAACTTCAAATCTAAAACAGTTGAGTAAGTGAAATTATTGGAGCAGGATTACTGTCCAAGGGCCAGTGAGACTGAATAGTGTTTGTTTCACTAAAACGAGACAACCGGGTAATCTAATCTGACCTGACGTGATACATTGCAGTCAGAATGCATGAAAAGCCAGCCAAGATAAAAAAAAAAGTTTGGCATTAAAAAACTGATAGATATTTCCAGTGGCAAAACAACCTTAAGTCACTCAAATTCATTGAGAGTTGGCTATTTGAGGTGACGTCAATTTGTGAATGTGGCCAATGTGACAAAGTTTACTTAAAATATATATTTATTTATACATTATTTATTTTTTGTTTAATGAGAGATAATGTGCAATAAATAAATACATTTATATGAAGAGTACATTTGCAGCGTATACTTAAAAAAAAAGGCAATTTCAGAAAGCTATATGGCCAATTTGTTCAATTCATTTTTGACTCATGTTTGCTTTTATGTTGAGTTTAGATTACCTTTCAGTAGTCAAATTCACTTTACTTTGCTAACTTCAGTTCTACCAAAAAGACTCAGAAGGATTCTCGAATGAAATAGAATTTATTTTGTGAAAGGATTTTACAGACGAAATAAAAGCAGATGCTCGACAAGCTCCATCTCAGAGTTCTTTGGCGTAGGCCCCGTCCTCCGTCCGGGTCTGAAAGTTAGCTTGTAGGTCCTGCCTGATGATAGAGGCAGGGGCGGAGCCTACCCCCTGACGAGTGGACGGGAGCCATTCTGGTGGTGGTGGGGAGGATGGGGGAAAACTTTGCAATGACACCTGCGGGCAACAAAATGGGACGGTAAGATCAGTCTTTTATATTTGATGTCAAGCTGTGATTGGTAGCGTGGAATTATGAATTAATGACGTGGCAGTGAAGTCTTTCTGGTAGAACTTTCGCTTACGCTTTCATTTCTGTCATGAAGACTCTCGGGAGATTGGTATGGTAATAGAGATTGGCATGGTAATGGATATGGCAATGTTAATGTATTTGGTCTTGGCGGAATAGATCTGCTACGCTGCTGCATAACATACATGAATGAACCCCGTAGCAGATCTATACAGGTGGAGCTGGGGAAGGGGGAGGGTTCTTGAAGCATGCTGCAGAGTGTTAACAGCAACCAATCAGCTGTGCCATGTAGATTACTGCATGATTGCTACCAATAAGTTAAATACCTATCAGCCTGCACCATTCATAGCTTCATGCCAGAACTGTCATTTTGTAGACAGTTTCAACAGTTTTTTTCTCTTATCTTGTTGTTGAAAATGATATGAAACCCACTGATTTCTAAACACCACCACCATTTTGTCACATTTTATAGTTTTGAAGTGTGTTACTTTGTTCAGTCGAGAGCACACAGAATAGCACATGTCTGCTGCAGGCACAAAATTCATGTATAAAGATGTCATGTGTCCTTATGCTTTTTGTCTCTCCTCCACTTTGTTGCCGGTCGGCCTTGTGAGATTTCTCCCATGGCGTCTGTCTTAACTGCAACTTTCCAGCCCCTTCAAAAAGTCAAACAGCTGAACACGTTTAGCCGATAATTGTACAAGGAGATCAATGGGATGGATGGGGGGAAGATAGCATTGTGCACGGATCTATGAGCACTGTTGATCCAGCACTGATGGATGTCAGAGAGGAGATTTTTGAGCTGAGCCCCTGGTGCGGGAGATGCTCAGCGGGACAGGAAGAGCAGAGAGAAAGCCTCCAGCACCGATCACCGATCTCCACTTCAGGTCCTCCGCTGAGCTCATGTCAGCCCACACGGCTACATCAAAGTGACGCTCTATTAGACAGATCTTCATCCTCTTCTCAACCGATTCTAATCTGGGTTTAAATTAATGTGCCGCTTGACCCATATTAAGACATTTTGTGTAACCAGACGAGTCTAAGCTGTCATACTCCTCACCTACAGTATACTGTAGCACAACTGTGTAGTTCCTGTGCATTTATTGTCAATAAATATAACAAACTGAGTTACTACGTTAGGGGAGAGTGGGGTAAGATGTGTCACTTAAGTTATCCCATTTATGAGAAATTGGATTATATTTTCTAGTTATATTTTACTTTGTCTGCAATCTGCAAAAAAAAATTACCCTATTTCTCTGATATAAGAGCTAAGCTACACCATGTTAAAATATACAATTAATTACTAAGGAAATACACAAGCATTTAAGTGTTCTGTTTTGGTTTTGTTTTCACTGTACTCATTTGCCTGTGCTATTCGTTAGTCTCCCTGGTTTTTAATTAGTTAATGTTTTTTTGTTTGTTTTTTTACCTTGATTACTCTCCCTGTGTACCTGTATTTAAACCCTGAGTTTGTTCTGTTCATTGTCTCATTAAATAAGATAATAAAATAATAATTAAAGTTGATTAATAATTAATTGTGTTATACTCTCCTGCGTTGTGCGCTCATTACAGCCACCGAACTTGACATCAGGGTCTGTAGGTTTAAAAAAAATAAATAAAAATTTTTACTTTTATTTAGCTACAATGTATTAAATTGATCAAAAGTAAAAATATGCTTTGTACAATAATGCTTTGTCTGTAAATGATGGTTTATGGATAATGTTTTCAAAACACTTACATGCAATTGCGAATGGCGTTGATACTCTTTCCAATGCGATGACATTAGCCAATCATAACAGTGACTGTTTACTGACAAGCCTTGAAGGAGCCGCCCCTTAATAACGGATAATTTCAGACAGAGGGTGAAAAAATTGTTTTTCCGCATGTTGTTTTTATGTGTGAGTGTGCGTGTGTGTGTGTGTGTGCAATCAACTTTATTAACATTAAGTGAACCTCGAGGAATACTGTATATTAAAATAATTAAAAAGTCCATGTCATGACCCCTTTAAAATGAATGGTAACACTTTAGTTTAGGGTCCAATTCTCACTATTAACTAGTTGCTTATAGCATATTGCAACGCAGGCTGTTTATTACTACTTCTAAAGCCATATTAATGCCTTATTCTGCAGGACCATATTCTACATCCCATTCTTAAACTTAACAACTACCTTACTAACTAATAATAAGCTGTAATTAGGAGTTTATTGAGACAAAATTAATATAGTTAATATATTAATAGTGAGAATTGGACCCTAATCTAAAGTGTGACCAAATTAATTTACCAGCCATGTAGAAAATGAATCATTTTGACGTCCTTATCATCATCATAAAGTGTTGCCTTATACTTTTCTCATGTGCATCTCTCAATCGCAAAGCAGCTGTAAAAATGATGGGCCCTTTGTTTGCTAGATAGAAAAAGTTTGCTAGATCCCTTTAGTGTCTCTTGGGTACAACGGTAGTAGCTGATGGACCACTCTTTGCATGGTTAACCTATACAGCCTAGATCTTTAACAACTAGACTCCACAATCCTTTTAAATTACATGAGAAGCATATAAAGACTTTTACCATCCTGGGCACAGATTCTTGTCAGTGCTCCCATCAGGAAAGCGCTATCGGATCCTGAGGACAAATACAGGCGGGAAGGAGTTTTTATCCTCAGGCAATCCGGTTACTTATTTTTGAGAAGTCTGCAGAATTGTTACACGCACACACTATTATATATTTATTTTTACTACTTTTATTCATGTTATTTTTGATATATAGTTGTTTTTTTTATATTATGTATTCATTATAATGTATTATTTGTTATTGTTGCATTGTGGGACAAGAAACTACAAAAACATTTCACTATATTACATCACACACGAATGTAATATGACAAATAAAGGACCTTGAACCTTGAAGCAGCAGAGAAGACGTTTTCATGGCTCACCGTGTTTAACACAGCAGAACATCGGCAGGCCGTGCAACCTAATCAACATGGCGAGTCACTTTCTCTCCCCAAAGAGCGTCTGAATGGCTACGAAAATGATCAATTTAAAAACCATGCACCTCACGGTATTAGTCCAAAATCTGACAGCCTTCCACATCTATCTTCACCGGGGTGCGTGAGCACTGTGGTGCAGCGTCGGCGGAAAGAGGCCAGCGCATCCCGCTTTTAGATTGCAGACTTGATTACCTATTGATTTTCTGCAGCATCCCTATTATAAGTATATCTGTAACAAATGCATAGAGCTCATTTTTTAGCTTATGGCACTCACTGAGCTCCCATCTTATCTAAAAGCCCGTTGCTTATTCATATAGAGTCACACACTAGCACAGCAATATGTTTACATGAATGATTAGCCATTTTCAGCAGGCTGAAGTTTTTTGGTCTTAATTACTACTAATGACAATAATCTAGCCTTGAGGAATAAATAAGCATTATCAAAAAAACGTTCACTGCCATTTTTCATTAATCAGTCATCATGTTGTCAATATGCATACCGTACATTACAAGCCACGCTTTGCAGTGACATCCATCCAGTTCACACTGACAATATCAAATGCTTTAAATGTGGATGCATGTACTATATAAAGTATAACACATGTGTATGTGCGAATGGTAAATACACATGCCATGTGCTGAACTCTCAAGGCCCTTGTTTTAATCCTTCATGCTTTAAAGTGAATGATAACAGGAAACCTGGAAACTTTGAATTAGATCACAGAAATCAGGCGACAGCATCGCTCCCTGCCTTTGGACTGATGCACGTTGCCATGGCAACCCTTCAGTTCCATACCCTTCAAAACAATTAGAATTCAACACCGTTGCCACTGCCAAAACTCACCGCATCACACTCCAGTCCAGGGGATGTGGATGGATTGTGCAAATTGCATGCGGTTGAATCTCTCTCTCTTTCTCAGTATAGAATCAAAAGCTTATCAGAAATAGAAACCGAGTCTATAGAGGCTGTAAATAGGGAGGACGCACGTAACTAGATCAGGGAACCTGACTAATCGTTGTTTCTCAGTTGTATAATAGTATATTGGTTGTACCAGCTCTGTATTCATTGGCTGGTTTGGTGCCCTTTTGCACAATGTAATTTACTTTAATGAGAACACTGCTGTCTGCAGTCACATTTTTCGACTTGATTTTAGACAAATCAATGCTTTGAGCATGCTCTCGAAGCTTTAGTTGCAAGGAAAGACACTGTTTAAATGGATTACTTCTCTAATTACTTGGAAAGAGACAAATGTTTCTTCAAGAGATGGATTAGGTGTTGTTACACTTGTCTTAATACTATACTCTAATTAGCAATTTTATAACCATTGTAAGGGATATTTTGATCCATAATGAGTCTGTTCATTGTTCACATATATCTAATAATACCATAATATGTGCTAACCAAATGACAATGTAAACAAATCCAGGAATGTAGTGAACTAACTGACAACATTTACCATTGAATCTCTGATCAAAACAATACAATTACAGAAACTTTATTGCATTAAAATGAATATCTTTACTCTGTCTGCATTTAAAATGTATATTAAGTACTGTGTTATTGTATGTTAGCTCAAACACTTAGAACAGATGTGTCTATGCAAATGTGCGTGTGGTTGTAAAAAATAAATAATGATGCTGAAAATGTATCTTTACCACCACAGGTATAAATTGCATTTTAAAATAAACTCAAATATAAAAGTTATTTTAAATGGATTTCGGAATACTGTTTCAACATGATTTTTTTTTTTTTTTTTCTCTTCATTGTTTATTATCAAATAGCTACAGTCTTGATGAGCACAAGATCCTTTTAAAATTTAACCAACCCCAAAATTCTGAACGCAGTAATCAGTAACAGTAACATCAAGAGATTAGCTAGATGATTCCTATCCCACATACAAAACGGCTCATGGTGTCTTACTGCCCATTTTATGGGCAATCAGGTCGTATCTATTTTATCATGGGCATTCAGACAATATTTACAAGCTTGTTTGTCGATCCATTTATTGATAGAAACTACCAATGCAGGCATCTTTTGCACCTATTGGCTTGATGAGCAGGATTCTAAGTGTCCACAAAAGGTCAAAAGTGTCTTCCACTAAATTGAGCTGAGCTGTTAAAGGTGCCACTTTAGGCTGGGAGACAGCCATTACCACAGCTGATTGATTAGCTGCCAGCAAAGACATGTTCCAGGGGAACGGGAGAGCCACGTTCCCCTACATCTGCATTCCCCGCTCTGTTCTGCTCATTGTTTTCAATTGAGTTAGCAATTCAGCATAGATTCAATCAATTAAAGCAATATTGCTTCAAGCTGCCATTTGAATGGCAATATTAAATTATCTGTCTAAGTATTTTGGCAGCATTAAACCTTGCATGGTGTGCTGTTCATAGTAGAAGCATTGCTTCAGAAAATAGTTTAGCAAGGTATCAGCTAATAATAACATATTAGCTATTTATTTTATTTGATTTATTTTAATTTAAAAGTTTTCTTCTTTGTTAACAAGATTACAAAAAAAGTCCAGTCTTTTAAATGTGCTTTATGTATTTTTAGTAAAGCATAAAAATAACTTCATATGTTTGTAGTTTTTTACAAAACATGCTAAGTTCACATTCTAGTTTCTCCGAAAAAACAGTTCTACAGCCAGTTATTCTACTTTGAAATGTGGGTTCCATGTCAGAATGTCTCCTTTTTTGTTTTGTTGGTCTGTGTTATCCCGCCCACTGCCAATTACCCAATAGTATTTCGACACCCCGTGTTGCCAGTTGGATTAATATTTAGAGATTAATATTTAATTAATCTTAAATAGCACAGCGTATAGGAGAATGACAGAGAACTACTTTGAATATTAATTTAGAATTTTGGGCATAAACGTATAAATTACAAATACAGTAAAATGATTGACAATGAAAAATCTGATCTTCATCAGGTCTCAGACACTTAGCATCACAGTCACTAGTTTAGCACTGACACCCTGTGGTAATCTCGAATGTTTAACAGCTGCTGCTTTCTCAGATCGGCTTTGGTTGGATTAAAACTTCATGTACCGTTGAGTTTGGAAAATTATATATATATAGTATGTTATTACTGACTCAGTAATAATAGATAGGAGACCATGCCACGAACAAACGGTGCAAAACATACGTTTATTGTGTATCTCACAAATTTAAACAACAGAACCAAATATGGGGTGTGAATGTCAGTGTCAGTGTAGGGCAGGTGCATGGATGTGTTGTGTGTGCGGGTGCAAGTGTTGAGTGTAAAAATAAAAGACATAAACTTAAATAAACTTAAATGTGATCTGTGTAAAGTCCTGGCGTCCCGAGCGAGGCGTGAACCTGGACAGGCCAACAGAGCAGCGTTCGAGTCTTTAGCCACCAGACAAGAGCAGGAAGATAGATCAATGCAGCAGAGAAGCTCTTATTTAAACATCATCTTCCCAGGTGCCAGCAAGAGGCGAAGGAAGAGAGGAGGGGCAGGAGAACGACCAGAAACAGGCCAAGGGCCGTAACAAGTAATCATCAGAATATCTCTTCTCCTGTCTCTGAAAATGTCCAGTTTTTTAAATCTTCTTGCGGACAATCATTTTAGGTGGCGTTGAACAGCACATTGAAAATATACATAACCAGAAATAAATGAGTTGTACTATTTCAAAATGGAAATGTGTCACAAAGCTCAGTGCAAGTAGTCCATTGTGCTCTTTCTGTTGTGTGTCCTCAATCTGGCACCCAGCGTGAGCTTCGAATCTGAGGAAGAGGGGGCGGGGGAAAGAACTCTCTCCAATATTTTGAATTTGGACTGCAGTACCCATTTCAACCACTAGCTGTCAATCTTACATACTGCACCTTTACCAACCAACTGTTTTTTAAAACCATTTATTTTATTTTTTTACTAGCATGAAGACAACTTAATGTGCTTTAGCTGTTTGTTTGAGCAACAGGTTTGTTTTGGATTGTTACAATGTAAATCTTTGGTTACATCATGTCCAGTTTTGCATTCTGGCACAGTGACAGACATTCACATCTTTCCATTTGCTTCTGAAAAACATGCTGATTGTACAGAATTAATTGATCAAATCTATTTTTTGTCTTTTATCGATGGACATGAAAGAACAAAAAGGACAGAAAACAAAGAGACACTGATATTGTAGGAAAAGGTGTCATGTTGAACAAATCAATACTGAATTGGCTTAAAGTCAGCAGCGTCTGTTAAAGCTTGCGTGGAGGACTTGTTGCAAGCTGATTTTGATCTGGCTAGCTGCGTCTAAAGAGTGTGCTGATAAAGAATTCAACGCCATAGAACCTGTGAAGTATACCTTGGAGTTTTCCTCTTTCATCAAGTCAAGGCAATGAAAAGGCTGACAAGCCCTGATCCGGCTTGAAAACAGCTGAAGCAGTGGTTATGTCTCAAGACAAATACCCTCCTGCTTGTTAAATGGCACGCCTCCTTACTCCAAAGAGGCTTGCCGCATGGTTTTTGTGTGTATGACAAAGAAGATCTTACCACAGACAAGCAAACACCATATCAGCAGAAAAAAGCAAAGGGTATCATGGATTACAGGGATTATTGGAGACGCCACTTTGGAGTGGAGCTTCAGGGTTGTTGCACTCTTTGCTGACTCGCAAAGCCTCGTCACTAAATGTTGCCTTGGGCGCTAGCCCTTCTAAAGAAGTAAATTCAACAAAAATTCTTGTCACAAAATATTCATAGCACAGCACAAAAGGCAAATAATTGTGGGTATAACCTATTTAAAGGGTTAGTTTGCCCCAAAATAGAAATTATGTCACCTTTTTTCCCATGGAGTTATGGGGTCTGGAACTTTCAATCTTCAAAAACTGTCACAGAAGCATCATTAAAGTATCATAAAAGTTGTCCATATGACTTAAGTCTTTCGAAGCCATTTGATTTATTGAAAACATCCAACTCCAATTAATAATTTGCTCACAAATCGGATATTGTGAAAGTGACAAGGAGCTACACTGTAGCATGGGTGGCACAGCAGTCAGTTTTTCTTTTGTGTTTTGCTGAAGAAAGAACAGCATGATAGAATTGTCACTTCAGGACGAAACATTAATTATGGAGGAAGATAATCATGTTTATATTAACTGAGATTGAAATGACCAACAAAGCAATGTTTATTGGCAGAATTTTCTGCCATTCGGTTCAACATGCCACTTTCCTGCATCATTTTGTGCTCTGTGAAAATAAAGATTTGCAAAGAAAAACAGGTTGGCACAGGGGAAAAGAGACTACTACAGAAGAAAATTAGATTGGTGGACAGAACAGACTAAGACAAGAACCATATGTACAGGCTCAGTTGAAAAACTTGCCTTTACCTACATTATTTATTATTATTTTTTTATGTACAATTCACTGCAGTTTCTTTTTTACACAAATTATGGTTATGGGGGCAAATTATCAATAAATAATGTCACAAAATCCAGAATCAGGGAACCAGCTTCATATGGTTTTTCTGATGCTAGTAAACTTGCTCGGTAACTTACCTGGTACAGCATTGCACTTGCAATACAGTGTACTCGGGTACAAGTCTGGTTGTCTCAGCAAATGCATTTTTATGTAACGCTAGCTTTTGTTAAAGGTCCCATTGCATGGATTATTTTATTATTTTAGAATGTTTCCTGGGTTGCCCTTATAATGTTAGTATGTTTTTTAGATAAAAATTTGTTATAATTTAGAAATAAAAGGCATATTTCCTAGCCTGATTTTAGCCTCTGATTTGAACGCTCTGTTTGAAGGGGCGTGTCTGCTGTGAGATTTCAATGTAAACGCCCACTGCTGTGATTGGCTGACATGCTTGCATATGAAATATCTAGCATTACATGTGGAACTCTCTCGAAAACCTTTACTATTATAGCTATTATACGTTTTTACTATTACAGCTATCGAGATTAACGAATCGTGAGAAGTTTTTTAAGTATTTAGATCTATTCCCATCACATAAAAGGTTGCGGTGATGAGCATTGAGCAGATGACAGCCTGTTGATCGCGTGAATGAAGATCTTATCATTGCAACGCAGTTTCACGTAAATGAAGATCTTATCATTGCAACGCAGTTTCTGCACTGTCACTAATGATTTCACCAATGCAAACATGAGGTAAGTACAGTAAGAGCTTTGTTGTGCAGCGTAACATCGTCATTGATTTCATAACGAGAAGTGTCCAGATAAACTTGCGCTGTGTGATTGACAGCTTGGGCGATTGGAAAGGGATTGTTCTTTGATCGCTTTCTGTATATATATTAATCACAGTTTAAGTAAGATCATTTTCATCCTACTAAGATAAACGACGTGAAGTTGACCGTTTAGTCACTGGCTTGATTTACTGATGCATAAACAGTATTGAACGACTTTGAGAGAAAGATTATCTGTCTGAACTTGAACAATTACACATCAAAAATTCACATAACCCACTGGTTCTTCAGAGGCTCAGATGAAGGAATTAAAAAAATACTTTTGTGTTCACTTGTACATCCAAACACTGAGTAACTGCCATGCTTCGCTCGTTTGCAAGCCATGATGTCTCTCAAGGAAAAAACAATATCGTGCTCGTGCAGCTCATTTTCTCATGGGCGGGCCAAATTATTTTTGCGGGCAAAGAAGAGAAAGGGGAGGTAACCTTTCCCCTTATGACAACATAAGGGGAAGATTTCTAGATTCGCCCGTCTGAGCTTTCATTTTCTCAAAAATACCCAGGGCTTGGTTTACATCCATCAAAACGTCTAGCCACTGGGGGACCATAGGCAGGCTAGGGAAACTCATATTAAGGTTAAAAAACCTCATAAAGTGAAATTTTAATGCAATGGGACCTTTAACATTATCGGTTGGGTTTAGAGTAGGTGCATTATTTTCAAATGAGAGAACCTTTAGGCACCAGCACCACTCACTAGACATTTAATTTCCAAAATACTGCGATACATACAACCAATAAAATAAAACATTGTCAGATTCACGTTAATCTGTTTTGGATAAAACTGAACCTACTTTTTGAGCAACTCACTGGATTTTTCACTTTGAAAGTGTCACAAAGCGTGCAAGAAGCAACATAATATAATTTTCCAGAAATGTTGCCAAAAGCACGTATTTCCAATGAGGCATGTATTTCCAGTGAGGCTCGGTTGCATATATTAGCGTGTGCACTGTGTGTTTTCATAGCTTATTCCCTCCTTCCCTGTCTTTTCCCCCATTTAGGGAGGGTCTGATTGAATAGGATGAAATGGGCAGCCTTGTCTCATTTTGTGTCTTTTCCATATGGGTGGAGATCTGTGACTTCATCATCCACTCACAGAGATACAATTAAGCTTGTCACATCTGATAGCTTAAAGCCAAAATATTCACTCACCAAGACACAAGTGCAATCAGAATATCAGAATAAAGCTGCTCTTCTTTTGACAAGTAGAATTTGATGTCCATATGCACTCCCCCGTTCCAGGAAAGAAAACTCTTAATGAAGACATTTTTTTATTTTATCTTTCACTTTTTTATACAGTACTGTGCAAAAGTCTTAGGGACGTTAGTATTTTCACCCCCAAAAATGGTTTTAAGCCAGTTATTTAGCACTATTAGCACTATTTTTTGCTGTAGTGTATCAGTAGGAAATAGCAGTTTACATTTCCAAACATTCCTTTTGCCATTAATTGTAATAATTCAGTGAGATTTTTGTATGCACAAGGAGTCTGACAACAGCCAGTGCTCCACATGGAGATCTGATCGCACCATCATCGAGTCCATCTGGTATTGCATGAAGAAACAGAAAAAACGGAGGCCGATTAAAGAAAGCTACATCCAAAGTTACAGTGCTGTGAAAAGTTTTAGGCACATCTGTAAAAAAAAAAATTGTGAGGATTGTGAGAAAAAGTGACGATGCTTTAAAAAATAATGTCATAAATAGATTTTATGATAATAATAATAAATAAGTATAGCTGCAAGCAGCAATTTTCAGGGTTTAAGCTTTACCTTTATGCTAAGCATGCTTACACACATGCATACAGATTTTGTTTTAATTCAGATGTTTAAAACATATGACGGGTAACCAAATGTTTACTGCAAGTCTTCTCTGTATAACAAAATTTTGCGTCTATATAATTTAGCACATGAATGCCCTGGATTCTCAGAGGAACCAGTGCCACATCCATGCACTTCGTAAAGGTGTGAGGAGATAGAGCTAGGCCAAATGGAAGAACCCTAAATTGGAACGCTATGCCCCCGAAAGCGAACCTCAGGAACTTCCGATGTTGAGGAAGGATTATTTATGGAAGTATGCGTCCTTTAGATCTATCATGATGGACCAGTCCTCGGACTTGATTTGATTCACGATCAACAGGATTGTGAAGACCAGTTTAACTGCTGAAGATCTATGATCGGACACAACCCCCCATCTTTTTTTAGGAACTATAAAGTACCAGCTGTAGAACCCGGACTCCTTCTCAGGAGGAGGAACACATTCTATGGCCTGCTTCACCAAGAGGGACTGAACTTCCTGTTCCAACACCTGACCCTGCTCGGGGCCCACCACAGTGCACAGCACACCTTTGAATTTCAGTGGCCGAGACCTCTTCCCCCGAAACCTTCTTTGAGGGAATAATGGTCCTCAGCACTCTCTTTTTGTTCTTGACGGTATGAGGAGCAGCCCCACAGAATAGAGAGTGGCAAGTGGCAATTGACGTTTCACCCCCTGAAACCTCTCGACGACCGAAGAGGCCAGAAGGCGACAGCGGGGCATCAAGGAGGAATGTTCAATCACTCTCCTTGATGCCAAATGCCTCTCCGTTGCCACCAATGCTGCCATGGAGTGGCCGATGGCACTGAGAGACAGGTCAGTGGCCTAACGTAGCTCTTTAATGCCACCTGACCCAACCCCCTCGCCCTCATCAAGGTCCTTCAGAAAGTCTGTCTGGTATGCCTGCATGATGGCCATAGAATGCAACAATGCACCAGCATGACTCATACGCCATTTGTGACCCTGGACCACAGAACCATCTCATGGGTCAATTTTCTGAAATTGAGATGTATACATCATCTGAAAGCTGAATAAGCTTTCCATTGATGTATGGTATGTTAGGATAGGACAATATTTGGCCGAGATACAACTATTTGAAGATCTGGAATATGAGGGTGCAAGAAAATCGAAACATTGAGAAAATCGCTTTTAAAGTTATCCATTTGTGTTGGTGATTTTGCTACATTCACAAAAAAATAAATGTTTTATATATTTACGGTAGGAAATGTACAAAATATCTTCATGGAACATGATCTTTACTTAATATCCTAATGATGTTTGACACAAAAGAAAAATCTATATGTTTGACCCATGTATTGTTGGCTTTTGCCACAAATATACCGGTGCTACTTGTGACTGATTTTGTGATCCAGGGTCACATATATGCCTTGCCCACTAAACCATAAGTTGCTCTGCATGGCTTAGTGTGCACTGGGCAGTGTCTGGGCTTTCAGGGAAGTGTCAGGGGAGAGATCAGATGCCAAAGTCTCTTCCACCTGTGGCATCATCCCATAGCCATTCTCTTTCAAGAACAGTAAGCCCTGATGCAGAGACAAACAACAACAAATAGGACGTTCAACAGTAGATGACAGTTTCACACACAGAGCACTTTCTGTAGAACAGAACCCGTCACACTGTACGTCACAATGCAATGGCAATAAGAATTGGACTAGTTTCACACATGCTTCAGACAAGTTCCCCAAAGTGTCGTCATTAGACGCAGCATGAGTTCCCTCGAAAGGGAACGACTCTTGGACATTGTTAGTGGACAAATTCAAATAAACTAGTGTAAAACAATGTGTTGCTTCATGGCAGAATTTATTTTAAGGTGTTCTTGTTACAGTGTAACTACACATTTAAGTACTGAGTAATATTACAGTAATTAACTATGTTATATACAGTATATATATATATATATATATATATATATATATATATATATATATATATTATACTTACAATATGGTTAGTGTGATGGCTAAGGCCACACTGAATGAACACTTAATTTGAATAGTTCTAGTTTACTTTGAATATGACATTGATATTTTGTTTGTTCTAGAGGATTAATGGTTTTGTCTACTTATTTACTAATTATTTTGTTTCTTTAAATGTTATTTACCCAAACACATGTTGTCTTTTGGTGCTGTAAACCCCAATGAGCAACAAAGTCAATAATCATTTATTTCTAGAGTGCACGCTATTGAGTAAATGAGACCACAACCAAGTTATGGGTTTAACATTTTATTTAAGTGTGTTTAAATGTGTACATCTTACCCGTGGTTCCACCGAGGTCCATGACTGCAGCATGGAATAAAGGCTTGGAATTAAAAGGGCGTGGCCTTTCCTGGTGTCCTTTATATACTCGTTTGGGAATTATGGGAAATGTAGTTTTTGGGATAATATGTTTTAGGGGGTTGTGTGTTAATTTGAATGTGTTTAAAATATGTTTTGTGTGTGTATGTTTAAGTGTATTTTTATTATGGCTTTATGATAAATGTGATTTTTATTTTGTTTATTTGAGTTTGTGTATAGATGTTCCTTTTCCCTTTTAAGTTTGATGTAATTGAGAACTTGTGAGACCCCTGTAATCATAAGAATGGTTTGGTCCAGCTTGTTAAAAGGGCTTCATTTATTGTGGCTGAGTTAGTTCGGGTGAGGGATCCCTGTGAAAACATCTGAGACCCAGAACTCAGTTGTGTGCTGATGCACCATTTATCAGTCAGTGGGTTTTGTTTGTTTGTTTGTTTGTTTTTTTTGCACAAAGTGTTGTCAATAAGTAAGTGTTGTAGTCAATAAAATTACACTTTGTTGACTCCATGAATGTCTCCTGAAAATTTAATGGAAGAACCCTTACAGTTAGAATAAGGGTTATAATGCATTGGTTTAGGGTGCATAATTTATAGTTATTACTATAGTAACGACATGTAACATGTGTAACAATAACACTGTAAAATGTTACCGAAATGTCCATATATACAGTACATTCTGGGGCATGGCACCGCATAACAGGAATCTATGGCCACTTCTCTGGAAAACACTTATGTTATTCATTTCCCCCCGCCATTTAAACTCTCTAACATAATGCTTGTTATGTGCACATTTTAATCTACTTCTGTTGTTCCCTTGTCACTTGCAACCTGCATTTTTGTTATTTATGCTAATAAGTCACCTGTTTGTGTCTCTAAGTCCCTATTTGTCATAAACTCTGTGTTTATTATGAGGCTGTCAATAGTTTTTTTTTCAAGGCTTAATTATGCCTCATTATGCTAATTATGCAACATTGCAGGACTCATGTTGTCTGTTGGATGGATTAACAAGAATGAATCATTAAACATCCCTGGGAAACACAGCTAAAATACCTTGCACGTATTAACCTGAGAAATCAACAGCTTCAAATAAAGCGTCAGCTCTGCTGTTGGAGCTTGAGCTCACCGTGTCAGTGACTGGATGAGCACCAGATAAAGAGCACTGCTAATGGCCCACTAGACTGTGCTGGAAAAGGAAAGGAAGGAGATGTGGCCTGCGTGACCCAGCCTCAGAGCTCTTCTCCTGGGTGCTGATTAGCTGGCTCCCCTCTCTGTGCTTCAGCCTGTCAGGGGTTCCGCTGAGCCAGGTCTTTCTAGGGCCTCCAGGGACCCCGTGTAGGGGAGTATTTGTGCTGCCGCAAGACCCGCTAATCTTTCGTTCGCTTCTTGCAGTGAGAGCGGGAGGTGGACGTGGTCTTTGGCATGTATGATATGAAACTCACGATCAGGGATCAGGCAGGACTGGTGCTGCCCTCTGAGTCCATAATTCAGTTTTTGGATGAGACCGCAAGACCATTTGAACTATTTGGATTACTAGTTGGCTTTACTAAGAGTGCTTTATATCTATAGTAAAAGTGATGTTGTGACTGACAGCTGGAGTATAGCATCAATATTAAGGCTGTCAATCAATTCAAAATGGATTGATTTATAAGGCTACATATGTCATTGTTTGCTGAAAGCTTTAAAATTGCTCTCAATGTGGTTTGGTGATTCACAATGAATTGTTTCAATTGAAGAAGCCCTTATTAACAAATGTATGTTGTTAACTAATTTTATTTTAATTAATTATATCAACTGAATGTTTAATTGAAAGCTCTAGTGAAGATATATAATTTCATTTAATTAACATTGTGATGGCCTTACATGATACTGGCTGGGTTTCTTGGCTGGATTTCATTTCACTAACATGGTACTGTCACAAGACGAAGAAGATTAAAACGAGGGTCGACAGGATCCAATACAAAGTGATTTTAATATTACAATAAACACAGGAACAGACAGAAAGTTTAACAACGTGTGTGTGAAACATGGAGTAAACACGCAAACATCGACCAACAGAAACAGAGTGAACAGAGAGGAACTAAATACATGGTGGTGACGAACTAAATGATGAACAGCTGTGATGAACGAATGTCTATGGTTACTGATGAGTGGCGGGAAAATCAAACAAAGGAACACATGTGACGAATGAAAGCAAACTGAAAGTCCATGAAAACATACTAACTGAACATAACTGTGACAGGTACTTTATCTTTACTGCGTGTTTCTCTAAAGCATTGTTATCTAAGTAGCACTTTTTTTTTTAAGTTATAACATGAATTATGAGATATATTATGTGTAAAGTAAAGATAAATTAAACAAAATATCACTTGAATTTTTAAATTTTTAATTGTATTATTGTGTGTCACTACCATCCATCACGTCAATATCTTAAACATTATGCAACATTAAACATTACATACATACAAACATGCATATGTAATGTTGGACATTACATTTGCATGCCATTTCTTTGGAATTTCTGCATAAATTGTGCCTAAAGTTTGATCTTCAACCAAGTTAGATAAACACAGTGTGCCTAAACAAACAGCTCACAAAATATTTGTTTTCATGTCTTTAGTGAACATATTTACAGTGCAGAAAAAATAATCCATAGGCTAAAGTCTTCTTCAAAAGCTAATTGGAGTCAGAAACCAGATAACCTGGAGTGCAAGCAATGAAAAGAGATTGGAGCTTCTCGTCTTAGCCATGTGGTATTTTGAGCTTGCTATTCACAAAAAAAAACAAAAAAAAAAACAATTGGTATGAAATGAACCATGACTCAGAGCAGCTAAAAGATTGTCTTTAGAGTATGATTTGCAGTGTCAGCAAGTGTCAGAGTGTCAAAATGTATAGGCTATAAAGGGATAGTTCACTCATAAAATGAAATTTTTCTACTAAACTGTCTTGGTTGGCTGTCTAAAAGAGTAGCTTGGACATTCTGCCAGAGACAAGTTGAGAACAACATAAGGATGAGTATATGACAGATATTTCATTTTTGAGTGTTCCTTTAAGTTAGTTACTACTATGCATACGATAAAGCATTGCTCATGCTTAAGAAAAAGTGATCAATATGACATTTTAATCTAAAGGACAGTTATCAAGGATTATCTCATGCCCATGAAAGAAGGATATGAATATTCATTGACACTAGTGAATATTTGCAAATTCTATTGTAATTCTCTCCCATTTTGCAGGCCCAGCATATCTGAAGCGGACAGAATATTAATTGCTCATGGTTGGATGAATCAGGAGTGCCTCCGTGAATTTTGCCATTTCCTGATCATATCCCAATTGTAGTCATTTGTCTACATACTGCAGGCAAGCGTGATTAATTCAGTTTTAGTCCTTTGATGGGAGATTACTCAATTTATTAATTAGTAGAGAGCTCGGAGTGTCATTTACTATACATGAGGTACTACTGTATGTGCATGGCCATTTTTTTCATATTCAGTTTCTTATCCCATACAGTGAATTAGAGCGGTCAGTAATGCAGTAGCATCTTTTCCACTGTAACTCTCTGTAAATATCATTTGGACAGTAATACTATAATACTTGTCGTCACGTTAATTGAAGCAGAGGAGGAACCAGGATCCATGTGCAGCAGTCTTTTATTAAATAAACTCAACTTCGCAAATTCAGACTCAAGAACAAGACTTGTGAACGGAACAACCAACATAGTACAACGTTAAGAACTGACAAAGACTGAACTAGACACAGGGCTTAAATACACAAACCGGAGAGCTAACAAGATAAGACGAGACACACCTGAACAGAACTATCTAATCCAGTGGTTCCCAACCTTTTTTTGTCTGAGACCCCCTTTTTCCCAAGAAAATATTTTAAGGCCCCCCTTCACATTTAATGATATTATCGCTCTTGTAAGCTTGCAGCAAGGATGACAGAATATGTTGTTTTCAAGCAAACGGTATGTTTACTATAACCAGATATGTTTATGCACAAATAATAGCCTATAATATTGAAAATACAATAACAAAAACATCAGTAGTCCCTTTGTAATTTAAAAACATAAGCCTAAAAGTAGCCTATAAATTGGCCCTATTTGAAATGCAATAACAAAAATATTCACACTGGTGTGTAGGAAAAAGTATATAGGCTATTACTAAATGACTGCTGTCTGGGACCTCAATACTTGCATGTTATTTGTGAGGCTTTATCAATGTGAGGCTTTATTTTTGACGCTTTTGGCGCTATAGCGAGCGATAATAAACTTGCGTTTATTAACAGAATAATGCGTCTTTCGGAAGAACATTGTAGCCGGAACTACTTCTCTCTCTGTGTACGTCTATGACGAGTCACGCTGGTACTGGGCTACTCCGCAGCGGCAGCGATCCGAACCAGTGTAAAATAGTCCCAATGTAAACACTTATTATAGGTGTACCATAGTGGTTCAGGATAAGACAAAAACACGCATTGGAAAATGGATTTATGATGAACTCGCTCATTATATACATTTTGTAAATTTTGAACAGAAAAAAGTTAAGGACTTTTATTTAATGCTCATTGCTCAAAACTATTCAAAATACGACGCGACCCCCCACAGAGCTCGCTGAGGCCCCCTTGTGGGCCGCGACCCCCCTGTTGGGAACCGATGATCTAATCAATATGTAACCATAGAAACAAACAGGCAGGGGCGGAGGAAGACTAAACTGAACTAATAAACAGATAACCAGACACCAACAAGAACAGAAATCAAAACAGACTGCCAAAGTTACACTTGTACTGCTTCTGAATATATTCACCCCCTTGGCATATTTTTTGTTGTACATCAATGAATCACTGTAGACTTAATTTGGCTTTAAAAAAGAAAAGAAAAAAAAACCTTTAATATCAAAGGAAAAGCAAATAATTAATTATTAATGTTAATAACAGATTTCATAAGTATTATGAAATCAATTGAAATAGCTACCCAGCTAACAAAAATTTACTCTAAAAATGTTTTTGCTTACGTTCCCATTAAGTTATGAAAATGTTATTTCTGAATGTTCTCTGAATGTTCAAAAAGCCAAAACATTAGACAATTTTCTGTGAACGTTCCCTAGTTGTGTAAGGTTATCACTTATGTGAGGTGAAGGGGTTTCAACTGTTACTCGGGTGCTTCATCTGTCACAGCTTTAAAGGAGAGAAAATGTGTTAAAAAATGTCATATCTCATCTCAGCTACAGTTTGCCAGAAGGCATGTGGGAATCTCTGAAGCCTGCTGAGGCTCTGAAGCCTTTTTATGGTCTGATGTGGCCAAAATGGCTGTCCACTCATGGTTTCCATGCAACCTGGCTGAGCTTTAATAATTTGGGGGAAAATCAAAAATGCCAGATGTGCAAAGCTGATAAGATAACTATCTATGCAGACTCAAAGTTGTAATTGTTGCCAGGGGTGCATCTACTGAATTATTACTTGAAGGGAGTGAATACTTATGCAAACAATTTTGACCATAGAGTAGTTCCAAACAAAGCCACAGCATAACAGTTACACAGTGTTGTTTCGTTCCTGAATGATTCGGTGTTGTTGAACAAATCGTTCAGTAAATAATCCAATGATTCAGATAGCCACTCGTTTATTTTTCTTCCAGAAAAAATACATATTTTTTAAACAAATCAGTTGAATGAATGATTCAGTGACTCACTTCTAAAATCAATTATTTTGTTCCTAAACAAATAAGCATTTTTGAACAAAATGATTGTCTGACTCATTTAATGTCACACTCATAAAGACAGTCAGCTGTAGTTACTGAATGAATAAGTTGTTTGAGTGAATTGGACGAAAGAACGATTCACTGACAGACAGACACCTATACCGGCGCTACAATGTAACCTGTAGAAAGAGAAATGAACTAAAATGGACTGTTTTATAGTCATTTTCATATCTCATTTATTTGTTCCTCTACAGTTTGCAATAGCATGAGAGTGAGTAAATGATTTTCTTCATTTTTTGATAGACTGTTCCATAGAAGACACTGTCTATTTAAAAGAATTGTGAAATCATAAAGTCTTGGAGTTTGTATCCCTATAGCAGAGCCTTTTGTTGCAAAAAGACTAGATACAAGAGTACAATTAGCAATTTTGTAATGTCTGTGATCCAAGAGCAAAAACACCATTTGCATGACATCTATTTTTCTTTCTTTTTTTGCCCCAACAGCACCCACTGTCAGTACTCAGGCTTTGCTTTGGCTCAGCAACACTCCTTTGAAGTTAAAGCCATTTCAATCCATCTGTCTCTGCACACAAAATAACAATAATGCAGTCATTAGCATAAAACCCAACTACCATCCGTCACTCTCTCAAGGTTATTACTTCAGCACATGTCCCATATTATTTGCCATTTACAATATGTCAGTGCGCTGATTGTGTTGTAATAATACCATTGGATTGCCAGTTGCGTGACAACAGAAGTGCTTCATAATTGAATTTTTTGGCAAGACACTATCAAGTCACTGCTAGAAACGAGCAATTAATCAGTATTACAGGGGAACATGACACATAACTCGCTGGGGAAAATGTGTGCTCAGAAGATGGGTGGAAGAGTTTAGCTGATGAAGATGTCGCAGTAGTTCTGTAAAAAATGCCATGGAAACAGCTGCTGCAATTTGCTCTTTTATAGACAGTGTAAATGGCCTAAACGTCCTATTATGCTTACAATGAACCTGTTGTATGCCAGGTTCAGATAAGGCTTTATTACTCCCTTCACAGTATTCTAAAGCTTGATATTAAACAAGTCCCTCACCCTTAAAACAATTTATACGGTCCAAATGTCAGTCACTAGTCCTCATCATGTTTGGCTTTCTAATTTTCAGAGAAGGTCAACGATATTTTTCGGATTGCCACTGATTGTGAGTGTCTGAGTTTAGCGTGAAGTGAAGTGAAGATTCATCAGTCACCAAATTGAGGAGTGGGTTTGTTGGAAGTGTGAGTGGTTGTCTTTTTATGTACTGTCAATTTAAGGACCGAAAACATCTTTATAGTAAAGACCATAGCTTTAATGTGAATGGTTGTTCATTTTATTAATGCTTGGAGGGAGAGGCATTATTGAATTTCTACATGGGCTTACTACTGTGTTTATAGCATATAAGATCTGATCGATACATTTAGTGCTTTTTACCGTTTTAGCAACTTTTGAACCCATCAAACTCTTTATAAAATATATTGTATACACATTTGGTATTATTTTCCAGAGATATGTAATGTAATAAAGTTTTGTCTGATAATTAACTTGACGTTCACACTCATAAATGCCACTCACTAACATCTATGTACATTTCTAACATTCCTAATTATTCTCCGTAACAGATGGTTTCATATACAGGTGACATAACATAAATAGCTTTTATTTGACCTGAAGGGTAATCTATCATGTGTAAATCAAAAACATATGCAACATGAGGCCATGACTGTATTGATTTATAACTCCCAATGCAATAACATACCAAGATTGACAGCTGTGTCAAATGGAACACACACACTTGTTATGGTGCTTAATGTTACACTGACCAGCCGATTAATTGCATTGACCCCTTTAATATCCTAGCTGTGATGTAAATGGTTTGCTCTCTGGGTTCCTTTAAAAACAGTCTCTCTTGTATAATGCAAAGAATGACAGCTTTATTAAAATGGAAATGCAACAAGTCAAACAAATCTTGTAAAGATTTAAACATTTCGTTTTATTAATCATCTTGTCAGTGATTTGTCCCAGATGCAAGTATGAATCTCAAAGGGTCTTTTCTTCTTCAAAAAGGTCAACAAATGTAAATGGAATCAATTAAGTCTTGCCAGTTTTGGGAAATGTTGCCCATCACTAGAATTTATGGGCCTCTGACTGTATATTTTGCTGGGTCTGTTGGGTTTTCATGTTTTATGGGGACATTCCATAGACATAATTATTTTTATACTGTGCAAACTGTATATTATATCCCCTAATCCTACGCCTAAACCTACCCATCACAGAAAACTTTCAGCATTTTTACATTTTCAAAGAACATTTGGGTACATTTCATTTACCTGAACCACACACACACACACACACACACGCACACCACACACACACACACACACACACACACACACACACACACACACACACACACACACACACACACACACACACACACACACACACACACACACACACACACACACACACACACACACACACTTTTGCTGAATTGTTTGGTTTGGCCCCTTCCAGTTTTCATCCCTTTAGCTACGGCCAAGCATGCCAGTTGCCATTAGGATTAAAAAAAAAAGCCAGTGGTAGTCTTTGGTTTGACTTCAATAAATGTAAAGGGGTCATATAATGGTACATGCACTTTTACAAGTTGATTGTACTGAAATGTGTGTTGGCAGTGCCTGTACACAACCATCATAAAATGATAAAAATCCATCCAGTGTTTTTTTTTTTTTTTTATCTTCTTATATGTTTTCCCCTGTCTCAAATCAAGCCGTTCGATTTTGTGACGTCACAAAATCGACACCCCTCCCACTATTGTTGATTGACAGCAGCGTTTCAACACAGACCCGCCCTCGCTCGCTCGTGAGCTGTCAATCATAGTTCGCGCGGTCATTGTTGATACGCTGGAGCACTGTCTATGAGCAGAATGGCGTCTAAGCGATTGTGGTGTTCTGTTCTTGGGTGCAATAAGGAGTCATTTTGATGTTCCTAAATCCGAACCGCTGAAGACGTAGTGGCTGAGTTTTGTTTTCGAAGGGAATATTCCCCACAATCAACGTCAATGCTTTCATGTTTGCGCGAATCATTTCACACACCAGACTGCTTTACAAACGAGGTCAGTATAAAGCTGGTTTTGCTAAGAAGCTGCTCCTGAAAAAAGGATCGGTACCAACTATTCGTGTTCCTGCTCCACCTCCAGAAGAAGAAGTGAGTGTAACGTTTTATTAACCTTTATATTAATATTTATATTAATCTTTGCAAATCGCTTGCTGCACGCTTTACGATGAATGCGGCTGTTTACACTCAGGGTACATTACGGCATGTTTTCTATGTACGACGTTCTCAATATAATTCATAATCCCACGTTTATAATGAACAACGCGTTATGGTTATTGTGTTATTGTGTTACAAAGGATGTATGCACAGAACAGAGGGGCGGGGTGAGCAAAGCTCATTATCATTTAAAGACACATGCACTTAAACGGCGTGCTGAAAACAGAGCTGTTTTTGACCAGGTAAAATGAGTGTTTTCTTACAATACTAATGAGAATTTTTAATTAAAGTATATTACAAACTTTTAATTTAGACCCGAAAGAATCATATTAGCTTGTACAAAAATGGCATTATATGACCCCTTCAATTTTGATTATGTTTAAATGCACTATTGTAATGTAAGTATAAGATATGCAGAAAAAATAATCCTCACTTTGTGCAAGGTATTACAAGGTGTTCTGTTCTAGTAGCTATGAAATTAATTTTGTAGATGCAACCTTTTGCACAGTGCATGAGCATTCATCAATGAAAGTCTTTTGTGAAATCTCATCTCTATCTTTAATTATGACATACTTGAAAAATAAATGGTGGCTAAATGCAACACTCATTCTTTACAGAGTGTTGTGAAAGGAATTCATTATAACACCATGTTTCAACATACCAGTAAATAGTGAGAATTTTCAGTTCTGGAAGCTTTTAATATCAACATCAAATGTGCCTCTGTTCCGGGTTGCCCATCAGAACTGGAATACAAACTTGAAAGGAAAGCTTGAATGATATGATAGCTTTCATACCTCAGGGAAATCAGAGGCCAGTGTCCACCATTACAGCCGCTGAATAGCCCAGACACATGGATTGTATTCACAGAAAGCTTTGATTTTACCTCTCACCTGTTCCATGTGCCTACAGCAGGATTTGATGGGGAAAAAAAGAAAGAATAATTTATATGTATAACTTTGTACAGTCTGTCTATCTATCTATCTATCTATCTATCTATCTATCTATCTATCTATCTATCTATCTATCTATCTATCTATCTATCTATCTATCTATCTATCTATCTATCTATCTATCTATCTATCTATCTATCTAATCTATCTATCTATCTATCTATCTATCTATCTATCTATCTATCTATCTATCTATCTATCTATCTATCTATCTATCTATCTATCTATCTATCTATCTATCTATCTATCTATCTATCTATCTATCTATCTATCTATCTATCTATCTATCTATCTATCTATCTATCTATCTATCTATCTATCTATCTATCTATCTATCTATCTATCTATCTATCTATCTATCTATCTATCTATCTATCTCTATGTATGCTGTCTGTCTATATGTCTTACTGTCTTAATGTCTATTTCTCTCTGTGACTCATCTGACATCATGAGAACATCTATGATGCTTTCAAAAGTCATTTATTATTCACTTGATTCATTCCTAAGGAGAAACATTGGCAGTGTATTCACTGAGATATTATTGCAATGCTTTTTGCTAAATTATTAAGTGATTTTAGAAAGTAATTTGCGGCACGTTGTTCTGCTCTTTTGGACCGGTATTATTGTTCACATAAAGTATGAAATTATTTCTGCATGATGGCTTCACATCTACCCTTTTCATTTCGAATCTAATATAGCTATATAATGGACCAAGTGCAATAGGCATAGCAAACGACATCAGATGAATGGAAGTTAATTGTTTTGCATGCAAACAGCACAAACCCCTTTTTCTGTGCAAGATGTAAACTGTAGGCTATAAAACAACCTATAGGCATTTAGGTTAATGGGGAGAAGAAGAACCAGGGCATCCGTAGGAGTCCATTACCCATTTGCATTTACATTCCACTACCAACATTTTTCATGCATAAATTAGTCTAATGCAGGCAATTAATAGACTTCCATTAGAACACTAGAACTCCCTCCTCTCTCTTCATAACTGTAGACTGAGCAGTCACTAAACTGCATTTTGGACTCGTTCGAAGTCAAAATGCTGCAGAAAACAACTAATCTGGTCTGCTTTCAATTTGTCTTCTATGGCAATAATTGCACGTCTTTGTGTTTGAACATTCATATGAGGACAGGGCTGAGTAATATATGTAGTTTTAGTGATTTCTATAGCTATCAGAACTCAAAATTCACAGTGTGCTGAATAAAATGAAGAGGAAAAACGTGATTTTGAGCGAATGTCAGCTCGTTTTTTTGCTTATACAATTTCACAGCACTTTTTAGGCAGAGCAGTGTCGATATAATATACCTAATTTCCCAAAAAGGTAAGCTAAAAGATATAAGTAGGCAGCAGTTACTCAGTGTTGGACTGTTCTATAGGTTTTCACATAAATATAAGGAGATGCTATACAGGACTGAAGTCTTTAGTTTATGTTCTTTCCCTTTACGGCATGAGTCACATGTTAGAGATTTTTGCTTATAATCTACCAAAACACTGTCTGTCCTCTGATGCCTGAGGCGAGGAAAAATGCCTTAAGCCTTAAGATGTGCACGTTTATCATGGTTTAGCAGTGCTTTCTACAGGACAGTCCCTTTGGAGAGACCTAGGGTTAAGTGCCTTATTCACTCTCCTGTGAATGAATCAGCCATTCTGGGGTTTGAACTCAGACCCTTTGTATTCTCAAATCTTTTAACACAACCTAACTTGCTGGAGCTAGGCATGGAAACAGAGTAGTAAATGCTGGATTAGAACCCAGTCTATTAAACATGGCTGATTTATGCTGACTTTGTTCATTGAAAAATGAGCACATGAAATTCAATTTGCTCATGTGCTGCAAACCTTTATGTATGATATGGAACCATAAGTTATGCAAATGAATATGAAAAGCACTTTAAATATGTATATAAGTCTTCTAAACATAGGCTAAATGATGTGAATTATGTTATCATTTATTTTGTTTCCTACAGTATGAGAGCTACAGTATAAAATATATCATTGAAATAACTTGGTGCTTTTTCATCAGGAGAAAAATCTAATAAGCAAGATATAGCGTCAACATTATATTGCTATTTGTCTTGTGTGCTAAGCAGAAGGCCATGCAACCAAATAGCAAGGGTTATAGAAATATGCAGGGCCTTAAATGCATGTATACTTTTCACAATTCACCAAAATAGCAAAATAGCTCCATTAATCTCAGTATTGTAATGGAAAAATACTTATCCGCCAGTCATTGTCATGGCATCTCTTCAACAACCGGCCCACGTACAGGCACACAACAGGACTGTGTAGCCAGGAGTAAGACAAATGTGAAAACCACTAGCCGTTTTCTTGATCCTGCTTCATCCTGAGACCATAAATCCACCATGATGTCTGTCCATTTCTTATCTAAGATTCTTATAGTGAATGCTTAAGATGTCATCCAGAAGTTGCACCAAGGTCCAGAAATGGGACGGCATGTCCAGACCACATGTGTACTTTATTTTACTTTATTTTAAAGGTAAAATTCATATCTAAAATGTGAGAATGTTTGCTTGAGTGGTAGGATTTTTTAAGACATTAAATCACAGAATTATCCTTCTGACATTTAGTAGGGAAATATCATGGTCCGTTGAACTGGATGGCCAGGCCACAAATATTCTGATTTTAACCTCCTGATGCATAATGGCAGATAGGGAAATGAGATAGATTTGACATTCATAAACAGATGCACAGACTTGTAAATGTGCCATTGTAAAACAAAGAATACGACATTAGAGAGGCTTTTTTTCTGATCTGCCATATATTATTCCGCATGAAGCTTTTGTCATTGTTTTGACTGAGATTAATATCAGGTTCATTGTTCATCACAAAGCATCTGATGATGTGGCTCTTCATCATTCAAATTATTCTGAAAATGGACTTGAAAATGGCAGCTATTGTGCGCCCAAAAATAATGAATGCAAAGGGATCCACACAAGGATGTGGCAGAAAAAAATAATAATAAGAATGCGTTTGCTAAATGATTTATTTTAATTTCAGTCAGATGGAGAAGCTGGATCTTTGAAAATGATAAACAGTTCCTCTGATAGCTTTGATATGCTAGTGATAATATCTCTTACCGGGATTTTGTTTTATTTTTTATTTTTATTTTTTTAACACTCACTCACTTTACACTCATTTGATGTTACCTTCTGTTCTCTAAAGCACTGTGCAAATTTCACATTTATAATTCATGGCAGCAGCCAGTATAGCAACTGGTACACTTTAGTTTGGATCCACAAGTATTGTCAAAGGGATTGTGCATTTTCAACAGCAGATGCCAGATGACAAAAAAAGTTTCTTCTTCTTTTTTTTGTTCTTTTTTTTTTTTTTTTTTTTTGAAGATCTCAGAAGCCAGTGATTCAGATCCAGGTTCTATTTGTGGTATATTGAAGTTGTAGTTTTTCTCAAGGGGCCCAAGGTTTGCCTGCTTATAGGACTTCAAGATGGACTGTCAGTCTGTGCACAAGTGGTATATGTATTTATCAGCAAATCTTTCTGCAGAATTAGATGTAGGTGGCGGTAAGTGACTGTATTATGAGTGAGTCATCGAATCATTCATTCAACCCATTTGTTCAAAATTGCTCATTATTTCAGTAATGCGTTTCATTTCAAATGCTGGTCACATTTTTCAGCCACATAAGACATTGAGGCTGTCTCATTTCAGAAAAGCAGCCACTACTTTGCAAAGAAAGAAATTACAATAATTATGCCACACAATTTTATAATGGCTTTTTTCCTGAAATTAAACAGCCTCGATGACGTATGTGGCTGACAAATGCGACCTCCGAAGTGTGCAGCCTTCAAAATGAGATACAGCTATGTGAGTCATTAAATTTTTAAAGCTGCAGTCGGCAAGTCTGGCAGATTAAGGGGACTTAGCCAAAATTTAGAATGTTTACAACTCTCATTCCCCTCCCCACTACCACTAAGCACCCTCCCATCGAGTTCATGCTCGTCAGTGCGTGTGCACCAGATTTTCTGTGAACGCAACCGTCTCTTCAGCATTGAAGCATCATTTTCTTTTCCTTGGTTGTTTTGGACCTCCTAGCTCTGGTTGTTAACCGAGGAATTGGAAGCTTGTTATTAGATTTTCTCTCCGCCATCACGCTTCATACAATCCAACACACCTGCGAACTTCAGGCGTGTGCATGTGATATTGTAACGTGCGCGAGAGGGGAGGGGGGATCTGTGGTGTGTGCATGAACTGTGATTGACAGTCAGATCTCACACAGCCCTACGCTGATTGGACCAGAAGAACCGGGAGCGGTGGATTTTTGCAAAACAAATAACACAAATAACGAAGTGGTAGGCCACGTAAAATCACAGAGCGGGGTCAGCGCATGCTGAGGCGCACAGAAGTCGGCAACTTTCTGCAGAGTCAGTTGCTACAGACCTCCAAACTTCGTGTGGCCTTCAGATTAGCTCAAGAACAGTCCGTAGAGAGCTTCATGGAATGGATTTCCATGGCCGAGCAGCTGCATCCAAGCCTTACATCACCAAGTGCAATTCAGTGATGTAAAGCTCGCCGCCACTGGACTCTAGAACAGTGGAGATGTGTTCTCTGGAGTGACGAATCACACTTCTCTGTCTGACAATCCGATGGATGAGTCTGGGTTTGGCGGTTGCCAGGAGAACGGTACTTGCCTGACTGAATTGTGCCAAGTGTAAAGTTTGGTGGAGGGGGGATTATGGTGTGGGGTTGTTTTTAAGGGGTTGGGCTTGGCCCCTTAGTTCCAGTGAAAGGAACTCTTAATGCTTTGGCATACCTAGACATTTTGGACAATTTCATGTGCCCAACTTTGTGGGAACAGTTTGGGGATGGCCCCTTCCTGTTCCAACATGACTGCACACCAATGCACAAAGCAAGGTCCATAAAGACATGGATGAGCGAGTTTGGTGTGGAGGAACTTGCCTGACCTGCACAGAGTCCTAACCTCAACCCAATGGAACACCTTTGGGAGTAATTAGAGTGGAGACTGCGAGCCAGGCCTTCTCATCCAACATCAGTGCCTGACCTCACAAATGCACTTCTAGCAGAATGGTCAACAATTTCCATAAACACACTCCTAAACCTTGTGGAAAGTCTTCCCAGAAGGGTGGGCCACTCCATATTAAGCCCTACGGATTAAGAATGGGATGTCATTAAAGTTCATGTGCATGTAAAAGCAGACGCCCCAAAACTTCATGGCATCATTATACAACACATAATATTTATATAATGAGTTTTTTTTATATATTAGAAAAATCTATTATTTATTTTAATAATATTTTATTCATACTAAACTATCCTTAAAAGCACATTTCTCCATTGATGGCCATTAATTTTTCTGCTGCTTTAGAGTTGGTCACATGGTCACAGTGATTTTGCAGAGAAAGAACATATTTTGTTGATCCTCAAACAACTTTCCTGTCCAAAAATTTTGTCCTAACCGTAACTTTATCCCTACCCCTAAACCTAACCATTTTTATTACTTATCCCTAAAATCAGAATGAAATAATAGGTGAATAACACTGCTGTAGAAGCACCTCACCCTGGCTGTTAGCCTAAACCTGACATAAACTGTAAACATGTCCCTCAAATCTGATTGGTTGATACTTGGTGAAATCACGTTCACCTTGGTGACATTGTGTAATTTACGGCTCAGTTAATTGTCTCAAAACCTTACGTGTTCCCACTTACAAAAATGTCAAATCACACATATCCAGTATTCCTATGCCTGTTGTGAATCTGCCATTGAGATGACCAGAAATGCAAACATATTTCTTTCTCCAGGTAATATAGACAGGGTTAGTCTGGGACCGTTCAGTTCGATTTTGGTGTCTCCAAGGCCTTATTTTGGCGTATCGATGCAGGTTTCTGAAATATATAATACCATTGGTGATTTCTCCTTCTGCTGTCTCATTCTTGTGAGCAGGCCCTGGTTTGAGAAGGAATAATCTTGTTCAACGTTCAACACCTCGCTGCCCCTTATGCTGGTTCACTTAGGGAGCAGGCAGCATTTTAATTTGGAATGCTTCTTTCACGTTGCCTCTGTTGCCGGTCAATTATTCCCCCTGCTAGATGACAGAAGACAGCAATTAGGTTATGTGGGCAGAACAGCATGGGCAGAGGCTGTCATGTTTGCGGGGGGGCCTCTGGGGTACCGTTCACGGCCTACCGTGGGCGGAACCAGTGAACTTTGTCGGGGATGTTGCAAGCAGCAGTGTTCTGGAAAAATTTGAGACATACAGAGGAGGGTTCGTCCACCGAGACTACAGCGGGGGAAGGCAGGGTTCATGTCAGCCTATTATTCTGAATGACTCTGACGTGAAAAGGTGAAAATGGCAATTAAAAGGCATGCTAAAAATATGCTTGCAATCCCCCAATCAACCTCTGTCTGAAGCTCCTAAGCTTGAGTAAGCCTGATTTGTGCTCCTGTTTATTGGTTCAGGGGTTGGCCTTTTGTCAACTCACATCGGCTCAGCAGTTATCGCGTTAATTTTGATTTGGTTATGCGTGCGTTCCTGACTCTTTCGTTTAACCTTGATGATGAAAGGAAATGTGAGGTTTTCATTAGTACTCAGGAGTGTCTGTGTTCAAGGTTGAGATGAATGGAGGTTGTTTATCTTGACATTTTTTACATTTTTGAGTACATATTGAGTATTCTACTAGCCTTAATCCTCTTGCACATTCTGCATGTTTTTTATGTAGGGGAGACATAGGTCACTTGTAACATTTTGTTAGTAGGTTATCAATATAAAAATAATTTAATCAAATTAATTACAATATGTGCTATTCACAAATCAAATTAATTGCACTTTAGAAGTAAATATATTGCTTGTTCACACAGGCTATTTTTTATTTTTTATTTTTATTTTTTTTATTCAAATATGTTATGTAATTCAGTGGTACTTATAGTTTGAATTGCTGCAATGGTGTATTAATTTGTTACATTTTTTTTATTTATTTTTTTTTTATTAATTTTTTATTAAATTTTTTACTCATACCAAATGAACCCTTTTTAATTTTCATAGAAATACTAACCCACATTTGGGTAATTAGGTAACACTTAAAAAATGAACCAAAGGAATCTCAAATTAATACCATCGCTTTAATTATACTGATTAATATTACTGAATAGTTTTCTCCTTTATGTGGAATTAGTTTCTTTAGCTTCAGGAACAATATGTGTGTAAAGCACGGTCACGGAAGTGTCACCTAGTATAGTTAAGAGCAGTTCTCAACTAGATACTTTGATGTAATAGATTATATTTTGATGATTTCATTTTCAGTGTAATCGTAAAAAATTTAATTGATGTTACATTTGCTCCCGACTTCTCTCAAAATACACCTATACTTAGCATTTGGTGCCAGTGGTTTGGTAGTATCACTGTGGTAGATGTTGTTTTTTTTTTTTTTTAAGATTTTTAATTTATTTTTATAACTAGCCTATTTTCATGCTAATGCTGCACAATGTTAATTAGCAATCATTCTAACACCATGCAAATGCAAAAGGTTTCTTCTTTCTTTTTTTTGTACACATCAATGTATATTGTCACACATCGTGCCTCCACAGCACACAACTTTCTTTTGAAGTAACATTTGCTTCCCTCCTCTCCGAGTGGGTGCAGATTTTGCCGCCAAGTCCAGAGCTATTATTCATGGCACTGCCAAAAGATATAAAGTTTTTACTGGAGCACCTTTCACCTCATTTAGTATGTCAACACTCAAGCAGATGTATTATTCATAAGTTTATTTTCATTATTTCCCCTCTAAGTCTTGGACTATGTGTCTTTTCTTTTGGATACAATTTGTTTGTGTATCTAGGTCAGTATGACACAACATGATGAAGAACAGGGAGGCAGATTAAACCTCCTTATGTGTGTAATGCTGTTAAGAAACATGTTTTTGCAGGTGAAACGGATAAACAGTGGAATAAAATACTGTGGCCATTAATGTTGACTTCTGTATCAACAACTACCAAACTCAGTTATCAAGAACTTTATTGTTGTGGTAAAAGTAATTAAACTAAATGCATTTTGAACGCATTTAGAACCCCATGGCCATGAAGCTTTACTGAAAGAAAACTAGGGTGTTTTCTTAAAACATTCACACATATTTCACACAGATTATAGAAAGCTTAAGAACATGAATGTGAATGTGTGGTTTATTGTTCCCTGTTGTTGAGAGGTCTACTAGCCACTAGGGCATGTTAAAACTAATACCAAATAATATCTCTATTCAATAACAGTCTGAAGACTGGAGATTGTCATCATTCAATGAGCCAGTCACTTGTTGAATGACCAGCGATTGGGCAGTATAGTGTATACTGTAAATAGGAAATCTATTATTAGTTTAACCACATTTCTCATGAGTTGATAGATAGTGTTTTAGTTGGAAAAAAATGTTTTATTGTTTTATTTTACTATTCTTACGTAGCAGGGTAGTGGTGACAGTTACTTTTTCCATGACAGTATTTCAGCAACCATCTGTATTTGTTGTTTTCTATTGGCTAGTTGGAATCAGAACTTGCAATGTGCGCATGGGGGTGAAATATAAGCCAAATACCAGGGTAGTGAACTTCATACTGACATAAGGAGCGGATTGAAACACTAAATGTATCTCTTAAAGGTAGCAAAGCATTTGGATGCTTAGTGACAGATATAGAGAAAAGATCACAGCACATGGACAGCTATACAGCAATGCTCCTAGAGCAGGTGACAGTTGAATTTAAAAGTTTATGAGCACAATGACAGCTGTCAAAAAAACAGTTTTTTTTTATCTTTTCATGACATATGCCTCTTCCTCTGGATCTCTCAGCCCGCAAAAGGGAAATTAATACAAACTTAATTCACATTAAAAGCATTAAACATTTAATTTATGTTAGGTATAAATCATTTTAAAATATGATTGGTAAAATTTTACCGCATAGTTTGGCCACAGAAACCAGTCTAATTTAATCAATACCTTTTACAGCCACAGGCTAATTCATAATCAATTGTGTGAATATAATAGTGAAACTGTACCATTATGCAATATGGCAATGCAACAAGTTTCCTATTCATTGCATGTTATATTACCTGACTTTAATGGATTTTACTTTTTTTGTTATAATATTAACTTGACTAGTATTGATTGGTTGCTTGCATTGTTCTCAGGCCTTTACAAATCCAGTCATTCTGTGTTATACTCATTTCAGAGCTGCTCTCAAAGAGAAATACTTTTTATTTCATTGCCATTTGATCCCTCCAGTGCCAAAATGGGATTTTATTTTATTTTTTTAAACAAAATGTTTTTAACTCAGCCTTAATTTGGGTGGAGAAAACAATACTCAGGATTTTGAAGGCTGCGCTGATCTGACACTTCATTTTCCTGGATTAAAGGGAGGAATTTTGCATTGACTAGAAGACAGTACACAAATAAATGACTAAAGAGAGAGAGATGGGGAGGGAGGGAGAGAGATTAATTCCTTCTTACATTGCAAATGCAACATTAAAGAAACGAGAATAACTGCTTTCAGACTTTTGGACTGTTCTTTTGTTGTTAACAACTTTTATTCAAATGTGTTATATTAGCAATGCAGATTTTGTTATTTCTCAGACATCTTCATGACCCAGACGTGTCTATTGACTGATTTCGCTTGAATCAATTTATTTTCATTTGAATAATTATGTGTATACTCAATATTGTGTAAATACCACAAAAGACTTAAAAAGAGAAAAAGCATCATCATTTTCATTATAGGGAAATAAAGGAAAATATATTACACACAGAATAGGAAGCTTATTGACTTTGGAATGGAATAGAATGCTTGTTATATTTTAGCTTGAGCATGGCAGTGACATCATATCATCTGATATTTTTTGCTATTACTTCATCAGGTCATCACAGGATGTTACAAAACCCATTGTTGTGTCTCCACAACATTACATATAAGTCTTTGAACATTCACAATATGTTTGTTTGTGGTCTAACCGTACTGTTTGCTTGAATTGTTCCTCCAGACAATAAAGTTAAAGCACAACTATAGCACTTATGATGACCTTGTTATCTTGTTTTGTTCACACGATGTTCTACTGTTTATAAGAAAGATTCTTATCTCCCGAGAGCCTAGAGAATTGCCTTATTGTGTGTGGGGTGGTAATTGTTAAAGACAATTTAACAACCTAAGGTTTGGTGAAACACTGTGTACACAATCCTTCTGCATTCTCACAGAGAAAACATCAGAAATACAGGAGTACATGGGTATTATTTCTGAAGAGATGTTGAGTGTTTGGTAACCTATACAGCAGCATGTAGGCAGCTGCAATTACCGCTGCATCATGCGTACTTCAGAACCATATTTTTTGAGATATTGTTCGAAAACACACCACCCTTTAACCTATTCAAACCCCATGTCCATTCCAATGGACAACACTTTTCTCTGGAGTTTTATCAAGTTTGTGTGTGTGTGTGTGTGTGTGTGTGTGTGTGTGTGTGTGTGTGTGTGTGTGTGTGTGTGTGTGTGTGTGTGTGTGTGTGTGTGTGTGTGTGTGTGTGTGTGTGTGTGTGTGTGTGTGCGTTTTGGTGCTAGTAACAAGAGAGCATTAGATTAAATGTTGCCACATCAATCTATACGGCATTTCTTTTCAAAATAATAGGCTATCTAAAATGTATGACATTTAAAGCAGTAAGCTTTTTTATGCATGCAGGCCATCCGCGATGTTTATGACTTATTTCAGATACACACACACACACACACACACACACACGTGACGGGGTGCCGCTCGGTTGACACTTGAAAAACCACACACGCTCACAAGAGGGATGTTGTGACGTGAAGTTTACAGTTTGTGTCAAGTGTCAACCGAGCGGCACCCATTCACTTACATTATGGACTCTGCAGAGATGGATTACTTTCCTAAAAATGTCCATTTGTGTTTATCTGAAAAAAGAAAGTAATATACATTAGGGATGGCATTAAGGTGAGTTAATGATGAGAGAATTTGTGAAAATGAGAACAAATGCATTACATTGGACACTGTCAAAATCCAGATAAAATATCTATATTTTCAAAAATATAGTATGACATTAATTTGATTCAAATTAATTAAACTAAGGTACAATTTATTTCTTTTTGAATGAATATTAATTACATTATGTTGTACAGGTGTTTGCTAGCTGTATTTGTATAAACAACTTGTTTACCATGCCATAAACAAAGTCCAGTACAATATTTAAGTCGTTAATAATTTATCAACTAAACTGATTTATTAATTATCTGATAAAATGCACATCCAGTATATTTCACCACAGCTTAGGTTTGCAAACAGAGCATTCCGAATGCGCTTTTTGAGCTCTGAAATGTTTGGCTCAGGGTTGTTAAGTTGTATTACACAAGTGGCCATCTCTGTAATTGCCAAGACATTTGTCTTTATGACACCAAAATCACCTTTCTATAATAATATTTATTCACAAGCCAAAACACTGCAGCCAAATGGATTTGGATTGGTTGCCTCTGTCTGACATGCTTCCAGAAAGCTGTCTTTTATTAAATAGCTGAATGTGCTTCTTGTCTCTTAGAATTAACCATCCAAAAATACTCATGGAATAAAATAAAGGCAATATTGAGGAGAAAAAATAAATAAAAATAAAAATCTTGTGGTATAAGAGATGACATCTAATGGATCTAATGGTGTTAGTTTAATTGTACATGGCAGCTCTGAAAACAGCCAGTGCTGACACTATTGTGTTCAACAGTTAAAGAAAATGGCTCACAAAGCAGTGCTTTTCTTTGTTGTTTAATCACAAGGCTCATCTTTTTTATTCTGGTTGTCTGTCTTTTATTTGTTTACACTTCATGATCAGACAGGTTGACACAACAAGTATTCACCCTTGATTTGACAGTCAAATTACCTCTGAAGTAAATAACTCATACTGATAGTGCAGGTCACACACTGTGGCTTCAAAAACTATTAGTACTAAAACCACACAATGAATAAATGTATGAATTTCATTTAATTTGATAACAAACAAAGTGACATCATAATTAAATCAAATTGAGTGATTGATTAATTGATTGATTGTAATTATACAGATGTTCATAGTCAATACTGTCTCGTGTCAGTTTGAGTTTTGATTGGTTCCTGTTCTCCTTTGTTCTTTTCCCGCCACTCCTTTTGTATCCATGGTTACTGTCATTATCAGTTCAGTTTTGTCACCTGTTTAGTTATCATCGTCATTTGTATCACCTGTGTTCTGTTAATCAGTGTCATCTGTGTTTGTATTTAAGTTCCATCTGTTCAGTCAGTCTTTGTCTGAACTGATCTATGTTGTATTATGTGTGTGTGTGTGAACCCTCTGCCTGTCTTCTATGTACCAGTTTGATTTATATTGTGAGTAAAAGTTTGCATTGGAACTTTTGGCTCTTCTTCGTCTTCTTCTGACTGCACCACACCGAGACAAATATGATGAACAATAGGATAAGTTTGACAACCAGGAGTCCAAATATTGTCTTTCTTGATTTTGGACAATGTATATGTTGTCTCATAATTTAAAAACCAACAAAAGTATTTTTAGAAAATGTTCTGTTCAAAAAAAAAAGTGTGTTTGTTCTTTATCTGTTTTGAAATGTCACTTGGAATGACATTCATATATATGACGCATATGATGTGTTTCATATGGTATCAGAATCAATACACCTTATGCGTTCCCCCCATTCCACAAGGAAATTTTCATTGAGAAACTTTCTCACAAGTAAAAAAAAAAGAAAGAAAAAAAAAGGGGAAATGTGAAACAAGTTCAAATCTTAACAGAAATGGGTGTTGTAGGAAGGGATGAACAGTGGGCGATCTCCAGAATAGCTTTAGCTTTCCACAACAGAGGTAGTAGAGATGTAGACAAGATCAAAACAGCATGTACTTTTCAGAAAATCTGTTTTGTACAAAATGGGTGGCAGGAAGAAAGCCTTGCTGACAAAAAGAAAGAAAAAAATCTAAACAAAAATCTTCATATCACACCTTAGCTGTAGAATGCCCACAGGCATCTGAAAGACACAACATTTTAGAGGAGGGTTTTATCGACTGACTAAAGGAATTTGTTTTTTTGTTTTTTTACATTTGGACTCAAATACCCACTCTGTATTCAGTACAAGTCGAGCACAGCACAGGATACTCAGAACACCATCTCTACCATGCTCGAGTGGATGTTGGGATGGGGACCTGAAACTTACAGAAAAAAAACAACAACAAAAAACACACACAGAGTGACTTAAATCTAGTTTTATATCCTGGATATCAGGTGTTCACAAATAGTTCCCATCCATTCTAGATGGCAAAACTGCAAATCGTCTTGGTAGTGTGAACTCTTAAATATGTCACGTTTCCATGTTTTTTTTGTGTGTGTGTGCAATTTTGATGGAAAATGAACACAATGGTTGTTGGAAATAAGTATGAATTACCATATTATTTACAGCCGAAACATTTCCATCATTGATTTTTTAATTTTTTGTTAATTTTTTTACTAGTGACAGAAAAATCTAAAAGTCCGTCATTTTGACAGATTACACTGAGGGTGATGTTTTGTAACTTGTAACTGTAATTCTGTCCACGTGGTGGCGAGTGCGCTCTTGCAAGTTAATGGTCAACGAATGGCTTTGTGACATTGTTTACAAGCTGTTTTATTTAGCCTACGTCTTTCTGCGTTGTGAAACACTGATTGAGTGATTACATTAGAGACATGATATGTATTTCGGTAAGTGTGATTGTATCTTTCAACATATTTTCTGATGTTCATTCATGTTTATTTCACTCTGTAACGTAAAGAGGAAGGGATGGTTGTGTTCGCAGCAAGCGTTTCACTTTGCTTGAACTGAGGTGCTAGTGATCTCTTGTGTCACTTTAAAGAGCGCCAAACGGTATTGTTTGAATTTTGTGATAAAATGGACAGAATTTGAAAGCTGACACTTTGTTTCATATCAAAAGGAACAACGCACAAAGCTTATTACTATTTATTGGACAGTGGACTGAAAAGTGAGGCACGGTCTCTTTTCAACTTTCTCTTCATAAATAAATAGGCTAAATGTAAGTTCAGAAAAAAAAATGAAAATGTGAACAAAAACAGAGCTTAATATCATTAAAATATGAAAATTAAAATGATGCGTTATAATATGATAAACTTTTTAGACCATGTCCATCAAAATGAAAGACAATGAGAAAGTCTAACGTGACCTCTGACAAAAATAATATACATGTATTTTTATAGCAAATTGTTGTTACAATTATTATGTGTTGCATTGTATTTTTGTTTTATTGTATTTTTTTATTTAAATAGCTGCGTCTCATTTTGTTACATTTTACATTTTTATGCTATATGTTATTTTTGTTATTTATAGTGGAGTTATTTGCATTGTTTCTGTATTTTTGTGTGTATGACTGTTTGTACTGTTTATACACTGTACAGGAATTGGTCATGGATTATGAACAGTCCACTTTTAATTAACTTTAATTCATCATTGTGGCTTCCTATATTACCACCTGTATTATAATGGTAGCTTTCAGTACATTTCAGATTCAAGGTACAAAGCAGATGTACAGTATGCCATTCATGTAGGTTGGTATATTAACATTTTATCGGTTAATGAAATATAAAACATTTTTGTGGTAAATTTTCAGCATTTGTACCGCACATTTATATTGTGTATAATGTCTATGATGTGTATAGTAGTTTCAGACTGCAATAAAATGAACTTTAAATGACATTTAAAGTTTTTTTGAGGGAGGGTCTTGGCATAATTTTTGCACTTCTCATTCAGTTTGGTGGTCAGCTGTCCGTTCCTCTTAACTTTCCTCTTTCACCGAGATGGGACATTTGAGGGACGGAATCATTTCTCACTGCCTAATCTTGACACCCCCAATTATTGCTTCTCCTGCCTGCTAAAGATTAGTCAAAAGCCTCAGTGTCCTGAGGCAGGCCATATTTTCACAACCCTGTCATTTTCATAGTGCTATAACTCAGTGTAAGGTCAGCCAAGAGCCACGCGGTTAAAGAGAAACAGGCCTGGGGTTAATTGAAAGACTTTGTACCTGGCATCTCCCTCTCATTCGATAGCACCAGAGTCCCAAGCGCTGAAACAGTCCGCTAGGTGTTAAAGCCACAATGCCATTTAATAGGATCCTCTTCGTGTAATGTGAAAAGCTTTTACCAGGACACCCTTTCAAATGATGTGTCTGTAGCTGGAGGAGTCTCGTTGCAGACATTTCCCCCAGGCTTGAGATGAGCTCGCTTTAGCCATTCTGTGACTCGGCTGCGCTTTCGAATAGCCTGGGTTTGCTAAGACAAAGCAAGGACATGGAGCAATATAAAAACTGTCAGTTTACATGACGAAGTGGTGTTGTGCGAAATGATTCTAACAGCGCGTTGTTAGAGAGGCGCATTTTGCTGCCGCCATGCTCAATAAAGCTAAATAAAAGTGCAGATAAAAGGGCCAGATAGAATGCGATGCCGCAGCCATGCGGCGAGGGAAAGCGGGCCCTGATCCATGGCCTCTATTATAGCTGGTGTTTAGTGGCACAAATGCTCTCTCTTGTTACTCCTTTCACCCTTGAAGACCTCAGTCCTCATGTGTGCCTGTGAAACACATTTAGACCACTGACCCACAGACTCAAGCTTCTCCATCTTCCTGCACTAACTACATAATAACTGATATGTATCCATTTTTTTTCACACACACACACACACGCACAGATACTCATACACATATATATACACACACATATATATATATATTATATATATTATTATTTTATTTTTTATTTTTATTTTTTTAATATATATATTTCTAATATACTTTAACATTTACCATCTATCTGTAACAATGATGAAAAAGGTTCAAACAGGTTCCAATAAACAAAAGGTCCTTTAATAAAACAAACTCAAGTAATCCATAAGGCGAAATGCTTCGTAACAGCACGTATGCATAATAAATTAGCATACGTTCACACGATCAATACCAGACACCGCTGTATAAAAAAAGAGGAATTTAAATACACAAGGTGATAGAACTCAAATGACGAACAGATGATGACGAGAGTTAATCAAAAACCATGGAGACAAGCGAGGAGCGGGAAACTGGAACAAAGGAAAACATGTAACTGAGAGAAACAAATTAAAATGAAACCAAAAAAGGCAGTTTGTGACACTATCTAGAACCATGATGCGTGTTACATAATACGCTAGTGAATATAATGTTATTTATATATTTATTTATTATTAAGGATTTCAGATAGATATAAAAGCATATTTATTACTAATGGCTACTTTAAATGAAAGGTGCATTCTGCATATGAAGGTCCTGTCCCAAATGGAACCCTAAGCACTCGCGGTCTTCCTCTGAGTCCGCACTTTCGTGACGTAATGCCGCTTTGACTGTCGGGAAGAAGTCTGCTGCGGAGCCCGCATCAGCGCGGGCTCGGCAAAAGTGCGCATCAAGGGCGCAAATCGACCACATGGGGGCGCTCGCGAGCACCCTTCTGAGATCTAAAAATTACAAATGGGACACACTGCGGTCTCGCACGCGGCAGCCATTGTAAGTCCACAAGACCGAAAGTGCACATTAAGTGTGCCATTTGGGACAGGGCCAATTGTTAGGCTACATGTTCACTAGTTTTGAGTTTCTTGGTTTTGATATTTGGAATGCTATTTTGAAGTGTTTCCCCCTGCTGTTTGAGTTATTTTCCTCGTTTTGGATTATTGTAATTATCATCCCTGTTAAGAATTTCTGTGGATTATTCAAATAAACTATTGCTGCATATACATCCTCACTATAATAATATGCTATAACAGAGTGAATAATCCATCCAATCCATCCATCCATCCATCCATCCCTCAGGGCTACTTAGAATAAATTCTGCATCCTACTGAGTGAATAATGTTTGTAATTATTTATTTATTTTAAATAATTTTATTTCTAAGGAATTTACATAAAAGCACATTTATTACCTTGGGCTTCTTAGAATTTTCTGCACCTCAAAAAAAGATAATTTAATGTCATTTTATTTTGGCCCTCTTAAGAAAAAATTATTGGACAATCAAATCAAAGGAGCATTTATATTTCAATTTGCACGTGTAATACGTGCTTTCTCCTGATGTGCTTGCCACATAAATAAAGTTTGGTTTGGTCAGCAGATGTTCACAGGCTTTAGCTTTTTGCTCTCACTCCACGTATGTCTTCTCAGACTAGCCATGATAAATGAAAGCTTGCCTGTGCTGGGCCAGTCGCCAGCTGACTGTGGGGAATGGATTCACCCAGTGTCACTGTGATTAGCTCTAGTGCTGCAACGCCAGGCACAGGCGCATAGCTCCCTCTGTCTCTTGCATCCAGGAATCCAGGTGTTTGCAAGAGGGCATTAGTGAGTGTGGATGCAGAAATGAGGTTTGCGTGTATTTTACGGATGTTGTGAAAGAAAGAGAAAGCGTTAACCAGAGAGACCATGATTTTCTCACATAGTCTTTGGACTTGAGGCATGAAGTCTAGTCCAAATTGCAGCTTATACTGGCCAGAACAGCCCACTTGAGACAGGATGAGTGTATGAAGAAAATAAAAAATATTGTGTACAGTATGTGTATATGCATGAAGCAGGTCAGTGAACAGACTGTGGGTGGTCTGTGGGTGTGCCGCCTGAGGCTGAGACTAGGACCGTGCTGGCCATCACACTCATTTGCATACTGCAGAAGCTCATCAGATGAGGTATGGGTGACCACCAGAACCCACACATAATCCCCCTCACCACACTGACCCCGATGCTCTCATCATTAGTCACTGATGCTAGAAGCATGCTCTTCAACAAAATAAACAAAATTTCCACTGTGACTCCTCCATGCTACCATTATTAACCCATAACCTTTTTTTAATGGAACAGTATAATGAACCCTTAGACAAAATCTTATTTTATTTTGTTGCCTAGGCCTATGTGTTTTGTATCATAATTGATAGGTCAGGCTTTAATGGCCCATATAGTATGATATATAGTGAGAATATGGAGGTCATACTCAGAGGAAAAAAACATCAGGGACGAGGGTTGCCAATTAGCTTTATGATATATGCCCTATGTACACAGCATCAGTTGCCTGTGTGTACCAATCCCTAGTATATTGTCCCTGTTAAAAAATACATACAAAAATCTCAATTTTATTTAGAACCCAAATTGAGCAAAAAATATTTGGTGCAGATGTTGTTATGGCCAAAATTTAAGGTATGTGAATTGTAAATGTATAGCAAACTATTTATTTGAAATTCATGAAAATATCAGTTGTCACTTAATATCTCCCAATAATGTGTCCTATTAAGATATTTAAATGTAAAAGTCAAATGTTAATGTTTTAATAGTCAAATGTAAAAAACAACAACAAAAAAAACAACCTTTAAGCCGTTTAAATGTTGACCTGTCTTACTAAGGGCACGTTTACACGACAACTATATGCTTAAAACTGAGAAGTTTTTCCTTTGAGGTTTTCCGCATACAGACGACACCATTGTCAAAGTGATTCCTATTCGCACGGATCCGCGAAAACGACTAAAAACCTTGTATTCTGCTGCCAGGCCATTAGATGGCGATGAAACACTATAGATGAATATCAGATGATGTCACCAACGTCTCCTCACTGACGTCACTCACTTCTAAAACTTGTCTGCCGCCATCTTGAGTACCTGATACACGTCAGTCGCAAAGGAACTAGCTAGCTATGCCTTCAATATGTTGTGCGGTGAGGTGCAACAACAAAAAAGGAGACCCCAAAATATCCTTTTACAGGCTACCTCAGGACGAAAAAAAGATGCCGTAATTTGCGGGTGGGACGGGTGGGACATGTCACCACCACTCTTGAAACATCTCGCGGCACGAATGTACCAATACAAATAAACAAAACATCTCCAGTTAACTAGCAGAGCATTAATTTTGTTCGTTTGTTAAATAAGAGGCGATCTAGCGCTGAAATGTGTTGTTTCTGAAATCAAGTGATCAAAGTGCTTGTTGCCGCTGCGATCAGTGGCGCGGATACTGTGTTTGTTTGTGGTCTTCACTCGGTCTACCACAGTCTTCACTCGGACGCGCGCTTCAATGTGGAGAGACTCTTTATTCGTTCCGGTGAAATTACAAAACAAACTGCACACAAACGTGTCCCTGCCTGATATACAACCACTGATAAACATAATCGGTTTTGATGAGAAAAAAAAAAATATGAGTGCGGATTAGAACCCAGAACCTCTGACACACTTGACAAAAGTTCTGCCACTGGACCATTTAAGTACACGCTTAAAATAGTCTGTTCAACATATATTATCATTGAATGCCAGGATTGGTAGTTCGGTAGCAGCGGAGAGAGGCTGGAAGTACGCATCAGGTATCACGTAGGGATCACACCCTAATGATATTATTTTTTGAAAGTAGTGTTTCTTTTCATGGTAGTCGAGGTGTGAAATGTTGTCTTTCGTAGCCATTTACTGTGTCCGTACACTGTAAAAAAAAATTACATCCCCAAGTCAAAAATTTCTAATGACTGGTTACATCTAAATTTTTCAATTAGTCTGACGTATTATTTCTCATTGAGCCAATGTTAACAGACTATTGCAACAAGAATTACACTTGGGCCAATAAAAAAATTTAGATGTAACCAGTCACTAGAAAATTTTGACTTGGAGAGGTTAGACATGTTTTACAGTGTACGAAGCTGTAAATAGTTGCAAGCTAGCTAGTTAATGCTTGTCAGTACCATAGACAGTACTCGGTAGGTACTCAAGTTGGCGGCAGTCAACTGGAAAAAGAGCGGATGACGTAAGAGGTCGCGTGATTGATATTCATGTATATGTTTATGTGCATGACGTCATCGTTTTCAGAGATTCATGTTTTTGCTGTTGACACGGAGACCGTTTTCAAAAACTTGCACTTTGAAACCCATTTTCAAAAGTGTGCGTTTTTTAGGAACCCAAAACGCCGTTGTCGTGTAAATGAACGGCCAAAACGCATAAAAAGTTTTTCCTTTCTAGATGAAAATGGTGTAAACAGCCCCTTAGATACAATTATATATAGTTTATACTCTTTATTATATACAGAAATTGACCATGGTGAACATATTTATAGAGTTTGTGAACACTTTTTTTTTTTCAGACAAAAGTTACTGCCGCTCATCAACGGCAGCTGTCACAATTGCTAGGTGACAAGAACAATCCTTTGTAGGCTAGACCGTCTCATTTAACAACGTTCAGTACAACCTTCGTGGCCTTCGAAGGATGCAGCCTCTGAATTGGGTCACAGCTTATGCTGCATGCGCTGAATTAAAGTGACAGCACATTGTCTGACACATGGATTGACACAGAAATTTAGTTATTTCATCATAAATGTATATAATTTAGGGATTGACAACTGTACTATGTTGCTGTATGAACCTATGAAAGCCTATGAAAGACTGTATAACTGTACGGTGTATAAAGAGAATCACAATGCTGAAAAAACATTTTCAGTGACAAGTTTTGGATTTGAAATAAAAATAATAAATAAATGTTGTGTTTGTTGTATTGTCACAGACTATTGTCACACCCAACCATGCACACTTGGAACTCATCTAGCTCTCATCACCAGCACTATATAGAGCACACACACTCCCTCAGTCATTGTCTGACCTTATCTGATACCTCAGACTACTTACGTGGTGCTTTGTTCGTGACTGCTAGCTACTGTTGTTACCTACTCCAAGTCATCTTCCAATCATCACGTCATCTTCCAGTCATCCCTCGTCTCAACGTTGTTCCCTCGTGTGCTTGTGCTCCAACTATTCTGTAAGACGAAGACTCAATACAATACAAGTGTGTCTCATCTACTTGAGTATCATCTCTTACCTGTTTATGTTTGTGTTCCTGCCATATCTGCAGATAAACCTACCTGTTTGAGTTTTACCTCAGTTCGGGTCATTGCGTCTAATCCTGAGCATGACAGGTATAAAGGCGCAGATCAGTTGTGCACTGCAAACGCATCATATGTGAAAGCACAAAGAGCCTGTTCTGCTTCTACACTGCATATGCTTGGTGCTTCTTATTTGTGCATCCTCATTTCCTTCCATCACTTCCTTTCCTTGTTTCCCAGTTTAGTGTTAAGTGATTAATTTACAGCCCCCCCCCCCAAAAAAGATCTATATTTTCATGTCTGAAAACATAATTTTTGTCTTACATTTCATAAATAAACTCAGATGAGCCCAGTACCGACTCAGTTTCCATCACTTTATTTTCGTGAATTAAATGTGTGCAAAGGATTGTGGGTGATTTAAGGCCGCGAAGGATGCATCTAATGCGTCCTTCAATACAGGCCGAAAGAAGGATATGCAACGAAAGCTGCCTTCCAAGGATCCTTTGAATTGAGATGGTCTTCAGCAATGTTTGATGACGTGACAGCTTAAATATGCAGCCTTCGTAGGATGCAGCCTTCCGCTTGAGAAGCACCCATCGAGTACCTCCCGCACCACTACGTCCTGTGATTCTCAGAATCACAATTTTCTTTTTTTCAAATTGCGATCACGATTCTCCTAGGATTCTGAACAGACAACTAAACAAAATAACATGTAATTAACAAAATGTTAATTGCTAGTCTATTTAAAATGTTTAATTTGAATGTTGTTGTTTTTTTAAATCAGTTTGAATGGATGATTCAATGACTCGCATAAATCCTTAATTTGTTTCATTACTGGATGAATCAGAGTTTTTGAACAAATCTCTTGAATGAATGATTCAATGTCAAATATATATTTTTAACAGTCACTTGTCACCACCTAGTAGTATAACGATGTAATCGATACTAGGGCTGCACAATTAATCGCAATGAAATCACACGCGATTTGGCAAAGGCTGCGATTATTTTATGCGCAGTTTGTCGGTGCAGTGCGGCTGATCGGTAGTAAATGCTGCTCCATCTGAAAGCCAGAAGGCGCTCTCACGCAGACATGACAAATATGCCCCGCCGCAGAAGTACGATAATCATTCCAGGAAATCCCTATCGGGCATCATACTATCTGTAGCTGAATAAACAGAAGATTGAAACGCTTTGATTGATTAAACATGACTAATAAACACACAACTGCCTTATTCTGTGTAAGAAGCCACATCATCTCACAGAAGGATGAGCTCAACTGTCGGTATGAAGCGAGTTTGGAGTAAAAACATGTTATTAAATGTTGTCTTTTGTTGGACAAGAGGTTCATAAATGCTTGTCATATTTGGAAAGATGTTTGATGCGTGTTGCTTTTTCAAAAGCATGTTATAAGTGACTCAAACACACAGTGCTTTCAGATGGAGCAGCATTTACAGATCCGTACATCAATGACAAGCTGCGCATAAAATAAAATAAAAACATTAAAAAAATATTTAAAAAACGCAGACTTTGCAATTTCAAAATTGAGATAAGCCAAATCGGTTTAAGTGCGATTAATCGTGCATTTGAAGCGCCAAGTTACTTTCACAAGGTGATTTGCTCTATTTTTATGTATATGTGTGAACCTGGCGTCGGTCTGGTAAATGTTGAAATATTAACAATATAAAAGTTAATCTTATGTTTACTTTATAATAATCATTAAAGATTTCACAGCAAAAAGACATGTACAGTATACCACAAACTTAAGGACATTTTTAGAATGATACTTAAAGGCCTTTTACTCGCCAAAAAAAAAGTATGTTTAATTAGACGACCTAGCCTGGTCTCACAGCTTCTGACAAACTTCAAAGTTTGCTGGCCTCCAAGGTCTATGATTGCTTAAAGCATGACATGTGTGGTGGAGGGGATGATTAAGAAAAATTAGCTCCTCTCACAGTGCTGTCGGAGCGCTCAAGCTCGAATTACTGGCTTTGAATCTACATTTAGACCAAAGAGGGTCTCAAGATAGTTGTTTTCTGGGAACGATCAGAAGTAATAGCTGAAGATCATACAGAAGGAAGTGGACAGCATGTTTGCTGGGGAAACCACGCATGATGATATTCAGAGGTTACGCTATTGCGACAGGCGCCCTCTGAGGGTTCATATAGCTAAAATATTTAAGCAACATGCCACAAGAGACCTTGGTAAAATCACTTTAGTGCACTGCCTCAGAAGCTTATGAAGTTATAAATTGGTGGCATATAAAGCAGCAATGTGATTACGGAAACTAACGTTAAATAAAAAATATAATTTTCTAGTAATTTTAATCACAATAAACAATTCTTCTGCCAATAAATATAAATCATTATGATAACTGTTGCTACTGTTTCTCACCACATACATTTAAAATTCAATGTGTATTAATTTGTTTTCGTTTTTAAAGGACAAGTTCGGTATTTTACACTTAAAGCCCTGTTTACAGATCGTATCTGATTAAATAGAACGGTTAAGATTAAAATTTGGACACATGCTCCTGTCCCGAGAATTTTAGGTTTATTTCGCTTTTGTGGACCTATTTTGCCAAACGCGTCACACCCGTGATTCTTCCGTTGAGAGCTTGAATAATAGACACTCCAGCCCAGTTGGTGGCGATAATGCACCTTTGCCAATTGCAAGCAAACCACGGGCATTTCATTGAATACACAGAATTAAGCAGAAGAAGAAGCGGCGGAGTAATACCGTAAAGGTGCTGCGGTCTCACAGCACGTCCTATTAAGTCAATGGAGTTGGACAAAAACTACGATAAAACCTGTTGGAATGCATCTTTTTCAGCGATTTTTGAGTGAACATATCAGTGAACACCCCTGACCACTCGGTGAGTTTCATGTCTTTGTAAACGAAAGTTTAATGTGTTTTTAGGACGGAATCTTCCAGTGCACATAGACAACCATTGTGGGGGTGGGGGTGGGAAGCGAAATAAACCTAAAATTCTCGGGACAGCAGCATGTGTCCAAATTTTAATCTTAACCGTTCTATTTCATCAGATACGATCTGTAAACAGGGCTTTAAGTGTAAAATACCGAACTTGTCCTTTAAGCAGATTCTATTTTAGAGATTGAAATTAGTATGCATATGCATAGACATGAATAAACTATTTTTTCAGGTAAACATTTCCAGACAGGGCATGGTTTCAGTAAACACAAAAGTTTCCAGTGCAGGAAAAGGTTAGAGGAGGGTAGCCATATCCAAACTTTCACATTAATAATGTAGAAGTGGATGGACAATGAAGAGTGTCGGACATTTTTAGTGTTGCTTCTTGTGGTGGCGAACTCTTCCTGTTATTTATTTTCACATCTGCAGTGCAAGGTGGTTCACATACCAAATGAAACCCAATAATTTCTATTCTATAGAAAAGGTGTTGTGTGAGTCCATCTGTACATCTGGCTCAAGGTAGCACCAAGGACGTGCCCTTGTGTTGGAAACTGTTAGTTAGGTGATTTAGTGTTGTGCAGTGCTGCTCCTCCAATTTTTCCAAGCCCAGACAGAATCTGCCTCAGTAGAACTCAGAAGAATCCCTTGTGTCTTCATTCATTACATATTTTGAGTAACTTTTTTAAATAAGAGTGTTTTAACTATTGTACCATATAGAGCACGGATGTGACGGTATATTGTTGGTCATCAGTATTGGCCAAATTTTAGATTATCGGTATCAGCGCGATACAAATAGGTTGATATATTAAAGGCAATCCATTCTATCCATTCTAATTGGTCTACCTATTATAAAAATGACTCGCTGCCTTTAAAAAAAAAAAAAAATTTGTTTCATTTATTCTGTTAAACATTTTTATTTATTTTTATTTTTTTATAAAAGTTGACCATGGGTATGTAATGTATAATAGCCTGTCCTTTTCATTCCAGTGGTTCATTGTAAACATTTGTCAAATGATTGTGGGATTAGAAAGTTTATTTTAAGCATGTAGAGATCTGGACTTTTCACAATCAATTAATCTAGATTGATATCTAATACTGTATATTGTTATCGGCTCAAAATATAAATAATTGTCATTATTGCTATTGTCATGGAACAGAAGATTGCAAACACGGGTAAAATATGAAAATATGAGTTAATTGAATGACACACAGGTGAGTCTCTTGATTGCAGATAGTTCTGGTGATACTGGCATGTGAATGAAAGTCTTATCTTGTTGCAGAAAGTGAAGAGAAGTGGCTGGTGGACTGAAGACTGGCAGACGATGACACAGAAGAAGACAAGATCCACAGGTAAGGTTTACCACAGGTTTGTTTTTGTTTTTGTTTTTGTTTTTAACTACAGCTAAGTTGTCCGGTACAGGTTCAGTGTAAAATGATGAAACCAGACCAAGATGTGTGTTTGGTGCTGGCTTTTATGAAGGAACTGATGAGGCCGATTGCAGACATGTGTGGTGATTGTTGAGTGTAAACAGGTGGTAGCCAGAGAGGATGATGGGAAATGTAGGGTGCTGTGGTGACTGAGGATTATGACAGCTATTGGACAACATTTTCACATCAGAGCATTCCCATCTTTATTTTATTTTTTCCAAGACTGCAACAGTTTTTCCAAACCTTATCAAAATATTCTAATTATATTCAGCTGTGAATGTTCAACAACATTTGCATTAATCATTGATTGACAATGACTGGACAATTGTCTGTTTGAAGATAAAATGGCTTCTCCATGAGATTGTGGGGCATATGACGACTAATGCACTCCAGCAGTTAATTGTGTCTTTGTAATTGTCTCTGGAGACCTCAATATATTAGCTAAGCTGGAAGGTCTGTGTAGACCATAAGAAAGACTTAATCACGCCACAGGAGGGGACAGTGGACTGCTTCTCTGCTCAAAAAAACTTTGTGCAGCCTTTTCGACAGCCACCAGTGAGGTTGTTATATTAATGAAAGCCTCCTCCACACTAGGTATTTATCTTCCTGACAGCTGTATCCCAGTTGAGCACTTATCAAAGGTTTCGCATCGTTTTTAGAGTTTTATTTGGGTTACCTCTGAGCCCAAGTGCATTTCTCCAGTCTGGACATCCGGTGCTGGTTAGACAATTGGTGATCATCGTGCTTTGTTTCTATTTGTGACAGGTATAGTGGTGATTCTGCCCCATTTTTAGACACACTTCCTTTGTGGCAATTCACTGGAAATGTCGATTACATAACTGGTGAAGGTACGTTTTTATGGCTTACAATAATTATTGAAACCGTACAATAAGTCTTATATGTGATCATCTACTTAACATAGATTATATCCTAAATGTACTGGGGGGAGGTAAAAATAGAGCCAAAGACATTTAACAATAAAACCAAGTGCTTTAAACATTTTTTTTATATAATGTAAATTTTCCTGAATGGTAAATCAATAGTTCATCCAAGAATAAAAATTTTCATTAAATCAGTGAATTGAATTAATTGAGTCTTACCATTTTTATGATACTTTTATGGTCATTGTTATTGCACTTCCTATGTTGTTATGAAGCCACACAGATTTGGAACAACATGGGTGAATGATGACACTATTTTCTTTTTTCTTTTAATGGTAGAATTTCTTAAAAATGTATGTAGGCTCAATAGTGTAACCAACAGGAGCTTAAAAGAGTAAATGTATCAGCCCATAGCTTTCCTCAGAGCCTTCTGCTTATCAAAATCCTATTTTCCACAAAAGTCATTCTCAATTCACAGATATGCACAAGAGAGATGATATAGCTCTTGCCATAGCGGACATCAACTGTAGATGCTGTCTAGACCTATTTCCCAATATATTTGACTTTTGCCATAAAGTCTAGTCCACATTGCAGCATTTTAGCCAAGATCAACCAAATTAAACTAGAAAAGATGGTTCTCTGAGATATTATTTAGCTGTCTGTGTCTCCTCATCATTGCCTTTTATTATTAAATGAACATTGTCCTCAGGAAATGTACATTTTTCAGGTTCATTTTATCAATCTTTTGATAAATGGTTTTCTCTTCGCCCCATTCCTTTTTGTTCCCTCTATGGGAATTTGATCTAAAATATGAATTATCAAATAAGAATCTTCAGTTCTCCTAATGGTAATTTAAGTAAGAGATTGGTAGAGGTAAATTGCCTCTAAAAGACCATTTTGAGCAGCATAAATCAATAGGACAAAGAAGGTGAGCATCTGTGACCAAATCTCCCTATCAATCATATCATATATAGAAATAATAAATCAACATTTCACCCAGTCTCGGTCTCATACGGCACTCTCACAGAACACCCACAAGTATGATTCAATATTGCATAATAAACTGTAAAGCATCTGACAAGACATTCTAATCTGATTTACGTAGCTTAATTATAAAAAAATAAATAAAATAAAACACACACATTGGTTTATTAATCTTAAACCCACCCCTAATCAACATGCAAAATCATCTCGCTTTACATGGTTCTTGACCAGAATAAGATGCAAACTTGATCAAACCTTATACCATTTAGACAAAGGTATGGCAGCACAAGACTTTAATTCATTAGTTTGTTAGTCTCTGGATTAGTTTCTCTAAAACTTGTGTTTTGCTGTAAGCAGGTTGTCACGCAGCTAAACATAATATGACAACTTCACACAAATATTTCTCTTTTACAGTTTCACTCTGTCTTCATCACTCCCTCTAAGCATGCTTATTGTGAGAGGTCAAAAACCGCAAAGTAAACAATACAATACAAAACAAACAATTAAGAATAAGAAACTCAATTAACATGCAATTACATACAAATTCTTTGTGAGGCTGCTCTATAAATTTGACTCATTAGATTAGCTTTGGCTCCTATGGAGAAAGTACAGAAGCTTAAAGAGTAAAAAATTGATTTTGACACAGAACTAAAAAGAATAAATGACTTCTGTGGAGTTAAGCAATTTGTATTTGGTTGCAATTGGAGACTGTGAGTTTCCATGTGCTTGTTAGAAATGTATTAGCCTGCCTCATATCACAAACTACTTCAGAATGTCATTAAAGGACAGATACGAGTGCATTTCTTTCAAGCTTGTCTTTTAGTCTGCAGCATTTCACTGGAACAAAGGTGAAACGAGAGGTGTTTTTGGAGAAGAATTACAAAAGACTTTCCTTTAATGTCAGGGTCATAGTGAATGCTGGACAGAAAGCTGGTTTATATATTGCTCATGTCTAGCAGAGTCCCCAGGTCTGTGGTCTTTAAAATTTGGCAAGCAGACAAGGCTGATACTAGTTTCAGATATCTAGATGCCTTAGATAATTTTAAAGTGTTTAAAAAGTAATTAGTAAATATATTTGAAATTAATACTTTTCCTGTCATCCAGTTTGATTTAGCTGAATTTAAAGCTTAAGTATTTATTTTTTCTCTTCACCCAGTTTAATATGCATATGTCCGACCAGTCACAGTCAGGGAGAATGTTTGTATAAGCAAAAACCATCATCATTTTTGCAATTTTATTTTGCAACACTAAAAAGAAAAAAAGAAAGTTAATTATTTTAAAATGTCAAAAAAATTTGTGAAGAAGCGTTATTAATCTGGCTTTAATTAGGAATATCACAGTTTTATTTTTATTTTTTATTGTCTCGATTTAATTACAACACCAAGTGAAAATGGTCCACATTATTTTCTTGGTTCTTAAAGCTGTTCGAGTCCTCGTTCTGAAAATCTTAATGTCACAAGAAGGGAATAAATTAAACCAAAGGCACTAATTCATTTCTAATTCTTCAGAGGGAAATAGATTAATTTCTGTAACATTTGTCATTTGCTTAAAACATTTATCCTAGACAAAATTAGAAAATAGGGGACAACTGAACCGGGGCCAGCGCTGATTGATGATGTGGTCAGGTGCAGTCATAAATGCACCAATGTCGAAGCTCTCTGAGAGTCGGTCTGAATGGGTGACTGCTCACTTGAAGGATATGCTGCATGTGATGGTGGAGACGTTCACACTGTGGTCTTGAAGAATGAGAGGCCAGGGATACTATAGTCCCCCTGTGTGCTTCGAATAAGCCTTTGTACCAGTTTCTCTCTCTCTCTCTCTCTCTCTCTCTCTCTCTCTCTCTCTCTCTCTCTCTCTCTCTCTCTCTCTCTCTCTCTCTCTCTCTCACCCTGTGGACTCCTAATGACTCTTTTCCGCTGATCTGTGAAGGAAAAAAGAAAATGGCCCCATTTAGAGGGAGAAACGGCCAACCTGTTATTTCTTGTCCATTGTCCCGGCTTTAATTGAGAAAATCAATTTGTCATGACACTTTGCCAATAATGTAATTCCCCCTTTTCTTCCAGCTTTCCTCATCTGCTATGTACAGCAGCTGGAGGAGAGCTGAAGAGGGTGAATACAGTGCACTACAGTATGTAGTTCTTTTGTTGTATGTCTCACATTTGTCATCCTCTTGTTACTGTCATCATGCGTCATCATGATGTAACCATAATCATGAAAATATAATGTGATATATTACATAATGTACATGGGAAACTAGTGCTTATATTTTGTTCAATAAACTGCATATGCAAGGACTATGAGTAGATATTGAAAAACAGCACTGCATTCTTACATTAATAGATTTATTGAAAGAATCAATGAATTAATTTCTCTTTCATGAGTTAACACATGGGTTTATACTGTATAATAGCTTTAATCTCACTTTGTTTGCATAGTTACACAGTTTATATGAAAATATGATGGTGTATAAGAATAGAGGAGCAGAAGTTATAACCAATAAAACATTTGTTGTGCTCATTCAAACTAGAGTTGCAGGTACAGGTATCTCTTAACTCACTAAAACAATGTTGTCAACACGGGTGTTTATCGTCGTAGCCGTCTTAAGTAGTTCGCTATTGTTGTTGTTACGTCCCTTCTGTTTCTTACTGACTGTGGAACATTGTTCTGATGACAATTTACATCCTATAAAAAAAACAAAAACAAAACTTAAGTATGCTTTGGGTTTCACCCATAACACTCATTGTCGCCACCTACTGGTGTAAGGGTGTAACCTGCAGAAAGGACCACTGAACAAATCAGTGATCTAATCTTACTGGCGAACAAATTCAAAAGATTCAGGTCACTTAATTGGAGACTCACTAGCACTGAATGGTTTAAAATTGTAATAATTTACACTTCTGACAAAAAAAAACTGAAGAAAGGAAAACTATTTAACTCTTTCTGCGCCAGCGTTTCTGGAGATTGTTGCCAGACACCGCCAGGATTTTTTATAATTTTTACAAGTTTCATGGCCCCCAGAATATTTTATATATCTGATATCAATATATAAAAAGAAAGAGCATACCCTCTGGTTTTATTCTAGCTTAATGCATTCCTTTTTTATCAACACTTTAATATGGATATGTCTCATAAAAAAAGCAACATTTTGAACAAAAAGCTGAGAAAATCGTGTTTTTGTCAAAGACTCCATCTGGATGGGATTCAGTACGATGATCAAAACTTAAATGGGGTAGATCGAGTCCATCAAAGCTTGCATAGTCCTAAAGCTTGTCCTGGGTCCTTTTCTTTCAGTAACATTAGGCAGTTTTGATTTATATGCAGTTTTATGTTGATGATTGCATTATTTTACATATGCATCTGCTTACATATGATCTGCTTCTTCTTCGCCTGTGTTTTGATCAGGATTCAGTACACTTTTAATAAGAGGTGTAAGCTGGAAAGCCGGAAATTTTCGTCAATGACAGGGAAAGAGTTTAACACAGAATAGGATCAATAAACAAAGAAAAGAGAGATATATTAGCCAAAATAACATTTGATTCAGCTCAATTAGTGATACACTTTCATCCCCACCCCCCTCCCAAAAAACATCGAACACTCTTACATTACATCGCAGTATGTGGGTGGAACCTCGTTGTATTGTTTGCTGAGGCCCCCAAAGTTTGCCCTTCACCACTGGATGTAACAGTCTCACTCAGAGGCACGAAATCCCCAAATATATCTTCACATCCCCAAACTCAGTCTCAGCAGGACATCAGGAGGGGTGCATGAGGGAATTTGGGTGGTGCGCTTTTTCTGCCCCTGGCCGACATCATGCTTTATACAAGCTCGCCAGCTGACACGTGTCAGAAGCTACCGAGGGGGAATTTATTAGCAGCCTTATCTCCTTAAGCACGGCGAACTGACAAAAATTTGCCTCGATCCAATCAATCACACGCGTCCTCCATGAGAGGACACTGGGCCCAAATCCACCGAGAGACCACGTGCATATTACTCACAGCCTCAGTCGGGGTGACACGATGAGAGAGAGAGGGATAGTGGGAGGAACGATTGGAGGAGAGATCCCGAAGTTTTAGAGAGGCAAGAAGAGCCATTTGAATCAAAATGGCTTGTCAAAGTTGAAACCGCAATCAAACAACTATTGTGCATGACAGGGGTACAGATGGCCCTCAGATGCACAGGACTAATCTGGGTCTATTCAAAGGCCACTCAAGGCAACTGCTAAATTAATGTTCTCACTGCAAGCGAGAAACGCGTACTTACACTGATACAGGTGTGGTGATTGGCTGTTTTTAAATGAGGGATGGAAAGGAAAATGAGTGTTGTGCCTTTTTCATGTTCTATTGACTATCAACACTGTGCAAACAGGAAGGATTAACATTGACTGCAAACGTAACTGGCTGGAGATACAATTATTAATAAATGTGATTACAGACACTGTCAAAGACAGTTAAGAGATGTCTCATTTGTTGCAGTAAAGAGGCTAAAATAACTGCAGTAAAAATGGATTATGTTGTCAGATGCGGTAATCAGTTGATACACGAATAATTGACCACATACATCCGTCATGACCGCATAGGTGCATAGGTAGAATTAAGGGTAATAATACCCTTGATAGGTACTACAGTATAATTGGTTTTCAGGCTAAACAATGGAAATAATGAATGTATAATCATCAAAAACTCTTTTCAACATTGATCATCATAAGACATATTTCTTGGGTTTTTATGTTTTATGTAAACTTTCCATAGACATAATTATTTTTATAATGTACAAACTATATATTCTATCCCCTAACATCAGGGGTGCCTTAAGATAACCAGAGGCCCCTGGGCTACAACATTACGGTATGGCATTGTGTTAAACTGACCTGAAACGGTTACTCTTCGGCTTAAAGGACAAATCCAGTGAAAAATGAACCTAGGGGTAATTAACACATGGTTACCGAGTCGATCGTTCCCTGCGGTGCGTTTTCATGATAATCGAATGTAAAGAGTTTTATTTATAAAAACAGATTAGCTCATAACACTAGTATATGGGGCACAGAGTAAGTAAAAACAAATCGCAAGTTAATACCACTAACAAGGCTCAAAATAGCCTCACACTAACACGGTAGCATAATGAGGGTCCATACATGCAAACCGAAGCATTGAGAACTTTGTAAGTGTACAGACAGTTTAATAAGAAGATACTTTATAAAGACAGTACATTACGCGTTTACATGCAGGATCCATTTTGGAAAACAGTCTCGACTGATCGAGTCACGAACGCCCTGCTACGTTAGATTTCACTATGCGTAATTCCTATCGACCAGCTCACTTAGCGCGGCGTTCGTTGCTCGACTAGTCGAGACTTTTTTCCAAGATGGATCCTGCATGTAAACGCGTAATGTACTGTCTTTATAAAGTATCTTCTTATTAAACTGTCTGTACACTTACAAAGTTCTCAATGCTTCGGTTTGCATGTATGGACCCTCATTATGCTACCGTGTTAGTGTGAGGCTATTTTGAGCCTTGTTAGTGGTATTAACTTGCGATTTGTTTTTACTTACTCTGTGCCCAATATACTAGTGTTATGAGCTAATCTGTTTTTATAAATAAAACTCTTTACATTCGATTATCATGAAAACGCACCCCAGGGAACGATCGACTCGGTAACCATGTGTTAATTACCCCTTGGTTCATTTTTCACTGGATTTGTCCTTTAACTCAATGTTCTCATTTTGAAAGAACATGTTTCAAACAAGTAGATCAAAAATGTATTTAGCTGCTTGTTCAATTTACTAAAATAAAACAAGTTAATCCAACACAGTTCTTCCTAGATTAATAAATTAATTTCATCAAGTTCAACTAGTTTATTTAATTCAAGTTGAGACTGATATTACTTTTTGTTAAAGTAGTATTATAGAAATTAGGGACAAGATTTCTACTCCCCATCATGCTTTGCACAGGGCTGGATAGGGAGAGTAAATGTTCAAATATAGGGTCCTATCTTACACCCGGCGCAATGCAGCGCCAAGCTCGACGCAAGTATTTTTTTGCTAGTTTCAGCCTGACGCAGTTATCATTTTCACCTCCTGCGCCACGTTGTTTAAATAGCAAATGCATTTGCGCCCATCTGTGCGCCCATGGGCGTGCTGGTCTGAAAACGAGGTGTGTTCCGGCGCATTGTTGGTGCATTGCTATTTTGAGGCAACAGACATAGACTGCACCATTGACCAACTGAAACCTGGTCTAAAGTCAATGGCGCAATATTTTTTTTGTAATTTAATGAGCGCGTTAGTAATGTGCGCCTATAGGTGGGTCCACAACGCGCGTACACTCTGCTTATTGAACAAACAGGGACGCACAGCAGCACACAAACATGCCAAATATTTTAAATAAAAGGATTACAATGTAAAAGATTATTATTGTGTACATAAAGATATGGTGGAATCCGGCTTGTCCCGTAGATGGTCTGCTTGTGCACTTTTACCTCGCGCACAAGCAGTTCCGTTTGCACTCTGGAGATGGCTTTGGTCTTTCCACTATCAAATTCTATCATGTAAATAACGAATCTGCCATGGCGAAGCGCAACTGGCATTTAAAGGGAATGGGAGATGAGACTCTGATTGGTTTAATGCACGTAAATCCCAAAACACACCCATTACTCATTATGAGAATAGGGAGAACCCTTTAAGACCATTTTTCCCGTTGTTAAACTAGCAAAAGTGGATTCGGACACTAAAATAGGGCCCATAGTGTTATTTTATTCATTTTTTATCAATATGATAAAACGGAGAGACTTTTTAATGTTTAATGTTCTGTTATTTTGGTAATTAAGAGAGTTTATTTTATGTTGAGCATGCACTTGAGTTGAGGATCTGCTAAAACAAATTTGAGCTGTCTAATACAAATAAACTACTATGGGAATGCCATGGATGTAACATATACCATCTTCTGGCTGCTGTAGTGCCTGGGCACAATCACCATTTGGATCAGAGGCCTGGAGAGGGCTATCAAATTCAATTCTCACTAGTGATTAAAGGAAGGACCTTAACTGAGTCTGATGAGTTTATAGAAGTGGTTGCTAATCTCAGAATTTTGCTCTCTTCCTAATGCTAACCAGGAAACTGGTGATCTTTCTTCACATCAAATGGATGCCAGGGGGCTTTTGTCTTTTGTATTGTATACTGTTTTAGGCACGCCTTATGATCAAATCACTTAATAGTAGGGCTGCCACCTAATAGTTGACTAAAAATTGGACTGATCGTTAGGGACAGATCGTTAATTGTGTTTCTTTGTGGTAATTACACTATGTCGGGCAGGAAATTCAAACGTTGGAAAAAATCATCCATCGACCTCAAATTTGGCTTGACATTTGAAACATGTAATTAGCAACTTTACATGGCTGCTCGCTCTAACATTAACCTAGATAAATGCATGCTATTATTAGGAGAATATCCAAGTGTTTGTGCGGATTGTGGAAGCTAACGTATAGCACGCTTCATGGCATGTGTCACAATACAGATAGAAGCAGACAGGTAAATAGTTCAATGGTTTTATTTCAACAGAGGCACGGAATGGAACAGCAGAGGAGACTGGTGAGTATGTATTGGAGAAATCAGAACTGGATGAGGAAGTTAGCTGAACCATAATCTTGATATCTTGTTGTAAGAGGATACGGCAGGAGACAGATGACAGAAGACGGAAGACGGGAAGCGAATGATCGGAGACGAAGTTAAGGTGAGGAATCTTCGAGGTAGGTAGGAATCGGAAGGTATGCGAGTAGAGTCTGTAGCTGTGTCCCAATGTGAAGGCTGCATCCTTCGAAGGCCGCAGATCTCGAAGGATGCAGCTTATGCGTCCTTCGAAGGACGCACCATGTAGCCTTCGTAGGATTTCCTAATTGCACAACCAGGTGTTCCTGATCACCGCTCCTGGCACCAAGCAACGGTCTGAGAGGACAGCTGCCATCATGATAATTCATTTGATATAATTGAGTAAACGGCTATGGAGCCAGAATTGGCTATTGTCATTTTTATGTTTTACATGTTTTACTGGAGGACATGTATTTTCAATTAAGGCAAGACCATGGCCAGATAAATTAAGCTGGTTTGGGCCGGATTACACTTTAAACTGTTCAAGTATTGGGTGTTAACTTAAGTAATGTAATGATATATGAAAAGAAAACTTACATAGGCCTCTATATATTCAAAGGTTCAAATGTTCACTTATATCTTACCTTGATGCAATTTTGTAGGCTAGTGTATTATTTTTATTATGTACACAAATGGACCATGGTGAACATATTTACACAGGTTTTCAACCCTGTTTGAATATAAAACCCAGTTGAATGTAAAAAAGTCCAGGGCAAACGTTACTCCCGCTCGTCATCGGCAGCTTTCAGTTGCCAGGCGACAAGAATAATTCCTCCGTAGGCTAGACCGGTCCGAGCGCTTCAGATGTGCCCTTTGATATGGGACGCAGCTGTAGTTAGCAACAATTTGTTAATATTGTGACAATAGGCCTACATTTTGTTACTTTAATTTTCGGAACTACATACTTCGTTAAGTATTCACGTACAAATGTGAAGTAACCTTCTGAAGTACTTTTTTTCCCCTCACAGGACAACACCACTAAAATGATGTTCTTTTACAATATGATGCATTTATTTTACATCAAACTACACAAAATATTATAGTTTAAATTTAACAACCTTGAAAATATTCAGAAGTAAAATGCAACATACGCAGTAATGCTGTAGTAGCCAAATGCAAAACCATCATAAAAACCCTGACAAAGAGCTTTTTTTCCTGCAGAATACATACCTTTAGTTTTACTCTTGATACCTTAAGTACATTAGAGTATGCAAGATAATTGTGCCTACCCCAATGCAGTATTATAGTTATAAAAAGTACTTTTTTCAGAAATATTCTCTTTCTGAAAAAAAAATCTCAGTGACATGGCAGCCGTCGATTGAGTCAGCTCTGCAAACCTGTTGGTAGACAACTTAGTGGATAGTGTAAATATGCACTCAAACACTCTGGAGACCATCCCAGATGATGTCCCACCAGCAGGAGGCCTTACCAGGGTCTCTATTGTGGCAGCCCATCCCTGTCCAGCAGCTCCACCAGGGTCTCCCTGCTCAGCTCAATAAAAGTCTATGTTTGTTGATTTTGATATGTTTAACGTATGTTGGAAAAAGTACTTTTATGTAGCCAAAAAACAAATGATTTCCATTTACCAATTTTATAAAAAAATAAAAAAAAGAATAGAAGAATTTGTTTCATGTAGAAATTATGACTGTCATTACAAAAATCAACAATGTTCAGAACCATTCATTCTCTTTATTTACACATTTAAAGTTGCATACAAATAAATAAATGTACAGATTTTTCTTTTCCTTTTAAAAAATAAGTGAAAAAAGTTAAAGAATATGTAGAAAAAAAATATCTATTTTTCAATCATTCTCTCAAGATGAGAAAATAGCCTGTCCATACTCTCCCTTCTTTCCTGTGCTCTCCTCGCCTCCCTCTCTAGTTGCAGATTGCATGTCTTCTCTGATCAAGTCCAAAAACTCGTCCTCTGTCTCGCCGCCTTCGTGCTGCTGGTGCTCCTGCTGCTGCTGGTGCTGCTGGTGCTGCTGCCCCTGGCTCTTCCTCACCATGGGCACCCACTGCTGAACTCGGCCCTGGTGTGTCCTCAGCGATGTCCTGCAATGCCTCTGTCCCAACACCTCATCCATGAGGACAAACCAGGGCCAAGTTTCAGCAGTGGGTTTCCCACTCACACCCTCACATGTCCCAGGACACTTGCAATCCTAAAGGCAGAGCAAATGAACCATGGCTTGTTAATAACAACAGCACAATACATTTCAGCAAATATGTATATGAACTTTTTTGTGTTTTTTTGTAAGTTGTCCCATTATTATTATCAGTATTATTATTATCATTATCATTATCAGTATTATTATTATTATTATTATTATCAGTATTATCACTATCATTATCATTATCATTATTTTGCCTGTATGGGAGTTACCTTCCCCAGCAGACCCATTTTCACCAGAAATTAGTTTTTTTTAAAGTTCGGGAGGAGCACGTTCAGATAATTAACACAAGTGGAGAGCACTCAGCAATCAATGGTAAGAGGTATACAGGTCCTTCTCAATAAATTAGCATATTTTGATAAAGTTCATTATTTTCCCTAATGTAATGATAAAAATTAAACTTTCATATATTTTAGATTCATTGCACACCAACTGAAATATTTCAGGTCTTTTATTGTTTTAATACTGATGATTTTGGCATACAGCTCATGAAAACCCAAAATTCCTGTCTCAATAAATTAGCATATTTCATCCGACCAATAAAAGAAAAGTGTTTTTAATACAAAAAAAGTCAACCTTCAAATAATTATGTTCAGTTATGCACTCAATACTTGGTCGGGAATCCTTTTTGCAGAAATGACTGCTTCAATGCGGCGTGGCATGGCCGTAATCAGCCTGTGGCACTGCTGAGGTGTTATGGAGGCCCAGGATGCTTCGATAGCGGCCTTAAGCTCATCCAGAGTGTTGGGTCTTGCGTCTCTCAACTTTCTCTTCACAATATCCCACAGATTCTCTATGGGGTTCAGGTCAGAAGAGTTGGCAGGCCAATTGAGCACAGTAATACCATGGTCAGTAAACCATTTACCAGTGGTTTTGGCACTGTGAGCAGGTGCCAGGTCATGCTGAAGAATGAAATCTTCATCTCCATAAAGCTTTTCAGCAGATGGAAGCATGGAGTGCTCCAAAATCTCCTGATAGCTAGCTGCATTGACCCTGCCCTTGATAAAACACAGTGGACCAACACCAGCAGCTGACATGGCACCCCAGACCATCACTGACTGTGGGTACTTGACACTGGACTTCAGGCATTTTGGCATTTCCTTCTCCCCAGTCTTCCTCCAGACTCTGGCACCTTGATTTCCGAATGACATGCAAAATTTGAGCAACCACTGAGCAACAGTCCAGTGCTGCTTCTCTGTAGCCCAGGTCAGGCGCTTCTGCCGCTGTTTCTGGTTCAAAAGTGGCTTGACCTTGGGAATGCGGCACCTGTAGCCCATTTCCTGCACACGCCTGTGCACGGTGGCTCTGGATGTTTCTACTCCAGACTCAGTCCACTGCTTCCGCAGGTCCCCCAAGGTCTGGAATCGGTCCTTCTCCACAATCTTCCTCAGGGTCAGGTCACCTCTTCTCGTTGTGCAGCGTTTTTTGCCACACTTTTTCCTTCCCACAGACTTCCCACTGAGGTGCCTTGATACAGCACTCTGGGAACAGCCTATTCGTTCAGAAATTTCTTTCTGTGTCTTACCCTCTTGCTTGAGGGTGTCAATGATGGCATTCTGGTCAGCAGTCTTACCCATGATTGCGGTTTTGAGATATGAACCAGGCTGGGAGTTTTTAAAAGCCTCAGGAATCTTTTGCAGGTGTTTAGAGGTAATTAGTTGTTTCAGATGATTAGGTTAATAGCTCGTTTAGTGAACCTTTTCATGATATGCTAATTTTTTGAGACAGGAATTTTGGGTTTTCATGAGCTGTATGCCAAAATCATCAGTATTAAAACAATAAAAGACCTGAAATATTTCAGTTGGTGTGCAATGAATCTAAAATATATGAAAGTTTAATTTTTATCATTACATTATGGAAAATAATGAACTTTATCACAATATGCTAATTTATTGAGAAGGACCTGTATATACTCAGCAGTCTCACCTCAATCCATTGACAGTTTTGCAGCATCCCCCCACCACCCCTTCTCCACGCTTCTAGTCCTAAACACTTACATACTCTGGGTTCGGGCCGAACTCCGAGCTCGGAGCCCTCCCCCCGGACAGCACGCCAAATACGCATTCAACTTTACCCCCTCAAATTGTATGTAAGTGTGAACTCGTGAATTGCTAAAAAAAAGCAGAAAAGGGTACTTATGAAAAATATTAACACCAGGGTGCAATCTTAACATTAGTGCATTGTTAACACTGCAAAATATGACACATCAGGACATGCATACAAAATACTTAAGAAAACATATTTTTGGATAATCAAATTTGGTTAAAACCTTTGTAGACATAGCTTGTATGACAGCACTACAAAGACACATAAAAGTAGGACCCCATTGCCTTATCTACTGCTTTTCTTATTGTTGTGGGCTTTATAGGGTGAGTGACATTTCTTATAATAGTGAGAGACTAGTGCAAATATTACAAATAGGTTGTTAAACTAATATTAGCAAAAGTTTTGCCTCAAACCACCTGACAAATGAAGCCACGCAATGGTGACGAAGGAGTTAAGATGAAGTTTATAAGAAAGAAAAACTTGTGGCTCAACTCTGGTTTCGCTAGCTATTTGAGTAAATGAAAACATAACTTACATTTAAATGTGAATTTGCTGTCCACCACCAAACTCTAGTCTCGGCCGCCTTTTTAAAACAAAACAAAAATTCCTCTCTTCACTGGCGCGCAATGACTTATGGGGTGGGATAGGCCGCTAAAGGATCCTTTTATGTATCCTTCCTTTCACGGGGAAAAGAAGGGTGCATTTGGCGTCACTTTTGAATCAGGGTAGCCTTCGTCACGCCGCAATGACGCAACCGGCCTTCAAATGCGACCTTCGAAGGATGCAGTCTTTGAATTGGGACATCCTTCGTTGCGCCTCTGTGACGCAATCGGCCTTCAAATGCAGCCTTTGGAGGATGCAGCCTTCACATTGGGACACAGCTTGTATATTCATGTAAGGACGATACCAGACAGGGAAGTGAAGGAGAAGTGTCTCTTTGTAGTGTGTGTTGATGATGAAGTGCAGGTGCGGTGAATTAGAATTCCGGGGAGAGTGAACCATAGATATCATATATAAAGGCTAGATGTCTTGTGCGCGCTGCTGGCCAATGGAGGTCGACGTCCGCACGTGGCGGCCATCTTATCACAGGGTGCTCACTCATTCGTTTAATGGTGCATGTACTTTTAAATAACCATAACTTGCTAAATTTTCTACCGATTTTCAAACGGTTTGGTTTGTTATAAACGTCAGAGATGTAGTTATGACACTGCATACATACACTGCATGCATATGAATAATTATAACATACTTGTTCAAGCATTCGGAATTATAGCCACGTTAATAACGTTTGTAAGAAACCAAACCGTTTGTAAATCCATCAAGATTTCAGCGAGATAAGAGGATTTGTGTGCATGCTGAGCACTCACCTTAATTCACAGCTTCACTGTGACAAGATGGCCGAACGGTGATGCCGGAAGTGACGGCGCCATAAGACATCTAGCGTTTATATATGATATCTATGGAGTGAACGAGTGGGCGGAGCGTGCTGATCTGGTGGATCCGTGACAACATGGATGCGCCGACGTGATCACTTGCATTTTATTTCCTGACAACAGCGGAAACAACATAAAATACTCCGTCATTTTTGGTACATCAGTCGAAAATGTAAAGGGTCTACTTTTATTTGTGTAAACTCACAATAACAAGAAAACGTTGTGCTTTTGTAAAATAAAGAAAACAAACAGGATGCGCTTTTTGCCGTCTCGGTCTCCGTGACCTAGAGCGTGTCACAAAAATGTACCTTAGCGTAATAGGCTACTTGCCTCACAGACATGAGAAATATATCTATAGAAAGCTTGAAATGTCTACTTTTAAAGGAACCAATTCAAAACATATTTGTAATATCAAAAAAAATTAAATAATAATTCCCTCTGCTTATGTAAAATTATTTGAAAGGTGCATTTAGCACAAGCTTTATGTGTGTGCAGTAGGCTATATTACGCCTAGACATATAAATTAAATGGTTTTGAATTCTCCTCAGCATTTAAATGATTTAATTAATAAAAACATGTGATTAGTCGACTAATGGCATAAATGAAGGACTGCTAGTCTAGTTAAATGCCTCAATCCCAATTGATTGTAGCTGCAGAGCCAAAAAACGACTGTTACATTTAAAAAAATACCCTTTTGTGTTTCATGAAAGAGAGTTTTCCCTTCTTTTTTTACATTCCCATAGTTTTGGGTGAACTGTTATTTCAAAGCTCAGAGAAGAAACTTGACCAAAAAAAAAAAAAAACCCAGCTTGGTCTCATGCTGTCTGCATTTTTTTTTTTTTTTTTTTTTTTTTTTTTTTTTTACTGTGTCACGATTCTTAAGGACACAATCACCTATTTTTCATCCCCTCCTTGACTATTACAATTGTCTTGCGACATTATCTTCCAACGTGAAAAAATTTATTTATTTTTGTCCTGAAAAAAATAGCACGATAGCATGCATAACAGTTTGTGGCTAGAGGAACGATATGTTCCATTTAAAGAGGACCTATTGTGCATTTTTACAAAGTCTTGATTTTGTTTTTGAGGTCTACTAAAATGTCCTTAAAACATCTAAAAATGCTTGAATGTAAAACAAAAACAAAAAAAACACACACTTAATTTTCACATATTTTACATTGTTGCAGCACCTCTCTACCCAGTCTGACAGTAACGCTCTGTTTAGTTCCAGTCTCTATGAAGCGAAAGCGCAATGTGAAAATAAGCGCTTCCCGAAAAGCGCAATGTGGTGATTGGCCGGTTGGATCAGTGTGTTGTGTTTGGTCAACTGCTTCAAGGGTGATTCGGAAATGTCACGTTCCTTACCATAACCATATTAGATCCACGAAAAACAACTTCTCTTGGACATGGTGACAATACATTTTAACTCAACTTAACCAGGCCTTAAAGGGATACTTCAGGATTTAGCATTAAGCTTTGTATTAGAAAACCTGAAGTGTTTTTGAATTACCATGCTTTCCACCCTCATATCCCCCTGAGACGAGAGATTTATGTATTTTTTGTCGTCATTTTGCATTATCAGAGGATTTTTTGGCCAGAGGCTAAAGACTACAGCCAGTAGTAGGGGCTATCCCGCATGTTTTCAACCCGCCCATAGAGGGTGGGATCTCACTCACAGAATGTACAAAGTGTCAGCCATCTTTCTTTGGAAGCTAAGCTAGCAGGCTCTTGTTCTGTGGAGAAAGCTGAGTAGTAGGGGATACCATACTCAGTGTCTGATCTCGTCTTTACATGGACGCACAAGACTCACTACCTGTTACTTACCTGAGCTACCGACCTGAGATACTCATTTTCATTCTTCATTCCGATCTGCCATCTGCCATCTGCCTTCTCCGCTGATCATCTTCATCATCCTGGTTTCCACTCCACCTGCAAGACATTCATATTACTATTCAGCTAAGTTCTATCTTCATCTCAAGTTTGCATGACCTACTCACCATTACATCTGCTGGTTCCGTGCTTCTGTTCTCAATAAACATTGTTTATATTTACTTGCCTGTTTGAGTCTTCTCTAAACCTGACAACAAGGCGCTTCGGGGAGTTCAGAAACAGTGCTTACTGATATAGAGAACAACCTCCCTTTGGAGGGGACTTTGCACTTTGTTATTTTGCAGAACTTATTTATGCTCAAACAGAAATTACACTAAAGAAAGTATAAAAAAAATAATCTAGCATAATAGGTCCTCTTAAAAGAAAAGTGGGGAGCCGACCCCACATTTAGTGACATTTAATGATGGAGATGGGATTCTTCCTATGAAGAACAGCCTCTCATCACAGCTCTTGCGTTGTACCACTGGACATGAACTACCTGTACACTGTGGCTGGGTAATCTGATGGACCAAAGCTAGCAGTGTGCATTGGCGCACACCTGTCACCCCTTTTTGTGCATTGCCACTGGTGTCGTGTGAATTTCATGTCGTTCTGAAGGCTGAACCTCGTTTCCTGTGAAGTACATGCACAATATGTTTTCAAGTCCAGAGAAGCCCATGGCATTTTGCTGGCCTCTGAAGTGACAGGTCCTTGGGTCTGTTCCTCTGGAATCGCATTCATGGACTTGCATCAGCCATAAGAACACCTGACACTAGATGTGTCATGGCCTTGCAGAATTTGAAACTTCTCTTCCTTTTAAAATAAGAAATCTGTGTTCTCAAGCAGTGAAAATGTCACACCACTTAGATATTATTATGTATGTGCGCAAATGTCGCATTTTGAAGGCTAAAGGCTTCGGGCTGTGTATTCAATTTCATCTGTATTCATTAAATGTCAAAGCATAAGGTTTATAATGCTAATTGTCTATAGTAATTTATAAAGTAATTGTCAATGCTAAAATTCTCTTTTCTCTCTCTGTCTCTCTCTGTCTCTCTGTCTCTCTGTCTCTGTATGTCTCTCTCTCTCTCTCTCTCTCTCTCTCTCTCTCCCTCTCCTCTCTCTCTCTCTCTCTCTCTCTCTCTCTCTCTCTCTCTCTCTCTCTCTCTACATGTATGTGTGTGTAGTGAATGTTGCTTGCATTTTAATTTTTTATTTTTTTATTAAAGTAAAAAGAAACATGAAAAAGTGAAAATGTCCAATTGTTTCCTTAAGGAGATATCTCTACTTGGCTTGACCTTTACAATTTATTTGGTCTAAACTAATATAGCTAGGTTGGTGTTATCATATTAAAGGGTATTTTATATTTTAATAAAACTAAAAAAAAATTTAAATTTTTTAGACTCTGAAGAAGAAGACTCTTAGATGCAGGTTTTGTAGACTCTGCCCGGTTTAGAAATTCCACCATGTTCGTTCCGACCTATAAAAGAAAATAAATACAATATAGATTGTTTCAATGGCAACTGTTTCATTATTCAGTTGAAGTCAGTTCAGTGTTGATTCAGTTCAGTTCAATAACTGTGTAAAGTTCATCATGAAATAGAGTTCATCATGATTTCAATAATCAATATTTTTATTTGGCAAAAAAGCCGTATAATAAGTGGTAAGCTTTACATTATGTCTTGTTTGATATTGTTTTTTTGTCTATAGGATCAAAGTTGCTTAATAGGAATTGTTTTGAGGTAATAAAGTTAAGTTAGATAATGTACATCCAGTCAGTTTTCATCACAAAATAAACTCCCCCACTTTGTGTTGATTACCCTGTTGAAGTTTATTCTGCAATATCAACTGGCTGGATGTGCAGTATCCCTTGCTTAATGCACAGGCAGTTCCAGTCAGGTTACAATGCAATTTAAATAGCAGTTATGCGGTTTTATACTTACTAGTTGAAGATCAATGAAAGCCTTTCTAGCTTCGTCAATAGATGGACGAAATACCTTCTGACCAATAAGTACACCGTGGCAACAAGAAGAAGGGGAAGGACCAAAAGAGCAACATCACCTCTATTCTCTGCAGAAAAGAGACATAACATCTCAGAAACAGGACCAGCTACAACAAATATATACTAAAGTTAGTGCAATAAGCTACAGACATAAAATAAATATGCAATAATGATACTAAATATCTAAGGTTCCCTTTTATGTTGTATGGAAGATTTAAAACAACAAACACCACCTTTTTTTCCAAAGACTGATTCAACTTTTCTTCCTTAATTGCAATCCTTAAAATTCTGTTACATAAAATAGGCCTTTGGAGTGGCTGAGCTTTGTAACCTTACAGATTTTTTATGCTCAAACAGCAACATAACACACTAACTAAAGTAGAAAAAATTAAAAAGCATAATAGGGCCCTTAATTTTTTCCTTTAAAAAATTTACATGTAGCTACTGCATCTGATATTTATCCAAATGAATCGACATTGAATCAAAATCAGAATCGAACCACAAGCTTATAAATTGCTAAACTTGGCAGCCTTGTGAGCAAACGTTACATATAACGTTATTTAACTATAGCACGGATCAAATTTATATGCGTTAAGTTATGCGAGGTTGAGTTGATTATCACAGGCAGTCAATTATATATGAAGAGTTCAGATGCAAAAGCCTCTAAGTGCCATCTGAAATTTTCTTCTAGAATGATCATTTTTATCAAGCTCGTATATTTAAGTTCAGTAATTTCACTTAAATGACAATTAATAGGTCATTTTCATTGCCATTTAAGTGAAATTACTGAACTTAAATATACGAGCTTGATAAAATTGATCATTTTAGAAGAAAATTTCAGATGGCACTTAGAGGCTTTTGCATCTGAACTCTTCATATGTAAAAGCTGCACAAGTGTATAATAAACATGAACTTACCGTTAAACATGTCGATACAACTGGGTAACTGCCACTCGAAGACTTTTTCCCAGATGTATCCATATGGTTTTCTAACTTGAAAAAAATCTGTTAATTTTAAATTACATCACTTACCAAAAACTAATTTATGTATGTAAAAAAGACTTTTTGTACCACACGTGCATCAAATCACCTCACTGGTCCAACCCATGGCACTAATGCACGCACGCACTTTGAAGGTTTTCGCGGTGCTAATAAGTCGATTCATTTCCGGGAATCATTTCGTTTCCGGATGGTAGTTTCTTTTAGACCTGCGGTCCCACGACATTTTACGTAGGCTACTTTTTATGCCTTTTACATGTCGGTAAATTGCAGGCGTTTTACAGTGAGTCATATTACTCAGTTGTTTTGTTTTGAGTGGCTCGACTCACTTTGTTCAATTCGCTTGTCAGTGACAGAAACGACTCTTTCCTCTGTTTTCACAGATATTCACATATTTCATGATTCCGTGTGATACAGAATCATTAACTATTAATCTGTCGTCTCACATACCTTAAAATAGCTATGCGAGTCAATATCTGATTCTGAGGTAACAATTGTTTGTCGTAGGCCTACAAGTTGCATCACCAATTTTAGTCTGCATAAGTTTAAGAATTATTGCTACGAATAAAATAAAAACATTATATAAACTTACCTTAAAACAGTTGCACCCAGCTGCTTTACCCCTCAAGATGACAGTTTGGGAGCGAATTTAAACATCTCCATTTGGCGCAAAGCTCGTGAAACAACCCAGCTGCGCAGAAACAACCCAGCGTTGCTACCCAGCAGGTTTAACCCAACAACTGGAAAATTAAAACTACCCAAAGGTGTTTAAAATGTGATAAAATAACCCAACAGACTCAACCCAGCATTCTGGGTTAAAAACAACCCAGCATTTTTTTTTGTGTATCTCATTTATATAATATAGCACATATTTTAGGTGACGTAAACAGGGGAAATTTCACCTATACAATCGCTTTCAAAAAAGTACTGTTGTTGTAAATCAGATGGTATTACCATGGTATTTTGATATATACTGTACCATGTAACTTATTTTACTTCAAACAGCTTGATTGTAGTATTTTTCTGTAAGATAATAACATATTTATAGTTCAGACAGTCTTATTTGTGGATATTCCTTGCATGACTTTGTTTTTTGGAGTGGATTTAATAGTGCTCCATGTTGATGAAAAGGCCTGTCAACTTTTTATCATTCCAATGATCGTGGCTCTATCTGTTCATTACCAGAACCTTGAGGAAGAATGCTGACAGGCCCAAACAGCCTCCAGTCCAGATTCAGTGCCTCAGCTCCATCAATCTTCTCCCTGTATTCGCCTACAGACTCTTTCTCACAGACACACACATTCACTCATCTCAGCTCCATTCTCTTATACACATACCCCAAAACCATCAGAATCAAATGTTGGCATAGATACACAAACATATAACCAGGGGTGCACATAACTGGTGCGCATGCGTGGTAAAAATAAACGATGCGCTGCTGAAAACGTGGAAGGAAGCGCTTTTGAGTACCAACATTTTTGGGGACAGGATTTTTCCCCATATCTGGTAAGATAGCAATCATGACTATAGTGTGTTCATTAATTATTAGTTGTTAATAGGGGTGTAACGGATCACAGTAACTGATACATGATCCGTACGGACCAGGCCCCACGGTTTGGCACGCATGTGATTTGCGGATTAAATGCTAAGTTTAACCATCATAGAGTGAAAGTTTATCATTTGGACGTGTTTTGTCTTGCCAATTTACACATTCAAACAATTTTAAACGCGAAAGAAGTTATGTCTGTGCTGTACACACCCGAAGCGTGCGCACAGAGAGAGAGAGAGAGAGGCACGTTTCAGACAGCGCTCAAACACCGAATTGATTCAGATTTCGTGCCTACTTGAACTTGAATTTTGTCAAAATATATAGTCAGCAAGTATTCTCTCGGTTATGTCATTAGTGAACAGTTGAGAAAGAAACCAGATGTGTGTCAATATATTCGGTCTGTGCATTTGGTCTTAAAGTAACAGCAGCCTAATAGTCCTGCTGTTGTCTGTGTCAATAATGTTAATAAAAAAACATTAAATAAATTTAGCTTTAATAAAGATGAACCTATATTTCATTTCTACTGTGAACAAATAGTATTAAAGTGATGAGAGCAGTCGAGAGGAAAGTGATGACGACAGCTTGTAGGATAAGTGCCGCATAAAGTGTGAGTACCAAGCAGCATCTCCAGGTGCTCCCATGTGCCAGACCAAAAAAGTTATGGGCACCCCTGCATATAACATATAATATAAATGTGTAGGCTACATACAGTAAATACTCAGCTAATCTTTGATTAGTTCTGTAGATAATAATAATAAATACTTAAAATAAAATTGTAGTCTGATTTCATTGACTGGTCACCAGGGCGGAGCTCAGATGTCGCTAGACAAGGAATTCAAATAAATGTACTATCCCAAGAAGTCGAAATGAGAGATATGTAAGGATGATTAGGATTTCAGTCTGCATGTGTACAGTACTTTCAGAAACATCTTTGTGATGCTACACTTGGGCACATCCTCAGTGATATTACCTGGGGTCACTGGGTGTATTGGGTCTTTCCAATAGCATACATCCTCGCCCAGGCGACCCTACCTGGGTTGGTCAGACCCCGACCTGTGCCCTAGCAGCAACCCACGAATCTGCCTTCTTTAACCAGAGCCATCTGGATGCTTTCTCAGCTGCATCTGTGGTGGTGTAAATGACTCTCCTTCGTCTCTCTCCAGTGATTCTGAGTGCCGTGTATGCCCTGCAAAGCAACTAGCCTGCAAAACCCAGACACCCGACCTCCACGAGCCAACACTTGGCTCTCCAACCTTTCCTCTGGCAGTTTTTCCTTATTTCGTAATAGTTAATAGTTATATAATAAATATAAATAATTCAATCTCACATTAGATATATTTTTTTTTCTTTTTTTTTTCTATTATCCACTATTTGATTTGTCTATTGTGGTGATTCCTTCAGTTAAACATGAGTATTCATTGGCACTTATTGTCTAAGGGTTCCATGTGCTCTGTTTGCCAAACAATGTTTGACTTCATCAACAGCACTGGCTAAATTAGAGTTAGTTATCTTATCCTCACAAATCAGACGGGCCAATTGGAGCTGTCTGCTTGCCTCATTTAAAGCACAGCCTGCCTTAACTTCATAGTAGGCTATTTACAATAACAGAGAGAGTGTTTGGTTGAGTTCCAACCCTTTTTAGTCCTCTCTGTTTCCTTTCTGGCCTTATAATCCTTTATAATAAGCTGAATAGTCTAAGGTCACTTCTAATAAGCTGTGCAGGTGACACTGCAAATCCATTCATAGCTAAAAGGCTTGGAGGAGAATACTGACTGATGGATCGAAGGATGATACTAGATCGTGATGAAAATCACCAAGGATTACATTATTATCACAGTACTTGGCTTATGATATGATACATATTGCAATGTTTTATGTGTAATGTGATACAATGAGGTTTATTAACTATTTTATTTTAATAAAATGTTGGCTTTTTTTTACTGCATGCTCAGTTTACTTGAGCTGGAAATTAAACATTTATTCAGAAATAAATTTAGTTCTTGAAAGTTTTAAAATTTAGTATGAAGTCCACTTAATTCATTTAGTTTCCATTGGTGTTAACGTAGCATTGCTAAAATTATTTAAGAATAAATGCTGAAGTGCATAGTTACTTTATGTGTTTTGAACAAGCTGAGAAAAGATGTTTCTGTCTTTATAATTGACTGAATAGACCTTTATAATTCACTGAAAATGTAATTGTCATTATTTACTCACTTTCATACGTTCCATATCATTTTCTGATACAGTTTTCTGTTTCTTGTTGTTTTTCGTACAATGATTGTTCATACTGACCACATTTTTCAAGCTCCAAAAAGGACAAAAACATCAATTAATTATTATACAATTATATTAGCAAACATTTTTAAGTATTTAAGTATGTTGATGCCATATGATAACTTTCTGAGGAACAAACCTTAAATTGTTATCGTTTTCACCCTATGGACTACAAAATCAAAACAGACTACAAAAATGGTGGTGCCAGTTTTGACTTTGTTAATGGCACACACCTGATATGAGAACTGCAGTGGAGAGGAATGAATAATAACAAGAAAGAATCTGTCAAAAATGACTTACATTTCAGTGTTTTCCACACACAAAACTGTCATGTGACTTCAGAAGACTTGGAATATAGTGCTCAAGTTGTATGGAGTGTTTTGTTATAATGGAGCTTGACAGACTTGAACTGTTGTTGTATGAAGAATACTCAAACATCATGAAGATTTAAACATCATGGGTAAGTAAAAAAATAGCATTTTTCATTTCTAAAGGGTTCTTTAATGTTTTGTTATGTTGGCATAGAAGAGTTTATCTTGTGATTTTTTTTTGGTAGGCATCATTGTGGTGAAGAGTGCATCTTGTGCTTGGGTTGACAACAGTAGGCCAACAGGAATTTCGATTTGATGCTTTATTCAAAAAGTAATTACTGTATTAATGGAAATGAAATGACCAGTCTTCTCTTTCTTCCTGTCAACACCATGCATTACAAATGTCAACAATGGTTATATTGAGCATGATAATGTGTGCTATTGCTAGCTGGTAGTTAACTGTGTGGCTGTAGTTGTTTTTTAGTAGTGTATTAAAGTAGTGTATTCACAGTTTATTTACAACTAAGAAACCCCATTTCAAATATCTGCAAACACTGTCATTCATTGAATTTAATTCAGCCAAAGAATTTTGAGTGTAAGAGTGATTCTTATAACAATAGGCTATGATGTTGCTTGCAAATCAAATGTTTCATATTGGATATGTACAACTGTGCTACGCAATTTGTAAATCTCTAGTTATATGATATCTGAAATCTGCAATATATTACAAACTAGCTGCTATGAATATTAACACTAAAAAATAATGACAATAATATGACAATAAAATGTAAATAATCGGGCTTTAGGATATTGCTAAATATAGCAAAAACAGTAAATCGCAATACTGTACTGTGTGTGTGTGTGTGTGTGTGCACATTACTGCTTTAAATACTTTGTGTTCTGGAAAGAATTAGAAGCAACCATAATTACCTTATCAGGCTTTCTAATTTTGTTGTGAGTAACACTGAATATAACACTGAGTAACACTGGTGGCGCTGTTCAGCCTCATATTCAGCTGCTTTAGCAAAAACGGTATACATTTATTCATCCGAGCAATTTTCTCCCTCTCCTGTGCTTGGTCTCACGCTTCCTTTCCCCCCATTCCCTCCACGCGTACTTTATTCCTGCCTCCATTCAAACAATTCCCTCTGCCAGTCAAGCACACGCACATTTGTGAGTATAAAACAATCAGGATTGTTTTTCCTTCAACCAGCTATACACTTTGTCATTAGTGAAACCAAAGCAGTTACAGTAGATGTGGGTCAAAAGGCTTGACAGCACAGCAAAGCCATCTATGCTGCAGAACTGCTTCCCGTCTTTGTACCCATCTGTTATTACCATGAAATTGTGCAAACAATTTTGGTCAAGCTACGCGCTTACAGAAAATGAGCTAAGATGGATCTAGCGCTGTCGCCTTGTGTTGACATTGTGAAACTGCATGATTTGTAAATTATGCGTGGAGGGCCACTTATGATATATTTTAATAGACAAGCTGCGCGCCATTTGGTATTCATCCCCGGGCCGGACTCTGGACACCCCTGCTGTACGGTACTGGTGTTCAATGGTGTATGTCCATTGTAGCATGTTGAATCAAAATGCCCAGTTCGATTTGACATGTTCATGACCTGTTTAATCTTTGAAGGTCTAAACGCAGCAAAATTTGGCTTGCACTCATGTAAGCTTGCACTGAATGTCTTTTCATATAACGCGTAGCCATGCCCTAAAATCTCACTATAGGTTGAGATTGATCTGAGTGGGTGGTCAAATTTTTGATGGTACCTGGTGGGCTCAGTGATGGGTATAAACCCATGAAAGGCATACTCATGATAGTCAATGAATTATAAGCTGTGTTAAGAGGATGTATTTTAAAGTAAAAATCTTACAGACTTCACCTTTAATTTTAAAAATAATAATGCATGCTGCAGTTATGTATTGTTTTACATAACATTTACTTCATTAGAAATAACTAAACACTACATTTGCATACAGTATAGAGTGAATATGACATGAATATGACATAGCAACCAACTGGATATTGTGCTGCATAGAAATCAATAATTTAAAATGTGTCCAGTGATAGCTGAATACATTAGATTGGTGTGGACAGACCTACAAATGCACTGCTGGATTTGCTAGCGTTTGTGAGGTTGGTGGAATTAAATATTTATTTAAAGATATTTAAAGACTTGGTGTAAATGCATCATTTTGCTAAATGCAGGCATAGAAGGTATTCCAGCATTTCCATTACTAATAATAGAAAGTTAAACATTATCATATATTTTCATATTCTGTTTACTTTCTTTGTTTAACACTTCTGTTTAAAAAATGGTTAAACAAAAACAGCAAACTAATGAAGATGGACTTCAAACCCAGAAGTTTAATTCCCCGCTGGTTCCTTCGAGATTTTCCTATGGGGTTTCATAATGGGGTTTTTCAACTTATGAGTAAAAAAAAGCCCGTGGTAAACATAACTTGACGTTACTTTGTCGTTTTGTTCTACAGCGTACACTGTACACACTTTATCATCATATGCCTTACTTATTAAAAACGCAAAATTCACATTTTTGCTATGGTTGTGTCGTGTATGTACATTAAAGTATAGTCAAGGTATGTTTACCACAGGCTTTATTTTACACATAAATTGAAAAACCCAATTATAAAACCCCATAGGAAAATCTCGAAGTAACCAGCTGGAATTAGTCTTGTGGGGTGCTGTCAAAATAAAAGTCCCACTCTTGACACTTATCACCCTAATAGAAAAACATATTGGCCAATGCCGATAATTAAAAAATGTCAAATATTGGCGGATGTTTAATGAGACAGAATTTTTATATAAACATGGTATGTGTATAGTATGTTGTTCTGTATATAAATATAAAGACACAACAAAATATAGTATTAGTTGCTTGTTGTTAGACCTGAACACATTAAATAAAACTGAAACTTGAATTTATTTATTTGCTTTATATTGTGTTATTCTATTATCATGGATACGTAATTAAACTTTTAGGCAAATGTTCTGCTATGAGATATAATATACTTACTATTATACCATGGTTACTATTATTAGACCAATGTAAAAAGTTGTGTTGTCTGCTAAAACGTTAGACAAGAATCCAGAGTGCAAACCATGAATAAGATGTTATTTAAAGAAAAAGCACACAGAGAGAAAAGCTCAATCACACTCGTGTGTTTTACCCGAAAACAGCTGTGCAGATTTTCAGTGTTTGGCAGTGTGGAAATGGTTATAACATACGCCTCATGTTTTTCACAATCCCTGGGGAGACTGACGGCACCCGTGGGAGTCTGGCTAATGGGACTCTCAGGTACCAATACTTCCCTTCTCAAACCCATCTCGGAGTAGCAGTCGGGAAAAAGACAGTGGCGAATGTGAAGTATGTCCCCACGGGAGAAGGTATGAGATTGGAGGAAGGAAAAATGGCTCTGTGGTGGAACGTGATTCATTCTGAAGTGTTTTGATAGCGAGTCTCAAGTCACAAATCTCACACGAGGACAAGGGTCCTGTAAATATTGTCTCCAGACCATCAACCCCACCCTACGGCTGCAGACTTGTACCGCAATGATTTAAAACTAGGCCCTACCTCTGTTTTCTGTTTTAAAGTGGTAAAACAGCGGAGGATGACTTGAGGATAGTTTAAATGAGCACATGAGGTGAGCTGGTACATTCTTGTGTTGTGTGACAAATAAGAAATGGTACTTATTGCTCTGTCATATTGTGTACAATTAGTATAATGTGGGCTTTGGGTGGCAGCGTTGTAAATGCTCAGGGAGCTGTAACACAGCACTTTAATGATTTGGTAAGGTGGGAACAGGATATTAGAAGCGTTTAGTGAGCTAAAGTTGCTTTATTCATTAAGTTGATGGCATGGTACTTTTGGTTTGGATCTGTTGCTTGCAGTACAAATGTAACGGTCTTTCCATTATCTACTGTGAAAACAAAGGGGGTCTGTTAGTATGTCCAACGCTATCTCACGACCAATTCGTACGAATTCGTACGAATGATAAAAAGATGGCTAATTCGTACGAATTCGTACGACCTCACTCGTACGAATTTGTACGATTTGTCTAAACCCACGTGATGGGTAGGTTTAGGGGCGGGGTCAGGGGTAGGTCATTCGTATGAATTCATACGAATTGGCCAATTCGTAAAATATGTACGATTTTGCAAAAAAAGGTCGTATGAATTCGTACGAATTAGCCACTTTGTAAAATTTGTACGTTTTCCCGTGAGATCGGGTTGGTATGTCTATATGTGGTCAGGGTTTGACTTGTTAACAAGGGCTAGTTAGATGCCCTATAACTACTTTTATCCTTGGTTAAAGGCTTAGATGGAGGAAATGGAATCAAGGTAAAGTGAAAACAAGTGAATTATGAAAATAGAGTTTGATGCATCAGTGCTAATTAGCTAATTAACCACTCCTACATTTAGTAGCTGACACAAGATGAGAGGGTGCTTGGTGAAATGTAACAAAGACTAAAATAAGCAGAGTTTTTTATGGATTTATATTCTCTGTAATTAGCTGCGTTCGCTGCAAATAATTCATATATGCCATCAGCTGCGCTATTATGAACTATAGGCTGTACTTCAATGCTGCAATCCATTAGCTGTTTTTGTCATTTATTTTATGACTAAATCTATATTAAACACAGCATTATTTTTTAATAAACACGGCCTAAAAAAAGAGAATCTTAGGCTGCAGGAATCATAATTTGTGCAAGCCCTTGTGAAAAAACAACTACACTTAAGGATACTTTTTTTAAAGTACTGTTTATATACACTGTTTTTACAGAGAGAAACTGGCAACTGTGGTTTGCCCTAATAATCTGTAAAAATGTTAACATATTTACAGAACAGTCTGAAGTGTGAAGACAAGGGGCGGAAAATAATTGGTGGGGGGCGGCATACTGTACATGATGTAAGAAAGTTCATCCTGCCTGGTTTTGCAACGAAAAGGTCTCTCCTCACCTGCTGAACCCTTGATGAAAAGGAATCAATCATTAAAATATGCTTTAAGTTGAAACAGAATTAAAATTGATGCATGTTAAAACAGCATTACTTATTCAAACCTTTCCAAAAGCTCCTCGTTGAGTGAGCAAATGTTGCAGCTGTTTGAGAGTCCTCTCTTCTTTACGGGGTTCCATGAAAAATGGATGATTTTGACCTATTTAATGCAAATGCATGGAGGAGGTTAAAGCAAATAAAGAGCCTTTCCGTGTTTGTTTGGCCTCCTCGCTGTGCCTCAAAACTCCTGTGAAGGTTTTGGAAGTAAATGTCATAAGTGCTTAGAAAAACAAGCACAAAGAAAATACCTCCGCCTTATTCACACAGTGGATGCATTAAAACATTACATTCTCAAAGTTAATAATTTTCTTTTGGTACTTCAGACAAGTGAACACATTTCAATCCTATTTGATTGGCTTATAATACATTGGTGGTGTGTAATGTTTTAGATTTATTTTTATACTCACTACAGTGTCAGTGAGGACATGTTTTCTGCTTTATAAATATCTCAGGAGTCATAGGCTAGCTGATGGTGAATGTGTTCTAAAAATGTAGTTCATATTAGGAAAACAAAGTAAATTACAAAGTAAAAATGACGTTGTTTTTGATCTTGTGACATTTCACTGAAGATAGTCATTTCAGTATTTTCCAATTCATTATTTTATCGTCTATCTTCAATTTCTAATCTATTTTTCTCTTTTTATATTCTCAAATAGGGTCATTTTATAATTTCATGTTAACTATATGAAACTATTTCTGCCATTGAACTGGAATCAAAAAGAGCTTCCTTCAGTTCATCTTTAGTTCAAGGTACTTCATGTGTTCTTTTGGCATGACAATCTAAAATTGTCCCATTGCCTTTGCATAACTCATACACTTAATCCCAGTTAACATTTCCTGCAATTACATAACATCCTCTTTTAATTAGAAACTCAAGCCTGAGCACTGCAGCTTCATGGCTTTTTCCCTGGTGTCTAACATATTCAAAACTTGTCAGTATGTGATCTGTGGTCGAAGCTCAGAATGTTCGTCTGGACATGACGGCGTGTGATGTCTCTAAAATAGTTTTTTGGGGGGATTAAGTGTATTTATGCTCAAGGATGATTTATGTATTTGACAAGGTCCACAAAGTTTTCATTTGCTCTGTGGTCACACATTCCTTAAAGAACCCACATGATAATTCCTTAATTAATCCTTTTAAAGTTAGTATAATTGGTAAATGATGTATTCATAGAATATATTAGGTAAGCATGTTAGTGTGCACATCCCATTGGAAATTCAATACATATCAGAGTTCTAATAAAAACTCAGACATATGGCGTGTATAAGTCTAATGTGAGAATTTCAAGGTATTTCATTGCTAATAGTTAATGTGCTAAGGTGTTAATGTGAAGTTATTGTTGTCATGACAGAAGAGTTTGAATTATGTTCACAAATAATGTAATATATAGGGTGTTATTTGTGATTCATTATTCCACACATGCAACTTGTTTGTGCAGTATGTAATGAGGACATATTTGAAAATGATTCTTTCTGTCTTGTCCTTTGCCCAAAGAATGCAATGGATATGTCTTATTTCCTCAGAGCATGCTAATATTTAATTATCTGGGAACAACAACTGTTGTGACTCATAGACATCTGGTTGTATAAATCGATTTGCACAATTGCATCCTAATGTTTTGTTGGGTGTTAATGTAAAATGTTTAGTTCTCAAGTTGTTCCAAACCTGTACGGATGTCTTTCTCCTGTTAGAATGTTTGAAGATGTTACTAGTAATCTACTAGCAATTTCACTACATAATTTTTTCACTGTAGATGATACCACACTAATATTGTAAGAAAAATATAATAATCTCAGAACAGTCAATCCTTCCTTCCTTCCTTCCTTCTTCCTTTCTTCCTTCCTTCCTTCCTTCCTTCCTTCCTTCCTTCCTTCCTTCCTTCCTTCCTTCCTTCCTTCCTTCCTTCCTTCCTTCCTTCCTTCCTTCCTTCCTTCCTTCCTTCCTTCCTTCCTTCCTTCCTTCCTTCCTTCCTTCCTTCCTTCCTTCCTTCCTTCCTTCCTTCCTTCCTTCCTTCCTTCCTTCCTTCCTTCCTTCCTTCCTTCCTTCCTTCCTTCCTTCCTTCCTTCCTTCCTTCCTTCCTTCCTTCCTTCCTTCCTTCCTTCCTTCCTTCCTTCCTTCCTTCCTTCCTTCCTTCCTTCCTTCCTTCCTTCCTTCCTTCCTTCCTTCCTTCCTTCCTTCCTTCCTTCCTTCCTTCCTTCCTCAAAAGGGCTTGTTTTATCAACTCTGGACTTTTTCTAAGTGGACTTGAAATGGTGACTTAAAAAAAAACAAAACCCTGTGTATCTTTAATCTCTGAAGTTTTGTAAAGCTAACCAATTAGATTAGAGCTTGCCATAAGTACTTTCTTTGTGTTCATAATGCATCAGTTGATGGATTATGGTTAGTCTGTGGGTGTAACATCTGAGACTATAACTGTAGGTTCTGCAGATGTGTGCTGCTGTTAAAGAGCTGATTTTCCTCTCAGAAATCAGCAAAGTGCCTTTTCTAATCTGTCCGTGTGTTTTGTTATAGTTCTATGTAGTCTGAGAAATCTAAAAGAATAGCTGTCTTGTGTTGTTCGGCCTGCTCTAAGCAGGTTGAGGTTATGGAACAGTAATTTGCTCTGTATGAGCTTAAATCTGGGCTCTCTCACCTGTTTCCAGCTTTAATTATTGTGTGCTACACGTCTGGGGAATAGTGAAAGGACTCTGTGCTGGTCTCCTCATTTTAATGGTATTAAAAGATGTCACGCTTATTTCCACATCAGTAGTAGGTGTACCACCCCACCCCCACTCCCCACTCCCCCACTCCCCACTCCCCACTCCCCACTCCCCACTCCCCACTCCCCACTCCCCACTCCCCACTCCCACTCCCACTCCCCACTCCCTCCCTTTTACTGAATGTGAATAAGTATATTAATGTTAATAGCGAATAAGAAACCTGTTTCCAATTGTTATTAACCTCTGAATTATTGCCTTGTCATGCTCTGTATTGTCGGTTACCCAAACCCCCCACCCCACATACTCAAGTCTTTTTCCAAACTCTTTAAAATTACAACACATGATGACATACTGAAATTAAAAGCACCAGACTGCAGTTTTATTTATGACTGGCGTCTAATCACATCAGATGACCAAAGTAAGGGCTGCAGTCAACATTAGGAGTAACATACTGCATCTCTACTACTGCCTGAAGTTATCTAGAGCTGTTATAATGCAGGAGGATGGCTGTACTCTGCCTCCTGTTTTGATGAAGACACTTTTGGAAAAACAGCTGTGCACAATGTCTGATTGGTAAATGGAATGAATATGCATAGGCGTCCCCATCTGCGCTTCGTGATTGTTTTGTCTAAATAATAATATATGGCTGTAACACTCCATGAGCATGCTTTTAGCATCAGTCATTGTTACTCTGCCGGAGTAAATAACTTAATTTGCCTCTTTGTCATGATGTGTCTTCATTAATTTATATTAGGGCTTTACAATTTACAATTATACATGATATGACATGACATCCTAAGAAAGTACTGGTTAAAAAGTAAATACATGGGTTTAGGGTTAGTACCTATTGTATTTACCATAAGAATGCAGTATGTACATGTGGAACAAGACTAAATAAAGTGCTACCTAAAAATATATATGGATATATTTCTTTACTTTTTATTTAATTAATTTTTTTTACTTTTTCATATATTTGACTTTCATTGTAAAGCACTCTTTGTAAGCTCTGCTGTTTTCTGTTGTCTGATTGAAGTTCTGTCTGGAAGAATCCTCCAGCACCACAAATGGCTTAGTTTCTAAAAGCATTACCAAGTCAAAACAACCAGCTGGAACTAACCCCTTTTAGAGAATTGTGGCTTAGTTTTTTCCCCCTCTCTGCTTTAAGCTCCATGCATATAGAATAACAAGCCTTATAGGAGCTGTGCACACCCCACCACACACTGTGGGTTCCGCTACTATATCTATTATATACTGTATCTGTTTCCTGCCTTAAACTAGAGGACTTAAGCAGTCATTTGCAATGGAAAAAATAAGGAAAAGAAAACCTATCTTACACTGTGTCATCTCATTAACCTTAGATATTTCCCCTGTGCTGACTAGATGGAGAGCATGTTCAAACTCAACTTTGACCCTGCTCATTACAATCGCTAATAAGCCAGTAAACCGGGTTTCTGTGAAAACACTGTCTTCTACACTGGTGACCTCTAAGTGTTTCAGCTGTTGCCTGTAATTCTCTTGCTGTACATTGCATAATGTGTTTCTTTGCAGAGTCAAGACGTGCATTTAATCCACACGCGCCATCAGCTCATTTGATTTATCTATTTATTTATTATTAGAATATAGCTGACACTGTAGACTTTGAGTATCATCCTTAGGGCTTCCAAATGTGCTAAATAATGATATCTTCCAATTTGTAAGGAAATCAACTGTTTTCTATATTAAATCCATAGAGGAAACAGTGTGTCTTGTATTTTAACATCCAAGAACACTTCAGTGTTAACTGGATTAGAATCAGATTACAAGCATTAAAATTGAAATTTAAAGATTGGAAAAAAGGATGTGCGTGTATGGATGTGAGAGTGATGACATCGCCTGTTGCTATACTGTCTGTATTTCAACTTAATATAACCAATCTTTTAGCTTTCAGTCAGTTTCTTGTGTATTTAATTGGTGCATATATATATATATATATATATATATATATATATATATATATATATATATATATATATATATATATATATATATATATATATATATATATAATTTTTTTTTTTTTTTTTTTTTTACTGGATTTGTTTATGATAATTAATGTCATATTTAAATGTTTATAAACCGTCAAAATTCTCTTGTGTTATAATTTTCCTCGGTAAAAGCTAAATTAATAGGCTTGTAATGGTGTATGACATGCGTGACATTAACATTAACATTATTATTATTATCATTTACTTTTTTACAACTGATGCAAGTGGATGCATCTCAAATGCATTTTTAGCAGTTAAATCAGTCAAACAATGACTGAATCCGCAATGTATCACTATGAATCGGTATGTTTAAAACTTAAATGTTATGTATGTTAAAAAAATCTTATACACATGCATACTGTAGCTGCAGGAATTCACTAATATATTGATACGGAGTGTCCCTTATTGCCAAAAAAATGAAAGAGTTCCTTATTTTTCTTTGGCAACCCTATTATCTTTGATTCTAATTATATAACTCTGTGAATAGGTTTTTTGTCAAGATGGGAATACTGTGATCTGAAATCCATGGGACTTCAGTACTGATGAACTATATGGGTAACTGCTATGTGTTCAGTGTATTTCAGGCCAGATGAGATATTGAAACATCAGTGCTTTATTTCTTTCATTATATTCAAATATATTCTGAGTTGAGTAGTGGAAATTGTGTTTGATGGGTCTAATCTGATACTTGGATTGGAACTTAGTCTAATATAAAGGTTTAAAAAAAAAAAAAAACTAAATTAAGTAGTCAAGTTACTATGATATATCACCATCTAAGAGCAAATGGCCATACGATTTCTAGGCTGTGATTGCTGCTATTAGACGTCATATTTGATTTTTTTTTATACAGCAATGCCTTATTTACTTGAGGAATTTAGCTTGTTACATTTGAGTCAATAAACCAATAACTTATTCTATGCTCTGCACAGACGCATTAACATATTAACAAATCATTAACATATTAACATTAACAGATTCATGTTGTTTTCTGACGAAATTCCACTAGCAAAACCATTTTATCTATACTAAACAGTAAAGCACAGTATGACTTGCTTTGCATGTTTCCGTATTTCATTTCTTTTACGTCTTGAAAGCAGAGAAAATTACAGTTCTTGGAATCTTTTCAAAATATGGAATGAGGCCATTTCCCAGGTGCCGGCAGAATGGAAGAGAATGGTCTTTGAGAGCCAACAGAACACACAGAAAGGATTGATGAGCCATGCTTAATATAATAGAATCACTAACCAGCATTGGTGAACACACACAGACCCAAACTGTTCTAGGGGGTTATGAAACGACTGACCTCAGGGGATGTACATAAAGCCATCAATCCTCAATCAGGCTATATTGTGATGAGAAGAAGTCCTTTGATTTACCAGGCCGAGTGGTGACAGTTGGTGGGCCGTCTTGTTGACTAGCGGAGAAGACGTTAACTGACTTTATGAAGCCGTGCTTGAGGTAGTGGTTTGTTGGCCAGTATAGAATGCCTTATGGATATTGTCAAACTATGCAAATGATCCTCTTCTCCCTATTTCTACTCTTGTGTTTTGCATGGACTTTATTGGAATGAGAGGAGAGGACTCGCTAACCGTTTTGTGTTTCCTTTGTGAATAGTACATTTTAATGCGGTGCCGTGAGGTATATTAACAATTATGCTAATATATGGGGATATGGGATATGGGAATGCTGATTGCTTGGCCACTGTTGGAGGAATAGAGGAAGCTTTGTGGTGGCATGTCAATATATCTTTATTATTATTGTTGTTGTTATTATTAATATTGCTATTGTTGTTGTTATTATTATTATTATTATCATTAATCAATCAATAAAAATAAATTAAATAAAAAAGAATACATTAACTAAATAAATTAAAACTAAATTAATAATATAATATGAATATGAATAAATAAAAATACTGTAAATTAAACGAATTAAAAATAAATACATGAAATGAAACTAGTTAAAAATCAATTGTACAAAATATAAATAATAATAATCATTATTATTATTATTATTATTAATATCTGAATTAATAACAAATAAAAATAAAAAATAGTAATAAAAATACATTTTGTAATCTTTTTTAAATTTAGAAATTATTCAAAATGTATTCAATATGCTCTCGCCTCATATACTTGGGATCAAATACTGTACAAACAGAAGTTTTTTTTCTTCAAGCATGCTTTGTTGACGGCACAATTAGCATTGGTCTTTTATGCAACTAATCTCCATCAGGAGAGTCCCCTTGTAGGAACCTGAGGTTAAGCATCTTGTTCAAGGGCACAACAGTTGCACACTTCATGTCTTTAACCACAAAACCACATCACCCTCACTCAACTTTGTTCACATCAACTTTAGATAAAAGTCACTTAGAAGTTAGTATGAGTCCAGTGAGCCCGGTTCACCCAACGTGAGAAGTTGAAAACATCTGAAGTAAAATGAGTGTTGTCACGGGAGGATGTGTTTGCATGCCCTTTAAGACGTCCTCTTCCATTAATTTCCTGAGCCAACACCTTTCCAGTCCACTTAATGTAGAGCTAATTCCATGACCTTAACATTGATTTGCAGTTCTCCTCCTTATCAGGTTAATCAATTTGTACTGGAGGCTTCTGCAGATCAATATCGGCTTCAGATCCAAAGTGGCATTTGCTAGTTATGGTGCACGCTCTGCATTTTTGATGCTAAGTGAATCTGACAGTTTGACCAACTTCAAAAAGATATTAAGCTGTCAAAATATAATCTGACACTCGCAGGGGGATTTGTGAGGAGTTGCATGTGTGATGATTTAAGTGTTTTGCGCGATAGAAGTTTTGTCTGTGTTTTGAATGTGTGTGGGTAGAAAATATGTTTAGCTCAGTATAAAAGCAATTATGCCTATAGGGAAGAGCCCATAAACCATATATAACCATGTGTGCGTAGGTGGAGGGTGTACCAACTCTAGGCTAAGGCTAGATGCGATTCCTCCTTACAAACACGTTTAAATAGAATGTCATGAAATAGTTACGTGTCGCCTATCAACAACCTACACATACCAGCATAAACGCGCTTGTTAAAGTGGTTAATATGCGTGATTTGGGATGACAGCCAGTTCAAATAATAAATAGCCTAATCTTTGCCTTACCTAATGCAGTAATCATATGTTGTTGTTGGATTATTGCCTATAAAGTGTGCATAAACGCGCTCCCTTTATAATCACTAAGCTGCGACTCATCTTAATTCATCGTAATCTCAAAGTTCTGCTAATCAGTTAAGATGACTGTACAATGAATATCTTATTTAGCCAACATAATGTCTACACTTTTTGTTAGAAGTTAAATTATAACAAGAGGATTTGAGAGATCAGATCTAAGCACTGGACATTTCTAACTTGTACAATATTTTTCATTTTAAAATAATTAAAATGATGTGTGTGTGTGTGTATATATATATATATATATATATATGTGTGTATATGTGTGTGTGTGTATATATATATATATTTCCAGGCTAAGATTACATTTTCAAGTCATCTCAATGAGGATTCCACTGTATCTGCATCTCATATATGTCCTTGTTGTGGGAAAGTAAGATCTTTAGCTCTCTTCTATTTTCAAAAGTTAATGTGTTGCTCACAACGCTCAAAAGTGACTGTTGCTCATGACGCACCATAGCCTTTTATTAGCCTAGTGTCATGCAGAGAGTTTATACGTGATTATGTTTATAATTTCCTCATAACTGCCAGCGTTGCCCTCGGCTGCCATCCTCAAATTTGTCATATTCCACTATTGTGCATTTTGAATACAGAGTTCTAATAATCACTGTTTCTATCCTCTGACTCCAAGATATGCCATGAATTCTAATGATCTCTCATCTCGGTTGGAGAGTGACCTGTAGGGCATTTTATCAGGGAGAGAAAAACATACTTGTTTTAATGCTGTCACCAGAACAGCAGGTGCACTATACGAATTGAGCACGCTGGCAGAATCTCCCTCTCTCAGTTCTCAAGTGACGTCCCTCTACAACATAAGAACACAGAGCCGGGAAAGGTTTGATGCTGCGAAGCGAGGAGGAAACCGAGGTCTGTCTTTTTGTCTCACGCGATAGGTAGCGGATCCTGCCGTTGGATCCGGATTGCGACGACTGCTCTAAATAATTCTCAAAGTGTAGCGTGCTGCAAAATGTCAGCTTTCTCGCCCTAGAAAACAATGTAGGTGAGCTGGGCTTTGTGTGGTGAGACAGCTTGTGATTCTAAAGTGGTAAAAAAGGAAGCAGGCTAGACTGTGATGTACAGGGTGTTTTAATAGTTTCTCTTGTATTAAAGTAGCTTTTTGGAGGACTGTTCAGGAGCTTTCAGCTTTTTGTGAACCCATAATAATCGCTTAAATAATATTTAAATGTTGACTGTGAAAGCGATAAAACTATGTATAGAACTTTGTATAAAAGGGGGGGGGGGGATTTAATTTAAGACATTTCTCCTTATATATATCTTTTTTGGCATAAAGTGTTCTTTAAAATTGAGTCAAGAACACTAGGGTTCTATATAGAACCCCATTGAACCTTTTTTTTCCCCCCTAAGGCCGTGTGTCCACCAAAGCGTTTTTAGCCAGCTGAAAACGCTAGGCGCTCTGCTAAAAACGCTCAGCTGTGGGCGCTTGAGAGCGTTTTGGCAGCGCAGCGTTTTTTCAGTTGAGACGGTTGAGACCGAGACACTTTGCTTGTTATGATACGGAATATCCGCGAAAGTCTTACTAGTATCTAATTTCACACATATTTTGTTTCTGTGTTGATTCTATATTAAAATGTCAATACAATGTAATGTATTTTCTCTGGCTCTTGATTTTGTTCCGTTATTATGCTTGTTGTTGTCATCTGTTGACGTTGTACAAGCAGAATCATGTGGCGGACGCGGTTGGTCGGTGTGGTATTAGTCCCGCCCCTCCTCCACTGTGATTGGACGGTTGGGTAAAAAGTGACAGTGATGAGTGCTGCGTTTTACCAAAAGTTGAACATTCTTCAACTCTCGGCGACCAGTAAAAAACGCCGAACGCTCAGCGCTTCGGCGTGAAAAAGACGCTCAGCGCCTCGTTACGCTCATGGCGTTTTAAAAACGCGGCGCTCCCATTGAAAACAATTGAAAAAACACGCCAGCCGCGAGTAAAAACGCTTTGGTGGACACACGGCCTAAGAGTGTAGATGCCAATAAATAACCTTTATTTTTAAGAGTGGATGAAGTGGTTTAGCTCACACAGCTGAAAGGAAAAGCTTTCTTTTTTTTCAAGTGTGATATTCCAACACCATCTGACGACCAATTCGTACGAGTGAGTACGAGGTGGCTAATTCGTACAAATTCGTACGACTTCATTCGTACGAATTCGTACAATTTGTCTAAACCCCAGTGATTGGTAGGTTTAGGAGCGGGGTCAGGGGTAGGTCATTCGTTGGATTCATAGGAATTGGGCAACTCGCAAAATATGTACGATTTAGCAAAAATCGTATAAATTCGTATGAGTGAGGTCGTATGAATTTGTACGAATTAGCCACCTCATAAAATACGTTTGAATTGCCGTGAGATCGGTTCGGATATTCAATGTGCTATATCCATCATAAGGTCTTGCATGTACATATGCTGAGAGTGTTTATACAGTAAGTCTATGTGCGTGCATATAGAATATTGAATATTTCATTACGGAATGTCTTTTCTTATCTGTACCTTCTCAGGTATGTTCCTCTGGGCCATTATGAGATGTGTGCATACCTATATTGCTCTTCATGAATGTGCATGTGACAAAGCCCATCGGGATGCATGTATAGCAGGTGGAATGCAGCAGGCAGTGCTGGCATGCCCTCCAACCATCCCCACAGAGAGGGATCACAGCACCCCATTCTCCAGTGGGAATTCCTCCAGCAAGGTAATTTAACAAGCCTCTGATACAACATGTATGCTGGTCAGAAGAATGACTGTTATTTTCAGTCAAAGAGAACTTCAAGCTCCCTCCGGAGCAAAGAGAGGACCAAGTCTTGGGCGACAAGTCTAGCGGGAACGCAAACTGTCACGCGAGACCCAGCCGACAATCCATCATTCCGCGGCTTCACCCAAATTTAGCTTCTGACTAGAAGTAAAAAATACCCACATCACATTTTTAACCAGGGCTGTGAGCTGCCAGTTTTTCATGTAGAAGTATTCTCATGTGATGCTTTTGATGCTTTGTTTTTATAAAGCGAGACTCGGTGGCAGAGAATAGCTGAAAAAAATGGCACTTGACATTTGCAATAGCTGCATGGTACCTGGAGGCCTAATGTCTATTAAATTGGACTTAATCCAATTTGCCTCTATATATGCAGAAAATAGTAGTATGTCACTGTGGAGAGTTCACATGATGTATTGCCAAACTAATATGCACCACCACCATGTTATGTTATGATCCAAATAAACTGGAGGTTAGAATCAAGGATAACTCTCTTGAGGAAGTGAGCCTGGATGCATGGAATACTTAAAGGAACAGTTCACTCAAAAAAAAAAAAAAAAGATTTTTAACACAGCATCAATATTATTTAAAACCCATTAGCTGTTTTTTAAGACTAAACAATGACAAAAACAACTTATCATGCAATTTGTGTGCTTATATTCTGAGTCTTCTGAAGTCGTAAAAGTCGTACAGAAATAAATAATTATTTACTGAAAATCTTACTCAAGTTATCCATCCATCCAGACAGATGATGAATGATCTCAAAGTTGGGCTCAGATGAATAGGATAGAGCTCTCTTGATACAGTCCAGGTTTAATGATAATATAGCAAATTATGCTCCTGAGACATTGCCTTAATTTGCTTAATTGCTATTTGCTCAATACTTAATATGCATTGTTTATTCTATAATTATGGAGTTGTACCTGTTTCTCAAACCAGCACACAGATCGTTCTTTATTGAGTAATAACTTATAAAATGCAGGTGTGTAGTATAATGCATTGCTGGACATGCTGCATTCACCATGTTGCTATTTCCTTTATTTGTTTTATTGTTTTTTGTTTGTTTTGTTTTTTTAATCTATGACGTACTAACATTTTACATGGGTTTTGTTAAAAAAGTACAATTTAACCACAAGGAAACCTTTTTTTGGTTCCTGAAACATTTGCTGAATCTTTTATTAATATTGTTTATCTATTTATTTTTTTTACTTATTTTTTTAAAACTTTGTGTGAGATGAGATGTCACTTTGAGGTTGCATACTTTGGTCATCCCAGTATTTTGTGCTTACTCCATGAATATTGTATTTTCTGACAGCCTACTCATTTGAATGATTTTTGCAATCCTATAAGATCATGACAAATCACACTGTACAACATGGTTCTAATAAACTTGGATATGATGTGTGTACTGTAGACTGTACAATGATGAAACCCATTGAATCGTAGGCCACGACGCAAGATAATATAGAGGAACAAAACGTCATCAGCATGCGCTAGTGGTAAACAAATAGAGCAAGATGAAGCACACTTTGGCAATTGTGTGTTTTTTTTTTATTTAATTTAATTTGATATGTGCTGAAAAAAGAGGACAAAGCGATTGAGGATAATATGGACATCATGGCTAGGGAAAAGAGGCAGACTTGGCATACCAATTTGCAAATGGAGCTTGAAAGTTTCATTTTGCATTTTTATTGGCTAGTAAGTAGGCGTAGGTTGTAGCAGCAAACACACTGTGAGATGATCATGCAAAATTTCTGACACAGTCAGAAAATGATCGCAGGCTATCTTGGGTCGCAAGACTGTGACAACAGCCGTCTTTTAACCTCTCTCACTGTACGACGTAGGTAGGACCACCGTTTAGGAGCCACGACCACAGAAATCACCACTATATGTCACCAGGCCATCAGCACAGGAGCCAGTAGAGCAGTTGAGAAAACACTAAGGGAAGGCTAAGGTCTCACTACCACCTGTGAACAAAGGCACAGACCCTTTTAAGTAATACACACTAGAGTTCAATGTCTACACACTGCAAACTCACAGCACACTGTTAAATATGGTTAAAAGACATTAAGGTTCACACTACATGGCACTGCAAACTTCTTACTTCATTGAGCGAGACAAAACAAAAAAGGGAAACCTGCTTTCAAGTGAAGTCTCTTATACATGCGCTACCCTGGCTCAGCCAACACCAAGGCTGGTTACAAAAAAAGGGGGGGATTGGGCATTAAAAATTTTTTTAAAAAAACCCACTCTAGCCTTTGACGTACAATACATGCACTCACATACAACAAGTAATATAGAAAAAACAAGTAATATAAGCAGCACCCACAATCACACAATATGGAGAACAGCAGCTAGCAACTCGGGTGTAGCTGTACAGGTCTGTCGTAGGCATTAACAGTGAATGGGGAACACTAAGTTAGATGTAAACATCCCACTGCAGTCACAGTACCCAGCAGACTCTTGTTAAAAACGGAAGTAGTTTAGCATTACTTTGCCATAGCTCACTCGCCCATACACGGTCTCACAGGGAAACAATGGCGCACCGTGGCTCAGTCACTCCAAACAGCACCTGAATCGCTGATTCAACACACCAGAGCCAGCAGTAAATTGACAAGGTCCCGGTCTAAGGACCCCAGGTGTCTATATATAAGCCTGCCTCCATCGCGTTAGGTGGCTTACTAAATGCCCACTCCACCCCCCAATTAGTGACGTGACTGGAGCGTGAAAAAAAAGAGTGTAAGAGAACGAGAGTAAACTGAAGGATCCTAATCCTAACCTGGCCCACAGGCTACACTTTGTTACTGTACAAGTACATTTTTCAAGTATCTATATTTTATCAGAGTTCTTTTATTTTGAGAAACTTTTACTTCACTACATTCCAAAGCATAATATTGTATTTTTACCCTGCAACATTGCTGTAAAAGGGCGAGCTGTTTAGGCCCACTGCATGTGGACATATTTTCACATCTCTCTCTCTCTCTGATATTTCATAATAATTTCAGACTGAGCTCTTATCTTATCTTAATCAGTAGACCCATCTCTCTTTTATAGCTATTTAGTAGAATATGTTTAGTAGTAATAGTAAATAGTAGTAAAATAGTAATATTTTATTAGGGTATCTGTACTAAGTAACGTTACTGGATTTGTACTCCGTCCACCACTGGCTAATAAACTAGCGTCTTGCTAGCTTGCAAATTATTGGTTGATACCTCACTGGCTGGCAAACAACCAACAAATAACAGGCCTGCTCAAAAGCTATGCATTGAAAGTGAGCTTTACCGTGATCGCTGTATACTTTATTTCACAACTAAGTTATAAGAACTTACCGGCAGACTCCATCATCGACTCCAGCAAAGAGATGGTCGTATCGATGCCTCCTTCTCTTCCCAAACTCGCCGGTCTGTGTCCGTAGATGGTGTCCATCATATCGAATCACTTCCAACTTTTTCTGTGAACACCACTCCGGCTGTTGTGGTCTTTCACATTACGGTAGTCACTCCGCAGTTTCTTTTTAATGCGGCACTGCTCGGGCGTCCGCTGGAACCCCTCGGCAGCTATCCTCTCAGAAACATGCTGAAAAACCTTTCCGTTTCTCACCATGCCATCGAGTTCCCTTTGCACCCTTTCTTCACCGATGATACCCAGGAACGTCTGCACCTCCTGGGTCTACCACGATAACGTTATGTAGCGCACTGACATTGTTTTGCAACAGTGTTGTGTTTTAAAAATGCGACATTGCGTTGTCGTTCCCCTTGTAGCACGCGCAAGTTCTCTGTCAACCAATCAATGTTCTGCAGTGAGTCTAGCTCTGCCTTTTAGTTACCGTACCACTGTGCTAGGTACCCCAACGGAAGGGTACCAAAAAAGTGGTACAGTGCGGTTCGGCATCTTGGTACCATTCACAACTTTTAACAGTGGAAACGGAAATAATTGCATACTCCGGCTGTTGTGGTCTTTCACATTACGGTAGTCACTCCGCAGTTTCTTTTTAATGCGGCACTGCTCGGGCGTCCGCTGGAACCCCTCGGCAGCTACTGCAACCCCTACTGTACCGTACCGTACTGCTCAGTGGAAACGTGCCATTGGTTACAAGCTAATGCATGTGAGATCACACTTCAATGCTTTTCATAATATGTCAAATGTTAGTGTGTGCATTTCACTTACTACTTTGAAAAATTGAGACGTCACTACTCTTTTACTTCACATTGCACGCCAATCTGCCAAAAGTTCAGCAAGAAATAGCATGAACATTGAGCTTTTTGAGTGTTGCTCTTTTCTTATACATAGAAAAATGAATTCTCCCTACTTGAGATTGCATTTTTCGCAGGCTATGAATACCTTATCCTGCTTTTTGGGAGACCAGCCAAGCAAAAAAAAAAAAAAAAAAAATATATATATATATATATATATATATATATATGGATGGCATTCAAGCATAAAAGGTTCTTCTATTTATGGCTTTTGAAGATGACCAAAATTATTATTATTTTAATGTGTTGTCTTGAATGGACATTTTTTTATTATTTATTTTTTACGTTTGCTATTTTTGGAAAGCACTTTGGTAACATGACATTTGCATTGCACTGAAGAGGTACTTTAATGGCTGGCTTGAAATCCTGAGGATGGATGGATGGATGGATGGATGGATGGATGGATGGATGGATGGATGGATGGATGGATGGATGGATGGATGGATTAATGTTGTGGAAGGTTTAAAGTGTAGCTCCCCCTACTGAATCCGAATTTAGGCTTATTAAGAAACTGACAGAGGTCACCATGACTTTTCTCTCGCTTCAGGGCACATGTTCTTTCTTGCCTTCCTGCTTTGAAGCGAGAGGAGGAATGTGCAGGACACCGTTTGATCAAAGCAAGAGCAAAATAATTTGGCCTTCAGGACTTTGTGAGGTATCTTAGCTACCTCATCTCCAGACAGCACAACAACAACAAAACAGGCCTTCAAAATAGCCACATCCTCCTATATCCAAACATCTCACAAGTCTTAAAGGAATAGTTCACCCACAAAATGAATCATTGTTGACCTTCATGTAATTTCAAATCCACATGAACTTCTTTCTTCTTTTGGAACACAAAAGGTACATTTTTGAAAGATTTGATTAGGCCTGATACGCTTTTCAATATTGGGGAAAAAATATGAGATATCATTTATTCTTGAATTATTTTTAAATTCGCCTTTTATGTTCCACAGAATAGAGTCATGAGGCTTTGGAACAACTATTCATCCGTGGCTGACTGAAACTGCTGTATTGTCAGTGCTCTTCTATAGAAGTTATAGGCCAATATAGTCCATCTCTTACAAATCACTTTGAAAATTATGTTGTTTTTGCAATACACTGTATGTCCATCATATAAGGCAGGCAGATTTGTTTACTTGGGGCTCAAATATCAAATTTGACTTTGACTTCCCCTGAAAGCTAACAGCTTACTTTGTCATTTAACTTCATATTTTTATTGAAATCTCATTTTGGCAACCTCAATGCTTGACAGATATTGTCTTTTAATATACAGTGTCTATGACAAGTTAGTTTGCTCCCAAAGGCGTCTCATTTCCAGTTCTTGGATGCGTTCTTGACAACCACTAATTGAAGGATATTGATTGAAAGTCAACAATAGGCCCTCTGTGAGTGCGGGATGTAACATCTCTTTCACATAAGCTGATAGCACTGTGCTTTATCTGATTGACGTTTAATAGTGATTCATCCGGAACACTTCAAAGAATTCACCAACCCCTCCAAATTAAAATAAAGCAGCATACTGTAGTTTAACTTTTGTGTTATGAGTTTCTTTCTCTACCTTCCTCTGTCTGTATTTTCATCACAATGTTGTTCTTCATGCAAAGAAGCTAGCTAAAGTCAGCGAATAAAACACTGACACAATGATGAACAATTAACAATAATATTCCCAATAACATATCGTTTTACTGAATAATAAAGTAAACATAATTTCTTAATTTATCATTGTAAAGAAACCTCATTGTTTATGCTACTCTCTGCTGTCTCAGACGACGACATCTCCTGTCTGCCACCGTAACTTTTGTTGGTTGCAATTCGTAACCTCACCACTAGATGCCGTTAAAAATCACACACTGCACCTTTAAGATAAAAAGTTCAACAACCGGGACATAAACTGTTTCACAGACATTTGATAAACATAAATGGAATAAGTAGCCCCTGTTGTGGTCAACATCAAAAGTTGCAGTGAGTATATTGTGTGGCCACCAGCTGCTTTAAGTACAGTGCATCTCATACTCATGGACTGAGCCATATTTTCCCATTATTTCTGTGAGATGTTACTCCACACTAATGTATATCTAAATATACATATAAATGTATGTAAGCAATAAGGTACTCGAGGCTCCGCTTCGCGTTGTGCCTAACAACGCCCTTCAGCCGTGACTTATTAACGATACAGAACTAGCCTCGAGTACCTTATTGCTTTTGTAAAACGGTTACCACACATTACAAATATTAAAGCCCAAAAATATATATCAATGCAAATTTCATGAAGTATCTAATCACTAAAAACCTTCCTTCCACTGGAAAAAAAATAGTCCCTGACCATGAACAGCAACAGAAGTTACATTATTTCACTATTAGATGGTGGAAAAGACTGTCTTTATGAGTGAGTCAGTCAGTTTTTATAGACTTTTATATTGAAAGGACTGAAACTTGTGAACACGGAGGAGCAAGACACAACTGATAAATGCTTTGCCTACCGCTGTCAGAGTCAGGGAACGGGAAACCCCCTTTACTATTTAAAGGACAAGATATTGCAGCGGACATTCAAACAGATTTTTTATTATGAACATACTGTAGGACTGACCTGAAGGAAAGTGCTATATCTGAATGCTGGTACACTCGCTCACTCAATCTCTCTCTCTCTCACACACACAATACTCTACATAATACTGTAAGCTTCAATGAACAATACCAATGAGAACAAACATTTACATTGCTAAGGGTGCTGTGTAATGATGCATTGAACCGTTGGGTGAAGCGGTCATAGCCGTGTTTTATCGTGACGCTGCTATTGACCAATCAGAATCAAGGACTATCCGTTTTATAAAAATATATATATTAGGGGTGTAACAGTGTGCAAACATGATGGTTCGGTACGTACCTCGGCTTTGAAGTCACGTGTTGGTATGGGTTAGTGCAGCAATTAATCCATACTTCAAAATTTAGTTGAATAATCGAATAAAACGAATAATCCTCATCCAGTTTATTGGTTAAGTTGTCATCCCATTCAAAAACGATTTATTTGTATTTGAGACACTTTTTTTCCTCCAGTCAGTACTCCCGGTCTCATCCTTGGTGTTTATGCTTTATTTTATGTGCAGTTTTGTTGGAAGACATGAAGATGAGTTGACAAGGCTTCAGAGGGAGCAAATGTTCCCTCATATGGAGCATCACATGAGGGGGTAAAGCCTGAGACTCCCTGTTGGTCCGTGGGTGAAAGGGCTTATGTGTTAGCAGATCAAAGCCCTGGCGGTGTTACCCCCTCCTGCGCCATCTCACTCCTCCACACCTTCTCATTCGTCCACCTTCACAAAGAAAACACAGACCTATGATCCCAGCCTGTTCTACCCAGGCTTTGATTCACCAGGCACAGGATTCTTATTTTCTTTCCAGGCACGGCAAGGTGGCTTTGAACTCCGGCGTCGTGGAGAGAAAACCATTCAGCTTTGCATGGAAGGAGCTAAAATCCAATAACTGCCTGTCTTCTCATTCTCCCTGTGGTATCAGAAACATCATAAATACTTAAATGAAGTTCTAGACTTAGCCAGTACATATGTACACAAGTTTGCTTTAGCTTACAGATGAATTGCCTTTTGTTATATAAGAGCAAATGGCCTCATGTGGCGGCTCTTTGGGTCACCATGGGGCTGAGTTCACATTTCCCATTGTCGTGCTGTGCAGCAAAGCATGTGCTTTGTTTACCTGCATGATTGATTTCAAGTGGAGTTATGTACTGAGCACTGTGAGAACAGGACTACAGCTCTTGTATCTCTCAGACCCATAGGTCATGTTACAGTCATGGCTGGTGTTTAAAGCTGCCGTCGGCAAGTCTGGCAGATTGGGTCGATTAGCCAAAATTTTTAATGTTTACAACTCTCATGCCCCTCCCCACTACCAGCGAGCACCCTCCCATCGAGGTCGTGCTCGTCAGTGCGTCACTGTGCGTGTGTACCTGATTTTCTGTGAACGCGTCCGTCTCTTCAGCATCTATCAACACCATGGACTTGGAGGTAGGCTGCCCTGGCTAATCTATCCATAGATAGCAATAACCAAGGAATTGGAAGCTTGTTAGTAGATTTTCTCTCCGCCATCACGCTTCATGCAATCTCCAGGCGAACTTCAGGCGTGGCGTGTGCATGTGATATTAACGTGCGCGAGTGAGGGGGGATCTGTGGCGTGTGCACGACCTGTGATTGACAGTCAGATCTCACCCCCCCCTGCGCTGATTGGACCTGATGAAGCGGGAGCGCTGGATTTTTGCAAAACAAATAACACGCTCCAGGTGGAGTTAGAAGCTCGGGTTTTTTTCTAAAACCTCCTTATTTATGTTGTTCTGTCGGATTATAGTGTCAATTACACTGAATATGATCAAAAAAATGCTGCCGACGGCAGCTTTAATATACTGTCCGGTTGCTTGGCCCTTGTGAATATGCTAGCCCATCCTATACTCTCAATTATTTACTTTCTTATTTACTTGGTAAGGATCCGTGCATTATTAAATCTGGCTGCGATCAGTCACATTTATTCACATAATGGCTGTTTCAGTGCATTTTTCCATATATCTGAAATGAGATTTTGGAAATGTAAAATAAGGTTATTGGTATCCCCATTTTTGTACTTTGAACTGTCCCTTGAATGCTGGGAATATTTAGGGTATATTTATAAAGGTATCCTATATACATGGCTTCAGAGGGAAAATCATATTTAAGTGTGGCTGCCATGCCAGATCAGTCATATGTTTCAAGTAATATTTTAGTGAACATTTCCATATATATCTGAAATGAAATTTTAGAAATGTAGAATAGGTTTACTGATATCTCCATTGTTGTACTTGATCAAATAACCCTTACCAGTTGCAATATATTCACTTACTCAACTGATTCATTTAAAAATATCATGCTCAAATTAAGATTACATATTAGACATTGGTATATCTCGCAATCACAAAGGAGAGGTAAAACATATGTCAAGATTTTAGTGTTCCTCGCAGAAATCAGAGGACATGGAATACAGAACATGCGACTTACAGACGTTTGTGATTTATTTGATTAGCCTTTTTTTCATTTTGGATCTTTTCATTCAAATATTCAAAATTATAAATTTTCAATGAGGAGTGACTTTGGGGTAATTTGAAGGGGTTATCCACTTATAAAATGTTATGTATCCTAGATACAAAGCTTCAGAAGGTGAATCATTATTATTAAGTCTGGATGCCATGCCTGATAAGTCACATTTTTCACATAATATTTCAGTGAACTTTTTCATATATATCCAAAATGAGATTTTGGAAATGTAAAAATAGGGTTATTGATATCCCCATCTTTGTACTTACCTGCTGTTTTACGGCCACCCTGTCTCCCCTGGCTAGTTCTACTCAGTGCGGTTATTTAAAGCCTGATTGGTTGCTAAAGTGACCCATTGCTCAGTTGCCTGCTCTCTGGCTTGTCCTGAGATTTACAGATTCATGTGAGCCAAAGCTCTCCTTCCTGTCTCACTACACACACACACACACACACACGCACACACACACACACGCACACACACACACACACACACACACACACACACACACACACACACACACACTAACACACTAACACAGTAGCAGATTTGGCAGGAGAAGAGATCCTGCGCACATTCTTTGTTATACATCAGACACACTTGTGTGCTCACCATTTATTTTTCTGTAATACCCACACTCACAACGCATACACAGCAAAAGCATTCTTGGATACACACAGGATCTATTATGCACATGTTTTCAGCCCATCTCCTCTCACTATCTCTCTCTACCTCACACACAGACTCACTCTCTCTCACTTTCACAGCCAGAGTCACACATTAGGCTGTATTCACTGGCCAGTCTGACAGCTGAGCTCTTTGATGCAGAAAGAGAAGAGTGTATCTCTAAGGTAATATTGCACTCTGCTGCCAAAAGGGGAAAAAAAGAGAATGGTTTTGGACATCAAAACTTAATCGTTTTCACACCAGCTGAAGGTCAGCTTTGAGGACAGAGATGATAGGTATTTTGTGTGTAGCGTGAAAGTGTCAGCTGGTCATTTTGTGAATCTGAAATGCTGTGATCCTCAAACTGCAAAAGCATCTTATATTTGTCTTGCTCTGATGTCAAGTACGTACCATATGCAGTTATTCAACTTGGGGTGGGGGATGGAAATAAAGCAGCACAATGGCCTAAGCATTTCATAAAAAGTGATTTTTTGAAGCTTATCTTGGAAGCGCATTCATTATAATAAAAGTTGATGAGGAAATGAGTAAAGCAGCATTAAAGGGTTAATTCACCCAAAAAAATGATCCCATAATTTACTCACCCTCAAGCCATATGACTTTTTTATTTTAGCCAAACACAATCAGAGTTATGTTAAAAAAAATATCCTGGCTCTTTCAAGATTTATAATGGGAGTGAATAGTAGCCTACCCACTGATCTATATAGAATGACTGGATAGCTCATGACGTCATAAACAGTGAAGCCACCGCGCCGCCATATTGGTATTCCCTAGTGAGCTCACGCGTTCTATTGAATCAATAGGAAATCTTATGATTTGACTGAAAAAACATTGCCTAACGAGACACCGTTTTTCAATCTAAAGTCTCCCTGTACATTCTCACAACGCAAACATCCTAAGCATTTAAATGGGTATTTGTTTAAAGTCAGACATTTTTCCTGCTTATTAAAAAACGGCAATTTCTTTGCAAAAGGAATAAAAAGCTGTACGAGAACTAGGGCTGTGCAATTAATTGAATTTCGATTTCGATTTCGATTTTTGCTCCCAACGATCACCAAAATAGTATAATCGAGTAAAAAACGATTATTTTGCCATGTTCTGTTTTGAAAGAACGCTCTTATTTTGTCTTGTGTTCTGAATGACGCGCGCACGCGCACATCCGCCCCTCCCGATGCCATAAACTCTCTCAGCTTGAATGTTTAAACTGATAAAACTTAAAACGAAGTAAAAATGATCAACTTTAGTTACGATGCAATGCTGGCCCGATTGTACAAGTGACAATTCCATCATGTCCATCTGAACGCGAATGTGTAGTTTCGACGCTTGCCTTGTCCAGCGCATTTTGAGAGACGGAGAGAGAGAAGACGCAGCGCCGCTGAACACTCACGCGGTTTGTGAAATTGCGTCTTGGAGAAAGTTTTAAAATTATTGATTTGATTTTATAATCTGTGTGGATTCATTTAGGCTACTCATACAAGTGAATCAATGTTTGCGGGGGAATTTCCCGCATTAGGCTATAAGTGGTAGACCTGCGGGAATATATTAAAATACTATATTATTTATTAATAGTTCAAAAAGTACAATCAATGTTCAAATTTCGATTTTTTAAGAATTGTTGAAAGGTGTCTTTGGTAACACTTTACAATAAGGTTCATTTAATTAGCATTAGTTAACAATAATGAACAATACTTCTACAGTATTTACTAATCTTAGTTAATATTAATTTCACCACTTACTAATACGTTATTAAAATGAAAGGTTGTATTTGTTAACATTAGTTAATGCACTGTAAACTTAACATAAACAAACAATGAACAGCTGTATTTTTATTAACTAACATTAAAAAAGATTAATAAATACTGTAACAAATGTATTTCTCATTGTTAGTTCATGTTAGTTAATACATTAACTAATGTTAACGAATTAACATTATTGTAAAGTGTTACCGTGTCTTTTTAATAAATGCAACACGTTTCCAAAGTCATGTGAAATAATCGTGTTACATAATCGTGATTTCAATACTGACCAAAATAATCGTGATTATGATTTTTTCCATAATCGAGCAGCCCTAACGAGAACACTAGTCGGCCTGCACTGAAGAGCTATCTTCACAGGTAAGAAAAACAGTTTGATACTATTAATTAAATAGTGAATGCTAAAGACCTATATTTTGTGAACTGGTGAATATTCAGGTGAATATTGTTTCGTGGCCACAAATTAATAATACCTCAGCACGTTATACTAATTTGTTCCCTCGTTTTACTATATTGTGGCCACGTTGTAATTCGTTAAATCAAAATGAGGGAGGGAATTATTTCAACGTGTCCACGACATCGATTTATTAAAACGAGGGAACAAATAAGTCGTAACAACGAATTATTAAAGGACAGGTTCGGTATTTTACACTTAAAGCCCTGTTTACAGATCGTTTCTGATGAAATAGAACGGTTAAAGGGATAGTTCACTTTGAAATTAAATTTTGGTATGTTTTAGCTTACCTCAAGGGCATCCAAGATGTAGGTGTCTTTTTTTCCGCAGTAGTTTCAATTTTGATATTTTTAGGTCAAACCGTTCTTGTCTGTCAGTCATATAATGCAGGTCTATGGTCACCGCCTCAAAGAGCATGCACAGAGTCCAAATTAAAACAATTCCCCATCGTCCAAATTAAACAATTCCCCATCGTAAGTACACATTGATGGCCTAAGACACGAAACGAGAGGTTTGTGTGAGAAAACGAACAGTATTTATATCGTTGTTACCTCTTGTACACAGCCACGTCCAAGTGATCTGAGAGCGCGGGCGGGTATAGATATATACAATAGAAGTCGCCTTGGCTACTGCAGTTCATTGGAACGAAACCGTAGCCAAGGCGGCATCTAGTTCTCGACAATTCGACAATTCTCGGGACAGCAGCATGTGTCCAAATTTTTATCTTAACCGTTCTATTTCATCAGAAACGATCTGTAAACAGGGCTTTAAGTGTAAAATACTTGTCCTTTAAGATCAGTGGACAAGAGAGAGAGAGAGAGAGAGAGAGAGAGAGAGAGAGAGAGAGAGAGAGCCCCGCGCGCGCACTCTCACCGTCTTCAGACAACACGAGCGATGTATTGCTCTCTCTCCCTCGCGCATATCAACATCAATTGACACAATAGTAAAAAAAGATATATATACACACCGTATACCGTAGATGTGCAGTGAGTGTCAAGACAATGACAAAGTTTAAGATGCAGAGCTGGAACAAGGACAGACTTGAGAAGTGGTCACCATAATACCCACAATAATATCAATTATAAAAATACAAAAAAAAGATTAAAAAAAGATTGTATTTGTTTTAATTACATGCTCACTCAATGATAAAACCATTTAGACTCCCAGACTTCTGTGATTCACATAACTAAGCAAAATAACACACAACCTTTAGCTTGGAGAACTTGAATAAGAGGGCTTCAAACAGGATATATGTTTGCCCATAAATAATCTTTGGCTAATGCTTCACCAAACAGCTTTTCTCAACCTCGTCCAGCTCTCCGTACTCTGAGGACCAATTTCCCTCCGCATCGATCGATGGTCAATTCCAGCCGGCGTGAGAAGCATCTCTTATTCCCTATGGATTTTCACGTCATCCTGATGACGAACTGCAAATAGTCAGTCGCCAATCATGTCCCACTTTTCCGCTTACCTTAGCCTGTCGGGGCGCTTCTGGCCTGGGGTGGCAACGTACAGATGGAATGAGGAAGTTGCCCGCATGTGTTTCTGCTGGAGAGGAGGTTGCCGGCACTAGCCTACTCTTTACAACCCTAAAACCTTTGGTTAACCGGTGTGTGAGTTAAGGAGTTTTCACCCTAAAATTAAAATCATGTTGCTCCATTCCACTATGAGGAATGAGAGGCAGTGCCGCCTCAAAAAAATGGATGAGAAAATAATTCACAGTACAATATAAAACAGAATTATTACGAAATATACCATTAAAATTCTATGAATCATTATTTTTTTTCTAAAATGACACTGTCCAACTGTGACACCTGTGGTTAACGTTTTAGTACACTGAAAAAAAAATTATTCTTTGAATTTAATAAAAAAAATTATCGTAAGTGGTTGCACACAATTGATTTTAGCTACATTTAAACAAGTGCATTAAGTTGAACTTAATACATTTTAGTTCAACGTAATGCGTTTGTTTAAATGTAGCTAAAATCAATTGTGTGCAACCACTTACGATAAAAAAAATTGATTAAATTCAACGAATCGTGTAAAATGATGAGAGAACTTGACGAGAAATAGACTTTGTTTTAATAAATAGAGCAATAATGGTAACACTTTATTTTGATGGTCCCTTTTGAACATTGTTGACTATAAGTAGCATTGCACCTGTTTCAACTAACTCTCATTCGAGTATTAGTAGACTGTCTGCTTAATATCTGCTAACGCTTTATTGTGATACTCCTCCAAAAGACATTATACTGACTATAAGTTACTTTGCCTCCTCATTTCAGAACATCACTGCTCACCACTGCTTAATATCATCCTTCAAAACATCTTATTTTGGGTTTCTCTGAAGAAATAAAAGTCATTTGGCTTTGGAATATTATGAGGGTGAGTAACTGATGACACAATGTTCATTTCTGACTCAACTATTCCTTTTAGCTCTGGCTGTGGAGGAAAGACAAGAAGTGAGAAGACTTGTGTGGAACGGAGGCCTGAGAAGACAGGAAGAGACATGGAAAATTCTTTCGAATATTCCAGCATAGCAGTGAGTGAAATTGTTCAGGGTGTTGGCTATGCTCCTGAAACTTGATTGACATGTTCCTCACAGAACTTCAGGTTCACTCCTCAATGAACTGAGCTGATTATGCTAATAAGACTTCATGAATAGAATGAAGCTTCACTCCTCATCCAGCAGCAGTCTAGCTTATGCACTGCAGTGTGTTAGCCCCTAATGCTGCTATGTGACCTGTGCTTGAATCAGCAGATCTGGGATCTGTCAGCTGCTGTATCTGACAGGCTATTCTCTGGCTGTCTGTTTCTTAAGCCTTGATACTTGTATTTGCGCCATGGTTATGCTGCTCTCGCTGTGCAGACCTGCCTGACATTCTGTTTCCAGTATTCTGCTTCTAACCACATGCCCTTTTTACTTCTCTACACATATAATGGAAGATACAATATTATAACTCTGAAATTAGTCTCCCCTTACAAAAAAATAAAAAAAATTAAGTATTTCAAGTCCATTTTATTAAGTATATTTAAGTATGTATATATACTAGAAGTATACTTGTGAGTGTACTGTTTCAATACTACTTGGGACTAATTGGCCCACTTTTTGGTATATAAAAGTATACTTTTAAGTTTACTTTAGGTATAACAGTATAAACTTTGAGGCACGACTAGTTTACAACTAAGTTTTTCGTTTGTACTGCAACTATACTACAAGTGCACTGATAGGTACTGATATTTACTAGTCAAATACTTGTAGCCCCTTTTAGTTTATGAAAGTATACACTTTGAAGTATAAACTCAGTAAACTACCAGTGAAGACGTACAATTCACTGTTTAAAGTAATTTTTTTGTATTATTTTTCTTTATTAATTTTCATAATAATTTCATAATGAGCATGTTTGTACATGTGTGTGAGCAAAGAGGAGCTGGGAGCAAGATAAACATGTAAGTATGTGTGCAATGTAACATGATCCACTGATGATGATACTTCAAATGTACAGTTGGCATATTCTTTACAAGGAAAGGAATGTTTTTGACTGATGCAAATGTGCCACAAATGTATATACTGAGGGATAGTTTCTTAATATGGAAAGTGGATTGTGCCATGTATGTATGTACGTTACTATTTAAACATAAGCAACATGTTTTTCTTACAAGGAAGTTGTAAATCCCTCAGTGGTGTATATAAACTCAATCTGTACTACGACAGAGAAACCCGGAAACACATAGACCTGGCACAAATACAACATCTTCTCAAGTTTCCCTCCTATGCTGACATGTGTGAAGAATAAATATTTCTCTTGGCAAGATAACTGGTGTCCGGTCCCGTGAATCAAATAACAACGGGGAAAAGGCTTAATTCCAAGTCTATAACCAGCTTATTAGATTTAATACTGAAAGTATACTTGTAAGTTTTGTAAGTGAACATAACATCATACATATAGTTTACTATTTATATATTATTTTTTGCACTTTAAGTATACTACTATGTTCCTATTTAGGTATTATTATTTTTTTATATTTGAAATATATATTCATCTGTACTTTAACTCTTTCTCTCTTAAAACTCTTAAAAACTGTTTATTCTAGCTTCATGCATTCATTTGTATGTAAACTCTTGAATGTGGGTGAGTTTCATTAAAAAAGCAAAATTTTAAACAAAAAACTGAGAAATTTGTAAATTGTCAAAGACTACATATCAATACAGTCCAGTTCAATTAAATTTAATTCAGAACTGATGTATGATGTTTCCTGAACTGTTAAAAGCACATTTTATAAATCAGTATGTTTGCATTTTTGCAAGTAAATAATAACAGGATAAAACAGTAAATATGTGCTTAAAGCACAATTGTATAAAAATGTCCTGGCACTTGTTTTCAGATAATGTATATTATATTATTTTATTTTTTTCCATTGAGTTTGTAATTGACAAATAGTTGTTGTTTTTTTATTTACATTTTTTATGCAACTTTATTAAAATATAAAAATATAGAAAAAAATACCTCTTTAAATGTTTTTTTTATATATATATATATATATATATATAACATTTTTAAATATTTAATTCTTTAATTATCTTCCTGTTGTGACTTACTTTCAAGAGACATGGGTTATTGAGAGGGGAAAAAAAGTGAATTAAGGGGACTTGATTCTATCATCATTTGTTGATTGGAATGGAGGCAGATAATGTGAGCTTGAGGCCAATTGTAAAAAAAAAAAAAAAAAACACCTTAAAGCAAACTTATTTATTGGAGAAGGATGGCATACATTACCAGAGTGGAATGTGTTGTTTCACCAGAAGATCGAGTTAATTTTATTAAAAATGAAAAGGTCAAAACTATAAAAAAAATAATAATTTAACATATGCATGGGTTAAATCATTTACAATAAGATTAATAAGGTGTATTTAGTGTATAGATAAGGTGAATTTTAATTTCATCCAACTTTAGAATGTATTTTAAAACTTTTTCTTTAGGAAGGTAACATCCCTGTAACGTAACATAATTTTCTAAAGATGTTACTGAGTACGAAAACATATCTTATTTTATCTAATACTTAATACATACAGTATCTTGGGTAGTATAATCACATTCCCCCTTCTTTAAAAAGAAAAATAGGCAAACAGTGGCCTATATAATGTTGAAGACCAACGTTGGCTTTGCATGGCTGCTTGTAATGAACTTTGTGGATCCTAAAATTACACACAACACTTTAAAGTCTTTTGAATTTTGCAGTCTACATTAAGTGTGCCATTTAGAGACAGGACCTCACATTACACATTCTAAGAGTAGTTTGAGCAGTTTCTCAGAGTAAAAAAGCTGCTTTGTTTTCACAGTATAGAGTAGTAGAAATAACATGTTTTTACAATAAGTCATAGGAAAAAATAACAATGTGTGTGTGAGAGCGTGTGTGTGTGTTGGGTGGCTTCTACAGCTGTTGCACTCTGGGTCGCCATAAGTGACTCTCTAACAGCTCCAGTCACAAAAATGCAGGAGAACATCTGCTTCACTGAAAACAAATCATCATTAAATGAAGGCCTTGAAGTAAAAGCACCCGCTTCTCAACAGAATCATCTCAGCAATTTGTCCAATGATTCACCACAGTGTGGGCCCACATTAATTAACTGGAAAACAAAATGAAGCAACTAGCCAATCTGTCAACAGCATGCTCTTTTTCCCAGTTATCGGAGTGTTACTGTGTGTCGTGTTGGGTTTTGCAATATCCTTGAACAAGATCCTACAGCATGATATCAGTGAAACAGCAGTGTTCACTTTAATTACATCTAAAACTATTAAAAAATGTTCATTGAAAGAAAGTTTAAAAGAATACAATATATAGTAAATGTTACATAACTTAAACTTACAAATTAACAGAATTAAAACTAAAACTGAAATAAACAAATCTGTCTGTTCTACTCTTGACAGGATCTAGACATGATCACTGTATAATTTCAGTCTTTAAATTCAAGATTTTTAAAGTGTACCTGAAGTATATTTTCAATAGTTACACTTTAGCACAATCAGATCTACTTCAGTATATCTTTAGTTCGACCTTAGCATTAGTACAATATTAGTTGTTCAAATTTAGCAGACTTTAAGTATATCAATTTAATATACCAACCATACAATTGCAGGGTATTTATATTAAGTACATAAATATGTAAATGTATTTGTAGTATACTTTGCATAAATGTATTTCAAATACATTTTGGTATATTTATTTTTCACTAGGGCAACGATGCCCAGGTTCAGAGATGGTGCTGCAATTCAACCACAACCATGATTGCAATTAAATTATTATTAAAGAAAGCATACAGGGAAGGAGATGGACCTCAAATAATGGGAAAAATTCCACTTTCAGACGGAACAGTAATCAGCCTGCTGCATTATAAACCACCCATTTCTATATGTGATGGCTATTACATTGAAGTGAGAGTTTGATATAGAACAATCAAGCTCATGTTGTCCTTTCAACTGCCTTTGTAATGAGAGCACCCTCACTGATGATGTCAGCACTTGCACCGTGAGCGAATTTGCATTCAGTCCCTCAAGCTCTCGGTGGCAGTGACTGAGAAGATTTATGCCCAACAAGTGGATACATCACTGTCACCATGTAATCATAATAAACACCGTGGCCCATCCCAGCTGATACCTTGCTTTGAATTTAGAGTACGGGAGAGGACCCACATTTATAGTCATCTTGGAAGTCATATATAAGCATTCAACTCAACATTATACAGTCAAAATATGTAGGCACCCTGTCACCTGAAAGCTAACGTATTGATTTATGTGCAGAAAACTAACCTGGCACACAGATTATGTAAAAACACAGCGAGTGAATGACAGCTGTGGGGGCTCTGTCAAAATCTTGTTAACTAGATGATTAATACTGTATAAATGCAGTGGGCACATTTTTTTTTTCTCCAGTATGTTTTCCAATTTGTCCTCAAAAGAAAGCTGTCTCTTTTGCTCTCTCTTCCCTGTCTTTATGTTTAATGATCAGAATCCACATGTGTAAACTACAGTAGCTTTATATACTTGCATATCCAGGTCTGGAATACAAAACAGACTCTGCCCACATCCTGCAAACTTTATTTTCTGTGAATTAGACTTTTTGTGTTGTAACGGGATTTTAGGGTTTAAGTTGCTATTCTAATGAAGGGTGTCTCTTTAAAGCTGTGGTGTGATAACAGAACAGTGTGCGGGTGTGAGGAGACTGTGGCACATTACTCTAAACCTTAATTTTGAATTTGAATTTACTAGAGAAGTGCCTGTTGTGTTACAATAAATGTTTAATGATGCATTAGTGACAGATGAAACACGCATATTGCATTCTTGAAAGGCACATTTGGGAAGAAATGTTTTGCATTGCTAAAAAAAAAAAAAAGGATATGTTAAGCTCGATTAGCTTTAAGTAAAACCTCACCTTTGCTTTGAGATCAAGTAAATCCTTATAATGCACAATAAATGGTAATAGAATTTAGTGTGAGTACTAAAAGGGAAATTTAAAGGATTCTTGAAGGAAACATCTGCCGAGTTCACGGCACGCCATGTCATAATTACCATAATTTTGAGATGACACCACTTGACATTCTACTCGGAGCTGTTTATGTCTTCGGACTGGGAATTATGCATTTCTATGGCAACACTATCAACACCTAAATGAATCTGCAGCTGTCAGGTGGTACAACGGTCATGTGGTACAAGTAGGAACTCTCTGAAAGTTACCGGGTTACAAGTTGTAATTCCGAGTGCATTTCAGTATTTGGTTGTGAAGTGATTATTTGCAGCACATGTGTTGTCAAACTAATGAAGATGTTTTCTTAATTTGCTTGTGTATTTTCTATTTGCATGTGTTTACTCCAGTTGCAGCTCGTTGAGCTTTGTGCTATTTGCAGCGTGTTTCTGTATTTGGTTGTGCTGTGAGTATTTGCAGCGCATATCTGTATTTGGTAGCATTGTGAGTATTTCCAGAGCATTCCTGTATTTGGTTGTGCTGTGAGTATTTCCAACACGTTTCTGTATTTGGTTGCATTTTGAATATTTCTGGCGCATTTATTTTTTTTCTTCTTTTTTTTCCGTTGTGAGTATTTGCAGCACATGTAATAAACTGATGATGTTTCTTACAGTTTTTCTCAGTGGCTTTGGTGCATTTCTCAAATCATCCTTTATATTTGCAAAGAAGTATGTGCATTCTCAAAACAATTCGTACAAACAGCACCACACATTGGATTACCTATAAAAGCCTGTAACTTACTCAAAATCTTTAGTTCATCTCTCAAAAGTAAGTATTTATGTCAATAAACATATCAGTGCCATCAGAATGAAAAGTCCTTGTGTCATTGTTCACAAACAAGATAGTCAAAATGCTTAGTCGTGTTCTCAATAAAACACTGCACTCTGTTAGTATTACCTGATGTAAACTATGGCAACAGTTTGGATGACAGTTACTGTATTGAAATGTACAAAGCTGCGCTTCTTCTGTATGCCATACAGTGATGCGCGGGTCAATGTATGAACAACCCGCACCCGACCGACGTTTTCAACTAACCCGCCCGCAACTCGGACCACAAAAAAAGAAGAAGAAAATATTGTAGGGGAGACCGAGGACAGTTGCAACAGGGGATGGTTGCAACATGTCATTTTTCTCCAATCAAAAACAAGCTAGAGTGATGACACTCAGACATATTCAACATCTGCTGCTGCATTTATTGAACAAAACTTGTTTTGGAAGTATGAAAGTAAATTTTTTCATGAGATATATTTTTGTCATACTGTCCTGAAATTTTGTATGAATTAATCAAAACTTACTTCGTTTGAATTATTGTTTGTTGACTTCTAAGTGACATGGTTAGCATGTGTCAAAGTCAGTGTGTCTAGCAGGCGTATGATGTTCTGTCATGGCTGATAGGGTCGGGGACGGTTGCAACATGTTATAAATTGCATGTTTAATAAAAGTTTGTTGCATTGCAAATTGTTAAATTCTTCCTGTCTGACACTGAAATATGGAGAGATTGAATAGCATCTGTAACACCTGATCACTGAATCTATGTAGGCCTATGTTCTACACATGAACAAACAAAACTCAATAACTGTTATTTGATAAATATGACTAAATAAATAAATAATAGGCTACAATAATATTATAGAAATAAATAATACTATAATATTATAGTAGGCCTAAAACAGTTAATATTTTCAGAATTCTTTGCTCATTGAGACAAAAAGCTTAAGTTAATTAATGAAATTTAAGGTATTTTTAACATGTTGCAACCGTCCCTGGGTTGTGTTGCAACCGTCCCCTGGGTCGGTGTCAGTTGCAACATCTGACTTCTTCCATTCAAATAAATACTGTGAATGATATGTCATATATAATCATCTTTAAATGGTATGGGTAATTAGCAGACAGATGCAAGTTTAATATATACAAATTTGGTTGGTCTAGTCCAAATAGTCTCAGAGTAATTGAGAGAAATGCAAAAAGTGTTGCAACTGTCCCCGGTCTCCCCTACCCGACCCGCTTCCTGACCCGCATTTTTTTAAAGTAGTAAATGCATAGCAAGAAGTACACATGACAAAGCCAGCACTTTGGTCATCATCTTTCATTATTTCGGCAAATGTCTCCCACACTTTGCTCTTTCTGTTTGTGTATTTGCGGAGCTTCCACTCCCCAGTCTTCACCTTTTCTCTTGCCGCCTCCATCTCTACCTGCAGACTGAGCTCGTGCGTCATCTTCGCGCCAGTTATTCAGCCAATAAAGTGTAGGCCTATGTATTTCATATAAAATTGCATGTGAGCGGAGTGGAGCGGGAGCGATCGGATCTTGGACAGAGCGCAGAGCGGCATTTTTAAAAGGATGGAGCGTCGCCCTATTTCCCGCTCCAATTTCGCTCCGCGCACACCACGATTCTGAAGCATGCTCAGTCAAGCCTGACTCAGTCTACTGTTGATGACTGCAAGATGGATTCTATTTTCAGTCAAAACTCGGCTCAGTAATGGAGTTCAAAAAGTAAGCTACTTCAAAAAGGAAAATAAGAAGTCATACAGGTGTAGGCTACTATAATATAAAACTAACTATAATGTGGTAGAAGAAAACGAATGTTGAGACATCGTTTCAGTCAGTAAAGATTAATTTTGGAATCTAAAAAGACATCTCTCGAAAACATGCAGTGTGCTATGTGAACAGAAAGCAAAAGGTTAGCAAAATGAATACGGTAACTTGTAACAAAGTGTAAATTAAATATAGCGTAATATTCAAACAATTGATACAAGCCCATTTAAATTTTAATCCTGCGCGCTGCGCAAAAGTTCAGTTATAAGAATGTTGGCCTAATAGTTAATTTAGCCTACTTTTAAAACGTTTATGTATATTTTTTTTTATATTTTTGTTTATATAAATTTTATTTATATTATTAGGCCCATTTATTCGTTTTATTTTACAGCAGTTTGTGTGTACAATGGATATAAGCCCATTTAAATTTTAATCGTGCGTTGCGCAAAAGTTAACTTATCAAAATTCTGGCCTAATAGTAAATTTACTTTTAAAATTTTTATGTAGGCTATATTTTTGTTTATATAATTGTTATTTATATTATTAGGCCCATTTATTCGTTTAATTTTACAGGACTTTGTGTAGGCTATATTCCTTCTTACATAGGCAATTTGTAATTTGAAATAAAACATTTCTATTTGAAATTTTTTGTTGTTGCTCATTAGTTCTTTAGGAGGTAAGGCTGTTGTCTAAGCTAACAGTGATATACATGTAGATTTTTTTTCCTTTTTTAGAGCGAGCGGGGGGCGATTTGAGTGGAGCGCGGAGCAAACTGCGTTGAGCGCTGAGCGATAATGAGCGGAGCGGCCTGATGTAGCTTTGAGCGGGGGAGCGGAGGGGTGGACAGTTCCGTGAGCGATGAGCGGAGATTCTCACCGCTCCACTCCGCTCATATGCTCTCTAGAGTACTATATAAATTACAAAGGTTTAATTGGCATCTTTATTTCAAACGACCCGACCAACCGCGACCCGAATATCATTAAAAATATTTTTGGATGACTCGTAACCGCGGGTGACCACAGGCACCCGCTCATTTCGGATCAACCCGCGCATCACTGATGCCATATATCCATTTCAAAAGTAAAAATTTACACACTACTGTACATGAGTTATTGATTGAAACTGAGACTGGACAGGATTCACAGTTACACTTTTACTAGTGGTCTGACAAAAAAAAAACCCAAAAAAACCTTTCCAATATTATTGTGATATAGAAAAGAAAAAGAAATAGGAAAACTGTAATTTGCTGGTGTTTTTTCAGTTTGAATGCGTTTTCTTCTTCAATTGCAGCACGTTGAGCTCCCACAGCCACCATAGTATTTGCTCTCTATGTAATGCCTAAAAAGTCCAGTTTTTTATTAAGGCGAAAATACTTAAGTGAGCCGCTGATGATGAGGATATCTGAACATTCAGGCTGTGCTGTTATAGACTGAATAGCTAATAATGCTGTTCTTACCTTTATTAAAAATTGTAAGAAAAAAAATATATTTATACTACAAAGGTTTATATTATGTATTATTATTATTATTATTATTATTACTGTTGTAGCATCTGGACCAATCAGACACACACACAAAATATTCATTATATTTAATGAATAATCCAGCAAACTCACTCTCCCAACAAGGGTCTATGAAACTTCCCCCAAAACTAACATCCCAAATGAAGCTAACACACTGGCAGAACCCGGTGTCCTGTTACAGGACACATTAAGACTGATAAGACTTTTTACGACCCCAAAAGGTATTTGCAGAGAGTTGTGACTCTCACTTAATTTTTGCTGAGGAGAAATAAACTCTTTTAATCCTATATATTCTATATATAACCACTTGAGAAATGTATAAACATGTATCTAATTTTCCCATCTCATGATTTTCCTTTTATGTGGTTTGGCCTATGTATTCATTCTCTCTTTTAAACTCTTTTGGATTAATGTTTCAGACTTACTATGGTTATACACTATGGTTAACCAAAATCATATGTGTAGCATGTTTAGTCTCTATAAACTCCAATCTTCATCCCCCTTTTGTTAATTTACATTACATTTTGCTAACTTTGTGACGCATTAGTATTATAATAATCTTGAAGATTCTTTTGTTAAACACCCAATCAAATTACATGTTCAAAGGCCTGCTTTAACAGAAGGTCGTAAAGAAATTCCCTCCAAAGGGAACATTGCATGGATCAAACGTTCCCTGGTGCTATTTTGCAGTTTCAGAAAACAATTCCGCCACAGACCAGGAAAAACCTAGTCTAAAGTCAGTGACGTGTTATTCAGATGCTATTTTAAGGGTGCATGCTTGGCCATAATGTAGCGTGTGCACAACGCGCATACACTTTGCTTCTCTCATCTACACAGATGCAGCAGTTGCCATTTTTGCAAACCATACATAATTACAAGGAAAAATATTACCACACGATGGAAATCATTGTGGTGTCCATGAAGATGTGAAAAAAATAGACCTAAATCTAGCCTACACATTTACCCAAATTATTCAGGCTAATTGTAGTAATGACGGATCAAACCTGTTTGACCAATAGTGGCAAGACACATAGGTATATAAGGACACCTGACAAAGTGTCTTTTACGGCCCTGACGAGAACGTCGGTCTCCTCGGCTGTGAAGCTGATGATACTGAACTAGAAGTTTTCTAAGGACCCCCAAGCTTGTGCCAGGCTGCGGCCTTGTCTTTCCATTCACCAAAGATCCTCTGACTCCCACTGGTTCTCTCTCATCAAGACCACATCAGCAAAGATCAGCTGGAGCCTCAACAAATTGCATCAGGACAGTTTAATTCAAATGGGTGAGACATGCAAGTATCAAACTTAGTCTCATTATTTGATACATTAAGTATCCTTACCCCTTTTTAAGAAGGGCGTGTTAGAACTAAACTGATGGTTTGCTCAAGGCTGTTGATCTGGTGAATTTCAAACAATGCTATAACTTCTTGCTTTCCTGTATTCTGCTTCAGCTCTCTTTCCCTTGGTAAACTGAATGTATGTGTGTATGTGTATGTTAGAGTAGTTTAAGTGTTTAGTCTAGTTTATAAAATCTTGTTCATGTCACACGTAAAGTTGTCCGTGTTTCAAGCTCATATATACTGGAGTCTCTAATCATAGATTTTGACTACTTGCTCTTAGTAGTACTGTAAAGTAAGAAAGACATTTCCCATACCCTGGAAATGTAAATTTCTTAGAATTAGTAAACAATTAACACTGAGTGTTCACGGCACAAACAGGTTAATTGATTGTAATATAAATTTTACAACATTAAGTTAATTCTATTAACTGATCCAAATATTCATATTCAATAGCAAGTTATTATTGATTTTTAATATTTCTTTAGAGCTAATTTGCTACACTGTTTAAGTTGATTAAAGCTTTTCTACAATAGAATTCCAAAAATGTTCTGCTCTTCTGATGAAGGTTGATATATGATATTAGTTTTACACACTGTTATCAATTTTAGTTGGTTTTATAACTGTATGTATGAGCAATGGGAGCATTGTTGTCTTTATTTTCATGTCTTTTTGGTTATTTTAGGGCAGCTTAACAACTGGATAATTTGATGGAAACAGATAATAGAAAGATTAGCTTAAATCTATACTGGAAAACCACTGTCAAGTACAGAGTTGTTTTGGTGATATATCACTGATTATGTCTGAGTGTTGCTAAGTGTTTCGCTTTTATAGATGCTGACCTCTTGTGCAGTAAAGTGGTGCTCTGCGCTCTTAGTGTGAGCATGATGGCATTGATCTGAGTCATTGATTCTAGTAGAGCTATTGATCAGCTCAAGTGTCATCCTCCTGTTCTTTCCTAATATTTCCTTTGCAGACCTAAGGAAATCTCACTCAATAGTTTGGCAATACTTTTCATTTTGCTTTAGTGGCTGTATGGACCTCAAACTCAAGCAAACCTCAAACTTTTTCTATTGAACGTTCATTTAAATAGTAATGCAGAGTAATGCACAAATTTTTCACATGCTGTCAGACTCTTGGACCCCACTGTATCTTTAGTCATTTGAAACAGTGGAATATAAAAATTGAAAGAAGCCCATGAATGTTTAATGGCCAGCCATTTTGCCAAAAATTGATCTTGATTTAAGTAGGACAATGATTATGGCTCTAGTTGACTTTGCTATTCAGCCGTCAAGCTAAAACTGGCCACTTCTGCAGACAGAATGAATTTGATGAGGTTTTTCACTCCACACAAAACATAGATGCTCACCACGAAGCGTGCTGGGAGTGAAACAGGATTGTGAATGCATCAGGAGAGGCCAGCAGCAGTCCTGCTGTATCCATTTTAAAACCATTCAGAACAGGCAGCATTTGTCATTTCCACAGTTCCACATGCAGTGCCAGCCTTTCTCTCACTTCCAGCAGATAAGGGGCTTGCGTGAACCCTGCACTTTTCAGAATGAGACGCAGCTGAAGTACTTAGCCAGGCACATGCGTTAGATAAATCAATGCGTAAAAGATTTTGGCTATGTAGAGAGGAGTGTGTGAATTCCGTACCTCACATTCACCATTTTTATGCAAATGTGAACTAATGGCTCAAAGAAAGGCTCTAAGCTGTGGGCAACCTTTTGTTTTTCTTTTCCGATTTTAATGGTTCCTGCAATCCCGTATGCCCTAACAAAACACACATGGGTTTGGTTGTGTATATAGATTACATTTCAGCAAGGTTCATTGAAGTGTGTTGTGTCTGGTAGAGCCATGGAATAAAAAAAATAAAAAAGGTAATTGCAACCTTTTATCTCACAAATCAGACTATTTTCCTCAGAATTGAAATATATAAACTCACAATTGTGAGTAATAAAGTCTGAATTGCGAGATTCTCAGTTTATATCTCACAATTCAGACTTTGTAACAAAAAAAATTGCAAAGTTAGAATTGTGAGATAAAAGAAAGTCAATTTATATCACATAATACTGAGAAAAAAGTCAGAATTGCGAGATATAAACTGACAATTGATAAAAAGATCTCAGAATTGATAAAATGTCACACTTACATTTTTATTTTATATATATATATATATATGTGTGTGTGTGTGTGTGTGTGTGTGTGTGTGTGTGTGTGTGTGTATGTATGTATATATGTGTACTGTATGTGTTCATTCATTCATTCTCATGGTAGGAAAAAGCTGTCATAGAAAGCAGTGCTTGAGCAGGTTGTAAAAACATAAAAATTGTTTGGTTTGATGCAAGTTACACTCACAGTGACCGACTCACAGACAGTTTCTATTCAGTAATTCTGACTCAATCCAAATGATTTTAACAGTTTATAGCAACAATTTAGCATTAACATTGAGTTCCATGTCGATTCATTTCAATTTAGATGTAAATGTGCATCTCCTACTCCTGAAAATTTCATTTTGTGATAATTTTTTTAAGGAAATAATCAATTTAGTAACCCAGACATCACTATTTTTGTATAGTGCTGCAGCAGAAATGTTAATGTGAAGACACTGGAGAGACAGCCTGCTGCTGGAGTTATTGGTGGCATTTAAGAATAGCACAGTAAATGAACAGAAAATAAAAACACAACATCAGGAAAATACCAGCAATCATTATAAATTCAGTAAATTTGGCAGCTTGTTTCTTGTCTAAGTGACCGGCGGGGTGCATTATTTTATGGGCTCTGGCTAAGATTGAATATGATACATTTTGATATGCTTTATCAAATTGTGACACGCTTTATTATAGTTTATCAGTTTATCTGCTGTTTATCAAAGCTAGTAGGGAAATCAAAGACAATGTCTTTTTGGAGAAACAATAGAGAGAACTGTTGCAAAGATGAGAGCTGTTTCTAACAACATCTGTGCTTACGAATTCAGGTTAGACTTCAAACGTGCTCCTTAGCCGTTCACACAACATCAAAGAGACTCAGATCCACCGGCTACAGTTGAATGCGCTTGATTGGTTACGAAAACTTTTATGTGACATCTAAGATGTGACCTTTTGACCTTATATGAGCTTTAAATCACTGACTAAGCGCTTCAGTAAACACACAAGTTTATTTTCACTTACTGTCTGTGTTGTTTTAGCGAGTCCCACAGTTTCTCAAAACAGAGTTTGCAAAAAAATTGTTGTATAGTATGCCAGTCCTTTTCTTACAGACCCAACTCTAGACTAGATTTCTAGATTTCTTTCTGCTTCTTAGCTTATACTCGAAAATGTATTTTTTCTTGCTCAATGTCTCATTCTCGCTCTTTTTCTAAAATCTCAATCATTCAGTTTTCTCTGTGCTCTCTCTCTGACGGGGCTGCTGTTTGCTGTGACCTTGTGGCTCTCATGTTGCTCTGCTGCCAGATGTCTGTCCAATTACAGCATCCTTTTAGGGTCTGCCTCAAAGCATATCAGCTTGGCAATTCTATTCTCCATCCAGATCAAAGCAGACAGCAACTTCACAAAGTTTTTTTATTGAAAACTCTTTTGTGTTCTTTGATGTCCTCCGCACAGGTATTGCACTGGACAGCAAGAATGATGAAATCCAAAACTCCCCGCGCAGCAAACAAAACAGCTGTCAGCTATTGTTAGCATCTTAAATTAGTCCTCATGCCAGGCTTTGACATTTAGCTATTTGTTTTTAATAATTGTTTTCTTTTATCTTTTCTAACCCATACACAATCCTGCCGTTCAGCTCTCTTCCTAACATAATAGTTGCTTAAATGTCAGTCTGTTATGATAGACTGAACACTTTGGGCCCTATCTTACATCCGGCGCAATTTGGCACCAGGCGCAGCACAAGTGTTTTTTGCTAGTATCAGCCTGACGCAGTTATAATTTTCACATCTTGCGCCACGTTGTTTAAATAGCAAATGTATTTGCGCCCATGGGCGTGCTGGTCTGAAAACGAGGTGTGTTCTGGCGCATTGTTGGCCCGTTGATATTTTGAAATAGACAGCGCCACTGACCAACTGAAACCTGGTCTAAAGTCAATGGTGCAATATTTTATTTGTTATTTAAAGAGCGCGCTAATAATATGCGCCTATAGGCGGGTGCACAACGTGTGTACACTCTGCTTATTGTCACACAAACTAGCCAAATATGAAAAATTACAATTTAAAAGATAATTATTGTGTACATAAAGATATGGTGGAATCCGGCTTGTCCCGTTGATAGTCTGCTTACGCGCTTTAACCTCGCGCATGAGCAGATCCATTTTTTCTCTGGAGAAGCATTCAGTCTTTCCAGTTGCAAATTCCGTCATGTAAATAGCGAATCTGCCATGACGCAAGCGCAACTGGCTTTTAAAGAGTCTGGTTGGTTTATTGCACACTACGCCCAAAACACACCCGTTACTCATTAAGAGAATAGGGACAACCCTTTTAGACCATTTTTCCTATCGTTAAACAGAAGTTTATTTATCATCTATTCCACTTTGTCTACCATCTTAATAAGCAGCATAATTATATTTGCCATTTAAAACTATTCACGGAATGCATGCTGCTTTTTATATGTGTAGTTTTGATGAAGGAGAGGAAAATTAAGGCTAAAAGAAAGTTCAAAATGTAGAGCCACTGCAACAGGAACTAGGCCTTGTCTAAGATATCGTCTATTTTTAAAAGATCTAACAGGGAGTCGTCTAAAAAAATGTAATACGCTATAGACAACTCGGGAAAAGAAGAGCAGTGTTGGGGAAAGTTACTTTTAAAAGTAATGCATTGCAATATTGCATTACTTCCTTAAAAGTGACTTAATTGCATTTAAAAAAAGAAAAAGAAAAATTAAGTAATGTGTTACATTACTTTTGCGTTAATTTGTCTAATTGTCAAGTCAAAATTATGAAAAACTACACTACATTTTTTTTTTCTTAATTGCCATTTATGGTTATATGAAGAACATTGAACATTCATGAAAAATGTCTGCATTTCTATTCTTTATAGTGGAAAAATAATCTTCAGATTACTAAAATGTTCTTAACACTAAAGAAAAAAAAAAGGGTTCTTTCAAGAACGGTTTACAGAAAGTTTCTTTGTGGATCCTTCTATTGCATCGCTATGAAAAACAAACAAAAACATTTCGAAACCTTCACAATTATGAGATAAAAAGACAAAATTAAAAAGTAACACTATTTCAATGGTCCACTTAAGACATTATTCTAACTGTAAGTCATTTTGCAACTACATGTCAAGTAACTCTCATTAGAGTATTAGTAGACTATCTGCCAACACTTTATTTTGATGCTCTCCAACAGACATTCTACTGACTATGAATAACTTTGCAACTGCATGCCAACTTATTCTACTAACTCTAACCTAACTGCTAACCTTAACCAAACAGTCTTCTAACATTCTACTACAGTTTAACAATACACTGAGAGTTAGTTGACATGTAGTTCCAAAGTCACTTATGGTTAGAATGAGATAGAAAGTCAAAATTGAGATACTGCATCATTTATGAGATGTAGAGAAACACACACACACACACACACACACACACACACACACACACACACACACACACACACACACACACACACACACACACACACACACACACACACACACACACCAATCCAAACTGAGTCATGATATTTTTTCATATGTACTGATGAAAGTGTTTAAAAGACCACAAATTAATATAAGTTTACATGATATAAGGGATATTTATTCATTACATAGCTTGCACCTCCTTGCCATATATATATTTGCTACACTGATTTCATGTCTTCAGCTCACACCAGACAAGTGGTTGTATGAACATGTTTGTCTCTTTTCCCTGCCCATGCTGTTAAATTAAAGTAATTTCAGAGGAACAGCAAGTATTACATTTTGAATTACATTTAAAAAGACAAACATTGTTTTTCTTTGGAACAGCAATGATTCATTCACAATAATGTCAAGGAATGTGCAGTACATGGTTTACATGGACAAACTGTTTTTGATTTCATGTTGACTATAAGAGATCGCTTTTGCAAGTATTGCATGAAAATGGCAAATAAATAAGTTTACATGAGGCTGCACATATTGCAGTATTTACCAATTTAACACGTCAACGTTCCATCCAGTCATGCTGATAAATGGATTGTCTCTGCTGTTTCTCTCATTTAAATGTTCCTGGCATTTGCGCATAAATCCTTAGTATTTGCTTTATTGATCTGACACTCCATCAAAGGTGGTAAATGTGCATCACCTTCACCTCCTGCTTTAAACCATAACACTCGGAGCGGGATGAAAAGGTGAAGAGGCGTCTATCACTAGACATCGCTCCTAGGCATTTCCCCTCGAAAGCTGCTAGAATGACACTTCAACAAATTGAAATTGATGGCCATTTGACTTGTGGAAGAATGACATTTGCAATGTTTGGTGAAAATGTAGACTCTCGGGAAAATGAGATGCAAGATTTCTTTCAGTTTAACCCTTCCTTGCAAATTCTTCCACCATGGACCTCCTGGTTAGTCTCATTGAGTTATTTTACACTTTGTTGTAGCTGTTCGACTGCTTGTAATTTCCTGAGCCAGTAATCAACAGGTATCCTACCGTGCGGTTTGGCTCTATCTGCCTCTCCACGCTATTGAACAGATTGGCAACACTTTATGAAAGAGAGAAAGAGAGAGTGCATTTCTCTGAAGTTCAGTCGAAGCCCCGCTAGCTAGCTAGCCTATTCTGCTGCCAGGCCATTAGATGGCGATGGAACACTATAGGCTGAACACGTACTGTAATACGCATGTGCATGACGTCATCGGTTTCAGAGATTCCAGTTTTTGTTGTTTACACAGAGACCGTTTTCAAAAACTTGCACTTTGAAACCCGTTTTCAAAAGTTTGCGTTTTCAGGCACCCAAAACGACATTGACGTGTAAATGAACGGCCAAAACGCATAAAAAGTTTAAACTTAGTCATATGGACTTAAAGGTGCATTAAGCAACTTTTCATGTTAAAAATACCCGTTTTCTAACCCATACATGCTTAAACAATTGCCTGATGGGCTGAATGAGCCCTTCTCTGATCACTGAGATTGTCTCTATAATCCTGTAAAGTAAAATAAATAAGAGGGATTCGGGCCGGAATTTTAGACTGGGCGTGACGTCATGCGCGTTCACGGCACGCTCACATAGCTATGTCTGGCAGGTTTGTGTATTCGCCGGCATTCTCCGTAGAAGATGGATTGTAAGAGACCTGCTTGTAGTTCATTTCAAACACCAACGCAAACTCCACGCAAGATAAAAAAAAGAAAACTTGTCTCTAGTGCAACCAAAAGGGCAAAATTGGACTGAGACAGGCGTCAGAATAAGACGAGAGTAAACATAGGGAAGTGTATAGATGTTGTGTATAGTTACCCTTTTTTTGTCTTATAAATGTATGAACTACTGTGACCTTGCCCAGGGACAGCAGTTGAAAAGTATTGACACATTTCACATAAATGTTCATCAGTGTGTATTGTCCCTGGCAAAATATCTACTAAATAAATCTGCACTACATGTAGTTTAATGATTTGCTATTCGATTAAAACAGTTCAAATATCTTGAGTGTGATATAAAATGCTGATATATAAGTTAGATAATTAGACACAAATTTTGAGCAAATTACTGCTTAATTAGGATGTATTGCTATTGGAATATGCTACTTAGCAGATCAATAAAACAGGCTAAACCCTCGCAAATCTTCGGCGGATTAGCCTGTTTGGCTTTTATGGTAACGTCATAGTGCCATTTAATTGTTTATTACCTTGAGACAATTGAATTGAGTGTACTTTTTTGACCGACTGTGCTTTGAGCTTTTACAAAGTAACAACTTATATTGTTCATGAACGTGTTTCCATAATAATACAATCATAAGTGGATACAGTAAACACATAGTTTTCTACTACCCCCGTTTTTCCCTCACACATAAGTGTGTAATTTACTCAATTGCCTTTCCTTTCACATATTTAAAATGACTTGCAGATTTATAACTTTATTACCTCTGAAGACATTATGATTGTAAACAAAAGATTTGCGGCTGATGCTCCTTTGGTTATGAACAGCTCGTGCTCGTGCAAGCGTGCGTGTGCGTGTGGTCCATGAGCGTGCACATCTCTGGCTGCAGTTTCACTTGCCGCCAGAGGTGGCATAGTTCTGCAAAAACTCAGAATCTTGCTTAATGCACCTTTAAGTAAAGATGATGCTTTTTTTGAACTTCACAGTTCCAGTCAACGTCTGCTCATCCCTCATCCATCTCCTGTATTTCACAGATGATTCTATATATATATAACCCTGCACAGTAAAATAAGCTTGCAAAATTAAAATTAAGTTAAATAATTAATGGCTGCCATCAAACCAGGAGCGAGGTGGCCATAGATAGTCATCTGTTTGTTGATGAGGGTTCATAAGAATGCATATGAATTCAGGAATCTTAGAGCAATATATATATATATTTTAGCATGCCTAAGACTTTTGCACAGTACTGTATATATAGTATATACAGTATATACTCATGCTTGTCCAGTGCAGTTGTTTTTGAATACTCTCTCTCTCTCTTTTTTCCAATAGTAAAACTATTCTTTACAACAGTATTGACTCTGTACTATACTATATTAATAAAAATGTAGGCTGTGTCCCTACAACCACACAATATTTTGACCTCGCATTCACTGAGATGGACTCGAGGGAATCAATGCATGGCACAGGGTCAAACAGGCACGTATTGCTCTAAGCATCCTGAATTCATAAGCATTCTTATGAACCCTCATCAACAAACAAACAGATGACTATATATGGCTACCTCGCTCCAGGTTTAACGGCAACCATTAATTTTTTGAGTTCATTTTAATTTTGGATGCTTATTTCATTATGCAGGGTTTTAACAGAGGGACTGAACCTCTGACCTGCGCTGAGAGAGTGTGTGTACCTAATGTTTAGTCAGACATAAATATCCACTTATCTGCTGTACAACCTTTAGCGGTGATGACTTGGAGCAGAGCAAGAGTTGGACCGTAATTGTACTCTCATTAACGGGTTGTCTGTGCAGTGTAATTATGGACCTCACTCAGGAAATAATACCAAAGTGTTAATAGGTCAACAGACATCAAGTTGTTACTTCAGGTGTGAAGATGAACATTTTTCATCTATCTGTCCATTATCTGTCCGTCTGTCTATTATCTGTCCGTCTATTATCTGTTTGTCTGTCTATTATCTGTCCATCTGTCTATTATCTGTCCGTCTGTTTGTCTGACTATTATCTGTCTGTCTGTCTTTTATCTGTCCATCTGTCTATTATCTGTCCGTCTGTCTATTATCTGTCCGTCTGTTTGTCTGTCTATTATCTGTTCATCTGTCTTTTATCTGTCCGTCTGTCTATTATCTGTCCGTCTGTTTGTCTGTCTATTATCTGTCCGTCTGTTTGTCTGTCTATTATCTGTTTGTCTGTCTATTATCTGTCCGTCTTTCCATCTGCCTATTATCTGTTCATCTGTCTTTTATCTGTCCGTCTGTCTATTATCTGTCCGTCTGTCTGTTGTCTGTCTATTATGTTTGTCTGTCTATTATGTTTGTCTGTCTATTATCTGTCCGTCTTTCCATCTGTCTATTATCTGTCCGTCTGTTTGTCTGACTATTATCTGTCCGTCTGTCTTTTATCTGTCCATCTGTCTATTATCTGTTCCTCTGTCTTTTATCTGTCCGTCTGTCTATTATCTGTCCGTCTGTTTGTCTGTCTATTATCTGTCCGTCTGTCTATTATCTGTCCGTCTGTTTGTCTGACTATTATCTGTCTGTCTGTCTATTATCTGTCCGTCTGTCTATTATCAGTTCGTCTGTCTTTTATCTGTCTGTCTATTATCTGTCTGTCTATTATCTGTCCGTCTGTCTGTTATCTGTCCGTCTGTCTGTTATCTGTCCGTCTGTCTATTATCTGTCCGTCTGTTTGTCTGACTATTATCTGTTCGTCTGTCTTTTATCTGTCCGTCTGTCTATTATCTGTTCGTCTGTCTTTTATCTGTCTGTCTATTATCTGTTTGTCTGACTATTATCTGTCTGTCTGTCTATTATCTGTTTGTCTGACTATTATCTGTCTGTCTATTATTTGTTTGTCTGACTATTATCTGTCCGTCTGTCTATTATCTGTTCGTCTGTCTTTTATCTGTCTGTCTATTATCTGTTTGTCTGTCTATTATCTGTCTGTCTGTCCGTCTGTCTGTTATCTGTCCGTCTGTCTATTATCTGTTTGTCTGTCTATTATCTGTCTGTCTGTCCGTCTGTCTATTATCTGTCTGTCTATCTATTATCTGTCCGTCTGTCTATTATCTGTTTGTCTGACTATTATCTGTCTGTCTGTCTGTCTGTTATCTGTCTGTCTGTCTATTATCTGTCCGTCTGTCTGTTATCTGTCCGTCTGTCTATTATCTGTCCGTCTGTCTGTTATCTGTCCGTCTGTTTGTCTGACTATTATCTATCTGTCTGTCTATTATCTGTCCGTCTGTGTATTATCTGTCCGTCTGTTTGTCTGACTATTATCTGTTCGTCTGTCTTTTATCTGTCCGTCTGACTATTATCTGTTCGTCTGTCTTTTATCTGTCCGTCTGTCTATTATCTGTCCGTCTGTTTGTCTGACTATTATCTGTTCGTCTGTCTTTTATCTGTCCATCTGTCTATTATCTGTTCGTCTGTCTTTTATCTGTCTGTCTATTTTTTGTTTGTCTGACTATTATCTGTCTGTCTGTCTGTCTATTATCTGTCCGTCTGTCTGTTATCTGTCCGTCTGTCTATTATCTGTCCGTCTGTTTGTCTGACTATTATCTATCTGTCTGTCTGTTATCTGTCTGTCTGTCTTTTATCTGTCCGTCTGTCTGTTATCTGTCCATCTGTCTATTATCTGTCCGTCTGTCTATTATCTGTCCGTCTGTTTGTCTGACTATTATCTGTCTGTCTGTCTGTTATCTGTCTGTCTGTCTATTATCTGTTAGTCTGTCTTTTATCTGTCTGTCTATTATCTGTTTGTCTGACTATTATCTGTCTGTCTGTCTGTCTATTATCTGTCCGTCTGTCTGTTATCTGTCCGTCTGTCTATTATCTGTCCGTCTGTTTGTCTGACTATTATCTGTCTGTCTGTCTGTTATCTGTCTGTCTGTCTATTATCTGTCCGTCTGTCTGTTATCTGTCCGTCTGTCTATTATCTGTCCGTCTGTCTATTATCTGTCCGTCTGTTTGTCTGACTATTATCTATCTGTCTGTCTATTATCTGTCCGTCTGTCTATTTTCTGTCCGTCTGTCTATTATCTGTCCGTCTGTTTGTCTGACTATTATCTGTTCGTCTGTCTTTTATCTGTCCGTCTGACTATTATCTGTTCGTCTGTCTTTTATCTGTCCGTCTGTCTATTATCTGTCCGTCTGTTTGTCTGACTATTATCTGTTCGTCTGTCTTTTATCTGTCCGTCTGTCTTTTATCTGTTCGTCTGTCTTTTATCTGTCTGTCTATTATCTGTTTGTCTGACTATTATCTGTCTGTCTGTCTGTCTATTATCTGTCCGTCTGTCTGTTATCTGTCCGTCTGTCTATTATCTGTCCATCTGTTTGTCTGACTATTATCTGTCTGTCTGTCTGTCTGTCTGTCTATTATCTGTCCGTCTGTCTATTATCTGTCCGTCTGTTTGTCTGACTATTATCTGTCTGTCTATTATCTGTCCGTCTGTCTATTATCTGTCCGTCTGTCTATTATCTGTCTGTCCGTCTGTTTGTCTGACTATTATCTATCTGTCTGTCTGTTATCTGTCTGTCTGTCTTTTATCTGTCCGTCTGTCTGTTATCTGTCCGTCTGTCTTTTATCTGTCCGTCTGTCTATTATCTGTCCGTCTGTTTGTCTGACTATTATCTGTCTGTCTGTCTGTTATCTGTCCGTCTGTCTATTATCTGTTAGTCTGTCTTTTATCTGTCTGTCTATTATCTGTTTGTCTGACTATTATCTGTCTGTCTGTCTGTCTATTATCTGTCCGTCTGTCTGTTATCTGTCCGTCTGTCTATTATCTGTCCGTCTGTTTGTCTGACTATTATCTGTCTGTCTGTCTGTCTATTATCTGTCCGTCTGTCTATTATCTGTCCGTCTGTTTGTCTGACTATTATCTGTCCGTCTGTCTATTATCTGTCCGTCTGTCTATTATCTGTCTGTCCGTCTGTTTGTCTGACTATTATCTATCTGTCTGTCTGTTATCTGTCTGTCTGTCTTTTATCTGTCCGTCTGTCTGTTATCTGTCCGTCTGTCTTTTATCTGTCCGTCTGTCTATTATCTGTCCGTCTGTTTGTCTGACTATTATCTGTCTGTCTGTCTGTTATCTGTCCGTCTGTCTATTATCTGTTAGTCTGTCTTTTATCTGTCTGTCTATTATCTGTTTGTCTGACTATTATCTGTCTGTCTGTCTGTCTATTATCTGTCCGTCTGTCTGTTATCTGTCCGTCTGTCTATTATCTGTCCGTCTGTTTGTCTGACTATTATCTGTCTGTCTGTCTGTCTATTATCTGTCCGTCTGTCTATTATCTGTCCGTCTGTTTGTCTGACTATTATCTGTCCGTCTGTCTATTATCTGTCCGTCTGTCTTTTATCTGTCCGTCTGTCTGTTATCTGTCCGTCTGTCTATTATCTGTCCGTCTGTCTATTATCTGTCCGTCTGTTTGTCTGACTATTATCTGTCTGTCTGTCTGTTATCTGTCCGTCTGTCTATTATCTGTTAGTCTGTCTTTTATCTGTCTGTCTATTATCTGTTTGTCTGACTATTATCTGTCTGTCTGTCTGTCTATTATCTGTCCGTCTGTCTGTTATCTGTCCGTCTGTCTATTATCTGTCCGTCTGTTTGTCTGACTATTATCTGTCTGTCTGTCTGTTATCTGTCTGTCTGTCTATTATCTGTCCGTCTGTCTGTTATCTGTCCGTCTGTCTATTATCTGTCCGTCTGTCTATTATCTGTCCATCTGTTTGTCTGACTATTATCTATCTGTCTGTCTATTATCTGTCCGTCTGTCTATTATCTGTCCGTCTGTCTATTATCTGTCCGTCTGTTTGTCTGACTATTATCTGTTCGTCTGTCTTTTATCTGTCCGTCTGACTATTATCTGTTCGTCTGTCTTTTATCTGTCCGTCTGTCTATTATCTGTCCGTCTGTTTGTCTGACTATTATCTGTTCGTCTGTCTTTTATCTGTCCGTCTGTCTATTATCTGTTCGTCTGTCTTTTATCTGTCTGTCTATTATCTGTTTGTCTGACTATTATCTGTCTGTCTGTCTGTCTGTCTGTCTGTCTATTATCTGTCCGTCTGTCTGTTATCTGTCCGTCTGTCTATTATCTGTCCGTCTGTTTGTCTGACTATTATCTGTCTGTCTGTCTGTCTATTATCTGTCCGTCTGTCTATTATCTGTCCGTCTGTTTGTCTGACTATTATCTGTCCGTCTGTCTATTATCTGTCCGTCTGTCTATTATCTGTCTGTCCGTCTGTTTGTCTGACTATTATCTGTCTGTCTGTCTATTATCTGTCTGTCTGTCTATTATCTGTCTGTCTGTCTATTATCTGTCTGTCTGTCTATTATCTGTCCATCTGTCTATTATCTGTCCGTCTGTTTGTCTGTCTATTATCTGTCCGTCTTTCCATCTGTCTATTATCTGTTCATCTGTCTTTTATCTGTCCGTCTGTCTATTATCTGTCCGTCTTTCCATCTGTCTATTATCTGTCTGTCTGTTTGTCTGACTATTATCTGTCCGTCTGTCTTTTATCTGTCCGTCTGTCTATTATCTGTTTGTCTGTCTTTTATCTGTCCGTCTGTCTATTATCTGTTCGTCTGTCTATTATCTGTCCATCTGTCTATTATCTGTCTGTCTGTTTGTCTGTCTTTTATCTGTCCGTCTGTCTATTATCTGTCCGTCTGTCTATTATCTGTTTGTCTGTCTTTTATCTGTCCGTCTGTCTATTATCTGTTTGTCTGTCTTTTATCTGTCCATCTGTCTATTATCTGTCTGTCTGTTTGTCTGACTATTATCTGTCCGTCTGTCTTTTATCTGTCCGTCTGTCTATTATCTGTTTGTCTGTCTTTTATCTGTCCGTCTGTCTATTATCTGTTCGTCTGTCTATTATCTGTCCATCTGTCTATTATCTGTCCGTCTGTCTATTATCTGTCCGTCTGTTTGTCTGTCTATTATCTGTTCATCTGTCTTTTATCTGTCCGTCTGTTTGTCTGTCTATTATCTGTTCATCTGTCTTTTATCTGTCCGTCTGTCTATTATCTGTCCGTCTGTCTATTATCTGTTCGTCTGTCTATTATCTGTCCATCTGTCTATTATCTGTCTGTCTGTTTGTCTGTCTTTTATCTGTCCGTCTGTCTATTATCTGTCCGTCTGTCTATTATCTGTTTGTCTGTCTTTTATCTGTCCGTCTGTCTATTATCTGTTTGTCTGTCTTTTATCTGTCCATCTGTCTATTATCTGTCTGTCTGTTTGTCTGACTATTATCTGTCCGTCTGTCTTTTATCTGTCCGTCTGTCTATTATCTGTTTGTCTGTCTTTTATCTGTCCGTCTGTCTATTATCTGTTCGTCTGTCTATTATCTGTCCATCTGTCTATTATCTGTCCGTCTGTCTATTATCTGTCCGTCTGTTTGTCTGTCTATTATCTGTTTGTCTGTCTTTTATCTGTCCATCTGTCTATTATCTGTCTGTCTGTTTGTCTGACTATTATCTGTCCGTCTGTCTTTTATCTGTCCGTCTGTCTATTATCTGTTTGTCTGTCTTTTATCTGTCCGTCTGTCTATTATCTGTTCGTCTGTCTATTATCTGTCCATCTGTCTATTATCTGTCCGTCTGTCTATTATCTGTCCGTCTGTTTGTCTGTCTATTATCTGTTCATCTGTCTTTTATCTGTCCGTCTGTTTGTCTGTCTATTATCTGTTCATCTGTCTTTTATCTGTCCGTCTGTCTATTATCTGTCCGTCTGTCTATTATCTGTTCGTCTGTCTATTATCTGTCCATCTGTCTATTATCTGTCTGTCTGTTTGTCTGTCTTTTATCTGTCCGTCTGTCTATTATCTGTCCGTCTGTCTATTATCTGTCCGTCTGTCTATTATCTGTTCGTCTGTCTATTATCTGTCCATCTGTCTATTATCTGTCTGTCTGTTTGTCTGTCTTTTATCTGTCCGTCTGTCTATTATCTGTCCGTCTGTCTATTATCTGTTTGTCTGTCTTTTATCTGTCCGTCTGTCTATTATCTGTTTGTCTGTCTTTTATCTGTCCATCTGTCTATTATCTGTCTGTCTGTTTGTCTGACTATTATCTGTCCGTCTGTCTTTTATCTGTCCGTCTGTCTATTATCTGTTTGTCTGTCTTTTATCTGTCCGTCTGTCTATTATCTGTTCGTCTGTCTATTATCTGTCCATCTGTCTATTATCTGTCCGTCTGTCTATTATCTGTCCGTCTGTTTGTCTGTCTATTATCTGTTCATCTGTCTTTTATCTGTCCGTCTGTTTGTCTGTCTATTATCTGTTCATCTGTCTTTTATCTGTCCGTCTGTCTATTATCTGTCCGTCTGTCTATTATCTGTCCGTCTGTTTGTCTGTCTATTATCTGTTTGTCTGTCTATTATCTGTCCGTCTTTCCATCTGCCTATTATCTGTTCATCTGTCTTTTATCTGTCCGTCTGTCTATTATCTGTCCGTCTGTCTATTATCTGTCCGTCTGTTTGTCTGTCTATTATGTTTGTCTGTCTATTATCTGTCCGTCTTTCCATCTGTCTATTATCTGTCCGTCTGTTTTTCTGACTATTATCTGTCCGTCTGTCTTTTATCTGTCCATCTGTCTATTGTCTGTTCGTCTGTCTTTTATCTGTCCATCTGTCTATTATCTGTCCGTCTGTTTGTCTGACTATTATCTGTCTGTCTGTCTATTATCTGTCCGTCTGTCTATTATCTGTCCGTCTGTTTGTCTGTCTATTATCTGTCTGTCTGTCTATTATCTGTCCGTCTGTTTGTCTGACTATTATCTGTCTGTCTGTCTATTATCTGTCCGTCTGTCTGTTATCTGTCCGTCTGTCTGTTATCTGTCCGTCTGTCTATTATCTGTCCGTCTGTTTGTCTGACTATTATCTATCTGTGTGTCTGTCTATTATCTGTTCGTCTGTCTATTATCTGTCTATTATCTGTCCGTCTGTCTGTCTGTCTGTTATCTATCTGTCTGTCTGTCTATTATCTGTTCGTCTGTCTATTATCTGTCTATTATCTGTTCGTCTGTCTGTTATCTGTCTATTATCTGTCCGTCTGTCTGTCTGTCTGTTATCTATCTGTCAGTCTGTCTATTTTCTGTCCGTCTGTATGTCTGTCTGTTATCTATCTGTCTGTCTGTCTATTATCTGTTCGTCTGTCTATTATCTGTCTATTATCTGTCCGTCTGTCTGTCTGTCTGTTATCTATCTGTCTGTCTGTCTATTATCTGTTCGTCTGTCTATATTATCTGTCTATTATCTGTCCGTCTGTCTGTCTGTTATCTATCTGTCTGTCTGTCTATTATCTGTTCGTCTGTCTGTTATCTGTCTATTATCTGTCCGTCTGTCTGTCTGTCTGTTATCTATCTGTCAGTCTGTCTATTTTCTGTCCGTCTGTCTGTCTTTTATCTGTCCGTCTGTCTATTATCTGTTCGTCTGTCTATTATCTGTCCATCTGTCTATTATCTGTTTGTCTATCTATCTGTCTATTATCTGTCCGTCTGTCTGTCTGTCTGTTATCTATCTGTCAGTCTGTCTATTTCTGTCCGTCTGTCTGTCTTTTATCTGTCCGTCTGTCTATTATCTGTCCGTCTGTCTATTATCTGTCCGTCTTTCTATCTGTCTATTATCTGTTAGTCAGTCTATTATCTGTCCGTCTGTTTATTTTCTGTCCGTCTGTCAGTCAACTACCCCCTGGTCTCTCCTGTAAAAACACTATGCTGTCACTGTGATTAGCACCTTTTGTTTGGAGTTACTGTGTTCTCTGCTCATTAAAGAGAATCCTTTGATCATTACTTTCCCCCCATGGCTACAAATCATCACCCTCCTTTGTTCTGCATGCTGACATTTGCATCTTTGTAATCATGTAAATGTATGTCTGGATCATGTCTGTGCCATGCACTTGGACCTCTCAGTGCTAATTTTCATATGTAGGATTTTTGTGCATATCGCTGTGCAGGTGTGCATTTTTCACTGCTCATCATTTGATTCAATCCACTTCACAAATTACCTCGGATACTGTACCGTTTAACCTAATTAAAATGTTGAGGTTTATTGTCAAGTTCAAACTGACAACTTCAACAAATATTAGAAATGTTGCTTTTGCAAGTAACAGAAATAAACAAGTTTCAGTTTTTCATGTAATATTTATATTTGATTTGATTTCAGCTTTCAATTATCAAAAACTATTTTTAAATAGTTATTGTTAACAATAATAATACTAGGGTGTGCAGCAAAGCCAATCTGAAGCATTGGCAAAATTATTTCTATTATCTTGTTATTTTTGCGGGGCTTAAACTGTAATGTCAAAAAGCCCATTTTAAATGCAATTCCATTAACTTCGTATAGTTTCAATATAGAAATATGCCTTGTATAATATCAATATAAAAATATGCCTTATGTATAATTTGTAAAAAACTATTATAATTATCAACAATTGTAGTTAATCTACAGAGTGTGTGAGTGTTTGTCCACACAACAGGATTTCGGATTGTTGGATATTTACAATTTGAGGTGGGTCCATCCCGACGTTCTTCTGGGCAGATTCAATCACTCTTAACACACCTCACACCACAGGAAAATCTGATAAGATAATCTGTAGAACCATCAAGATAATCGGAACGTTACCTACGATTGTCGAAATGGGAGAATTGGTATCTTTTAGTGTGTGGGTGCCTTTAAGCACGAAAGTACAGAATGACGCATCCGGTGTTCAGTGTCCAAGCCACGATGTGTCTCGGTGCCTTGTCCTTTACAGTTCGGGAAACAAAAAATCAAAACCGTACTGGACAAAGGACAAAGGACAAAAAAAGCTATTCTTTTAGAAGACAGGGGGGGGAAATGCCCAAGCCTGATGCTATACTTAGATACTGATGCTTGTGCACAAGACGAAAACCTGGCATGAGATAATTAATTTAAACGCATAGTGGAGGTGATGAAAAAGTATGAAAATGTTGTTCATTCAATTTTATTTTTGACAATACACACTGTTTCAGGTCATAATAATTTAAATTCTTATTTTGATCGCAAAAAATGCACATTATACTACTTTCTCCTCATTTAACACAAAATCATCCAATACGTCTGAGTTCAGCATTTGACTTAAGTGACCTGTTTTTTGTCTCTTAATTTTTTAAGGGCTAAATGGTTACTAAGGACTTAAGGGACTTCAAGTAGGGGAAATAAGGGGGAATATTTAATGACAGCCTTAAGGTTCCTTAAGTGGACCCTTAGGTCTCTTATTGTAACCCATGTTTGACTAAGGGTACCCTTAACCTTATAACTTATGTTTTTTTTTTTACTTAAAGGCTTTCATACAACCGGGCCCTAAACCTTGGTTTAACAATAGTCGCATGTGCTTTGACAAGTCAGGTCATGTTGCTAATGCAATGTGAGTTCACGCTCAGCTCAGGTCATTTTATGATCTCATTCCCCATTTCTTGTCCTCTCTCCCATCATTAGAAGAGGCGAACGACCTGCCAATAGATCCACACCTGGCTAGGAAACAACAGATCTGCCAACTGTCCAATTACTTTTGGGTTGTGAATAAATCAGTGTGTAATTTCTACACAGTTCACAGTTTATGGAGGTAAATGTGGTGGAATTAAAGCTGGCCTTCCGTACCACAGGTGCACATTTTCAAAACAAGTGCATCACTGTCCTAACACTGCTGTCCAATATCCAGAACAAGCATTCAAGCTCTTTCATATATAATTGTGGCATTATCTTTTACCGTTCTCCTTGCATATGTCTGGTACACTAGTTTGGTGCACTTCTCAACCTCACACCTTGTAACATTATAATAAGGCATTTTCTCACTCTTTACAGCTTTATTCTTGCTCCATTGTATTTAAATAATTTGTCTACCACTTGTTCTGCTGTTTCCATCTCACATAGAATTTAATCTCAGCTCATGAAAGCATGCGAGTGTGTTAGGGAGGGCTTTACACCAGGATGTGTGGCATGTTGTGAAAGCTCATAATAGATGTTCTTTAATATCCTTTGCTCAATTCTGTGGGAGATAGCGCTCGGTTTAACAAGCCTCATCTCTGCTTCCGACCTTATCTGCAGGCAGCAAGCATTGAATTTGAATTTGGCTCTTTTTGACATCCATTGGATGAAACAAGTCCTCCATAGTGAAGTGGCAAATCGTCTTTTTCATGGTTGATACACAACAAAGCCCCAGGTGATCTAGGTGGCTTCCTGATATTGTAGTCATTTTTTGAGCTTGCATAGTGTAAGTTGCTCAATGTGTTAAATCTGCTTCATTTGAAGGTCAGCATGTCTTTGGTAGCTGAAACAGTTCCAACTGCATACAGTCAAGAATCCGGCGAATCTAATGTTCTTCCACCACAAAATTATGTTAGTTTAATGCAAAATGAATGAGGCCTTGATATAGTAATTGACGATGACCTTTATCTTTACCCCGATAGGTTGTTTTACTAATGGACTTGAATGTAAAGCTCCCCTAAGAATAGGTTTCAATAAGAGTGATAAGACAGGAAATAAATGACATTCTGATAAGAAGCCTTGTATCTAATTTATGAGAATATATCATCGCCACAAATACAAGGCTGTAATCTAGTGGCGGCACATCCGCTCAGGAACTGAAAAGCTATCAGAGCTGTTTACAGACTGTATTTATGTTCATAGTACACTGGCAGCCCTGCAAAAACCTGTTGATTTTAGTGTGTACTGGTAACTCACTCACAGATGCCAAGAATGAACCTAAATAATAGACTCTCTAATGGAATCGTGTCCTACTGCTTTTGAGTGGATGTGTTTGAATGAATGAATGTAGATAACTCCAAATTAATAATTTTAAATGAATATAATAAACAATTGTATTATTTTTTTTTTTTATGTGTAATTTTCAGCTGTCTTAAGCATTTTTTTAAGTAGCTGTTTTTGTATCTTTTGTATAGAAGAGGCCCAACTTTTTAAATTTAGTAGTGAAGTGACACTTATTATAAAAATGGGTATGCAAAATAAGCTGATGTTTAAGGCTAATCCTTTCTGTTTAATATGTAAAAATATTTATAATTATTATAGAACTGCGTATGATGACTGAAATAAAAATATATTGATGATAATCAGTCCATTAGGTATTATAAACTAACCAAGATTTAATATTTAATGCATTATGAATAAACCTGAAATAATTAAAATAAGTTAAATGAAGTAAAACATAGAAGAAGAAAAAAAACAGTGATTTAATAATTCATTCATCAGATAGTTAATTGGTTATGAACTGGTTGTCATAGTAAGACCTTGGTTATTAGCACAAAACCATAGTTTACAGATTATTCTGGGAAAATACACCTACTAATTTGTAGCATTGTGTACACAAGACATAATGGCAAGTCAACATCTTTGTGAAAGCACTCTTTTCCATATGAGAAAGCATCATTACAGAAATTAAAATAACATTTCCTGAAATAAACTGAGCAAATGCATTAGCAAACATTCAACTGAGAATAGAAACATGTTTAAACCAGACTTTCGAGGATGTGCTCAAAATGACTGCTTACTAAAATAGGTGGCCAAGGACATGTTTTACCAAGAAGCTGAAAGCAAAGAAATCAAAGAAAAGCCATGACATGGTTCTCAGTTGGCACTGGAGTCCACAGCGGGAGAAGAATGGTTATTCTAGTTATCTCGAGGACTTGCCAGCCAGGATTGTGGTTGAGTTGAACTTCCTGAGCCTGTGAGAACTGTATGTTCCACTTCTTTTGTGTGTTTAGTGGCATTAGTACTCTCTCCTCTTCAGTTTTAAAAAGAGGACTTCATGCTGTGGCCAATCACAGGTCTGTAAATGTCAGGTCCATGGTGCTCAGATTGTGGTACAGTATAACAGTCTTTCATCCTGATTTTCCCTCCAATCATGGTAACGATAATTTAGATAACTGGTGAGAGGCTTCCGGGCTTATTATTTGCAGTTTGACCGAGGCTCATTTTGTCAGAAAACACTGGGAGCACTGCTTTTCTCACAGCTTGGGTATTTTTAAAGGTTGCCCTTAAAATGTTAAAAATGGAGATTCAGTAAAGTAGTGCACTGGAGCTTGTATAGAAATTAATTTTTGAAGGGAATATGGGAAGACTCTTAAGCAGCCTTGAGATTTTGCCTGGCCTCCATTTTTAGATGTTGGACTGAGATATTAATGCAGTACCCGGTGTTACGTTTCCCTTAAACGTGTGTGATGTCGTAAGACGTCTACATTATACAGGGCTCTACTTGTACTAGTAGGTACAGTGCAGTTCATTTGAACATCAAAGCTTTGCTACGAGCTGCATATTGTATTATAAAAACAAAACATGTGAGTGATTTGATGAAATAGTAATTGAATCACTCTTATGAGGTACGGATGTCTGGAGAAACATCTGTGAAACAAGTTGGCCATTAAATATGCAACAGCATATTCAAAAATTCCTTTTGTATGAGATGGCAATGCTTTAAAGAGAATTATCATGGCCTGAAGCTCATTCAAGTACTGCCATTTAGCGTGCGTGAATCTGATTGAAATGATCTTCATTCTGCTTTTGTTCTTATCCAGTGTTTAGGTGAACTAAAGCCTGAATACTATCTCATCTGAAACCACTATCTGACCTTCATGTATAATTATATTTCAGTTGAAGAGTTAAAGGTTAAGTGTTCCCGTTTTTTGATGTTGAAATAATTCCTCAGTCCCATTGCAACATGGGGACACAACTGGCCTGGTTCTAAAAAAACAAACAAAAAAACAAACATATTTTGCCTATCACAGCAATGAAAAAAAAATCTGTCAATTTTTGCTTGTTTACAACTGTGACAATATGTGACCTTAGATGTCTTATGTTGCACGGGTATATTTGTGGCAATAGCCAACAAAACATTGTATGGGTCAAAATTATAGATTTTTATTTTATGCCAAAAATCATTAGGATATTAAGTAAAGATCATGTTCCATGAAGATATTTTGTAAATTTCCCACCTTAAATATATAAAAAAATATATTTTTGTGAATGGATGCAGCACTATCGCCAATAGAAATTGACAACTTTAAAGGCGATTTTCTCAATATTTCGATTTTTCTGCACCCTCAGATTCCAGATTTTCAAATAGTTGTATCTCTGCCAAATATTGTCCTATCCTAACAAACCATACATCAATGGAAATATTATGTATTCAGCTTTCAGATTATGTATAAATCTCAATTTAAAAAAAATTACCCATAAGACATATGCGCTTATCAGGGTCAACTAAATGCTGGATTTTCAAAAGCATGTAAAGTTCACAGCCCCATTATTACTGTAAACTTGTACAACTTTCTTGAATGAATAATTTATTAGATGCATGTCTGTTTTTTGTGGACATTGATTTTCCATTTTCACGCCCCTAAACATGACGCTGAACAAAACAAAGTGTGATTGCTTGCTTGACATGTCAGTCAGATGGCCTCTTAGGCGGTCCTTGGCCATGAAAGCAATTCAGTCACACTTGTAGCAGTATAATTGCACAAATAAGTCCTGAGAGATACTAGCAATGCATATTTAATGCATTGTTTACTGTTACCGCTATTGCGAATGCTTTCTTTTTGGGAGGGCTCTTAAAAGCCTGACATTAACTTATTTTTTCTGACAGCTGCTTTTTAAGTTTCAGTTTAGCCACTAGTGAACAGTGTGGGACTGTTTGTTCTTGCAGTGCAATCAGCCAATCAGAGTTAAAACATCATGTTCAGAGTTCTAGCTCTTGAGTCATTATGATAGGTGGCACCATAACTGAATCATTTTTCTTGTGGCGATGCCAAAAATTACACTCTTCGCCTCCTGGATTTATGTGGTGTAAGCTGTATCTGATGCCTGTTTGAACACAGAACAATGTTTCAAAGTATTCATGTTGTATATTGTGACATAAGTGGTGGCTAAAGGATATTTTAATTAATCTAAATGGCAGATATTGGCACAGCAGTTTTGCAGCTAATCCTTTCATTAGGCAAAGGTCACTGTATTAAAACCAGAGAAATGGCAGAGAATCTTCAGCACACATGAAGTCAGGAGGGGGTCACAGTGTGGCATTGACGTACTTACCTTTTTGTCATTAAAAAAAAAAAAAAAAAAAACATCCTGTTAACAAGGGTTGGACTCTGAGCCGGAGGCTTGTTTCTCTCGTCCTGGTCAGCGTAACCCTGAGATAATTACATAAAAGGAACACTGTGGACCTTTTTGAGACACCCACTCCAAACTGTCAGACCTAATATAATTACACATGTTTTGTACAGACTTTTTAAAAAGTCTGTTTCATTCATTCATTCATTCATTATATTTTTTGAAGAGCTAATTTTCCCCTTTTTTCTGTGATTTAAAGTTGTAATGAAACAAAGATGGCAACATATGTTTTCATATATTTCAATACTGCTTGGGACTAAATTGGCCCGCTTTTTAGTGTATAAAAGTATACTTTTAAGTATACTTAAAGTGTACCAGTAGTATACTTAAATGATACTGATAGTTTACTAGTCAAAAACTTTGAAACATACTCTCAGTAAACTACTGTTTTCTTTGTGAACTTATCATCAAACTAATAGTTCACTGTGCATTATTTTTGCACTTTAAGTACACTAGCCTACTACGTTCCTATTTAGTTATTAGTTTTTATACTTGAAATATACCTTTAACTGTACTTTAAGTAGATTTGAAGTAAATTCATATCTACACTACCAGTGGACTACACAAAAACCCACATACTCAGAATTAAGAGTTTCCTTTATAAATCAATATTTTAAAACAATGCAAGTTTGTAAGACATAATGTAAAACAATGTGAAAAAAGTATTTAATATGCTACTCAGAGCAAACATAACTACAAGCCAAGTATACTTAGAATACTTAATTATAGTTTTAAGTATATATCTATCAAAAGATTGAGAAGTAGTATAGGCCAAATATACTTTGAAGTATACTTGACTTATACTGACAGAAAAGTCTGTGTAATTTTAACCATAGTTCTGAGAAGAACATAAAAAGTAGACAAAGTATACTTTCTCATTTTTTGTTTAAAATAAGTATACTGATACCACACTTGAATAAACTTATTTTTTTGTAAGGGTAGTCCTGTCGTTTTCACAGAAAAAAATGAGGCATATGCACAATGGAAATTGTTCACAAGTTCCAAAATATACATTTAGAAAAAGGATGGGTTTTCATTTCATGCCGACTTATTTTTAATACTAAATACTTGGTGTTCAGTCAGACTGAATCATTAAAACCGGCCTTATTTTCCATCTCAAAGTTTGCCAACAACAGCAAACTTTATTTGTGATTATGTTGTTCACCAAAAATGTGTATGGACACAGATAAGCAATTTCAGAACACTGTGTGTGACAAACACAAAACTTGTTTGGTGATGGATATTAGCTTGATAGAAGATATTGCATGTCAAACACACAGTAAGTATTCATTAATTAGAAAATGTGTTTGCACCATTAAATTTAGTACATCAGGTACTGGTACGTTTGCTAAAACATGTAGTTGAATGGAACAGATTGGAAAATAACTCGACTCGGCACACACAGTTGCAAGGTTTATTAGAGAATCAGGGCTATAAAGGTATGCAGGATTCTACTAGTCTCTGAGCAAACCACACAACTAGTCCTTTTCTAAATGTAATACTATAGCAAACCTGGCTGCCATGGTTAGTGATACAGTAATATAATCAAAGAAATGGATTTTAAATGGAAAAACTAGTGCATTAGGTCACCATATGGATAAATGGGAAGAAGGAAGAAAAATGCTTCAACATAAGTTATTCCTACTTATGTCAATACTATGGGTCATTTTCATTTTAAATAATAATAATTTAAACAAAAAAAAAATCATTAGGAAGGAAAGCAGCACCTCTGCCTCGGTTAGGGCTGACACTACTATACCATAGATTATATTCTTTAATATCTCTGTGTATATATGGCCAGTCAGCGAGAATGAACACCACATGAATTGCAAGTACCGCAGCTCACACTGTAAACGTCTCCTTCATGAGTGTTTCTCATTTACAGCGAAATTTGGTTTGAAGAGGATGGGGTGGCCAAACCCTCCAACTCACAGACATTTACTGGGCACATACACACACGTCGCTGCATGGAACAAGATACAGCTCCAAGAAAATAAGCCGTAACAAGGCGAGGAGAAAAAAAATCAAGAGAGGAGGAGGAGAAGGAGGAGTTTTGGGCATCTGTGGTGCAGAGTTAAAAGGAGTCCATGGCCTTGAATTCACTGAGGGCTTGGACAGGGGAGATGTGTTTCTTCTGCGAGCCTCGCCTGACACGGGTCTGGCACTCCTCCGGTTTCTCTCTCTTCACCAGGGGTTTCTTCTCCGGGGCCTTCATACGCCAGGAAACCACAGGGGAATTGACTGCTGCTGTGCCGTAAACCTTCTGGTACTTGGTGGAAGCTACATAGGAGGCCTTGACCGTGAGGACCACGGCATTCATCAAGTTCTTGGCTGCCTGGATGAGGGATGTAGCACTGTCCAGCTGAATATGGGACAACAGGGAAGAGAACATTCAGATTAGTGCCTGTATTTAGTGAACTGTTGTTCTGTCATGAAACCTGCCGCAGACTGATAGGTCCGTTACATGCAATTTGCTAGAAGTCACATCATTTACTTCATGATTGGCCTCTGCTGATTCTGCAGTCAGTGATATTGCTTGCTCAACGTTTAAATAGTCTGGTTCAATGTTCACTGAAACCTAGTCCTGCAGTGTGCTATCAGAGATGCTCTGAAACCCTCCACCTCCCCCAGCTCCACCTGTCTAGAACTGCTACAAGATGTGTGTGCCTATTCATGCAGCAGCAGCAGCATATCTTACATGCTCACAGCAGAGAATATATTGGCAGTAGCAAGTCCATAATTGCTCTGCAACAGCAACATGTGTAGCAGATCTAGTCCACCAACACCAAATACATTTTTATAACCATTAACATGCTAAAAATATCCAAAGAGTTGTCGTGATTGTAATATAGCTATGTATGGAATTAAGGCGAGACACGGCAGGCAAAAACATTGATTTTTCATGCAGTGGTCAGTTTTGAGATTTTGGGCTAGAACTCCTTCAATATGTGTTCTTTCAAGCTGCTATAAAGAAAACGTTGAAATATACATTAAGATGTTTATTTTATCACATTTTGTTTTCTTGCAGCAGTAAGTTTCTTCCGAATTTACCAAGAAGTTAGCATTCCAACGCGAAGTCTGTCATGACCGGTATCGTTGCAAAGCTCTGAGTCTCCTGCACAACGCTATGTAACCCAAATATGGGCATTTCCTTTCTATCAGTAACCAATCGTGAATGTCCAAAGGGGGATTTAAAGCTAATGACGAAATCTCATTTAGAGCTATTTAAATCTTCAAATGCCGTTTTCTCAAAATGAGTTTTTTGTCATTCTCCAGTACAAACATCTCAGCCTATGTTGCACCTATGTGGTACACCAAACTTTTCAGTTATACACTTAGCAGTATTCTGAAGATATCGTCAGAGGGATTTGTTAATAAATCATTCCTGGCCTGATTTATGTGACATTTTAATAAAATAAAAGACGAAAATCGATTTTTTAAGGCTATGGACAGTATATTTAGATTTTCTAGGTAATGAAAGCATATATCCTGAAATCCCTCTGAGATTTAGTTTTCATCTTGTGCGTAAACAAAATGAAAAAAAAATTTTTGCACCTGGCTTTATCATATGTTCAGATCTATCTACCAAAAATATATGCAAAATCATGCATATTTAATGAGAGAATGCCTAATTTGCATAATTAAACATACAAATTTCAAAAACTTGTAATACATTTGTTTTATATACTTGTGTAAGTAATCAACTGAGGAAGTTTCATGGTGATATCTATTATTTTAAACATTTACCCTATTCACATGTAGTCTCTCGCCTTTACTATTTATGAACTGTTTTGAGTCAATGCATAGCATTTAAAAAAATTAAATAAAAAAAAGGATGTGAAACAGAATGGGATGTTTACATGGTTATAAATGAGCTATGGTGAGTTTTTGCATAATTGAGCTACAGTCTTCAACTAGTTGTCCAAAATATGCATGGTGCTTCACAGCTGTTTTGGAGCAAGCACATAACTCTGAGACCACTTGTTGTCCGGTTAACATGTAGATGCTGGACAAAACCCATTATGTAGGTACAGTGTTTAGTCCGACTTCACAAAAACCAGACTGGTATGATTTTAGTCAGACTAAAGCCACGATCACATTTTCAGCACACAAAATGGTTGTAATTAGACATCAGGCTCTGTGGCATCTTTTTAATATATAAATACAACATTTAATAATGCATACAGAATGCAAAACTGAAACACTGCAAACCTCATGTACATACTTAATTAAATAGCATCATAATACATATGGCTAGAATCATCTTACCCCTGAAACAATGAGTTCTCCTCCCAGGTTCTGAACCTCAGCCTTGACCTTGCTGCAGATGTTGAGCTGGTGGCAGTAGAGGGCGATTCTCTGGAGGTATGCCAATAAGTCCTGCTTACAGGCTGAGTCCGGACACTAAAAGAGATGGGAATACATAGCAGAGACTTGACCTTTACATATTCACTGTGTAGAGCAAATATGAGGGGAGGGTGGTAAAGCGATGATGACTGAAGATGAAATTAGTTCCATCTTGAAGATGACTCAGGGGTTTGTCATCATCACATATTGGCTAAAGCCTGCAGTTGTAGACTTGTTCGTAAATCTCCAGTTATCATCACAATTGTTTATTTTGTTAATAGGAACACTGTACACATAAATCTACAGCACAAGAGTAAACAAGCAACATGAAATAGAAAGAACTTTTTACCCCTGAGGGTTTGAATAAACATTGTATAATGGACACCAGCCCATATCACAGTAAATGAAAATTTCCTTAATTTCTTTGAAATGTTTTGAAACCAGTGGAGAGGGGTGCATGGACTTTCTGATTTCATGACACAGCGATTGCTTATCTCTTGAATATTAATTATGTCATGATGATGTTGCTGGGTAACCTTCCTGCAGTCACAAACTACTCAATATTCAAAAGCCAGGACTTTGGAATTATTCATTATTTGCTTCTGTTCACATGATTTAACTTAAATTTATCAGCATACTCCTGTCCTACAAGTATGTTTATCTGGAGATCTGATCTGTAGCATTTTATCTTCTCAGAGACATCAAAACTGTAATTTGAGCAGTCATATTAATTCACCATTACTGTTGTCAATAGCAGAATGGTTACCTATAGATATAGTTTCAGTCTACCAATGTCCAACTTCTGCATTTATATGTATGAATGGCTTCTATGTTGTGTGCTGTTTCTGTCTCCCCTTCGAAGCAATATATTAGCATGTCCCAATTAACGTTACGATTTTTTGGATAAATAATTTAACACACAGCACCTTGCATGCTAAGACACAGCGGTTAACTCGGTGCATATTGCATATAGCAATAAGCCCTGTCAGAAGTTGTTATATAGTTTTTTTCTCCCCTAGCTTTCCATGAACTTTGAGTGAAAAAGACTGATGAGACACATTTAATAACTGTTGAATCTGCTTTATCTTTGAAACGGCTGAGCAGCTGTAACGTCGTTAGTGTTTAGCGTTCAAGTGTCTCTCTGCAGGAAGCAACCTCTCGCTGTGCTGGGGCATGGCAAGGGGGAAATGAAAAAAAAAATGAGGAACCCTCTTTTCTCGCCTCCAGGGCCCAGCAGCTTTAGGTCTGCGATGTCAAGTGCAGCAGTTAGAGAAGTTGTAAGAATGTGTTTCTGAGGAGGTCTGACTGCTGTCATGACCACATTCACCAATGCAACCCAACCTGGCAGCCCTCTACGGCAGTGGTTTTGTAACCCAACAAAATTGTTTACAAAAAAGTAAATGAAACTGTCTTAAAATCATTTAAATCGATTAATATCAGCAAAACTGCAAAGGTCCAACAATGTGGCCAATAATTACATTTTCCCAACAAACTGACATTGAATTTGACAAATTCTGTGTAGTCAGGGTCGCATTTTCTTTTCAGTTGTGTCCATGTCCAGTCCATGTTAGTTAATCTGTCATTTGGTAGAATGTAATCAAATTAGACAGAAACTAGCAATAAAATGCATATTTGATTACTTTTAATTAGCACTGTTTTTTGACAACCACAGCTGTAAGATATTCTATCATTTTACATGTACCTCATCATGCACCAAACCATTCATCACACTATATACATAAAATAAAGCATATCCTTTGATGGCTTTTGTTTCGAAATTGTTTTGTCTTTTCCAGCATTGAGGAGCAGCTTGATTATTGAGCACCCGGTTCTGTTTAACACCGCCTACTCAGAGATTCTTTCTGAAATGAATGCGGTCCCTTGATGCGTCCTGAGAACCCCAGATGGCCATTAGATGTAAATACTGTGTTAGTGGGTTTGATAAGGGACAAGTCAAGCCACCTGTTCAGACTACCTAATATACACAGCATGCGTGTGTTAGATTTGGTAGTAGGGAGAATGGATTGCTGCTATGGGAGAAACACATTGACCTAAAGGGAGGGGTGTTCTGGAAAGCAGGAACTGTCTGGCCATCTCCGATGTGCTTGTACACTCGGATTACACACTGATCAGCAATGTGATCAGGTTCCCCCTCACTATTCTCCCTTTATCTAAGAGAAAAGAAATACTGCAAGAAAACAACAAAAACAACACGAGGCCTGGCCAGTGGTGACACAGCAGGTTTCAGGCTTCTCATATCTTTTTGATCAGTGTCCCAGTGTTGATGACAACAAAAGGATAATTCCTATTATGCAGAACCCTTTTGACAATGAATGCGCTAGTGTCAATTTAAGGAAATATGTCTCTAAAGAGGTATACAAGACTGGTCAAGTTGATGCACTTTATTACATATAGCTCAGGGGTGTTCAATGCTCCTGGAGGACCAATCTCCAAAAAGTTTAGGTAATTGGGTTTAAATAACTAGATTTATTTAAAATACAAAAATTAACACAGTATACAGTATAATGCATTACAAAAGTATTTTTAATGCATTTATTTGGCCTTGTAATGCACCTTATAATGCATTGCATGGTCTCATGAATAATTACAACCAGAGTTACAATACGAGTTAAAATACATTATAATACTTATGTTACACCTTTAGAAAGCATAACGCGTTGGCAAACAACCAATTTCAGATGTACAGTAACAAAGAATCTGCAAATATTATAATGCATTTTAACTTTGGTCACAATGACTTCTGAAAATATACAATACGTTATAGTGTACATTATTGACCTTTATAATGCATTATACATAAAGGCTTTAAGTGTTACCAAAAAAAATCATGAATTTCAACAAATTTGTCATCATTATAGTCAGATGCTGCATCTGCATCTGCATTCATTTTCTCACTGACTCACTCTCTGCAGGAAATGTGGATCTCTATGGGCAGAGTTGCTCAGCCCTGGCATGTAAAAATTAACCATATGTAGCAATCCTGAAGACCCTGCACACTAAAAAAAAATGGTTCTTCAGGGGTTCTTTGCGGTGGTTAAGGTGCTATATAGCACCACTACCATTTAAAGAACCTGTTAAGCCCAGTTTGGTTCTTCAGCGGTTCTTTGGGGTGGTTAAAGGGATAGTTCACTTTGAAATTAAATTTTGGTATGTTTTAGCTTACCTCAAGGGCATCCAAGATGTAGGTGTCTTTTTTTCCGCAGTAGTTTCAATTTTGATATTTTTAGGTCAAACCGTTCTTGTCTGTCAGTCATATAATGCAGGTCGATGGTCACTTGTCTCAAACAGCATGCACAGAGTCCAAATTAAAACAATTCCCCGTCGTCCAAATTAAACAATTGTGCAAATTGTGCAATTGTGCAAATTAAACAATTAAACAATCGCCTTGGCTACGAAACCGTAGCCAAGGCGACATCTATTGTATATATCTATACCCGCCCGCGCTCTCAGATCACTTGGACGTGGCTGAGTTCAAGAGGTAAAAACGATATAAAAACTGTTTGTTTTCTCACACAAACCGCTCGTTTCGTGTCTTAGGCCATCAATGTGTACTTACGATGGGGAATTGTTTAATTTGGACGACGGGGAATTGTTTTAATTTGGACTCTGTGCATGCTGTTTGAGACAAGTGACCATCGACCTGCATTATATGACTGACAGACAAGAACGGTTTGACCTAAAAATATCAAAATTGAAACTACTGCGGAAAAAAAGACACCTACATCTTGGATGCCCTTGAGGTAAGCTAAAACATACCAAAATTTAATTTCAAAGTGAACTATCCCTTTAAGGTGCTATATGGCACCATTACCATACAAAAAAACTGTTAAGCACCTACAGTTATTTAAAGACTCTCTTAGTCTCTTAGTTTAGTTGGTGATAGGATTAGAAAAACGACATTAAAATATAGTGATTTTCCTGAATACAAGTCCCGCCTATATATATTCCAGGGCCCCCACACAAGACTTTTTGACCACAGAAAAAATTTGTGTGGATGTGAAGTCAGATATATAGCCTACTGAAATTATGTCACAAACTTCAATAAAAAGCTATATTCATATATCAACTGCTTTTTGTTATTTGTGTAGGCCTAGTCAAATAATTAGGGTAAACAAATGAGTGACGAGAGAAGTTATGTTTAAAAACGTGTTTAAATTTATACTTACACAATTTGAAAATGTGTCAAGAACTTGTTGTTGAATTCTGTCATTTTGAAAGTATAAAAAAAAAAAATCATAATAAATAAATATATAATTAAATAAAAACGTACGCGCCGATTAGTGTGCACTGTGCATGTCAGGTGCACGTGAGCGAGCGCCGCATTCCTCAAAGAAAATTAAGTGCCATATAGTACCAAAAGAGGTTCCCCTATTATTACGAGCCAAAGAACCACTGTTGGGTACTGTTGAGCACCATTTTTGTTTAAGCAATTATAAACAACCAAGGTGCTATATGGCACCTCTTATGGTTCTACATAGCACCATTTGACAAAGGTGCTGTATAGCACCTTTAAAGATAGGTGCTATATGGCACTTAAAGTGGTTCCCCTATGATCACAAGCCAATGAACCACTTTTAGTGCTATTTAGCACCATTTTTGTTTAGAGTGTGGTTTTGTGCTGTGGTTTCCCCACCAAAACATGTATGTGTCTGGAAGATATCATTAAGGATGTGTCTTTGATTAAGGATATTAGGTAAAGTGAGTAGATTTTTTTCTAAGTTAAGATTGGCTAATTAGTTGTTAGTGTAGAGCAGTCCTTTTGAAGTAGAAGTTAATTAAGGAGGTGGAGGCAAGTGAAGTAATCAGTGAACGAGTTCTTATTGAGCAGCCATCACTGTAGCCTCATCCCTCATTGCATGAAGACCAAGCTTGTGTAAAAACCTGTGACTCTACCTGTGCAACAGTGGAGTGAGCGACAAGCAGTGACAACACGCAGCATGCTAGGCTAAGTCTTCTTTTCTTTTCTCTCTAAATACTCTCTTGTTTCCTGTCATGATCTTACCATGTTCTCTCACTACTTTCCTGTAGTATATCACAGGTGCAAGTCTAAACATGTCTGCACACACACTGGTTACCTGTGTTCTCTTGGTTGTTACACATCATGGTCTGTCAGTTGGCCAGCAACAAAGTTGAGTTCATCCCTGTTTTTTTTCCAGTCAGTCAAAACGCATTATTTTCCCTTCGACTGAAACATGGACCACCAAAACCAACCATTCAACTCCTTCACTACCAACTTTGTCCTCTTCCACGCTTCTCGCCCAAGTGGGCTGGGTGGCTGAAAAGTTTGCTCATTTTCAACAATTTCACATTTTAGAACATGTTTAAACTTAATTTTCTGAGCTTTTAACAGAGGTATGTGTATTGCACATAAATAGAAGACATTGTTACCATCCATTAGATTTAATTGTAGGAGAAAAATCTACCTAATTGTATGCTTTTTTTGATCTTCCGGGTTTAAATTTGTCTTCATGTTAACGTCATGTGATTTTTTTTTTATATTTTTTTTTTATCTGTAGTACATCAATGATTCACCTGTGTCTCATAATTATTCATGAGATTACATGTCCTTTTCCTATGAAAAGACACCTTGCTTAGTTATTAATGAGAGTGCATGTTGATCTCCAATGACGGCTTCAAGTTGTGAGATCTCACAAATCATAAATAAATGTTTGTTTTTGTTACAGGAACAAGTTGTACAGTTTAGCATATGAGAGTTGTACAGTTTCTACAGTTTTCTTCCATAGACCCTCGAGTCTCCAACACAAACACGATTCATCTACACAGTGAGTATAACCGGTCTTTGAAACTCCTTAAATATAACCAATCTAACTGCTTATTAAAACACCACAAAATAAGCCTCAAAAGTATTATAGCGGGTTCATATATGATTTCAATGGCGTAAAAATCCTAATGGTTGTGCATTTATTTGTCCATTAAATTATAGCTGTCACAGTATATGTATGCATTTGTGTAAGTTACAGTGGGCTTATAAAACCATGTATATATGTTTATTTTGTTGCATTTAATGGTAAATTGCAGGGTGCATTTGTTGGAAGCTTTGATATTTTTAATTCAATTAGAGCAAAATAAAACTGAATCAGAAGTCGTTGTCATTCTCTCTTCTTCCCCCTCCAACCCGCAGCTTAATACATCTTATTTGTAGCATTTTTCAAAACTCTGGTGAGAACTAACTGGTGCTGAAACAGGGTGTTTCATGAACCTTTAATACTCACCAAATTCACCCCTCACTCTGACCAACCAAGCCTCTGAGCTCTCAGAAAAAAAAAAAAGGTACAAAACTTATCAATGGGGAGGTAATCTTTCAAAATGTATGCCTTTGAACCCTATTTACCCCTAAAGGGTGCATATTAGTACCTTTTGTATCATTTTTTTAAATTTTTTTTATTCTGAGAGTCTGCAGATGATCCAGAACACGACAGCGTATCTGCTCTTCAATCAGCCAATGAGGGCCCATGTCACACATCTCTTATTCTCACTCCACTGGCTTCCTGCAGCTGTCCACATCAAGAGAATGATAATCTGGAACAGTTCTAAATAAATTGCCAGTTTTTCATTGGCACAAAGTAGCCAAGAATCTATTTTCAAATCAACCATATGAGCAAATAACACTAACGTGTATGACTTCCATCAAAAAAAATAAAAATAAATGTGCATAATATTTCATGAGAACATGAAAATGCACTAAATACAGTAGCAGGAACAAGCAAAGACAGTGCATGGTATAGTAGCTGCCATCAAGACTCATAAGCATATCCTCAGCTTTTCTTTACTTCACAAGGGGTACAGTTGATTAAACGTTAAAAAGTGTCAGTCAGCAGGTTCTGAAGATGGTGCTCATCTAATAATAAATTCAACACCTCATAGGAGCTCATTATTTTAAACACAACCCTGGGCTTTGATCTCACAGACAAATGGGGAATAAAAGGGTATTCTGACCTGGTCAGCCACGGCACGGGCGAGCTTGTCCATTCTGGATCCGGCCTCTGCGATTTTCTTTGCGGCATTGATCACGTCAGAGGAATTCTTCAAAGGGCCTTTGCCCCTGTGGTAACACAAAAACCCAGATTGTAACTCCATTAGCTGATTCCTCACAACAGGCAGAAAGCAAACTGCACAGGGCATGAAAGCAAGCAAGCCCACCACATACGCTAACAGATTTGAAGCAGCAAGAGCAAGTAACCTAAATAATAAATAATACTCTTTCACATGGCTTCATTCTGATCAAATATTTTTGTATAATGATCCACAAAATGTATATTTGATCATTATTCTTAACTCTTTCCCTGACAGTGTTGTTTTTAATGCATTTTTGATCATTTTCACAAAAGTTTAATGGCCGCCAGAATATTTTGTTGTATGAACATCTGAACATGCAATATATAAAAATAAAGAACTGACCCTCTGCTTGTAAACAAACAAACACTTTTTTTTTATTCTAGCTTTATTTTAGTTTTAGCAACATTTGCATGTGGGTAAGTTTCATAAAAAAGCAACATTGAGCAAAAATCATGTTTTTGTCAAAGACTACTTCTTGATCGGATTTGGAACGATAAACAAAACATAGATGGAGTAAATCGAGTCCATCAACACACCTAACGCTTGCACAGTCCTATAGCTCATCCTGGGTTGACATTTCATTCAGTAACATTGGGCAGTTTTGATATCCAAGCTGTTTAATGTTGAAAATCATGTTATTTTACATATACATCTGCTTACATATGCTATTGGATGTTTCTGCTTCTTTTTTTCCTGTGTTTTGATCAGGAGATAATATACTCTTTCAGAAGATGCGTAATAGCGCCCCCTACCTTCTAATAGTGAAAACACGGAAAGCCGGAAAATTCCGTCAATGGCGGGGAAAGTGTTAATATTTCAATGTAAACCATTTATTTTTTGGATAATGTAGGGGAGAGCCGGGACAGTTGAAACACTTTTCAGATAAATTTCGTTTTCTAAGATAAGGTTACAGATAGATTTTTTTTTTTTTTGTGATTAACAACTCACATATGTGTTCTCTTAGTATCATGTGTTATTCGGTACAAATATAGAATGATTTAAGTAAAATATGACTTTGAACGGGAGTTGTGCTTTGTTTCAATCGTCCCGCCTGTGCGGGACGGTTGAAACACAGGGGTGGGACGGATGAAACATGACAGTTTAAATGGCAACTATTCATCTAATGCTTTTTTTTTGTGAACAACACCTGACAAGTAACTTATGTAGATATTGTTTCAAACATATTTTGTAATTTATTTTCATTTAAAGGTTCATATTAACCATTTTTGTTCTGTCGCCCAATAAACAATAGGCGATAAGCCTATGCACATTTTGTAATCTTTCTAATGGGCTATTTTGACGAAGACAGACAAATCAGTTTACAATTAATTTTCTTACATTTCTTCCTTGAGTCATATTGAGTGTTTGCTAGTTGAATAACCTGTTATTATGAAGGAAACGAGGTCAACCAGACGACGATAAATGAAATTTATTGAATATTGAATATTGGACAATTGATGATTATTACAGAGATAGCATGTGTTGCGCAATTGAAAATTAATTTGCATTAAAAGAAACACAAGTCTAGAAACAGTATATGAATCTATGAACAGTATAGGCTATGACCAGGTTTAACGGGCAGGACGCGCGGTCGGGACGGTTGAAACACTGTTTCAACCGTCCCGACAGCGCATCCTGTCATTTAAACCTCTTTTGCTCTTAAACTAAAAAACTCTGATATTGCCCACTTAAGGGTGTGTTGCAGTACTAATACACCTGCTGTATTATCATTACAATGGCACATGAAACAATAAATCCAACTTGTCAGTCAAAAAAAAGTACCGCACGAAAGAATTCACTCACCGCATTCAAAAACAGCTTTGCGGCTTTAACTCCAAAACGACACGACGTAAAGAAGAAATGTTTTCGCGAGTATGTTAGGCATTGCGTGCTGTACGTGCTGACGAAATTTGACGTACATGAGTGGTTTTCAAGAAAATCTCAGTGTTTCATCCGTCCCGCGTTTCAATCGTCCCGCCTCTCCCCTACCGATATTATCACGAAATAAACCCCGGTTGAAATGAGACCCTTTGGCTTCACGTTATCTCTTAACTATTTCCAGTATTCTTATTGTTGACATGTGGATTGATGTACCTGGTGAAGTCAGTCATCTCCATCATGATCATACACATTTGCTTGGCCAGCACGATGATATCGTTTCCATTGTCATCCCACTTGGCGACCTCTGCGTCCAGCTTGCTCTTTTCCTGCCTGAAGCTCTCCACCTGTTCGGCAATCTTGGCCTTCTCTTCCTGAGGCAGCTGAGCCATGATGGCCTATGAGGGGTAGCGATATGACACAAGATAAAGATCAGTTACATACATTTTGCAATTGTGCAAACACGTGCCCTTGTTTCTTGTTAAAAGTTTGTGAAGAAAGTACCATCCATTTAGGTTGACTTTGTTTAACCCCACTGAAATACCTCTGTATAAGGTTTTGAAACTTAACACTTAATCATAAACCCCATGACATCTCATGCTCATAAAGAGAAAATCCATCCTCTTTTCTTTCCCCCTCTTCTTGTCAAGGAATAAATTCTCGCTCCGTAGCGATTCTGAGCCTGTCCAAAAGGGTATTAATCTCTTTGCAAGGTCACAGGAACCGTTAAGGCGCAGTATTATTTGTGAGATAAATGTATAATTACCTCACTTCTTACACCAGTCAATGAATTATGCATTTGTTCAACGTTCTGTTGGAGCAGACGGACCGGACCATGGCAGGGGACTCTGAATGCCTTTAAGTGCGCGATCACCATAAGATGGTTTTGGCAAAAAAAAAGTCTGTGCCGTACAAGTCTGAATTTGTAGTGTGACAAGTCAGAAATCTTTTCCGCAGTTTTGTCTGAATTTATAAGTGGCAATACGCCATCATAGCCAAAGGATGTCATAACATAAGAGCTAATTAAGAGCCAGCTGCTCATTTAAGATTTGTAGCTTTTTGCTTGTTTATTTAACAAGCAATTACACACTAAAAAGAAAAGAAGTCCTCAGAGAAAATGCTATTAAAAGATGAAAATGATTTCTTTTTCAGATAGCGCACACTCCTGGGCATTTCAAATGGAGGGCTGATGCAACGGTGACTGTGTCCGAATACAATATAAAATATATATATATTTTTTTTTTTTCTGTACAGCATAAATGTATCTATCACTGCCTTTGATATCCCACAATCCTATCCGATGGGATCTGCAAGAGCGGTCGAAAGGACTGTAACAAAGTTTTTGCTTGGTTATAACTAAAGCTTATTTAAAGGTCTTTATTTAAATTTAAGGTTGTCTCGTTTTAGCTTGGAAGTTACTACCGCACTGTTTTACCACCTGTGCATCCAATGAGAAACATACCCATCCCAGGAGCCAATCAGCTCTCTTTGTATGTCTTTGAAGCAGCCAATCAGCATTAATATGCTGCTGCATGGTTAATCCCAACTCCTCTGGTCCTAAAAGTGGATGTGATGTATGGAAAGAAGGTGAATAGAAGGGGGGAGAGCCTATTTCTTCCCCTTGCCTTGCTCAGAATTCACTTATCCCAAATCTCTCTGGCTCCTAACCGATAACAAGAGAGGGTGCAGGCAGCTTAATGCTCCAACAAATCCTTCCCCATACGCACCGGTGCCGATTCATTCAACACACTCATATTGTGTGCCGAACGTCTGCACACGCATGTGTGTGTGCTTCTGGATTAGAAATCCCTCAGAAAAGCTTTTTAATTTTTCTCATTTGAAATAAAGTGGCCTAGATACAGGAGTTCAATTTTATGGCTGACCTATCAGCAATGTTATCCTATCATGGAGCAAAGAGATAGAGCAGTGTGTATATGTGTGTGTCTGAAAGTGAGTCAGTGAACAAATGCCTGCTCTTATTTCTCTTTTATGAGAACTCAAAATCCATAAAACTTAAAGTCACAGACTATATCAATATGAAAGTAGTGACACGCATATTTGATTTGCAAAAAACATTCACTCAATGTAACATTCAGCATCTACGCATACGGCGCCGCCTGAACTCCTGAACTGAGTTTACTAGTGAGCGAAATGTTTTTCCACGGTCATTTTATTTTGTCAATTGGTTGCTGTTCTCAAGGAATGACCCTGTTTTTCTTCTCCACAGCAGTTTTTCTTTTAGCCTAGTCTATTATTCCAATACAAATGATAATTTCCTCTCATTCATGGAAGATAATTTATTCTTAAGAGTAATTGGTATCAAACAGGGTTATGGTGTGTATTTGCGCGTGAATGTCAGCAGTACTCCACAGCTACATACTGATATTCTTGTAATGTCTCATAAGCAGCCCACTGAGCACTATTCACACATACACTAATGTGGATTAAGCCTTGAACCCCAGTGAGCTCTGCCGTCAAATGCCGGCTGACACACGCACACAGGGGGGGTGACACTGCCAGAAGTCTCATTTGCAATCATATTTTAACAACTACAGTCTCTGCAGACAGAGTTTACAAAACTGAGACCAAAATTATTCTTGTGTAAAGCATTTGATTCTGCTGGAAATGTATGCATCTGATGCATAAAACATGATCCTCTGCTATGTTAAATATTAAAGCTTATATATAGGCTCTGTTCCTTAAGCCAACTTCGCTGCCTGCAGAGCATTCCCTTCTAAGGCAGCCTCCTAACTAAAATGGAACCTTATTACTGAACGAACATTCAACAAAGTTAGCAATTCTGAGCAATATTTTTTTGTTGTGACACTCAATGTATTTTTTATTAAAGGTGCATTAAGCAACTTTTCATGTTAAAAATACCCGTTTTCTAACCCATACATGCTTAAACAATTGCCTGATGGGCTGAATGAGCCCTTCTCTGATCACTGAGATTGTCTCTATAATCCTGTAAAGTAAAATAAATAAGAGGGATTCGGGCCGGAATTTTAGACTGGGCGTGACGTCATGCGCGTTCACGGCACGCTCACCTGGCTGTCTGGCAGGTTTGTGTATTCGCCGCCATTCTCCGTAGAAGATGGATTCTAAGAGACCGGCTTGTAGTTCATTTCAAACACCAACGCAAACTCCACGTAAGATAAAAAAAAGAAAACTTTTGTCCGTGAGCGTGCACACTTCTGGCTGCAGTTTCGCTTGCCGCCAGAGGGGGCATAGTTCTGCAAAAACTCAGAGACTTGCGCAATGCACCTTTAAGTTTCCTGTTAGCAGGTTGCTGAGGTAAAAGGTTGGTTAAACTGCCATTTTAGTAGACTTCTTTACTAACTTGCTGTATTGAAGGAATTATAATCAACATTTCTCTTGCTTCGTCCACCATCTTAGATGTGTTCCTTGCTATTTTAAATATGAAACATATACTGTATATTGGCTCTGTCCCAAAACCTGCATTCCCTTCTAAAGTAGCATCCTAACCAAAATGGAACCTTATAAGTGACTGAACATTTTACACAGGCAGCAACTCTAAGCAATGTTTTGTGAGTAATATGATGTGCATTGTAGACTCGACTCCTAATTGATTTATATACAGTTAGCTGTTAGCATATTGCTAAGCTAAACATTTGTAAAAATCAATCTTTCTTGCTGTATTGAAAGAATTCTAATCATAATTTTTCTTGCTTCAGCTTTCTTCAAAAAGGATATGAGCAGTGCTGACTTAGTATGCCTATTTAAAAATATGAATGTATGTATGAACCTGTTAGCTTCTAGAAAACTCTCGCCATTATTCGCAGCGGAGGATAAATAATGTTTCGTTCTCTAAAAAGTGAGAGACACGTTGTGTGCATGCACTTGAGTGACTGGCACTCTTGTTATTCTGAAACTAGATGTAATTTACAGCAGACACGCTCAGCGGAGTGATAAGTGTTTTGTATTGTGAGCGTAAACCTGATGGAAATGACAGGAGGAACCAGAGATGTTGTTCGTGTGTCACGTAGAAGTCACTCACCCTTGCGCTCTGTCCAGCAATAAGTTGGTCATCTTCTGTCTGGACGCTGGTGCGGCTACGGGCGTCATAGTCTTCTTGTTCAAAATCAGAGTCGTCTTCAAGCTCTTCTGGAGTCTGAAATATATATATATATATATATATAAAATGTATATTGCCCATCCTTGTAGCCATCCATACCATAACTTTGTGGCGTTTGATAAAAATAAATAAATACTGTCATCAGTTACCCACCCACCCAATCTTTTTCTTATTGTTATTTATAATTTCACGGAAAAGAGCGATCAGTTTATTATTTGAAATTCACATTTTGTGCATACGGGTTTGAACAACATGACAGTGTCAATGATGTATGAATGATTCATTTTTTAATGAGCTATTCCTTTTAAAGTCTCCTAAATTTCATTTTTGCTTTCACCTTTTAGTTTCAAAACTGGTCTGGAGAGACTGATACTTTTTAACTCTTGGGTTTCTATCGACAACAACTTTCTTCGCCTTGTTTAACCTTCCATCTATATTTTAAATGTACTCTACTAGAGTACCGATGTCCTCTGTCCTAATGCTAAACTTGGTGACAATTTGGGGCACACCATTTGACAGACGCCACTACCGGCTGTGCGTTTCTACACAATGAAGGGCGAAGGACCTCTGATCCAACATAAAGACGTGTCAACCATTAAACCAGTCAAATCTCAATAAATAATTCATTCATCCCACAGTTTGAGTTACTAGTGACTTGCATCATTGTTCAATTCCCTTTTGGCTTTCTTGTGAGTAATATAAAAAGTTCCCTCGTAAAGTGGGATCAAACAATATGTGAAGGGGGAAAGGCCTCTAGGTTCTTCAGGGTTTAGATGTGATCTGTTTTCTTGTATTCTGCCTACCAGTAGTTTCAACATCAGTCCCACTAAGTGACTAATGAGCAAATTGGAGACAAAGAAAAGAGAGTGTATCTTGACAGCCGCCACGGTTTCAGCCACTCTGAGCGGCAGTGGCAGTAACTTATGGAGATATTCTTTTGATTGAATCAGCTAAGTAATTTATAGCAAACTAGCAAAGTCTTCTTTGTTCGTTTTAATGAAGATCCCAGTGGATCGAGATTTCACGTAGACATAAAAGTGTACAGACAATGAAAAAAGGAGTGTACATTTGTGCGCAAACCCATCTTGGTTTGATTTTTCTTCCCAAGTTTTTCAGCAGGATACAATCCTTGACAAATAACTGTGTGTGTGTGTTGGTACTTTCTTTTCACTGCTACTCTGGGAGCTGTACTATTTGCAAAACTTAAAAGCAGCCACCAACACATTCACACACACTGCATGATCTATCTTTGTGATTCATTTTGTGGGGTGGGGGGTTGTTCGGGGAATCAATAAAAAAAAAAGTAAAAATAAGTAGGATCTCTATTTACAATTATCACTCTGTTCCAAACCATCTCCAAACTCAGCTTGACATTATTTACTGGCAAATTATTATTTACTGTTCAATATTGTTTGATGTTCCCACAGAGGAAGTGTGCATCTTAGAAATTGCCTTTTTGCAACAAAAAGACGTGTTTATTAGTTCGAACCAAATGAATTCGAACTCTGTAAACAGAATATACACAGTGAACAAAGGCATAAACAAATCAACAGTCTAACATACTCTTATTGCATAACCAGGACATACCGTATACATTATATATGATAACATATAGCATTATTACTTCACAATATCTATATCAGGGCTTTTCAACTGCTACAGACACAGAGACCCCCAATATACAAAAGCTAGATTTTTCTAGAAACACTCTAGAATAACCTTGATTAAGAACATTAACCCCAAGAGGCTGCAAGGGAGTCAATGTTACAAAATGTTTTTAGGGGTGTCAAGGTTATTTATTTTATTATAATTAATTTCTTTCTAAAAGAAGAGCTGCTCTACATTTATAAATAAATACTTTTCTATCATATGTTTAATGCCCAATATCAGCAGGATTTTGGCTTGACCCGTTTGACGTAGGGTGATTCGTAAACGGCAATGGGGTCAAAAATCGATCTTTTCATCTCGTATATGCCGCTTCAGCAGTTTTTTTGCGCTCTTGTTTCCGGAAGCCAGTTGCTAGTTTCGCCTTATTTGTGACATCACGCACGTCATTAAAGAGAGCAAGCGACGATTGGTCGGGGAGCAACGCATAGTCTGCCATGTTTCTTGTCCATGACACGACAAGAATTAAGGAGTCAAAATCACATAATCTGACACAGTGACTATCGTAACAGACACAAAATACCATGTAGTCTGAACCTGGCATAAGAATAGTCTATTCTTTGACACTGTACCCATTGACTTGCTCAGCTACTTTTTAGCTGATGTTGTCGGGTAATATTCTCTGTGACGCTCTGGAATATTAATTTTATTTGATAAAATATTATATATTAATAAATAATAAATATATTTTATTAATTTGAACTGTATTACCTTTTTCCTACTTTGATGTTAAGATGTATGAACCTGAATAGAAACATTTTCAATAGCAAGTAATATAGATGAATCAATAGATTATAATATCACTCTCACTATTTTTTCTTCCAGTATAAAGGGGTGTTTATTTTTCTGGATCATCATGGAGGATCATGCTTGGCATCAAAAGCCCTGCATTATGATAATGCTTAACATACCATTCGTTTAATATTAATTCAAACCATTTTAATGTCTATAAAAATGGCATGAATTGTTAAAGAAAATTTGATATGTTTTATATAACTTTTAGCAATATAACTTCTAATAATCCCCTGGAGTACGTTCACAGATATCTCAGGTTGAGAACCCTTGCCCTGTATGATGGAGTCATAACCCACTACATTATTTTCAGATGAAATGTGTTTGATGTGTTGTTTTGTTATTTATCAATCCAAACCTCTGGGGTAATGAGCATCGTAAAAGCCCCGCTTGTGAAGAGCGAGCACCTCATGTGGTTCTCTAATTTGTACGCTACTCACTCTTATCATGAGGACTGCTTTCCTGATGTCACGCACACCGTCATAGACGAGGCGAGAGGCGTCGATGAACTCGTTCTCCTCGAATGGCTGCGGGGGGCTGGTGCTAAGAGCCTCGATGGCGACCTCAACCTGCTCTGCAAAGCGCGGCATCACTGATGGGAAAAAAAAGGACGTAGAGTATTGAGGTGAGCAAGAGCCTGAGAGAAAGCAAAAACAGAAAGACAGATACACAGAAAAAAACCTTTTTCAAAAAGGGATTACACACATCCCTCAAAAGTCAGCCTTTCCCTCAGGTGCCAAACATATCAGAGAAAAGACAGAGTGAGAGGTGAGAAAAATGGAGAATATGTGATCTTAAGAAGCTAGTGTCGAAATTCAGGCAAGCATGTCTATTTCTGCCATCTTCTCCCTGTCAGTCAGGCCCGAGGACATGGAATGCAGCGGGAGAGAAAGATGATAAAATGTCACCCTGAAAATATGTGAAAAGGGTGCCCTACGTCTGCAAATTAACCACTTCACCTTGATGGGAACATATGACCATAAGTGAGACCTCTTTAACCCAATAAAAAAATAAAAATAATCAGGGGTTACACTTTATTTTTAGGTGTCATTGTTACAGTGTAATTATATATTTAAGTACTGAGTAATAATAAGCAACTACATGTACTTACTATAGGGTTAGGGTTTGGTTGAGGGTTAGTTGCATGTAATTATGCATAATTTGCTGTTATTACTATTGTAAGTACATGTAACAAGGACACTGTAAAATAAAGTGTTATTAGTACCTTATCAGGTAACACTTTACAATAAGGTTCCATGAGTTAGTGTTAGTTAATGCATTAACTAACATGAATTACAATAATAATGGGCAAGCAATTCATTTGTTTCTGTATTTATATATATATAAAAAAAAAAAAAAATAGGTCCCACTTTATATTAAGTGGCGTTAAGTACTATGTACTTACATCAAAAAAATAAGTACAATGTACTTATTGTGTTCATGTTGTATTGTAAAACACTTTTGCTGCTATTGAGGTGTGATACGGGTAAGGTTAGGGACAGGTGAGGTGGATTGGGTAGGTTTAAGGTGTAAGGGAAAGGTCAACTGTGTAATTACAAATGTAATTACATAAATTAATTACAGCTGTAATTACATGCAGGAATTTTTAAAATGTAAGTACAATGTAAAAACATGTAGTTACACAATAAGTACATTGTATCAAATTATTAATTTCAATGTAAGTACATGTAAGTACATAGTACTTAAAGCCACTTAATATAAAGTGGGACCAAAAAATAAAGTTAACTTTTTATTTTAATAATGTTTTAGTAAATGTTGAAATTAATATGAACTAAGATTAATAATTGCTCCAGAGGCTTTTTTTACTAATACACTATATAATATAACTAGTGTTAACAAGTGGAACCTTATTGTAAAGTGTTTCCAAAAATCACATCCGCTTGCTCTCTACTTCATCGGCCTTCAATTCAATTCACCCTTCTGTCTTGTTCCTCAGTAACGGGTAGCGAGATCTTCCCCCGCCACTAAACGCTGGCTGTAATAAGGGATTGTTTGACAAACAAGAGTTGAGTATGAACAATGTTGACAGACATTGATTGAGTGCAGCTGGAGGGTTGGGAAAGGTCCGCTAATGTGACATTAGTTTGATCTGTTTTTCTGATGAGCCATATTTCAGCGTTTACACTGAACAAATATGTTTGGACCACTTAACCTTAGTGTAACCGTTTTGATAAAAATCCTTATGGCTAATGCTGCGTAGTGGCAGTGAATGAAGACTTTTAAGTCAATTACATTTTGGTGAAATGTCAATATAAAATGTTAAAAGCATTTTAGAGGGATCCGACAACGCTGTTATGAATCATGAGCTTTAAACTTTGGTGACTCCAGAGCAAAAGATATGCTCATTACTTTGGACTGTATTCAACAAGTACCTTCCTTTGTGCTCCACAGCCCACCAATTCACACTCAACCTTTGAACCTGACACTGAATGACCTGTCTGCCTACTCTGAAATTGTGGCCAAGCACATCAAGGGAATAATATCCAAAATGACGTAAAAGTCTTGCGTTTCCATGACAATGTCACTGGTGGAGGGAAACTGTATTGTGATCTAACCCTGACATCAAGTCAAGCTCATATCAACGCCCGAGACCACTTGGTGGTTGATGAAAAAAAGATGGGCAAAAGCCTCGTATTAAACCCTTGAGCAAACTGCAAAAAGATGCTCTTAAAATATTCAACACATGTATCGAGGAGAGGAGGAGGTCTCAGGATTTTTAAAAGCGAGGAACTGGGATATTATGACCCAAGATAGACTTCTCCGTGGGGAAGGTGGGTCTTGTGAGGACACTTCTGTGACAAGAAAATTTTAGAGTGTTGCCATCAACCATCTAACCAAATCCAAGCCCAGAGAGCCAATCACAATAATAGCAGATGCAGATTTTGAAGAAAAGACCGGTCTTGAGATTTCTGATGGTTTTGATTATAGGCATCCGACTTGAGATTGACTTAAAAGGGGAGCAGTGAATGATCCATTTTGACAGCCATTTTGCCTATTTGCGTTTTAAAATGGACAATTTCAGAATGTCTATCGGCTAATGCAGAAAAGGTTAGATTTGAATTTCAAATGAACACATAAGAATTACAAAATTATGCAAAACATTCAAAAAGGTGCGGTAAAGGCTCTTTATTTGATTTCCTTTCTTCTTTCCAACCCAGTCTTGCTTTAACACATATTTAATTCATTTTAATCCACTTATTGGAGAGGCGTAAAATGAGCTTTAGGGAATTTTGCTGTGACTTTTAAATAGAAATATTTAAATGTTCTTCAAACCATTAATGAGTAAAGTTGCTGTTAGTGAGGAGCAAATTTAACTCAGACCAGTGAGGAATGATGAAAGGAGCTAATGAAAACCACATTGGAAGGGATTATTTTCTTAAAGTGGTTAATGCCAGATAAAGCAAGCAGTCAGATATGTTCTATGATCCTTCAAATGTTTTTTTTGTTTTTTGTTTTTTTGAGACAGCATTTTGAATTCTATCATTCAAAATGCACGTTTAAACTGGGTTTTATTTTCGAGAGGCTGAGGTCAGACCAGCCTAATGGTCTCAAAATGAAATACTAGAAAACGCAATGAGACATTCCTAATGCTAATAGGCCCTACAAAACACTGCAAGTAATTCGAAGTGGAGAACAAATTCATTTGAAAAAAATGAGGTCACTAGTAGTTTGGTTTCATTTACATTTTGCCCCTTAGGCTGTGGAATTAGTTAGCACTGCCCTTTCTTCAGGATCCGTATTTCTTTCTTTCTTCCTTTTTCTTTTTCATGAACAAACTATTGGACTCATTGTAGCGGGCAGGCATGGACTAATTCTATTATCCTTGTTGTTTTGCATGCCTCCTGTGTCTCACCATGCAGACTCTTGGGTCGTGATATGCTGAGGAATAACATTTTGTGGGGTCATTTGGATGTATGAAATCATTGCTGTTTTTAGAACCTGAGCAAACATGCCCTTCAACCTGTCAGTGAAACACTATATTTGCCATAAAAATCATGTGTGAGTCTATGTGTGTGTGTTAGACGGGGGGCAGTGATTAGGTGGCCACATTTCATCTCTGCATGGTCACCCTTTTGGCATGAGCCCTACTCACTCTGCCATACTCTATGACAGTATTGCTACTCATGCCTTCTTGGCACTATTACATCAGCCATATTTCTCATTTTTAATCTACTGGGGGGCTGAGCATAACCTTAATGATGGGGTAATTTTTCCCACATGAAGATTAGTTTGGATCGGAGAAAGGATGGAAAGGATAAAGAGAGGGGAAAGTCATCACGGGTTTGCTATTAGACTATTGATTTTCAGGCTCAAGGACACGATTCGAGATTCGTGGGTGCTATGTGCTGAAGGTCCTTCAACGGTGTATCTTTATAGAGCTTTGGACCAGCTGCACTTTTGTTATATTTACACTGCCTTGGGACGATAAAAAAAAAAAAAGGCCAGGATAAAGTTTGGTATGTCCTAATTAGGCTGTCTACCGATAAGGAACCAAACCAAAAAGTTGAAGAAATTGAAAAGAAAGTGTCAGGCACTTTTGAGGAAATGGTTCAGCTAGTTTTTTACAAAGTTAGTGAATTGTGAGAATGATGGTCTGACTTTTTGTTGAGAGTGATTGAAATGAAGAAAAAAAAGTCTGTCCTGGCTGACACATTTTTAACAAAACGTTTCCCCCCCCTCAGTGGATAAGCATAAAACTCAGTCAAACTACAAATCAGTACCTGCGGTTTAACTCCCATTGCCCACTAGAACACTATGCTTGGGAATTCACTCCATTATTAAATTGATAAAGCCACTTAGTTGAGTAGCAAACATCCTAATTAAATGGAAAACACATTCAAATGCTATACGCTTCTATTATACTAATTCGCTAACCTCAACATTACGCCTGGCCCAAACCTTCAAACTTTCAAAAATTCATTGACATTTTGCGTGCCAAGTCTTGTGCAATAATGAAAGTTCTAGAAGAATCAATGCTGCAATGCTTTATGGTTCAATTCCATTTATGTGGTGGCACCATGTCCGTCATTTAAATTCGTGGGGCCTCAGACTAAATTTTTATGGGTGGCCCTCCCTCCCTTGGGCCTAATGAAGGCTATTTCACAGAAGAACTCAGTGGGTCCCTCTCATCAAAGGGCCTGGAACAACTTTCCCAGTTTCCCTCCTTCCTGACGATGTACAGCCCTGGGTGGCACACCAACATCCCAAAACAAAGACAGAAAGAGGGGAAAGGGCGAAATCTGACAAAAAGAACCGCCTCATCAAAGTGAATACAGAGAAGATGAGAGCCAGTCTGGGCGTCCAGCCCTTTCACAATTCAATTATCACTCTCAATCAAGCATGCAGATATTCCTCTTGGTTTTACTGAAGCAACTAGCAGAACAGTTTTCCATTCAAGCTGAGCGAGCATTAACTGTTCAACTTGTGATTTCCGGAAAAGAGTTCTTTATCTTAAAAAAAAAAAAAAAAAAAAAAAAAAGACCAAGACGGTTTCTTTTATTTCACTGAAGGCGGTAATGAAATGTAGGATACTGTATTGTGTTTGGTTCTGATTAAGTCTCTAATAGCTCTAATAAAGGAGGAGATAAAATTATGAAATGAATTATGCAATTAACCCCTTCCTCATCACCCCCAATTTTGGCAAGTGCTGCATACATGAAATGCCCAAAATAAAAAGGTTACTGCTCATAAGTAATTCTGAATAGAAACATAACACACATACATTTAGAAAGCCAACCCTTGAGAGTTTATAGTTCAAGACTCAAAATTAACCAGACTGTTATTAATATTGAGATATATAAGCTCAAACATATTTTGAACTAAAATAATCCGGGATCACCAGTGATCCCTGACAGGTAAGGGGTCAAATTTGTCATACGTTGCAGCGGATAAGTTACATTAAGTACATGTGTCTCACTGAACTGTAATACAGATAGTGGTATCAACTCTCCGGTTGAAATTTCATGTTCTCTAATGTGGAGTTTAATTTTTTTAATAATACAATACACAAAAAGGAGATAATTTCTCAAGAATGAATTGCGCCCATTTATAGGAATGAGGTAAATCATGATACAGTGCAAACGCACCAACACAATCTGATCTGAAAGTGGCTCAATTCCTGGTGGTTAGACCTCAATTCAAGGTCTAACCACCAGACTACTCATTATCACATCACTTTGACTTAGTTTGGAAGTTTCATATAAATATTCTAGTGATGTGAAGAAACAAAAAAAGTTTATGGGACATATGAGTAGAAGATGATGAGAAGAACCAATGAAGATCAATTTGGAAACATTATGACTCCATTTTAATCTTCAGTTGGTCAGACGTCACAAATATGCATTTGCCTTTAGCCGTCAAACAAGCAGTAATATGATTAAAGTGGTAATTTCATAATAACAAAAATACTGCAGTATCTACCATGAAAGCAGGACTGTTATTTTCTTCCTCTCATATAGCGCTTGCTCTTCTAAACAAAGCATGCTGTCAGAATAGTCTAATGTAATGTTTTAGACAGAACAAGAGAAGCAGGACAAAGCGCTGCCGCCATAATAATATTTTGAGTGCTCATTTTCTAGCCACCCTCCATTTGTTGATTCCAAACAATCGTAGAAGTGCATTTAAATGGAACAACTACATCAAAAAGTGTCAGGTGAGATGTTTCTTACACATTAACACCTAAAATAGCAGCCTTTTTTGCTTCCTGTCAGATATTGTGACTTGAAAGCATTGGGAAAAAGCTATGCACAAATCTCTGCATTACTTGGTATGTTTTGGCCCTCGGCCTTGTCTGTCAGAGTCTAAATTGCCACCTCCTGAATGCTGGCACTAGACTGTGAAAGGTGGAGGGGTTGGGGGAAAACAGATGAAAAATGAATGAGCAAAGGATGAGTGCCAGAGGAGGGAACAGGTGGTATCTCCGGCCTCACCATCTTTTCTCATCTGTCTACCTCTCTCCTTTAACTTCCTTCTTCCAAGAGCTTCCTGGTCTCCTCTGTCCATCTGTCCCCATCTCTACCATAAGTGTATCCTTTTGTGAGCATAAGATAAGTTCAGGACTCAGGTGTGTTTGTGATCTTTCTCACCAGTCTCAGAGAGGAGCTTGATGGACTCAAGAACACGCTCAGTGTAAACGCCAGGTTCATAGTTCTCCATCTCAGCATTAATAATGTGCACCACTCGAGCGGCTCGGCCCCGGATCGCCCCTGCTGTCCTATCCAGTGTGTCCACGTCCCCCTCCTGCAGGGCGATCACACACTTATTCACATCCTCCAGAATGTGGTTCTCTGTGGAGAGATGAGATAAAAAAATTAGATAACACTTTCAAGCATTATTGTTGTCCAAGAACAATAGTAACATTTGACATTTTTTAAAGCATTACAAAAAAAGAAAGAAAAAAGCATGTAAAGTAGCAAAAAAAATTAAAAAAAAAAAAAAAAAAATTATAATAATAATAATAATAATAATAATAATGGGGTTAATAGAATGGTTTACATGCTTGGATGCTAAAAAACCCCCATTATTTTTCACATATTTTACATTGTTGCAACACCTCTCTTCCCAGTCTGTCAGTAACGCTCTGTTTAGTTCCAGTCCCATTGAAGCCCCTTCTTCCGAAAAGCTCCAAGTGTGCTCTGATTGGTCGGCTGGACCAGTGTATTGTGATTGGTCATGTTTAGAAAATGTCACGTTTCATCACTCTACAAATGCAACTCAACCAGGTCTTTCTCCTTTTTTGCGTATGCCTTGGTCGGTAATTATTTAAATGAGGATTATGAATGTGACGTGTACTTCATCGGAATTAACTCAAAGCTACAATCAAGGCGTTTGAGGAAGCTCAGAAACAGTGCTTACTGAAATAGAGAATAACTCCCTTTGGAGTGGACTTTGTGCTTTGTAACTTTGCAGACCTTTTTTCATGCTGAAATGTAAAAAAAGGAACATGGACTTTGACGGAATCCTTGAATCACCCATGAACACCAGATAATTACAGTATTTATTTATTTTTCTCAACAGATTCAAGAAAACCTATTCAGATGTCCTGGTATAGCACATATGCACTATTATTAAAAAGATCTTCAGCCTTTACACTTTAATATCCTTTTCCATGTAAAAGTATCAATGATTTCCCTGCTCTTGCAAAACACACTGTTTACATCTTTCCTGTGAAAGAAATGACATGTAATTGATTTCTTTGCAAGCAGAAAATATCAATTATATCTGAATTTTACAAGCACATGCAGGGCTCAACAATAAAGATGGCCATGAGCCAATGTGAGAGCGTTTCGGGCCAGTTGACAGATCTGTCACATGCCTTATTGAGTCAGTGCTGCATTGTAAATATGTTTTGTGTTGGCTGATCATAAACGGTATACGCTTTTTATGCCTTGTAAATTGAATTTTTTTGTCACTAATATATGTAGTTGTCTAATATACTCATGAGTAGAGTAGATTGGGGAAATATTTTTGCTGATAGAAAAAATTTATAAATAATGTGTGTCCAATAAATTCTTTCTGACACATACAAAAATATGTTGCTAAAAATGTATATTTCTTTCGCGTCCAGTGAAAATGTTGACAGGGCAAGTACTAATCTCAAACACTGGTCCGACCAGACCAGATTTTCAGGAAATAATAATAATAATAAATCCTTATTGTTGAATCCTGACATGTTTTCTTCACAGATTTTCAAACGAATATTTCCAAACTGGAATGCACTGCTTACACCAGTTTCTGGACATCAGGAGGTGGGATGCATACCAATATTTCCTCCTGCTTCATTTCATACAGCCCACATAGACCTGTCAGATATACAAAAGGATCTGGCCCACAACAACCAGGATTTCATTTATTCATTTGCTGTGTATTTAGTATTGACTTATTATAATCCCTGCCTTGAAATCCGTGGCTATATGACGAGAATGTAGTATTCATTCTAATCGTTTTTGTGCCAGATCCAGATAGGATATACACTATCCAGCAAAATGTTGCAAAAAAAGAGAATTTGATGTAGAGGAGAGCCAGTTTTAGCTAAGGTGGAAGGTGAGACTGAAGTTGGTGTGCCTCGTTTGCAATGAAAAGAACTGTGGGAATTAAATAATTTCATTTATACATTAATTACAAGATTAAACACTTAAGTTAAACATGATTACCTTATTCATCAGCAAAAATGGTGTCCTATCAAAAAAAACAAACAAAAAAACTCTCCATACCAGAGAGCAGTTTAATTATCTTCTACACCAGGCAATGTGTTTAAGCCTTTTTATTTTTAAATATATAATTTAGTTATATGTTTTTTAATTAAACCATATATTCTCTATATAAGCCATACGTAGGTTTGAGTCCAATGCTCATGTGAAACTCAGAGAAACACACAGACTCAGTAATTGGCACCATAATAGTCATCTTTTTAATCACTGCAAAACAAGAAGACTTAGTGCCGTGGACAAAAAAGTAACACAGTGTAAGTAAAGCAAGGCTACACATACAAAGGGGCATAATTGTTCATATTTATGTTAAATTATATGGCCATTCACATTTCTATCCAGTGTTCTGTTCTCCATCTGTTAGTAAGATGGACATTCCCATTCAAGATAATGGGATTTTGATGGTGGAGGCAGCTGACATTTTAGAATGTCCATTATAAAGAGGGAAAAATAGACATTGCTATATTCTACCACCGTACTCTGTGTGGAGAGTTTAGATGTCAAGAGGGGGATGATGGACATTCACATAAAATACAAAAAAATCTATACTTAAAATGCTCTTAAAGACTTAAAATGTTGTAATAGTTTGAAACCAGAATGGTTGCTTGATTTACTGTTCACCACCAGGCAGCAGGTACTCAATGGTGATCTCACAAAACCATGTACCCCCAGTTTCACAGACAAGGCTTAAGCCTATATTCCTAGACTTAACTGCATGTTTGAGCTGTTTTGAAAGCAACTTGTGCTGACATACCTTAAAATATGTCAGTGCCATTGGTTTGTCTTAAGATGCACACCAGTAATGTTTTTTTCTAAGACACGTTTATAAAAGCTTCTTAAATGTCCTAATTGAATTAAGGCCTAATCCTGGCTTAATCGAAGCCCTGTCTGTCAAACCAGGCCATAATAACCCGCATACACCATAGCTTAAGCACACTGTTTGTTCACTTGTTATGCAGATGTTTGTAATATATAGAAACAGGAAAAAATTGAATCTGTTTCCATTTTGTGTAATCTGTTTCCAGTTTTACCTGAAACGGACAGGAAGTCATCAACGGAAGTGATGTCATCTACGGCCTCAGTCAGGATGCGTACTTGCTTCTCCCACTGGTCCTTGAAAACATCCATGTTGTCCTGAGCCACCTTGCTTTGAGGGCGTGCGGCCAAGGTCAGGGCTGCATTTATTACCTGTGAGGAGCATAACGGTATCATTCTGAACCTTAACAAAACTCAAGAGAAACTACAAAAGTTACTGTTCAAACGGTTGTGTGAATCAGTTGTTTTTTACTAGCCAGAACTCCAAGACATTGGAGTCAAACCATGTGCATGTTTTAATTATTTATCCTTATAAACCTATAATCCTCAGAATACCTGCTGCTTTGACAACTTTGAGTCATATGATGATTCATAAAATCTAAAGGTCTCTTGTTGATAGAGGTTGCTACTGTAGATTCAAATTTGTCTTTGTCAAATTATCTTAGTAACTTGTAACAGTACTCAGAGGAAACAATTTTGAACATCTCACAATTACTTCCAGGTTTTTTGTGTGTTAGCTTCACTTGCAGGGGGTCACTCACAATGCGAGATCTGTTAGAGTGGACTTCAGTGAAAATGTTTCTTGAATCTTAATACCTCAATTCTACTGGAACCTTTAATTCCAGTCCAACCTTACACATAATCAAATCAGTACATGGTGAGGGCAGATTTATTTTTGACACTTATTATGAAGGACTGGTTAAGGCATGACGTCACCAAGCCCTCATTTTTTCCAACACATCCCTTGCAACCATCTGTCATTTTAAAGAGAAAACTTTTTACAATTCAATCAATTCTCAATGGATAAAATCAGATTTCTCAACATTTCTCATAAATATGTAACATTACAAATATTTTGTTCCCCACTGCTATTTCATGCTGACTTTGAATTGACCCTATTTGTTTCCTTATACCCTTTCTAATACACAATCATAGTCTTACTATGAATGATTACCAGTGTGCATGTTATCTCTTTAAATAAATGGCGTAATGAAAACCAAGCTCTTTTTTTCTGTTTCCAATGAATTTTTCCTCTCACTGATTCCTCAAATTTTTTTCTCAATGGGTTGCAAACAGAATTTCTTGCTGACTTTGAATATAGCTAAAAACCTCAAATGTGAGTCATATTTTAATAAATATGACGGATCTGGATATGTGCCTGGATATGCTCTTCTGCTGCCACCATCAATAAAAAAAAAGATTACACAAACATCTCTTCTAAAGGAAATTGTGTGCTTTCCATGACCGGTAATAGTGCAATGGTAGTTGTGGCAGGCAAATAGTGTAAAATGAAGTATATAGAATATTGCAAATAAGGTGCATTATAGTGAATTCCTATTTGTCACCACCATATAAAACTGCTGCAAGAGGTTCTAGAAAACTGAACACTGGGTGGATAGCAAAGGTTTAGGCCTTTTACCTGAGGACACAGGCTGTCAATCTGTGTAGCTGCCATGCGCACTAACTTCACACCCTCCTCGTTGTTGGAGATGGAACAGGCGAGGTTGGCCACCTGAAAAAGAGAGAGAGTTTGGTGAGCCACGCACTGGGTCATTTGTACATTGAGGTTAAAGTATAAAGTGACATTGGGGTTCTGGTCGCCAGATTTCTGTAAATCAGGTAGGTTAGACTAGCATCCGGACGGGGGAAAATAAAGCTTCTGAGCAGAGCGCACATATACACAAACACATAGTCCTTTTTGCTGTTCATGTTTGAAGTTATCAGTGCTGTGTGCAATGGATAAGGATTTAATGCTTGGCTTGAAAGGCAATGTCAGGGCAAAATATGTACAGAGAGTTAGGGCTCATTCAAGTGTTAGATTGGTATTTGTTATTTCCCAGCGTGAAGAACATGATTTGTGGTTCCCTCTTCCCCTCTGCTCCCTTGGCCCCAAATCATACCGCCTTGGTCTCTCTTTTACTATTTTAAAAATAGCATCTATTTGAATAATTGACATCACACACACTTTGTAATTTGAATTTTTACCGGCCAATCTCCTGGACATTTAGAAGCTTCCGCTTCATGTTCTCATCTGCAGTGACAGTTTGTTCACATGTGCCTGTGAATCTCCCATCACGAAAACACAATTACCCCAAAAATGTCAGCGGACACGGAGAGGGGTCCTAATTGGAGGTTGCTGTATTTCTGTTGTTCACTCATAAAGTAACGTCGAATTTTCCATATGAAATTGTCACCGCAAAGCACTGGCGGAATAACCAGAGTTCATTACTGAACTTCATGTTCCCATGTAAATCATTAGGCCAGTTTACCTGGGGGAAAAAAAGGTGGGTGAAAAATGACAGAAAAAGTGTAATTAAACTAGCAGATGGCTCCTCTATGCGCAATACCTCCTTGTCTAATTTCTGCCTGCCTGCAGCCCTCAGATTACCCATCATGCAATGCATCTGGCAATGCCGGATCGGTATGTAAACGTGAATACACGTGTGCATTGAGAAAAGGTCTCTCTCTCTCTGTCTCTCTCTCTCTCTCTCTCGTGTTTGCTCGCTTCCATCATCAGAAAAGCATCTGCGCAAGGAGCATTGGCCAGATTGGATGCTAAAAACCTGGCTGCCTCCCTCCTCCCCTTCTGCCAAAAATGTCGGATCCGACAAAAAACACCGGAATATTGCTCAGAGAGTTTTTAAGTTGGTGACACGTCAGACCTCGATGAAAGGCGCTAATAGGAGTGTCAAAGCCGTTTTGATAACAATTCAGAATTGGTGTTCCAAGCATCTCATCCTCTGCTGGTAAATCAGATTACACAGCAGCCATGAGTAAGGATTTTGACGGCGCTAAAGTGACATATGCCTGCTGGCAAATGCAATGCGACTGAAACCATATCAGCGGGCTTCTCTTCTTCTTTTTTTAGGTAAATCGAGGCAAATCAAATCTGTGTTAGAAGATTCTTGCTTACAGCCCTTTTCTCCTGTTTACCCCTGACAGCCCTGAATGCTTTGATGGATCGCTCTTCTGTTCAAGTGTGTGCTTGCGCGTGTGTGTTTAGCTGTGTGGCTAAAAGTGTAAAGACTTAAATGCTTGAGGGTTGCAAGTGATAATGTGTGCATAAGAGTACCAATGGGGGAAAAAAAATATTCATTGATGCATTGATTCTTTCTGAAATGATTATGCAAAAATTCCTTATCACAATTAGTAATAATTTTTAATGTAGCATAGACACAAGATAAAGAAAAAGATAAGCTTCAACATAGAACATTATTTACTTTTTTTTTAATCAATGGCTATGAGTTTGTATAATACGCATATTTGTTTTTGAAATAATAGTCTGTTGTTTGCTTTTAGTCTGTATACATGTTTGGGCAAAATCATTATATAATATGCAATACATTATATAATAGTGTATTCATTTTATGAGTTTGCATCCTTTTGGTGCATCCACTCAGAAAAAAAGGCACAAAAGCTGTCATTGTGGTGGTACCCTTTCAAAGGGTACACCCTTTGTACCTTATTTACTCCTAAAATGGGCATATTAGTACACTGAATGTAAATATTAGTAGCACAATGCTGTGGATTACCCATCTATAAATATACTAAATATACTAATATTGGGTAAATATACTAATATAGTATATTTGGGAAATGTATCATCCCAGTGATGGATTTTGTGCCTTTTTTTCCCCTGAGAATATGGCAACCACCTCTGTACCCATCCTTCCCTAACTGTCAAGTCCACCTTGTATCTTCGAGGTGCAGTTGGACCTGAGTGGAAGTGGCCACCAGTTCCACCACCCTTTCGGTAGAAAAGTGGCAAGAGACAGCAGCATAAAGGACCGGATGGGAAGGTAGGGGGTTGTTTTATACACCAGGCTGGCAGTGTGGGACTCCCAGCGTTTGCAGGAAATAATATCCTGTCATGTAATTCCTCACTTCCCTTGGTCCTCACTAGTCCTTCATGGTCTGAACACACAGTCAAACCAGCAGCAGCTCCTGGACGGCAGCCAGAACTGGCCGATGCTCCAGCACTCAATTCTCAGAACTGGATCCCAGCCAAGACACAGTGTCCGGCCAAAAATACTAATTGCAATTATCTAAAGAACCACTCCTCCTTTGTGAGGCCTTTTATTTTCTCAAAGAGAAGACCCCTGTTAGTTAGCCAAGGATGTCAAAATAATATTCATGAGTTTCATGCTAGGTTGAGACAAGCGTGTGCGTGCGTGTTGTCCTTGCTTGTAAGAATATTTCAGAGAAAGAGACCGCATCGCAACCGTGTTGTCTCTCTGACCGACCATTATGTGTTGTCTAGTTAGACCTTTATAAAAGAACTATTGATTTCTGAGTGTTTCATTTGGACGACCACATCTAGAGAATCAGTGCGCAGAGTATCAGCCTTACCCTTGAAGAGTTCTTAAAATTAAATAAATAAATACAATAAAAGAAAGACAAAACATTGCATATTAAAATGCAATTATGCATACTATATATAAATAAATAAAAATAATAAAATAAAATGATTAAATATATCCATGCTACACAAATTATTATTTATAATGTAATTTATACTACTACTACTACTAATAATAATAACTCCAAAAGGTTTGTTCTAACATTTTATAAGCTGTCTATGTAGGCAGCATGTTATATCGCCAAGTGTGCCCTTATACAAATGGTTTTCCAAAAGCTTCTATGATAGGCAATCATACAATAAGTGTTGTTATTGCTAAGTACAAACTAAAATGAATACAATTAAAAGTGGTAATTGAAATAAATCTGAAATAAAATAAGTTTAAGTTTCAGTAAATTTCTAAAACTAAAACTGAAAAAAGCTAAACAGAATAATAAAGAAATTATAAAAATGACATCCACAGAACTTGATTATAATAAAATAACTAAAGCTTAAACTAAATTTAAAATGAAAACTGAAAATATAAAATAAAAGCTGATTCACAATATTAATACTACAGTATATAAATAACACTAAAATAACACTGCCAAGAATGACAGTGAACAATGTGAGTAGTAATGATAATTATACTTTTAATACAATAAAGTTCAACAAAACTGTTTTACTCTATATTTGTGAGTGCAGTGTGTTTTTTATGTTTATGAGTGTTGCATTATATTAACAACATGGTTGCATCTTCTGTGTAGTTCATGCGAGGACCACTATCTATACGACACAAAGAGCTACTTGATAGGTAGAGCATTTCAGTTCAGATCAGTCACTTTTAGGTTTCAATCTACAGTATGAAAGCAGCTTACTAGCTCATGGAACAACAGGATCTATACCTCCTCTCACATTAAATCAGTATTTCAGACATCTCAGCACTTCTTGGTCGAATTATTCCTGTCAAGAAATAGGTATTGTTGTATTTCCATCTGGAAAGGGAAAAATTTAATAAACGATCACGGACAGAATCTAAGAGAGAGAGGGGAAGTTGTGTCAGAAAAGAGTCGGTTAAGAGTGGGGCAAGAGAAGGTGTTAGCCTGAGTGCTTCCCCCCTATTCCCCAACCATACCCCGGTCAGAGAGCAAATAAATCAGCCTGTCAGCACAGATGAAGCAGAACGCCCCACTGGGGGAGAAACAAACACAGGTCACTAAGCGTGACCATGTGAGAGCTATAGCAACAAACCTCAACAGTAAAGTCCCAGATGTTTGAAACCTGATGACCCCTGACGTGTCTACAGGGAGATTTGGAAAGGCCTAGACAAGTTTACATATTGATTTAAATGCAAAGTTACATGAAAATTGCAGAAAGTGCCGGACTTGTCAGAGTTGTGACCCTGAGGTTAGCATATACCGTATGCTAAGTTGCGCACATTTTGCAATGGCATTCCTGCAGATGATGCGAGTTTGAGTCGGTTTTGCATCAACTTTTCCCCGTTCCCCCTCTGATTTTCATCATTCCCTGTGCTCTTGATGCTTGGCGAAATTTTGGAATTCCATGTGAGGGCAAACCAGATTTTGCACCGTGTTCAGTCATGTGAATTTCCTGTGGTGACTAACAGAAAGATGCTTGCTTTGAAAGTGACTTCTGTATGAGCTGTGCTTCATACATCGCTACACTATGGACAATAGACAACTTTTTGCCAGCGAAAGTTCATGAAAATACCTGAGAAGGCTTGAAGAACTCAGACAAACCATTATTCGCAAACTACAATTCCTGTTCTAACTACAATTCGAATTAATTGAATCATTGAAATGTGTACTATCTGAGTAGTAATAGAATATGTTTTCTGTTGTAATGATAAAAGTAGTAGCGCCCACAAGACTAGTAGCTGTTCTGTTCTCTGGCGCAGTTCAGATTGCCTATAGTGTGAGTCCACCCTAAGATTAAAAACAAGGTCCCTTGTTTTTGAAGAGTTGTTACTGAATTTTGAATGCGGCAAAATGATCACTGGTGTCACTTCAGGGAACTTGTGCATGTTAAAAAAAAATGTATTCTTAAGAACATTTTGTACGGTGGCCGAGAGAGCTCAACGCGCTGCAACTGAAGAAAACACATGCAAATAGAAAAACACCTGCAAATTAAGAAAACATCTTCATCAGTTTCACAACACATGTGTGCTCCAAATACTCACAACACAACCAAATACAGAAACGCGCTGCAAAAGTTCAGAACACAACCAAATACAGAAACGCGCTGCAAATAGGACAGAACACAACGGAAATGTTTCCGGGGAACCCAATAAGTGACGGACCCGGCTGGGACGTTTTTTATTGCTCGTGAGCATTACCTATGCCCTAACGTTACTCCCTTAAAAGGGCAGACGGCAGAGCCCTTGAAGTGGGCACTTTGGAGGGAGCGGGGCACTTGTGTGCCATTATGTAGCCGTTTGGAACGGACTTGATGAAGGGAGCAACGAAAGCCAATGTAATTTCCTCATTATTTTCACCTGGGATGTTCCCATGACAACGCAGCGCCGTCTCATATTTGGACCCTTCATTCTAACATTTCTTATGAAACTTATTTTAACATAACATGAATGTGTACAATGTAACTGATGTATATATTAATATCTTTCCCTCATGTTCTTTTTCTCTATCTTTTTTTCTTTAATTTATTTTAGTCTTCAGCTTGTTCTTTTCTGATTAGTATTCTTATGACATTGAACATATTATAAATACATTTTGTATATTGTAGGCTATACAAAGTTGTATGTCATAAACGTGTAATCTCTGTATGTTTTGCAACAAAAATAAAAGAATAAATTAAATTAAATTAAATTAAAGTAGACAGCTGTAAGCACGTCCCAGCCGGGTCCGTCACTTATTGGCTTCCCCGGAAATATTTCCGTTGTGTTCTGTCCTATTTGCAGCGCATTTCTGATTTGTTTGTGTTGTGAACTTTTGCAGCGCGTTTCTGTATTTGGTTGTGTTGTGAGTATTTGGAGCACACATGTGTTGTGAAACTGATGAAGATGTTTTCTTAATTTGCAGCTGTTTTTCTTCAGTTGCAGCGCGTTGAGCTCTCTCGGCCACCGTAATTTTGGGAATCCAGACCCTTTTTAGGATGAAAACACTGTGAGCATTTTCCATGCTCATAATAAATAAAAGGTAAAAAAAATAAAAAAAATAAAAAAGCCTATAGCCACTGGATTTGTACATTAAAATATAACGGATGGAAGGTGGCTAAGAAAAGTCCTAATAACACAGCACATCTTCTCATTTGACATCTCACGGTAGTGAATTAGCCTTTCTGGCTTCTTTCACTGACACTTCTGCTCAACGTGGAAAAGTGTAATAGAGTCAAAGATGGTGGGCCTGCCACAGCTGTGGAAGAATGAATCTCACAATGAAGCTATATTATTCAAATGTACCTGTCCTTAGCCAGTAAGCTATATTAAACGCCTCCAACTAGCAAGCTCAACTGGGTCACAGTGCTGTGGTCTGGAACAGGTCGGCCATCAGCCAAGAGGCTTTTCTTCCCCACAGGTTCTTCTCTTCTTCCACTTTTCTCTCTGTCAGGTTCTGTTTTGAGAACCTGCAAAGTCCCCATTAGAGCCAGAAGGCTCCAAAAGTACTGCAGTGAAATGTTAACTGTCACTAAAGTTGCACTAAGAGGTCTGAATTTGATATATGGGGTTGTCATAAATAGACATCATGTGGAGATAATGAGATCTGGCATGAAGGTCAATATGAAAAACTGTCCCAGCCCCTTCAGAGGTTTAGCCTTGGTGAAAATGAAGGGTTCGGTGTATGCATGGGTACATTTCAGCAAAGTGTAAGTTAATGGCTTTTGAGGACCATTAAGAGCAAGTCTTGATCTAAAAGGAGATTAACGGAGAATCACCCTGAACAGTCTAGGACAAACCTTGATCTTTCTCCATAAATACAACATTTAATAAATATTAAGCTCTAAAATGCTGTTCCTGTCTATTTCACCTGATATTAGAAAAAATACCACTGGTACAACTGTCATTATTATGAATGCTGTTGATGTTGTTTTCTGGTGCTGCTTATTTTGTTGTTGATATTGTCCAACAGGGACGACCATGTTAAAAATATTGTTTGTAAGGTTGCCATTAATGTAGGCTAATTATGTTTTATAATTTCTCACAAAATGTCTGAACCTTAGAGAATACTTGGGTTAACAAAAAGAGTTGTCTGGAATATTTGGTTTCTTGTGGTTTACCAGCAATCATTACTAATTAAACAATGCTGTGAAATGTGAAGTTTCCATGGTACAGTAGTGGTATCATGACAATATCGTGGTACTTTGAAATAAACCATTAAATTGAATTATCACCTCACACACTAACACCGTGTCCTAACTACACGCGACGCAATAAGATTCCAGCGACAGGCAGTGTGTCTGTCCACAATAGATGCGACTGTGAGACGCCACAACATCAATCAAAAATCACAGCCAGTCAGAACAGCGTGTGGGAGGAGTCTCGCGGCAAGTGCACAACACTAGAGAGTAATCTTGACGGCACTCGCAAGAAAATGGATAAGTAGCTACATAATCAAATTCACAAATATTACATCATTTAAAAAATACATAGGCTACTGAGTTACTAAAACAATCTTTGTCAAATAATACACTTGTTTTGTTCACAGTTTTAACGTTCTTGTTTCCATTTGTTTAATTTCAAGATCTGAGGTGAATTATATCCATTGTTGCTTTTACAGCTACAAAGCTGGAGCACTAAATTATATTCAAAGCTTTTAACATTAAAGGGCACCTATTATGCAAAATTCACTTTTACATGGTGTTTGAACATAAATGTGTGTTGGCAGTGTGTGAGCAAAACCACCCTAGAATGATAAAAATTCACCCAGTGTTTTTTTTTACAATCTCAATAAATCATAAGCACTGTCTCAGAATGAGCTGTCCTCAGATTCAGCGCAATGTGACGTAGAAATGCGCAGGCCCCTCCCACGACTGTTGAGTGACACTTCAGTTTGAGCATAGACCCGCCCTGAGTGAGCTGGACACAGTCCGCCATTGTTCGACGCTTGAGCGGCTGTAAACAAGAATGTCTCCTAAGCGATTGAGGTGTTTTGTTTTTGGATGTCAGAATGAACATATTAGTCTTCATTTACTCTCGTTCTTACTCGAGGATGGATCTGTACCAACTGTTCGTGATCCAGATTACACTCTCCGGAGCGACAGGACTAACGTTACTGACCACGGCAGAAATGAAAGTCAGAGCGTGCACTTTATGACAGCTCATCGAATAGTTTTACGGATTTACAGTGTACCAGTTTATTAAGCACAGACTGAAAAGGTGCGTATATATTTGTTTACTGTTAGTTGTAACGAGTGTTTTGTGTACTTCGCTGTGTATGTTCCATGATAATGAAAGGGAGAGAGAGAGAGTTTATGGATAAGACTTTAATGCTCACATCTTATACTGTGTTTATTTAGGTGTTCTTACAGTGATTCTCTGGAGTAAAACTAACGCTTCATCTTTTGTGTGATGTACAATAAACTTCATTGAACTCATCAGTATATTTTGGTCATCATTCGGACGAGGTCTGCTACAGCAGGCTTGTATTAATAGTGGATAAAAGCAGATGACAAATAAGTTATAACCATAATTAAGCTAAACTATACCTGTTTAATCTCCATACAGTATATATTCTCTGGCCCTGTGGGCATTATTGTCCGACTCCGAGTCAAAATGAACACGCTACTGAGAGTTTCTGTTTTGATATTATCAGATGAGATTGTCCTGACTGAAGCGCGAGCTCGTGAGGCTCCGCCCCCTGGGCCGGCAGCAGCAGTTAATTTGCATTTAAAGGGATACACACTAAAACAGCGCGTTTTTCTGAGCCCCAAAAAATTTAAACATGCTGTAAAAAAATATCTGTTGGGTATTTTGAGCTAAAACTTTACATACATACTCTGGGGACATCAGAGACTTATTTTACATCTTGTGAAAAGGGTCATAATAGGTGCCCTTTAAAGCACATAAACAGTACCTGAGATTATCAGTGCCACACTTTGTGTTTGTTGTTCCAGCGTGACGTCGCAGAAAAATAGAAACTGTTTCTAAAATAGAATCGTCGCGTATCACCGTCGCGCCTGGTTAGGACAAAAACTCTGATTAACATGGAAAAGATACCTTTTATCATGTGTCGCGGCGTGTAGTTAGGACATGGTGTAAGGTACTTCAAAAATACCATTATATGACCATAGTATCAGTGTTAATTTAGTAATATTGAGATACTGTTATAGTTTTTACTAATATTTTGGTTTTATTGTAACATTTTCCATTTTAATTAAAATGTTAGTTAAAATTTGAGTAATTTTATTGTAATTTTTGTTCGTTTTTTTATTATTATAATTTTTAATTAAAAAAATATTTTTTATTTGGTTTATTTTTGTACATCAAGGTAAACATTCAGTTGTACATTCAGTTAAAGGTGCATTAAGCAAGAATCTGAGTTTTTGCAGAACTATGCCACCTCTGGCGGCAAGTGAAACTGCAGCCAGAGATGTGCACGCTCATGGACCACACGCACACGCACGCTTGCACGAGCACGAGCTGTTCATAACCAAAGGAGCATCAGCCGCAAATCTTTTGTTTACAATCATAATGTCTTCAGAGGTAATAAAGTTATAAATCTGCAAGTCATTTTAAATATGTGAAAGGAAAGGCAATTGAGTAAATTACACACTTATGTGTGAGGGAAAAACGGGGGTAGTAGAAAACTTCGTTTTTTATTTCCATCTATCTCCATGTTGAACTGTGTTATGTGTTTACTGTATCCACTTATGATTGTATTATTATGGAAACACGTTCATGAACAATATAAGTTGTTACTTTGTAAAAGCTCAAAGCACAGTCGGTCAAAAAAGTACACTCAATTCAATTGTCTCAAGGTAATAAACAATTAAACGGCACTATGACGTTACCATAAAAGCCAAACAGGCTAATCCGCCGAAGATTTGCGAGGGTTTAGCCTGTTTTATTGATCTGCTAAGTAGCATATTCCAATAGCAATACATCCTAATTAAGCAGTAATTTGCTCAAAATTTGTGTCTAATTATCTAACTTATATATCAGCATTTTATATCACACTCAAGATATTTGAACTGTTTTAATCGAATAGCAAATCATTAAACTACATGTAGTGCAGATTTATTTAGTAGATATTTTGCCAGGGACAATACACACTGATGAACATTTATGTGAAATGTGTCAATACTTTTCAACTGCTGTCCCTGGGCAAGGTCACAGTAGTTCATACATTTATAAGACAAAAAAAGGGTAACTATACACAACATCTATACACTTCCCTATGTTTACTCTCGTCTTATTCCGACGCCTGTCTGAGTCCAATTTTGCCCTTTTGGTTGCACTAGAGACAAGTTTTCTTTTTTTTATCTTGCGTGGAGTTTGCGTTGGTGTTTGAAATGAACTACAAGCAGGTCTCTTACAATCCATCTTCTACGGAGAATGCCGGCGAATACACAAACCTGCCAGACATAGCTATGTGAGCGTGCCGTGAACGCGCATGACGTCACGCCCAGTCTAAAATTCCGGCCCGAATCCCTCTTATTTATTTTACTTTACAGGATTATAGAGACAATCTCAGTGATCAGAGAAGGGCTCATTCAGCCCATCAGGCAATTGTTTAAGCATGTATGGGTTAGAAAACGGGTATTTTTAACATGAAAAGTTGCTTAATGCACCTTTAAAAAAATTAAATAAAATGAGAAATAAATGTTTTTTAATGTTATATTTTATTTCAGTTATTTTATTTTTTACAGTTTTAAGCGCAAGTTTTTGTAAATGTTATTAAAAGTTATGAAATCAGTTCGGTCACGTTCGACATAGTCGGACGTACCGTAATGATTGGGATCACGCTTAGTCATCATCTGTCATCTTCGAGTATTGAAAAAACGAGCCAATGCACATTGGCATGCGCCGCTGCGCGGGTATGAACACAGAAGCGGATGCACGCAACATTATTTTTCATTATCACTACTGGACGAGCAGGCGGAGAATCTGCCACCGGCGGACGGGTGGAGGCAGCAGGGGGCCGCCGGGGCAGGATGCGCTGGATTGCCTCCGTCTGCTTCTGGGGCCCAACCTGGGAAATGGGGGAGTCCAGGAACCGAGACTTGTAGGTCTCCCTCATATCGGCCAGGTTAAGCCAGAAATGGCGCTCCTGGACCACTGGGGTGGACATAGGTAGACCGACCGCGCGATCCGCAACCTTCGTACCTCGGAGGGCAAGGTCGGTTGCTGTGCGTAGCTCACCCATGAGCTCACGGTCTGGACTACCCTTGTGCATGTCCATGAGTGCTTTGGCCAGTTGGACCTGCAGCAACGCCATGGCATGCAGGAAGGAACGGACAAGAACTTACAGGCTCGAGTGTGGAGACGAGGATCACCCTTCCAAGAGGTAGCGGTCGCCGGACACAGCTGCACTGGAGGGATAGCCTTGTGGCCCTTCATCGCTCCTCCGTCAAGGGTAGTGAGGGGGGAGGAGGTACTAAGGCGGTTTCTGGCAGAAAAAGGTGCCGGTCCCAGCCTGGCCCGCCCCGAGAAACCAATCATCCAACTGAGAACGGTTCGGGACACGGTGGAGGGTTCCACACGAGTCCGACGTCTCGGCGGCCTGTTTCAGCATAGCTGACATTTCTGGATCCAACTCTGGCAACGCTACTCTTCCAGAAGTAGGCAGCGCAGCCGAATCATCATCTCCAGAGTCCAGCTCCCCTTCCGATGCAGCGATCGACATCCTGTCCTCAGGAGGAGCCCCGAACAAAATGGCTGGTCGGTCCACTACAGAGGGACCAGCACGTTCCACAGGGAGCTCCACCGGCTGCGGTATGACAGGAGTGAGGGGCCCACGGGGACTGGTTACGGGTTGGGGAAGCCCTCACTGTGATCCTCAGATCACCCATACCACACGGCGCAGTAGATCTCCTCTGGGATTGGCCAGAGGGGACGCTAGAGTGGGGCATGGGAATGGGGACTCCACCTTCACGAATGAAGGCGAGTGTCGATCTTAACACAGAGGTAGTCATGTTCCCGCAATGGGAACATGAACTATCCACAAAAGCTGCTTCAGCGTGCTGTAAGCCCAAACATGTGATGCATCTATTGTGACGTCAGCTGGGGACAGGCAACGACCGCATCCAGAAACGCACCGGTGGAATGGCATCTTGAAAAAGACGCAGACACACCGTGTTGCTCTTTCAGGAAATAGCGCTCTCAACCAGTGCCAGAGCACACAGGGAATGACTCGAAGATGACAGGCTCCCTAAGCGTGATCCCAATCAGTACGGTGCGCGTCCGACTACGTCTCTGTTTCCTCCTTCAGGGAATGAGGGTTACATATGTAACCGAGACTTACTGTGTTAGAATTATGACCAAGACATTAATTATTTTTATCAACGCAACAGGCTGCAGTTAATGGGCAAGCTTTAACACAGAAAATGAGAGTAATATTTTGGACAAAACTATAAAAAGTTCAGTCCTTATATGCTGGAAAATAGCTAGGTATTTTTACATTCCTGCCCATTAACAGAATAACACTTTTTTCTGCACTCTGCAGATGTTAGCTGGAAATGCTAAAATAGCAACTTCACTACAGGAGTTAGTGATAAGCTTCTTCAATTTAAACCTTGTGCACAGTAACAACTATCAAAAGTGCTTTCAACCACCTAGAAGGCACACACACACACACACACACACACACACACACAATCCCAGGTTGAGTCTTATTTGTCTCCAGAGTCTGTTATCTTAATCATGCGAGTCACAGGCCTTGCTTAAGAAGTCAGTAAGCGTCCACACCACTTTCCTCGACTAAGTCACTGTGCCAAGGAGCTTATTGCCTGGGAAATCTGCAGTTTGGAGTGTGGCATAATTAAGTGCCTCACAATCATCCAGTTGATAAACAAAGCCTGAATTGAGGCAAATAAAGGAGAGCCAACCAAATGAAAAGAGAAAGCCTGTCGAAAACCATGTTGATTACTTTTCTTCTTCTTTCAGGAAAGGTGCAGTGCCTGCCATTGTTGGCTTATAGTGTTCATAAAGTGAACGACATTTGCCACTTCCTTGATATGGTGGTGCACAGGTAAGACCAACCACTGACACCAACTTAAAGTAATATTAAGCTAACTTAAACTTAAACTTGTACAACGTTCTTTCTTCTATGGAACACAAAGGAACTGTTTTTGCCAATACAAAGAAGATCAGTTGTGTCCAAAACAACATTAGAGCACATTGATTTTCACTGTATGGAGGAAAAATAAATAAATACAAATATATGAGTATACATTGCTGGCAAAACCAGCAATGCAAGTTTGAGAGGTGGCGCTCCACCAAACCTCGCGAGAATCACAACTTCACGACGTCACATACATCAAAAACATATGAAGCAGCCTCTATGGAAGACACTAGCACGCATTTCAGACATGAATCGACAAAGAAAACGAAGAAAGCGCGGTCGGAAGAGTGCAGAGATGGCTCTGCGTGAGTGGTATTTACGACAGTAACGTTAAATACAAGTACTCCACAGTGACTCTAGGGGTCACTGTTTGAGAAAAACAGAAACTGCATAGTGTGCCTTTAAGAGTCTATGATTGGATCATTATTGCAGTGATTATTATGTTTCTAGCATGTTATATGTTTGGCAACAGTTCTTCTAAACCTAATTGATGGCGTGTGTAGCTTTTCATTTCTCAAACAACCATGTAGGAAGACACATCATGGGCATATTCCAGTGACTTTTTTTTGTTGGACCGGGCAGTGTATCATACAGCATGCAAACTCAGCAAATTGCTTCTTACTTCTTGTAGATACATTTATTGACTGCAATAAAATAAACCCCCTAGTGTCTTTTCCATTTGTCTCGTACTGCATTTGCATTTAGTTCTGTTGTGTCAGGACTGATTTGGGCTAGATTATATATTGATTGCTATTCTTGTGATTGCAGCCAGTGTGTTTTCAAATCAGACTCTTCCTCTTAGTTATTTTTATTTTCCTTTTCTTTCTTTTTTCTTTGAAACTCTGAGTTGGTAAATAAATATATATGGGGTGGAAGGCATTTTATATCAAAGTTACAGTATCCTATAGAACAGTCCATTCTGCTATTTTTGCTGGAAATTCAAAGAAAAAGTGGTTTATAAGTGAATTAAATTTGACAATGTCTACTAAACTGAAAGGTACTCACTTATATCAAATGAATGATACGTCTGATATAAGTGCAAAAGCAGCTTTACATTTTGTGATATAAATTTAAAATATTATACTATTTAATACATATCATATATTAGTTTTACTCTTTAATCTCTCTCTCTCTTTCTCTCTCTGTGTGTGTGTGTGTGTGTGTGTGTGTGTGTGTGTGTGTTTTGAGTAGGCCTACATTTCCTATCATCCCAATATTAAACATAGCTATATTTAGCCTCTTTCATTTCAGAATCTAAAGAAAATATCACAAGTGCACAGCAACCCAAGATAACATCAAACAATTTCAGAGGACTATTTTAAGGGTTCATCCGAGCCACATTTCGCTGAGAACAACCGGCACTGTGAAATTTAATTTAGTTGCAATGCTGTGTGATTTTTAGCTTTATTAATGAGTTTAACAATTGACAAGCGACCGCTAGGTATAAAGAGTCAAGGCCCAAAGCACTGCTCAGATTGGCATATAAACCCTAATAAACTCTAAATTATTTTGATGAATTCTAAATATGATTTATTTTCCAGGGCATGGAGAGCTTCTGTCTGGGTTCTGGCAGTTATGGTGGAGATGGGTGCCTGGAGAGTAATTTCCAGCATATAAAACTTTACTGACTTCAGTGTGGGACATGGGAAGGTAATTGAAAGCAATATAAACAATCCATAAAGCTGAGTGGACATGCTTGACTTTGTACAAGTGGAGAGGCAAGGGGAAGGGTGGCGACTTTAATCACTGAGGGCAATGGCGGAGATGCCCACCAATCCGGATGACGCTGATGTATTCATGGATGGAAAATTGAGAAGGATGGATGCCCGAGAGGGTGATAGAGCGGTGTGGGCCAGGTGGTTCATTGCTACCCAGCTGTGGTGGCATTCAGAGATGCCCTACTGAAGTCCGATATCTAAATCATTACCAAAAGATCTCTGCGCAGTGGGAAAAGTGACTTCTTGTTTCAGCACAAGGCTGTGTGTGGGCTGCTCCGCTTCCAATCACGGGTCAGCTTTCACGGACATATGCGCTCACAGAGAACATTTGGATTGATTGATGTTACTCTCACATCTTGCACTCAAATCCCAACATGCCTTTAAATCGGAGTAGATAATAGGTCTTCAACATAAAAAAGCTTGAGAAACTTGGAAGGGGCTGCGTGCCTCCCCAACTTCCCGAAGTATAAGCAGGCAGCTTTCAGCTTTCACTGAACTATCGATCTCTTCTCGTGAGGGTGCAAGCCAAGCAGTTGTGCTTGGCAGCGAAGCCCAATTATGAAAATGGAGCCAAGCTTGTTCTTTGTAATTTCTCTGTATATTTAAGAATACTCCAGGGCCACTATTTAAAACTGTTTGGAGATAAACAATGCATTTAAAAGTGTTTGGATGGAGAGAGTGCTTGTCGAATCCAAAACAACAGAAGTAGAGAGAGAGAGAGAGAGAGAGAGAGAGAGAGAGAGAGAGAGAGAGAGAGAGAGAGAGAGAGAGCAAATATTCACAATATATATGAAAAAAAAGATTACATTTCCAAAACCAGATGTCCATCAGAAACAACACACAAAACATCATTAACACACCACAGATCACTGAAACCCATCTTATTATTTACAAGACTATAGTATGCAAATTCTATTTTTAGTCTACCAGCTACTAATTTCATAAACATCACCTCAACATTAATACTATTAAGCTGTAAACCTTGATTTTTCCTGGTTTTCTATATTGCCAATTTCGCAGTTCCTATTAAATAATTTAACAGACACATCTTCCTTCTTTTTGAAAAAATATATTTCACACCCCCATAAAAAACTTCCTCTGAGAATTCTTCACCAAAAGCTTGAAACAATCCATTAAGAACATCAAAAAGACCTTCCAATCTTTTACATTTAAAAAAAAACAAATGCTCTAATTCTCTTCTTCTCCCCAAAACCTACATCCCACCCCTACTGCTGGGTTCAGGTGCAGCACATGTTTGTCTGTAGCTACTGCACGATGAATAATTCTACATTGAAGATCCACTGTTCTTTTCTCTATAGGTTTATACAGAGTTCTCCATCTATCTCTTACAATAAATTCTGGCTTCAACAAAACTGGCCACCTTGAGATCTTTTGTCCTCCGAGTGAAACTTGATGCAAAACTTTAACTGCAGTGTTATATATGGCTTTCTTTGATGTCGTTTGAAACAAGTCCAGCTGTGGAGTTTTAAAAGACAAAATTTAACCTGCTCATTCATCCTCTTGTCTTTCGCCAACGACAGCAGCAACTCGTATTTTTGGAAAGTCCAGCTCATTGCTCATGTCTGATGGAAATCCTTGTGCAATATTTTTTCTATAGCCACTTGGTAATGCATTAACAATTTCTTCCACCAGCTTTTCCGTCAAGCGCAAGGACTTTAATCCTGTTACGTCTTTCAAGGTTTCGACGGATCCCATCGGTCATTATTTAAAAGTTGCCCCAGCTTCATAATGCCATGTCTTTGTAAACATGCACGCACGCTTATAGATGACAACAATCTTGTCTGAATCATTGGGTAGAAAAACAAACATTTCTCTCGTATCCAACCCCCAGATTCATCAACATCTCTTTCCACTTTAAAAACAGTTCTCCAAGACTGCAACATTGACCTAGCCTGGGTTTTCCCATGCTGCCTTGCGCGCAGCGCGATTTTATTCACGCTGCTAGGCAGCCTGGACACTATGGACCAGATTTTCCCCTCAAAAAGGGAACCAATCACAGAACGGGGAGGGAGCAGCAAGACGATGACGACGTCTATGCGACACACCGAAGCAGTTTGTTTATATCTATGGATCCAACATGATATCAGACGCAAAGTTACCTTTCGATGCAGCCTTAGATAGTGTTCTAAGTAGTTTAGAACGCAAGTTTATTTCGTCTTCTTCCTCGTCGAATTTCTGTTGCTCTACGTACGTCATCTGGTATAATTGAAACGATTGGCTATGAGGTACGTATAGGCGCATTTGATAGACATTCGTAGTGCCCAATAAACGGCTCTGGGCATTCGTAAACCACGCCTCAAATACGAGAAAATTAACATGTGGTTCCCAGACCACGTCTCAATGAGACGAGGTCTGACGTTAGCCAGGCTAACATTGACCGGTAAAAAGGTGGTCAGACAACTTCTCAGACAACTTCACTTTATCCAGTTCCATTAAAAACATATGTCTGTCACCTGCTTTTTGTAGGATAATTTTTGCAGTCTCAGTCCAAGTTAAGTCCTTATAATACAGGAATATCTGTGCTGCTTGTATTCTAAAAGCACAGATCTTACTCCACACATCCACCAGACCTTGACCTCCCTCGTAAACGGGAAGGTAGAGTGCGGCTGCTCGAATCCAATGTTCTCCACTCCAAAACAACTCCACAAATGTACTCTGTATTTTGCAAATCAATTCTTCAGGTGGATCCATTATAATGAGTCTATGCCATAAAGTTGAGGTAGCCAGATTATTCACAACCAGAACTCTTCCTCTATATGACATCAATGGTAAAAGTGATTTCCATTTAAACAATCGGGCAGACACCTTTACCAGCATTTATTCTGAAATTGTTTATTTCAAAAAAAAAAAAATAATAAAAAAAAAAAATAGCATTTTCAGCCCATCTCTTTCCCACGACAAACCACCAGGTAATTTTGGAGGTCCTTCCCCACTTTTCCACTGACCAATAATAAGTCCCTAAATTTTTCCCCAATTTTCCATTGTTTCAGTTAAAATATTAACATCATTTTGATTTGAGATAAAAACAATAACATCATCAGCATAAGCTGATATCGAGATTCCATGCATGACATTAATTCCATTGAGATCCCTTCTTAGCCTGCACAACAATGGCTCAATAACAAGGCTATATAATTGTCCAGACAGTGGACAGCCTTGCCTAATCCCTTTTAACACAGGTATTGGTGCACTCAATCCTCCACCAGCTTTTGCAATCACAAAAACTTCAGAATATAGCAGTTGAATAATTATATAAAATTCTTCCCAAAGCCCAATTTTTTTAAAACCTCAAAAATATATTTATGGTTGACTCTATCGAAAGCTTTTTCTTGGTCTAACGAAAGCACACCCAGGTCAACATTACTGAATTGATTAAAATCAATGACATCTCTTAACAAAAGATTATCCATGATTGACCTATTAGGAATACAATATGTTTGATCTCTGTGAACTAATAATTCCAAAACATGTTTCAACCTATTTGTTAAACATTTTGAAAGTATTTTATAGTCCATGCACAGTAAAGACACAGGTCTCCAGTTCTTTAGAAGGCACAACTCCCCCTTTTTAGGGAGCAAAGAAAGGACTGCTCTTCGACAACTTACAGGAAGTAGCTTATTCCTTATACTTTCCAATAAAACTTCATATAAGTCATTTCCTAGTACATTCCAAAATGTCTGATAAAACTCTGCTGGCAAACCATCAATTCCTGGAGAACGGCCATTTGATAACTGTCTCATTGCCTCAGTGATCTCCTGAAAAGTAATTTGTCCATCCAAAGATTCTTTCTGTTCATTTGTCAGCTTCGATAGATCAGTCAGCAAATCAGAAACACATTCAAGATCACAAGTCTCAACATCATACAAGTCCGAATAAAAATTAACTGCCAGTTTCCTTATTTCCACTGGGTCAGAGGTTATGACCCCATCAGGCCGCCGAAGATGATACATTTGCTTTTGTTGAACACTTTTCTTTTCAAGATTAAAAAAAAATATGAGGAAGGAGCATCCATGTCTTTAATGGAACAAATTCTTGCTCTTATTAATGCTCCCATCACTTGTTATTGTAATAATGAACCAAGTTCTTTCTTTTTATTCAAATGTTTATTCAAATGATTTTTTAAAATCTTTCCATCATTATTATTTATCACAAGAATATTCTCCAAAGCTTGTATATCCCTTTGAAGTTTTTGTATCGCTGCTTTCACCATAGAACTAGAATGTTAACTATAATTTTGACAAAATATTTGTATGTTTGCTTTACCAACCTCCCACCACATAAGCACATTTTCAAAAGAAACCTTTTTTTTAACTTCCAGTCATTCCAAAATAAATTACAATTCTCACAAAATAAAGCATCCTGCAATAGTTTAGTATTAAAATGCCAAAACTAATTTGGTTATGAAGTACTTTTCATATTCAAAGCAAATAATATCAAATGGTGATCTGAAAACCCAACGGGTAAAATAGAAACATCCGTAATTTTATTGTTCCATTCTCTACCTATATAAAATATATCTAATCTAGCTCCACTAACCCTATTGTTAGATGCTTTGAGCCAGGTAAACTGTTTAATTCCTGTGTTTCTTCTTCTCGAAATATATATATTAGCCTAATTCAAATTTTTTTTTTTTTTTTTTTTTTTTACAATACAACACTTGATTCATAATGGGGTTCTTCTCCATTTCTATCCATAATAAAATCAATAGTGCAATTCCAGTCACCTCCAATGATAGTACAAACATTGTCATACATTTTCTGAATAGCACTCCTTAACTTTAAAAAATACCTCACACGCTCAGGGCCATTATTGGGTGCATATACATTTATCAGTACAAACACAGATCCTTCATATTCCATTTTTAACAGCAATATTCTTCCTTTTATAATTTCTTCGACAACCAAACTATTAACAATCATTTCTTTAGAAAATAAAATGGCTTTGCCAGCACTTGTATTTGTCCCATGACTTAAAACACTTTTTCCTTCCCACCATCTACTCCAGTCAGATTCATTATCTAAACTAGTGTGTGTTTCTTGTAAGAAATCTACATTTATTGAATACTAAATAACTCTGATACCATTGCTAATTATATTACCATTATCTACCCCCATTCATATTTAAAGAGCCCACCCTCAACAGCTCCATAGAAGAAAGAAAATATAAAGAGGATAGAAAAAAGAACAAACAAGCAAAGAGAAATATTGACCCCGTGTGACTTAAACATTTGATTTGTTGTGTGAAACATTCGCTTTATCCCTTCTTAGGCCGGCGACACACTGGCTGCGTGGCGTGAGCATGGCGTTTCTGTTGCGTGTCAGCTGCGTGGCGGCTGCGTGGCGGCTGCGTGGCGTTTTGTATGTCTTTGCACACCAGAAACGTGTCTGATGCGGCACTGCTGCTGCTGCTAGGTGACATGATAAGCATCATTGGTGATATATTCGACATATGGGGAGAGAGTTGTGGAAGGCCTATACTTCATGTTCAACATAAACATATAGCAGCAAAGACAACGTCGGCAGTATTGACGGCAAAATAGGCTACAGAATATTTCGTTCTGTATTGACAGGTGCAATATTTGAAAATCGATAATATATTTTTTAATTACATTTATAACTGCATTTATGTCAAAACCTAGAGCAGGGGTCGGCAACCTTTTTGTCATAAAGTGCCATTTTTAAGTTTCCGAGTTCATCACTGTGCCACAACACACACATAGCCTCTATATATATATATATATATATATACATATACATATACATATATATATATATATATATACACACACACACACACACACACACACACACACACACACACACACACTCATATAAATACACAAACATTTTACATTTTCATAATAGCTTACACAAATATTACATAAATTTAAATATTTCTCTTGAAATTTGTTTTAGATTTAGATAGACAATTTAATAGTATTTAACTCCTAACTAGAGATGCACCGATTACAATTTTTTAGGCCGATTCCGATTTCCGATTTTTCATTGAGTTTGACCTGCCGATACCGATTTTAACCGATTCCGATTTCATTTTTTCAAACCACTCTACAGCACACACAAATATTTATTTTCTATATATATATATATATATATATATATATATATATATATATATATTTTTTTTTTTTTTTTTTATATAAAATACCATATCCTTCCTTTTAGCCAAACTGAATAATAAAAACAAGTTTAAATGGGTACATTTTATATAAATATTTTTGAGTCTTCATTTTCTTTTCTGACATAACCTAATCCAGTTCTTGTTAAAACACACTAGACATGCACATTCTGTGCATTTTTGGCACTTTTGTTTGAAATCATATTTATTTTGTCCATCAAAAGTGGTAAACCCCCGCTTCACTGCTCGCAACGCTCCTGCTTGACGCTCACGCGCTGCTCCTGCTGCCGGTGTAAATGCACTCATTGATTAACATGCACGCCGAAAAAATATGTGTGAAACGGCCGTAATTCACAAGGTTTCCTACATGTGCGTTCCGTGTGCACGTGTGATGCTGATGTTGCGCGATGTTAATCATGGGGAGCCCGAGTGCATTTGACCAGCATAAAATCGGCATATGTCAGACTGACCGGCCGGTCGCCGGTCATGGCCGATCACGTGAAAATTAGCCAATTCTGGTCACCAGTGGATCAATCGGTGCATCTCTACTCCTAACTTAATAAAATACGAGGTAATTTTAGTAATTACATAGTAATTTTACTATCAGGAATTATTACATTAAAACGTAGATCTGTGTGCAGGTAGACTACTTTATCTGAATGAAATACATACACTTAAATACATTAACCCTCCGGCACGCGTGCCTTAGGTTGCCGACCCCTGACCTAGAGACTTTCAAACATCAAAATGTAATTTATTAATATGTATTTGTGTCAAAATGACATATAAACATCTTTTCCTATTCTATTTTGCCTGGAAATGCTTCCAACACGCTTGCGTCGCCTGAAAAATAGGCGTCGGTTCTATTTCTAGCATGCACTCGTTTTTCGCGCAGCTCGAGCACCGCCTGAAGGTAGGTTTAGGCGCCGTTCACATATCGCGCCTAAAAACGCGTAGAAAACGCTAGGCGTGCTGCGTTCTCTTACGAGAGGTCTCTCGTACTGCGTAAGCTATCTTACACTATGGGAAAGATCTCTTTCTCCGAGAATACTGAAGCCAAAAATTATCCTTAATTTTGTAATAATGTAAAACGCATTGCGGCAGCATGCAGACATAGGCGAGACAGCTCGCGCGCCTATTGGCTGCTTCTGCAGCAACTGCAGCAGCCTATCGAGAGAGGCCTGAGTGACGTGGAACCAATGAGGGCAATTGGCGCCCTTCTACGTCACCTCCCGCCAAGATGGGCGTGGCCTTGGACTATAAATATAGCTTGATAGGCTGATATCACTAGTTTTTATCTCTTCAGCGAAGCTCACGCATCGCTGGATCCTGGGAAGAAGCCGCACGCCGCAGAGAAAGCACTCAATGGGACAAGCCTCAGCATCTGAAGCCGCTGGTCGACATCTCGCCGCCTTCAGTCACCGTTCCTGCTGAGCTATCCGGCGTCAATATCCTTTTACTGCGTGTGTGTTGGCTGCTGTGACACACATTTTCCCTATCTAAAAGAGCCGAGGTGTCTTTTTCAAGATGCCTCGTACCACCTGTGGCTCATGCCGAGCCCAGCTCAGCGACGGGGATCGCCACGTGATCTGCGTTTCCTGCCTGGGCCAAGAACATGCAGCTCTCGTGCTCGCTGACGGCGCCTGCCCTCACTGCGAGCTGATGTCTATGGCGACCCTGCGGGCTCGCCTGGCATCGTTCTCTGTAGCTGCACACCCGCTGCCGCGCCGCGCCGCAAAAAGCGGCGTGCACAGCGGGCACCTGAACCTCCTCCGGCCCGCGAGAGCTCTCCGGTTCCCCCTTTTCGGCCAGGACGCGCTCCTCTGTCTCTGCAGCATCCTCCGTTGTGGACGGTGCTAAAGAGAAAGGATACATCTCTCTTCCCCCCGTGGAAGACGCTGTAGCAGCCCATCTTTGCCCGCCCTCCGCTGGATGGCGTTCTAAGACCGCGCTGCCGTCGAAAGCTTGCCGCACCACGTCAGCCATGCTCAGTCGCACTTACAGTGGCGCTGGACAGGCTGCTTCAGCACTGCACTCTATGGCGATACTACAGATTTTCCAGGCTGACCTTCTCTGTAAACTGGATGAGGAAGGACCGGAAGCTATCTGCGTGCCGGATTTAAGAAGCGTCACGGACCTGGCTCTCCACGCTACTAAATCCGCTGCACAGGCTATCGGGCGAAACATGGCTTCTCTGACGGTGGCAGAGAGACATTTATGGCTAACGCTCTCGGACATGACTGACTCGGAGCGAGCTGTATTTCTCGACACCCCCGTGTCTCCCGCCGGCCTCTTTGGATCTGCCGTCAAAGACTTTGCGGAGAGATTCGTCGAGGTGCAGAAAACTTCACAGGCCATGAAGCTTTTTCTGCCCAAGCGCTCTGGTTCCGCAGCAGGCCACTCAAAGAAACAGCCGCCTGCTCGAAACACTCAGCAGCCGCCCCAGCCGCCAGCTTCTCAGCGCCGACAAGCCCGGGATGCGAGACCGCGCTCGTGTCCTTCCAGCCGCCGCCAGCCGCCGCGCGGCCCTCGGCAGAAGATTGTACTCGACCCCGAGGCCTCAAAGTCATCCTATCACTACTAGGAAAACGACAGTGTCCCGTGTTCACATCTTCTCACAAACATTACAGGCCCCACGGGACTCCCCCCGCTTGCTTTCTCACAGCCTGCCGCCGTGAGAGAGCTGAGCTCTCCACGCTACATAGAGAGCTGAGCTCTCCAGGCTGCCCGCTATGTTCAGCGCGCCCCCAGCTCCAAACGCCAAATGCACGGCGTCGATGTTACAGCACGCCGGGACCCTCCGGCCGCCGGAATATCTTGGCCAGGGCCCAGTTTTCATTTCAACCCCTAGCCGTTCGTGCAAATGCATGGGAAAAACTGCCCGGAGTGTCAGAATGGGTGCTAAACATCATAAAACAGGGCTATTCGCTGCAGTTCGCTCGCCGACCCCGCCGTTATACGGCCCGGATCGAAACCACGGTGAAACAAGAAGTAGCACATCTACTTCGAGCCGAGATAGCGAAACTTATGAGCAAAGGGCCCATAGAGCCTTTATCACAAGCTCAGAGCGAAGGGGGTCTATACAGCCGATACTTCCTGGTACCGAAAAAAGACGGGGGTCTCAGACCCATTCTAGATCTAAGACAACTGAATGAAGCGCTAATGAAACGCCGGTTAAGAATGCTTACAACTAGAAAAATCCTCATGCAAATTCGCCCGGGGGACTGGTTCATGTCAATAGATCTGAAAGACGCGTATTTTCAAATACAGATAGCATCTCGTCACAGGCGATTTTTGAGATTCACCTTCGAGGGCCAGGCTTATCAGTACACAGTCCTACCGTTCGGCCTGTCCTTAGCACCCCGTACATTTACGATGTGCATGGACCACACTTCCACACTGTGATCCAATGTCAGATACATCAGAGAAAGCATCATCATCTCTCATTCCCAAATCAGCATCAGTACACATTTCACCAGAATTAGACATTTCAGAATTTTTATTAGAAACCCTTTCAACACTAATCGTAGCTGCATCACAATTCGTTACACTATCATCATCCAGTTCAGAAACATCATGGTTTCTACCAGGATCAACCACTTCATGGACGTTCTCAGTCTGACTTTCAATCAATCCATCACTCTCGATGTTCCTCACTGATCCAGCTTGAGGCTGGCTCAGAAGCTGACTTACTACTCTCACCAGCAGTAAAAGTACTAGGCCTAACTTCCACTTCACTAACCTGGGCCTTGTGTGGACATTTGTGCCTTTTATGCCCGATGTCCCCACACTCAAAACATTTCATACTACCAGTGTTCGCGTAAATAAAATATGCTTTCCCTTCATGCATGACTCTGAATGAAATATCCAATTCTGGTTCATTTATGAACATAAACACCTGCCGCCTGAAATACATAACATGTTTTAGAGCAGCGTTTTTACACCACAGCGGGATCATCTTAATCTCACTAGCCATTTTTCCATATCGCGTCAAAGCTTTCTCAATTTTGTCATTTCGAATAAAAGGCGGCACATTGGATATCGTAATTCCAGTTGTCGGAGTAACAAGTGGTGAGATAATAAGAAAATCGCCACTTACCACAATTCCGTCGCTTATCAGCTGATTAATACCAGTTTAATGTCTTCCTTCTCGACAAAAACCATCACTGCTTTATTCATCCTGGATGCTGTAGTAATTGTCATGATTCCTGTCTTGTGTGAACTTGTGTTATTTCCTGTTCTGTGCCATGTTTTGTAGTCCTTTGTAGTTTTTTTCTGGTTTATTAGTCTCCCCAGGTGTTTTTGATTAGCCACGCCCACTTGTTATCTTGTTAAGCTTGTTTGCCTGTGTATTTAAGCCCTGTGTCTAGTTCAGTCTTTGTGAGTTCATAACTTTGTTTGTTGGTTGCTCATTTCCCTAATCCTGTTCCTTAGTCTAAGTCTGTAATGACTGGTTGAAGCATATAGCAGGAAGCAGGATCCATGTGCAATAGGTGCACATTAAATAAACTCAAAACTTCCCAAATTGCAGACTTAGACTAAGGAACAGGATTAGGAAACATAACAACCAACAAACAAAGTTAAGAACTCACAAAGACTGAACTAGACACAGGGCTTAAATACACAGGCAAACAAGATAACAAGGGGGCGTGGCTAATCAGAAACACCTGAGGAGACTAATAAACCAGAAAAACTACAAAGGACTACAAAAAATGGCACAGAACAGGAAATAACAAAAGTTCACACAAGACAGGAATCATGACATAAATGTTTTCATACCCAACATTTTCCCTGATTGCTAGCAACACATCTTCAACAGGGACGCCCTTAGCCGGTACACACCTGATTCCATGGCGGAGCGACACCTGTGACGCTGCCCCTGCAGGGATAGATGCCATTCCGATGCCGCCTCAAAAACTCACAAACACTCGGAAAAAAAAATATCTAATGGTATTTAAAAAAACAAAAACAAAAAAACATTCATAAACTTAGAAAACGGCAAAGTATAGGCAGAAAATATAGCAAAGTATAGGCAGAAAAAAAACGCCCCGCAATCAATCGTCCTCTCCTCGTGATCACCCTCACACGCACCCCAACATTCCCAGCATGTACAGAGAGAGAGAGAGAGAGAGAGAGAGAGAGAGAGAGAGAGAGAGAGAGAGAGAGAGAGAGAGAGAGACAGAGAGAGAGACCTTTACATTTGGTATTGGCTTGTGATTTCCTCACTCATGTTTCTTTTATTTTCTTATTTTCACAGGGGCACTTTTAAAATGCAATTTGCCAACCTTATCTTCACTTCTAATCCACATCTGCATCCTTTACGGTATTATAGAAACACAACAGACCAGATACTCCTGATACCTGTCAAAATAGCAATAAGCACTTTGAATCATCCACTAATATTTTTTAAATTCCACCAAAAATATGGCTTATGCATCCTATGAAAAGTGTTATTTTTCAGTCACATTGGAAAAAATGCATTGGAATGCAAGGTGTAAATGCAATCTATCCAAAAATATCCAGACACTATAAAGATACGAAACGCATGGAGTAAAGGGGGCCAGAGATAGCCTTCTGATAGACTGCATTTCAGACCCAGGCAATGTGAAAGCTCTCAGATGAGGATTTGAGGGGTATAGGCGTGCTGAAGCGAAAAGAGAAAGATATCTTGCAGTTTTTTTTGTTTTTTTTGGGGTAAACTGTGGCAGTTGGAGGTTTTGGGATAGCTCCTCTTTTCTACCTGAGTGTGAAAAACGAGCAAAGCTTGAGACTGAGACGGTGCCAATCAACTGCTGGCTGTCTCTCAACAGCTCTGTCTGGATGAGTTGCAAAGAGGCCTGTGTGAGTGTGTGTTTGTGTGCTGCCAGTGTGAAGAAAGGCAATTACTGATCTCCTCACCTGCAGTAGACTTGGGAGGCTCATGCTTTTCACACACTGTTCCAGCATTTCCATGAAAAGAACAAACTCCTTTAGCATTGCTACACTGTTCCATATTCAAGCGCTAACATTCATGGTCATTACTAACCTTATTGCTATGATAGACATTTTTGTGAGCATAATCAGACCAGGTAAGGGTCAGTTAAATAGATTACTGCGACCCTACATTCACATACTACATATAACCTTAATATAATTCAAAAAATATATAGTAATATTAGTAATACATGCAACAGCATCATATTTCTTTTTCATCTATAGTTTCAGAAATGTGTTTGAATATCAAATAGAAAACCTGTCACATTTTTCTAACAACAGAATTGAGATCTGCAACAGATGAACAAATATAAAATGACCAAATATGGTCTCAGAAAGGTTAAGGAAAGGGATACATATTTATGATGAAATCATATGCAATCTATTTCCCCACGATCCACCAACTTAGAGATGGTGTCGCTTGTGAGATTGACTGATTATTTTCAAATGTTACCAATGCGCCACCCCTCAATCGACAGGTAAACAGCAGCTGAATATTTATTTATCTCCATCGACAAATAACATGATGAGATGTTATCAATCTTCACAGCTAATGGGCGATGTCCTCTCTCAATCTTTGCATGTTTGCGCAGCAGGCTTCCTTGAGTTTGAAGCCAAAGGCATCGCTGATATCCCTAATGCAGGGCTCCAGACTGCGACCAAATGGTCGCATTTTGCGACCAAAATTTGAGAGTGTGCGACTGAATTTTTCATCCAGTCGCACATGTGCGACCAGTAAATTTGTTTTGTTTTTACACGTTAAACGGAAGGGGCGCGTCAATGAATCCGGAATGTGTGGCAGGCCAATGAGTGTGAGAAGAATTGGGAATGGCCACTGTAACTGGCTAATGTGTGGAGGGGGAGGGTCCTAGAGATAATCGAGCGCGCGTAAACGTCCGTGGGAAGGAGACGGAGACAAATATCAATGTCACAGACACAGCCGGATGATGATTCAGAATCAGAGGTTTGTGAGGTGATAAAGGCCCGAACCCACCATTTTCGGGAAGACTGGCTGCGAGAATTCAGCTGGTTGAGGTACTGTAAGGAGACGAACTTAATGAACTGCGAATGTTGCAGTCGCTATCCCAGAACTGCGGGGAAAACGAAGTTTGCAGACAGTGCAGGCACTTCGCAGTTTAAACACAATATGCTAGTTAGACACATTCTCAGCCTCAAGCATAGAGTATTCCGTGACATGTTAATAAATCAAAACAAAATGAAAGCGGAAAAAAACTGCGCTACTCATTTCTGCGTCACGGACCGTTTAATAGTTCGAACCAATAATAGACAGCGCAGAGCTTCTCTCGCCAGTCGCGGGCGGATCTCGATCACGCAACACCGTCACATCGTGGACATCCAGTGAAGAAATCCATTGAGTTCGCGACAGAATTAATAACATCGTTGCGAGATCCAGTGAGAAACATTCAGATTCAACGCAGAATTCTCTGTTATAAACCATATCAGATCAAACAGCGCTAACGTGGAAACCAGGAGAAACATGTGCCATGAACGAACAAGTTATAGAAGGCTTTAGGTCCACAGATCAGCAACATTCACCATGGATTTAATGTAGTAACACTAACTGTAACGGTATACTGTGGTTATAACAGTAGCCTACACATATCTTTTTCCAGCACTTCAAAACTATAATATCATATTTAAATGTTATTTTTAATGTGTTGACCAAAACATTTTTTGTTCAACCTTTAAAGATTGTCTCTATTTATAAAACTAAAAGTTTCAAGAAGTAGGAAAACTCACACTAAAAAAAATAAATAAAATTAAATTACCATTGTAAACATAGCTGCTGAGGGCGCTTATTGGCTATTTTCAATCCCTAATATCTATTTTGTCACTCATTTTGCTATTGAATTAATATTAAGACATTATGAATGATAATAGTTCAAGTTAATTTTATCTACACCTCAAATTAAGCTCAGTGCTTTGTCATCCCACAGTGCTACCAGATACTTTCTGTAGAACTTAGTGCCGCTGCCCTCAAATGTTAGTCTGGAGCCCTCTGAACTTAAAATAAAACTGCACATTGTAATTTCTGTACGTTAAGTCTATTTATTATCAAAGCATTTGTCAGTAATACAGTTATTTTTGGGGGAAATGTGAATAATTGCATTGCAAGGTGATTTAAGATGTGCCCCTAAATTTTCTGTTTGCGCTCCTAAAATTTTAAGTCAGGGGCTACAGCGCTCCTAATAAAAAAAGTTAGTCTGGAGCCCTGCTAATGTATTGATCATTTCAAGACTCTCACAGCCAATTTGAATCCCTCACTCCTTTGTGTCTCCTTTGTTCATGCATTTTGATCTACAGCTGCACGCTCGGTCACGCTAGACGCCGTGCCTTTTCTTGATTAATGGACACGGACAATGATTTGTACCAGGGGAGCAGGTTACTTTATTTCCTCAATAATTTCTGGAGAGCTTATTCATAACAAAGCTGCATGGCTCCCCAATGAGTTAGCAGTTTTGATTTAAAATCAGCACCTCAATCAAAAGGGTTTATTGAGAAGACAAGTTGCTTGTTACAATAACAAGAACAATCTCTATTTTTAGCCTTCTCTAACTTCCAGTACAAGTAAGGTGTCAGTATATTAACATACATTAACCATGACTGGATTGTTTTATTATGCTTTTCCTGGTTATTTAATTTCTTTTAAAACAGTACATACTTTCAGGATTGTAAGAGTAGGTTTCTAAGAAGCACATTAAGGCACAGCGATTTTAAATCAGAGCAAATTTACCAGATTGTGTTCAGAAATTGCTAATGTTACACGTCAACGGATGTACTTTACATTCACACATTGTCCATTAGGAGGTGGTGTGAACAAGGGGGTGGGTGTGAGAAAATGAAAGGGCAGGGAGAGACTGAAAGCATAGAAATGCATGTTAGACAGTTGCCATGGATATGAATGTTCTAAAAAGCTGTTTTTTTAATGACATTAATTAGGAAGTTCTGACATTCATTTTTGCACTGGCTTTTTTTCTGCCTATTTTAGCTCCGTTCCAAAACCTGGCGAGCTGCTACATGGCAGCATCCTATGTGTCATAAGTGACCGATTTGGAATCCTTTTCACAGGCACACCACCCAAAAAGTCTTCTGCACAGGAGAATCGACTTACAGTTGATTTCAATAGAGTTTGACATTTGTATGTTGCTAAGCTAACTGCAGTGCTCTAATAAAATTAAAAATACATCACACAGAGAGATATTAAAGTAATATAATCAATTTTTAATTACACTGAAGTACAATTATTGACATTTTTTCTATATATATTTATTACATTTTTTTTCACTGATCAGTCAGTGTCAGTCTGGGACTGCCTTCTCCATGAAGGATACATGCAATGATAATGCTAAGAATTTTGCTTAAAGTATCTTAGGTGGAAACACAAATAACACCAGGTGTTTGGAACAGTCTTCTTCTGAAAAGTGCACCTATGATTCCTTAAAAGAAACTGCCTTAGTGGGCAGCTTGCTAGATTTTGGAACAATACATTTGCTTAGACAGATATATACAGAACAATCTCAAATGAGCTCAGAGATCTAATAAGAGATAACATACCAATACATCATCACTGTTTCATCCAATTAGTCAATTACATGGACCTCAAATTAGAATTTGCCCTTGGTCAACAAGGCTCCCCAACTAAATTGAAAGGTGCTTTTCTGTTACAGTGAAATATTGATTGTGCATCTAATTTATTTGTATTGTGCTTTTAATTGCAGTTACTTCACTATTAAGAACACTGAGTCAGATTGTACGTTTTGAACATTTTGCTTTGTGTAGTGCCTGCCACCTTTCTTTTCTTTGTATTATAGAGTATGTCTCCCTCCTTTATTGATTTCATCCTGTAGAAGAAATGTGCATTTGCAAAAAAAAAAAAAAAAAAAAAATTATATGTATATATATCCAGATGACTGTAAAATAATCAGCTGATATGCAATATTTGTAGCTTTTGGTACAGATGGTGAGACTCATAAATTCTAGGAGGAGGGATTTTGATATATGCTACACTAGTCTTTCTTTGTTCAGATTTTAAAAAATTTAAAAAAGCCAATGTAAGAGCTGTGGATTTTGTTGTATAAATTCAACAATATTACTATTACTATTACTATTATGGTGGAGGCATGACCAGGTGCTGAAGGCCATCGCTGAAGCCATTGCTACAGGAGTCAAGTGGGCCAAGCGCTCCCGCCCCTCCAAGCAAGCATCGCCTTCATCAGAGCTGGAGAGCAGCCAAAACCAGCTGCAAAAACATCTGCAGGTCTCCTGGCCACTGCGTGGGACTGGCAGCTGTTGGTGGACTTAGAGCTGCAACTCAAGTTCCCCAGCCACGTTGTGACCACCACCTTAAGACCAGATGTCGTTCTCTTGTCTGAGTCCACCAAACAAGTGGTTCTGTTGGAGCTTACAGTCCCTTGGGAAGATCGCTTGGTTTGAGAGGTAGCTCGCCAAGTACGAGGGACTGGTCAGCGAGTGTCGACAAGCCGAATGGAGAGCAAGGTGTCTACCAATAGAGGTAGGATGCAGGGGCTTTATAGCCCAATCCCTGTCCAGAGCCTTCAGTCTGTTAGGCATTGATGGAGTGAGGAGGAGAAGAGCCATCGGAAATACCACTGAAGCGGCAGAGAAAGCTTCAAGATGACTATGGCTCAAGAGAGGAGATCCATGGGGGTAGGGTAGCTAGATTTGCCAACTGGACACAAGCTGTTGGAACTGATCAGCCACAGCTGGGTCGCCTGGATGAGGGTGTATGATGTTGAAAGACCCAAAACACCCAATGATTCCAGGAACATCACTGAAGATGTGTCCAGTAGCATTAGTAGATGTATTTGCACAGACATTACTATTACTATTACCTCTAGAATATTTTCAAGAATAACTTTTTTCTTTCTTTTATATGGCATAAAATACCCATAAGTTCCTTCATACTTCTAATTGGATTTCAAATTGAAATGCCCGCCTGGACGAACCTTGGTTATTAAGACATTTTCACTGCATGTAGCCTACAGTGACAGGGCTGAGCAAAACTATGCGTTCACCTCTGCAAAGTAAATAGATGTTTTTTTTTTTTTTAGCCTCTAGAGAATGAAATTTCAGAGATCGTTTTCAAACATTTCCTATCTGCACTTGGTCAAACCTATCTCTCAAAAAAAACAACAAAAAAAAAATAACCTTTCAGCTTCAAGGATTTTCTTGTTTAGTGTGTGGAATGCAAATGCAAACCTATTTATAAATGCTGTCCTGTGTATAACATGAAGTGCTTTTCATCACCCGTTCATCAAAAAGGATTCTTTGTGACTCATTTGTCATTTAGACATCCGGCATCTGAGATTCTAACTGAAATTATTATAAAACATATTTAACCTCTCACCCTATTTAGCAAGCAACAATATCTGACTGCCTGTTCCTGTCAGCACTTTTAGACATATTATGATAAGAATGTGAATACAATTCTTCCATTTTGCAATATCTCCATTTAATATCCACAGTCATTTGTACTGCATCAGCAAGTGGGGTGGAAATGGGCCATAAATATGTCCTGTGACCATAAATAGCTATTTCCGTTTATTCTAATAGACTGAGCTCTTAAAAGAAAAAGAAAACTGGAATTAAAGTTGTCCATGCTTACATTTAGCTATGTTTTATTCATCTTGACTCATTAATGCTTTGATTTAGCTCTCCCCCCTTTTTTGTGGGCAGGAAACATGAGAATGCCATTATGGCGAATAACATAATTAATCTTGTTTCAGGAGAACCACGAGCCTTTGAACTCTAATAGTCCATGATGCTGGTGTCTCTTAGTAAGACACATTCTCCATCTTTTTGATGTCTCTCTCAGACACGCGCACACACGCAAATATGCGTACTGCATTAAAGATGGCATCTCCATAAAGCTTCATAAGGTTTTTTGTTGCTGTTGTTGCTATTGTGTAAGAGAAGGGAGCTGCAGAAAATGAAGAAAGCCGTCTGCTTCTCTCAGATACAAAGTAAAGGGTTGCTGAAGCAACCGTGCAGGGAGCAGCATTACTAAACAAATGAAGTGATTAGGACACCAGCAGAGGACAGAAGACACAAATACTATTGCTTCTTTCAGAGAAACACTAAAATAAACAGAGAATAATAGAAAAACACACTTTCATATACCAGTAGTGAATGACAAGGAGCAAGGGGTGAAAAAAGTGACAAGCCAATAGTAAATTAAGGGCAAAGGTAGAGTCTGCCCTATGATGAGATGCACCCAACGGAAGTTAAGTTCCATTTCCTCATGGGCTGCATTCTCTAAAGGTTAACATACTCTGGGACTCATAGTGGATACATGGTGGAAACCATCACTCTTTAAACCGACCCTCAGCTCCGCTGTGCCTCTCTGCCACATCAGTTGGGACCTCTACATGATTGGGAAGAGTTGAAGAAAAATAAAACATGCCATGCCACAATCTAGGTCTATGAATAGAAAAAAGAATCATGATTTTTAAAGTGTAACTTGGCAGCCATACTGGTAACAGCCAGCCAGCTATACATCATACATTTTAAAAGGAAAAGACAGAAACCAATTAATTTATTTGTCAAGATTATATTCCAGTAATATTTCAAATTCAGAAAAAAACTTCCACTTGAAAATTATTATTATTATTATTATTATAATTTTTGGGAAAGAGTGACTTATGCTCAAGGCTGCATTTATTCAATAAAAATACAAATGTGAAATTTTTATAAATTTTTCACTTAGCTGTTGTTAAAATATTTTAAAATTTAATTTATTACTGTGAGGGCAAAGCTGAGTTTTCAACATCATTACAATACATGTCACATGATCATTATAAAATACTACTGAGCCTAAACCTTGAATGGTAGTATATACGGTATACTGTACACAAACAACTGTTCTGTCTTATAGTGTGTCTAGATAGCTTTGGAGGTCAGGAGTCTAAAAAAGTCCATTATGGACATGTCAGAACTGGAAAAGTAAGCGGCTACAAACTTCGCCAACAGTAACTGGGCGAAGACTGTCTACGACACTAGAATAAAAAACGGCATTCTGGGTAATTGGCAGCATGCAGCAATGCACATCGTATTAGGATTATTCTCCATGGAAACATTTTTTTTTTTTCGTTCTTTGGCTTCTGACCACTTACAACTTCATTTCTTTGCTTTTTTTTATTTTGCTGCATTCATTTCTGCTTCATTTTATCAGCAGTGCAACACCTAGTGCAGAGTACGTGAGAAAGAGAAATGCATAAGAATAAAAAGATAAAGAAGCCACAGTAAGAGGATGCAATCTGCCACAAGCAACCATTAAGAGTCTCTAAGCCATATGACTCCCAGTAGAATACTCTGGAAAACAGTAGGAATGCCGTTTCTCTGCCATTCCCCCACCTTTCCTCCATCATTAGTTTAATAACCATCCAATAAGCAGCACAGACTCACGTGGGTCTCTTTCCCTCCCTGATGGTCATAGACCTCAGAACCTGGCTGTGTTATGCCACTCTTCAGCCACTACTGAAACAATGGGGCTTGATGAGACTACCACCACCATTGAGGGTTTCACATTGATCCTGTCCCATTAATATAAGCCGCTTAGGCTGCCCCACAGAGACACTGTGTAAGAGTTCCAGGCCATGTTTCTGAACTGTTTTAACATTGCACACACAGACAAAATAAGCCCTACACTCACCATCCCACTGGTTATCAAAAAAAAAGCGTGTGAATATTAGAAGCAATCTGAAATGAAAGCCCATTCCCACTGATGGTAGATGATAGCTGTTTGCCTGACAAGAAGTGTATACCTGCGCGCACAGATATATTCATGTGTACATGCTGAGCCATTTACATTTAATCATTTTGCAGATGCTTTTATACAAAGCGACTAACAAATGAGAAAACATTTTCATAAAGGATCCAAAAATAAAAGTACTGCAATATAAAATTTTAAGAGCAAACAAATGTTGGAAAATAGCAGATGTGTAACCCTCATGTCTTTACAAACCTGTAAGACTTTCTTGCTTACATGGATCACAAAAGAAGACAATTTTTAAGAATGTATTGGTCTTTGTCTACTAGAGATGCACGGATGGGCTATTATGGGCAATGCAAGGCGCTGCTGACGCGAGAAAGCTCTTACCTGTTCTAGAAAGGATACTGATCCAATGCAGCAAAGATATTTAAAGGCTAAAGTACTAGTATAGCCTATTGGCTATGTTGTATCCCCAGAATATCAGCAGTGAACTCCATCTCCGATTGGCGCACAGGGACAAAAATAAATAAATAGCCTAAATAAAACGCACATCGGCAAACCTGACCTTACCTGACTAGGCTACTGTACAATTTTATCATTGTAATGAAAAACGCAATTTGGCACAACATTTTTAACATGCTGATATTTAGCCTTCTACTAATTATTGCACTTTATTTTTTTGCAAAAAGAAAGAAAGCTTGAATAAAATAACAAGTCATTCACATTATAGGCTAATTAACTCTACGCACTGTCATGTTAGGGTGACGACTAGGACGAGCCTGTTCTGTAGATTCCCGTTAATTTTGACTGCATGGGAAGAGAGCGCGTCTTTTTCAGACAGACAGTGCAATTAATTTTATACCAGCAGGCCTAACAATCATACAAGAAACAAACTTTGGAGCCTCGAAATTAAAGAAATGCCAACTTTATTCATTCCGAAATTCGCTGAAAGTCCACCGCACAACAGTGCAACATGCATGATCACATTTTTAATTGTCCATAACAACCCGAAAACTTGCCTGCTTGCCTTGCACATCTAATTAATGGGCAAAGTTTTCAGACTATTTTTCTTACCTTCTTTATTTGCTGCAGATGTTATTGTTATTTCTGAGTCATATCACTCCATAATCTGGATGCCTTCTTTTAAATGCCTATTCCCTGAGTGGTAGGCTACAATAGCCGTGTTTCCATTACCCTTCAAATTGCGCACATTGAAACTGCTAATTGAAAATACGCCCAATGGAAACACGTCAATTTCGCAAAAACTCCCATTTATCGCAAAAAAGTTTTTACACTCACATGGGGTGGTTTTTCAGGCAATTCGAAAAAGAAATATTTAGCAAAACTGCAATGGAAACAGTTTTTGCGCATTTACAGGTCACCTGACGTAGACGGCGCGGTGTGTTTGGACAGAATACGAGACAGAGTTCTTTATTAAATTCATATAAGACAAAAGAAAAATGGATTCTAAACCTCAAACAAATGCCACAATTAAGACCTCGAAGCAGAAATGAGGGAGAAACACCCAGAAACACCTCATATGTGCCGCTCGCAAGTATAATAAGGGTCGTTCCTTACCACTAATGCTTGGAAAACACACATACATCTCCTTCGATTAATAATAATGGCAATGCAGTGGCTGGGATATACATAAACCTACCAACGTCCGTTGCCATTCTACTTTCTTATTGCACACTGGAGAGGAACAAATGCTGGTAGGCTACCACAGGCTACTTAATTGAAACTTTTTGTTACTTTTAGTGTGTGTGTGTGTGTGTGTGTGTGTGTGTGTGTGTGTGTGTGTGTGTGTGCGCGTGAGTGAGAGGGGTTGCAGATGAACCTTTATTGATCTCTATCAGACAATGCCTCTTTTATGTGCCAAAAGAAACAACAGGCAGGAAAAAATATTCAAATAAATAAATAAATATACTAATGTAGTAGGAATAGCCCAATAGCCGCCTATATTTTGGCAAACAGTTGAATAAAAAGTCTATGCCCCAAATAGCCCATGGACTTTAGATCATCCCCACAAACTTGAATTATAATGAAATATCCCATCACAGTCGCGACAAACAAATTCTGGCAAAATAGCCTTACAGGTAACCTATCAGAGATCTGCGTCACTTGGCCTTGGAACATAAAAGCGAGGCCAAATAATTAAGACACAATATGTCTAGAATAGAATAGGCTAAACCAATATGAACGTAACCATCAAAATTATTCAGCTGACCGAACTCAAAAGCTTAGGTTAGACATGGGCTTTTTTGGTGTAGCCTAGGTAACGTAGGCTAATTGGTTTAATATGCCTGACCTTAGCTCTAGTTATAATTTTTCTTAGCACTATGCAGGAATAAAATAGCATCTACAGTGTCAGGATTCAGGCGAGAGCGCCTGGCCTCTGCACTGAAGGAGCGCTCGCTCGCAGCACTTGTTGCTGGAATACATAAAATTCTCTTGGCAAGGTGCTGAAGTCGTGGGAATGACTGGCCTTGTTTCTCCCAAAAGAAAAGTAGATTTTCCTCTGCTGATCCGTCTGTATGGAAGTTTGTAGAGGAATACTCCTGTACTTCATCCACAATTATTGTATCCTCCTCCCATTTCGTGAAGTCAATCCTTGGCTTTTTCATTAGTGCGCCATCAGCTATACCTACAAAAGACCAATGAAATCTAAAATTGATCCATGTCGGTACATAGTAGGGGTGACCCCGAATAGTCGAAGATTCGATGCTTCGATTGGAGGAGCCTGATTCGACTACCGATCTCACGGTCGAATCTTCGCAGAGGTGTTACGAAACGAGGATCATGCCACTTTGGCTATATAAGGGCGCTCAATGTCTGATTTCACATAGAACTACCGGTTTTCTGTCAATATGTTAATATTCAGCCTATTATGATAATGCTGTATATAAAAATGTGCAAAAAAATAAGCTTTTAATAAATATTTGTTAACGTGCGTAAATATATAAATCCAAACACCCCGTGACAGATTTAAGTTTCACTTTCAATCCGTGACCGACAGAGGAGCGTCTTGGCGGCAAGGATTTAAATCTTTAACAATGTCTGGGATAAGAAAATCTAAAGTGTGGATCATGTACACCATCAGAAAGGATATTCTCCAAGGCTGGATTTAGCATCAGGAAAACCAGTCTTTCACTCTGTCTGTATCCGTTGGAGTCTTTTGTGCACGCGGATAAAATACATTCTAAAAACACTTAACGTGAAAAACGTTTAACGACTCAATCTCCTAAAATAGTTAAATAAAAAATATAGGAGGAACGCATTGCGTTCATATTCTGGGTTCATCTGCTTATCTGCACATAAAGTGTGTAGGCTGCTGTGTACATTAAGCCACGTTAAAGTGCCTTTTAAGCGTTTTAAAAGCTTTTTTCACGTTAAGCATTTTAGAATGTCCCGTGGAAAACCAACTTGTTAAAGTTGGCCAGCAGAAGTGCGATCATGGTTTTCCTTAATTTAACTATTTTAGGAGATTGAGTCGTTAAACGTTTTTCACGTTAAGTGTTTTAGAATGTATTTTATCCGCGAGCACAAAAGACTCCAACGGATATAGACAGAGTGAAAGACTGGATTTTTTCTCTCTCGATCAGGTACGGTACAAGTGATTTCAAAACTTTTCAGCCGGTTCTAATTTGATTTTTGGATGCTGTGAACATTTTTAGCTAAAAAGACTGCGACTCCAGTTTAGCATTTATTGTTGTTTCTGCAGTTAAAAAGACAAAGTTGAAAATTCTGGCTACTATCGTTATTTTAATAATTTCTTTATTTTAATTTTATTTATTGATCTGTCAGGGTTATCTAACTATTTGTGGCTTGTGCTTTGAATATATGTTCCCCTGCACTTTAGGCATTTTGCACACATTTGCTCATCTTGTGACTTGATTCTGATTTATTTCGTTTTGTATTTTTATTTATTAGAAAGGTATATTCTGTTCATATTTAATTAATTGTTTATTTTTTCGGTGCATCGATGTTGTGCTGTACTTAGATCCTGATCGCACAGGTATTTTAGCCGATTTAATTTTTATTTACATTTTTTTTTGCATGTGAAATGCAAATCCTGTCTGCAGTGTGGCCTTTCTGGAGTTATTAATGTTATTTCTTAGTTTTATTGATCCAAAATGTTTTTATACATTTTCTACTATATCTTTGTGTGATTTTCTGTACATCGCGGCTTTGAAATGTTAAAGCCCCGCCCCCATACACATGATTCGACTATTAGTCGACTATAGGCAAGACTTGACGATTCTGATTCGACTATGAAAATCCATAGTCGGGGACACCCCTAGTACATAGCCTAATATTTTACATTTATAATGAAAAATAGCCTACAGAGTCAAGATAGCCTAATTAAACTTAATAGTCTAGGCCAGGGGTCAGCAACCTCAGAGCTCAGTTCTTGGACCCCTCCTCTTCTCCATTTACACCACATCACTGGGACACATCATACAGGCACATGGTTTCTTTTACCATTGCTATGCTGATGACACACAGCTCTTCCACTCATTTCAACCAGATGATCCCACAGTAGCTGCACGGATCTCAAGCTGTCTGGCGGACATCTCGGCATGGATGAAGGAACATCACCTGCAGCTCAACCTGGCAAAGACTGAGCTTCTATGCCTCCCTGCCAATCCGTCTCTACAGCACGACTTCACTATCCAGCTAGATTCATCATCTATCACCCCATCAAGGTTGGTCAGAAATCTTGGAGTAATATTTGATGACCAGCTGACCTTCACAGACCAAATTACAAAGACCACTCGATCATGCCGGTTTGCACTGCACAACATCAGGAAGATCAGGCCTTTCCTAACTGAGCATGCAACACAACTTCTCGTCCAGGCCCTGGTCATATCTAGGCTTAATTACTGCAATGCTCTTCTGGCTGGACTTCCATCATGCACAACTAAATCTCCACAAATGATTCAGAATGCTGCAGCTCGTCTTGTCTACAATGAGCCCAAAAGGGCCCACGTCACTCCTCTGTCCATCTCTCTGCACTGGCTACCACTCGCTGCTCGCAACAAGTTCAAGACTTCAAGACTCAAGCTTTCCTGTAGCTCAGTGAGCATTGCGTTAACAACGCAAGGTTGTGGGTTCGATCCCAGGGGATTGCACATACCTATGTATAAATGTATAGGATAACGCAATGTAAGTCGCTTTGGATAAAAGTGTCTGCCAAATGCATAAATGTAAATGTAAATGTAAGACATTGACGCTTGCTTACAGATCTATCACAGGCTCAGCTCCCTCCTACTTTCACTCACTCCAACGAGTCTACATCCCTATCAGAATTCTACGATCGGTCAAAGAGCAACAACTCGTGGTGCCATCACAGAGAGCCAAAAAATCACTGTCCAGAACATTCTCATTCATGGTTCCATGCTGGTGGAATGATCTACCCACCCTCATCCGGAATGCAGAATCCCTGACAACATTCAAAAGACAACTGAAAACTCATCTCTTCCGTGAGCACTTAATCTCATAAAAAAAATAAAAAATAAAATAAAATACGATCAGGAGGGACCTTCTTTCTCAGGCCGAGGGCACAATTTCCACCCTCGGCCGGAGCTGTGCAAACTATGGGTCTGGCCCCTGAGGGGGACCAACTCGTAAATCCTGGTCTCTCAACTGAGGTTGCTGAGACCATCTTAAACTCTAGAGCCCCCTCCAAGAGGAAACTGTGTGCATTAAAATGGAATGTATTCAACTTATGGTGCAGAGAACATCAGTTGGACCCAGTTAACTGCCCAGTGGCTTCAGTGCTGGAGTTCCTCCAGAGTCGCTTCTCTGACGGGCTCTCCCCGTCCATGCTTAAGGTCTATGTGGCGGCCATAGCTGCCTTCCACACGCCTTTAAGGGTGAACACCTTGGGGAGCCACCCACTTATAGTACGTTTCCTTAGTGGAGCTAGGAGGATGAGGCCTGTTGTCCAGTCCTAGGTCCCTACGTGGGACCTGGCTGTGGTTCTTGAGGGGTTATCCCTGGCACCCTTCGAACCATTGGACGAGGTGTCTGAGAAATGATTATCTTTGAAGATAGCCTTCCTGCTCGCTATTACTTCCCTAAAAAGAGTTGGCGACCTGCAGGCGCTATCTGTTGCTCCCTCTTGCCTCGAGTTCACTCCCGGCAGAGTAAGAGCCATTCTCCACCCCAGACCTGGCTATGTGCCCAAGGTGCCCGCAAATGTGGCACGGTCTGTAATTCTTCAGGCACCCCATCCTCTACCACATGTGTCGGACGAACAAGCGAAGCAACATATTATGCCCGGTCCCTTGAGGTCTATGTTCGAAGAACCTCGGGCTGGAGGAAGTCGGATCAGTTACTTGTGTGTTTTGGGTCACCTAAGAAGGGTTCCCCTGTTTCTAAGTAAACTATCAGCAGGTGGATAGTAGAGGCTATTTCTTCAACGTACGAGGCGTGCAATTTGCCTTCACCTCTCCTGATAAGAGCCCACTCAACTAGAGGAGTGGCATCCTCTAAAGCCCTGCTAGCAGGGGTTTCCCTTGAAGAGGTCTGTGATGCTGCCGGCTGGGCCTCCCCACACACCTTCATAAGACATTACAGTCTGGATCTGCCTTCTACACCGGGTTTACAAGTTCTCTCGTCTTGAGTGTGCCAGATTGCTTCACACCAGGGCGTTTATCTCTCAGTGTGGCGCAGTGGGCATTTTGTTCCCCAATGTGTCGATTCTCGCCGCAGCGCGAGTTCCCTCGAAAGGACGCTGCGTCCCTCGGCCACACTTTGCGCGCCCCTGAGAACGACTTGCTTCGACCAATCAGAAGCTGACACGTTTATGTTACGGCGTCCTTTTATAGGACATCACCGCACCACCGTCACATGCAACGTCTCAAGTGACGTCATGACGCAACACCAATCAAGATTGGACTAGTTCTATACAGACTTCAGACACGTCACGCTGCAGGCATTCCCCAATGTGTTGTTTCTCTGAATGAAAATATAACTGTACTGGGAGAGAGTACTAAAGCTCATCAGGTCGTATTTTTGGTGGCATATTTGTAGAAATTATCATTCTTTCTAAATGTGATGTAAATATGTCCTGTAACTACCAAATAAACAGAAACAGCCTCGATTGAATAAGTAAGTGTGTCCTCTTTCCTTTGTGAAATAGACCTAATGCTAAACCACTTTATTTCTGTGTGACTAATGTGCAATTTTGACACAAATTAATTCATTATGATCAATGTATCACTTTTTATTGTAAATATGTGGTGAAACATTGATTCTTGGGTTTTAAATATTCAAGTAAACAACGAAAATGGCAGCAAACGGTCGCTTTTATCATGTCTGTTTTGCGATCACGCTGTTTCCAGTGATGTCTTTCTGATTAGTTTTCTGATAAAACTTCCATTTGTTGGTGAAAAGATGGGTTAGTGTGGCGTTGTTCCAGAGAGGCGTGTAACGGGCATGTTTTACTGAAGCGCTGTGGAGGTTCTGGCCCGACAGTGGAAACACAACAGATTTTGAACCCAGTTCTACTGGCCAGAGGCTATTAGCCCGGCACGGCCCGTTTAAAGCCCTGGCTCGCACTGGCCCGAAAGTGGAAACGCGGCTAGTGATAAATAAGGAAACTTAAAAATGGCACTTTATAACAAAAAGGTTGCCGACCCCTGGCCTAGGCAAAGTATCGACCCACCTTGCTCTGTTGCTGGCATGGGCTCGGTGACAGGGTTGCTTCTTTCTCCATCATGACTGAGACGGACGCCTTCCTCTGGTAGAATTTCGCAAATTTGCTTAATCACTTCTCGTCTGTCCTCTTCTACCAGCATTTTCAGGGACTTTAATTTCGGGTGGAGAAAAGTGGCGATTTTATGAGTAGCAGTAGGGCACATCTTTTTATCAAGAAGGGCAGACGCGTGAGAGCAGAGACTTTTCATGTAAAGTGGGTCTCCAAACTTGGGCTTACAGTGTTTTTTTGAGCTTGAAAAACCAGAGCAACACCATGTGAATGGTTGGGTAATGTTCCCCTTCAAGCTCGCTGATTGCTAACTTGAAAAGGGTGAGAAAGTCGATCAAGTGTGTGAGTTGATCCTGGTGGATGCCATCAAGGCGAGGTTCTTGGTCTCTGTTGCAGCTCTCTTATGTCTTGGTATTGTATCTGTATTGATTCCAACATAGTGACTTTTACTGTTCCATTGCACATCACATTCTTGATTCACAGTTTGCTTTAGGCTGGCGAACACACTGGTTCACTTCAGGTATGCAACGAGCCCTTTGCAGTAATCGATCATGTCTACTATATCTTCAATGCTATCGGACTTGGAGTCACCCTTTGTACTGAACGTATGTCTCAGCACCGTGTTAAGGATGTGTGCGGAGCACGGAATCCAGTGGTAAGACTGGAGTGCGCCCTTTGTGTTCGAGCCCTGGTCACTGACAAAAACTATTTTGTCTGTTTGTATTCTGTAGGACGTTAACACACTGGTTCTCTGCTCATGAAGGTTTTCGCTGTTTTTTTTTTTCAGGGTGGATCAAAATCCACCGTTGCCAAAATATGATTTTCCAGCATCCACTGACTGATGTAGTGACACGTAAGGACTGTGCCCTCTTTTTAAATTCATCTGTCCACATATCTGTGGTTACGGCAATACCATTGTTACTGCTTAGAGCTTTCTGGATGGCCTCCGAAAGTTCCTGCTTATCAATGAAAGCCTGCTTCTTTGCCAGATCGCACACAGTTTGCCGATGGGGTAAAATAGCACCAGCGTAAATGGCACCGAACTTAGCTCCTATGTCAATCAACTTCTGGGCCACTTGATGGAATCCTTTACCAGAAACTATATCAAACGGGCGCATATCAAGAGAGCACAGGTCCACACATGCATCCGTCAGCTTTGATTTACATAATGTGGTACTCTATTGGGATCTCGACGGACGAAACTTGTCAAGGTGTTCGTGGAGGTTTGGGGTTTAGCACACTTGTGATGCAGCATGTTAGACGTACCCATCTTGTGACTGTCATGAACATAAACAGCTTTGCAGGTTTTGTAAATTACATAGTATGCACTGGTGTCATCCTGATTCACCACTTCATAAAACTTATTCCAGGCAGCACTTTTCTGACCTTCTTTTTCCTTGGTTTTTAGTTTCCCTTTTTGAGTTTTGTCACGTACCACCTTCGCTGGTGTTGCCATCTCTGATAATAAACAAAGCAGCATGCATAGACGCAACAAGGCCAAATTACTGCCTGATGAGAATTTTACTATTTCAAAGTGTAATGGTTTTTTTTTTTTTGGATGTAGGTAACAATATTTAACAATATTTAACAATATATATATATATTTTGTTTTTATTTCATTGGTTCAACCGCCACCCGCCCAAATTATATTAAAATATTATTTTTCGTCACATCATCCTTTGTGACCAAATTTGTGACCAAATCCAGACCATCCAATACTTTCAAAATTATTATTCACTCTCCAAACTTGGAAAGCAGAGGTTAGTCTGAGCCTCAGAAGTTGTCATCTGATTGAATTTTACAGGATTTCCAGGATACGTGTGTGTCACGTTCTTTAATGGTCCACCTAACAAAGCCGTCATGACGCCAAACCCCTTCATGGAAGAAGAATGTCGTCGTGTTACAACTCTTACAATAAGCGCTTGTCAGTATCAACTAGATCAAAAGTATGTGAAGTTCATGGCATAATCTCTTTAAAATACGCTCCCAGTGTTTTACACTCTGGTCTGTTATTGTAGGGACATTGACTTTACATTTTCATGCTCCTGAAGTTCTCGCTAAACGGACTAAGGAGAAGTAGGCCAGAAAGCAACTGAATAAAATAAAATATTTCATGTTTTGTTCTTCACTCAAATCTATGTATCACATATGAAAGTCTGAAAGGTTTGGAACATCATGATGTTGAGTAGGCCTAAATGATTACAGAATTTTAATCTTTTGCCAAACGATCTATTTGTTTACAGCGTGGTCGTACTGTAGATAAGATAGCAAGTGCTCATGAAAGAGTTGTGTCTTCAGCCTGAAGTTTGCGATGATCTTAGCAGATCCGATTGAGGTTTGAAAGTAATTTCACCACAGCGGAACAGAGAGAGTGAAGGTTGTTGTAAGTGGGCTGGAATTAGCAGCAGGCCGTCTCTCACACACTCATCATATTTCATCCAATGAATTATACTTATAAAAAAAAGTCAATTTCCAAGTTGCTGTTACAATGGGTTACTGAGGTCACACGTACATTATCTACAGGCTCTCTTTTGGAGACACTCTTTAGGATGTACGGGCTAGACTGTCTCTAAAAGGCCAGTGGCTGGTTACGTAAACAACACTTATCAAAAGGGCATCCAGGTTAAACGCCGCCCTGCTGCTGTCTGGCATGATCAGTTGTGAAGGCAAGAAATGCCAAGTCTAACTGTAATAATGCTTTATATTCCCAAAGTATCTCACTAACAAGCGAAGGAGTGACATTTTAACACGTGATCGGCCGTGCTCAAAAGCTTTCGCTTAACATTGTGACATGGAAAGCGGGGAACTGTCTGTCTGTGAGATTTTGATTCTGAATATATGAATGCTCGGGAAGGAGTGTGTGCGGCTGTGAGTGAGTGTATGTGTGGTATGTGTGTGTGTGTGATAAAGACAAAGGCGTCCTTGAGGGCTGATACTCAAGGATGAAACCAAAACAAACCCTGTAATTGATGTAGTTTGGAGAGCAGAGGGGTCTTAATGTATGATGTTTCCTCGAGAGTTAAACAATAAGGAGCAAAACAATGCTACGCAACAGACTGAGGAGTGAATACACATTTAAAAAAGTGTGTGTGTGTGTGTGTGTGTGTGTTTGTGTTACAAATGTGAAAGACAAGCAAGAGGAAAAATATGTATCGGTCTGACACCTAGCCTGCAATAGAGGTGTTACATGTTCAACACCTCACTTGACAAAACCCTATTTCCGACATGTTTAGTTTGCTTAACCTCTCTTCCCTGCAGAACTGCGACTATCTATTTGTTGAACTGCCAATGACATTCTTTTTATCAAGCAAATTCAAATAAGTGTTACTAGTGTCCTCCTCGACAGGAAAATAATAATACCGCAACAGTATTACCTTTTAGGAGAACAGGAAGTAAACGATCCGCACTCATTCTGTGATGTGGGAACAACAAAGCTATTTTGTCAGAACACTTTTACAGATCACACAGAAGCTTTTATCCACACTTAGGATAAAACAGGCTAGAAAAGTACAACAAAAACAAAAATGTATGTACCAAAGAATTAGGATTGGATTAACCTGTTGAACATTTCCAAGGTACTCGTTTTGATGCAACCTCCCGCATATTTTCGTGCTGGAACTCAATGTGTGTGAACATTGTCAGATACAAATAAAATATCTACTGTCATGTCAAATATTCATTATAAACTGACAAATATAGAATTCACTTTCATTGGATTATTGAGATGAGACTCAATTGTATTAAAGCTCCCCAAGGCTGTATTTATTTAATAAATACAGTGAAATCAGTAATATTGTGAAATATTATTACAACTTAAAGTAGTTATTTTCTATTTTATTAAAACTGTAATTTATTCCTGTGAAAAAATATCAGAATTTTCAGCATCATTATTCCAGTCTTCAGTGTTACATGATCCTTCAGAAGTCATTATAATATGCTGATTTGCAGCTCAAGAAACATTTATTATTTTTAACAATGTTGAAAACTGTTTTGCTGCTTAACATTTTTGTGGAAACACTGATACCTTTGTGGTACCATTTTAAAAGAGATAAATAAATACTTTTGTTCATCAAGGAAGCATTATTCCTTGATAATAATATTATCAAAGGCTATTATATATATATATATATATATATATATATATATATATATATATATATATATTTATTTATTATTTAATACATTGAATGAATAAATGCGAATACATGTTGTTCATTGAAAGTTCTATTCATCAAAGAATCCTGAAAAAAAAGTAGCACCATTTCCACAAAAATGTTAAACAGCAGAACTGTTTTCAACATTGATAATAATAATAAGAAGAAATGTTACCTGATCACCAAATCAGCAAACTAGAATGATTTCTGAAGGATCATGTGACACTGAGTAATGATGCTGAAAATTCAGCTTTGCCATCACAGGAATAAATTACATTTTAAAATGTATTTAAACAAAACAGTTATTTTAATTTGCAATAATATTTCGTATTTTTGATTAAATACGTAAATGCAGCCTTAGTGAGCATAAAAGACTTCCTTAAAACAATAACCTTTTTTAAATTTTTGTTAACGCTATTTAGTCACACACACACAAAAATAAATTTTTTTTTTTAAATTCACACATTTCTGCTGCTATGTACATAAGAGCTGGTAATGGTTAAGCAAAGGCTGACTTTTTAAATATGTGACTCTAAGCTAAGCAGCTCAGTGGCATTTTCTGCACTGCCAAGCACAACACAAGCACATGGCCCAACCAAACTCTGATTGCCCAAGTGCATGGTCTCAACCCCCAGAGCAACAGGGAGCTCTATCACAGAATGCATCTTCACATCCCACTGTGTGAGATTGGCCTGCGCTACTGAAATAAACCAGTGTATGTGGGTGCACAATGCATTCCTCAAACGTACATTGATTGCAGTCTTTTATATGAAAACCCAGGACGTTGACTGAATATATGAAAAGAGTACGGCCTAAATAGACTTATAAACCACCGGACAGACACTCTATGATTTTTGCGAGTGTGTATGTGTATGTAAAAAACAGAGAAAAGACCATTTTTAGGACCACAAAATGAGGTCCTCCATCACCTTTTTCCAATGACAGTTGCCCCACATACAGTACAATACACAGCAGACGTAGACATAGTCCATCTCTCTTCTCTATATATTTAATATCTCTGCACTAAAAAAAAAAGAAAAAAAAAAGAGTCTCTTTAGAGAGTGCCCAGTTCATATTCAACCTATTCAAGCTCAAAAGAGCATTTATTGAAATTAACCTTAAAGCGTTGTTTTTGTTTAGTTTGTTTTTTACCCAAAATAACATTCACAAGCCAATGACGACTGTTCTGTTCTCAGCAACTTGGCCTGTTCAGCCATTATTCCTGTTATTCCTAAACACTGGAAGAATATGCTGTAATCCCAGTTGTTATTTAACAGTGATAACTAAAATATATACAGTGCTTCTCTGTATGGTTGAAAATATAAGTTCATGTTGAGATCCAACACATCTCTTTTTTTCACCATATTCTGTCTGTATCAAGGCTACCCATACAACCCATCATATACAGATATAATTTTTTATATTTTTTTTTACTAATGGGTGAAGGATACTATAGTTAATTTATGTGAGGATAGCAAAACAAAATAAACTGTGACATATTATACCCAAAAAATATTCATACAGTGGACTACCAGTAAAATGTGTAAAAAATATGACACTTTGACCTGACCATGTTTTGCTTAAGTGTTTTTTCTTTAATTGCTAATGCGACCTTTTTACACCACAGACTGAACAAAATGAAGCATTGCTTGGTATCAGTCAGTTCTTGTCATATTTTATTACCATTTTCTAAACTATAGCGAATAAACTGTGATAATTTGAGAAATGTTGAATGTTGATGTCTGAATACATTTTGGTTTGACTGTAGCATACACTGAAACACATCAAAGTTGAAGCTCTACTTTTGAAAACAATTTAGGCCCAACTTTTATTTTCAACCCATATCTCATCTGTGGTACAAGTGTCAGGAACCCGCTCCTCTCTCACACTGACATTGTCAGTCAGCTGAATGCATTAGATATGCTTAGCACACCAGCCAGTGTTAATACGCAGCTGTATTGAACAGGCCTTGTTTGAGAGGCGACTTGAAATGATCTTCGGGCCGTGTGTGGCTCATGTAAAATGGTAAATTCGTCACGGCGGACCAAGGCGGGCGAGTCGGATGGGATGGCACGACGTGACATGAAAGCATCAAAGGAAGACGATGTGACAAAGACTGTTGTTTTTGATGAAGTAGGCTGAAAAAATATCTTGTCAATCACTCCGACTGACAGACAAGGAACGACCAAAGCAAAATAACGAGAGCAACGTTTCTCCTCTCAGATCTTCCAGGTGTAAGTGATCGTCTTTGAATATTTGCGGACTTACTTTATAACAGAATGGTCACATTATTGTGTATTTACTTACAGAGTAATACTCAAAACTGCACTGTGTAAATATTTGCAATGCCTTGTAGCAAATGTTTTCTGCATATTATTATCCGACTCTCTGGAATACTCGATTCTGATTGGACAATCACAGCATTCAGAAATGTTTGTATCACTGTTTATGTATATCCATGTATTATTAACTGTGCTGGTTTGTTCTCTCATAACATTCTCTTGCATAATAAAATAATTTCAACTTGAATAAGTATCCAAATGGCCATAATCACAAAATAAACCTCTTCAGGATGATACAAGACTCCTCCACGTCCTGTCCCGTTCTTGATTCCCCTGTCAGGGTTTATTTTGACTGTAAATTATCTTGTACTTAGCCACAAATTTTTAGCCAGAAGTTTTTCGGTTCCTTGCCACTGTTGCCTTTGGCTTGCTCAGTTGGGGATATTTTGGGGATATTTAATTTAATTTTATCAATCAATAAATTCCTCTTGAAACAAACTTTGTTGTATTATTTTAATTTAATACTGTGAAGCTGCTTTGATACAATCTGTATTGTGAAAAGCGCTATACAAATAAACTTGACTTGACTTGACTTGACAAATAAATGTTTTTTGCAGGAAAGCTGCTTAAAATTAATCATCGCTGTTCTTTCTGCAGTACAATAATGAGGTGCAAGACTGATACTGTAAAACCAAGTGTCCATTTTCAAAGGAACTGTTATGCATCATCTGTTGTATTTGTTGTATCTGCACAAAAGCATCGCTAGCAGATTTTACAGTGAAGATGTGCTCGGAGATACGATATGATATGATGAAAGATTCAAAAGACCAGGTCACATTGAACAAACTATCAGATTTATTATAGCAATTTTCTGTATTGTTGTTTGAATTAAGGTGCACAGGGACCTACATTTGCTGATGTCTGCATTAAGTAAAAGTGAGTCAGTGTGTTTAAGAGAGAGAGAGAGAGAGAGAGAGAGAGAGAGAGAGAGAGAGAAGCAAAGAATGGAGTAAAATGATAATGAAAAAGCAAAGTGGGACAGAATCAGTAAATTACCTCATGAGAAATGGTGATAATATTTTCTCTGTGGACTCGACCTCCAATAAATTACACTTTGCATTTAATAAGCCTTTATCATGAACTTGCTACCTACTATGCATTTACCTAATTAATCAGAGATGGCAGTGCAACGGCCAACTTGCTTTACTTAGTATTTTATCGTGGTAAAAAAAACAAAAAAATACTAAAAAACATTCTAATTAGGAGAGATGATCTAGTTTTCTTTAATGAGAATTGATGAATATTCTCCTGCTCCGTGAATCCCTTTCTCTTTTGTTTCATCCCCCTCGTCCGCTGTCCCTACGTACCCAACTGCAAATCAGCCACTTCTATAAAAATGGCAAATGAGCCTGTGTGTTTGATTTATGGGCTTAATTTTCAGAGGATTTGACTCAGCTACGATAGTCCACTTCACCTCTAAAGCTTTCTGATGATTAGATTTAGACTGTGTCAAAAAGTCAAACAGCTTAGAGACAAGTGTCCCTGAACCCCTCCCTCTACTGCCGTCACCTCCCTGACGCACTCGCTAACCATTAACACCAACTTTATTCCCATATCTTACATCCTTGTTAAAGACTTTTGCCCTGGAAGATAAATTAAAAAAGTTCTATTTTGCTAATGCACAAAACCACTCCCTGATAGCACATGCAAATTGTGGAGGCGTGACTGGTACGTGTCAACTGGTAGCGTTTATACCGTGGTATAATTGCACATGTATGTGAGTGCATTATGAATACAGCATGCAATGTGTCACAAACAAGTCAAGACTATGATACATTTGGAGTTTAATTGAATTCAGATGTTTGTTACATAAAACGCAGTTGTTTCTGCAGTGATGCCAGACTTTCAGACATATGCAAATCTCCAAATTGCCCTGAGTTTCAAATAAAAAAAGAGAAAATAGTTATATGAGTTCCTTTCAGTCATAAAGCATTGAACTCACTGGATCCTCCAAAAATAAGTTAAATTCAATTAAAACATGATTATTTAGCACAATGTATTTCAAGTAAAAATACTTGTATTAATTACAAAATTAATACTTTAACTCTGCAAGGATGCATTAAATTGTTGAAAAGTGACAGAAATCACAGTTTCCATAAACATATTAAGCAGCACAATTGTTGTGAACAAGTAGAAATGTTTCTCGAGCAGCATTTTAGCCAATTAGAATAATTTCTGTTCGTGTGATTGAAAACTGAACAAAGACAATTCAGCTTTACTATCACAGGAATGAATTACATTTAAATTTATTTTAATAATATTACGCAATATTACTGTTTTCACTGCATTTTGATCAAATAAATGCATCCTTAGTGAGCAGAAGATATATATATTTTTTTAATAAAAAAAATCGGTAACACTTTACAATAAGGTCTCATTTGTTAACATTAATTAACAAGTCACAATGAGAAATACATTTGTTACAGGATTTATTATTTTTTGTTAATGTTAGTTAATAAAAATACAGTTGTTCATTGTGTGTTCACGTTAGTTTACAGTGTATTAACTAATGTTAACAAAAATAACTTTTGATTTTAATGTATTAGTAATCGTTGGAATTAACATTAACTAAGATTAATAAATGCTGTAGAAGTGTTCATTCTTAATTAATGTTAAGTAATGAAACCTTGTAATTGTAACCATTGTGTTACCAAAAAATCGAACCGACCCCAAACTTTTTGAAGAGTAGTGTAACTATATCTCGATATATGCCATAACTGCGATACAAGATTTTGGTCAAACCGCTAACCCTTAATCTGGGAAATTTTTAGAAAGTTCTTTTAGAAAGATGATTTTTAGAAGCATCTACAATATGTCTCTAAAATGTTCTCTATTGGATGCCTTGAAGCTGCAATTTTACTCTGCTCAGCAACCAACAGCGTTTTATCTTATTATTAGTTAAAGTCTGCATTTACACAGAGGACCTGTTTTTGGAAGAGTACGAAAGAGCAGAAGAACGCTTCACTGGCACATCTCAAAATGAATTCCACTCAGCATAAAAGCCAACATCACTTCAATCTGGTCCAAGAAACACAGCAGAATTTGGCAGTCTTGTTAAAGTTTAATCGAGTAATCCCATAACCCAGTGGGTCAGCCCTTGTTATCTCTCCACACAAAGATGGCCACTGAATTGTTGAGTAAATGTTGTCTCTAATGCTCTTACACAGTGACTTCTGATAGAAATCCTGTTAATATTGCATGTGAAGCGGGGCTTTGATGATGTAGGACAAGCTAAAACTAGGGCTTTCCCCAAGAGAAACCCAACGTTGCCTCAAGGGAAACTGCCTTCACTGGTTTCTCTCTTCTGTGCTTTGGAGTCAGTTGACATTGCTGCCAGGAAACGTTTTTTTGTTCTCGGTGTATTTTTTTAATTTATTTATTTATTTTTTAACACTGGTTACACTGCTTGTACATATTTAAGAAAGACAGAAAGAAAGAAAGAAAGAAAGAAAGAAAGAAAGAAAGAAAGAAAGAGAGACTTGACAGAGACTGCTTGTCACTGGGACAGTACCTTTAAAAGGACAACTTTGTACCTTGTTTACATGTAAAATGTGCATTTTAGTTCCTTTAGTAGTAATATGAACTTCTATGTACTGTAAAAATGTGATCAATAAGTCATAGCAACATATGTTTTTACATTAACTCATCAGGCTTATTTAAGCAATTTCAACTTTTTTATAAGTTATTGAGATTCAACTCGATTTTTAAGTCAGTTTAATATCATTTACGCTGAAATGACTTGTACAGCCAGTTTCAGCCTCTTAGCTCCTCTGAGGAAGCGAATGACCAGATCGTTCCTTCCTAATGACTGGCCGAGCGGTGGTTCAGCGAACGCTGCTATGGCCGCCACATAAACCTTGAGCGTGGATGGGGTTCTGCCCTTATCCAGAAGCTCTTGTAAAAAGGAAAGAACCTCCGGCACCCCACAGTGTGAGGGTGAAGTGCCACGCGCTGTACACCAGCTAGTGAACACAGACCATTTTGAGGAATAGAGCCACCTCGTAGATGGAGCTCTAGCCTGCGTGATCGTGTTTAACACTCCCGCTGGGAGGTTAACGGGTACCCGTTGATGGCCCACACATGTAGGGACCAAAGCTCCGGGCAAGGATGCCAGATCGAGCCGTTTGCCTTCGAGAGGAGATCCCTCCTCACCGGTATCGGCCACGGGGCGGTACTCGTCAGCTGCATCAGGACTGGAAACCAGGCTTGGTTCGTCCATAATGGGGCGACGAGTAGCACTGGGCATCCGTTTCTCCTGATTTGCTCTAACACCTGGGGTAGGAGCATGACAGGGGGAAACGCATAGAGCGGGCAGCGGGGCCAGACGTGGGCCAGCGCATCCCTGCTCTTGGGGAAAAATTCCCGACAGTGAGCATTCTCTTGAGACGCAAATAGGTCTATTTCGCTCTGCCAAATGTCCTCCATAGCAGTTTGACTGTCTGTGGGTGTAAAGACCATTCTCCTACCGGAAGATTGTTTCTGGACAGTCTGTCTGGTCCCACATTCAGGTGGCCGGGCACATGCGCTGCTCTGAGCGAGCGCAGATTGTGCTGAGCCCAGACCAGGAGGCGTTCCGTCAGCCTGTGAAGGGTTCTGGATCTGATACCTCCTTGGTGATTTATATAAACCACCACTGACATATTGTCCGAACGGACCAGGACGTGGTGTCCTCTTATTTGGGGACAAAAACGCGTCAGCGTGTTATCTACTGCCAACATTTCGAGGCAGTTTATGTGCAGAAGCTTCTCCCGTTCTGACCATTGGCCGAAGAACGGTCTGCCCTCGAGCAGCGCTCCCCATCCCGAGGTGGATGCGTCTGTAGACACCACCCTCACACTCGGGGAAGACCCCAGGCTTACACCTGATCGGTACCAGTCGTTTGCTTTCCAAGGTTTCAGAGCTGCGATGCATTTCTGATTGACCTTGAGGCGAAGCAGACCGGAAGCCCACGCTCGGCGCGGCACTCGCGCTTTCAGCCAGAACTGTAGCGGGCGCATGCGAAGCAAGCCCAGCTGAAGTACTGATGATGCTGAGGCCATGAGACCTAGCATCCTCTGAAATTTCTTGGCCGCATGCGGCGCATCTGTCAAGCAAAGGGTAGGAGAATGGAATCTTCCGGTAGGAGAATGGTCTTTACACCCACAGACAGTCAAACTGCTATGGAGCGCATCTGCGGAACAGATGCACCGCAGCGGAAAGGGCTCGCTGCGCGCTTAACGTCTAGTACATGCTGTGGTGACAGTTGCGCTATCATAGACAGCGAGTCCAGTTCTGTGCCCAGAAAATATATTATCTGTCTGGGGGACAGAGAACTCTTCGCCCAATTGACTCTGAGACCCAGATTCTCGAGGTGATCGAGTAAAATGGTCCTGTGCTCTATGAGCACCGAGTGAGATTGAGCTAGAATCAGCCGATCGTCCAAGTAGTTCAATACTCGCATGCCCTGTAGTCTGAGGGGTGCGAGCGCTGCATCCATGCACATCGTAAATGTACGGGGTGCTAGGGACAAGCCGAACGGTAGGACTGTGTACTGATATGCCTGGCCCTCGAAGGCGAATCTCAAATATCGCCTGTGACGTGACGCTATCTGTATTTGAAAATATGCGTCTTTCAGATCTATTGACACAAACCAATCTCCTCGGCGAATCTGCGCGAGGATTTTTCTGGTCGTGAGCATTCTGAACTGTCGCTTCGCAAGCACTCTGTTCAGTTGCCTTAGATCTAGTATGGGTCTGGGACCCCCGTCTTTTTTCGGTACCAGGGAGTATCTGCTGTATAGCCCTCCTTCGCTCTGAGCTTGAGATAAGGGCTCTATGGCCCCTTTGCTCAACAGTTTCGAAATTTCGGCTCGAAGTAGGTGTGCTACTTCTGTTTTTACCGTGGTTTCGACGCGCGTCGCATAGCGGCGAGGGCGTCGGCGAAACTGTAGCGAATAGCCTCTTTCTATAATGTCTAGCACCCACTTCGAAACCCCGGGTAGCCTTGCCCATGCGTTTGCACGAATGGCTAGGGGTTGAATGCGAAGCGCGCTCTGGTCACTCAGCGACAGAGGGGCTTCAGTGTGCTGCAACATAAGCGTCGCGCTTATGACATTTGAGGCAGGGGGCGCTGATAACAGCGGGCAGATTGCCCGCGCTCGACTCCTCTGCGGTGGTCAACCGTGAGGGGGAGGGCTGGGCGAGTCCCATAAGACCTGTCATGTCTATGTGTGAATGTGGGCGTGGGATAGCGGGCACATTTACAACACTGAGAGCATTGTCCGCCTGAGCAGAGCGAATGCATGTTGGTTTCGTTTTACAGAAACCTTGAGACATGCAGAACGTAGTGTTTGTGGGCACTGGGCAGTGGGCACATTTACCACATTTAATGCGCAATCGATCTGGGTCGATTTCATGTGCGCGAGCCCTGTGTGACGGGCTGTGTTTCTGTGTAGGAATGAGCACTGGGCAGTGGGCATTTTGTCTACACTCATAACACCATCGGCCGTGGCCGGAACACCAGAAAATACACTCTTATGGGATTTATCTGGGTAGCCGTAAAAACGGCGTTTGTGTGCAGGCAAGCGGGCTGTGTCGCCGACTTGTTTACTGCAGAATACACTGGAACAGTCGCATTTACTGGAACTGAACGAGCGAGAAGTTGCCATAGAAACAGAGAGCGTCAACATGCTGGCGTTTGTTTGCAGGCGTGCGTGTATTACAATAGGCTCGTCCACTGCAATATTGACATTTCCAGAGAAATGTGTGAGAATGGAGGTAGGTCCAGCCGCAGCTGGACTAGGAACACTCTCTTTTCTCCTTTCGCCAGTGACGCACGGAAACCATAGAAACGGTGCTTGGGTGCAGGCGAGCGGGTTGTACAATGCGCCCGTTGGCTGCAAAAATACACATCTGCAGTCGCCTTTTCAGGGAACTGACAGAGAGAGCATTGACGGCATAATTTTATCTGCCGGTAGACCCGGGATCAAACACGGGTCTCTCGCGCGAAAGCCTGAGAATCTGCCACTGGGCCACAGGGGAAGACACATAGGCATTTAGTTAGCGCGAGTATTATCAGAGAGCGTCAACATGCTGGCGTTTGTTTGCAGGCGTGCGTGCATTACAACAGGCTCGCTCACTGCAGTATTGACGTTTCCAGTCGCCTGAACTTCAGAGGGGAATGAGAAATGTGTGAGAAATAGAATTCGGCCCGGCCGCAGCGGGACATAAACACTCTTTTCTCCTTTCGCCAGTGACGCACGGGAACCATAGAAACGGTGTTTGGGTGCAGGCGAGCGGGTTGTACAACGCGCTCGTTGGCTGCAAAATGCACATCTGCAGTCGCCTCTCAGGGAACTGACAGAGCGAAGCATTGGAGGCATAATTTATCTGCCGTTAGACCGGGATTCGAACACCGGTCTCTCGTGCGAAAAAACAACGATTCCGCCATTGAGCCACAGGGGGGAACACAAAGGCTTTCAGATGCACGAGCATATAAGAGCGTCAACATGTTTTCTTCGGCGTTTGCTTGCAGGCGCTGCAATATTTATTTCCAGTCGCCTGATCAGGGAACTGAGAAATGTGTGAGAAATTCAGGTCAGTCCAGCCTCGGCGGGACTATAAACACTCTTTTCTCCTTTCGCCGGTGAGTGACGCGTGAATGGGGCGCAGGGGCAGGGTAGCTTTCTTGTACGTAAAGAAAAAACTAACCCCGACCGTCCGCTTCCAGCCTCCCCTGTGAACGGCGCAGTTTGCGCGGCTCGAACAGAGGGAGAGAGAAAGCTAGCCCCGTGACTGTCCGCTCCTGACATCCCCTGTGAACGGCGCGGTTTGCGCGGCTCCCAGAGGGAGAGCAGGTATCATCCTCCAAGCAGGCAAGGCAAGCGGGCGAACCGGCGAGCTTTGTGGGTTGGGGGGGGCGGAGGAGCAGTCTCGGAGAAGGATGCCAGGTGAGTCCGCAGAGTCACCATAGGCAGTAACTAGCTCGCAGTGAGGGCAGTCGCCGTCAGCGAGCGCGAGAGCTGCGTGTCCTCAGGAAAGGGGCGTCTTGAAAAAGATGCCCGGCTCTTTTAGTGCAATGAGAGTGTGTGTCGCGGCGGCGAACACACACATACACAAAACACAGTAGCAGAGAAAAGGATATGTACGCCGGAAAGCGTGAGCAGGAACGGCGACTGAAGGCGGCGAGTTGTCGACCGGCAGCTTCAGATGCAGAACTAATCCCGCTGAGTGCTTGAATCAGACGGCGCGGCTTCCTCTCAGGATCCAGCGATGCGTAGGCTCGCTGAAGAGATGAAAAACTGACCAAACCAGCCTCTCGGGCCGTATTTATAGCCCCAGCCCCGGCGGGACATGACGTAGAGGGCGCGAAGCACCCTCATTGGTTATGACGTCATGAGGGGCCTCTATCGATAGGCTGGTGCAGTTGCCGCAGAGCAGCCAATGGGCGCGCGAGCTGTCTCGCCCATGTCTGCATGCTGCTGCAACGCGTTTTGCATTATTACAAAATTAAGGATAATTTTTGGCTTCAATATCTCGAGGAAAAGAGGTTTTCCCCTAGCGTAAGATACTTACGCAAGTACGAGAGAACCTCTCGTAAGAGAACTAAAGACTTTTTGGAGATATAAAGGATGCAATACTACTCTATAGGTACTCAAGATTAACATGAGATTGACTGAAACTGAGTGTCCCCCCCCCCCCTTTAAATATCCAACTTAACTAAAGTTAACTAAACTTAATATTTTAAGTCAAGCATGAACACATACTTTTTAAAGTTGAAACAATGTTGGATTTTAAGTTGTGATAAATAATCGCAGCAATTTTTTTTTACAGTGTACGTAATTTGTGAGAAAACGCTTTCCAGTCATTGACGGAATATTCTGGCTTTCCATGTTTTCACTGTTATATGGTAGGGGGCACTATAACACATCTTCTGAAAGGGTACTGAATCTTCTGATCAAAACATGTGAAGAAGATGCAGAAACATGCAATATCATAATCATATGCATATGTAAATGCACTGTAAACCCCAATGTTGTCATCAATAAAGAAATCAAGTTATCATAACTTAACATTACTTATAATAGCAAGTTTTTGCATAAAAAATTAAACAGTTGTGTTTAATGTAGGCTACTCATTTGGCAGCAAAAATCTTTCGGATTAAGATTGTGTTATGAACTCAAAATTTCCAGTTATTTAAATTATTCGCTATGTCTCTGTTTAATATGATTGGTCGTGCCTGAAATTCTGCCTTTACAACACGCTGATTGGTCAATACACAAGGCAGTAATTTTTTTGTTCATCCTGAATTTGCTGATGCAGGCAGCAGGCCAGAGTCACTGACACGGCATAAAAACAGTAATTTCGGGGTTAAATCGGAGACGGCCCTTCCATCACGTACGGACATTTCAGGCCTCGCATTTGGAGCTGAATCACACGAGACTTTCAATTCCTGACGCCTGTAAATGGAATCTTTTTTTGAATCGACTACTGTCTCGACTCTCGAGCCTGTTCTCCCCCTCCCCCGCAGCCTCGTTGACTCACTGCAGTTCTTGCGCGCGCAGAGAGCGTCCGGTATTCTGAGGCTGAGAAAACATATATGGTAAGTGTGAATTCATAAAACTATTTTAAATAACATGTTTGCCATAACATAACATAAAAATTTGTTCAATGTTGTAACAGTTTTTTAACTGTATTTTCTAGCCCGACGTTGTTTTCAAGCCGTTTCCTGCTCCATTCAAATCTTGCGCACTGACAACGTCCAGTATTTTCTGTGTGATTTACATCAGACGAAGGTAAGTGAATTCATAAAATCATTGTAAATAACATGTTTATCACAACAGCAAAGTTTTTCAATGTCATATTTTATCTGAACCGTATTTTCTAGCCCACTGCTTTCAGTTGCGCTGCGCTGCGTGCGCTGACATCGTCCTGTGTTTTCAGACATTTATATCAGACGAAGGGAAGTGCAAATTCATAAAACCTTTTTAAATAGAGTATTTACCAAAACATAAGATTGGGTGTTGTTGATTTAAATTGAGTGCGTTTATGTTGTAAAATTAGTCTAGCTATCTTAGCTAGTTTGGTAACTTGTAACTGCTAACTGGTACGTTAACGTTACTTTGCAACTGCTAACTACATACATTTCTAAGAAGTTAGTCATTAGTCAAATATTAAGGTTTATTAATTAATGTTAGCCTAGCTAGTGTGCTTGAGTTGTTAACGTATTCTCCTTTGACAAATTAGCAGACACTTTCTTCTCAACTGTCCTCAGAGGCTTCAGAAACAGCACTGAAGGAAGAACTGCAGCTGACTTCATGTGAGGCAGACAAGGCAGAAAAAGGTGTGTTTTAGCAACATACTTAAAAATATATCATATTTGTTAAAGTACAGTGTAAATTTCACTCCTATGTTTCAATGTTCTAGTAAGTGTAGAAATCTACCATACTTAGTTTTATTATGATGTAATTTACTGTGTATATATGATTGTTTTTAGGCCAGGTGGTAAATGCTGTCATTCTTCTCGAATACTGCTGCTCTTCAAAGAACAGAGTCATCAATAAGGTAACGCACAGAGAAAGAGTTTTTGTTTGAATACCATTCAGTTTCCCAAGCTATCTTGTATTTTATTTAGTTACTGAATCGGCAAGAAAGCACTTTGACTTGCTTTGATTATTTCCATTCTTGTTGCTGTCCAACTAACAAAATTGCTTTGTATTGTTACATTTGTATTATTATATCATTCTAACCTGTGCTTAAACAATGAGAACTGTAAAATGTATTTAGAAAAAATGTGTCTTAATTATTATAATTTTTTTAATCACAGGATCGTCCGTTCCCAGTCCCAAACATTTATCTGAAGGACTGTGGCAATGAGAACCATTTGAACCAACAGTGGCAGTTTACACAGGTTGAGATCTCACTGATGTTAGCCTGCAGTACTGACTCTATCACACACATACAGTTGTGGTCAAAGGTTTACATTCAAATTGCAGAATTAGAAAAAACGTAAAAAAAAATAAAAAATAAAAAATAATAATAGTTGTTTTTTAAGTACTGCCCTGATGAAGCTATTTCACTTAACATATGTTTACATTGTCAAAATTATAGCTGAATTAAAAAAAAAAAAAGGATTTAAAAGTGACCATTCTTAATTCTTGTCTTTACCTGGATGATCGAAAACTGTTTTTTGTTTGTTTGTTTTGTGATGGAGGTTCATGTGTCACTTGATTGTCCTGAGCAGTTAAAGTGCCCACTGTTCTTAAGAAAAATCCAGGTCCTGTACAATTTTTGGTTTTCCAGCATATTTTGAATATTTGAACCCATTCTAAAAGTGACTGTATGATGTTGAGATCTATCTATTCACACCGAGGAACACTGAGGGACTCGCACACAACTAGCCTAGAAATCTAGACGCACCCTAGCGGCAGCAAAATTATTTTGCAGCCAGGGTGGGTCTAGCAACTCTCAATAGACCTTTTTGCTGCAAAAACCTAAATTGGGTCAGGCCAATCACGTCGTGTATAGAGTAGGCGGGGGCGGGCTTAACATATGACGACAGAGTTGCAACGGTTCCTGCCACTTGAAAACAAAGAATGACGGCTGCTGCGGATGGAGAACAGCGGTCTTTCGAATCGGCTTTGGCCGCAACTCTGGAGGACTTGTTAAGTTTTTCTTTGAGAAAAGAACAAAGAACGGCACTTAAGTCATTCTTAAAAAAAGGAAGATGTGTTCGTAGTTTTGTCGGCCAGATTTAAAAGTTGAATCTATCAACTAACGTTAGCTCCGCTGTTGGGAAAACGCTCTGGTTGGTTGAAGCGCTGTCCTATTGTGTGCAGAGGGAATTTGAAAGACAGCCGTTTATCCCACCCATCAGATTGACCGTGTCTATGGTGAGTTGCCAGACTAAACATCTTGATGTACGTCTGGCTTGCCAGGCTAGCACACAACTATTTCTAAGAGTGAAAGATAAGTTAAGTTAAAGTAGATGACAAACATGTCTGTTGTTGTTCATTACAGTGTGCTTTTAATTGTTCTGATCAATTGTTCTGATCTGGTCAATTTCACTTTTAAATGACCGATTTCTAAATACATTTTTAATCAATTGATATAATTTACTGCAAGTATTGTAATTGTATTTTTTACTGCTTAAATGTTAATATACGATGTTCAGTCAGTATGCATTATAGAAGTTAAGATATGCAATGTAACCCTAATAAAGCTGTTGATATGAAAAACAAAACTTGGTTTAATGATTTGTAATTTATTTAAAATGTATTTATTTAATAATAAGTAAACAAAATATAAACTGGCAAGTTTGAGTTGAGTCCATTTGCCTTTTAAGTTATCTTTACTTAAACATTTAAGTTAATTCAATGAGAAGACCACATTAGGTCAACTCAATTAATTAAGTTTGAATTTTCCCATTACTCCAAAAAACGTACGCAACCACTTTCCTCAAACATTTAAGTAGTCTCAACTTATTAGGGTGGCTGGCAACTTCAAAAAAAAAAAAAAAAAAAAAAAACCTGGCAGGCAAAATGTTATTTGTCTATAATTGATTGTTAATACTGCAGTAAGTACATGCAACATGTAACAAAGGCGCTATAAAATAAAGTCTTACTGGTATTTTTTTTCTTCCTCTAAGAGTGCATTTCAAAAAAGCTTTAGAAGTAAAGCCAGGATATTATGACATATCCACACATATTCCATGAGATATCAGAGAGCGACGGCGGATACTCGCTCGGCTGATTGCCATTCAAAGCCAGACCCTGAAGAACCATCTGTGGACAGATATTTAGAATTCAAACCATGACCTTATGTTAATGTCCCATCAGCAGAAGCAGATAGAAGTTTGGAAAAAATAACTAATGAAAAAAAAGGACCAACTCCAACCCCTGCTCCCATCATCAGATCACGTATACACTGTGAGAATGTGCTAGATGCTTAAAAGTTTTTTTCCCCCAAGGGCCCGACTGGAGACGCAGATGTGTGCTAAGAAGCGCAGTGAGCTCAGCGCTGTTAGCCACGTGCCCTAAAAATGCTAAATTGTCATTTCATTAGCTCCAATTACTAAAGACCGTTAAAAGGAACAGGGTAGACACACTATGACTAATTTTCAGAGCACGCTGTAGGTAATTCTTCAGGAAGATTTATCATAGACTCTCCTGATGTCAGCGCACGAACAGCAGAAAACAAATTCTAAGAACAATTATTTGCAACACCCTCCTATTGAGACACCTGAAAGGCTTTCCAAATGGCATGGTGACAAAAACGTTCTAATGTGTCCAAGATTTGGATGGCTACCGTTGAGAGGAAAAATACAGAACAAATTGTAAGCGTTATGAGATTACTGTATTAGCTGGCGTTGAGGTGCTATCCTGCAGTGACATAAATACTATGGATGGCGGCCAGCAGGAAATGGACCTGTGTGCATGTGTTACAAATAGCGGTGTTCTGAATTGTTGTGAATTGTAAACGCAGTATCCACCTACTTCTTACAACGCCAGCGTCCCAATAACTTTCTGTTGGCTACTGCTCTTTAGTGAACCATTAACCTTCTGTTTGGTAGAGAGCAGTGCATTAATTCGTGCTCATGAAATGACTCTTAATCAATATCAGCCGCAGGAAATACCATGATCGCACTCAGCAGACGCCATTCATTGTGGAAATCTATAAAACTGATCGTGTATACCGAGCTGTCGGCTTTGGAGAAGTCCCTCTAATATCAACATTGTGTTATATGAAGCAGATTGTGTTCAGTTTAATTAAACATACTTTTCAGATTGTTCCAAAAGTTTTTTAAAGGCAGGACAATCAATGCCATGTTGTAACAACGTCCCAATTTGATACATTTAGGCTACATGTGTATGCAATACTCCCTCCATGGTAGTTGTAGCAGTTGATGTCAAAAAGAAAATTCTGCTATTGATTAAAAATAAATCATTTTTCAGGCTAGACTATAATGTACAATTAAGCAATTAATAGTAAGAGTACACAGGTTTACTGCTGAGTTGAAAATCAGACTGTGACTTGGCCTTAAGCACTCATGGTTACACTTTTAGACACAATATATGGCAACACTTTACAATAAGGTTAATTAGTTAACATTAGTTAATGAATTAACTAACATGAGCTAATAATGAGCAATACATTTATTACTATATTAGTAAATCTTTGTTAATGTTAGTTAATAAAAATACAGCTGTTCATTCTTTGTTCATGTTAGTTCAAAGTACATTAACTAATGTTAACAAATACAACCTGTGATTTTAATAATGTATTAGTAAATGTTGAAATTATTGTTAATTAAGATTAATAAATTATGTAAAAAGTATTGTTCATTCTTAGTTCATGTTAACTAATGTAGTTAACTAATGTTAACTAATGCACCTTATTGTAAAGTGTTACCATATTGTTAAAGCCAGCATCTATTTTCTAAATGCATGTTGATTGTTTGATGAACAATCCATCCATGCATATGATTATTTTTTTGGACCTCATATTTTTTAATCAGAATGTAATAACTCGACCCCAGACTTCTCTCTGGTGACGTATGCCAAGCTTTCCAATTATTTAGTCCACTTAAACCCCATACATTTTACAATCAACCGCAAGCTAACATTAGATCTGCCTCCATTCAATCAATAGTCTCAGCCTCAGACGTCACGCCCACGGACCGTTGGCTGAACGTCTGATGCATATGGCACACTTTTCTGGAAACACTTCAGGAGTTTCGAAGTCGCGATCTGATTGGTTGAATTCTACAGGATGTCCGGGAGACGTGTGTGTCGCATTCTTTATCGGCCCGCCTGGAAACAAATGCCGTGATGCCAAAACCCCTCGTGGAAGAAGAAAGCCGTTGTGTTTACAACTGAGACAATAGCACTTGCCAGGATCAATTAAACGCTGGATTTTCAAAAAGTATGTGAAGTTCGCGGCTCCATTGTTGCAGTAAACTTGCACAACGTTCATGAATGAATAATTTATTAGATGCACACCGGTCTGTTATTGTAGGGACATCGACATTATATTGCCACGCCCCTAAACATGACGCGGAACAAAACGAACTGTGATTGGTTGGGTTACATGTCAGTCAAACGTCCTCTTGGGCGGTCCTTGGCCAAGAAAAGCTCAGATAGAGTCCAGACCTTCTGCCGTCAGTCTGAAGGTCTGGCTACGCGAGACTATTCAATCAACAACAAATTGATGGAACCAAATCCCTGTCCTATATATTTTTTTCAGTGTGCGTGACAATATATATATATATATATATATATAATCATGACTATGTCACAATAGAAATAGTATAAATAGTTTCAACACAGAATTTTTGTAGGCTTTGGAAAGGGTCCTGAAAACAGATGGATCACTCCATTTACATTTTTTATGTTATAATGAGTGTCTCTTCACCACTGAACAAAGTAAAAAGAGCTTAGTCAGAGCAACAAAAGAAAGAGTAATGAGGTATTGTCTTTTTTAGATACTGGAGTGAAGTGGTGATGCAGGATATGGAGCTGTATAGATGTAGGGAGGTAGCAGGTGGAGCAGAGAGGATCCTGTAGGAGGAAATAGAGATAGTCTTTAATTTGAGACCAATTGCACAGGGGAGATGGAGCATCATGCAGCAGACACTTGAGAATCGCCCATCTGCAAGGTAATAAATTCCATGCGTATTAGCATCCAGTTTCACCCACACTCTATATCTCTCACACAGGCACAGAGAATCGGCCCCTAGGTACAAGCAGTCTCTTTATGGCTATGGGGAAAACATTGTGAACGAAAAACTGATTGTCAGGCTTAAAGAGCGCACAGGTTCTGCTGTAGAAAAGGTACAGGCTGCTTTCATGCTTGCTTTATGTGGCCGCCAGACACACAACAAAGCTTACTTTGATTAGCTAATGTCTACAAAAGGATGCATATGTCTCAGAAAGCTGGTGTTTGAATTTGCATACACTGTCATGAAAGACAATGTTTGCATTATTGTGCTCAAAATCAAATTTCCTTCTATTTTCCTTCTAATATATTTGCATTTAATGGAATTTCCTAAAAAATGCTGAAATGCCTTTTTTAAATATTTTCCTTGTTTTAATATTTTAAAAAAAAATCATTAAAATATCATTCATAATTAAAATATTTAATAAACAAATACATTTGACATATTACAAATAGTGGCATATCATTGCATATCATTACATATACTGTATGTATAACTAAAAAAGGGAAAGGCTGCACTTGATAAAAAAGGGAAAGGCTGCATTAGTAATATTTGTAATTCCAATGGGAGAAAGACTAGGAAGAGAAGAAATGCGAATTATATGTCACAATTATGTAATAAATGAACATGCCCCCATATGTTGAACATATGGAAACCCAGTCTTGCACTAAAAAAATAAATAATAATACATATACTGTATAGTTCCAAGCAGCACAGCACAGTGTAACAATTTCAGAGATTCCACTGCCAACCAAAGAGAAAAGTTTGGCATACCTTAAACTGACAAGGTGTAGTCAAGAGGAGCAAACATACATTTTACAGAGAACTACTAGTATTTGACAATCATCAAATAACAACTTATCTCGCAGACCCTGCACATAGAGTATATTAAACTATTCAAGCATCTATATATTTTGCATGCTACACTTCAGTTTAGTCTCCATTCACACCCTGACAAACGCTTATCACCAGGAACAATCAGAACGTACTGTCAAATTGCACACTTAATCAGAGGTGGGTGGGCGCTGATGGACAAAATACCTCTCTATTTTTTAGATGAAAAGGTTTAAAAACCCTGTAATACAGAACAAAAACTCCCCACTGTTTCCTCACACTGACATCTGCAGCATTAGATGTCCTCCTCTGTCCTCTTCTCGCCTGGCTGACCACCCGCAGGGGAATGGCCAGCTAAGCGGCATTTACAGTGTTTTCAATTGGATATGATAAGCTAATTCCACAGGCCGGCATTCTGATTCCCTCTAATGTTATTTTTCTTTATTTTTTAACATGGCTAGCCCTGGCCCAGAGCAATAAAAGTTGAAATTGGACAGCTTTAGATTGTCCGATTGCCTGAGATATTCAATTACCGGAGATTAACCCGTGCAAACAAGTGCATCTGGCGCCATCTCTGATCTCACAAAAGTCTGTCTAAGGAAAGAGGATTCAGAGTAACTGTCATATGGAAATAGAAAAAATGGCTATAGCAACTTCCCTATTGCTAAAAACACACACACAAAAAAAACACCTTTACTTTACTTATTTTAGTGAGAAATGTTTCACCTTCGCTCAAACCAGTGGCACCATAAGGGAGTTTTGAAGCCGGGATGAACTGCTGATGATGTCATGTCACAATGATTCCTTATCTCATGAATATTATTTAATTAACCTTTCAAATTAATATTTATAAGCTGTAACCATATAGAACATCCTATGGAGATTTGCTTGAGTTTTAACGTCTTGCAGTTATACCACACAGACTTAAAGCAGCACAATCAGGTAAAGTTTAAATTTTTACAGTGTACAGGTACAGTTTTAAATGAATAAATACATGCAAGCACATATGTCCTAACTTCCATCTCACATATATGGAGATTTGAAGACTGTATCTGGAGCATTTTATCTTTTCAGAGCTGTCAAAGCATACTGTCAATAATGTACTAAAACATTAGAAATAGAAATATATGGTGCGACATTGCTGGAACAGTTGTACTGGCAATAGCACTTACAGTAGTTCTTTTCAACATAAATTAAAGTCCAAACTTTCCTTCTATTTGTGTTTTTTTTTTTTTTTTATAAAATGCACATAATCATTCCGCCATCCAGAATGCATCAACTATGAAGCAAAGTTTGGTTTGTCATGTCATCTATCTACAAAACGCAGAGTATCATGAAAACATGTTTTCATTTACTTCCAGCAACTATAAAGACCACTCAAATGGTCTATTGTTTGACAAATGTCTTTTTTTCTGACCAGCTTTAGAATCTTCAGAAATATCAGTCCGTCAGCATATGCATTGTTAATTTATCAGCTGAGGATTAGATGAGCACCATCAATCCTGGTATTGACACTTTAAACAGCATTGACCTGCTAATAACGCTATGGCTTCAATTGATACCTGCTATAAAGTGGCTCATAAAATGACTCCTTGTAACTCTAACCGCAAATTATCCAACGATCCAATCAAGCAATTGATTTGCTCCCGCCTGTCCATGTCTTAATCACCTTTAGATATATATTAGCGCAAGTAAAATCAGTCATGACTCTGGCAGTTTGCTTAAGGCAATGTTGTCCATTGACATACTGAAAAATGTCACATTCAGCATTTGCAAATTGTAAACTTTTAACACTCATTCATTAAATTGAGTACATATACTTTTCATTGTTTGACATTAAAAATAAAGTTTTGTAAGTTGATAGGGGACGTCGGGCAGCCTTGCAGTACAGGTGTACAACACCATGATGTGGGTGTATGTGATGATAAATGGTCCATGAAGAGGGAGAAATCTGAAAGTAATGCCTCCCAGGGAAAAGGTGAGGGAGAGAAAGGCTGATCTATCTGTCCGGAGCTCCTCCCAAATGTGGAGACGCCTCTGCGTTAGATTTCCTCAGAGGCCAATAACTCTGCTTGATAAGGGATTATGCCAGTCCAAAGGTCTGGGTCACCACAAATAGACTTGTTCCAATAGCCATCTATCGTGTTCAGCACACCATTTAATGCAGCATGGCCCCCCTTCCTGCGGAATGATATTTACTGCCTGCAGCAGTGCGTTTGGAATCATGAAGGCCTGAAGGCCGATTCAATATTGGTTACATTCAGGTCGATATTGATTCTGCATAATCATTAGAGAAGGCAACTTTTCACCCTTCATCTCATCAGGAAGGTCAGTGCTTTAAATTCTAGTCTATGCGACTTCATGAACTGGAGTGGCACTTAAAGTCACACTCTACAAGAGATACGGGTACTGTTTGCCCTGAATATAAAGGAAGGAGAGCAGCTCCAGATTAGGGTGACCTGAAAAGACCTGAGCTACGATGGTAAGGTGACTCAAAAAACAGAAGACAATGGTCCTTCATTCCATGAAACAAAAAGTCTCTAAAATTAGGTTGATTTTAATATTTGGACACTTACTGGGTTAATAGATGCATGAATTCAGGAAAGTTCAGCCGGGAAAAGTCGGGACATTATTCAGGCTCCTTCAGCACTCAAGGGCAAGAAGGCCAAACTACCTGAAGTTCATTTTCTTCCTCAAGGAGAAAAACATAACATACTCCAAACCTACACACACACACCTACAGAAAAATCAATAAACCTCAATAACTGACCCTACAGTCTTAAGAAATGGCCACAATGCATCCCTGTAAATAAAAAAAGTGAATTTCTATCACCAGTTCTTTTTTCTTCTGTCTGACGATCTTTTTCTAAGATACTAGTAAATTATCTATTCCATTCATAATTTAAAACTGCTATGTTTTACATTAATCGAATTTCAATTAATTTGTTTTAATTAAATGAATACGCATTACATATGCAAAGGATTATCAAAGTCATTAAGGCACTAATTGGAACAAAGCACTTTTTACAAAACTCAATGTCTGAACAATCATGACTCTAAGAAATTACATAGCACATTTGAATCTGAGCAGCTCTTTGTTAGTTAACACTGCCTCTTGGCACCTCTGATAAATATACATCACATTTCAGATGCATAGAATAGAAGACGCATACAGCTGCAAGAATTCAGTTCTAAAGCTCCTTTTATAATGAACATAAAAAGCAAGGAATTCTCCACAGAGATATGGGTATCAAAACAAGACAATAGTAATGATGCATTCGGATAGTAATGAAAAATGCAAACACAAAATTAAGAACAAAAGATGACACAAAGAAAACACAAAGCGGGACATAAAAGGAGTGATCCATGAAAGATAATATTCAAATGTATGCAAACAAAAACTTTAGAGGAGGATAAAATGTTATCATGGGAAGGAATACAAACAGATAACAGATAAAACAAGGGATGTTGAGATGTCAAATTAATGAGGAAAAGCACAACTGTGTGTGAAGTCGTCCTCAGGGGACGACGTTGGGGAGTTTTGTTCCCGACACCTGAGCGCAGAGACCTTTTGAAGCACTGGCTGAAAGCTCTTTCTCTATAGGATAGGATCCCTAGTGAGCCAGCTAGCTGAAAAAGTAGGTTATGGAGAATCAAGTGCACACAGATGCAGGTCAGGACTGCTCACCAGGTATTCTTTTTCTGTATTATGAAGACACAAAAAGACTTGTGGCGATACACAACACTAAAAACTCACTGGGAGTGATGTAACCTGCAACTTATGGAACATTTGCAGAGCACCTGGAGGTTAAGTATCTTGCTGATGAGCTTAATTTGGTAACCGAACAATTCGGCTACCATCATCCCAGTAGACATCATTGTATTGGTCAATAGAATGTGCATCAAAACCCACAATTGCTGAAGAACATGGGAGGCGGAAAAACGTGTACCATCCTCAAAAGTGGTGAAGGACAGGAAGCGACTGACTGAAAATGAACACAGTGTGAGATCAGGATGTGAGTTTACAGAGAAAGAAAAGCAAGCAAGTTTTCTTGAGCAAAGCAAGAAAACAAGTTTGTTGTGGAAACTTTAGAGAAAAGGCTCAAGGATATAGAACAATTCTGATTTTGTGCTGGCAGCCATGAGCCAGAATTATGACCAAAGTCGCTCCACTATTTGAATTGTGATGGACTATGATGTTCTTGTGATCTTTGTGATCAGCCTTTCTTACCTCTATAAAGCGGAAATGCATTCTTCATCTCAGCTTGAATGGGACTCTCTGTAACTCGTGTTTCAATGAACAAAAGCATGTGAATGTTTTGATCAGCACAGTTAAGGCATGGTGAAGGGACTGTTAATAAGCGCAAGAGACTTATGGGAAGAGCATCAATTAAATAATGTGTAAAAGTCAGATTACGGCTTCTTGATGATGCATGAATCCTCTTGTGACGAGGGACAGGTGAAAAACAGACTTTTATTACAATCCACTGTCTACCAGACAATGAAAAGTTGGCCTTTATCATTAATCTGAGACCCGCTTTGTGTTTCTTTCTTATAATGGCTACAGTAATCATGTATTGGTGACATTCTCAATTATGTTTGGAGATTCCCAGAATATTGTAAATCTTTGGATATTATCACGTGTGTGAATAATGCAATACATAGGGTGAATTCAAGTTGTTTGGGACAAGCAGATATTAAATGTGCAGTCACGATAAATTACAAAAATCAATAAACCAACTTTCGAAACTGTATTTAGGTCATTATTGGCAGAAAATCTTCCTCTTCTTCACAAATCAAATTCAAAAAGATGAATAAGGTCAACGATATTTTAGAAACAATTGGTTTTGACATTGCTGACGTCAATCTTATGGCTTCAAGTTTGGATGAGTGCTAACTGCGAATGAGATTTGAGAATCAGGAGAAGGTATGATGGCTTCAGAAAGAAGTTAAACATGGCGCCACAGTTACATTTAACATGCAGCACAAGAGTTGAGCATCAGGGGCTAGTTGCTAGTTGCTAGAGTGACATTTCCTTACGAGAATGTGATGTTTGGATTTAAGAAGAATTTTTTTTATATTGAGTCAGTGTAAAAGGCTACCTCTAGCAGGAATTCTTGCTTAGCTTTCCAGTGCTTACCGCTAATCGTCCCTTGTCAGTAAGAGAGATGATTTTAGTCCCTCGTGCTGTGATGTCACAGGTGGTAAGACAGAGAGGGAGTGGGAAATGAGAGAGCGAAATCCCAGTCCCCTCGTTTTATTAACACAAGTCCATTCTCTAATGCAATCTCTGCTAATTAAGGTCACCATACCCACATCATAAATATTTCTCTACACCCGCACATAAGGTCTGCTAGCTGTGGCAGCATTGCCTTAGGCTTGGAAAACTATCTCTTTCTTTCTCTCATTCTCTTTCACTCTACTTCTTTTTCATGGCCAGAAAAAAAGAATACATCTGGTAATTATTAAGGCATTTCATTTTGTGTCAGGAGGAGGCAGATAGGAAAGATAGGAAACTATTTCCATTGCTCACACTAAATGACAATTTTTCCATCCTGAACACAAACTATGTGATAAAAATATCATGTAACTTAGCAACTGTTAGCAACAATGATAATATGCCACAGTCCCATAAGAGTATTGATCGTGACCTGTGACCTTTAGGGTTTAGGACTAACCCGAAGGGGTGCCAGTGAATGGCAGCATTGACATTTAACTTGTTTTCCATTGAAAGGGTAAATTCACACATTATTATATGTGCAGATTTAGTTTTAGATTGCTTTTAAGTAAAAGGGTCACTCTGTGAAAAATCTGAAGCCATGGCACAGTTCTGAAAAACACTGTGAATTGACTGATGTTTTGATCTTTTATGAATCTTTCTCTTTTCTACTGAAACATTAAATGACACTCGAGAGCATTAAAAATTAAACATGAAATCAAAATTGACCAATTTACTTTTTCAATGCATGTACACACGATGTCTTATTGTGCAGAATTAATACAAAAAGTTATCTTTGTCGTTGTCTTTATTATCTTTTATCAAAAGGATACAATTATTATTGTATTTACTGTAAATCTGTAAATGAATAAAACATGGTTCCAGCCCTAAAATTCAATAGCCCACTTCAATACATCGGATAATGGAAGTAAAATGGGATGCAAACATTGCTTCATGTTTACCTCAAGAAACAAAACTGAAACAAACCGCAATGTTAAAAGCACCACATAATCACAGTTTGTCCTTTTTTTGCCCAATGAAATGGCCAACAAATAGCTTAAGTGGACAGTTCACTCAAAAGCCACTTATTGTTTACTCGCCCTCATGTCGTTCCAAATCTGTATGCATTTCTTTATTTTGTGGAGCACAAAAGTCATTTTGAACAATGTTTCAAATGTTTTTGTCCATATAATGAAATTCAATGTCCAAAACAGCACTGGAGGCCATTGACTTTTCATTTTCAAAATATCTTATTTTGTGTTCCACAGAAAGAAAAGCATACAGCTTTGGAAAAACATGACGGTTGAACTATCCCTTTAAGTTCTCTCTGCACATTAAACTGGGATAGGAACATATTTTAAAATAAGAAAAATAAATAACATGCTTTACCTTCCAAGCCAAACACATTTTTATTAACTTTGCTAAAGCTGGCTATAAAACACAACAGTGTAACCCAAGCAGACATGAACTGCTAAAGGGAGGATGATCTTAAGTCAGCAGAATCAGTAAATGCATGTAAATATGGGGGAAATAAATATGGGGATTTTTCATTGGAAGAGATGAACCGGTCATCGAATCACAGTGCATGAAACAACAAAGTTTACACTTATTTCCCCATTGACAGTTGTGTGTGGGATGGTGTGTTTGTGTTTTTGTGTGCCATCTCATGTGTCTGCGAGTGACAGAAAGATAGCAAGACAAAAAACAAAAAAAGTGTGTCAACAGGTTCACATTAATAACTCACATCTCAGCTGTGCTACAAATAATTTAATAACCTTTTAAATTGGCAGTTATTTTATAATGCAATGCATTACACAAATGTAGAACAAAATACACTATAGAGCGAGAGAGAGAGAGAGAGAGAGAGAGAGAGAGAGAGAGAGAGAGAGAGAGAGAGAGAGAGAGAGAGAGAGAGAGAGAGAGAGAGAGAGAGAGAGAGAGAGAGAGAGAAAGAGAAAGAGAAAGAGAGAGAGATAGACACTGCATCAGGGTAGAGCTGTGGCACGTGACCTCTATTTCATCAGGCTCCTTGACCCCAGCAAGAAACAGTGACTATTGATCAGCTGGAGAAACAGAATTGAGCCGCTCGGCTGTCCTTTATTCTGAGATCATACCAGTGCGGGAACATTTTATTTGATGAAGTCAGGGAATGGCACTCCCTTCAGGTCAACTCTTTGTGTGTGTGTGTTCCTAACCCGTCTATGCTTTGGGGACAAATTTGCAGAAAATGTCCCCGGAATATAGTTAAATCTGACAAAACTCATTTTGGGGACGTCCTCAAAGAGAAAAGACACACTACCATTCAAAAGTTTTTCTTTTGTTGTTGTTGTTGAAAGAATACTTTCATTAAATTGATCAAAAGGGATGAAAAATACTTTTTTATTGTTCTCCCCCCCCCCCCCCAAAAAAATAAAAAATAAATAAAAATAATCTATTTCAGATAAATGCTGTTCTTTTGAAATTTCTTTTCATCAAAAAATCCTGAAAAAAAAATCGTGGTTTAAAAAAAAAAAAACCTTTCTTGAGCACCGATTCAGAATATTAGGATGATTTCTGAATAATCATATGACACTGAAGACTGGAGTAATGATGCTGAAACTTCAGCTTTTCCATCACAGGCAAAGCTCAATTACATTTTTAAATATATTAAAATTGAAAACAGCTGTTTAAAATGTATATATAAAATAATATTCGTACTGTATTTTTGTGGTGAGCATAATAGCTCTTCAAAAACATAAAAAAAAATTAAATAAAAATAATAATAATTACCGACCACAAAATTTATTATGGAATAACTTTAGAACAGTTCCCTGATAAAAATACTTAGATATAGGCTATATGACCGAAATATTTGCTACCAAAATGTAGTAATTTCATCAGAAATGACTTTTGTCATTAAACCAAAATGTTAAGAACTTTTAACATAATTATATACATTATATAGTTATCATAATTGCCATAAAATATCTGTGAACTAAATTTGTCAACCTTTAACACCAGTGTTCCAATAGGTCAGATAAATAGGCTAATGTTGCTCCAGGACCCTCAAGGCCCAAAGAGTTCTCTACCAGAACACACACAGCATCACAATAATAACTCTTTTAGAAAATATTTGAATGTAAATGCATGTGATAATATGCCTATTTTGAAATCCAATTCAAGCACATTAATAGTAAATATATTTTGGAATTTGATCTTAAAACTTCTCCCATCTGTCTAAAAGCGCTGGGAATTGCTCTGTCAGACTGGTTACATTATTGATACCACGCTCAAAATTGAGTGCTGAATCCAGTGTTCCAAAGTCAAAAGCAGATTTCTCCTTAAGCTCTTCTTTTGGAAAGCAATCATCAAGATGTCACTCACAGGTTTTGACGGCAAGTTTTTTTTGTTTTTTTTTTAGCTTTTGTTTAAGTTTATGGAATAAAATTGTAGTGACTGGCCTGCATGGATACTCTATGAAATAGAGTACTGTTTATTGGAAAACGTGTGCACCCACACTAGCTAGTAGTGGTGGGAGAAAAAATCGATCCATCGATGCATCGTGATTCTCTCTCCAACGATTCAGAATCGATTCTGAGCTTAGTTTTTTACCAGATGTGCGATGACGCTGAGTTTGCTTTAGGAACACCCGTCTTCTGCTTGCTAACAATTCCTCACACACGTACACAACTCGAACCTTCCGTAAAATAATCTTTCATAAAGTTCGGAAAGGTTGAAGCGAATTACAAGGACATTCACAGGCTTCGTTGCACAGGATGCGCTGTGAGAGACGCGCTTGTTTTGATGTTACACTTAAAGTGTGCTGTCTCGCCTGTCGGTATTTTCCTTACAAATGTTCTACGAAGTCATCATTTATGTGGTTTGGAATGCAGTGGACTTATATATTTAAAATATGAATCTCACTAACAGAAGGCTGCTTTCAATTTTAAATGCTGACGCGCGCTTTGTTTGTGTACGAGACTGCTCGCGCAAGCGGCTGTGCGACTCCATGTAAGTGGTTTAATATACTTGTGCAAAATGAACGTAAACACAGCCAGTTATGTCTTAAGGGATTAAACGGACAGGACAAACCACATTACTTCTTATATTTCAAAAGAGATCCGAGCGTGAATGCAGCTTAATAGATCTCCCGCAGTCTATGTCATAGTAAAATACAAAAGTACGATGAAGAAAAATCACTCACAGTTCTTGAATGGAAAATGTTCAGATAATCTTAAATACTGAAAGCACTCTTTGTTTGTTGTTTGTCATGTTTCTATGCTCCTCTTTATTATTTGCTACTTGCTTGTATGTTTTGAAGTTATATAAGTTTAAAATTCTTAAAATACAACTGTTTTAATTCTTTTTTTTAATTTGTAATTATTTTTAAAAAAGTACTTAATTACTTATGTAAACTAATGAATTAATAAGGGGGGGAAAAGTAGATAAAGAATCGATCTGGAATCGGATCGTGACCTCCAGAATCGGAATCGGATCGGATCGTGAGGTGACTAAAGATTCCCACCTCTACTAGCTAGTATGTTAAAGTCAATGCTAGTGTGTGCAAAAGTAAGTGTGAGAACACGTAAAAATTTATCAGTTTTACTCAGAAGTGACCCTCTAATGCTTTCGAAAAGTTCTGTTCAGTGTACGCCATAATGGTTTTTGCATTTTTGACATACCAACCTCTAACATCACTCTTTACATAAGTGTCTCTTTCCTATTCAGCCATTTTCCCTCAGTCACCATATTGCTTTTCGATAATGGGAATGAACCGCATCTTTGAAGTCGAGTCACGAGAGATATTAAATATAAAAAAAAATGTTAAAGCCATTCCCTGGTGTCATTCCCACTCTGTGATCCGAATCCATGTTATCAAACATAAATTTGTCATTACAGAATTGAGCTCCACTGCACCATATTCCAGGATTAAATTGCCTTGGCTTGGCAGATGACTTCCTAAAGGCCACCTCGTGCTCTGACTGATAGTGGCCTGTGGTGCCCCAGATAAGAATCATCCGCTCGGGCTGAATGAGATGAGGGAGTTGAGTGAGGGGGTGTTATGTGTTACTCACCTCCACCAGCTTGTTGGCATGTTCACGGAAGACCTGCGCGTACTCCTTAACCTCTTTCTCGTTACCGCTCTTGGCCGCCTCTATCAGCACCAGCAGAGGCACGTTGGTTTCCAGGAAAGAGTCAGATATGTGGTCCATAACAGCCTTCCTTAGCTAGAGAAAAGAGACAGAAAGAGTTGGGGTCAGCTGCTGTCCTACATAGTACTTAAACTTGTACTTGGAGCTCCTACTATAGGGCATTTACAAGCGGTAAACTAAAGGTTTAACACATTTTCTAATGGAGCGCTTAAGTGTGATCTTGTGTTAAAAACAGCTAGATGGCGCACAGCAGAATTGAACAGAAGGCACATTTATAGGGGCATTAGCTTCAATGCACTGATATGTCAACACTTGATCCTTGAGATGCTTCAAGAGGATCTGTAATACCTTGAAAAATCTACCATTGACATCCATCTTAATGGCAGTTTTCCCCTGCAAGTAATTTTAGCATTTTAGCAATGTTTTGGCATAGCAAGAGATAATAAGTGCAAATTATACAGACAAGGAAGGAATAGCAAGCAACATAAAGGTTAAATGCCTTGCTTAGGGGGGAAATGCTGAAATCACATGGCTAGTTAATTGCAGTGATCATACTAGCAACCTTTTGGTCACTAGCCCTAAGCACAAACCAGTATCACATCAACCTAAAACACACAGGCACATATTTTGCCTCAAGGTAAGAGAAAAGCTTAATACTGTATCTCTTGAAACAAGATATATAATAATGAACAATATGTTCTTAAATGTGAAGGCCAAGTATGGTAACCCATACTACATTTTTCCATTTTTGCTCAAGTCATTTCCTGCCGGTATTCAGAATCGAACCTGCAACCTTCGGGTTACCAGTCTCACTCTCCAACATTTGGCCATGACTGCCCCCTCTTTATAGGTTAATAGCTATACAATCAGTATTACTTAAAGTTGGCATAAAACAGAAGGTACAATAGTCTTTTGTGATGTATATATGAGAAAAATGGCCTATCAAAAAAGAAAAAAATGTTGGACGGGACTTTTGTCCATCAGGAACTGATTTGACGGTTGTGGTTCGCTATTGCTGTGATCTCATGTGAGTGACAGGTTGTCCCGCCCTCACGCCAGTAAACGCATCATCAGAGAGGAGAAGAGATGTTGCTGCAAGAGGGAGGGGAAGTTACTTTGATTAAAGATTATGAGGGCACATGCATTTAAAAAAAAAAAAAAAGAAGAAAAAAAAAGATGTACATGGATAAATACTTTATAATAAATATTGAAATATTCCATAAAAAATAAGAAAGGTCAATTTTTATATCATTGTGACTTTAATAGATGATTTTAGTTTAGCAGAAGCACACATCAGCATCATTCACAGTTAAAAAAAATAAAAAAAAAATAAAACATTGTGGGCTATTCTAATGGGGTAGATTCCCACGACACATGTCCTCTAATGGTTGATGGGAAACTCCTAACAAGCAATAATTATCATTCAGTGAGGCGCGCACATATCTTAACCAATTAAAAACCCTGTGCTAGGCAATGGTGGGAAGACAGTAATGATGAAGTATGGCTAAAGGCATCACATAATCCATCACTGGCAAGAAAGTTGGCCAGTCAGAACTTGAGCTGCCCTTAAAGGGGACATGTCACTGAAATCAGGATTTTCCTTACTCTTTCTCAGTCTAATAATGCTAATAAATCTGCAAAAACTGTAATAATCATGGTTATGATCACGTTTCCACATCAACACCTTTTCACTAATCAGCTTGGCTGGGTTCATTTTTATATGCATGGTTTTATTTGATCCAATCAATGTAGAAATGCACTAATCAAAAGCTATGATTAATTGATTGCAAACAGAACCTTAAAGGGTTGTATATCAGACACTTCATAGAACCTTTTATTGGTTCCCATCATGGGATCATTTTATAGATTTAGTTTTAATTAATTCAAAAAAAAAAAAAATGTTTAGCTATAAATTGTATGAATAACAGATTGTAAATATACTTTATCGTTAGAAAAAAACAATGAAATAACCCATTAAACATGAAAGACATTTCTCCTTAAATTGAACCTTTTTGACATAAAGTGTTCTTTAAAATTGAATCAAAGGCCCAAGAGTTATATACAGAACCACACTGAACCACTTTTCGTTTTGTTTTTGCTAAGTACTAAACTGGGGCCTCATTTATAAAACGTGCGTATGCACAGATTTGAACTTGAACTTTGTACGCTAAAATCCAAATTATAAAAATGGTCTTTGACGTGGAAAAGTGCTTAGCGCCACATCAGGATCTAAGCAGACTTATGCACTTTTTCTTGTGGCAGAGAGTCAGTGTACTGCAGGTATTTGCAGCTCGCCATTCTCAAGTAAAGGATTTGGACGTTGAATGGTGCTCTTTTATATGTTAATGATACTAAATAGGGGCCGTTTACAAGGCGGAGATCTGAAACATTCAGCTGCACACGATTTCAAGATCATTTGTGATTTATAGATTTCACATCTAAGAGAGGCATACACACATTTTTGTTCGTTCTTTGAATCACACATGCACATTTGAGATATTATCATAAGATTGAATGTAGGACGGTTTCTACGCAACATGTTTTTTGTTGTGGGAAACCTTGAATAACTCAATAACTGCCACTACAGTGTAAAATATGGCCTTTCTTGCTTGCATGGAAGGAGGTTTAAGGCCACGCTGGGATGTGGAACAGGCAATGAAACCAGAGCCAAGCATGAGGACGTCATCTTTTCAATCAATGTGCAGCACTCAGTGGTGGAGTTCTTGGCCACCTGAGCATGAAATTCAGAAAACAGAGCACACTTCATAGGTAATGATCCTTCTCCCTGTGTGCCGATGATTTAATTGAAATGTTTTAATGAACCTTGGCGCTCTGTCTCTAATAACCTCTGGTAAAGGATGTGTGCTTGTCTTCCTAATGGTTGGGGTGCAACCCCAGGGAAAATGAAATTGAAAAAAAAGTGACCAAAACGTATAATTTTTCTGGTTATACTGAATAAAGACATGCACTAAAAAACAAGAGATATCCTAGAGTGAACATGAGTCATTTTGTGTGTAAAAAAAAGGACTACATGAAAAAGAAGAACACTACCGTACTAGTATTTGAATATATTAATAATGTTAAACTGGGACTCAGTCTGACTGCATTTCAGTCCCCCCACCCCTTCTTAAAATTAATTTTTCAGTTCTCACGGAGCTTGAGAGCAATACATCCGTCTCTGCTTTTTATATTAAGATTATTTAAGCCATAATTAATTTCCTTTGACATCGACCATGGCATTTTAGGGTCAGTTCCGTTTGCATCTTATCATCATTATGCCAGTGAGATTAATTTCTGTTTACTGGGGAAATCTCATTTTCAGGTTGCAGACCTTTAAAGCTTTATTTAATATACTGCATGGTATTCCAACATGTTAAATCAAAACACGTTTTTCCCACACTTTTGCAAAAGCTTTTTAAATGTTCCACTGGCGTTAAGCATTGGCCAGACAACAAGTAGGCCTAGTCCACGGTGAAGCCCCTCATGTGTAATGTCTTTTTCAAAGAGGGAATTGAAGTTATAGTCATGTAATCTCAGGACTAAATTGAAAAAAAAAAGCTTGACGAAAGGAGTGCGCCGCCGACTTCTCACAGACTACAAAAACAGCATGCCAAAAATTGGAAACACTGAGGAGAGGAAGTGCTTTGCTTTAAATTGCTCTGAGAGACTGAAAAAATGGAAATCTTGTGATCCTGCATGTCATCTTCCCCTTTCTGTCTTTCTGCCTCTCTTCCCAATTTCTCTCTATTCCTTTATTCTCTTCATCCAAATGGCTCTGAAGCACCGGTAAAAATCAGCATAGCAAACTCAATCAAGTCAAATTCAGAAGGTAACAAAGACAAAATAAGGAAGAAAGCATGCACTTAGCCAAGCCGGGGGATATAACTTTTATTGTCGCAAATGGGGGAGATTAAGAAATGAGATTAGCTTTGTTTGCAAATTTCGCTAACAAACAGGAAAGTGTATTTTTAAGGATTAACCACCTGCTACAACATGAAAACAGATGCCACAGAGATAGAAAGGCAAACCAGCAATGAAATTCAGTGATCTTTCTATAATCTACTCAGTGTAAGGCTCAGAACAAAGCCGACAGATGTTTTACTTCTTAATCCGAGAAAACAAGAGCAGTTCATTATGCTGTTGAATTATTCCCGCATTCTCCACCAATTTCTGAAAAACTTCATTGGTATTATTTCTGTGTCACGACTGAGAGACCAAGATATTTCAATATTTACAATCACGGAAAATAATAGAACATGGCTAAATACAATTATCAAAAACAAAAGATGAGTGGTTTGCCTTTCAGTCTTAAAATGTGAATTCTCTGCAGGTAACGGCAGAAGCTTTGGGTTCAAGAGCTCAACATTTTTTACTAAAATGTCAAGGGCAATCACAGGATAAACATGCTTCTGTGCCTGATTAGCAGAAAAGGCAGCCAATACAAATCAGAATAAAGTGACAACTTCTATAGTATTAACAATGACATCTGGAAAGGAAAGGGGATGGAGAGAAAGAAACAGAGCAAGCGGAGATGTGCTGTTTGATCTTCCTGTCATGTCTGTAAATGAATCTGATAGCAAAGCCCCCTCTCCTTCAGTGATCACCGCAGAGGTCTTTGGGTAGAGTGGAGAAAGCCTGAGAAATTATTTTCTTAATCTGGAGGGATGACATTTAGGTTAAAGCTTTAGCATTGATGTAAATGTTTTTACTCCAGGCCAAACTGAAAGATACAGTACATCCACGTGCCATCCATCCATCCATCCATCCATCCATCCATCCATCCATCCATCCATCCATCCATCCATCCATCCATCCAATATGTCTGTATAATTAAATGACCCAAAGTGCAATACTCCATCAAAACAATAATCAATGCTGGACATTAACTCTAGGTTTTAAATATTTTTAGTTCACTGAAATGGAACATGTAATGCAAGCTACAACATATTTTAAGAATAGCAACTCTAATGGGGGTACTGAGAAATTAAGAGCAGTTCCTTACATAACACATTCCACATAACATTGTTCACATAACAAAAGAGGTCTCATCTCTGATATAGAATCACACAACACTGGAGTCAATACGCACATCTATGAGAGGATGTGACGGACGCTGTGGCAGTGTGACAATTGCCAATTTCTTGAAATAGAAATAAGAAGAAGACAGGCTTGTGGGAAGGTGTTTCTAGACTGTTAATGAGAGCCGATGTAAGGAGGTGTGCACAGGGGTTTATCAGCTGCTGCTGTTATCATACTCCACTATGACAGACTGAGGTACCAATGTACCCTGATCGGTGAGGGACCACTGAGGACTTTATCGGCAAGTAAGAGCACCGTACTTTCAGTTTGAGTCCCACTGCCTGCATTAATGTATTGCCCACTGACTTCAGCCTTGACTGCGCTGCAATGCAGAGCTTTTTTTTATAAGCAAAACTGGGAGTGGCGTCTCTCTGGGGCTCTTGCTTTCTGTGTCTGTCTGTGTGACATTCACTACATGCACAGATTTGTGTCAGTATGAATCAATTCAATTTAACTGCAGATGCAATGCTAAGAAAATTGAATTATTTTCAATTTTAGCCCAGGGGTCTTCAACAGGGGGTCTGTGGTGGTACTGCAGGGGTCTGACAATTACTGTGAGAAAAAACATTGCATTAACCTAAACTTCAAATAAACCTTCAACTAAAGTGAATATTTGGCTAAATTCATGGTCCTTCCCACATTAAAATATAATGTGCAAGTATATGACTCTGCACATTAATGATTATTTTAATGGATTTGCAATCTATGCTTCATAAAAGAGTTTGTAAATAGATCGACATGTTATTATGTGCATATTATAATAGACCATGCTTAAAATGCAACACTAAATTTTACAGATTATGAAACAAGCGATGCATTCTCTATCACCAAGGCCTGGGAAAAATTATTGCTCTACAATGTACTATTTATGATTGTAATTGTAAAAACAGTCTAATTCAAAAGTTCAATTATTGGATTTGATTATTCAGTTCATTTACAGTTATTTATGCCATAACTTCATTTAACATTCTGATCAGCTGTCAGTCTGATTATTCACATATTAGTATGGTCCATGTAAACACACATTACAGTTAAAATGTTTTGAATAAGAAATTCAAGAGCATTCCTGTATCTCAAGGAGAATAGAGAATGATGCCAATGTCATGGGTTTAATTCCCAGGGAATACATTAACTGATAAACAGAAAATGCAATGTAAATTGCTTTGGATATTTTTTTTTTGCCAAATTCATAAATGCAAATTAATTATTTTATTTAGCAATGATGTATTAAATTGCTGATAATGCACTTTAGCATATAAAGCACTGATAAAGACATTGATAATGTTAATGTTAATGTAATGGTTTTCAACATTGATAATAATAAGAAACGTTTCTTGGGCACCAAATCAGCATATTATAATGACTTATGAAGGACCATGTGACACTGAAGACAGCTAAAATTCAGCTTTGCCAACACACATACACACAAAAAAAAAAAAAAAAAAAAAAAGTAAATATAAAACACTTATTTTATATTGCAATAATTTTTCATGATATAACCGTTTTTTTTAATTTTTTTTTAATTATTTTTTTATATATTTTATTTTTTAAAAGCCTTGGTGAGCATATGATACCTCTTAAAAAAAAAAAAAAAAAAAAAAAACATCTTCCCAATGCCAATTTTGAATGGTATATATAATGTGGGATTCTGAAATAGCTGTTTAAAACATTTCAGCAGAACGGCTTCTGAGTACAATACACATTTTCAATGCCAGATTTGTAACAGGCTCAGTCCAAAATTTATGTCATGTTATGCTCAAACTAAATACAGCACAGAATAAATATATAAATATAAAGTACCCAAAACTGAGCTTACTGCATGCACATGTCAGTGTTAAGATGCTTCTGTGAATGCCTGGGAATTGCATAGGATGACACATAAAATCTCAAAGCAAGCATACAACAGTACATGTTGTGCATAAGCAATCCCCTTTATATTTCAAGAAATGACTGCCATATTGTACCGTAGTAGCCTGACAGTTCAGAGCGCTGAGTGAACCCAAACTCTCCAGACTGCAGACATCACTCAGAGTGATTGTTTAAAGTTCAAACAATTTCTGCTCAAGAATTTCATAAATGTGGGAAATGTAAAGCTGATTTGGAAGTGTTAAAACTGAGCTCCACTTTGAAAATCGGTTTTAGTTTGAGAACAGGCGAGATTTATGAGCTTCTCTCTGTGTCTGTCTCTGGGAGAATTTCTTAGATGTAGATTAAGAGTAGCTGTCAGCTAAACAGTTCCAAAGAAGTCAAAGCGGCTGTAGAAACAAGACACAGTCAGAATAGCAGTCAGTGCCAACACTCTCACAAGGTCACAAAAACAAGCCATGTGCCAATAGCAATAATTACACTCATTCACACGGAGTAAATAATAAGAAAAATCTGAAAGCTTTGTGCAACTACAGGAAAACTATTTAATTAAAAAAATATATTTTTTAAAGCATATACTGTATATTGCAGGAGCTCAATTGTTTCTATTAGCAAAATGGACCCCCACTTAGAGAAACTGAAAGAGAGAGAGAGAGAGAGCTTGCTTAAGCATATGTTCAGAGAAGTGTTGTGCACTAGAGGAGCATCCTGGAGTAAGCTATCCGTCAACAGAGAGCTGGGAGGGAGGACTTGACAGACACATTTATTAGGACTGTGATGACAGATGACACATACCTCAAAGTGGTGTAAAGGGATGTGTGTGGAGACTGATAATTGCATAAAAACAGATAATTAAGAGTATAAGTTCAGCACGGTACGTTCTCACACCTCCAGTATTATTCATGTGGTTTCTAAACAGCCGGAAGACGGTACCTCAGATTTTTTGTACGTGCTTTTATTCTTGTTTTATTTTTTTTATTCTGTATTTTTCTATCTTTCAGTGTTTCACGGTGGCAGAGCATTATGGGAGCTCGAGCACTCGGCGGCATCTGAGAGGTGCGCCTCTGGGGGAGAGGTCTGACAAATGCTGGGTTTAGTTCCAGGACTGGCCCCATGACTGCAGAATTACTCTGGTAGGAGGTCCACTAGCTCAAAGAAACGCCCCCTGACATGACATGATTTCTTTCTTTGCTTCTTTCTTGTCATGTACAATGAAGGCAAAGAAAATATAAAGTAGTCATATAGCACTTAGTATGTGTAGTTATAGGTTTTTGTTCTATTTTCTATGTATCTTGAAGCAAATGAAGAGAAAATGTCTACAAATCGTAAATTTAAATAATAAAAAAAATCCAGATTAAAACATTTATCATATCTGAAGCACTAATATGTGTTCATCCAAATGCATAAACAAGTCTTTAAAAAAATATAAGGACCTAATACAATAAATAGCAAAAAAAGTACAAGTCAAAGTTTTATTTTTATTTATTTTTTTACTTTACCTCTAGTAGTGGTATATGATCTTTATCCTGCAGTTTGTTCACACTTCACCTATGTAGGGAACGCCAGAACCCCCACAACTCATTGCCATTGGCTGATATTAAATATGAATCCTAACTCTGCTGACTCCCAATAAAAAAATTCTCATATAGGCTATAATTTGCTATAGTTTCAGTATTATCATTTCAAATAGGTATAGGTATGTGTGCTTATTTTTTATTTTTACCTCTAAAAAAATGTAAGACAGATGTCTGAAACAAATATTATCCACCTAAATTCCCAGAGCAGCAGTCTCTCACTATTGTATAGTCAGAGAAAAACCTTTTCCACCTTCCCGTCCGTCCGTCCGTCCGTCCATCCATCCATCCATCCATCTTAGGCTTAATTAGGTAATGTGTCTGGAACATTTTTGAAGACTGACATCACAATGTCCATTTTCGTCTCCCCTACCCACTCTAAATCTCATTCCCCTGCAGAAAGTGCAAGTTTGGTGGTTCAAACTCCTCAGGAACTGAGCCATAAGTTGTCATCATTGTACACTTGAGCAAGGCTCCTGACACTAGGTTGCTCCAGGGAGACTGTCCCTGTAATAAGTTTGCTCTAAGTCACTTTGGATAAAAGTGTCTGATAAATGGGACCATCACAGCACCATAGTTGAACTATAGTACTTTTCTGTCAGGAAACAGATGCTTTTATCCAAAGTGCTTAAAGTACACTCATTACAGAGACAGTCCCCTTGGAGCAACCTAAGTGTCTTGCTCAAGGGTCGAATGGTGATAGTTCAAGGATCGCCTGTTGCGGTGTTCCAACTAGTAACTTTTTGGTTACCAGTCCAGAACCACTCATTCCATTAATAAAAAGAAAATAAATGAATGAAAAAGTGGGAATCACCAGTTGACCTCTGCACAATGTGGAAGGAAATATAAGTGCTCAGGCTAAAGGCAATGGAAGACACTTTTGAGGTTAATCTCAACTGTATATATTAACTAGTCTAATCTGTTCTGCGGCACTATTGATGGATCTGATAGCGATGCTAATGCATTAGTCAGAGCGCTCACTGCAGGGCTGAAGTTGCACGGTTATTCTATGCATGCCTGTATTGCATAAATACCTGCTTATGCATTTATGCAAAGCAATATGGGCATTACTGTCTTTCTCTTGGATTCAATTTGTCTAAACTTAAATTAGATCAAAGAAAGTTTACCACAATTTTCACATCTGTCTACAGTGAACCTTTTTTTTTTGATTGCCTGTGAATTTCATAAACAAGTCCTTGCAGGTCAGACTATACCTACATGAACAATATTCACACCTCATTCAAAATAGATTTACTATTTTCTAATCAGTTGTTATTTACACACACAATCCCATACTAGTCATCAAATGAGATTATCCATCCATCCATCCATCCATCCATCCATCCATCCATCCATCCATCCATCCATCCATCCATCCATCCATCCATCCATCCAATCCATCCATCCATCCAATCCATCCATCCAATCCATCCATCCAATCCATCCATCCGTCTAATCAAAAAGCAATTTGTAAATACATGCTGAATCTACACAGTGCAAATGTAATACAACACAGGGCAATATGAAAATCAACCATGGTCCTCTGCAATGTTTGCGATCGTGAACAGGATTTGCACTGGTCGGGGTGGTATATCCTCTTGCCAGGTAGACAGTAATAACTCAAAGCCTGCTGCCACAGACACTCGGATGTTTCCCCGCTGAGACTGATTTGATGAGATGGCGATGCCTCCATTCATTTGACTGAGGGGCCTGAAAAGCCCTGAGCGGATCACAGAGGTTCGCATCTCATATCTTCTGTGGCTGTGCCATGAGAAAGAAATGCATTTACTCACGTACACACAGACACACAAACCATGCCAAAATCAGCACATATATCTACCCAGATCCACACATGCAAATGTACGCAAATATCGGGTTGTTTTGTGTTCTGCATGGTGAGTTGTGTATTGGTTAGCCTCAACCCCTCAATGCATCATCTTCCCGCAATCAACTAATACAACCCTAATAAGTCATTTTGATTGAATCATTTGTTTTGTTTTTTTCTGTTATAAAGCCCATGGCTGTTGTACTGCAGGGTTGGTAAACAACAGCAAAAACACAGCAGGCGACTGCTGCCCGTTGATCACTGCCTGAAATTAAAATACGTAATGAGAACATCCAACATATGTGCATGGATTTCACATCTGATACATCAACAGCTTGGTCTGCAATTCCCTTAGAATCCTCCTTGATCCTTCAGCAAGTTTTTTCGGGATCTCAAACCCCATTAAAGTGATTAAAATGTAATTTGTTTTGCGATGAGATTCTAGTGACATGTTGCTAAGGTGAGAGGTGGTTTATCAGATGCAAGAGCATATGGAGCCCACCAGCAGTGGAAACAGGAAGTGATCGGTCTGAATTACCCGGAGATGAGTGAGCCGGGCTAAATCAGGGCTATCAAACACTTTCCATTTCCTTTAAACCACTTTACTGTACCATAAAACCTCCATCTATCCATAAGGGAAACATCTTGCCCCACCTCAGACCATGATAGATAATGAAATAAATGTCTTAAGAGGATTAAAAATGCTTGGCCTGGCAAATCTGTAAACAACCAGCTCCCTCAACCAACACGTAACTACAATACATGTGTCAGGGAAAGTTTACAGCTTTCCAAATATTGGTCCAGCGAAGCGGGTGACAGAAGATGCGGGAACAAGGCGGCTGCCTGGTTCAGCGAGGGGGGAAGGAGCGTAGAGGAGTAGAAATGAGGAAGGTGATGTACGACTGCTGAGTCTGAAAAAACGACCCTCAAATTTACAGTCATGGTGAAGGGGAGGGAGGGGGAAGATTTTAAAGATGTTTTCCAATTATAAAAGATCGTACAAATCGTGTGGAGGGTAAACGGCAAACGTTCATGAGCTAACTCCAGCTGTGTGTGTGCGTGTGCACTGTTTTTTAACCTCTGCGCCAGTTGATTTATACACCCACTAACACACTCCTGAACTCCAAGTGTGTAATTAAAGCAGGCCGCTCAAAACGAACATCCATTCCATGGTAGTTGCTCTCTCTGTGGATTTACTGTGATGTGGGGTGAAGAGGGTCTTCTCTCAGAGGGAGCAGGCCAATGAGGTCTATAATACCTGGAGAAAGCTATCTGTAAGCATTAATATTCATCCTGGACCACCCGGAAGTGTGAGATTTGAAATCTGCCATCCTCGCTCATGGCCCCACAGAGCCAATCAGTTGAGAATGTCTTGTGACTAAGGGCATTTTCAAACCTGTAGATTGTATGTTTTGTTCCGAAACGGGGTTAAATTGTTACAATGTTGCATTTTCTTTCACAAGGCAACAGTTTAAGATGAAGAGGCGTTCTTTGGCTTTCAACTGGGTAACCTAATGTTCAGACACTGCTCACCTATAGATTCAGACACTGCTGCTTTTTACGCAGCACATTTCCTATTATGAATTATGATATAGATTGGTTCGTTGGGTCGGATATCTTTTTCACCACAACCAAACGGCTTCAGAGTGCATTTTCAATCGGCCAAGACACCTCTTTCAGACAACCTTGGTCCAGTTGTTTTGGTGTGGATCCAAACACGATTACCGTGTTAAAATATGCATAAACAAATCATAGAAAATGCACCAAGAAGAAAGCGTGAAGGGGGACAAAAACATGCCAGGTAAATGACATTGTGATTGGCCAATAGAACCACACAACAATGTCTCAAAGACAGCAGACAGAGAAAAATTGAAGTCGATTCGAAGCTTGTAAGAGCCCTATAAAAAAATGCAGGCAGTGGTAAAACATCTACTATAATAGATTTGTGCAACAATGTTATTTTCTCAGAATAAAAAACAAGTTTGGAAAGTTCAAACACAACAATCTCAGAAAACTGAAAAAATAAATAAATACAATCTCGTAGGGAATGTGGTGAAGTCTCACAAATGAGAGGGTGACTATGGTGATTGTATGCTCTCTGACAGCTGACATATTGATGTTTAGAGTGTTGGGCCAATTTTTCCTTACCGGAATGTGTTATTTGGTGAGTTTATGAAAGGAATAGTTCACCCAAAATAAAAATTCTGACACCATTTACACTTCATGCCATTCCAAACATAGAATGTGACTTTTCTTCTTCCGTAGAACACAAAAGATGTTTTTTGTGTGTGTGCGGGGGGGGTCGGATGGGATGGAGACAATATCCTACCTGCTGTTTTCCATAATAAGTAGTAAATTGGGTGGGTGCTATCAAACTTCAGAATGACAAAAAGCACCATAAATGTATCATAAAAGTATGTCAAGTCTTCAAAAGACATACAACAACTTTGTGTGAGGAACAGAGTGAAATTTGTGAAGCCATTTATCAAAAATCTTGCCCTAACTAAGCTGACAGGAGCACCTATGTTTCTCTTAATCAGTGAAATAACTTTATCTAGCCTTGTTCTTTACACTGATGAGCTGACACAATACTTACAAGTTTACAACAAAAACTACTTGACTGATAATTATATTTCAGTCTGATGGGAATGCCCCTCTGAATAACACCTTGAATTTTTATTTCTAGACTGTGTTTTTGGTTTAGACCAGTGCTGACCGATTCGATACTTTCTTCCATTGTCATGGTGATAGAGAGAAAATGCATCAAAATAGCTTTTAAGCTCTGCTGATTGCTGAAGTCAAGAGCGTGGACTTCTTGAGTTAGATGCATACTGCTGTTTGATGCACTTATGCATGACAGTCAGATATTCAGAAACATGAGGAAGTGTTATTTAAGTCTAAACCGTTCTCAAAATACTGTTCCTCTTGAACACATAGCTAGTGCTGTGCGTTACGATATCGTTTTTTTTTTAGAATTTTGTTTGTCTGTTTGTATTTAATGGTTTAAAGCAATCTGCGGGCTCAAATGAAACATTTATGTTTCCTTACACAAGTTTTAATAGCTGATGCATTCACCTTTATGAAACACAATTGAGTAAACCAGCGGTTCTCAAAGTGTGGCTATTGAAAAGGGACAGCAAAGCGAAAGATCTTCAGTGAAAAATGGCTTTAAATGTCATTCTGTTCCTCACCCAGAATTATCATATAGCCTCAGCAGACTTACAATATAGTGCACAAGTCATATACAACATTTATGATACCTTGATGTGCTTTTTGGAGCTTGACAGTTGCAACCACCATCCTCTCATCCCTTATTTATCTAATTTTGTGTTCCACAAAACACAATGTATAAAAAAAAAAATAATAAAAAAAAAGAAATCTGTGAAAAAGAAAATGACATGAAATAGCATGAAGTTAAATATATCATAGATAGATAGCATTTTTAAAGGGGAAATGAATAGAAAACAAAACAAGAAAAACAAAAACAAGAAAGACAGAACCACTGCTGTAAACCTTTAACGGGTCTCTTCCTTTCAGTGAAATGGTAATCTTCTTTTATGTTCCTATTTCTAGAAAGAGAGCAGACTGAAGACTGACTAACCTGTCTGCGAAGATCACGGGTCTTCTTGGTCATCTTGTCAATAGCTGAATTCAGCGGGTCTCCTTTTTCTTTTCTTCCAGTCTGCAATAAAAGGGGAGAAAGGTTGAGAAACAGTGTTACTTGTGTAATATTGCCTTTTCATATCCAACTAGCTCACACCAGAAGAACATGAAAGAGTACCAAACAAATCAAGAGAGATTGTAAGTGTTAAGTTACAAATAGTGTTGTCGGCCTTAAGTAGGGTTTTGGTGAAGGTTTTTAGAAACCCCTTGAAACTTGAGCCCTGTAAGCTGGCCCGGATCTGCCATACGGGCAATCTGGGCACGTGCCCAGGGGCCCTTGGCAGAGAGGGGCCCACCGTGATGAGAGGTTTTTTTTTTATTTAAAAACATAAAGGTGAATGAAAATATCTTATATTTATAAAGGTATATCTCGAAAGCCCCTCGCTCAATATTCCCCAAACTCGAATCGATCGTAGTGCTGGACGAGGCCTTTCGAACGAGCCCATCCCCAAGGTCCAACTCGCCCGAGTTATAGCTGTTCAAAGTTGGGGGTCCCAGCGAACGGCGATCCGGTAGGGGCGTCCCCGAGGCCCGCCACTCTCGCGTTCTCAGCCATTTTGAAGCGCGCCCGGTGGTTTTCGGCTAAAATCTCTGCGAAAACACCACTGAAATTCTGGTGCCTCCTTTGGAGGGTGTGGTTGTCAGGTAGGGAAGGGGGGCCCATGAGCTTCAGTGCCCAGGGGGCCCTGGGGGTACTAATCCAGCTTTGCCTGTAAGTGCCTCTAAATGTAGACACAGCAGGGATGGAATAAAGCAAGTGCCTCATAAAGTAACAATAGAGAGTGGACACGACCAACGATAAAAAAGACTGAGCACAGTAGCAGATTTTGCAGACAGACTGACATGAAAGAATCCTCTGTGCTATATTTCTCCTCGACAAAAATGGCTGGCCACAGGCAAGTCCTAAAACGACAGGGATTAAACCTTTATAGCCATATAAAAGACACATTGTGGGGTGCAGAGAACTCCATCTGATGAAGCCGAGAGGACACCATAGCCTGGAGCCATTTGAAAATTGCAACCAACTCTGAATGCTGCACAACAAGCATGTTCTTTCACTGATACTCTATGAATTGAATCTTAACATAAAACTAACTCCAGCTCGGAGGATTACAGAGTTGAGTGTCTACAATTCTCTGTTATATTCATAGTATGAATCAATAGCATTTTTGTCTCTCCAACCCTCTCATTCAATCTTTTGACAGTTTAACTGCAGAGGGGAAATGAACAAATTTGACCAGAGTCATGCTTTCTAAATCATCAATTCACAGGTGCTTAACAATACAAAACTCCCCAGATGACACACTCGATGTGTGGCACAATATGCTTATGACATGCAGTTAAGCTTTGATTTAGAGAGGGAGCCAAGGGAAAAAAGACAGTTCCAAACTGCCCTAGAAACTACATTCACTGACTAATCTTATTGGCTGACTTTACGCAACTTCCTGAAATAAAGGCACAAAAATTTCTCTAGCAATCCTTTATCAATCTGCCTGAAACTTTAGAAGGTACCACATTGATTCAAAAAGCACTTCAGAGAAAGAGTAAATAAGTGAATTCGCCAAAGTTGTTCAGGTTAGTGGCATCAAATTGTTGCAAAAAATATAGATATATTTGAGGCACTTAGTAGCAAGTAAACAAGCAGAGCTGCATATTTCCACTTTATTTTTGAGTAAGGTCTGGAAAATAAACCATACGATTTTGTTTGGGTGGACAATAATCACAAGGTCTATAGACAATCCCCGCATTTTTCATTGTTTTATATAAAACTGTTGTGCTATAATCCATTTTTAGATTAACCCCGCCCCCAGTGGCCACACAAAAGGTCACTTTATATGTTGGTCAGACTATCTCATTCTGACTAAATAGGCAGTTATTAGCCAGAATAAGCTGTGATGTGGACTAGACTTGATGCCGTGAGGGAAAAGTCTGGCTACGACTGACTAGTTTAGGAGTGTCATGCACCATATAATCTGAATGCCCCTGTTTGTTTCCTGTCTGATTGTTCCAGTGGCTGTTGTCCTCAAAAAAGGATTCACTATCCCCTGTCAAGAGTGAGCGGGTGAAATGTGCTCAGGTTGAAACGAGGACGGTTCCTCTTGTTAGTGAGTAATTAAAGATTTTGCAGCGGTGGTGGCCGTCTCCCCTAGGTCCGATCTGCCAGACAGCTCACAGCTGGCTTCTGTATGTCAGTGTCAGAGGAAACTCTCACCGTTGATGACAACACATGTCCCATGTCTCTCCCTCTCTCTCTCTTTCTCTTTCTCTCAGCAGCAAGACTGCAGGCTGTGGCTCCGTACAAACACAAACAGTATCCTATTAAATATGGACAGCAGGACTGAAACAGCTAAATGCCTGCAAGAATTTACTAGAAAATGATACAATGGTGTACAAAAGTATATGAGAGGACAAGATGATGGTGCAATGCAGGGGCATTTAAGATGCCATTTGGGATCTATTTAAAGTGCTTTATTAAGAACAGTGCCCCCAAATAATGAAAATAATCACTCTCAATCTATCTTTCCTGTGGTGGTGCTTTTTTATTTTATTTTTATTTTATAAAAATGCATCTATGGATGGATGGAAAAATAAAGAAATAATAAAATTAGCCTAAAGGTAATACATAAAATTCAACTTGTGTGTAACTTAAATTATGTTTTCATCAACGGTGAAATTAACCATCACATAGAAAACCCAAAACCAAGACAACTTAGATTAAGCAAGCAGAATGTAACATAAACATTTATTTTTACAATGGTTAAAGGTCAGAATCAGTCTGAATGGACATTATTTTAGATACATAATGATCCATGTGCAAAGATTATTTTTCCTTTTTTTCCTTTTTTTTTTTTTTGCCTGGCGTGAATTGATATTCGAAGCAGACTGTTAATTAGGCTATCCGCTTTCATTTGGGAGATGACCCTCAGAATGAATACTGAATACTGAAGCCATCATAACCTTTACCGGTGCTGCCATTTCAAATGGTATCTTTAAAAGCAGCATTTTTTTTTCTTTTGGCACCATGGAGCGCAATTAGGGGGCCAAGCACTAACCCCACTCTACCTTTCAGCAAAGAGAGAGAGAGTAAGACAGCTCTGCACAAATCTGAAATCAAGCTGTTCTAACACATTACAGCGTAAAGCTCTTAAAACCCAAGGGAAGGGCCCTAAATCAGTTCACAAACATCTAACAAACATCAGTTCCAAACCAGGGCACTCATTCATCTATTGGAGAGAAAGAAAGAAAAAAAAAGATAGAAATAAGTGGATACCTTTACCATTGCTTTGAGCCAAATTAGGTGAGAATATACTTGGGTGATAATATACTTTTATTTTATTTTATTTTCCTCCTTAATTATTTTTATTTTCCTTGCATGAGAATACAATCATGCCAATAAAGTGCTTTGAAATTGAAATTGGAAGAAACAGAGTGAGATTGAAAGAGAGATTATTCAACAAAAGATTCAAAATGGATATCTGATTCAAAAATGGGGATATAATAATTAACTTAATTACCTTTTCCATCATTGTATACTGAAATGGATTCTTTCATCAATGCTGACTAAAGGCAAGGCATCTGACCAGAGAATTGCAAATCAGAGGCAACAGTTGAAACAGCAGAAACAGTTGTATTCAGCCTGAGTGTTATGAGATTGCTCAAAATTAATGACCACGTTGCCAAGCAACCGTCCTCCAGTTCCGCCTAGATGTTATTAATACACAGGCAGTGCAAGCTGGCTCACGTTAGATTGGCTAGTTCAATCAATATTCTTAAAATGAATGAAGAGGCAAGAAAATCTCCACGGAATTCAGAATCAGCAAACCTAACAGAACAAGACGCTATCTAAAGACATTTCCCTTTGTTCTACTAGTGCACAATGACAAGGCAATCATCTGTATGTGACTCTAACACAAGGGTGTCTCACAAAGACGGCCTTCAGGATTGTTAGAGGAAATAAAGTTTACTGGCTTTGCAACAGATGGTGCACCAATCATAGTCAGGAAAATGGCAGGTGTTAAGTACTTACAAGAGAAAGTTATTCTACAGCATGAATTTAGTAGCAAAAAAGCCTCAAAAAGAAAAATACATACGTATAATAAAAAAAATAGGGGGTTACACTTTATTTCTAAACTATACTTTAGACATTCTACTAACTATAAGCAACTCTGCAACTACATGTCAACTAATTCTCATTAGAGTATTAGTACACTCACTGTTAGGTTAGGGTTAGGGTTAGTAGAATAAGTTGATGTGTAATAGCAAAGTTACTTATAGTTAGTAGAATGTCTGTTGTGAGGCTATCAAAATAGTGTTAGCAAATATTAAGAAGACAGTCTACTAATACTCTAAATGACTGGTAGTTGACGTAGTTGCAAAGTTACTTATAGTTAGTAAAATGTCTAAAGTGGACTTTTGAAATAAAGTGTTACCAAAAAAAGAACAGAAAAAATACACTTCATAGGATACACTTCATTTTAAGGTGACGTAGTTACATTGCACTTACTCAAATAAGTATACTGAGTAATATTACCTGCATGTACTTACTATAGAGTTAGGGTTTGGTTTAGGGTTAGTTGTAATTATGCATAATTGACTGTTACTACTATGGCAAGTACATGTAGTAACGTGTAACTACGTCCCCTTAAAATAAAGGGTTTTCCAAAATGTGTATTAAATATGAGGGAATAAATAGGAATAAATATATAACAAAACATATTGTTTAATTTCTAATTATAAGTGTAATTCTAATTCATTAAGTCTAATTAAAATTTCAATTAAACATTGTGTAGGGTGTGGACGGATCACTTCAAATTATAACGTCTGAATTGAAAGGGAGACAATTCTTAACCAACCATGGTAAGGCCACAACTAAATTGTTACAGAATACCATTGAATTTGCGTCTTTTAGCTGAAATCAGAAGGAAACAGAAGTACCCAGAGGCAACTCAACGGATTTCCCCTCTTTGAAGTCTCTGTATGATTCTCATGGAAATGATGACATGGACAGGTAAAAAGGAAAAACACATGAGGACTAAAAAGTGAGTTTCAGAATTGTTTCAGACTTTTCACCAAACTATAATTCGCACTCATCTGCTTCTTTCCAGAGTTTGAGATGTACACAACTCCAAATAAAGTTTTCAACCCCACTTCGATACATTTGCAGCTGTGAGGGTAAATATATTGCACCAGCATCTGGAGATAATATATAAATAATGGTGTCAGAAAGCAATACAAACATTGGCTTTAATTTAGCTGTATTACTATTAGATAAGACGTGTCTGAAGGTTACAAACTTCAATGTTATTGTTACTTATTGGTTAACACAAATAATGACAGACAAAACAGCTCCAAAACAGATTGTTATAGCTGCAAAGAGCTTATTAACTCTTTTCCCGCCAGCATTTTTAAAGCGTTGTCTTGATCCGGAGATTCTTTACTCATTCAGAAAATAAGTAATAGCACCCCCAACCAAAAAAAGTCTGTCAATGGCGGGGAAACGTTGTCTCAGAAATGACAGGAAATTCTGTCAATGGCAGGGACAGAGTTAACAAAGTGTTTATGCGTGCAATGGTTTAACAACAACAATACTTAGAATTTTGTCACATGAAATTCCATTTTTCTTTTTTTCTTTGAATTAAAATTTGCTGGATAAACATAATCTAGCACAATATATGGGATCTGGACATCTGAGACCACTGAAATGCTTGTATTTTGCTTATAATGCTTATATATATATATTTTTTTACCATTTAATTAATAATTTAAAGCATGTAATGCATAATTTAATGGATACAAATGCATTTCACCTCAACACAGAACTGTTGATTTGTTGTTGCCTTCTTGCTCCCTGTTTGGACATTAGAGGTAACACGTTTTGTCACTCCTTATGTGTTTGTCAGTCAAGTTATAAACAGCATTATTTCATATTAAGGGGAGAAATTGCTTCTATCAAGAGTAGGAGACAAGCATGCCCCAGAAGAATGCTTTAAAGACCATTTTCCACACTGAATGCAGCTATCAAACCCACACCACTTAAATGCCAATTTAAATAGTATTACACACCATATTACAATGGTCTTCTGGGAAACTGAGAACACTGAGGAACAATGGACAGATATCAAGGCTCAAGTAACCATTTATTCACAGCAAACCAGATATATACACACCTTATACACTGAAACCCATCATGGCCTTGAACGAGTAATCGACATCTTGCAACACAGCAGGAAATGCATAGAGTCAAAGTCAAACTTGATGAGCATGCTGGTTCACAGAAGACTCACCGTGAGCATATACATATGCTTTTCACGTCACTCTCAAACATTTTACTAGATGGAAGACAGGCAGAAAGAATGAAGATGTAATTGGCCTGTCTCAAATACTTTTTCACTTGTGGTCTCAGACTTTTGGACGCCACTACACATACAGTATATTTGGCATTGGTTTGTGTGCAGGCATTCACTCATCGTACACTGTATTTACTTTGGAGAATGAGATTGGGAGGAAATTGAGGCTACGGCATCAGATCAACAGAAACTGCCTTTCAAAAGCCATCAAAGGCATGATGCTTGAAATAAAATGCAATTTCATATTATTGAATATTTTCACTCTGAATCTTTGATATTTTAATATATTGAATTCTTAGTGTACGCCAGCAACTCCAAAAATATATATCTAAATTATTCAGTTTTATAAATTTCTAATAGTTGAAAAATATGGTAGCTTGTATTCAGAAATGGAAAAGATAAGCATATACAGATTTTCATATTGAATCCAGTCAGATGAATTTAAATAAGTTCTCAATGTCTCATCGATTGTCCTTTTCAAAATTTAAAGGAAAGAGCAAACAAGCTTGGATCCAATCTAACTCTCACCTTCCCAAGGCATCCCATAGAGAAGTGCATTTCACACCTTTCAGGTACACAAATCACAGTTAGACTCCTGTGAAATACATGATACCTTGGAAAGACGGCTGATATAAGCATAGCAGAGGAACAGCCAACTGGACCTCTTCCAACTTATTTTTTTTAGTTCTCATGCCAACATCAGTTGCATTTATTAAATAAATTACTGATCAGCTAGCATAGAAATCTAGACGCACCCTAGCGGCAGCAAAATTTATTTTGCAGCCAGGGTAGTCTAGCAAATCTCCGTTGACTTTCGAGCTGTAAAAACCTAAATTGGGTCAGGCCAATCACATCGTGTATAGAGTAGGCGGGGCGGGCTTAACATAATGACGACAGAGTTGCGACGGTTCCCTGCTACTTGAAAACAAAGAATGGCGGCTGCTGCTGGCAAACAGTCTTTCAAATCGGCTTTGGCCGCGACTCTGGAGGACTTGGAGTTAAGTTTTTCTTTGAGAAAAGAGCAAAGAACGGCACTTAAGTCATTCTTAAAAAAGGAAGATGTTTTCGCAGTTTTGCCGGCCAGATTCAAAAGTTGACGTTAGCTCTGCTGTTGGGAAAACGCTCTGGTTGGTTGAAGCGCTGTCCTATTGCGTGCAGAGGGAATTTGAAAGACAGCCGTTTATCCCGCCCCTTGGATTGAGCCGTGTCTATGGTGATTTGCCAGACCTAATATCTTGATGTAGGTCTGGCTTGCCAGGCTACTGATCAGCTACTCAACCGTGCGACTTTATCAGGTGTATCTGGTCGGTATTGAAAAATAATTTTTAATTTTATATAAAATGCGATATCCACCGTGTTATTCTGTCATGTTTTCTCCCTTTCTTTCCAAACCGCGACAAATGCCAGTCTCCCTTCTCTGCAGAATGCGATACATCCGCTCAACCAATCACAGCGCACCATCCCACGCATTGTAAACAGTAACGGCAGTGCTTTGAATACACCCGGCATCCTAGTTTTCCTTATCTACTTTGTACTTTGTCATCAACAAACAAACAAATATTATATTTTTTTTTGAATTTTGACGCCATTGATGAACCTGTGGTGGTTTCTGCGGTGGGGAAGAAACGTAAGCCATCGAAATCGAATCATTTACGTGAGGAGATTAAGAAGATGAGGCACTCGGGAGGAGGAAAAATACCGGCTGTTGCTTGTTCTCACATGACAGCATCAAACTTCTGCCAAAAGTTAAATTCGAAATTCGAAATTAAATTCAGCAAAAAAAATATACGTATGTATTCCGTACTTGACTGATTGATGGATGGATGGATGGATTGATTTTGTACACACAATGAAGTCAAAGCAGTCCAATGTTGTTTTGGATCCCATTGACTTACAGAGTCTGGACAAACACAGTTGAAACATTCTTCAAATATGTCCTTTTTTTTTTTTAGTCTGCAGAAGTCATAAAGTGTAGGAACAACACCAGGGTGAGTACATGATGACATGATTTTCATTTCTGGCTGAACCATCTCTTTTATTAGATTTGTTTAAACTTACATTTGAAGACTGAATTTCAGATAAAAATTTCTGTTCACTTTGATCTGGTGCCAAAAGAGAGTGTTAGATGGAGGCTGCTTACGTCTGCAGAGCCCAGCCCAAGATGCTGCAGCATCGTTACTCAACCCCCTATTGCTTTCAGAGCCAAATGCTAATGTGTCATTTACCTATCACTAGGAGGGAAGGTTTATCTGGGCCCCAAGTAAAGCCATCCGCTTCTTTAAAATCCGTGAAGTGGAGGCATAACTACACAATGCTACTCACAGTGTAGTATTAATTCAACTGTTAATTCAACTGTTAAAACCATATATATATATATGTTTAGCTTTTATAAGCTACCATATCATCTTTGCATACTTTTAATTTGAAAATGCAGCTACATGTTAAGATCAACAAACACATAGCCCTTGGGCCAAATGTTAATTAGACAGGAGCAGTGTGCACCCGATGGAAAGCAAATGCTCATGAGCACACTGACACGCAAGCCTGTAGCATTCTACTAGTATGGTATCTTCTTACAGAGAACAGTTCAATCACACTCTCTTGGCTGCTGGTGGCCAAGAATGAGCTCTGCAGCTGACATCTGAACCTCAACTCATGGAATCAAATCAAAGTTTAGCTTTCAGTCCATGTCTAGCAGCTTTAAAGCCTTGTATATGCAGCAAGTGTAATTAAACTGTAATATATATATTACCGATTCGATTACGATTCAGAGGGTCACGATTATTACGATTCAGAGGGTAACGATTATTACGATTCAGAGGGTAACGATGCATCTTTTTTTTCTTTTTTTTTTTGCGACTACTTGGTACTTTTAAAGCAAAGTATTTATGATGACCCATAATGCATTTACTTCCAATACTTTCTATATTATATTTATTAATAAAACAAATGGGAGTGATTTGGCAAGTCAACTGTAAGGTTACATTTGCCAGCATATGTCCCAACATTGCAAAGAACCAACAGGAAAATAAATGTGTGCCTGTACTAGCAGCGTACTTGTAGTAAATGATTACAAACTTGTGCTTGTGGACTTACACATATTCCGAATAATTAGTAACATACAAAGTCGCTTTTATATACAACAAAATAATAAAGAGTTATAACTTGAAATGCTTGCTGTATACCACAATCAAAAACAGCACAAAAAAAGTGAATGAACATCTGCAGAGAGCACAGTCAAAATGTAACTTTTTGTGACTGGCATTGCACTGATACACACTGTGACTGTGAAGGGCAGTATAACGTACGTATAACAGATCGGTTTACAGCATTGATGTGAAAACTAAACAATACAGACAGCAGCTCTCATACAAAAAATACTAAATAGGTCACGATGAAATTGCCAATTTTCCATACGTTAGCTTTTAACGAAGAGGGTGCCGTTCGAATTTGGCGCTCAACCATCATGCGTCTCTGTTATGTGCACGCCACAGACTGTCCGCGCACTGCACGTCCGCTTTAGAGTTCCGCCAATATTACGTTATTAGAAATTATTGTTGTTTTTTTTTGAAAATCTATTTTTGACATTTGTGAATCAATTCAGAATCGTCCACGTCCGTTTTTTTCTTCTTCATCATCTTACTGTCAGATGAATGAGTTGAAATAAATACTAGCCAGATGCAATCGCTGGCCAGCTCTGTGTTAGCATGAAGTGTTAGCATCCACTCAAACACCAGAGAGAGAGAGAGAGAGAGAGAGAGAGAGAGAGAGAGAGAGAGAGAGAGAGAGAGAGAGAGAGAGAGAGAGAGAGAGAGAGAGAGAGAGAGAGAGAGAGAGAGAGAGATGCTAAGTTTACTCTACATAATAGGAAGTCAGATCATAATTAAGATCCGTTCAGCTGCAGAGCTGTAATTCATAGGGCTGTGTAAAGCATTGCCGTGAGGTGCAGAATAGTGAGAATATTGTGATTTCAACATTGAGAGCAAAATCGATGGAGGTGACGATAGTTTCACCCTTCTGCTTAAAGCATAACTGTCACAGAGCAGCTGTTTGAGGAGGCAAAGCACAACAGCACCTTCATTGTCTTGTGTGTTTTATCAGACGTAATCACTGATTTCATAAGAGCGAGTCTTCCAATGCATGAGTTGAAGTCCTGCGATGAAAATCTGATTTTAATAAGGGTATTTAGGTGTAATTATACCCCAGCTCTGATTTGATGAGTGTGAGTGGGTAAGGGACAACTGTGCAGAGTGTGTGTGGGTTTGTAAGACAGATCGCACAATGAATACTTCCCATCATCGGCTACATCTATAATCACTACATGATGGGCAAATGTCAATAGGTACATATGATGATTTAGACATAACTGACTTTCGGAAAATCTTTGTAAAGTGAGTTTAAATCTTGTAGATGATGCAAAAGTTGATGCAATTTTTTGGGGGATTTTTCTATTTTCCTTGACAGGTGCACTACTGGTTGAACACAACAAAAGTTTGGGGTGCATTTTTTTATATATATATTTTTTTTTTCACAAGGATGCATTGAATTGATCATAAGTGACAGTAAATATATTTATAATGGGAAAATCTTATTTCTTTTCTTTTCTTTTCTTTTTCTTTTTACAAATAAATGCTGTTCTTTTGAACTTTCTATTATAATCCTAAAAAAAGTATAATGAAATAAAAATCAAAAAGCACAACTGTCACTGAGGATCATACACTGAAGACTGCAGAAATAAATTAAAATTGTATTAAAAAGTTTTTTAAATTGTAATAATAATCATTCAAAATTGTATTGTATGTTTACTTTTACTGTATTTTTGATAAAATAAATGCAGCTATAGTGAGCAGACTTTTGAATGGTAGTGTGTAATGGAGATGGGACAGAAAAATAAAATAACACGGAAGAAAGGGGGACAGTTATTATTGCATTACTGAGATTTTTATAGAATAGTAACTTGCAAATATTTGCAAACTAATTACAGTATGTAGTTCTTTGTATATAAAGTAAAAAATAAAGGAAATCCTGTCTTGTTTGGCTCGCGATTGCATACAAAAAATGACTAAACAAAAATCAAATAAAGTTTGTATTTTATACTGCAAACAAATGCATCTGTCCAGCAAATAATGTTTACTAGACTAACGCTAAGCTATAGCCTGACGTCGTCATACTCAGATTCTAGTCTGAATTTGAGTCTGATACTGCTCCATTGGGCTGTGATTAAGGGGCGTGTTTCAACTGAACCTGGAAAGAAAATGCCTCTGCACTCAACTAGATAGACCTACAACCAATCAGAGCAACGGAGTAAGTGACGTATGTTCTTCATTCATTTTTCCGCCTTGATCGCGGATCTCTGTTCCTCTTTTAAAATGAATGCGCTGTCGATATCTTCTATAACAGACGCGATGGCGGAATCTACACATCTCAGTTCTCCAGCGACAGTCGTCTTTGTTGTAAACGAATTCAACAGAAGCGCTCTTTGGTGATGTGGATGATTACGTTACTGTTGATCATCTGTCCATCATCGTATTGACAATTTGATTGGTCCGAACAGCTCTGGTTCGAGCATAGTTGCTCCACAACGGATCAAGTCCAGACCGAACTTCCCGACCAAAAATGTTGAGGGCGGGGCTAAGTTCAGCTGGCATCCAGGCTAGCTAAGCTACAAAATAGATTACCGCTTTCGTAATGCATCAAATCAACAACAGCATCAATCTGCTTTGACTGTACAAAAAATACAGGAGGACAGCGTACCTGGAAAATACATTTACAACGGTCCTTTTGAGCTAAAGTCTCCTGAGCATCGAGGAGTTTGCAAAACAAATTAAATGTGACTGGCTGATGGATGTGTTCATTTTTGATGGTCCCCTGAAAAGACAGGACACTTACCGGGGATCATAATGTGGTGTAATGCAGACGTTTAAAAATAGACATGGCTTGATGCATGGAGGCGGGGAGGGGCCGCGCTACGAAATCTGAGGCCGGAGAAAAGGAGGAGGAGAAGGAAGAGTTATTAGGCCAACACAAAACTGATTGTCTATTCCTGCTGCTGAGCGGAGCACATAGCAGCCATGCAGTCTGAGGAAGCATGAACTGAATGGCAAGTGGGTGTTTAGGAAAGCGAGAGAGGGAGAGAGAGAGAGAAAGGGAGGGAGGTCAATGAGAATGAGTGTACGGGGAAACAAAGACCTACACTAATGAATGAGAAAGGTTAAGAGGGATGAGAAATAAGTAGTCTGCGAATGCTGCTGTGTTCTGAGATTGTGGTGGAAGGCCTGAAAAGAACTATTTGTCAGAAACAACGGGAGACTATTTTTGGCACACAGGGCTTGGTGAACCAGGTCAGTGACACGAGCAACACATTGAGAAAACAAGGCAACAATTTTCTCTCTGTCTTTAACACACTCCAGTGGAAACACAATTCCCATATTGTCTGTCCTTCTGTGCGGGATTAGGATTAGTGAGTCCCACATCATATGTTGAACAGTATGTCAAAGATGGCTGGATTACCCTCTTTTCCAGTGTATTTTCAAAGGATGCAATTTGTGAAGTTTTATTGGATTATATCCTTACAATATCTGATGATATTCAAGAGATTTGGTTTGCAATGTTTTCTGATAGGTTTATATATTGTATATTGCATATATATATATATATATATATACATTTTGTGTTCATCTGAATTCAGAAAGTAATATACATCTGGAATGGCATGGCGGGTGAGCAAATGATGAGAGAATTTCATTAATTATGTACTTCACCACCAACAATAATACTATTTTTATGTACTTGCACTGTAAAAAGTGATCAGTTGACTTAACTTAAAAAATAAATAAAAAAAATAGGAAAGCCTGTTGCCTTAAAATTATTAAGTAAATAAACATCATGCTTAATCAAAAAATAAATAAAAATAATGATAATAATGTGGAATTGTCAAGTTCACATAACTTAATTTGTTCAATTAAGAATTAAGTTTATTTACCCTAAAATGATTAAGTAAGTGAATTGAACACTTAGCTTTCATCTCTATCTGTCCACTGCTCTTTCTGTCTTACAAATATTCTTATGCCCATACACAACATTCATAACTCCTCTGGCTCCACTACCCTCACATTTGCATGTCTCTCATGTCTGGCGGATCCAACACTCCGATACCGTACGCAGCCTTGCATTTAAACGCACACAAATTCGGCCCGGCTCCGACGCCAGGACTCAAGGGGAGCCGCTGCATCCCTTTAAGGAACTGCTCTTAATACACGGACATAATCCCATTTCATCAGTTCATTCTCCCCTGACGCTTCCTCTCTCATTTCATTTTTTCTTCTGAGTTATGGATCAGGGTGATGGAGTGGGAACGATGCGGCTCAGAGGAGGAATTTCCACTCGAGCCCCTGAGGCTTGCAGGAAATATCAATTCCCACCACCGCATCAGACAAATCAGACAGGCTCCTTCTATTAGTTTACAGCTTGCGGCTCACCTTTTTTCTCCTCTCACTAACTTCATTTATCCTCTCCTTCTTTTTCTTCTCTTCCACAAACAACTGTAGGAAATGCACATTGCATACAGACTGCACTACTTCACAGTGTTTGGAGGGGTAACTGACTAATAGTAGTGAGCTACTAACTTAACTGCATTAGTCAGCAGCTTCACTGTAGTTCTTCAACCCTACTTAATATCACACATAAATACTGCTCTAAAAAAATAAATTAAAAAAAATAATAATAATTATAATAACTAGGTACTAACCCTGAACCTACCCTTACAACTAACCTTAACCCATGTAGTTACATTGTATCGTTCAGTACTTTCTTAGGTAAGAATGCTGTAAGTAGACACTGTAAAATAATGTGCAACCAAAGTAATACAATTTTTCAATGTTTTGGGTCAGTAAGACTTTGTTTTGTTTAAATCAATACTTGTATTCAGCAATGATGCATTAAATTGATCAAAAGTGACAGTAAAGACATTTAAAATGTTATTTCACAAAAATGCAGTACTTCTGAAACATCTATTCATTAAAAAAAACTTGAAAAATATGTAAAATATTACCGACCCCAGCTAAATTTTGGAAGGTAGTTTATATAGTGTGTGTGAAAATTACATATTGCATATGATTGCATTTACCATAAATTGTAAATTTATGATTTATGATTGCATTTACCATAAACACACAAATCTTGTTTATTATGATTTCCCACTATGTACTCATTTCATTAATTATTAGTAATAATTATTATAATTAAATTGATTAGCATCATCATATTACATTGATCATCCAAAACTGTACACGCAGTTATGGTAAATGCAATTTTCTTACATTTATTGTGCTGCACTGGTGAAATACAAATTTTCATTTACAGGTATAACATTAGATTTAAATTTGTCAATTATCCTACCATAAAAACACAGTGCTTTTTGCTAATTAATGTGCAGCAGTTAATAAACAACAAAATGTTATTTGTTTATTTTTCACCCCCATTGTGGGACTGACTAGGATAAGAGATTGTACTGGCATCGTATTGGCCCTGTCACTGTAATGGCATTCAATAAAAAATGCTTACAGACAGAGGTACACAAAACAAACAATGTATTTACTGTTATTTTACTAGTGTCTCTCGCTGGCAAGCGAAGGTGAGAGCGCCATTACACTGCAGCTGTGGTAAGTTCATGCTCGTGTCTCATGAACCTGTGTCAGCACAACGGTGTAAATCACACTTGCTTTAGTGATAGATGACACCCACTAAGGCGCCAGACAGGACCGGCTTGCAGTCTGTAATGGAGCACAACACTCAGCTCAAACTCAAACTACAGAAAAGAGGGAGGTTGAAAGAGGATTGCGGCGTAAACAGAACATTATTCTGATTTCCAAAAACTCAATGAACAATGCTACACCTGAATGCCAGCCTTTAACAAAAACTTAGGGTTGAGTCTGTTTCTTGGACAACAGGTTTTGTTCTGAGTCTCTGGTCTTGATTCAACTCTAGTGGTGAAACATCTTTGGATAAATATGGAACATTAAGCCTTACTAACATTAAAGATCAGCCGACAAATATTTTACAGAACACAGAAGTGTTTCATTTTCACAGACAAATTCACACATGCTTTCCAAAACATTGGTTTGACTGAAAACACAATTATTTGCTTGAAAGATTGAAACACTAAGACCTTAGATGTTCAAAAGCAGGGATAACGGAGACATATGGAAAGAAAGAAGGAAGAAAGAAAGGGAAGAAAAGCAAATAATCACCTAAGCAAACAAAGAGTCATGAATTGTCTGCTCCTGAAAACACTCGCACACAGCTGAGACTTTTGACACTGTAGGCCTACATCCTTGTTGTAATGCAGAGGCAACATGGTTCTGTTTTGTTCTGTAAAAAACCTTGAAAATGACCATTCTTTGCTTTAGACATCTCTGAATGAACACTAGTCCTTGTACCCAGTGGTGTAGTCTAGTTTTTTGTAGTGAGTATACTGTAATAGTTTTATTAAATGAAATGGTGAAATTCTCGTGAAGTGACTTTCATAGCAGCTCTGCGATGAAGTGCACATATGTAGCCTACATCATGTCTCAATACAGTGAAACGCTGAAAACACCACGAGCGTGAGTCACGCGTGCTTCAGTATGTGTGTGTGTGTGTGTGGAGCACACATTGAGCGCTCATTCCAAGAGATGCGTAGAACAATTGCAGTCTCTTTCAACTTTAATATTCACAGACACTATAGTGAAGTCCATATCGAGATTTGATTCATTGTACAGCCCTACTTTTGATTTATTCATTCAAAAATAGCCAAATTCCGTGACTGGATTCCGCGATTCTATCCGTGTCGCTTCGCTAACACAGACGGGGTGAATTTATGAATGAAAGTGTGAAAGTTCTGACACAAAACGAAGTTGTTACGTATCCTCATGCTTTTTTTAAGTGGGTATACGGAAATCCTTGGCCTTTTCTAGTGGGTATACGGCGTATACCTGCGTATCACGTAGACTACACCACTGCTTGTACCTCAAAAAAGTTGTGCAGACTAACAAAACATAAATTCATATATGAGCCTTTCATATTTCATCTATATGGGGGTGAAAGTTTCTGAAGAGCTGAATATTACAGTCGAGTTGTCCCGGGAGACTCTGAAAATGGGAATTAGACATTACAAGCACATTCCATTCATTACGCTCAAAAGGATGTGCACTCGCCATTCTGATGAGACTTTTATTCAAGAAGAAATGGAAAGATTGTTCAAAAGTTTTTTTTTTTTTTGCAGATGAATGATTTTTGGCTTCTTTTTTTTTTTTTATGCTGTCTGGAAACAGACAACTAAATAAATAATTATGAAATAATTAATTATTGTCCAATTAATCCTACAGTTTCTTGCCCACAACATCAGAGGCAACATATAATGCTAATGGTCATCAGAACCATTGAGAGGCTGGATGGCATCATGCATTTGTGGCATTTAAGCATCTATACTAACACGTTACACTACATATGTAAACAGCAAACACTCCGTAGCAGAATCAGCACTGCACAAAAAAACAAGAATAAATAAATAAAACACTGAACTCTGATTCACTGAAGAAAAAAAAAAAAAAGGAAAAAGACACCTTGAAAATACAGTGAAATCGCACTGTAGTCTATCGATCAACCCAATCTTTTCCAGTGCAGGCAAAAAAAAGTGTGGATGACCAAATCCAATGAACAAAAGTTACTCCAAAAAGGTTAAACACAATTTAATTTCCACCACATCATATTATCAAATAAAATATAAAATATTAGACATGATGAAAATGACATTGTGGTGGAAAAACTGAACACACACATTTTTGAATGTCTGTATTTATTTGAACAAAAATATAGTATAAAAAAAAAGAAAGAAAAAAGTATGATTACAATTTAAAATAACTGATTTCTAATACATTTCATTTTAAAATGAAATGTATTCCTGTGATGACAAAGCTGTATTTTTAGCACACATAATTCCATTATTTAATGAACAGAAAGTTCAAAATGAACATAAGGTTCAAAGCGTTTATTTGAAATATATATTTTCTGTAACATTATACATTTCTTTACTGCCTCTTTTGATTAATTTAATGCATCTCTGCTGAATAAAAGTATTTAAGGCCAACATAGCCAAACTTGCTCATAGTTAAAGCACGACCCAATCTCACCACTACACTCCTCCAAGCTGAAGTTGTGCAGACACCGGATATGCAAAACAGGCCGAATACTGCAGGCCAGAGGACTAGACTGAGCTGGAGAGAGAGTCAGTGCCCACACAGGATCCAAACATGTCTTCATGGAGACGCATGAGCACCGGGAACATTAGTGTGCCAATGCAGCAGCTGGAGGAGAGTCTCACAGCAGTCACAGCTGCCAAGTGTGGACAGCCTCAGAAATACCAGCGGCCCCCGGGATCTCCACTTTCTGGACCCTTAACAACTACTAATAGGTGATTGGCTTGAAAATGCACAGCTCATCACATGCTGCCATATGAACTGAGCACAAACATGAGAGAAGTAGCAAGTCTGGAAAGTTTTGAAATGACGGAAGGAAAGTGTCTGGCAGGTGTTAAGATGTGACGGTATAAAGGTAGTCCAGTAGAGATTTTGCTATACTGTTTATACTGCGGTATATCTGTGACACAACATAGTGTATTTTCCGAACAATATGTCCCAACTAACTACAAGTCGCACCAGGTCAAAATTGCATTGGTGAGAGGGGGAAAAAATGCACATTTATTATTACATTCAGAAATAATATAAAAAATGTTAAAGGGGTGGTATAATGCCCCTTTTTACAATATGTAAAATAAGTCTCTGTTGTCCCCAGAGTGTGTATGTGAAGTTTTAGCAGAAAATACCCCACAGATATTTTTTACAGCATGTTAAAATTGTCCCTTTTTGAGGGCAAGTAAAAACGCGTCGTTTCGTGTGTGTCCCTTTAAATGCAAATGAGCTGCTGCTCCCGGCATAGAGGTGTGTGTGTGTGTGTGTGTGTGTGTGTGTGTGTTAGCAGCTCCAATTACCTCACACAGACAAGCACTAAAATGTTAGAAACTGTTCTGCCTTTTATGTTTAAACTGGAGTCAGACAATGATGGAGAGACTAGGGGTGTAATGATACATCGATATGGATCGATGCATCGATATAACGTCTAACGATACGATGCATCGATTCCACACGTAAAATATCGATATACACCTTTATTTTGACACTCCACATTCTCACGTAACATCCTTCCGCCAAAGCACACATTTTCGTTTACTCACCAAACATACTGTCTGCCGGTGTGTCTTTATAACGTTAATCTCCTCATCTGAAATAGACGCCTGACAAGACTGACTGAACGCTAAACAAGTTTTGTCACAAAAGCCGGTATTGTCCGCTGTCAAGGCATCGCAAGTTCATGTTTTACAGCAGAAAAAGACAAGCAGTCGCACCCTTGTTGGTGAACACAACACGATAAGTCCGTTTTAGCGACTCAGCACGCAGTATTCATGTCAGATGTCACTTCGAAAAGACGCACTAGCTAAGAGGAGTTTCGTCAAAGCTGACTAAAAGTGATCGAGGATGGATAATTTCAACGAACTTGATGAACCCGTGATATCTTCTTCGGGGCGTAAAAGGAAAATAAAAGCTGAAACATTTTCACGGAACCTTACTAAAGCAGCTCGTTTAGTGGTGAGGGAAAAGCTCACTGTATTGCGTGTACGTTAAATACAACAACAACGTTTGTCAGGCGTCTATGTCAGCTGAGGAGATTAACGTTACAAATATTTACAGAGTGTTGTATTATTTATCATAGCAATTACTTGGTTTTGTTTGACTCAGAAAGATGAAATGTGAATGTATCTGCTCTTCTAAAATTATAATTTTTTTTTATATTAATTTATTATTATTATTATTATTATTATTATTAATCAAAACAACCCAGCAGCAGTTTGATTGATATTACTTGGAATGCACAATGATAATAAAAAACATGATTTATGAAAATGAACAAGAACGGAGTACTTGCAAATGACCTCTTCTGTTGTAAATGTCCCAATTGGGAGAGGGTGTGCAATTTTCAAATAGTTTAATTAAACGTTCATGTTATATATTTTGGTTGCATTTGTGAGTTAATAAAAAATGTAACTGGTTGTGTGAACATAATATCTCAGGGTTTATACAGAGATTCTTAAATTGAATTTACTACCTTTTTACCACCTATTTTACTACCATCACAATATTTTTACTATCAACACGGCTTCAAACTTCAACTGTAGCAGTGTTAAGTGTTAAGTAAAGTGACAAGTAAAGACATGAAATATCTTTCCAAAATGAATTAATAACATATTTAATCACAATTTAATGAGGCAATTATAACTTAATTTCAACACTGGGAGGGAGAGATAGAGAACCAGAGAGAGCGAGAAAGACAAAAGTCAGGAGAGGTTCTGTAGGTGTATGTGAGTGTGCATGTGTGTTAGGGCAAGTGAGTGAGCTACATTCAAGTAAGAGGGAACTCTACCATAGGACTTGGATTAATCAAGATATCACAACAGGCCTTGGTCCATAGGATTTACTCAATATGTCAAAGAGTAACAATTACATAAAAATTAGAAGACAGACTGGACCTTTAGAATGAACAGCTACACAATGTGTAATAATAAAGTGCAATTGTACACTATAATAACAGTATTTCATTAATAAACAAATAACTTACATATTTTTTTTCAAAACGCTATAAATCCATCCAGATTTTTTTCCAAAACGCTATAAATCCATCCAGATTTTTTTCCAAAACGCTATTAATCCATCCAGATTTTTTTTTCAAAACGCTATAAATCCATCCATATTTTTTTCCAAAGCGCTATAAATCCATCCATATTTTTTTCCAAAGCGCTATTAATCCATCCATATTTTTTTTCAAAAGCTATAAATCCATATTTTTTCCCCAAAAACAGTCTTTTTAAAAAAAGTATTTTGTCTTTTATTTCGTGTTTGCATTACGTTTTTTGGAAAAAAACATGTTATAGCCTAACCGTTCGTTCTCCATTAAGGATGCTTTTAAAACTTTCACAGAGACATCAAACAGAAAACACAAAGCCTCTCTTTGAAACGAATTTCGTTTTGTATTAATTGTATCTTAATTTTAATCCATGTTTCATTATTTTGTATAATAACAACACGTTCCGAAACTCAGAGTATAGGTAGCCTAGGCTACTCGCCTCACAGACCTAAACAAATTAGAAATATCCTATATCTATTATCTACAGAAAGCTTGAAATTTCTACTTTTAAACAGAACCATTCAAAACTAAATAAAAGTAGGCTATAGGCTAATCCGTAAGAAATGCGATTTTCTCCGGCGCGTTCACTACTGCGAAGATCGCGAGTCAGTGTCAACTTCATCTTTGCAGCTGACACAGAAACACTTGTTTATTAATAAACAATTAAAATGTCATAATTTTCTTTTACAGCGTTTAGGTGCCGTTTATATGAACGCGTCACCACTGCATGAGAGAGAGAGAGAGAGAGAGAGAGAGAGAGAGAGAGAGAGAGAGAGACACACACACGCAAGGTCTCTCCCTCTCTGCCGTGCGCTCGCTACACGGTTTGCATGCGCGCTTTTGCTCGCTCGCTCGCTCTAGATTCGCAGGAGATTTTAACTAATTTCCAGGCATCATAACATTACAAAAGGCAATTGTAATCTTTTTTTATTACTATTTTGGTATGATGAACATTCACCCGCCAGTGTGGCGGATAGCCTTTTGAGATGTACTCGCCAAACGGAAAAATCTAACCGTACTTGGCGTTTGGCGGGTGTTAATTTCGGACCCTGGCTGCGGGCCAATAAAGCTGGACCGCGGGCCGAAGTTTGGACACCCATGATATAGACCCAGTTAGATGGGGCTTCGAAAATTTACTACCTCGTCACATGACGTTTACTACTTTTTACTACTTTTTACTGGCCTTAATTTGGCATAATTTAATTTACTACCTTTTACTACCTTTTACAACCCCGCGGAAACCCTGTATCTACATATCGATTAATCGATCGATATAGCCCTGAATCGGATCGAATCGTAATCGTATCGCAGAATTTTTTGAGGTATCGGCAAATATCGTATCGTTGGCTGAGAGAATCGATATCGTATCGTATCGTATCGTGATGAACTGTCCGATTTACACCCCTAGTGATAACATAGAATAGAATGCAACAGGACGTTTGCAACAGAATGCAACAGGACGTTTCTGAATGGTTAGTTGATGAATTTATATTGCTGATGTGGAGTTAACTATCTTCAAGTCATTGATCAGCGTATCCTGTCATGATAATCTATAAATCGCTTGTGTGGCAACTATTGTAAGATGCCTACAGAGTGACATGCTATTGCATTTGTGTTACGTACTGTATTGCATGTGAAAAGACGGATGCGACAGCTTGAGCAGACTCACAAATGTGCTGTACTACAACAGACTCTTCCTCTTCTCAACATGGACTGCGTGTTCCCGGGGGCGGGGTTTATGTAAATTTTAGGGTTAGTTACGTCACTGTGGACAGAATGTCGTGTGATCCCAACCAGCCATTTGTTGTTGAAAAAACGATTTCTTTAAAAGCAAATATCTCCCTTTGCCTTGAACTTTGAGTGTTGTAACTTTGCAGATGTTGTTTATGCTCAAACAGCAACATTACACACTAACTAAAGTTAGAAAAGTGAAATCATAATCAACCACCCCTTTAAATAAAATGAAACATTTACAAACAATATAAGCATGTATTTTAGTTCCCTGTCCTACACAACAAGTGTAGCACAGCAATTCGCTTTGGAATAGAAGTCGCATTATATTTCGGAGGATAAAAATGAAAATTTGATTCTGCACAATATGGTAGTTATAAATCTATACAAGTTAAAGTGCCCAACCTGGAAGTGATCTCATCAATAACAGCCGAATGTGGACTTTTGAACTTCAATTGATTAAACAGAAAAGATGACAGGAACCAATGTAGAGGGCAGGTTCAAACTCCCAAAACCCCATTAGCACCACAGCTCAATTTGTGTGGAACACAAGTGCTATCCACTAACCCACGTCTCCATCAAGATTAAATAGTTTTGCTAAGTGGAGCTCAAGGTAGAGGCCTTGACAAGAACTTCAAGAGTCTTCTATCTCTCATTGAGAAGCAGACTCAAAAGGACTGAATCACGCCGCCGTCAAAAAGCAGAGCAATAATTGACTTTGATTTCCCTGTAAGAGAAAGCTGAGCATCTAAATTTCTAAAAAGACAGGAAGAAAGTAAATATTCATTAAAATGCTCTTCTTGTCAACATCTGAGAGAGGAGGAGAAAGGTTTTCGCTCTGACTGTGTGTGTTTCAAAGCACTGCAGTAAGAGGCATCCAGACCATTTCAGCCTCTGTCAGAAGAATGTGCACTTATTAACCGTGGCCTTCTGAAGAGTTGACGTAAACAAGAGAGACTCGCATAATGCATAACATTTTGTATCTGGAACCTGTGAAGTCCAATGCCACTAACCAAATTAAGCCCTCTTGGAATAGGACTCGTTTTTTTTATGAGGGCATCAGGTAAATTTATGGGTAACACTTTATTTTGATAGTCCACTTTAGACATTCTACTAACTATAAGTAACTTTGCAACTACATGTCAACTTATCCTACTAACCTGAACTCTAACAGTAGCCCTAAACGAACAGTCTTCTACTATTCTAATGAGAGTAAGTTGACATGTACTGTAGTTGCAAAGTTACTTACTACAATGTCTAAAGTGAACTATCAAACTAAAGTGTAACTTATGAATGTTTCACTGACATTTCCGATATTTCCGATATTTCCATATTTCCGATATTTCCGTTTCCAGCTTACTATATCATCTGAGAAATCCCATCCCATCTGAATAGGAATGTCTGTGATTCTGTTAAATTATACTTTTAACAACGCTTCTTCTGAATTTTTTGTCGAAAACCTTAAGCAACATTTTTCGTTATGCTGCATAGTGAACATTCATTCTGAATTTGGAAATTTTTGCCAACTTTTTGCCTGGATAAAATAACGCACATCAAATTTGGCAGAGAAATTACCCCCAAAAGATAATTTAAAGTCAGTATCATGTTAAATGAGAAAAGCATTACAAAATTGACATTTCAAAAAGTAGCTTTAGAAAAAAAAAAAAGAAAAAAAATTTGATTCAACATAGAATTTATTAGGCTACACAATTATTAGTATTATTATTATTTTATTTTTTTTATGAAATGATACAAAGCTGCTATAAAACTAAAACTGCCTGTAGGTGGCGGTAAATGTCTAAATGAGTAAGTCATTGAGTCATTCGATTCGTTCAAACGGCTGATTCATTCAGGAATAAAGTAAATGGCTCTCTTTAAGAATGGGCCATTGAATCATTGGTTCACCCGACTGATTCGCTCAAAACGCAGATTAATTCAGAAATTAAACACCGCTCTGTGTTGCTCGGAGACATACAACAGTTCTGCTCTGGCTTTACAGGTAATATTTTCGTAGGCAAAATTAAGCAAAAGCTAAATTTACACAATTTATTATTTATTGAACTGTTGTATAAAATCAAAATCACATTTGCACTCATGCTATTTGAGACAAAAACAGCACTCATGTGATATGGTGCTCGTTACTCTTGATATTGCTGAACTATGCCATGATATAGGCCTAAATATGAGACAAAAACTCATGCAGGGGCATTTTTGCCCTGATATCTTGAATTTTAGGAGTATTCTAACTGCATTCTATAGGCTCCATCACACAGTGAGTTGTTGCCCTGCATTATGTTAGCTTCAATCAACTGTATGAAATGTAAGATGAACAAGGTCTGGGGCGGGCGGGAGAGTTATATGCGTTAATAATTGTATTTATCCACCTTAACTAATTAATTAAATGAACACGTTAAATCGACAGCCCAACAACACATTTGAGATTGCTTTATTGTAACTCAAACATTACATATATAAGTAATCCCATTAAAATAATGCTTTTTATGTGAAATTTACTCATAATCTGAAGGAAGGCATCATGATCAAAATGTGTTTGTTAAAATCTCTGCTATGATGTATTTCATTTTTCTCAACTAATATCAGAGAAGCATGTCACATTTCCCAACAGCCTCTTGAAAGACGCCCACTGCATGTAAAACAACCGATGGTAAAACACTCTATATTTTCTTTTGTCTCAAGCACACATTCACAAAGCAGCATCGTGTCAAGCATCTATCCCTCTCGCTCGCTTCCACTCATGTTCTGTGACTCAATGTTGCTTTTAGATGTTGATTGACACACGTGTGCCCAACGTCACATGAAAACAGAGGCAGCGAGTGCAAGCCAAGCAAACCTCAGAGTTGGAGCAAATTATGCGCTGTGTGATGCTTTGGCCGTTGTGGACCGGTTGTGAGGGCATGAGAATGATCCACTCGACCTGAGCAGAGTGAGAGTGCATTGGGCCTGGTGCCTGAATTTGACTAGAAATAAAGCCCCGATGGTAACCATGACAACAGGTGAGATGATGACCAAAATAAATAAAAAAACTGTCGCATACTAAGACTGTAGGTGGTTAAGATGGAGAAAGATAGTGTGTGAGTGTGTGTGTGAGTGTGAGTGTGTGTGTGTGTGTGTGTGTGTGTTGCTTGTAGGTTGCTGGCCATGGAATAGGAGAGGGGGCGTTAGCATTGCAGTAATTAAAGTGGCTGGCTTGCCCGAGATATGTTGCCTCCTACAATAAACCATCAAAACACCAATATGCCCATAAAGAAAGTTAAATAATAAGTATAAAAGGATTAAAACTTATTAGAGCGCTGCACTGTTTGTTCACCTTGCACCATAAACAAGCACATAAATGGCAGTGTCTTATTATCCTAGCATGCGTGTTGTACTACCTCATAGAAGAACAAGGGATTTCAACGATTCCAGGTTTCTGGCAGCAGAAAGCCTGACTCGCTTCAAAATACATTTCTTTTGCAAGACTCTTGCAGAGCACACTGCACATTTTAAAAGCATTGAGCTGAGCTTCTATAGATACATTAAAGGGATACTTCACCTCTGGAAAGATGAATGTGTATTTAAAATGGGTCATTTATGTAGAAGAAATGTGAAATTATTTTTGAATTTGGAGCTTTCTAGACTGAGAAAAGGCAGAAAATGTATTTTTGGCTTATGTGGATGAAAGACAACAACTCCCATAATGCACTTGCTTCGCTGCCCTAGGAGGCCACTCCCAAGCCACTCCTACCGGTAAGAGAGCGCAGCAGTTAAACAACAAGGATTAGCTACTAGTGAGTCTCCCCGGGATTTCGAGATCGCCCAAAATGTCCGGGATTCGGCTTTTGCGTTCGACAGTCGCCATTCATTATGTTTACTGTGGCGAGCAGGACGAGACTGAGGGGCGCGGGAGAACAGCGCGAGGCCGGTGGCGTGATTACCGATGAGCAGGTTGTGCTGCAGTCAAAGATGCACCGGTCTCGTATCTCACGGAGGAGCGGGAATTTTCTTAGCAATGTTAAAACGCACATCAACCGATCACTTGTTTAGCGTTCATGTAAACACTACATTCAAAAGCTGAATCCCGGACATTTTGGATGATCTCGACGGCCGGACATGTCCGGGAAAAAGAGGATGGTAACCCCTACTACTCAGCTTTCTCCACAGAACAAGAGCCTGCTAGCTTAGCTTCCAAAGAAAGACGACTGTCACTGTGTACATTCTGTGAGTGAGATCCCACCCTCTATGGGCGGGTTGAGCACATGCGGAACGAGCTCCTCCTACTGGCTGTAGTCTTTAGCCTCTGGCCCAAAAATCCTCCGATGACGCAAAATGACGATTTTTGCGTAATCTGAGGATTTTTTCCAGACAAAAAATACATAAATCTCTCGTCTCAGGGGGATATGAGGGTAGAAAGCACGGTAATTCGAAAATACTACAGGTTTTCTACTAATACAAAGCTCAATGCTAAATCCTGAAGTATCCCTTTAAAGGGATAGACCCCCCAAAAAGTATATGTCATTAATTACCCCCATGTCGTTCCAAACCTGTAAGACTTTCTTTCACCTTCAAAACACAAACGAAGACATTTTTGATGAAATCTGAGAGATTTCCGTCCCTCCATCGACAGCTGCACAACTACCCCTTTGATGCTTCAAAAAGTTCATAAAGAGATTGTAAAACTAATCCATTAGAATTGAGCGGTTTAGTCAAAATTGTCTAAAGAGACACAATCACTTTATTTGATGAACAGATTGAATTTAGGCTTTTATTCTCATATGAACATTCATAAACTCACACATTAGCTGTGTTAAACGGAAGCTCAAGCATGTTCTCTTGACGTGCGATAACCAATGTGGTTCATTCAACCAATGAGGTGTGTTACACAGCACGTTTGAGCTTCCGTAAGAACCAGTGAGGTTCATTCTCATGTTACGCAGCACGTTTGAGCTTCAGCAAGAACCAATGAGGTTCATTCTCATGTTACGCAGCACGTTTGAGCTTCCGTAAGAACCAATGAGGTTCATTCTCATGTTACGCAGCACGTTTGAGCTTCAGCAAGAACCAATGAGGTTCATTTTCATGTTACGCAGCACGTTTGAGCTTCAGCAAGGACCAATGAGATTCATTCTCATGTTACATAGCACGTTTGAGCTTCAGCAAGGACCAATGAGGTTCATTCTCATGTTACGCAGCATGTTTGAGCTTCAGCAAGAACCAATGAGGTTCATTCTCATGTTACGCAGCACGTTTGAGCTTCCGTAAGAACCAATGAGGTTCATTCTCATGTTACGCAGCACGTTTGAGCTTCAGCAAGAACCAATGAGGTTCATTCTCATGTTACGCAGCACGTTTGAGCTTCAGCAAGAACCAATGAGGTTCATTCTCATGTTACGCAGCACGTTTGAGCTTCCGTAAGAACCAATGAGGTTCATTCTCATGTTACGCAGCACGTTTGAGCTTCCGTAAGAACCAATGAGGTTCATTTTCATGTTACGCAGCACGTTTGAGCTTCAGCAAGGACCAATGAGATTCATTCTCATGTTACATAGCACGTTTGAGCTTCAGCAAGGACCAATGAGGTTCATTCTCATGTTACGCAGCACGTTTGAGCTTCAGCAAGAACCAATGAGGTTCATTCTCATGTTACACAGCACGTTTGAGCTTCCGTAAGAACCAATGACGTTCATTTTCATGTTACGCAGCACGTTTGAGCTTCCGCAAGAACCAATGAGATTCATTCTCATGTTACATAGCACGTTTGAGCTTCAGCAAGGACCAATGAGGTTCATTCTCATGTTACACAGCACGTTTGAGCTTCAGCAAGGACCAATGAGGTTCATTCTCATGATACGCAGCACGTTTGAGCTTCCGTAAGAACCAATGAGGTTCATTCTCATGTTACGCAGCACGTTTGAGCTTCCGTAAGAACCAATGAGGTTCATTTTCATGTTACGCAGCACGTTTGAGCTTCAGCAAGGACCAATGAGATTCATTCTCATGTTACATAGCACGTTTGAGCTTCAGCAAGGACCAATGAGGTTCATTCTCATGTTACGCAGCATGTTTGAGCTTCAGCAAGAACCAATGAGGTTCATTCTCATGTTACGCAGCACGTTTGAGCTTCCGTAAGAACCAATGAGGTTCATTCTCATGTTACGCAGCACGTTTGAGCTTCAGCAAGAACCAATGAGGTTCATTCTCATGTTACGCAGCACGTTTGAGCTTCAGCAAGAACCAATGAGGTTCATTCTCATGTTACGCAGCACGTTTGAGCTTCCGTAAGAACCAATGAGGTTCATTCTCATGTTACGCAGCACGTTTGAGCTTCCGTAAGAACCAATGAGGTTCATTTTCATGTTACGCAGCACGTTTGAGCTTCAGCAAGGACCAATGAGATTCATTCTCATGTTACATAGCACGTTTGAGCTTCAGCAAGGACCAATGAGGTTCATTCTCATGTTACGCAGCACGTTTGAGCTTCAGCAAGAACCAATGAGGTTCATTCTCATGTTACACAGCACGTTTGAGCTTCCGTAAGAACCAATGACGTTCATTTTCATGTTACGCAGCACGTTTGAGCTTCCGCAAGAACCAATGAGATTCATTCTCATGTTACATAGCACGTTTGAGCTTCAGCAAGGACCAATGAGGTTCATTCTCATGTTACACAGCACGTTTGAGCTTCAGCAAGGACCAATGAGGTTCATTCTCATGATACGCAGCACGTTTGAGCTTCCGTAAGAACCAATGAGGTTCATTCTCATGTTACGCAGCACGTTTGAGCTTCCGTAAGAACCAATGAGGTTCATTTTCATGTTACGCAGCACGTTTGAGCTTCAGCAAGGACCAATGAGATTCATTCTCATGTTACATAGTACGTTTGAGCTTCAGCAAGGACCAATGAGGTTCATTCTCATGTTACGCAGCACGTTTGAGCTTCAGCAAGAACCAATGAGGTTCATTCTCATGTTACGCAGCACGTTTGAGCTTCCGTAAGAACCAATGAGGTTCATTCTCATGTTACGCAGCACGTTTGAGCTTCAGCAAGAACCAATGAGGTTCATTCTCATGTTACGCAGCACGTTTGAGCTTCAGCAAGAACCAATGAGGTTCATTCTCATGTTACGCAGCACGTTTGAGCTTCCGTAAGAACCAATGAGGTTCATTCTCATGTTACGCAGCACGTTTGAGCTTCCGTAAGAACCAATGAGGTTCATTTTCATGTTACGCAGCACGTTTGAGCTTCAGCAAGGACCAATGAGATTCATTCTCATGTTACATAGCACGTTTGAGCTTCAGCAAGGACCAATGAGGTTCATTCTCATGTTACGCAGCACGTTTGAGCTTCAGCAAGAACCAATGAGGTTCATTCTCATGTTACACAGCACGTTTGAGCTTCCGTAAAAACCAATGACGTTCATTTTCATGTTACGCAGCACGTTTGAGCTTCCGCAAGAACCAATGAGATTCATTCTCATGTTACATAGCACGTTTGAGCTTCAGCAAGGACCAATGAGGTTCATTCTCATGTTACACAGCACGTTTGAGCTTCAGCAAGGACCAATGAGGTTCATTCTCATGATACGCAGCACGTTTGAGCTTCAGCAAGAACCAATGAGGTTCATTCTTATGTTACGCAGCACGTTTGAGCTTCCGTAAGAACCAATGAGGTTCATTCTCATGTTACGCAGGACGTTTGAGCTTCCATAAGAACCAATGAGGTTCATTCTCATGTTACGCAGCACGTTTGAGCTTCCGCAAGAACCAATGAGATTCATTCTCATGTTACATAGCACGTTTGAGCTTCAGCAAGGACCAATGAGGTTCATTCTCATGTTACGCAGCACATTTGAGCTTCCGCAAGAACCAATGAGGTTTGATCTCATGCAGCATGTTTGATCTTCCGCAAGAACCAATGAGATTCAATTTCATGTGTTACGCAGGACCTTTGAGCTTTCGCAAGAGGTTTGTTCTCGCCAATCAAGCAGGTTCGTTGAGCTTCTGTTTATGTTCGCTGATCAATGTTTATATGTGAACAAAAGCCTAAATTAAATCTGTCCATCATATAAAGCGATTAAGTGTCTCACACAGACAGACGAGGTGAAGTAGAGTATGTGTGTCTAAGAGCTGTATGTAAGTAAGTAAAGCTTTATTTATATAGCACCTTTTTTAAAAGTGTTTACAAGAGTGCTTTATAGAAGAGAAATACAAAACAACAACAACAACAACAAAAAAAAACAACAACAACATACATAGACATAGAAATAAGATTTCCGTAAAAGAAGTTCAGGGTACTCTTATCTGAATGCAAGAGTAAGAGAGCCTCGGTTTGTGATTTACACTAACAGCAACCCCCGGCTTCCTAGTGTCTTTCCACACTTACTGGAGTATAGCATGTAAGCAAAACAACTCCAGTCCAAAATAAAAGCTAGGATCACACTGCTATACTTGTCTACTCTGGATTTCTGTTGAATAACCCTGTCTAGCCACCCTCAAGCAGTTGTCATTGATGCAGCCAGTACCCATAACCCTCAGCATGGCCCTGCATCGTATCATAATCATTACCATAATACAGCCTACTGTGTCTACTGCTGGTTTGGAAAATAATTGATGGACTGAACACAGGCTTCCATCATTCTACTTCTACTTGCTTTAATTCAGTATCTGCTAGGGAGCTGGAGATTCAAGTTTATCCACTTGAGAAATACAATTATTCTGACAGACACAAACACGCGAAGACATATACATGTGGTCCCAATGGGAACTCCCACACAGCTCTACGTGATACATTCTCCCACCAGGCAAATATCCAAGACTGTAAAGATGAAATTTTATTGATTTTCACATTTGGGAAACTGGGAGGTGCTTATTTGAGCACATACAGCACTGCACATTCCCCTGGGATCTGGCTAATTTCTCTAATACACTCATACACACAAAAGTGAGTGCTTTATACCACTTGAAGTGAATTCTGTGTTGATGGAGTCCAGTTATGCTCCGATGATCGGTGACATGTATGTGTTGGTTCGCTGCTATAGCGGAAATTGATTTGAGTGTGTGTGGTTACAAGCCTTTCATAGGGCTGGTCAAAGGTCAGCTCTGTTTCTACTGCAGCTTTAGTTTCATGAATGCACAAATACTGATTAGAGGTAATTAAAAAAACAGCTCTCCCCACTGATCAGTAAAATAACAACACATTTTTATGGGTATGGGTGGGGGAGTTTTTTTTATTTTATTTTTTTTATACATTTAACATTTCAACAGTAACAAGTTTATACATATTTCATATGTTTTAATACTTTTGTTGTTAGAATAAAAAAACAATATGTATAATTTGTAAGATTTGTATAACATTTGTATTATATTATTTTCATTTATAATACATACTACATTATTATTATTATTATTATTATTATGTATTAAAACAAACAAACTTACTAGAATATTTTAGATTTTTCTTTCATATATATTTAACAATTTTAACAGTAACAAGTTTATTTTAAAAAGTAGTTTACATGGATACAATAATAAATGAAAGACTATTAATTAAAAAAAGTAAATATTGTAGAAAATGCTATTTTGACATTAGTACAATATCATTTTTTTAATATTTATAAAATATGTTTTTTTCATGAATAACTAAAACATTATAAATAAATAAATAAATAAATACATATTTGCATTTAAAATATTTTTTTCACACAGTTTTTACACACAAAAAAATGCATAATTTCTAGTTTATCCATCCATCCAAATCTTTCCTGTCTCTTCCTCCATCCAGAATCTTTATTTACGATCACAGGACCAGGGCCAGTGGGATTTCCACATATTGCACACAGTGTTACCAAAACGACACCATGAACCAACAATCCCCCTGGAGCAAAATGAGGTTAAGTGCATTGGTCAAGGGAACAATGGCGATGACCCATGATTCACTCCAAGTGGGCATCAGACCAGCAACCTTACAGTTGGCAGTACTGATCATTAACCAATGCACAACACTCTCTCCTCCCTTCCACTGGCTATACAAAATGGGATCAGCTGTCTGGTGAAAGCTCCAGCTCATGGTAAGCTCTATGGTCTCTTCTCTCCCTCCTTCCCTCGCTCCCTCCCTCCCCCCAGACAGTGTAAGCCTCAGTCAAGCCTGACCCTTCATTGTCATCCTTCCACATTATCTCAGCAGAGGGCCAATTAGACATTAACCACATTATACACCCAGAGACCCCACTTTAGCCACCGCTGGGCTCAATAACACATTACCATAGAGGCTCTTTAATAGGAAATGCTGTTTTATATGGAGAATTTTAATAGGAATTGTCAGGCGACATGAAAACCTGCCCACAAAAGTAAACTTGTGTGACAAGACAGTGTCATTTAAAGACAGAGGGGGAAAAACAATATTGACAACGGCAGACAGAGACTGGGACATCACACATCAAAAAATGATTCATTGAATGATTCAACCAGTGATTCATGAGCGGGATTTATATGCAACCATGATGACAGCGACTGACTGGTAATGACAAATTGCTTTGTGATGTTAATGACAGACAAAATAGCTGGTCTGAATATTGAGCTTATGAGGAACTTGACTACATAACACAGCATTATTCATTTGGGATGTTGGTTTTTTTTTTGGTTTTTTTTTGCATGTTTAACAGAATGACTATCCAATATGTAATTTTCACTGATGGGAGTTTGATCACAAAGGTGCTATTCATCATGCTATATATATATATATAGCATAGATCTCAGCATCCCTTTTTCACAGACATCAGAGGAAATTTTGAGAGATACACAAAATTTTGTAAAAATGCCCATCTTGGCGAGTATCCTAATAAACATAGTCAGTTATATCTCAAGTGAACACAGACGGTATATTCAAATCCGTGCATTCGGTCTAAAAGGGACGGTAGTCTAATAAACCTGCTGCTGTGTTTTTATGTTAATTAAACAAAGGTCAAATAAATCACTCACTGCTCTAGACTGAATAACTTTTGTAATTTTACAAAGATCCATCTATATTTAATTTATACAGTGATGAATATGCAGTGTTATTTCACATTTGATTACCTTATTCAAATTTCTGTACCTGAAAGCTAGACCTAGACATACCAAAAAAAAAAAAAAAAAAACTCTTTAAAATTAATTATTTGATCCCCTGCTGATTTTGTAAGTTTGGCCACTTACAAAGAAATGAAGGGTCTATACTTTTTATAGTAGGATTATTTTAACGGAGAGAGACAGAATATCAACCAAAAAATACAGAAAAATACATTATATAAAGGTTGTAAATTGATTAGCATTTGACCGAGTGAAATAAGTATTTGATCCCCTACCAACTAGCAATAATTCTACCTCCCACAGATTGGTTATGTACCCATGTGGAACAGAGATTCCCTTTCGAGGGAACTTGCGCTCCGCCGAGAATCGACACATTGGGGAACGCCTTCAGCGTGACGCGTCTGAAGCCCGTATGGAACTAGTCCAATCTCGATTGGTGTTGTGTCATTACGTCACTCGTGACGTCGCATGTGACGGCGATGCAGTAAGCTATAAAAGGACGCCGGATCACAACAGCATCAGCTTTCTGATCTTCAGCAAGCGTTCTGTGTGCTATACTGTCTTATTTGGTGTTGTTTTGTCTGAAAGTCACAATATATCATCCCTTATCCCTTATCTCTCTCTCTCTCTCTCTCTCTCTATATATATATATATATATTTTTTTTTATTTATTTTTTTTTATATATACTATATATTACATTTTTATATATACATGTTTGTATATATATATGGCAAATAAGGAGAAACAATTCAGGCAGTGTGCGTCCCCTTGCCCGTGCTATTTGAGCGAGGGTGACACACACTCGCTTTGTGTTGTTTGTCTGGGGGTGGAGCATGCACGGGCAGCGCTCAAGGGCGAACTTTCTGTGTAAACTGTGATTTGCTGCCTCTCAGGTCGCTCCGCTCCCGCCTGGCCCTGTTTGATGAATCAGGCCAGGCTCACATTCCCCGTGGGTCGGGACCCGCGTCTGTCGAGGCAGCGTGGCGTCTTCACTCATGGGGTTTGCAGATGGAGCTGGTGGATGATGTTGAGATGGCTTCGGCCCTTTCTCAGCAATCAGCTCTAGCTCCATCGGTTCCGGTCAGGAGTCGGAAGCCCGCTCTGCGGCTTCTTCTGCCCAGAACGAGGACCCAATGCTCGAACTATCTGGCTCTGAGGAGTTAGATATTTTGGGCATCGAGGCAGGAGAGACCTCGCCACCTCACTCTCCTGCCTTTGAGGAGCTGCTGGAGGTTGTGACCAGGGCAGTGGCTAAATTAAATATTGAATGGCCATCTGAAAAGCAGGAAGCGACTAAAAAAAGTAAACTTGATGAGCGCTTCCTGCAAACCCGGTCGCAGCCTTCGCGCCGGAGCCTCCCTTTCTTCACTGATCTCCACACCGAGGTGTCGAGATTCTGGAGTAAACCGTTCTCTACCCGATTATCGAGCCCCAATGCTCATTTATATTAAAAAGGATACAGACTCCAGTTCGAGTATCGTCCACCGAAATTCAGCGGGGTGGTTCACATGCTTGTCAGCCCTGAGCAGGGTCGGGTCAGGAACAAGAAGTTCAGTCCCTCTTAGCAAAGGAAGCCATAGAGCAGGTTCCTCTTCAAGAAAGGGAATCTGGGTTCTACAGCCGGTACTTCATAGTTCCCAAAAAGGATGGGGGATTACGTCCTATAATAGATCTCAGGGTGTTGAATCGGTCTTTGAGGAGGTTCAGATTCAAAATGTTAACCATACCTATTATTGTGAGTCCGATCAGGTCCGAGGACTGGTTTGTCACGATATATCTAAAAGACGCGTATTTCCACATATCCATTCTTCCCCATTACAGGAAGTTTCTGAGGTTCGCTTTTGGGGGAAAAGCTTACCAATACCGAGTATGTCCATTCAGCCTAGAATTATCACCTCACACCTTCACGAAATGCATGGATGCAGCTCTAGCTCCACTGAGACTTCAGGGCATTCGTATTCTCAATTACATCGAGGACTGGCTCATTCTGGCACAGTCAGAGGAGATAGCGGTTCAACATCGAGATGTTGTTCTGAGCCATCTGAAGTGCTTGGGGTTAAGACTCAATGTCAAGAAAAGTTCACTAATTCCTCTTCAGAGAACGACATTCCTAGGAGTAGTGTGGGATTCAGTTACGGGCACAGTTGTCTCCTGCTCGTATAAACATCATCTTGACCACAGTCACGAGTATCAAGCTAGGCCAGTCCATCACTTTTCAAACATTTTCAAAGGGTTCTGGGTCTTCTAGCAGCAGCGTCCAACGTAATACCTTTTGACCTGCTGTATATGAGGGCCCTGCAGTGGTGGCTCAGGACCAGAGGGTTTTCTCAGAGGGGGAACCCATTTCGCACGATCAAAGTAACATGCAGATGCCTTCATTATTTGGTCATGTGGAAGAAACCATGGTTCCTGACCCAAGGCCCTGTGTTGGGAGAACCGTGTCAGAGAAAAATGGTGACCACGGATGCGTCCCTCACAGGCTGGGGAGCGCTCATGGAGGGCCGCTACACAAGGGTTTCATGGAAGGACCACCATCTCTCTTGGCACATCAATTGCCTGGAGATGTTGGCAGTATTTCTGGCTCTCAGACATTTCCTTCCGGACCTGAGGCCATCATGTTCTAGTACGAACAGACAATATGTCAGTGGTCTCATATATAAATCGGCAGGGGCGCCTGAGATCGTGCCCTCTATGCGGACTGGCGCACCAGGTTCTTCTGTGGTCCCAGGCAAACTTTTCTTAATCGGGGCAATGTTTATTCCCGGGGACAAAAATGTGGGGGCAGACATCCTGTCGAGGCAGGGGCTGAGGCCTGGGGAATGGTAACTCCACCCCGAGACGGTGGAGTTGATATGGAGGAATTTCGGTCAGGCGGAAGTGGATCTGTTCGCCTTTCAGGAGAACACACACTGTCCGCTCTGGTTTTCCCTCACACATCCAGCTCCCATGGGACTGGACGCCATGGTGAGGCCGAGGCCACGCCTGTACACATTTCCCCCAATCGCTCTGCTCCCACGCTGTGGGTTTGAATGTATCATATTTTGGAGCGCGCTGTGGGTTTGAATGTATCATATTTTGGAGCGCGCTGTGCGTTTGAATGTATCATATTTTGGAGCGCGCTGTGCGTTTGAATGTATCATATTTTGGAGCGCGATTGCGTTTGAAAGGAAAAATGCACCAAACATTAGGCTTTATGTTTTTACTATTATCTCATTTCATATCATCATAACGAATGGAAACATTTGAAGTAACATATGATAATCAATATATTTTTCTCTAGCGTAGTTGTTCTTGAAATCTTTTGGAAGATTTAATTTATTGTTATTATTATTTTATGCAGCACTGCGTAGCCTATGCCTACAAGGCACAACAAACCTGGTGTTCATTATATATTGTTGGAAACATGTGTGTGTGTGTGTGTGTGTGTGTGTGTGTGTGTGTGTGTGTGTGTGTGTGTGTGTGTGTGTGTGTATTCTGTGAATTTTAAAAAGAAATTTTAACCAGAAAAATCTAAAATCTATTCCCAAAATCGTGCAGCCCTATAGTTTCTCTTGATATCAGTATGTTCACAGTTTTTTTTTTTTTTTTTTTTCTTTCAGGGACCAGATGCAACTGAGTCCTGCTGACTTCAACATTCACATGAGTCTCTGTATATGAACATGGTAAAGTGAAAATCAAACACCTTGGAAATGAAAGGTATGTACAATGTTTTTAGGAATGGCACAAAGGTCTCTGTCTTTGGATCATTGTTTTCAATGTGCTCTTTTGTCATTTGTTGTGTATTTTTGGATTATGTTGTGTTGTAAATAAATCCAAACAATCTAAAAGCCATTCTTTTTTAAATCTCCTCATTCTTTGTGCAAGGTTGCTCTGAATGACAGGGCCTGATAGCTCCTAATAGGGCAGATAGGGGAGTGTCTTTGTCTTTCTCAGGTGTGAAAAGCTTACATATTAATGAGCTCCCGCATAAAGCTTTCTCACACAAAACACGTCGTAAAAATTTTAAATCAATATATTGTCTTATCTGAATGAGCAGTGAGGGTGATTTTCACATAGTTTTGGAGCAAATATTCTAGGCTACGTCATACAATTTTCAAAAGTCTTGTGAAGAAATAATCAGTATGGGTTTCATGGCCTTATTTCAGTGAGAATTTTTTTTTGTATTTTCACAAACCACGCATAAATGTCATTATCTCAAAACTACAAACTTTTACATACATACATGCTGCTGATATATTATTGTAGCAGAGTTTGTGCTGAATACAGTGTAATTAGACTTTAGCCATGAAAATGTCACTAGTAACAGAAAAAAACACAAATGTCAGAGCATGTCAGAACACCTCCAGGGCCCAGAAAACAGCTCAGACCCCAGAGGGTTAACTGCCCAGTGGCTTCAGTGCTGGAGTTCCTCCAGAGTTGCTTTTCTGACGGGCTCTCCCCGTCTACGCTAACGGTCTATGTGGCGGCCATAGCTGCCTTCCACATGCCTCTAGGGGTGGGCACTTTTAGGAGACACCCACTTATAATACGTTTCAGTATTACAATTCAGCTCTTTGGCATCAGCTCAACTCGCCGTGTTTGCAGGAAGAGAAATGCTGACTATGACCCCAAGAACACCATTCCTACAGTCAAGCACGGAGGTGGAAACATTATGCTCTGGGGCAGTTTCTCTGCTAAGGGTACAGGACGACTTCACTGTATTGAGGGGCCGATGGACCGGGCCATGTACTGTAAAATCTTGGACGAGACCCTCCTTCCTTCAGTCAGAACACTGAAGATGGGTCGTGGATGGGTCTTCCAGCATGACAATGACCCAAAACATACCGCCAAGGCAACAAAAGAGTGGCTCAAGAAGAAGCACATTAAGTTCTTGGAGTGGCCTAGCCAGTCTCCAGACCTTAACCCTCTAGGGTCTAAGGTGTTTTTGGGGTCCTTGAGATGTTCTGACATGCTCTTACATTTGTGCTTTTTTCAGTTGCCTATAAACATATTAATGGCAAAGGTGTAATTACACTCTATTTAGCACAAACAGGGCTACCATAATATGTGAGCAACATGTATGTACATGTTTGTATTTTTGAGAAAAATAATGTTTATGCATGGTTATTGAAAAAACAAATATGTGTCAATAAGACTTCTGAATAATGCATTTTGTCGCCTAGAGTTTTTTCTTCAAAATGATGTGAAAATCATCCTTCCTAATCATTCACATAAAAAAACAAAACATATAGAAAATCTGTGGAGGGAGCTGAAACTTTGAGTTGCCAAGTGACAGCCAAGAAACCTTAAAGATTTTGAGAGTGTCTGTAAAGAGGAGTGGACCAAAATCCGTCTTACCTCTGTGCTTGCCAACAAAGGTTTCTCCACCAAGTACTAAGTCATGTTTTGCTTGGGGATCAAATACTTATTTCACTTACTGAAATGCAAATCAATTTATAACCTTTATATAATGTTTTTTTTTCTTCTTTTTTTTTCTTCTTTTTTTGGTTGATATTCTGTCTCTATCTGTTAAAATAAACCTACCATAAAATAGACCCTTCATTTCTTTGTAAGTGGGTGAACTTACAAAATCAGCAGGGGATCAAATAATTATTTCCCCCACTATATAGGTTTCAAACTGTCTCATTGGCTCTTCATGCTCATATTTTCTTTTTTTCTTTTTTGTACAGTACATTGAGGATACTTAAGGAGGATTGAGGTGGGATTAATTCAAATTGCTCAATATATTAAAGCCAAAAAAACATGCCCAGGCTTGTTGGACGATCTTATGCCATAACAAAGAATCCTTTAATCCAGGAAAATCAGACAACATGTCATAACAAAACAGCATATGAAATAAATCACACGTCTCTCAATCTGTTCCAAAAGTCAGGAGCTACACAATTATGGATGGGTAAACGGTCTTCTTTTTCCACATCAGTTCATCATGCATCATGAATTGATCCAATCCTGAATCTAAACATGAACAGCTGACTAGAACAAGGCTCCATCATGCTTACCTCTTTTCTCTAAGGAGGGTTTTGGTTTCTTGTTTAGAATCTTAATTAGAAAAATAGATGGATGCATTTTTATTTTTTTTATTTTTTTCGTACAGACCACACCATTGTCAAAACAATCCCTGTTCACACGGATCTGCAAAAACAGCTAAAAACACTGCATTTTGCATGCCAGGCCACTTTGTAAAGGAAACCTATCCACCTATACACAGAACATGTAAAATGCATCCTCAAGATGTCACAGTTTTCGCAGATTCACATTTTTGGCCCCCCAAAACGTTGTTGTCGTGTAAACCGCATAAAAAGTTGTACGTTTTTAGTTAAAAAAAGGTGTAGTGTAAACGGTCCTAAATGGGCAATTTAGGCATTGTGAGTCACTTTTTCTAATGTTTTATACTATATTTAAATTATTTCCATTTGCTGGCTTTTCTCAGCAAATACAGATATAATCGATTAATTTAGATTGATCGTATCAATTATTCAGCACATCATATCAGTGATTTAATTAATCAATTAACAGTCCCAACTAAGCGGATCTAATCTAGACACATGCAATAAATCTGCATGCCCTCAGATTAGTGTTTCCCATGATTGTAGGTAGCTGAAATTGTCTGTTCTATTTTTAAATGTACAGACACATGAAGTGTGGCTCTGTTGAATGAGAACTACACAATTTTATCACACCAAAGTACCTTGGTCAGCAGGCCTCAGCTGCGGTCCACCTAAAGAACCTCTCAGTGGAGATGGAGTTGCTTAGAGAGCCAAATCAATAAGCCTTTAGCCAAAGGGCAGGAACCGGCTAGGGAATGGGGCTGAGCAGCAAAGGCTTCTGGATCTTCACAATCATGATATTTGTTTTTTACAAGTACACAATGAATTGCTAACTTAAGACTATTACTGTCAGTCTTTAGACTATTTGATTTTTAAATGCTAACATACTGCAAACAAATTCCAAGTGATTACATTCATATTATCAAAGTAGATTTTACAGCCAACACAGAATCTTCATGTTTCCTTTGTGTAAGTGTGTGCATACACATATATACACTGCTGTTCAATGCATTTAAAGGTGACATATTAGGCCCCTTTCCACAAGATGTATTATAAATCTATGGTGTCCCCAGAATGTGTGTGAAATTTCAGCTCAAAATACCCCCCAGATCATTTATCATAGCTTGTTAAATTTGCCCCTTTTTGGGTCTGAGTAAAATGTGCTGTTTTTCTTGTGTGTGTCCCTTTAAATGCAAATGAGCTTCTGCTCCTCTGCATTTATGTAGTTGTTGTGGAGTTAAATTGATTCATCTCATCGACTTGCATGTACCATCATGTTTAACTTTTACACAAGTTGACAGAGTTCCCTGAGGTCTTTATAAGACAGCTGTGACATTGTTTGGTCAAAGAGTGTTCTGTGCAGCCAACGACAGAACAGTTTGCATGCTTTGCTTGAACTTTTGCCATTGCCAACTGGATAGAATGTTGTCGCTTGCAAAAACCAAATGGTGGCGCAGTGGGTGGAAACATGCAGAATAAGGGGCGGTAATATTATAATAAGATCCCCTTCCTACATCAGAAAGGGAGCGAAATCTGATCAGCTTATTTTTTGACATGCTTGCAGAGAAAGGCTTAAGAAAACAAAGTTACTAGGTTGTCACTTTTCGCGTTTTCTGGGTTGGAAGATGGACCGGGGACCCGATTATAGCCCTTAAACACGGAAAAAGTCAGATTTTCATGATATGTCCCCTTTAAAATAAATGCTGTTCTTTTGAAATTTCTATTCATCAAAATATACTGAAAAAATATATAACTTTTTAAAGAAATTAAACAGCATGTCTGTTTTCATTGCTGATAAAACAAACTGTTTCCTGAGCAACAAATAGCATAATATGATTTCCAAAGGATCATGTGACAATGATCCTTTGGTCTGCCTCGCTGCCTGCTGTGAGTGTGTTTGCTCTGTGCTGTAAGCTCCGTCTTAGCCTCGTATTTTCCTTGTTTTGAACCATCATCTACTACAATTTCTAGTTGTTTATACTACTACTAAATACAGCTTACCCAACATCGCTAGCTTCCGTTACTACTAGCACAGCACGCTAGTAATTCGCTAGCCTGTAAACGCGCGCCACCCGTGTGCGCTCAGCTATTTTTATTTATTTATTTTCTCTCGCGCCTTTGAGTTCATAAAAGCTCAGGTGAGTAAGAAACACTCAACAAACACGGTGAGTAATGTCTTGTCCTGTTATTATCATGCGTCGCGTCTGAATATGTTGTTGTTTTTGGAGCTCTATCGATTTGATTTATAATTCTTGATTTTTCTCGCTGCCTGCTGTGAGTGTGTCTGCTTCGGTGCTGTAAGCTCCGTCTTAGCCTCGTATTTCCTTGTTTTGAACCATCATTTACTACAATTTCTAGTTGTTTATATTACTACTAAATACAGCTTACCCAACCCTGACATCGCTAGCTTACGTTACTACTAGCACAACACGCTAGTAATTCGCTAGCCTGTAAACGCGCCACCCGTGTGCGCTCAACTATTTTTATTTATTTATTTTCTCTCGCGCGCTCGCGCCTTTGAGTTCAGAAAAGCTCAGGTGAGTAAGAAACACTCAACAAACACGGTGAGTAATGTCTTGTCCTGTTATTATCATGCGTTGCGTCTGAATGCGTTGTTGTTTTTGGAGCTCTATCGATTTGATTTATAATTCTTGATTTTTCTCTTTAAACTCGCTTACAACGAACATTTTCTACTTTTCCTCACTGAGAAGCACTAATGTTACTGCTCAAACCTCATTGTTACAACGCGGACTGTTGAGCAGACGCGTCTCAAGCCTATTAGTGATCCAACGCTGCATACTCTTAAAGGTTACGTCCGTGGATCACGGCTGAACGCGTCTTCTCCACACTCACTTATAAACAAACTTTTTTTTTTTTTTTTTTTTCGCCTATCGTGCGTCTACTCTACACCCCTACCACTAAAAAAACCTAAAAAACCTCATAGTTACAACGCGGACTGTTGAGCAGACGCGTCTCAAGCCTATTAGTGATCCAACGCTGCATACTCTTAAAGGTTACGTCCATGGATCACGGCTGAACGCGTCTTCTCCACACTCACTTACAAACAAACTTATAATATAAATTAGTATTAATATTGATAGCATCACTGGTAGCTTCGTTGCTAACTCACTGTCCATCTGTTAAAATGGCGAATATATCAGATGTAAGTAGTCTACCGCTTGGTGCAGGTGAGGACACATTTGAGCTTCACGCACTGCAGTCTGAGCTGGAAGCTGTTGAGAAACAGATCCACAACCTTTTATTGAGACAGGCCGAGCTGAGAGACCGGTGTTTGGCTCTTGAAACATCACGCGCCGATGCACACAAATCAGTGTTTAACGTTACTAACCCGCTGACTCCGACCGCGTCTACTCCGTGCGTTCCTCAGCATCGGTCGAAATCAGCCATGGTCTCGTTCACTCCGGCTCCAACACGCCACCACGCCACCACGAAGCCTGGGTGGTTCCGCAGCGGAAGACGCGAGTCAGGTTTAGACCAAGACTTTCTCCGACCCTCCCGGTTTTCGAGTTATCGACACAAAACCGCTTCTCCCCTCTACGCGAAACAGAACGCGATGCTGTGATCATCGGCGATTCCATCGTTCGGCATGTACACGCTACGTTAGGTAAAAGTAAGGTGCAAAGTCACTGCTTTCCTGGTGCTCGTGTTTCTGAAATCGCTGCTCGCGTTCCCGAGATCCTGAACGGTGACGAGCGCGTCGGAACTGTGGTCCTGCACGCGGGAGTGAACGACATCAGGCTGCGCCAGACGGAGATTCTGAAGAAAGACTTCAGGAATCTAATCGATACGGTACGCAGCACATCGCCTGAAACAACGATCATTGTGTCAGGACCGCTTCCCACGTACCGACTAGGGCATGAAAAGTTCAGCAGATTATTTGCGCTAAATGAATGGTTAATGTCATGGTGCAATGAGCAGAAACTGCTCTTTGTAAATAATTGGAATCTGTTTTGGGAGCGTCCTAGGCTTTTCCGTGCTGATGGCTTACACCCAAGCAGATTCGGAGCGGATCTTCTGTCAGATAACATCTCCAAAATGTTAAATACCCTTTGACTAGTAACCAAAAGTCCAAATCATAGTCTCTGCTGCACCAATTCAACTGATATAAATACTAGTGTAGAACATTGCATAGAAACCGTGTCTATTCCTCGTTTAGTGAGATCAAATAATAAATCTAATGCAGGATCTAGGAAAAATCTAATTGTTATTAAAACAGAAAATGTTGCTATTAGTAAACAAAAACTATTTCTAAAGCTAGGTCTTCTAAACATTAGATCACTCACACCTAAGGCAGTTATTGTAAATGAAATAGTCACAGATAATAGCTTCGATATACTTTGCCTTACTGAAACCTGGCTTAAACCAAATGATTATTTCGGTATTAATGAGTCTACTCCTCCTGGATACTGTTATAAGCATGAGCCCCGTCTGATTGGTCGTGGCGGAGGTGTTGCAACCATTTATAAAGATATTCTAAATGTTACCCAGAAAACGGGTTATACGTTTATTTCATTTGAAGTACTTGTACTAAATGTTACGCTCTTAGATGTTAGAAAAACATCCCTATTATCTCTAGCCTTGGCTACCGTATATAGACCGCCAGGGCCTTACGCTGATTTCCTAAAAGAGTTTGCAGATTTTCTCTCAGACCTATTAGTCAATGTCGATAAAGCACTAATTGTTGGAGATTTTAACATACACGTAGATAATCCAAATGATGCGTTAGGAGCTGCGTTTACAGATTTATTAAATTCATTTGGGGTCAAGCAAAACGTCACCGGACCAACACATCGTCTTAATCATACACTCGATTTAATTATATCACATGGAACCGATCCAACCGATATAGATATCATTCCACAAAGTGATGAAGTCACTGATCACTACATGGTAACTTGCATATTACGTACTGCTGTAATATGTCATGCGGCGTCGCGTTATCAACCAGGCAGAACAATCCTCCCATCCACCATAGATAATTTCTCAAATTGCTTATCTAATCTGTCTCAGCTGCTGCCTGAACCCAAACAAACAGATGAACTAGAAGAACTAACTAGCACTATGAGCACCATTCTCTCTAGAACATTGGATGTGGTTGCACCTATTAAATTAAAAAAGGTCAGAGAGAAAAATAAAGCACCATGGTATAACAATACTACGCATGTTTTAAAGAGAGAAACGCGTATTTTAGAGCGTAAATGGAAACAAACTAATTTAGAGGTCTTTAGAATCGCGTGGAAAGACAGTATGTCACGTTATAAAAAGGCCCTAAAAGCGGCCAGGGCTGAGCACCTCCGCAAACTAATAGAAAACAACCAAAACAATCCAAGGTTTTTATTTAACACCGTGGCTAGACTAACAAATAAACAGACGTCACCCGAACAAAATATCCCGTTACAGTTCAGTAGTAATGATTTCATGAACTTCTTCACTGAGAAAATAGAAAGCATCAGAACCACAATTGTAAACGTTCAATCTTCAATCGCGCCTTATAATTCAGCTTCAATTATCACCCCGAAAGAACAATTACAGTGCTTTGCAACTATAGAACAAAAAGAGTTAAATAAACTTATCACTTCATCTAAAACAACAACATGTTTATTAGATCCTATACCAACTAAACTACTGAAAGAAGTGTTACCTGTAGTGGAAGATCCTCTCCTCAATATTATTAACTCGTCTTTATCTTTAGGTCATGTTCCAAGAACATTTAAACTGGCAGTTATAAAACCTCTCATTAAGAAACCACAATTAGATCATAATAATCTAGCAAATTATAGACCCATTTCAAATCTTCCATTTATGTCTAAAATATTAGAAAAAGTGGTGTCCGCTCAACTGGGCTCTTTCTTGCAACAAAATGAGATCTATGAAAAGTTTCAGTCTGGATTCAGACCGCATCATAGCACTGAAACTGCGCTCGTTAAAATCACAAATGATTTACTTTTAGCTTCTGACCAAGGCTGTATCTCAATACTAGTTTTACTTGATCTTAGTGCTGCGTTCGATACTATAGATCATACATTACTCTTAGATCGACTACAAAATTATACTGGTGTTCAAGGACAAGCACTAAACTGGTTCAAATCATACCTATCTGACCGCTACCATTTTGTCTATTTAAATGGAGAAAAATCGATCATAACTCCAGTAAACTATGGAGTGCCGCAGGGATCTGTATTAGGCCCTCTGTTATTTTCAATATATATGATGCCACTTGGAAATATTATAAGGAAACATGGAATTAGTTTCCATTGTTATGCTGATGACACTCAAATATATATTTCATCACGGCCGGATGAAAACGCAAAATTTTCCAAATTGACAGAGTGTGTTAAAGATATAAAAGATTGGATGACCCGTAATTTTCTTTTATTAAATCCAGACAAGACAGAGGTAATACTTATTGGTTCAAAAAACCGCCCACAAAACCTCGCACAATACAACTTTAACATCATAGGATGTCCTGTTACTTTATCCTCTACAGTAAAAGACCTGGGTGTTATACTCGATTGCAACCTGTCTTTTGAAAATCATATTTCATATGTTACAAAAACAGCATTTTTCCACCTTAGAAACATTGCTAAGCTACGTAATATGCTATCAGTTTCTGATGCAGAAAAGTTAGTTCATGCATTCATGACCTCGAGACTGGATTACTGTAATGCTTTACTAGCTGGTTGTCCTGCATCCTCAATAAACAAGCTACAGTTAGTCCAAAATGCCGCCGCTAGAGTTCTTACTAGATCAAGAAAATATGATCATATAACACCGATTTTATCATCACTGCATTGGTTACCTATAAAGTTCCGTATTAATTACAAGGTATTGCTACTGACCTATAAAGCCCTAAACGGCTTAGCTCCAGTCTATTTAACGGATCTTTTATCACCCTATAATCCATCGCGCTCTTTAAGATCACTAAATTCAAGGCTTTTGGTCATACCTAGGATATCCAGAACCACCAAAGGAGGGAGAGCATTCTCACATTTGGCTCCAAAACTCTGGAATAGTCTTCCTGATACTGTTCGTTGCTCAGACTCGCTCTCCCAGTTTAAAACTAGATTAAAGTCGCATCTCTTCAGCCAGGCATTCATATAATCCTACAGTTCAAACTACAATCCGGCCTCTAGCTCATAAATGCCAGAGGAGAACTGGCCCCCGACTGAGCCTGGGTTCTCCCAAGGTTTTTTTTTTCTCCATTAGGTCACCTGATGGAGTTTTAGGACACAATTAGGTCACTTGATGAAGTTTTTCGGTTCCTTGCCACTGTTGCCTTTGGCTTGCTCAGTTGGGGATATTTTGGGGATATTTAATTTAATTTTATCAATCAATAAATTCCTCTTGAAACAAACTTTGTTGTATTATTTTAATTTAATACTGTGAAGCTGCTTTGATACAATCTGTATTGTGAAAAGCGCTATACAAATAAACTTGACTTGACTTGACTTGACAATGAAGACTGACTGTTTAATGGCTGATTTTGATCAAATAAATACAGCCTTAAGGTACTGCTGTTAAGGCTGCATTTAATTGATCATATAATGTCAGTCGAACAATATTTAAATTTAGCACCGCACACTTAAATATTCATTGGAGCTCATTCTCAGGTAAGGGAGACTGAAATCCCAGAATCACCCTGTTGAGAGGAAAATAAAAATATATCTATGAAATTCTGTGGAAGAGATTTAAATATGCTAAAATGTATCAAACAGAGCTGAGAGTACCTACTTGTACTGTAAATAGTAAAAAAAAAAAAAAAAAATATATATATATATATATATATATATATTAAAGTGTATCTTTTATTTCTGTCAGGACCACTACCGTCAAATATGATTGACAATTAGCATACAGTTTGGATTGGCGGTATGGTTCCGTTCTGGGCGAGAACTCCCTCTGCATCCATGCAGCCTAGCATGGATCAGAGCAGGGAGAGCAGCAATAACCCCCCTTAGGGTAAACAGAACAGAACCAACATGAATGTATTGCAGATATCATTAATTCAAGATTTTTAAAGTACAACATGATTCGAGAATTGATTCTGATTCAAGGGGAATCAGAATGCCAAATCCTGACTGACGAGAGGAGGAGCTGGGGATGGAGGAGGGTAATTAGCTCCTGAAAAACGCGATAGCTGCTGCTGATAATACTGAAGGAGCTTATATATGTATACGGTGATAGGTGTCGTATTCCTATAGGTAGATGTGGATCAGCTGAGAGTCAGCTGATGCGAGCTTGACTAACGTGACCTGCCAGAACTAACGCTATGCTTGATTTACACACTATTTGTTCAAAACTGTAAAAAACAAAACAATGCAACATGCAATTGGTGAGGAACTTGCTGAATTTTGTTAATGCCAAATGTTCAGATTCCTCCTAAATCTGCTTAGTTTTTGTCTATGAGTGTTTATTCCAAAAAATGTCTTAAGCTGTGAACAAAGGAGGAGGTGAAAAGCACAGAAAGAAAGAGAAAGGAGTGATTATTCACCATATTGTTTTGTTCTGACAACTCAAAAGTATCCCACTTGCATTAATAAGGGGCCTACAAATCTAAAGCACTACAATGACCCAAATGAGCAGAGAGGAGGGTCACCCAGGAGTACTCATTGTTTCCAAGAAATCCTCCACATTCCTTTGATGCCTAACAGTGTCCAAATGGCCCACTGAGAGAACTGACTCTTTCATTATCATCTGAGAGCCGGCCTGTGGAGTCAGGCCCTCAGGGAAATGGGTGACTTTTTTTTTCTTATTATTATCCAAGATGGCAAAAAAAAAAAAAAAAAAAAAAAAAAAACAACATTCCAAGGCAAAGCTTTCCCTGGTCAGGAATACTAGGGACTGTGAGCAGGTCTGCATTCAAATCTCTGCAGCACGACTGAGACGGGAAGGTAGACCTCACTGACAGTAATGCTAATCCAGAACAGAGCCATTGATTGAACACGTCCCTAAATGCTGTGCTCTGCCTGGCAAGTGCGGCCATTTTAAGTCTCATCAGGACAGGGCAGAGCAGGTATCCATTATAAAGGCAGGAGAGCTACGGTGGACTTAAGCATTGGCTGATCACTGGCTTAGTTCCACAGGATAGGGGAATCTGGGGGTTAAACACTTAATGATGCTGAAAACATTAAAATGGAACATAGCAGGATATTGATTAAGTGTATAACGCATAAACACAATGCACATCTAATTGACAATCAAAATCATTTCAGGTCCACCTCATCTGTGTCATCTCTATTATGTATGGAAATGAAGATGAGTCATATTTATCAGGCAACCTACTTCTTTAGTGCAATAAATTACACGGTGAATATATATACACAACTGTGCTCTGACTGATGAACGGATCGTTTCTCATTTGGTCAACATTTAAACAATATTTATATTCCAATACCAATATAATCTCTAGGAACATTATGACAATTTGACAGAAATATTACAAAATATTACACCTTGCTCTTAAATGCATTTATGTAATTATATTTATTCTTGAATGTCATTAAATGAATAGCTCATCCAAAAATGAAAATATGACCTTTATGTTATTGTAAACCCATTAGACTTACTTTCATCTGCTTAAAAAAAATAAAAAAAATAAATAAAAAATAATAATAATAATACATACATACATACATACATACATATATACATTATATATAGGGTAAGACTTTATTTTGATAGTCCACTTTAGACATTCTACTAACTATAAGTAACTTTGCAGCTACGTCAACTAACTCTCATTAAATAATTAGTAGACTGTCTGCTTAATATTTGCTACCACATTATTTTGTTGGTCCCCCAACAGACTTGACAACTACAAGTCAACTTATTCTACTAACCTGAACCCTAACACCTAACCATAACCTAACAGTCTACTGACAGTCTACTACAGTCTACTAATCCTCTAATGAGAGTTAGTTGACATGTAGTTGAAAAGTTACTTATAGTTAGTAGAATGTCTAAAGTGGACTATCGAAATAAAGTGCAACCAAAACTAGTACTGAAATACTGTACTGAAATTTCAGAAATGACTAAAACTAAATATATATATATATATATATATATATATATGTGTGTGTGTGTGTGTGTGTGTGTGTGTGTGTGTGTGTGTGTATTTTAAAAAGTGACAATATAAATCAATTCAAAATATTAATTAATAATATAATTAATAATGATTATTTTGAGTTGACTCATTTGATCCAGTTCACCAAATTGATATTAATAATTTGTTCAAAAACAGGATAACCATATTTTTATGGTGGTTTGCATAAAATCTTCATCTTAAAGCTACACTGTGTGATATTTTCCCCCATCTAGCGGTGAAATTGTATATGACTACCCAGTGAATATTAGTTTCTGATCCTTTCAATTTCGAGGGCGTTTTAACTCCTACGGTGGCCGTATTATTCCAAGATTAACATGGTTTCCAGTTCGACTTCGTCCAATTGCGCCTTTAAAACTATCGCCTGTGATCCGTCGCAGCACAGATTTATGTTACAAGGTAAACAATACTTTTTCACCATTGACGTGAGGAAAAGTAACGCAAGTTATACTAGAGGTCGTTCTGGCGTTATGCACAACCATGCTATGGTTAGACAAGCAACTATAAAACTTCGAATTTACACAAATAGGCTGAATTACCTGTCGAGAAGAAAGCAGGCAACTTCGGCGTCCGTTTTAAAATCTTTGCTCCTCATGAGCTCTTTCCATCTGGGAAAAGTTACTCCAATATTGACTTTGGTCTTGCTGATTTGCCTGTCGCGTTGACGTTTTAATTCTCTCTTTCACTTCCTTGGCGACTCTGCTACATGTCCTCGAAAATAGGCGTGATCCTCCATCAGCAATCTTTCAAATCTGCCGGCAGTCGCGAGTAATCTCCCCCTCGCATTCGTCTCTGTGTCACTGAGTGTAAAGCGCGAAAGGCGAAGCTTGAATTTACAGGTATGTCCCTCTTTGGCTAATGTAGTTTCAAGATGGAGGGGCAACATGGCGACCGGCATTCGAACCCCTCACCCGTATGTACTTTCAATGGCAGATTATAAACTTACGAGAATACTTTATTACTTGAAAGAAGTAAATATACATTAATGAGCACATATATTTTTGAAAGAACTAAGTGTTTTTTGCTAAGAATCAACTTAAAAAATTACACAGTGTAGCTTTAAAAGATAACAACATATGGGCGAGATGATTACATTTTTTTGTGTTGTTTTTTGGTTTGTTTTTGGATGAACTATTCCTTTAAAAGTGAGAGAAACATTGGAACCACATCTGGGGTCTGTTATCTCTAGCCAAAGAGCTTCAGATACACTATAAGAAATGGTTGGGATTCTCACATTTTCTCATCGCTGTGTCAAGTCATTACTGGGCACCACATCATTAACTGATGGTAAACCCATTTATTACAGCTAAAGAGTGATGGGCAAGGTGGAGGAGAGACAGATCAGGCTTTAGGACGGCCATGGCCTCGCAGCCTTTTTCCTTCCGCCCGTAGAGCTCAACACATCCATTTCTATGTCAAATCTTTGCAGAGCATTTAGGTGACAAAAGATGTAATAGATTTGAGGCACACATTGAAACAGCAGAGAAAAGCTATTTTATATAATCATCTGGAGAATAGAAAGCAAATTAAAATGTTTCTGTGGGAGCTTTTTTTAAAGATATGATGGGGGACATTTGGATGTGCTGAGAATAGTTGCCATCCTGTCAGCTAATCTAAGATCTGTTGATTTTACCCTAACAGCAGGCTGAGGCTGGTCCAATACCCTGGTGTTTCTCTCAAGTAAATGCTGAGCAAAAAAAAGCTTAGTGGGCTTTTTCCCTCAAGGCGTAGGAGTTTTAGTCATGAGTTAAGGTAATCCGAGCAGATGCTGTTCACTTGCCCTTGTTTGCAGACTCCTGTGCCAATTAGCGGACAAAGCAGACTATGTGTGGCATATTTTCAACATGAGATTAATTCATATTTCACAGTGTGCAAAGCAAAGGAAAAGGCTGATCTTAAAATGATGGCAGCCATCAGAAAGCAGGCAAACCAACAGACGCATGCTAGCTTCATGTACGGGATCGTCACAGCTCATTGTCCTTGAAAATTAATCGGAATGAAATGACAAGCCTGGGGACTGCAATCCGCGGTGCACTGCAACAAGGCTCCTGAGCAGAATATTTATGTAAGCCTGGCTAAGTGGCAACAGATGATATCTGTATTCCAACTGGATGGCGGGACTTGAAATGTCTGTGATAAACAAGCCTGGGCAGGCAGCATTATGAAATGTAAATTTAGCGGTTCGGGTTCAGAATTAGGCCAATGAGGGTGTGCGAGGGTGGGGCGGGGCGTGAGGGGGAGGAGAGGGGAGTCTCCTTGCCCTGGACTATATCTAAGCTTACATGTACTACTAGCTAACTGCTGTGACATATGGTGCGTGATGCCATTACCATGCTCGTTGCGCACAAGCTCATTTTTCAACAACCTAACAGCCTGAAAAGGCAATGCTTACACTACAATGCCATTTGGAACTCACTCTGATGGTCCGATTGGAGCCTGGCAAAAAAACACATTCATCTCGCTCAGAGACCATATCAATATTGGTCTAGGATAGCTCATCGGCTAGTGAGAGTACCTAGTCATTGAAACTCACATAGTGACATGCTGTTCTTTATCAGGTCTCAAAAAAGAATGAATCATACAAATCTAGATTTAAGAAAGTGAAATGCCTATCCTGTCAATGAGAGAAAAAAAAAAAAAATATATATATATATATATATAAAAGAAAGAAATAACAGATACAACTTTCTTTTTTTTTTTTTGATTGAGTAGGCAGTCCACCTTTTTTTGGTGAGTGCTGGCCACCAGTAGCCATGCACTGTGCCTAATAACAGATACAAAATTAATAAATTAAAACATAAAATTATCCTCTTGTTTACGCAAGAGCTTCAACACATCAAAACCACAGGGAATTGACACACTGTTTAAGTCATTAGAAGGATATTAATCCCGCATACTAACAGTTTAAGTTTAAACCGCACACTAACAACAGTAGACGTTAGCAGATAGATGGCGTGTTCCAATTGGGGGGGGGGGGGGGGGTTGTAATGTTTCAGATGTATGCTTCATTTAAACTATAGTTTAAGCCCAGCCTCTCTTAAATATCAAATTGTCTCAGGCACAGAGAAAAGAGAGGGAGAAAGAAAGAGAGAAGGAAAGAAAGAAAAAGAGAGAGCGCATATTGAAGAAAAAAAAAGGGTGAGCAGAGAAGCACCAGGAGGAGGTAGAGGGAGGGGTGGAGGGAGAGAGAGAGAGAGAGAGAGAGAGAGAGAGAGAGAGAGAGAGAGAGAGAGAGAGAGAGAGAGAGAGAGAGAGAGTGTGCCTGGGCTGAATTGTGAGTGGCTTACGACACTCAGTGAACAGAAGGTGTTTCTGCATGCACTGCCAGTGCACTAGTCTGCTGCAAGGGATCGAGCATCTCTCGCCTCCCCGTACACGGTGCCTGCCTTCAGCCTCAGCATCTACAGCCTCCGCAGCCCACTGGAAATGAGCTTCACACAAAGAAGACCTTGCTGAAGATTTGAGTCTTACTAGAAACACCATCATTGATCTTTGGATATCACTATACAAACAATTAAAAAGGAAAGGAAAGGAAAAAAGAGAGCTATATGATGCAGATCACACAGCTTTTGCATGTGTATAATTGTGAAGAAATGACCACTGACAGAATGCCAACGAGCTTCACTCAATGTACATTGTACAGGTCAGTGATCACTTTAGGTTATGGATGGTGATTTGCGACAACAGATCGGGAGTCTTTGATGAGAAGGAAGGAAGGAGAGGGAGCGTGAGAGTTTGGAGTGGATTATTCCCTCCTTCGTGCGCATTTTTCCCCCGCTCATCTCTCCCACAGATCGGCGCAGCAGTCGATGCAGAGCAACGACGGAGAGAGGACAGCGCTCATGCATGCAGTCCGGGAAACTTGCACTTCCTCCCAGCCTTCTGAATGCCACTTGGATTCGTTCTCTTTTTGGCTCTTTCACACGAGGAGAACTAAGACATTGTAAGTCTGCCAGGATCTGGTGTCCGATGAAAAGGAGGGGGGGCTGAATTTGTACCACACTGGGGTCTTTTTTAGTTTCGCACATAATTAGTGTCGGCACAAAGGGATCAACTGAATAGAGGTTGTCAGCCTCTGGAAAGGGGTGAGTAGGCATCCTTTCATGTGAGATTGATGCTTGAGGAGTGCATTTTTTTACCTCCCTGTCTCTCTTTTCCTTTCTCTGATCTAACATGAGCAAAGTGACTTGTCGTTTATTTGTCGTCGCTCTTCTCGTTTCAATGTGGCAGGATTTCTTGAATCTTTAAGTGACAAATCACCATCCATATTCTCTATAAATATATATCAACTGAAAGGGGAGTTACAAATCACAATGACCAAGATCTGAAAGATTCAATGGACTTTTTCTCTACGACACTGCAGGATATTCATGCTAATGGATTTCCTTCTAATTGGTCTGTACCTAAAGTGGCCCCTAAGGAAGCCACCTGGGCTGATTCTGTGCTCCCTGGGCATTGTTCTGAAAATAGTTCCGTTGGTGGGGGGGAGCTGTCCGAGGCCATGTCGATGCGACAACAAGCTGTTGTATTGTGAGGGGCTCAACCTGACTGACATCCCTCAAAATCTGAGCAGCGCCATTGGTTTGTCCCTGCGCGAGAATAACATCTCTGAACTGCGGGAGGGGAACTTTGTGGGCCTGTCACAGCTTACCTGGCTCTACTTGGATCATAACAATATTGATATAGTGGAGGAGAGCGCCTTTGAAAGGCTGCGAAGGGTTAAAGAATTGGATCTGAGCACCAATCGGATAGAGAGCCTGCCCAACGGGACCTTTAGACCTCTGCCCAACCTGCGAATATTGGATTTATCCTATAACAAACTTCAGTCCTTAGAGCCAGACCTTTTCCATGGCCTTAGGAAGCTTACCAATTTACATTTGCGCTACAATGCCCTTAAATTCATCCCTGTGCGGATTTTCCAGGATTGCAGGAGCATGCAATTCCTGGATCTGGGTTACAACCAGCTGCAGAGCCTGGCACGTAATTCATTTGCTGGACTCTTCAAGCTCACTGAACTGCATCTGGAGCACAATGAATTGGTGAAAGTCAATCTGGCCCATTTCCCCCGCCTCATATCCCTGCGGACCCTCTACATGCGAAACAATAAGGCCACCATTGTGGTCAGCACCCTTGACTGGACCTGGGACCACTTGGAGAAGATTGACTTCTCCAATAATGAGATTGAGTACATTGAACCTCATGTGTTTGAAAGTGTGCCCAACCTTAACATTCTTATGCTGGACTCTAATAAACTAACTTACATAAATCAGCGGATTTTGGACTCTTGGAATTCCCTGAGCAGCATTTATCTGTCGGGGAATGACTGGGAATGCAGCAGGAATGTCTGTGCCTTGGCTTCCTGGCTTAGCAACTTCCAGGGACAACGTGACAGTGGCCTGTTGTGTGCCAGCCCGGACATTGCACAGGGTGAGGACATTCTGGATGCTGTCTATGCTTTCCAGTTATGCGAGGACAATGTGGAAGCAACCACACAGTCCTGCACCGCCACCAGAAACCAGGCCAAAGGCTTCATATACGATGGCCCAACGAGAAATCCGTACGACCTGCAGGATGTGGAGGGTGGGGAAGTGGTGACCAACTCCTTAACAGTGACTGCATCCGCTGATGACCTGGAGAGCACCATGCAGATTCACAAGGTGGTGACAGGCACCATGGCCCTCATTTTCTCTTTCCTGATCATGGTCCTCATGCTCTATGTGTCCTGGAAATGTTTCCCAGCAGGCGTTAGGCAGTTGAGGCAATGCTTCACCAGCCAGCGTCGCAAACAGAAGCAGAAGCAGACCATGCAGCAGATGGCTACTACGTCTGCATCCGAGTACTACGTTGACTACAAACCCAACCATATTGAGGGGGCACTTGTCATCATCAACGAGTACGGCTCTTGCACGTGCCAGCAGCAGACATCTCGAGAGTGCGAGGTGTGACATTCCACCCATGTTGTTTTTAAAAGTCAATGGTTTCAATGACTGGATGGATATGGAACACACTTAAACTTGGCACCTCATTTAGCTGCTCTCAGGAGGAAGCTACATTTCTGGAGGGCAAATGGACTAAAAACAGGGATTTAGTGCTGGTTTCAACAGCATCAAAGCCTTGTGGGAGAATCTGACTGTGAAACCTGTGTACTTGATGCAAAAGATGTGGAATAATTATGCTGACCTGTCCTGGCTTCTCTTGTGAAGAGTGGATATTTGAGCTTTAATGTGTCTTTCTACTTCAGGATATTATAGGACTCTCTAAAGCTACCAAGGACATCCACAACAACATTTTTACTGTGGAAACAAACATATGAACAGACAAAATCGGAGAGGAAAACAACAAAACAAATAAACCCTTAAAGAAATAAAAGATTCTATGTAAAATATGTTAACAGCAGAAATGCAAGAGTAGGGATAAAAATGCAAGATGTTATCCTATTTCTTTTGTAATCTATGGAAAAAAAAAAGAGGAAAATACAAATGTTTAAATAAATGAATTGCAATTCACAGTAACCATTATTGCAGGTGAGTTGGAGGGTTGCTTTTTTTTGTCTGTGATCCCGGGGAAAGATGTTCAGAGAGCTCTGCAGTATTGCAAGATGTAAATAAGCAGGGCTGTTGGGAGCGCTTCACTTCATTTGAAATGTTAAGCCTCAGTCTAAGATTCAGATCTCCTCGTCTCTCCCCGAGATACAATCACTGTGCAAAGCTTGATTGCTATGGCTGTTGCAGTTGCCCCCCTTGTAACTATCCTGAATAGATTAAGCAAACTAGCAAAAACAAAACAGGCTGACGTGGTTTGATCAAATCTCACATGATAAAGTCAAACATTTGTGTGCTGTGCAAATAAACAAGACAAGGAGTGTCTAAGACCTTAATTCCTTCACTGTTTCCACAGACTTCAGAGACAAGACATAAAAAGCGCCTCAACCGAGGGGTAAAAATCAGAGTGAGGGGAGGCCTTAAACATTTAAATTTAAATGTACTTGAAATGGGGTGTGATTAATAATCCATGAGGTTTTTTTCTTTTGTTACCCAAAAAAGTTTCACTGATTAAAGATGTATATTTCATTGTGGATTTCTGTTTAAATGTGACATTACTTCAAAAGGCACCCTGTGGTCACCCGTTGTTTTTGTGTGAGTGATCATCCTGACAGATTGTCAGATTGTGTGCATCCCGCATCAGTTGCTGTTGAGCTGGTAAAAGCACAGGGCCTTTGAGAGAAGGTACAGGCTGCTCCCTAGTGTTCACACCAGCAGCAGAGGAAGACAAGATACCGCAGCAACAAGCCCTTGCATTTCTCTTGCCCAGGCATTGTATGTGTTCGTGTATACACCTGTTGCTTGTCTATATGCATTCTCTAAGCTCAGCTCAGGATTACTGCCACAGTGTAAAGTATCTGGACTAAACAACAAAAGCAGGTTGGTTATAAATAAGGGAGATCTCACTTTGCATTGACTGTATTGTCACCTCACTCACTTGGCTGTTATAATAATAGATCTGTTTAGTAAGCATAGGGGACATGCCACTGTGAAGTTGGAGTGTGTGTGAGGTACAACGTTTGTGTGAATGTATGTGTATGCATTTCATTTGACTATTTAAGTGGGTGTGTGTGTGTGTGTCCTGTCCTGAAAAGGTGGAATTGAGTTTGTTCTGACCAGCTGCATGTGTGAAGTTATAATAATGTATCATGTATGACTGGGATATGCCTTAAAGGGAAAATGTAAGGCTGAGCAAATATTTTTACAATCAAATCAAACAGTTTTATTATGGATTCCAAAGTCCCGCCCCATTTGAATCCTTTAATACTTGATATAAAACTGTTCTATTTTCAGCACTGTATTTGATGCGTATATGAAGCTAAGCCAAGCTAAACCAATAAAATGTATTCCTACTGTTGTAAATGATAAGCATTGTGACACGCTTTGCCCTTTCCTGATTAATCTAGTCATGCTGTTTTTATTATTATTATTTTTAAATTATTTTTGTTTTTTGTTTGTTTTGCTGTTAATGCTTGTTTTCTGTCAATGAAGATGTTTTGAAGATGCTGATGCATTATTCAAAAATTCTGATCTGACACTCTTTGGACTACAAACTTTCTACCACCCTTTTTAATTTCCTTGCGTTGAATGATATTGTTCGTGACATATTTTGAAGCAAACCCCTAATTATGTACACTCCAACGTGTGGTTGGCTTTTTAATGAATCCTCTGGAAAGTATTAAAAAACTAAAAAAAAAACTTTATTTGACTGGCAGATTCCTAGCATCAAAACAACGATGAAATGACAGCATTGTTCCCCGTATGGCCAGCAAAAAATGAAAGAAAATAAGGCAGTTGGTGGTTGGAATGAGGGAAACAAAAACATGTCATTCACTAACAATAGCTGTTAACCATACCAGCGTCAAGGTAACAGGGGAAACAATGGGAGACATAGAGTGAGTTGTTTGATTTCATTCACCGTTCTCTTCTCTATAGCACGAAGAACGAATTTAAGCCCTGCTCCAATCAAAGAGCTTCTGTGGCCTATTTTTAGCCCTTCTAGCTTTGTATCAATATTGTATGTTTGTCATTTCATCTTGGCACTGCTGGGAGTTGTTTTGAAGTCCCCTTTCCCTTAATTATTATTATTTTCTATTTTTCTTCACAAGAAGCAAATTAATATTTCAAGTGGCGGGAGTTCTTTTTTTTTATCTGAATCTCTCTCCTCCTCCTTATGCTGCTTACAAACCCTTGGCCAACTGCTCTGACAATTAACTAATAATTAATACCGTTATTGATGAGGCTTGAGGCAGATTGATATGGATAACTTTTATGCAATTACAGACTTTCTTGCCTGTTATTTTTTCAGACAAACAATCCAAAAAACAATAATAATTTGTGTTGGTGTTGACAGAGAGAAAACGAGGTGTGTGTGTGTGTGTGTGTGTGGGGTGGGGGGTTTGTATGGTCTGTTTATACAACAATCTTTTATTGATATTTTGGCTAATTAGTGTGGGGAGTGCTTGGCTATATGCCCAGTACTATCAGAGAGAGAGAGAGAGAGAGAGAGAGAGAGAGAGAGAGAGAAGCAATGGTCGATCACTAAGACATGGATTCAAGCAGTGAGAAAAGGCATGAGCCCTCTGATCAGTGGGAAGGCAGTTGTGCCAAATGGAGGGGGGCGATATATTAGCTTTTGACCTTGTTAGCCTGAGCGACCATGTGTGTGTCTGTGTGTGTGTGAGTGTGTGCTACATGCAATTAGCAACTGATTATGAAACTCTCAAATGAATACTATGGGTTGTAGTGTTTACATGTTGTACAGAACTGAGTTGAGGAGGGTCAATACTGGTAAACAAAGCAAAATGGTGAGATGCTACAAATACCTAGAGAACAAAAACAAATTCTCAAACTATGCAAATCATGTGGGTAAAGAATATCGGAACAGTCTAACAGACTTAAAGGCACAATGTGTAATTTTCACCGATAGAGGTCGCTTATTCAAAACAAAAGCGTAGCTTGATGGCGCTGTGAAAGAGCGTGGAATCATGGGAGTTGTCGTCTTCATCTTTACAGCCTATGTTAGAGTTACATTTGATCACTTAAATTAACATTATTTTATTTCATTCTAATGAAATAGCCACGAGTGCTGAATCACTAGTCATACAGGTCATTTTATTTGACAAATTGGTGTTTCCATGGATTCTACAGAAGTAAAACCGCAAATCGAGGGTAAAGCAGATATGATGTCATTGACAGGCGACGCAATGACACGGGCCGTTACACTGGTTAAAATAGCTGATTTATCTGGTTTTAAACATTAGGGATAATGTAAGTACACGTCAACAAAATATATAACATTGTTCTAGTGGTTTTTGGTTATATTAATCCAAAAATCTTACATATTGTGCCTTTAAGTGTGTACATAAAATCAAACTGTTTGACTGACTGCAACATTACAAGATTGTATCCTATAGGAAAGAAAAGGTCACAAACTATGCTCAGATCAGTGTTATTTTAGTATCATTGAGATACTATCATAGTTTTTATTAATATTTTGAAATAGTTTTTCTTTTCTTTTTTTTTAATTAATTTTGTTGTGTGTCTGTCATTATTTTATGTCTATAGCTTTCCATTTGTATTGCAGTTTTAGTTATTTTAATTTAATTAAATGAAAACGAGAAATGTTTCGTTGGCAACTAGATATTTTTATTTTAAGTTTCTTATTTTAAGTTAACTTTGCTATTCAAGTAACACAAATACTGTCTCCAATCAAAAAGCAGATGTTTTAAAATGAACTATTATGAATTTAAACTATTATAAAATTATTTCTCAACAACATCTCTATACTCTTGCTGTGTCAACAACTGTTTCATTTCTGTCCATTTTCATTTCTCCAAGGGAACATCTGAGAGAAAATGTATACTTAAATAAAACAGCAGAAACATTGTCTAAAAAAAAAATGCAACATATTTTCCTTTCAGTCCTGTGTATTGGCATCTAATCTTCAAAAACCTAATAAACCAGACCACGTTTTCCAAGATTGCATTTCATAAGAAGTAAGGAATGGCTTGCGTAAATTCATAGAAGGTCGGTGATATGGGAAAACTAGATTAAGTGTCACGGTATCGGCATACATAAAAATCCAGATATTTCATCAGAGCCTCTTGATAGAGCACCAGATGCTTAACAAATTAATTAACCTTGCTTGCTGTCTCTCAGTGTTGATTGAATGCCCCTGTGTGCCATTCCCTGCCTCTGGTCTCGCATAATAAAACACCCACACATAAACAGAAATCCTGCCAAAACGCATAAGACTGACCGAGACTCTAGAAGAGGACATTAAGAATCTACACAAGAATTGACTATTGGTTCCCTCGCTGACTCATAAATGTATTTAAGTCGATATCATTTGCATTATAACGTTGTAGTAAAGAACTTGCTTTTATTGGAATATGAGTAAACTGAGCAAGATGGCTTTATCATCCTCCAACTCATCATTATAATTACCAACATCATCATCATCATCATCATCATTCTTATATGTGCATCTGCATCACTGCCGTCACATTAACTGTCGCCGCAGGGGTATTGTTCCATTTTCAAAATGTAACCAAATCATTAAAATAACTATATATAATGAATGTATACAGTTTCAGATAAGACTAATTTGCATGGCTTAGCTTTTAATGCTCATTTAAACAGATATAAACGCCCACGTCTTTATTTACAGATGCAGAGACATTGAAGTGAGTGGGAAGAGGACATACATATACATATGTGTATATATATATATATATATATATATATATATATATATATATATATATATATATATATATATATGTATATATATATATGAAACGACACATGACGGCAAAAGGCGGCTGATCCGCTTGCAGTTTAAGTCATACCTAATGTAAACTGCCAGGGCATTACAATAATGAATAATATGTCTCTAAAGTCAGATATCATATGGCTGAATGGTAATGCTCAAGGCTAATGTTCAGCAACATCTGCTCTCACATTTGAGACAGTCGTAGGGTGGAAACAATGCCGATTGTTATTTTCTGCAAGTTAGCGGAATATCTCATGGGTCGCACCCAGCGCACAGCTCGCTGTTCTCCATTTATGCAGATTTGTGAAAAATATCTGAAATATGAGAAAACATGTGGTACTTATTTGCTGACCCTGACAATGACTTTTCCCAGTAACCCTTGAGAGACAGTGTTACCTGAGAGCACTTTTGATGGTTACCATGCGAGAGAGAGAGAGAGCATTGCACTGTGGAGATCAGTGCATATTAATGCTTTGCAGTCTGTATCTAAAGATAGAGAGAGATGTGGCACAATAAGGAGGATCGATAAACTTCTTCCCTCTGAGTCTCTGTCTCTATTTATCTTTCCTTCTGTATTTGTGTCTAAGCTATATAAACACACGGTGCACATATATAATTACTGACATAATGTAAACACCAAACACCTAAAAGTAAATTCCAAGGTGAAGCTGTTTCGATCATGTGCAACCTTATTTTTCCTTTAAAAACAAACTGTATGAGTGCTGCAGTGATGAAGTATTTTTGCAGACCAAACCAGAAGTCAGCATCACCTTTGTTCCCTCAACAAAAACCCAATAAAATTTTTCCATTGGCTTTTGGATTATTGTAGAAAATAACCTGTGACCAACAAAAGTTTATGATTCTTACACAGACATTAGACATTAGACACTTAGACAATATTTCAGGCATGTAATAAAAAACAAAACAAAAACAACAAAAAACATTGACTTCAGGACGATGGAACTGGGAGTGTTAAAATAACCCGCATAGGTTTTGCCTCCAAAAATGCATCATCCCTGCAGCTCTCTTTTGCATATTGTATAATTATGGGATGGATGGAATGTGTGGTTACCAAGCAACTAGCAGTTCAATTTGCAATATTCAGAACATAAGCCCTGCTATCCTGTTTGAGTTAGATTCTTACAATTTCACATAACAGTCTCTTATGGCGCGTTTCCACCGAGCGGTACGGTACGGTACGGGTCGGTACCCTTTTATTTGCGTTTCCACTGCCAAAAGTTGAGAATGGTACCAAAAAGCCGAACCGTACCGTACCACTTTTTGGGTACCCTTCCGTTGGGGTACCTAGCACAGTGGTACGGTACTAAAAGGTGGAGCTAGACTCACTGCAGGACGTTGATTGGTTGACAGAGAATCGTCACTTGCGCGTGCTACGAGGGGAATGACAACATAAGAAGCGCCATTTTTTAATATACAGTTTAATATAATACTACTGTTACTGTGTCACGAAATGTAATTTTAAGAGTTTTTCAGGCGAGAATGTAGTTGTTTAAAGCTCAAATCTGTGGTTTATTTATAAAGATGATTTGTTTTTCCCCGGTTGTGAGATCCATGCGATCAGCGGGCGCTCGGCGCTCATGTTTCCCGGCTGGATGAGCCTTTCCTCGGCTAAGTTAACGTTAGTTCTTCTGACGTTCGCCGATGACTCCGACGGTAGTGGTTAAACATGAGATATAATTCGTCTTGTGCAGACCTAACGGGCGATCTGTGGTCTAGTGAATATATAATTCGTTCCCTGTCAATCGTTTTGGCTGAGGGCCAAAGTTTAGTTTCATATTATAGGCTATTTGTATTTAACTTTACTGTTGTAATGTTAGACTAGAGCGCAGCATTTGGGCATTTGACTGAATTGTTTGCTTTATTTCTATTGTATAGCTCCTTGTACCTTTTACTTAAACTTTTATATTGGCTATTATTGATAAAACTGAAATTCTACAAAAAGAAATATGGTTTCTTGTCATTTTCTTATTACAAGATTATCACTGATGTTTATTGCAACATTTGTACAAATGCATATATTGCCTGTAATATGTGTAATTTTTTTTTTTGTATTTAAACGAAAAGAGGTAACAGTTAACGTTAGGGTTGTGTTTTAAATTTCGTTTTGTTATAAATAGAATAACGTATAACGTGCAGTGAATAATCAATATGCGTTGCGCATGAACCACATTTGTGTCCCTATAATGTTTAATTTATTTAAATGAAAACGAAAAGAGGCAGAGTAGTGTTTTATAACATATTTCGTTTTATTGTTGCTTAAAATGTACATACAGAGTAACAGAGATAACCGGAGTAGCAGAGCGAGCTGAGTGACGCTTTTAAGAACGCGCTGTACCATGTGCATGTAGGAGTGAGTCGCACATGGCAAGTACAAACTTTGCGTACTTAATATTGAGAAAAGCCTAATGTCGGCGCTTGTCTTCTTGTGACAAACATGTCGAGGAGCAAGAACAAGATCTGCTGTATATGTCATCCATTGTAGTTTACTAAGTTCTTCTTCGCGCGAAAATGACGTCGATCGAAACACCACACCTATCAAGTAAGGGTACTGTTGGCAGTGGAAACGCTAGCCAGACCATGGTTAACAGACCCGAACCGTACCGTACTGTACCGTACCGTACTGTACTGCTCAGTGGAAACGAGCCATTACTTACAAGTAACAAATTTGCCTCAAGGACCCATAAACTCCGCAATGATTTTTTTTTTTTTTTTTTTTTTTTAACCAATATTTTGTATTGTAGGTTAAATCTTTTAAAATCTTCTCATAAAACACTGGTCAGTGGACATGGCTTTAAAATGTTTGCAAACTTTAAACACATTTGTTCCTATATACAGTAGAAATTAAAACTGTCAATATCTCTAATCTCTAACTCTAATGTTTAATGTGGGTTTCAAGCGACTTGGCTTGCCATTAAAGGAATAGTTAACTTAAAAAATACAATTCTGTCATCATTTACTCACCCTTAAGTTTTTTTTTTTTTTTTAAACCTGCATGAATTTCTTTCTTCTGTTGAACACAAAGGTAGATATTTTGAAGAATGTCGGTAACCAGTTGATGTACCCCATTGACTTCCATTGTAGGGAAAACATACCATGGAAGTCAAAATAAATATCTTCTTTTGTGTTCAGCAGAAGAAAGAAATTCATACAGGTTTGAAACAACTTGAGTGTGAGTAAATGAATTGTCATTTTTATGTGAACTATTCCCACATGTATGCCGAATTTAGCAATTTCTCTAGAAAAATAAAGGATCCGATATCAATATTACTGAAATATGATTGACAAAAACAACTTCCTATACCTGTTGGACTCTGCTAATTGCTATATTTGAGGATATATATATATATATATATATATATATATATATATATATATATTGCTGATTTATCTATTATGTGACAGCTGCATATCTATTCAGTGTCTTGAAGTGCAAATGGTAGATTATGAGATTCAAAGTGACAAAAACAAAATAAACCACCTGATATATGTGTTTGAACAGCTGAACACTCTCTGCTCTGACAGAATGAAAAAAGAAACCTTGCAGAGCAGTAATTTCTGCAGTAATTCCTCTGCCCCACGGGATTTCAAAGACGCTGCACAAAAATGGGATTAAAAGGGAAGCATACAAAATCTTGATTGCGTTGAGAAGGACAATGAATGCTGAAAAAATAAATAAATAAGCGTAGCGTCAGTTCTGGCAGTTCACTTTAGTCAAGCTCGCATCAGCTGACTCTCAGCTGATCCGCGTCTACCTATGGGAATATGATGCCGATCACCGTATACATATATAAGCTCCTTCAGTATTATCAGCAGCTATCGCATTTCTCAGGAGCTAATTACCCTCCTCCATCCCCAGCTCCTCCTCTCGTCAGTCAGGATTTGGCATTCTGATTCCCCTTGAATCAGAATCAATTCTCGAATCATGTTGTACTTTAAAAATCTTGAATTAATGATATCTGCAATACATTCATGTTGGTTCTGTTCTGTTTACCCTAAGGGGGGTTATTGCTGCTCTCCCTGCTAGGCTGCATGGATTCGCAGGGAGTTCTTGCCCAGAACAGAACCATACCGCCAATCCAAATTGTATGCTAATTATCAATCGTATTCGACGATAGTGGTCCTAACAGAAACCTATTTAACTATTAATATGGGTTTTTCAATAACAGATAATGATTCTAAACATCATTATGTGTATATAGAACCTAAGATGAACACAAAATAGCCAAAGTGAACAAAACACATGCAGTTCATCGACAATAAAATTAAATCTTAATTGTCAATCAGATGTCGGTAATATAATTTAAAATTATAATTATAATTTAAAATTTATAATTAAAAAGTGACTATAATATGCAGGAACATTTTGGGGTAAAATAGCCTATTTTTAATTATTCAAACCAATTCCTTTAGTACTGTATTAGTATTTATCAAAATGTTTCTCACATCATCTGCCATCTTAGATTTATCTTCCACTGAGCGCAGCAAAATGCATTCTGGGATTGCCTTGTCTACAAGGGATATATGTAATGCTGGCTTTTGAATTTGGCTAAAAGAAGATATCTTACGAGACAGCATAATTAAGCTGCCTTTTTTTTAACAGGCTTCACATCAGTAGCACAGCTATACATGTTGCTTCCAGGAAGTTCACTAGGCTTTGTACATTATATAAATCAGAATGAATCATTCTCTGAATCAACAACGAGGAACAGCAGTGAAGTATTGTTTAGATAAATAAAAAAATACATAACATTTGTGCTATATGCAATGTGTGAGCTGAAAGTCTCTTTATGTGTTATGTATGGACCTTTTAAATATTCATGATGAATTCTGCAAGCATTATGGCATGCTAATATGTTGTTTCCAGCAAAGAAAGCAAAAAAATTAAGCAGTGGATTTGAAGTGAAAAGGTATCACTTATGTAGTTAGTGCCAGCACAGATGCACGTCCACATAAAGAGAGAGAATTATTACATTTATCACTGACTACGACAAACACCCTGCATCTTTCTTCTAATTCTTTCATCCCAGATGATCAACTAATTTCTGAAGTTAAAAAAAAAAAAAAAAAAAAAAAAAAAAAAATTCTAATAAATGGAACTGACAATCTATAGGACTGCTGGACAGCTTAAAATCCATGAATCCAGGTAGATTTAAGAGGATTTTTCACTATCAAATACAGAACATGAAAGTAGCAAACAATTATAGAGAAGGTAAACCAGCAACACTTGGATTAGAAAATGTAAGCTATATTTAAACTGATATGAAGTTAATGTTGAAGTTAAAAGAAAATAAGCAAAACATTCCAGAACATTCGTTGAACTGTTTAAATAACGTTTACGTTTTCCAATCAACAAGTGCTTCTCAATATTCATGAACCTATTATAGAGTATGTATTCAAGCAGGAATAAGCCACATAAAACATCATGGAATAATTTAAATATAAAGGGCTTACCTATTTAAGAAGAGTTTGGTATGGAGACACATTCAGGAGACGATCAGAAGAGCAGGTAGAGGTGGAAACACAGGACAAAAGAAAAAAGAAAAAAGAAACATGGTCAGAATGCAATACTTTAGACTAATGAAGCTCCTTTATGGAGAAGCTACATGGAAAAAAATAATAAAAAATAATAATAAAAAAATATTTCGAAATGAAGTTTTAACTGTGTTTTTCCCCCCAAAAGACCTACAGTATATAATAAAACCAATACACATGAAACCAAGCATATTTCAGTCACTATTTGACAATACTGTGGTACAATAAAAGTCATGTTTCTATAAAAGATATGCAGTTGCACCAATAAACCTTTTTTTGAATAATGAGACCATGGATGGATGGGTGTATGTATGTATGTATGTATGTATGTATAGGTGGGTGGATGGATGGATGGATGGATGGATGGGTGGGTGGGTGGATGGATGGATGGATGGATGGATGGATGGATGGATGGGTGGGTGGGTGTATGTATGGATGGATGGATGGATGGATGGATGGATGGATGGATGGATGGATGGATGGATGGATGGATGGATGGGTGGGTGGGTGTATGGGTGGGTGGATGGATGGGTGGGTGGATGGATGGATGGATGGGTGGGTGGATGGATGGATGGGTGGGTGGGTGGATGGATGGGTGGGTGGGTAAATGGGTGGATCGGTGGATGGATGGATGGATGAACAAACATGCACATACTACTAGCTACTTGATGGATGGACGAACAAACATGCACATACTACTAGCTACTTGATGGATGGACGAACAGACATGCACATACTACTAGCTACTTGATGGATGGACGAACAAACATGCACATACTACTAGCTACTTGATCCCTCTTAGCAATAGTTACTTATGTATTCATGTATTTATTACAAGTGCAGACTTAAGATAAAATATATATCAGGGCAAGACTTTCCCAAATGCTGCCAAAAGCATAACAAAAGAGAACAAAATAACGCAGAGCAATCCTTCAAATGGATTTGTGACTAGGCTGCATGATGGTGAAAGAACGAGGATGAGAAAGACAGACAGAGAGACAGAAAACCTTGTGCAGCAAGTGAAGATGAAACAGAATAAAGAGGTGTCAAAGGCCCGTGGTGCTGTAGTTTAGACAGATAGTACTTTTCAAGCTCGGGCCCCTGACAATCCTTAAAGCAAGTGTCTATGACTACATTTATGTGTTCAAAAAATCAACACACACATACACTTAAGGCACAAATAGCATTGTTCTTGCTGTTCACTCTTTGAACTCTGTCCTTATCCTTTTACAAAACATGGCACGGCAAAAAAAAGAAAGAAAAAAAAAAGAAGAAAAAAAAAAGAAAATTGGTTTGCTGTGTTACAAAATGGCTGCAGTGGGAAGATCACTAAAGTCCTATGCTTTATACAACTCCCCCAGACCCCCCCTTTTTTGAAATCCAAGAGTGCAAGTTTCGTCATCACACCCCTCCATATAGTTGCCTCGGCTGTTGACAAGAGAGATGGAGTGTGTTGTGCCAGTGTGTGTCCTCTGCAAAGCACCTGATTACATTCATGGAGCCAAGAGGAGATTTATGAATGCAGACTCAAGCAAAGAGCGGCCCCATTCGCACTCTAAATAATGGCAGGGCGAAATATCTTTTTTTCATTTCCATTCCGTGTCCCAAACTACTGGCTCAACTACCCAAATGAATATTTACCCCACTGAGTTTATCTATCCACTTCGGGATACCATTCAGAGGATTATTTCAGTGCAAAGGACGCTGGAGGCGACGGGGCCAGATGCGTGGTTGGTGTGGTGGGGTGTATTTGGCGTTTGGTTTGTAGTGTAGCCAACATCCCCTGCAGAAAAACACAGTTTATCCTCTCTAATGTAAATATTGAACAGGTTTCGGACCAGAGGGAATAACTAATGTTAATGAATGGGGAAACTCTTAGCTTAGCACACTTTATCAGAGCATAAGCATGCTGTCCAGGCTCAGAGGCGGCAGATAAATTGGAGGGAGTTTGTTTTAAAACAGATGAATTGGGCGAGACCACACTACGTGCAACATGATCAGTCAGTGTCAGCTTATGTGAGTCAGTCTGCTGTAATAACGTTAAACTGGCGCGGTGTTCTGCCAAGCCATAATGAGATCCAAGGCAGGAGTCCAGGAAAATGGCTGAATGTAGACATATACGCATAGCTTGACATGTATGATCTGTGTGTGACAGGAAATGGAAGAAGGATTTGACATTGATGGTAATGCATATATATATATATATATATATATATATATATATATATATATATATATATATATATATATATATATATATATATATATATATATATATACACACTGTAAAAAAAATTACATCCCCAAGTCAAAAATTTCAAGTGACCGATAACATCTACATTTTTCAATTAGTCTGACGCATTATTTCTCATTGAGCCAATGTTAACAGACTATTGCAACAAGAATTTCACTTGGGCCAATTGAAAAATTTAGATGTTATCGGTCACTTGAAATTTTTGATTTGGGAGGGTTAGAAATTTTTTACAGTGTATATATATATATATATATATATATATATATTTATTGTTCTTTAATATTTGATGTATGTTTGAATAAAATGGAGTAGGATTTACTTTGAAATACTTCCCCCAGAACTTGGTAGTGAATTTCACAAATAATTAGAAAGAAGTAGCAAGTAACATACTGAACTAAACATAGAATTCTGAAGTAGAAATGTATGCATTTATTTATTTATATGTATTTGATTATGTATTAACTAACCACCAACCCTAAACATGATTGTTGGAAACTATTTAAAACTTGAAAACTACTTAATTTGTTTCACTATATGATCCACTGTATTTGGGTTTTAAATGGTTTTTATTAGTTTTGATCAGTTTTATTGGATACCAGGACTTTTATTTTCACTACAGAAGTAAGCTATTTTCTGTGTATGTGCCATCACCGACTGGTCAGCCATATTCTAGACTACTACTGCATATTCTCCTCCCATGAATTAGCTGTAGTATTATCATATAGCATGAATGGTTCTTTGTGTGATTTGCTGGATTAATTCGTATCACAAACAAAAAAACAAAAAAACCCTAATCACTTGTTTGAGATATGACCAAACAAATGTGTGCGATAGTGCTTATTTGCAGGCAACACAAGTGTGAATCAAGCTTGGATTATTCTCATAATTTGAACTGTACAATGTCAAAGTATTTACAGCATCTTAAATATTGACCCATTTACATCCAAAACACTTGAAAAACCTACAAATGTCTAATAACACTTTAAGGTTAATATAATATTGAATAATGAAATAGTCAATTTCATTTACGACCAGTTGTCACATGATTCAAAAGAATGTGAAGTCTTTATGATGTTGTTAATGCTGGTAATGTCTCTGCCAATGTTAATCCAATCAAACATGGACACTTTATGTACAAATAAATACAAAAATCGACAATGGCGCAAGTCTCTGTCTGCTCAGAAAATGTGGAAAACAAACTGCATATCTTGTAATATTTTTCACATCCTTTCAACCAAATAACATTTGCATCATGATCTTATAACATATTGGAAAGAAATTAAATGTAGCCTGAAACCTAAAGAGGACAATAACTCTGAAGCAGTGAGGATGAATTGTGAAATGAAGCATAGCACTTTGTAGCTGCTTCAAGGGAGATGCCTCAGAGTATACTTGTCAACTCCAGAGACTGAGCAGAATGCAGCTGGAGGAAATTGGCCAGGAAATTGGTGGAAAAGAGACTTTTCTCTATCGACAAAACAACTCTATCTTGTTCATTTTTTTCTGAGCTCCATTCAGACTGTTCTCAAAGATACAGTCATGCTGAGGACAGTAGGTGTCCGCAGAGGAAAATAGCAGTCAAATATGTGTGACTTGAACTCTGACATTTAGAGGACGCGACTCATGCTAACAAACATAAGTCTTGCACACTTATCATAAATTTTAATCTGATGGAACAAATAGATCTGCTGCACTTCCCCCATGGTTTCTTGAAGTACCTTAAAGGATTCATGGCATGAGAAATCAAATTGTCCTTGATCTTCGGACATATAGAGGTCTTTGTACCATTAAAACACCCTAAAAATGTTATAGCTTAAAAAGTACTCAGTTCAAAAAGAGCATTTATGTAAACAAGCTGGACATGTTTGATATTGTGGGATTTGTGATTTCACACATGAAAATATATTTGCACATCACACCCATATACACCTGACACAAGCATCAAAAGCAACTAGGACACATTACAATCACTGACACTGTCTACAATGGATACAGTACAAAGGTGCCTCGTCAATTTCAAATATTCTATATGCGTTTCAGCTACTGCCAAAGACAGGACAAATAGAAGAGCAAAGGGACAGTTGCTTTGATGTGCCCTGTTTAAACAGCATGCTTGCATCTGTGCAGCCTTCAGAAGGACCCCAGCGTATGGAAAATTATATGTGTCAGATAATTATATGTTTGTTCAGAGCATTTGACTGCCGATTGCTTTGTATACAAGGTGTTATGGAGAGTTTGCAAAGAAAGTTTTGTTGAAAGATGAAGCAGCCAACTGTATAGGATTTTAGAGCAACTACATTGCAAAGCGTAAGTTATAAATTGTATAAAGCTTTGTTTGTAAATTACTGTTGTATATGGATAATGCTCTCCCATGCAACTGCATTAACCAATCACAACAATGCAATTTACTGACAAGACTGAAGGGAAATTACCCTAAAACGGATCATTTCAGAAACAGGACCAGAAAGGTTGAAAATATATATATATTTTTTATATATTTGACTTTTTTGTATAAAACTTTCATAACATTATAAGTGATTATAATGTATAATGATAACATTATAAGCTCATAAGAACATATTACAATAATAATAAAAAATCCATTTCATTCATTTCACTTTAAAACAACCACTTACAATAGCAAAGGTTTCTGATTTTTAGAATTAAACAGGCTGTGCTTGTGGTGTTCTTTATATGCAAATGGCCTCTATTATGATTGACTAACCTCTTTGAATGAAATGAGTTACAATGTCCTTACCAAGTTGCTGAATATTGAAAAGACACTGATATTAGAGAGCTTCTACTCGACCCAAGCCCACATTTATGTTTTATTTATGTTTTCATTTTAAAATAAAACAGTGTGCAACAATCACTTGATCTTTGAGTCAGAGCAGGGAATCCATTCATTCTCGCTCCTCTTTTCTATGATATGACCCTTGTAACTCTCATCAGGGACACTAAGCTATCAGAGCATGTTAGTGTGACCACCATCAAACAAACCAAATGTGGGACGATTATAAGTTTGTGTGGGACAATGTGGGACATATTACCAACACTAAAACATAACCTGAAACTGTTATATAATGTCTTTCTAACTTAATAAAAACATTTGTATTCTGCCTTTCAGCTGATAAAAATTATTTGTTCTTTAGAAAACACCATTACATCACAATGTAATATAACATGTTTTTAGTTTACATGTCATTTAAATGCAACATCACTGAGACCAAAGGCAGCAGGCATCATGCAGATAACTATTTTTGAAACAGTTCTGACCAAGTCCAACTAAAATCCAACAAAATAAATAATGAACAAATAAAACAACATGAAATTAGATAATTGACAGTCTTATATATTAAACCAAAAACTTTAATATTTTTTTAGAAAGGATGTGAATTAAAACAACCACAGCAGGCAACAAGTCGAAAAATTCTGTTAATTTAATTTAATTTAATTTACCAAATTATCCATTTGTTTTCTGACAGGGAACACATGGAACGAATCACCGCTCCACATTTTGATTGACAGCCGTCACAACAAGTGATCGTGTTTACTTCTGACGAAGCACTGTTAAATATAGGTGAAAAACTATGCCGCAAAAATAATAAATAAAATGCTTTCTTAAAAAGGCAAAATAACGCATGCACGTTTTCTTAATATGATAATTAAAACCAACAGACTGATGAAAATGCTGGACATTTTCTCAATATGCGACATGCGGGACAAGGGTTGAAAATGCTGTGCCATACAACACAAAGCGGGACGGATGGGATATGTGCTACACCTAACCAAAAGTTTGGTGCCTCATTCACTGCCAAGAAGAAAGGTCAGATTGACACATTCATCAAGTTCGGTCTACCCTGTCTGAGAGTCTTAAACCCTGTCTGAATCTTAACACAGATGTATGCATGTTGCACTCAACGCTCAGACCCAAGGGCTTTACCTGTTACATACAAACACTTAGTGTCATGTTTGACTGAGCTCTCTTTTTATGGTTACAGTATGTGGCAGCTGATGAATGTTTTCCGCCTCTTCTTCATGCTAAACAATCACTTCATCCCTCGCCTGCACGCCCTCCTCCTCAGGTTTCACTCACTTGCTGCACACCCTTCCCTCTCGCTCACGACAACTGGATGGCAATGGATGGAAAATGCCGACAAAAGTGTCTGGCTCGGCTGAGTGTGAGAACCTTGCCTGCGGGCATGGCCATGTGAAAAGGGAATTACTTCAAAGCTGCAATGGATTGTGGGAGTCTTACACAGACCATTCGGCCACTTACTGCAGCCTGCTCTCAGTTTCTGCTGAGCACATCTAATGTGTTCTTTTACAATCAACCTAATCTGTCAAAAGTCCACATGCCTTAGGTTTTTGATATACGTTTACAGTGTATAAACAATGATGCACATTTTCATGGAAGGGTTGGGGGCGGACGGACTCATTGCAGACTCATTTCTTAACCCTATAAAGCCTAGTGTATCGTATGTAACACAGATTTCTAAGGCCTCTAAATTATAAACATGAAAAAAAAAAAAAAAAAAAAAAAAAAAAACAGTTGTACACAATCTAATACATGCCTTCTGTCATCAGATTTATATCAAGTAAACATTCTTAGTAATTTTTCCAAATGTACTGGACTGAAGCAACAGAATTTGTATCCATATATTATTATATTTTTTTTTAAATCACACCAAAATGTGAGCTTCGAATTTGATCCATCATGTTTCTTTGTACATCTCTTAATCATCACTGTATTGCATTGCATTAAATGTTTTGTCCCCCACAATACAAACTACAGAGTTTTGATCATAAAACTACGCATTTAAATATCATCTCACTAGACACAGTAAGTGACATAGGGCCCTATCTTGCACCCAGCGCAATTGACTTTGTACACCGACGCATGTATCATTCCTATTTTGCACCCGCGCACAGCGGACTTTTCCCTCCACAGACGCACGTCGGTTAACTAGGAAATACACTTGCGCTCCCCGGGGCGGTTCAGCGCAAAGAGGAGGCGTGTTCCAGCGCAAACGTTCCCTGGTGCTATTTTGCAGGTTTAGAAAACAATTCCGCCACTGACCAGGAAAAACCTAGTATAAAGTCAGTGGCGCGTTACGCATGATATTCAAATGCTATTTTAAGGGCACATGCTTGGCCATAATCAATGTAGCGTGTGCACAACGTGCATACACTTTGATTCTCTCATCTACACAGAAGCAGCAGTTTTCATTTTAGCAAATCATACATTATTACAATAGATAGATAGATAGATAGATAGACAGACAGACAGTTTATTATAAAAGCATAAATCTAGCTTACACATTTACCCAAATTATCATACGCCTGTTTAACCGAAGCTAATTTGGGTGGGTTTCTCCCATTGCAATGTCACTTCTCTGTGTTTTACGGCCCTGACGAGAACGTCGGTCTCCTCAGCTGTGAACCGCTCCTGGCGCGCGCCTGGCAAATCCGCCGTTATAATAGCAATCCGCCATAGAACAAGCGCGCCTGCTCTTAAAGGGAATGTGAGATGTCGCTCTGATTGGTTTATTGCACATTACGCCCAAACCACACCTATGAATAATGAAGCTACTTCAGACCAACCCCTTTTAGATTTGCGTCGGGCGCAAGAGTCATTTATCCCGCCGGTATAATAGCAACAGCGCCCAAGACCCGCCACAAAGTTACTTGCGTTCGCGCTTGATACTTGCGTTTCAGATCGTTAAAATAGGGCCCATAGAGTGACAACTGTTATTTAAATGCATTTTATGCAAGAGGTCTGTTAAACAGGTATAAAAAATATTATTTGATTTACAAGAAATTCTAATTGATTTTTGTTCACTGTTCCTTGCTGGTGGAATGATCTTCCCAATCCTATCTGGAACACCAAATCCCTGACAATATTCAACAAACCCCATCTCTTCCATCAGCACTTAAAAAAATCTTACCCTATGCTTTCACTATTCCTTAAAGTGCCCCTATTATGCTACTATAAAGGTTCCTAGTTTTGATTTTGGATGCATCAAAGGTCAAACAACACTTTAATTTTCTCATAGCCTACATTGCACATCACCAAACATTCTCAAACGACTCTTGTATGAATCAATCTCTCTAAATCCCTCCTTTCCGCGAGCCTGCTCTGATTGGCCAGACGGCCCAGTCTGTTGTGATTGGTCTACCGCTCACAGCACTTGTCAGAAGCTAAACACAAATTACCATAATTAAAAATTTCATCTCACGAGGCTTCCTCAGTCCACAGCGATTCTACAGACTGTAAAGCCAGTAACAATGGCGTTGATTTTATCAATGCGGGCGCGAGTCTGATGATGAAACATAGCAAGAAAGTTATTCAACCCGAACCTCCATCGCAAGGACGACTTGAGCAGGACATTTCTTAGTAATACGCTACTCAGTTTGTCGTACATTATGAGATGTTGCAACTGTAATTCCTCACCATCAGCATTAATAAGAGTCCATCAACAAACCGAATAGTAGTTGTTCACGGGCAGCCAATGGGTGGGCATTATGCAAATGTGTAACTTTGTTACGTATGTATGTTACGGAAGTGAGACATAAGTTTCGTCAGTTTAGAATCAAATGACAATAACTTTATTTATTGTGCACTTTGATCTTTAAAACTTTGCAGACATTTTACATTCACAAACAGCTATATTGCACACTGCAGGAAAGGTAATATCTGAAAAAGCATAATAGGGACACTTTAATCTCTCCCTGTTCTAGCTTGTACTAGTCTAAACAATGTCTGAAACTGTGTATTACCTGCACTTCTCGTGTTCATTTCCTCTTCAAGCTGAATTACTTACAATTATTACTTATGAATTACTTACTTACAAATATTCTTTTTTTCTGACTATTATTTCATGTTATAGTTTAGCTGTTATAGTTTTTTGTGTAAAAAAATAAATCATTAAAAAAAAAAGACAAATAATGTTAATGAAAAATATTTGTTTAGATAGCCTATATGAAAATATATATACTTTAAAAATATGCTGCTATATACTGTAACGTAAATAATCATTTATCATATTTGCACCATGTTAAGTAAAAATCTGAAGTTGCCCACCAAGGCCAACAGGGAGAGAAAAAACAAACAAACAAAAAAAAACATTGTTGAGCCCTGAAACCGTTGCCTCATTTGACCAAAGCTTCCACAGGCCTGCGCAACCAGCCCGTCCTTGCCGGCAAGGGCGGGTGTAATTAAAAACAAAACTGAAATCAAATCAAGCATAACATCAAAAATAAAGCCAACCAATACAGATTTAATTGGTAAAAGGGACCTTGTATTAAATCAAAGATGCATTATACAGTGCAGAAATGTGGTCTTGTTATGCGAAGAGGGAAACGCAAGGATTAAGAGGTTAGAGAAAGAGATGGAGCGAAGACAAATGAGAACAAAATCTAATGAAAGCAGATGGCATTCAGAACGAGTCCTGCCCAAGGCCAGCACCCTCCCTTCTCACTATCGCTTTGGTCTCTTCCCTTTACACCATTAGACAAGGTAAGAAGGGTGTCAGGGTGGAGGGTGAATAGGCATCTGTCTGTGCAGAGGTGGACTGTGGGAATTAGCAATCAAGAGGGATTGGTTAATTAGTTTACAAGTCAGACTTCTGCAAGAAGTCATGTTTTCCTTTCCCTTGGCGAGGAGAAAACAGCATGAATGCCCTATATTGGTAAAGAAAAATATGGCGTGTTGCATCCCGTCCTGCATGACTTAAAGATGCTGGAAACGCATTAGGCCCTGAAAAAAAAGCTTTTGATTTTATTATTTACTGTGATATCCAGCACTGCATGTACTATTGAGTACTAAATATTTATGCATGCATAACCAGATAGGTAAACGAAGAGCGATGGTTTTCTACTAAAATAAAATATTCACTTCAGATGCAAACTGTAATTTTGTGTAGTAGTAGCAACACAGCCAAAGTCTTGATGTCCATTAAATCCACAAGATGAATTACTCGCTGAATCAAAATATTACAAAGCAGAACAAATAATTTAATCTGCCAAGTTATAAAGCACACAAAAAATCATCCCCCTTTTTCTTATCCTCCATCTATCTCGCTCTCTGTCGACCTGACTGTAGAAAAGATTAAAATTCATCAATCAAATCACACATTTTAATGGCCAGACCATCTCCCTGACACCCACAGCAAAAATTGAATCACAAAAGCAATTTAATTAAATCGAACTGCGATTCAATAGCTCTAATCATTCTGCACAGTAAAATGAAATATCCTTCCTTTAATCACACCCCCATGTTAAATAATTACTCAATTTTGGGGGTACAGTTGGGATGGGTGATGAGTTAGTAACTAAAATAATATTTGTGTATTTACACTCGCGGCGTTATGGATGTACGGGTTAACAGCCTCTTGATATGGCATGTTGGACCCTGTCGACTTGCTTTGCAACAATTTAATTTCTGTGCACCTTGTTAAATTAATTACAGGTCTATGTGATGGAATTACATTGCTTATATAATCATTGCACTATTTAGATTTCCCTGCTTAAAAGGAATGAACCAAAATAAACATGACTTAATCTCTATCAACAGTGGTTTGCTGTAAGTTAGGTAAGAATTCAAAAGAAACTAATTCAGATTTATTTTTATAACATTTATTTTATTTGTAAAAACAAGTATTCACTTAAAAAGGAAATGTCGCAACGCATCTGAATGATTTAAATCAGAAATGTAAATCTTGTGATATAACCTTTTTTTATTTTTTTTATTTGTTTTCATTTGTGAACCTACCTAGAAGACACTTAATTCAATCTAGATGTCCACATACGCTTGCAGTGCTGTATTTAAAACGCATTACATCTTTATGGAGATACTCCGAGCTCACTCCTGTAATAAGAAGGGTCGCAGACTCAAACACTTTCACTGGATTCTCTGGCAGCACCAATGGCCCCCCGGGTGTTATGAAACACAATTAATCACATCCACAGGTAGGGGTGGACGGTCAGAGCGCTCTTCCAGAACAGTCAGAGAGGTTATAGAAATGCAAAATTGGTCGTATAACGGTTGAAGAACTGTTCCAGGTGGAGGGTGCAAACATGTGTTGAGCAGGACAGGGAGAGAGAGAGAGAAAGAGAAATCAGGAAATGACTTGTTGCCACTCTTACACCAGTTTAAGTGCCATGTTGCCATTAGGGATTAAACGTGAGGAGGAAGCTAGGACGCTGCTGAAAGGTGCCAAGTAAAGTGCCCGTGTGAGTAGAAAAAGAGCAGCAACTCTATTTTGATCAATTCAAGTCGCCAAGTGCTATAGGTGTGAGAAATGAGAAAAGTAATGTAAAAAGCACAGAACAAAGACAGTGCCTGCTAAAAAAAATAATAAGTTTCTTTTCTAGTAGATTTTACATTGTAATATGCATTTATTTTTCACATTTTTTTCCAGCTGTAACAGCTGCTGCAAATAACAATACACCATTTTCAATATTCTATTTATGTTTCATGAAAGAGGCACAGGACATATTTTTCCATTTTTTCTGCACATTTTTTAATTTTTTTTATTCTTGGTCTGTGTACCCATTCATCAGATGGATACAGATGGACGTCAGATGGTCTTTGGCCGTTGTGCTGCATATCACACCATGAGCGCTGTTTTTTTAGGACACCATCAAGATGCAAGAAGTTCAAATTTTGTATGCATGTATTATAATTATAATTATGATGATTAATACTACTACTACTACTACTACTACTACTACTAATATTATTATTATTATTATTATTATTAAAATAATTATAAGAAATACAAATATAAAAATATATAATAATAATAATAATAATAATAATAATACAAATAAATAAAAAAACACACTGATCAAATAGTCATTTTACATATATCGCTGAATTGATGAAATGTCCTAAATTATAAAACAAAACACTTCGGATTTGTCAATAGCTACTAGTTGGTCAGATAAGTTACATGCATTGTCCGTTTTCATAGATCCAGAAAATAAATAAATAAATGCATAAATACATGCATACATACACATACCTACAGATAAAGTACATCCAAACAAATGACACCATGTCCAAAAAAGAGACATTTATTTGTAAGTGTAACTTTAAATTTTCCCAATACTATCAATACTAACCATCTAGCATGCCAAATGTTATTGATGTTAGATTTTACATTTTCTAAATGTTGCTGTGTGTACAAAGTGTTTATTAGCTGACTGAAACATAACTCTTTCTCAAAACAAATGTCAATATTGTCCTTCCATAATGCACCTCCTTTTGCTCTGAAAACAGTTTGCTGTGTTTGGTTCCCCTTGAACATCAAAAATCATACTACACATAAACAGCTCCTGAAACTACCTAGGCCATACTTCAGGCAAACAGAACGAGCAATTCACCAAGCTCTGCTAGGTACCCCTGCGTGTTTACAGAGCTCATCTTAAATTCAGATGTGGCTACTGTGTTTCATGGAAATGGGTTTTGAAAGGTTACGACTGCGTGTGAATCAAAACCGCACTGGGGGAAACAAGACAAGATGAGCCAATATAACACATATTTCTCTTTCATAAACAGCTTATTGACCGATGTGCCATTTGAAACTGGTTCGGTCAACTTATACAAGCTGCGCGTGCTAGGCGGTGGCGTGATGGGAGATGTCCTTTTCTGAACTTGACCATCTGTGACCTGTGTCACAACGGACTGAAGCTAGACAAAGTACACACTGGCTGCCTTCCAGCGCACGATACATCAACTGGCTATCATCTTACCAGGGTATTCCAGAGACAGAGGGACACTAACTGGCCCAACATCAGCCTGCTTTTAGAGGACAATTCATCACTGGGCAAGGCATCACTCTGTCAATTCCCAATCCCACAATGTTAGGAGACAAAGGGTTGAGTGGATAGGGGGGAACACAGGATCTTCAGCGTAGGGATTTGCAACAACCTCAATGTGCCATTCACTCTTGAAGGGGCAGATAGAGTCTGACTTGTGAGGCACATCAGGCCCAGATAACATACTTCAGCAGTCTTGTCCTTCTCAGCAATGAGGAAAAAAAGAGTGAGATTTCACTTTCAAAGCACGTCTGGGGTCAAAAGCGCATTCCCCATGCAAATTTTGTGGATTTAAACATATGGAACACCATATTGGGCAATGATAAATGTGAAGATTAATGCAAAGCTTAAGCTAATGGTTAAGGGAACTGTTTTGAGGACACTATAGCTAAGTTGTCAGTTGTGAATGTAACTTATGCACAAAATATAACATGGAATATCACATAAAACATCGAGTGTAGTTTCCATCCCATGGAGAACAAAACCGTCGCTTCCTGGAATATTGGGGCAAAATATCTCATAAAACTGAAAGAATCAAGGAAGCCACAGTGGCTCTTTTCTCGTATGATTACTTACTGTATGCATGATTTCAAAAACAACACATTCCAGCGCCAGATCACCTATTATTTAAAACAAATGAATGCCAAATGGATGTTTCATTTGCATTATATCCGTGTGAGATGTTTAAAATAAATCATGGGGAAAATATCGACCCTGGCAAAATGTTGGGGACATGTCGCACCCACAAATTACGTCCATGTTACCAACCAAACAAAAGCACATTCTTTCCGTGAGTGTTGTCGAGAGTAGCGCTCTCGCTGATGATCAGCAGTGGTTCACTAAATTAAATAATTCAATAAATACCATTTCCAATAAGCACTTAACTCGAAAATAACTATTAAATAATCAAATAACTTGAGAACTGGCTGACTGAAATCAGCTTGAAAATGCTATCTCATGAAATAAAGGAAAATCCATAATTTCTTTACAATTTAAAGGTACACAGTGTTATTTCATCAGTCAATCGAGAAAGTCTGTTTGCTGAAAGCTTCTGGCAACATTAAATCCAGGAGAAAAGACCATTCTAGCGAAAGAGCAAGTAGAGATGTTACGCGGATAACGTAATATCTGAACAAGAGCAGACAAGAGCTATGAGACTGTATATTTGAGAACACGCGTCCAGTTTTGTGCGAGAGTGAAGGAAATCTGCCTACGAATTGAGAGATACTCGGATGCGCTCTAGACATTTGTCATTAAAATTAGCGCCATATAAACGGCCTCAAATAAACTATAAAAAGGTGAAGATAATTATGTCTGAATGCTGCAATCGATTTTTTATTGATTAAAATCAATGGAAAATGTCTTGTATTTGAGGCCTATTCTTGCGCCTCAGAGAACACAAAAAGCGCAGGCATGTTATCTTGCGTTTGGAGGCAGATGCCTGGTGTTTGAGAATGCAATCGTGTGAGACAAGACATTATACCCTATCATTTCAATGACAGACTTTAGCTCAGGCATTTTAGAATGACCAAACCAACATGTGAGATGCTGTGCAACAAAATTGGTTCACTAGATAGTTCAGTCATCCAATCTCATCCTCTATTAAGGCAGTCATGTGAATCACTTTTTCTTTTCTTTTTTTTTCCGCGCATACAGTTATTTATATGGTAAATGTTTCCATCATAGCATGTTTTCTTAGCGGATAAAAAATGATTCGCCTCAATTGAGCACATGAGTTTTTATGAAACATTTTTAGAAGTTATGTGCATCTTTACATACAAATAGGTGGATGAAACCATACTACTGATGACTTTCAGAATATGTTTGTGAGACTGTTTAACAATGAGTCATCTTATTTTTTAGGAAGACGTTCATGTAAAAGAAATTATTCTAAATCATAACCATGAAATTGAATCTGTGACATAGAGGTGCCTTGCCCTTGTTCATGTGTGTTTCTAAATGTCTCCATAGTTCATGCGCCTCAGAGCAGAAAAGATGTATCTGCTTATCGCCATCTGAATGTCATAGTTTGCATTCTAATGCTCACAGTATGTGCAGGAGAAGAAAATACATGCAAATTCAGCTGCATCAAAAACAGTTCACTAATTTAAATTCTCTCTCTCTCTCTCACACACACACACACACACACACACACACACACACACACACACACACACACACACACACACACACGTTTCACTATATTTCTGTTACGAACTGCTCCGAGACACGAGGGTTAAGATCCAAACGCAGCTTTTATTTAGGGGCAATCCAGAGGCGTAATCCAGTGTACAGGCAAAAGGTCAAAACACAGGTAGGCAGTCCAAACAAACCAACAAAGAAACAAACAAAACAGGCAGGGACCAGAGGCAAAAGAGTAATCCAGGGAACAGGGCAAGAAATCCAAATAAACCAAAAGACAAGAAACCAGGGAAAACGCTCGGAATTGCAGTGTAACACTTAAACAAGACTTCGCAGTGAGTGAATGAATGAACACGGTATAAATAGACAGACTAACAGGATGAGACAGGTGAATGCAATCAGTGAATGAGGTACAGGTGAATGTGATCAGTGATAAGTGATGATGAGTCCGGGCAGTGAGTTATGGGAAATGTAGTTTGTGAGTGAAACATGATAGTCTGGTGTGGAGTGCCCTCTGGAGGATTTCAAGGGCACTCCAGCTGGTTATCGTTACAATTAGTAAGGACATTGCATAGACATCCATTGATTTTATATCAGGTTAATGCTATTTTCTATGGCCTACCCATCACAGAAACATGTGCAAAACACTATGTTTTGGTTGATTTATAAGCCTTTTAAACTTGTGAGGACCAGCAATATGTCCTAACTAGTCAGTTGTCATTTTATTTCACTATATAAATGAGGACATTTGGCCTAATATCTAAACCTGTACACACACACATAGCTGAGAAGAACTGTGCCTGTTTGCATTATGCAGTATCCATCAAACATTTAATATGAGTGAGTAAGTGCTTGCTAACCTTTGTCTACAATCACACCTACACGCTCTCCTGAGGCATAACAGCACAGACAGCATTGCGATTCAAAGTGTTTTGGACTAAAAACTGCCAGTTGGTATCTCATTTTTGGATGAGGAACAAAGGGAGTCCATGCTAGCTGTGGGCTTGAAAACAACACTAAGAAATCTCCACATGCATAAAAGGTCATGGGTTTCATAATTCAGCAGAGTGATGTTCTGTGCATGCATATGCAGTGTACACTATAAATCTGGACTAAAACAGTACAATTAAATATTCTTGTTTAACTGTATTCAAAATGATTTTGCTGGTGATATTCAATTATGAAGCATTGTGAATAGAGCTTTTAATGCTCTTGTGTATTTGGTTATGGAGTTTTCAAAAGGCACTGTATTTTTTCCCCCCTTTTTCCTGCAGCTACATTTTTAAGACGCTGTGACTATTGTGATTAATTTAACAAATACTGTGATATTACAGACAAAGAAACAGCTATTGTTATACAAAATTAACACATTAAATTGCATTACATTTTGCAATTAGTTCAGCCTGAACTGCTTAATGGCCCCATTCAAAATTTAGGTGTCAATTGAGTTTCACTTTATTTTGATGGTCCCTTTAATGCATTCTGTTGACTATAAGTTACATTGCACCTACATGCTTATTAACACTCATTAGAGTGTTAATAGAGTATTAGTTGACTAGTAGGGTTAGGGTTAGAATAAGTTGACATGCAGTTGCAAAATAGTCAGCAGAATGTCTGTTGGAGGACCATCACAATAAAGTGTTAGCTAATACTCTAATAAGAGTTAGTTGACATGTAGTTACAAAGTTACCGTTAGTTGTTTATTGTCTGTCTTATTTTGATCTAATAATCTATAGTAAGCAACTAAAGCCTAAAACTTAAGCATACTGGGAATTTTCACACTACTCTTTGGCTAACTAACAAGCGCTGCTTCCGTCAGGAAATGCACATCTATTTTGTCATTGAGCGAGAATAGGGCACCATCTGAATGTACAGCCTTTTAGCATGCAGTTATTGACAGTATCGTGTCACATTATAGATGAAACTTCTGAACTGGTTGTATGAGAATGCTTGAGCCTTAACATGTGATTACAATCTGTAAATTGTTTGCAACTTAAAATAGAACATTTTAAGCAGAAAATTAAGAGAGTGAGACCATTAAGCAGTTAAACAAAACATCAAGGGGAAAAAGTATTACTTGGTAAATTCCTTTGCTTGTCTTTAATCTCCCTAGTAAGTCATTTTGGGTGTGAGGAAACTCACAATGGACAAAAGTAAGAAGCAATTCTACCTCATATACCACTCAAAAACCCAAGGACAGAGGAAACACAGAGATTCAGAGGAAGTTTGTGACAAAATCCAAATTGTTTGTGGTTCAATTGTGCAAAGCATCTATAAATCTATTTCACCAGCAAAGCAGAATTATACTTATATAAGCAAAGAATTCAAGAAAGAAACTATAACGATTTATCTCCGGAGCTTTGAGATATTTATGATATATGATGTTAAGCTTACTCAGACAGAAAATAGCTTTTTCTCTGGCTATTAAAAACTCAAAGAGTAAAAGAGGCAAAGGCATTAGGAGAACATCTCAGAGGCACCCTCAGCCAAGCCACAGGCAAACATAGCAGATCTCCAAATATCAGATCCGACAGAGGGACTCGCTTTTCAGTCTCAGACATTCAATCCTCATGTTTATGATGTACGACCTTGTAATAGCCGGGAACCACAGCATCTTGAGCCCGTCAAACAGAATTAGGGGTTTAAAAAAAAAAAAAAAAAAAAAAACTCTTTAAAGAAAATAAATGGTTGGAGCATTGAGTGAAATGACTCGTTGGTTTGTTGCTCTGTTTCATAATTCTACTGCTGCCGTATGCCTGTCCTGGAAGGAAGAGAACGCACACAGAGACAGAGACAGTCTGTCAGGAACGGCTCTTCACAATTTGGAAACCAGTTTTGGATACAATGAAGTAGTGCTGCACAAAAATCACATTGAAAATGAAATACACATTAGGCTGACTTTTCACTTTCAGGGAAACTAATCAAAATTATTTTAATATACAATGTCATCTCATAATTATTTTTATGATAATACATTTTTGCTAGAATAATAACTTGTTGCTAGAAAAATGTTTGGATCAATGTGAATGGAAAAATAACACAGAGCACTGTGTTATTCACAATGCCACTATTAAGCAAACTTAAGCATATATTTAAAGACTAAGTTTATGTGGCTACATTACATGCTCTGAGACAAACATGGTTTCATGAGCACCACACATACGTATGCAATAGATGGCAGAACTTTGAAGTCACTTTGAAGCATGGAACGCATACAGATTATATAGTTAATGAAATCACTGCCTTTTGTGGTTTAATAGTCACACTAGAGAATATTTCGGTTTAATTCAATTAATTGTGCAGCCCTACAATGAAGTGAAAGCTTTGTGGAAGTGTGGGTGTGTGAGTGAAATACGCAAAAAAAAAAGTGTCTGATCCATAACTTAAAATGCTCAATGAGCTTATGAATGGCAGTAAAAAGAGCAAATGACTCCCAACTTAAAGCCTTTACAATCGTTAGTGGCTTTATAGGTGCTAAGAGCCCACTGATCAGCCTTTAGTGGCCTGAGGCAGGTCAGAATAGGGGGCTTCCATGGTAATCCATAGTCACCCATCGCACACCACAAGGGCCTTACTGATGATCGATGTGCAGGTCAGTACCCGAGAGGGCTGATTGATCTAATTGAGGTTTCAATTGATTGAATGCCAGACAGCTTCTGGTGATATGTGAAATGTAGCAAGGTTAAAAACAACACAATCTTTAATCATTGAGGTGACTCATTCTTTGCAATGCAAATACAATAATTCTGAGTTCAATTAACTGATTTGATAGAAGATATGCAAAAAAAGAAAGAAAAAGAGGGTTGATAGTACAGAAAAAAAAGAAAAAAATATCAATTTGATATGCAAAACTAAAATACTATATATATATATATATATATATATATATATATATATATATATATATATAATAATAATTGTTGTTTCCTACAATAAATTCATTCAATAAAATTCAAAATCATTATGCAATTTAAAGTATATATTAGGCGCAATATATAAGTAGACTACCGGCAGCAAATATATATGCTTCTCTGTCTTAAAACCAGAAGGAATTGAAAAGATTGCTTTGTGTGAGCAGAAAGCAAATATGCTAGCATGCTAATGTTGGCCTGGAAGAGCAAGTCTCTTCAAACCCTCATGAGCTGTGGTAATACACGTTGTCAAAACAAACTCAACAAAAGAGAAAAGCAGAACAAAAGCAAGCACTAGAAAGGGAAATAGAGCCCCCTGCCACACCTCAGGGGAAAGGGACTCAGAGAAGAAGATAAAGGAGTGATGGAGGGAAGAGGGAACGCTCTAGCGAGGTGCGAGCCACATTTCATCAAAGCTCTGAGTGCGGAGAGCTGCAGAGATACTGTGGGATAACATCCCCCAAGCCACACACATCTATGAACAGATAAACAAATATTCACAGATACCACTGCAACTTACTAAAGTAACACTACTAACTAAACAAAAATTTTCAGTAGCATCATAGTAGTTCCTCTTTTGTTTTCGAACACCCCCGCAACAAGCTTTTGTTAGTATCCCATAGCAGTTAGTAACTATTTTCTACAAAAGTATAGCAGATTATCGCTGTAACAACCTTGAAATATGAATAACTTTGTGAGTGCTGAGAGATACACATCAAAAAATGTTTGATTTGAACACCAGAACAGTATCTTTAAATTACTTCCAGTTAAAGCGTGTGATAGGCTGTTAAATTTCATGCTACATATTTCTCGTCTCTTTAGTCGTAAAAGGCCATACATGGCAGGAAACAATTATCTATCAGGCAGTGAATAGTATCATAATGGACACAGTTTTAACCAAGGTTAAAATCCACTGGACGGCACCAAAACTGGTCATTAACTAAACACGGTCTACTGGTTTAAAACTGCCCAGACTCTCATTCAAGGCTCTTTCGGTGTGTAATTGCACCATTACCACAAACCGCTAGTTTTCTATTAGTACTTCAAAATGAGCCGGATCAAACTGGCACAATCAATAAAACAGTGTTTGAGTTACGCATTTCATCACTAGAGCACACACGTTTTACCAAAGGAGCTGTCTATCTTGTCTGTCATTTAGCTTTATATAGTAGAGTGGTGTGGTTTGGCTGAGGTTCAAGACAGAAGATGCCACTGGTGAGCAAATGTTGATCCAAGATCTTCATATCCAAACTGTGAGGGATTAAGGGGGCTGCCAATGTCTGGCCCCGATTCATGAACACCGGTTAGTTAAAAGCCTCAGTCAGATTTCAGACAGAAAGAGATTAATGTTGGGAGCTTTATTGAGGCGCTTGAATCCCCGCCTCACCACATCATCTCCCAACTAGTTTCTTGGTGCCAAGTCTGACAGACTTACTTTGGCAGAGCCTGGCAGCGGCCCTAATTCATTGCATTAATAAGTGAATAAATAAATGCAGATGGAGTTGGCCTCTCAATGCCAGTTTTAATGCACTGTCGGCTATACGGGCCAAAACCCGAACCCTTCACAACCTCTGACAAGTTTCTCCTCAGAGTCAGATGAATAGGGCCAATCAAATTTACACTGCTGACAGTGATTAGACTCCACCCCAAATACAATATTTTATGTGCAGTAATCAAAGCCCAGTCATCACAGATGAGTAACATCTAGTCATCTTTCAAACATGGAATTAACCGTCCGCACACCCATTTTGTCCCATTCAATTTGCAAAAGCCAATTACCCATAATTGTTCTCCCACTGCCCAGAACAATTGTGAAAGAATATGGAAGCCATGTAGACGGCAGATTTATTTTCATAAGATACTGCTTATGTGAAAGTTTAAGGCCTCGTTCAGACTGTCAGTCCAAATCTGATTATTTGCGTATCTGATTGGAATCTGATCTAAAATGATTGATGTCCACACTGTGTATCGCAACTGTTCAGATCTGATTTGTGTGTCCATGCAGCTCTTCCGCTTTCCGTAATAGCTGCATTGGTTTCTATGGCAATGAGGTTGCGTTGGTAGGAATACGCTAAAAACAACAACAACTGCAACATGGAGGGGTTTGCAATAAAGATTTAAATTAAATTTTACAATGCCATAGTGCTGTACTATGCGCCTTCCGAGGCAGCGGCAGAACCGGAGGCTGGTGCGTTTTTTCCCGTGCTGTCATCTCCTCCGGTTTCAAAATATGTCTTCGTTATATTGTCATTTTCTGCTCGTCCGGCACTTTGCAACAACACAACATTGTTTCAGCAGCGACTTTCAACTTGTTTCCTATAACAACATCTGACGTTTACGTTTTACGTGCCGTGAAAAAGTCACATAAACCATGCAAAATCTGATCAGATCATTCAGACTGAGACGGATATTTTTCAAAGATCGGATTTCATGAGATTTTTAACCGTTCACACTATCTAAATCTGATCGGATTCCAATCGGATTTGCATAAAAATCAGATTTGGACTGATGAGATTTTTAACCGTTCACACTATCTAAATCTGATCGGATTCCAATCGGATTTGCATAAAAATCTGATTTGGACTGACAGTCTGAACTAGGCCTAAGAGAAAGCATTTCATTGTGTTATTTATATTTTTTGTATTCCAAAAAAAAGTACACACTACCGGTTAAAAGTTTGGAAGTTCTTATCAATGTTGAAAACAGTTCTTGCTGATTAATTTTTTTTTATTTTTTTTTTTGGGGGGGATTCTTTGATGGGTAGAAAGTTCAAAAGTTATTTGAAAAATATCTGAAATATTTTGTAACATTATACATTTCTCTACTGTCACTTTTGATCAATTTAATGTGTCCTTGATGAATAAAAGCATTTCTTTCTTTTCTTTTTTTAAACTAAACTTTTGAATGGCAATGTATCATGTTTTCCACAAAAAAATGAAGGATCAGCATTACCATTACCGGAATGATAGGAACTAATATTATTGTTTATACTGTATTTTTGATCAAATAAACATGCAACCTTTGTGAGCATAAGAGACTTCTTTCAAAAACATTAACAAATCTTGATCATTGTAAACTTTTGACCAGTAGTGTAATTCCAAACTCTAAACCAAACCAGGGACCCCAATATGTATATTTTTATATTAGTCAAGGCACCATGGACTAAGGTCATCTATGGGACCAACTCAAAAACATATATTGTATCAAGTTGTTTTAGTGATGACCCTGGTGAAATGTTCACAAGACAACAATAGCAAACACAATTCACTTGCATGAGAGAATGTCAGGAAGAAAGACTCTTTTGGGGGACAAAAACACAGCCTGATATCACATCTCTGCTGTAGTTTGCCCAGAGGCATGTGAGAGGCTCAGAAATGTGGTGAGAGATTCTATGGTGTTTTAGGTTTCAACACAAAGCTATTAACTACATTGAGGCACAGTGATGGCAGCATCTCACTTTGGGGAGGCTTCTTTGCAGCAAGGTCTGTAAAACCCTTGAAGGAAGAAGGAAAAATTGTAGATGCACTAAGAACAGCAAAATCCAGGAGGAAATCATGTTGCAATTGACAAGAGCACTGGGACATAGAAGATGATTCTTCCTTTAGAAGGACAATGACCTGAAACATACATCAAAAACCACATCTGAGTGCCAAAAAAGGTGCATGTCCCGAATAGGCTCAGTCAAAACCCAGACCTCAATTCAATTCAGCACCCCAGGAATGTCTATAAAAATTGCAGCTCCCAAACTGTGTCCATCCAATTTGAGCCAGAGTAATTTTGCCAAAAGGAACTTGTGCAAAAAAAAAAAAAAAAAGAAAGAGAAAGAAAGAAAGGGGGAAAAAAAGGTATCAAGGTTTAAATTCTGATGGAGACCACATAACACACTTCCTTTGCCAAAAAATAAATAAAAATAAAATAAAAAGGTTAACCAGCAGAGGTGGTTCTATTTATAATTAACTTAGCAGCATTTAATTAAATGTATTTATATATTGCAAATGACTATCAGAGGGCATTGCTTATATAAACTGAATTGAAATGAATTGCTTGCAAACAAATAAATAAATACTATATACATTTATAATTATATAATTATACAGTTATTAGTATTATTAATTAAACTTGCATTGCAAAATTCTTTGAATGCTGCATAGCCAATAGCCAAGTTTTTTTTTTTTTTTTTGCATTTTTTCTATTTGCATTGAGAATGAAATTCAACTGCACTGAATTTGTAGATGTTTCCCTTTAAATCTGAACTCAGAGCAATTTGCTAATTGATCATAAAAAAAAAAAACCCAGTTTAGTTAGGAAATGGAGAAAGTGGACCTAGGTCAGTGTGCAGAGTCAATGTCACCAAACACAAGACCTGTGGTGACGAGGCTCAAATCAGTCAGTAATGACATCATTAAAGTATGCCGCTCTAATATCCAGAAGAAAGCTACTAAACAATTACCTCAGAGGAGCAAGTGCGAGTCAATAAACTTTTATGGGGCGTCTCCCTTCACTTCCACACCACTTTATTACAAATGCACCACCAACCTATGCTAATAACATGATCAGAGCAAAGTGCCAATGTCAATAAACAAACCTTAATTCCCTTGCAGTACCTTAACAAACAATTTTTGCATGTGAATTGTATAATTGTTTTGCCATTTGTGGCATCAAACTGAATTGCAATGCCTTGATGGGTTGGTCCACAATGGAAAAACTCTCTTTTTGCCTTAAATGTCTCACCTACATCACATACATCTTTGTAGTAGCTTGTACTTCATACTCTTCTACAAGAATCCGAGGATGAATCGCTTTTGTTTTAGTAGTAGTGTCTGCTAAACTCATAAATGTAAATGAAACGAACCGAATACAAGTGCTGCTCAAACATGGGCAAAATAAGCATGGCAAACTTGTAAAGTGTATCGCCAACATATTACCCAATAACGACAAACACGAGCCCTTGTGATGATAAATCAATTGTTTTCCACAAAGGTCCCATTGTGCACGTAATGTGCTCTGTTGTGCGATCAATGGAGTTGAATTTTTTAACTTGCATTTGTTTTGTTTTCAATCATGTTGATTGCTTGAAGCACAGTTTACTGAGCCTTGCAAAATGCCCCAAGGCTTTACATGTTTAATCTCCCACTGAATTCAAAACTGCATTAACCACATGATGAACAACCATTGAGACAAATGATGGTAACACTTTACAATAAGGTTCATTATTTAACATTAGTTAATGTATTAACTAACATGAACTAACCATGAGCAATACATTTGTTACTGTATTTGCTAATCTTTGTTCATGTTAGTTCACAGTGCATTCACTAATGTTAACAAGATTTTAATAATGTATTAGTAAATGTTGAAATTAACATGAACAAAGATTAATAAATGGTGTATAAGTGCAGTTCATTATTAGTTCATGCTAAATAATGTAGTTAACCAATGTTAACTAATGAACCTTATTGTAAAGTGTTACTGAAATTATTATAATAATAAAACTGATAGATTCATTAACAGTGTCTAACTCTAAATCTACCGCTTAGATAAAGAATGTGTAATTCTCTCTGATAGACAACTTTAACTAAATGAATAAAGCAATTCTCAAAATCTCTCTTGAGGTCTCATTTGTCCTGTAGTTCACGGATAAATAGTGAATAAATTAACAAGACCACTTCTATCCAAGGCTTTCCTTGAGTAAGTAATAAACATACTCTTTGAATAGCTAATGCACTTTCTCTTTAGGTTTGAGGAGAAATGACCTGCAGCTGAACATCAGCAAGACAAATGATTGGTTGGTGGATTTCTGCCAAGTCACAGAACCTTTAAAACCAGTAGAGATCCATGGCCTCATTTTCCCATGTATTGTAGCTCTTAAAGAGGCCATATTATGCTCTTTTAGAAAATCTTGATTTTGCTTTTGGAGACTGCTATAATAGATTTTCATGCTTGAATGTTTAAAAAACAATGTTTCACAAATTTTACATTGTTGCAGCACCTCTCTTCCCAGTCTGTCAGTAACGCTCTGTTTAGTTCCGGTCTCTATGAAGCCCCTCCTGAAAAGCGCAATGTGCTCTGATTGGTAAGCTTGATAAGTGTTTTGTGATTGGGTGGGTGTGTTTTGGAAATGTCAAAAGTTCTACATCCTTCCTAATAAACACACAGAACCGGAAAGGAGGACAAAATTGCTTTTGAGCTTTCTTTTTTGAGATTACTGTGTGAGTAGATCCCTGTGTGATATAGTAGTGGATGTTATTTTAGTTAGTTCGGTATTTTACACTTAAAGCCCTGTTTACAGATCGTTTCTGATGAAATAGAACGGTTAAGATTAAAATTTGGACACATGCTGCTGTCCCGAGAATTTTAGGTTTCTTTCGCTTTCCCCCCCACCCCCAGAATGGCTGCATATGGGCACTGGAACAATCCTTCCTAAAAACGCATTAAACTTTCGTTTACAAAGACGTGAAACTCACCGAGTGTTCAGGGGTGTTCACTGATATGCTCACACAAAAATCGCTGCAAAAGATGCTTTCAAACAGGTGTTTTACCATTCGTTGAGAGCTTGAATAATAGACACTCTAGCCCAGTTGGTGGCGGAGTAATACCGTACCTCACAGCACATCCAATACTAGTCAATGGACATCCAATACAAGTCAATGGAGTTGGACAAAAACTACGATAAAACCTGTTGGAAAGCATCTTTTGCAGCGATTTTTGTGTGAGCATATCAGTGAACACCCCTGACCACTCGGTGAGTTTCACGTCTTTGTAAACGAAAGTTTAATGCGTTTTTAGGAAGGATTGTTCCAGTGCCCATATGCAACCTGGAGGTGAAAGCGAAAGAAACCTAAAATTCTCGGGACAGCAGCATGTGTTCAAATTTTAATCTTAACCGTTCTATTTAATCAGAAACGATCTATAAACAGGGCTTTAAGTGTAAAATACCGAACTTGTCCTTTAAACTCGTATTAGGCAGTGGGTCAGTTTTGTCTACATCCCTTACGAAAAAGAACTATAGTAAGCCTATAAGATTTCTATAGTAGTGTATAATACTTATGTGATGTTCTGTAATACCTCTATAGTACTTCTATAGTATGTCCCAAAATACTATAGTATTCCTATAGGATTACTATAATATTTTGTCCCAAAATACTACAAGATTCCTATAGTTGTTTTTCATAAGGGATGTCTCATTCACATTAGTGTTTAAGCGTTATCAGCTGAAGGCTCATGACACGAGCCGTTAACCTATGGAGTAGACTGCAGTCTGTGAGTTAGGGATAACTGTCAGCACACAGTCCCTCGGCAACTTACTACTGATCACCGTTTTACAAAAGGATTAATAGTTTGGAGTGAAGCATACGTACAATTGGTAAGTGACAAGGTTTTATGGAGTTATAGTATGCAACATATACGAAAGTTGATTGAGTTATAGGCTAATGTTACCGCTACAGCTGCCGCGATGTCTTGGAGATTCAACCAGATAACAAAATATGTCTGGAAACGACACCTCCGGCCATTTGGTTGGGTCATTGACCCAGTTTTTAATTAAATAAGGGCAATCATAACCTATTGCAGTTAATTTAGCAATGTACCGTTGCCGGTCGGCAGGCGTCAATGACTCGCAATACCACATTTTTGTAATTCAAATAGCTGCTACACACGATGTTCGCAGTGTTTTCCCCCACGCTGACTCCACCCTCGCCACGCCCCCAACTACAACTAGATGCCGACTGTATGTATAACGTGCCTGCATTCTGACAGCGCTTAATGGAGACTAGCAGCTAACCACTGATACCACTGTAACTAACAGGTGCGTAAGTTGGTGATACTTGAAAGCATAATTGAAATGATAAGATCATATAGTTATCTTCTCACTCAGTTTAATGTGTAAGAATGTGGGGTGTAACGATACACGTATTCGTATTGAACCGTTCGGTACGAGGCTTTCGGTACGCATTTTCAAACCGAACGGTTCGTTGGACCATTTTTCCTGCCGACCAAAATGTCGTTATTTCAAATATAGGAGCGTTGCGCGTGGCAAGCGTGCTTATAATGTAAGAGACGCCGGCGCGACCACAACATTGCCCAACATCAAATGGCAAACGTAATGCAAGCGGAACGAAACTGCTCGTTATTGTGTGGTTGAATGACCGTTTATCAGTTTGGACCAGTGCAGCGCGAGCCGATCTTGATCATGCGACACTGTTACTACACAGCGCGAATAAGAGATCCAGTAAATAAATCATATGAATTTGCCACAGAAGTAATAACATCGCTGCGAGATCTAGTGAGAAACATTAACATTTCTCCGTTATTAACGGATCAAACAGCGCTGACGTGGAAACCTGGAAGAAACATTGTGCCATGAATGAACTATCCAGTGTCCACAGATCAGCAACATTCACCATGGATTTACTGTAGTAACACTAACTGCAACCATGGAAGTTTGGCAGGAATAGTAGGCTATAATGCCTTCAAGTAACATTACGTCGGTTTTATTTTGACATTATGAATACAATTGCTGCCCTCAAATGTTAATCTGAACTAAAATAAACCTTTGTTTATAACTACTACAATATTACATTTCATTTTTTCCAAGGATCTGTTTTGTTTTATATGCTCCTAAGAAGAGTCAATTATAGCTCTAGAATTGCTCAAAGTAAAAAAAATATCATACTTTATGATGTTAGTTTTAATAAAAAAAAAATTGTATAAAAAAAAAATCAAGGACATTTCTCTGGCATTTCTTTCTTTTTACTGTATCAAAAACGTACCGAACCGAACCGTGACACAAGTGTATCGTATCAAACCGAACCGTTACACCCCTAGTCGACATAGAGGAAGGGTGGCAGAGTGAGTTGAGTTGGGCTGCTGCTGTTATTTTTGCAAACTTGTATGATTATCTCTCGCTAGCGAGCTAGCGCTAGCTTAAGTCAATTCCAATGTGTCACTTAGGGGTAAGCTACACCAGGCACGTAACTGAAGCGTTCCGTTCGCGACGCGTAAAATCCATTTTATTATAATATTGCACTTAAAATGCTATGGTTTACCTAAATAAATTATCGCCTAAAATGACAATTCATATTGTGTCTTTCTGTCTTTTGCACTAAAAACATCCCCGTCTCATGTTAAGGTCCCTAACCCCTCACATAATCATGACACATCGCACTTGCACATTATCTAAGCATCTATCCCAATAACATGGATTATCAATAAGACATTATTAGTGTCCATAAGGAAGTTCAATCCATTGTTTATGGCCTGACGAGCCGCGGGAAAACCGCTTCTCTGAGTGACGCGGTGCGTGAGTTTTAAAATAGTCGTTTTTGACAATCAAGTGCCACCCCAAATAAAAGACTGGCCCAAGAAAGTTGCAAATATAAAAAGCATAATAGGTCCCTTTAAAAAGACTAGTTCATGTTGTGGCCTTCCTCATGTTGCTCTAAACCTGTATAATTTTCTTTCTTCTGCAGAAAACAAATTTTGAAGAAAGTGTGAAATGTTATTTGTTCATACAATGAACGTCAATGGGGTCCAAAACAACCGTAAAACACACATTTCTCAAATATTTCCTCTGGTCTTCTGCAGAAATGTTTTGTGTTTCCCAAAACTGTACTTGACCTAATTAGGTCAAGGTCAAGGTCAACTTTATTGTCAATTTCTTCACATATGCCAGACATACAAAGAAATTGAAATTGCGTTTCTCACTAATCAACCCACGGTAAAATAGAAATAGAAATAAATACAATACAATACAATACAATACACACAATTTTTTAATTGTGCGAGATTGTGTTTTACATGTTACCTAAGAGTTGCTGAGATTTTTCCACTCGGTAGCCATTGAAGCATATCTCTTTATTTGATGTTGTTCAAATACTACAGTTAAGATTCTTTAGGGAATCTGAGACTTTTGGGACTGTCAGACACATTCTCATCAGTCATTTTGCTTGAGATTATGCAGCGCTTACAATGCTTTAGGGAAACGGGGCCCAGAGCAGGATTGTGGAGGTGCTGTAATCCTTCAAGCATCTGGAAGTTTGGACTGGCCCATATGTAGCAATCCAAAACAGATGTTTTATAGTGGCCGGTGTGTTTTTCTGTGCTGGAAACAACACCGTATACAAATTAATCACAAATGCCAACTGAATAACCAGACGTATCCTGGTTTTATTGGGAGAAATGTGCCCTTGGAGAACAATGATCTTGAAGCACATTCAGCCACCAACTTATTCCACCATTGCTCCACAGTTGAACGTGTTTGGCTGTTGCTTTGCCATTAAAATGCCGTCTCTATATACATGCTGGCTCACACGTTCCTGAGAGGAACAATGACATTCATGAATGTTTCCCCATTCATGTTGCAACATGATAATACCACATAATGCATTCACACTGCAAGCTGTGCATTTGATGCAACTGCACTCTATGTCTTGCACAGGCTTAATTGCGGACTATGTATAGTGGTGTTTTTTGTTTGATGTTGTTCCTCAGGGATCAATACGGTACTCATGTTCTATTGTTTCCTACTCACAGCCACTCATGCCGCTAAAATAAACTGACAGAACAAAGATGGCTTGGGTATTCCACGCCTGACCACCTCACCTCTCCTCTTTATCACTATCAATCCAATTAAATGTCAAATGAAAGTGGAATTTCATTGTCACTTTTTTGTACACCCCACACTTTTTTTCTCCAGGGGAAAAAAAAGATGATAAAAAATTAAGACTACATGGTAAACAATTACACAAATTGCAAACTTGTTTGACAAAACTATTTGGCCACTCTAAAGTGATTCAATTAATATTGTATGGGTCATTAGGCATTAGCGCCCAGAAAAGGTACAAAGGATGCATTGGGGCGACTATTAATGTGATTTGATTTCACAGAAACAAGGGGGGGGGAGCCAGACTTCAGCACAGAGATAGAGAGGGAAAACAGGACTGGTGGCCAAGCCTGAAGATTAAAACATCCAAATTTGTCTCACACATCAGATCCTTCTAAAGCCTAGAATGAATATTTGCTTCTCTGATGACTTTTACTTTGAGAGATAATGAAGTATGGGAATAAATGAGGGAAAAAAAAAAGAAAAAAAAGTGTTATTGTATTAAAGTCATAAAACATCCAAATATGTCTTCATTTGGACACACACTACCATTCAAAAGTTTGGGGTCGATAATATGTTTTTTTGAAATAAGTATCTTTTAAGTAGCTCACACCAAGGGTCAATTTATTTGATCAAAAATTCAATTAATTTAAAATAACTATTTTCTATTTTAATATATTTTAAAGTTTAATGTATTCCTATGATGGCTGAATGAATGTTCAGCATCATTACTCCAGTCTTCAGTCACATGATCCTTCATAAATCTGAATATTATTATTATTATTATCTTAGTTAACTGTAAACAGTTAACAGTTAATATTTTGATTGAAAGCTCAAAATAACAGCATTTATTTGAAATATACATATTTTTAAATCATTATAAATCTCTTTACTGTCACTTCTGATCAATTTAATATCCTTAACAAAAGTATTAAAAAAAAAAGAATAAAAATAACTAAATTACTGACCCCAAACTTTTCAACAGTAATATAATTCCAAACATGTATGTATTTCTAACATGTTTTGAAGGACAACTTAGGGCCCCGAATGATAAATAATAAAATAAATAAATAATTTATTATTGCAACATTTATTTATTTTTTTTAAATACAATTTTGCAATGTTTGGTGTACTGTCCCTTTAACTGTACCACAACAGTACAGGCTATCAATATCCAAAAGCCAATGCATGTCTAAAGAGGGCTAGGTGCCTGTCCAGAGGTCCACTAAAAGAGACCAAACAACAACACATGACGCATACAAAGGAAGGGCATGCACTGCCGTGTTGTGTCCCTGTGCTTCAATATGCCTGCATGATTTGTTGGCTGACCTGGACCAGTCATGGGACCAGCATGGCACAGAAGCCCTACGTCAAGCTGGGAGATCATTATGGTGTCATTATGCCTGCCAGGCTCCCAGTGGCCACAAGATTGGCTCTTCCGGCTCAGGAAATATTTATGAGTACATGGTGAGTATTTATGAGTTCTTGAGTTTACTCACACATGCATTGAAAAAATAAAACAAAATAAAATACAAAAAGTTGTCTAGTCTGCCCATTAGCCACTTGTATGCAAGTCTACATTAGCTAGCCTGGACAGAGAAAAATCTCTCAACACCCAGGCCAGCTGGCTCAAATCACTGAACTGGCTCTAAACGCTTCATTTTTCTAATTGCAGGCCTTCCAGCTAAAGCACAACCACTGCTGGCAACTGGTGTAGCAGGTAAATCACTTGTGTGACACTTAAACACAGCTTTATCCACACGCTAACATACCCACTATCGAAGATTTCCAGCATCCTAACCGTTTAACGTCGAGTCGATCAAAATGTCTCCTCTAGCTTTGCTTCAGTTACATTTCTCAATCTTCAAGTCAATCTGCAGGGAGGTTAGCTTCGTTAGAGCCAGTGAAGCGCTAAGGATAAAGCCTCAGACCAAAGTCAATGCATTCTGGATCTAGAGTCTGGGCTGTAATTATAGCAACGTTAGCACTCTGACTCTGGGTGCCATGCTAATGAGCAGGACTGGGTCTCCTCGCGCTCAAAGTCTGGCAAGCGGGGCCACAGCTAGGAGCTTAATTACAGCCTGGGAAATGCCTGCTAGAGTCACGTGGATACTTTTCTGCTTCTTCTGGGAGCTCCATCAGACGGCCTGCTAATGCAGATGGTCCCACGCAGCATAACCCTGCAGAGGAGGTAATGACAAGCCTCAGCCAAAGAGGCTTTGTCTCAGTGAAGCTGCTGGCTTTACCGGTGCCCTCTGCCTGCCAGGCCAGATGCTGGCCTGCTTTGATGGATGGCAGTAAATCAAGACCTTCGCCCCGTTCCCGTCCCTATTCCTCATACCCCAAATCCCTCTCTGCTTACTGTACTTCTTGTGTGACTTGTCCAAACTATCTATCTATCTATCTATCTATCTATCTATCTATCTATCTATCTATCTATCTATCTATCTATCTATCTATCTTTCTATCTATCTATCTATCTATCTATCTATCTATCTATCTATCTATCTATCTATCTATCTATCTATCTATCTATCTATCTTCTAATACAATTTAAACACACTGACAGCTGAACACCTTTATGAACTTGATATCATAACTTAACAAATGATCAGAAATGAAATTGAGGTTGCATATTCAGGTGAACGAGTTTAGACAAAATACACTAGATTAGATTCTCATCTATTACAGGTTTTCCTCAATTACCTATGCATTTTTTTTTTTAAACAGTCTTAACATTCTCTAAACTGTAAGCTCAGTTGTCACAACTGTTTGCTTGAACATCAGAGCAGACATATTGCACGTCTGCAAAATGTAGTTATTCACAAAAAAACATTTAGTTCATGTTTCAAATCCTAGTTATTGTGTCAGTAAATTGGTCAATGCCACCAAAATAAAGCTTTTTTTTTTTTTTTTGTCACCATGTAAATATTTGTTATAATATAAATTGCATGTGTTTTCTACTTTTCAGTTGACACTGTTTTCTATACTATACAAGAATGTCAGTTTTGTCTAGCTGAATATTCTTGTGTTTCACTGAGCTTTTTAGATACAGATTTCAGCAGTAGGAACACATTTACAAGGACAGGTCAATACTGTAGTACACAAAAAAAGAAAATGGACATTTGGTCACACTTTATATTAGGTGTCATTAACTACTTGCATCAAAAAATAAGTACAGTGAACTTATTGTGTTCATATTGTATTACAAAACACTTGTGCTGATATTGAGGTGGGATACGGTTAGGGACAGTTTTAGTGGTATGGGTACGTTTGTGGGTGGTTTAAGGGGTAAGGGGAGGGTCAACATTGTAATTCTATACTTAATTACAGCTGTAATTACATGCAGGTATTTTATAAATCTAAGTTCAATGTAAAAACATGCATGCAAGTGTATTGTTTCAAATCAGTTTTGATCAACAAGCCATGTGCATTTAGTTATTGTGAAAATTGTAGGCAATTGAACTTGCTCTTTTGCACACATATTCCAAAACACATGCAATTTGCTTAATTGTTTTGCAAACAAATGCAACTAAAACTTACTGTTTTGAGTAAAAAAAAAAAAAAAAAATCTAATTCGAGAATTGAGCCAAAGCAATTGAGAAAAACTGTAATGAAAAATACAGATTGAAAGAAAGAAAAAAATATTAAATGTGATAAAATAAAAATACAATACTATCTCTCTCTCTCTCTCTCTCTCTCTGAATGTGTGTAAATTGTCTCAGTTCATTTACATTTGAATTCGTGTTTGTTCCTGATCACATTATCTATTCTGCTTTGATCTTTATTTAAATAAACTGTTCCTTAAAAAAAAAAAAAAAAAAATAATAAATAAATAAATAAATAAATAAACAATATAAATATATACAGTCAGTTTTCTCAGCTTCAATCAAAGGCACTTGAACTACGCTGTTTGGTTTAGTCACATTTTCAAAGGATATTACAATGTCAGGGCACAATTCCAGGGTCTCTTTAATTAGAAAACAATACAAATCTAAATATGGGGATAAAAGCTATTTCTGCCTGTTCTGTCTGAGATCAGTTGCTGCTGACAGTAAAAATAACACTACTATGAGACTAGGAAGAAAGCTATCTATAATGTAGATAAGCCAGAGAAGACTATCTGTTCCTCTCCAAACTCTGAGACCTTTTATAATCTGGGCGGTCGGCAAGGCAGATCTGGCCGATAAAGATGTGGTATCAATGGCCACAAGCATTGGACGATAAGTTGGCGCGGATTTCTCACTGCTCTGCTGTGGCCGCATGTCTTCCAGTACTTCCCTCTCTCTTTGAGCAGCAAGAGAGCAAGGCTGGCAGTGGCGGTGATGGAGGTCTGGCCACATAATGTGGGCTGTTATAGTCACACAGCTACCACAGTACCGATCCCTGGGAACCAACGCCCTCGTCAGCAGGAATAAGCATTACCACCAAGTGATATTTTAGTATCACTGAGATACTACTGTAGTATGTATTAATAGTTTTTCTTTTAATATTTTAATTTTTATAGTTTTATTTTTTGTTAACATGTTTTTGTCTTTTGTCTTTTTTTTCTTTCTTTTTTTTGTATATAGTTGTATTATTGTTTTTTGTGTTATTTTAGTATATGAAGTACTAAATGAAAAATTTTAATGAGAAATGTTTCATTGGCATCTAGCTTAAATTAATAAGTAATAAGTTCAATTGACTGAATGGCATTTCTGAGGTAAATGTAACATTACGTGACATTGTAACAGTCTCACGTCAGTTACGTGTTATGTATCCTCTGTAATTCTACTACCCACCCTGAGAGGGCTCCAGTGAGCAACACTCTTAGGTATAAACAGGTGTGGGTAATAGAATAAGTTCAATTGTTCCTGGAGTTAGGTAATCCTAGGTAATCCTTAATCCTAGGTAAGTCTTGTTCTCTTTGTCTGTATTTGTGGTGACATTAGTCAATAGCCCCTTTCACACAACAATTCCGGTACATTACCGTAAAATTGCCAGAACGACTTTACCGGTAAATTAAAAAATGTGCTGTTCACACAAGCAACAGCGTTCTGGCTTTTTACCTGTAACAGATCATTCAAACATTAGTTCCAAAATACCGGTAAACTCCGTGATGCTGTCATTAACCGGAAGTGACCTCTAAAGTTGTTGACAAATCGTTTCATCCTCCCGGATGAGGAGAAGCGCTTTAGTTTCGGTATCACTCCAATTTGAAGACATTTGTAAACACGTCATCTGCATCAATTTTATGAATGGCCAAGAGCCGTTGCTCTTTCAACGGCTTCTGATTGGCCCAAATCACTTCTGATGTCAACGCGTTCTGACCTCATACATGCAAAATACCGGTAATCTTCATTCCACGTTCACACAGCGCATATACCGGTAATTTTATGATAATGTTACAACTTCCCTTACTGGTAAATTGCTTGAACAAATTTACCGGTATATATTTAAAAATGTCTTGTTCACACATGATCTGTTACCAGTAATTTACCGGTAATTTTCCAGTAAAGACTATATGTGTGTGAAAGGGGCTAATGTCTGCATATTTCCTAATGAGATGCATTTCATTTCTTGTAGAAGGACTTTTCATTTATTCTTCAATGAATACATTTACATGCAACCAAATATTACTAATCGGTAGTGGTGGCGAGATGAAGCTTAATGACGCTTTGAAGCTTTCGAGCCAGATGTGTTGAAAAGTGGTTTGCTTCTCGAGGTTTCGAATGCACGCAGGGACACCTGCTGGTCAATAGAAATATGGTGCAGGAGACAATATGACTGCGCCAAAATTTGTGTTGCGTGTTAGTTTTTTATTTTCAGTGTTGTTCCATAATGTTTCATAATTTGGTAACTGGGCAGTGCTTTGGTTGAACATATCGAAATTTTCTTTAGAGTGGGTAAAAGAAGGTGAAAGTGATTAAGTTGGACTAGACAGAGAGAAGTGTGTAACATGAGAGGGGAAAAAGACATTGTTCCACCAAGAGAACCCCTTCTCCAAGCACTGCACTCAAAGAAGGCTTCGGACGTTACCGGTGACGTTATTTCACTAAAACAATACAAGCTTCGATTCGGAGCTCCAGCAGGAAGTACCTGACGTTCTCGTCACAAGCTTTGAAGCCTCGGTATCAAGGGTAACATCACTAGTAATCGGACTGACGGCACAATCGGACTGAAAAGCCTTCATGTAAACACCCTAATCAAAAACACTTCATCGGATTGAAAACCGAAACTGGAAAGGACTGCGCATGTGCAATGACATAGAAATGGTGTAATGAAACATGACGTGCAGACCGAGCTGCAGTTGTTGTGAAATAAAAAGTCATAAAGGACTTGTGTTATTCTAAAATTCTCCTCCCACTCATCGTCTGTGAAGTGGAGCAGAACAACGTCCCATCAGTCCTCACTTCATACTCATCCCCAGACACTTTATTTTGGGCATGGGAAGGGGCATTTTTACTGTTTGATAAATATAAGCAGCACAGCATAACGGTTCTTGTGCCCTTTGTCTCCTAATCATGACCCGGAATAGTTAATTCTGTAAGTACTTAATTACTGTAAATACCCTTAATTACTGTAAGTCTGCTCTATAAAACAAAGTAGCAATGTAGGAAAATAGTATGCACAAACAAAATATATTCAGCGTTCATGTAAACACTCATGAATCATGAATTCATTCCTTTTGAAACTAAAGGTGTGCATGTAAACATAGCCATTGTTATCAATGCCATCTTGTTGCATTCTGTGCTCATTTAACCTTCATCTGCTTCGTGTGGAGTTAAACATGAAAAGTGACACATCTCTGTTCTCTTCATAAATAAATACATGCACAATCTAGCCTACATGCTTGTCCTGTAAGTTCATAATTACAAATAAAAATGTGAATGAGACTATTAAATCTCTTATTATCATGAATATATGAACATTGAAATGACGGGTAATAATATGATGGATTATGACAAAATGATAATCTAACTCAACCTCAAATTAACTATTTTCTAACAACTTTTAAGCTGTATGTGCATGTGTTTAACATACATCCCACTTTCCATTTATTCTTTGCTTGCAAAAAGGGGGATGGGGAACACAAAGCGGCAGCATGCTTTGTGCCAGAATCGGGGGAGGGGTTGACACAACCAATGAAAAGGACATGCTTTTGAGGATTACCAGGACTTTATTTTCCCAAATGTAATGTCTGGCATTACCATAACACAAACTGGCAATAAACTAAAATAAAAGGAGATTATAAAGTCTCTAAAACATGCCGAAGCAATATGGAATGAAATGTGCACCAGGCCCCAAATGCTGTTGTTTTGTCACAAGCGCTAAAAGACAGAAGTAGGACAATCTACGGATAATCTAAATGACTACAATTCACTGTGAATGGAAAACAGTGAGTAATTCATGAGTAAATCTTTTCGCACTAATCTGGGAAGGTTTGGGTCAGAGACCGAAAAAAAATAAAATGAAATAGCATTTGAAAGCATGACTTTGACCTTTAAAATCCATATCACACAATTATTGCAGTTAAGTGCACAAACTATCATAGACAGAAACTGTTTGGAAAACGAGTAATGCATGAATTCTCCTTCCGAATTTTGAATGAGCAACTGTGCTGCTCTTTGTTTGATCCCATTTGGTAAGAAAGCGGTGCAGAGCACGCACGACGAACCTATTGGCAAAGAAAAATGGCCAGCTTGTGAAATGCACCCCTCTTTCCCTCAGCCTGCATTCGTTCATGTTGCTATCTAGCAGAAGCAACCAATGACCTGGTCAAGACGGGCCGTGGAGCGCAAACAGAGCAGCACCTAGAGCCGCAAAACAGGACGAGACTATGCAAAGGAAAGAGAACCTCTTATCTGCTTGCATCCTCTTTTCATATCTCTTTTTACCAGTCTCCCTGCTTCCCATTTTCTCTCTTTAGCTCTCTCTCTCTGTATTTCCCTTACTCTCTCTATCTCTCTAAGCATGTTCTCTCCAGGGCTTAGAGGCAGCAAGCTGATTGAGTGTGAAGCCAGTTTCCTTTCATTGATGTTATAAAATATGGAGGACGGCTAGTCCAGGCTCAAATCCAAACCTACTGAATGAAAGAAAAGAACGGGAAGAGAAAAGTGGCCCTGTTTAGCAGCATCTCTCCAGCAGATGGAGGATATAAAGTGTTGTAGTTATGGACTGAGATTTGTGACGGATGCATCTTCAATACCTGACCCCCATTTCCAGGATACGTAAACCCTGTAATGGCACTAAAACACCTCTTAGAGATGACGGGAAACACATTTGTACATGAGAAATCATGAGCGGACACTTCCTACAGGGGTGCAAATGGACCACAGTCAGGGGGGCTATGAAACTTTAAAGTGCAAATAAAAAAAAAGTTAGTCTTTGTCACCTTTCTATTTCTTTTCTTGAAGTTCAAGGACCTGTAACATATTCTGAAAATGGAGTAGGAAGAAACAGGCACACATCTGACTGTGTAACAGGTCTATTCCAACGTGAAGGAAAAACTGTCAAGTGCAACCTCGCATTGAGGATGTAAGATGTCCAGGTGATTTCATTAGGTTTTTCATGCATAAAGTGCACACATATATTTTTATGAAACATATTAGGTTCAAAGAACATTGAATTCAGAAAATGATAGGCTGATTTTCAGATCCAATCAAGGTGATAAATGAATTATGTTTATCTATTTGATTTGACTTTTTCTGATTTCTGGTGTCATAGTCAAATTGTTTCGAAGATTCTATTACTTTCCCCTAGACTAAACTTGAAAATGTTAAAATGAATGAAAATTATAATGATTACTTAACGGATAGGCCACCAAAAATACAAATTCTGTCAACTTTCACACACCATTCCAAACCTGTTGAGTTTACTTCTTCTGTGGCAAAAAAAGAAGATATTCCAAAGAATGTGAAAAACACTTAATACAGTGGAAGTCAATGGAATCTCAAACAAATATTGAAATACTAAACCCCACAGACTTTTAAAGGGGTGATGAACTGAGAAATCAAAATTTCCTTGAGCTTTTGACATATAAGAGATCATCATACTATAATAATATCCTGTAAGTTTCAGAACTGAAAACTACCTTGTTAGTCCAATAAAAGCTTTTATAGACATCAGGCTCAGCAAATGACTCGTTTTTCAAAGTGGGGAACTATGACGTCAAAGAGGATAAAACACCGCCTCCACAAAAGAAGATCAACGCCTACTTCAACAAGGCCTGTTTAGCCCCGCCCACCGATTCGCCCAAACATGCTAAATAACATAGGACGACATGATAATTGCTAAACCGGATCGAGCTACTTCCAAGCAATAAACATGCTGTTTACTGAATATTGTGCAGTGCCTGTTTGTGGAAGAAGACAGTCTGCATAAGCTTCCTTCGGATTCCAGCATGGTTAAACTTTATTAAATCAGTCAATCACAATTTCCCGACACGGATCTGCCAGCAACATGTAAGTAACCATGTGTATTCTTCTAATGCCTGATCTGCGATCAGTGATTTCTGTGTAATTATTCAAGTTCAGATATTTATCTTAAAATCGTTCAATACTGTTTATGCATCAGTGACTAAACGATCAAACATCACATAATTTCTCGTAGAATTATGAAAATAATATTTTTTAAACTGAAAGCGATCAAAGAACGATCCCTTTCCAATCGCCCAAGCTGTCAATCAAACAGCACAGCGCGAGCCGCGAGAGCTTATCTGGACACTTACCAAACTCGTGATGAAATAATGACACTGTTACACTACACAACGAAGCTCTTACTGTGCATTCACATCGTGTTTGCATTGTGATTTGGTGTAAGCATTTGTGAGAGTGCAAAAATTGCATTGCAATGATAAGATCTTTATTCACGCGATCAACAGACTGTCTGTCATCTGCTCAGTCAGTGCTCATCATGCTGCAACCATTCATGTGATGAAATAGATTTAAATATAATGCTTTAAACGATACTTTTCACGATTTGTTAATCTCGATAGCTGTAATAGTAAAAACGTAGTAAAAGTTTTCGAGAGAGTTCATATAATACTACTGGCTATTTCATATGCAAGCATGTCAGCCAATCACAGCAGTGGGCGTTTGCACTGCAGTCTCACAGCAGACACGCCCCTTAAAACAGAGCGTTCAAATCTGAGGCTGAAATCAGGCTTGGAAAAATGGCTTTTATTTATAAATTATGACAATTTTTTGATGTAAAAATCATACTAACATTATAAGGGCACCCCAGGCAACATTATAAAATAATAAAACAATCCAGTTCATGACTCCTTTAATGTAAAAAATATATATAATAATAAATAAAAAATAAATAAAAAACTCATATAAGTTTGGAAAAAAAGAAGGGTGAGCACAGTAAATGATGATAGGATTACATTTTATTTATTGTGATCCTGAGGAAAAAAAACACCCATTTAATTCTGATTTTGAGGAAAAACGTGCCATGACTATAAACCAATGCGTCAACATGGGCAGGTAGTGGAAGTTTCCCTCATCCTTAAAAACCAACAAGCAATTATGAAATAAAATGACCCAGACTACATTAAACACAGGGTTTAGGGATTGTCTTAGGTCGCCACTTGATATCCAATGTATAATCTGGGCCCTGAAGCAAAACCAGTTGAGAACCACTGATCTAATCAGTCCTCTAAACTGTCTTCTTCTGAGACCGAGGGTCGTCTCGCCTTAACTCTCTTGCCTGAGGCGCCTTCAGATGGTCTATCAGTCTACATCCTGAAAGCTCTTTTAGACACATCATAACACTAAGCCAAAGTGATGGCTGCTGGTGACACATTACGCTTTGTGGCACGTCAAAATCTCCATCTTGTCTTTTTCCCCATTCATTTTCTTGTACAAAACATTGGAGAAGCATTCTGTCTGCTTTGATGACTTTGGAATAAAACATCCGCACAGTGCTGTCAAGGCCACTTCTTGAATAATACAAACCAGAACAGTCCACACACAAGTCAGTAGGGCTCTGATGCAATTGAAGTCACAGATTAGAGGGGCTTGTCATGGAAATTCACTGTACAGAGGATGTCTAAGATGAAAAAAAAAATGTGTACAGTTGGAAGGACACTGTCTATATCTTCTTTGTTCTCCTCCATCCATTAGTTAGAGATAGATGAGGTCAACTGCCTCAGGGCGGCACAGTGAGCAAAGGACCGCATTCCAGAATTCAATAGGTTTTTTTACATTGAAACATCGCTCATGTCCATTTCTCATTCCCAGCCTTCTGAATTTAATTTTTTTTTTTTTTTTAGAGGAGAAGAGTTTGTGAACTTACTGGATGAATAGGATTTCTATGCTATGCTGTGCTGTAAGTGTGTGAGAGAGAGAAAAAAGGAAGGGATTCACAAAAAAGCAAAAAGCCTGAACTATGGGACGGAAAAAAGAAAAAGAAAAAAGAAGAGGGAATCAATTTTGAAACTCAAGGAAAAATAGCACTGAAAAGAAAAGCCGCAACAAAAGCAAAGCTAGGCAGAGGAGGGTTCGAGATGGATCAGGCGTTTGTGTTTTATGTCACCTCAGCAGGAGGAGAAGTCGGATTGTGTCTTCAAAGAAGCTGAGCAGTTAAAAAAAAAGATCCAGTGAAAACACTAATGGAGGCAAACTGTGAACAGCTCAGTGGTGTCTCTTTGACCAGGACGTTTCACTGGGGTTCGAGAAGCAAAAACAGGCCATCCACTTTGACATTTCTTGTGTTTGAAGAAGTATGTCTTTTAAAAGAAAAGCTATGGGTATTTTTTAGTTTTCATACAGAAAAAAAAAAAATATATATATATATATTAAAATCTATATCTCTAACAATATCAGGTCATGTGTTTGGCCAACAAAGCACCACTTTTTCATAAAAAAAAATAAATAAATAAAAATAAAAATAAAAAAAATAAAAAAAACAGAGATAAAAAACAATCAAAAACTATTGAGTTTGATGTCCCTAGATTAGAGCAAATGGTGTCAATGAAAGCCATGGAGACAGATATTGATCTTCTGATTGACTGATCATTGTGACTGGTTATCAGAGAGGATGGATGAGGAGGAAGAGATGCCATTTGGTATTCAAATGGAAGGCTATTAGCATTGGATCCTGATACATCAAATAAATTGAAGCTGAAGTATCATTACAGTCAAGCAAGAAACAACAGTCAAACTTCATTACATTGAACATGACACAGTGTTTGGGGTTTTATGGAAATCAATAGCCATCTTTTTCACATAGGGGAAAGAGATAAATGTTAACAGAGTTAGCATGAACTTTCAGACAATGTTGAAAAAACTGTTAGCATACTAAACATTAAAATACAATAAAGAAATCGGTGCAGTGGGGCAACCCTGTTATAATGCGAAAATTATTTTAGATCCTAAACATAACTTTAGATCATATTAAGTTTTTTGCCTCTGCAGAAACGTTGATACATAACAAGACACTAAAACATACTGGATGTACTATGTGGGCTCAGAATTATGAAGACTGAATATTAATTTTTACATAACCTTTCCTAAAGTTACCAGTTTAAGTCATCAGTTAAAGTTAGTCATCAGTTTCCTAGCAAAAAAAATTAATAAAAAATAAAAATACCACAGTTACTTTCAGTACAAACAAACAGTAAATAAATAAATCAGTCATAATAATAATAATAATACATGTACCGTAAATACATGATTTAAAATAAATAAACAAACAAACAAACAAACAAATAAATAAATAATGGGATTTTGTTGGGAAGAAGTCAAAAATAAAATCTAAAATAAAACGTGTTGCACTGGTCTTTAATCAGGTACCTTTGAAGACAGAATGAGAGAAAGTTGTGTACCATACTGAAATAGTCTTCTTTGATCCTATTGCTACACTCAGTTAAACACTTAATATCACCACTGTGTCTCTATTGAAAATGAATTGAACTCATTTTACAGTAATGCTGTGTCATTGATTGGCCTAGAATCAACATGACCTCCGGCGGAGGTACATCTCTGTTCTTGAGCAGTGGACCGTGACAGATTGGGAGGGTTGATGCTGGCATTTTATTCTAAACTACAGCCAGTTTTATTCTGTCTTGTCTAATGGTTATGGGTATGCCTTCATTAACGGTAAATGGTCCTGCATCTGCCAATGACATTGGAGCGCAACAGGACATCATTTTGGACAGATCGAAATCCTCTGCTATTTGACAGTAATTTCCGATGGAATTACTTTGGTTTGGGGGCTGGTTTTAGAAATTTACTGATAAAACAAAGCAGAGGATAAAACTTAAATGATTTGAGGGTTAAATCAGTCATACAAATAAAAATAGACAAACAACAATTAGGGTTGAATAGCAACAAAAAGGGTTTAGCAATTCCAGTAACTACTTCTCCCCTCCTCGCTCAGAGCCTTAAAAAAAAAAAAAAAAGTGTGGCCAGACAGATAAAGCAACTAACAATTCTATTCAGAGTGGAAAGGTCTCTGAGCTAAATTGATTTCATTAGATAACGCTTAGTATGGTTACAATTTTGCACAGTGCCAGAGGGTGGTGAGCTTTGAACTGGTGAGGTTGCAGCCACTTAGGCATATTAAGCAGGCCATATTTCAAGGGCCGATGTTTAATGCAGCAGACGCAGGCAGTTTGGACTGATTCCAGCACAATTAAAAGATTTTACGTCAATGCAAGCATCCTAATATTTGCAAGGGATTCTGATCTATGTCTTAAATATTACAAACTCCTTCTCTCCTCCATTGAAGTCTCCGTCCCATCACATTGAATTTAAGATGATTCTGTGTGGTGTATGGAGTACATACTGTGCCATCTGTGAACTGTTTGTACTTGTGGTGAACAAAGAAAGGAAATAAGCACAGTGGATGCGCAATGGAGCTTGCCGTCTAGCTGATATTGTGGTTGCCATGCCATATTTTGGCTTGTTGAGTATAGCTGTACAACACATTCACATTTCTCAAGGGGTTTTAAGTAAAACGGATTAGCAAAACCAATACAAAATCGCATAATATATAATACGCACATCAAGTATAATTATAGCCTTAAACACAGCTATCGTTTGTAGCTTTTTGTGCACTGCAGGTTTGCAGGTGGTGCTAGAAAAGTGGCTTAGTATATGGGATGCAAATTGTGTAATGCAATGACAACAATTGGCAAATTACAGTGATTTGCAAACACGGTGCCCTTGTGCAAAGCACAATTGTTTATTCCAGGGATAACGTGCATCTAACTATTGTATTTCAAGTCACTTAAAAGGAACAGTCCATCTAAAATGATAATTCTATCATTGTTTAATCACCAACACATAGTACCAGCATGAAAATTCTTTAAAAAACATATTTTGTGTTCAACAGAGAAATTTAATAAAGAAAGCCATATAGTTTGGAATGACATGGTCCCACAAGGTCTCAATGTCTGATAAAGAATGATGAAGTGACGTTTCACTCATAGTTACCGCAGGCAGAAAAACAAAAGAATAGGAAGTATCATCAGCAAAACCTGAACTGGCTTAATGATTTACTGCAGAAGTACTGAACACAATCAAAAATTAGTGTCACTGTCACTTGATGGTGGATCTGGCGACGAAGCTGTCAACGATCAAAATATTGATTTTGAAGATGTTGAAAATTATAGTTTTGAGAATATGAGCCAGATGTTGAATGTACTGGGAAATGAGCTCTGATGAGGACAGTGATGATGGTATTAAACATCTGCTCAAACTGAACCCTTCCAAGCTCCAAAAGGTAACAACACATGCTTTATTTTATTCATCTGTAATTGTTACTCTTATATCAGGAGACTTTTATATTATTGCGACAAAATCGAGGGGACGAGGACCTATCCACATAAACTTCCCTCGCCCACTTGACAAATTGGAACTCACTTCAAAATGGTGGCAGAGGTCCCCCCGATGGGAAGTGCTTAGGGAAGTTCGCGAGTGTATGTCTAAAAGTGAAGTGGAACACAACCCTTGAGTATTGGAACTGAAGTTTTGACGTTTAATGATGACGTAGTACGAGAACACAAGGGCGCAAGATCGCATAAGAACGCGTATTGAGCAACTGCCAAAATGTGCATTTTAGGATGAATGGTAAGTAAAGAGTGAATATTTGCTTTCTGTCTGGAATGTTTTTGCTCAAAACCCATCAACACGGCTATGTGTTTGTTAAAGCATTACAAGTATTTGATACTGAGGCAAGTATTGCACACACAAAACTTCTAAAGAACACTGTATTATAATATGATTCAAGGTTTGCACATCTAAACAGAAATTGTCTTATTCAGGGTGATAGTGAGACTGCAATCTGTAAAGGCATGAGGAGGACTGAAAGCAGCTGCTATGCCAACTAGATATGCTATGCCAACTGCTTTGCCTTTCTCTTCTTCTTGTCCACTTTTTAATTTGTGACACACTAATCTTACAAGAATCTGATCTCATTTGGAGATAACGAATCATTAGACATTTGTCATGTTCCTCTTTGAATGTTTCATTCTTCATGCTTTCGCTAGTTTGGCATGTTATGTCTTGCTGGATTTTCCAGAAAACAAAAAGGACACATCCATGACGGATGAATAATAACAGCTTGAAGCGGATACAGTTGAAACAAATGCAAAGTGGACTAAATGGACTAAAGGAAGACATAATTAACTGCTTCTGAAACAAATGTTTGCTTCAGTGTTTTATTTAAATATAATGTATAATTATGCAAATTAAAACTGTACCATACATTTTAAATGAAAGAGGCTTATCATCTTGCATACAAAAGAAACAAAAAAGGATATTCAATAAAAAAAAAAAAAAAAAAAAAGTAATGACATGATGTTGACGAGTTTGCTAAAACAATGCCTAAAAAGCTAACTGGCTATACATTAATATTATCCAAAAAAGGTCAAAGAGATGTAAGCAGGCAAGAAAAAAGTATTACCATTCATAAATATACTGCTAAAAATTGCACTTTTATCCAGCAAGGACACATTGCATTGATCAAAAGTGATGGTAAAAACATGTAGTGTTACAAAAGATTTATTTTCTTTTCAAATAAATATTTTTTTTAACTTTCTATTGATTAAAAATAAAAATTTAAATAAATTATCACTTACATGATATTAGAATAACTTCTGAAGGATCATGTGACACTGAAAACTGGAGTAATGATGCTGAAAATTCAGCTTTGTCAGCACAGGAAGACTTTTTTTTTAATGGCAGTGTATATAAGCATTTTGATTAAATGTTACAAGGACAAACAATTTAATTTTGATTTCATGCTGAATTTAAAATGTAGTTTGATGACCTCATAACAGGCATAGATGCATTGAGGACCTCATAATGGGCACTTGGCAACAGTCATTCACCATTTCATGCTGCCTGTAATGAATCAGTCAATCATTTTTCACCAGCTCTCTGTCCATTTTTCCTCCCTTTACTTTGTCATGGCCCTTCCATCATTTCTCAGTGGGATGGACAGGGGACGGGGGTAATCTCTGGGACACTGACAGCCATGTCAGCCGTGCTGGCAAAGCCATTTAAACACTGACTTTTTGTTAATGGCCGTCTCTGGGCAGGAAGGAGACGGAGAGGGCGAGTGATGGAAAGATCAGAAGAGAGGGAGAGAGAGGAGGAAAGGAAAAAAAGACAATCGTGGGTAAGTCAGGGACGGCCTCCCTGGTGAGTTGCTGTGCACACATTTGAATTTGTACGAGGACACGCCGGCATGCTCCCTGACAGCTAGAAATGTACGTCTATGGGATCTCTGGGAATGCTCTGCTATTAAGATGCATTTCTTTCTGTTTGCGTTGCTGGAAATGACCCAGTTTGCACCTATAAAGTGTCGATTTTCCTGACAAATTCAGATGGTTTGGAGTATATTTTGCTCACACACCCCCACACTCACATGCAAACAGAAACAACGTAAGTGGCACAAATCTACAAAGAAAGCATTCCGCTCTGAAAGCCAGTGGAAATGTCAAAGTAATCAATAGATTGGACGCATCTGAGCCGCAATAAATACCATTTCACAGAAAGGAGTAAGTTCAGCATGACCTAGAAGAGGTTACAAAACTACTAATGCAAAACTCATGACTGCATATCATCACAGCGTAAATTACTTTTCTGAGATTTAGCGATGCGACGCGCAATAAAATGTATCTGTTCCATGTTAATCAGAGTTTTTGTCCTACCCAGCTGCGACGGCGACACAAAATTAAACGGTTTCTATTTTTCTGCGACATCGCGGCTGGAACAACAAACACAAAGTGTGGCAATGATAATCTCAGGTACTGTTTATGTGCTTTATTTAATGTTAAAAGCATGCATGTGACTTTGAATATAATTTAGTGCTCCAGCTTTGCAGCTGTAAAAGCAAAAATTGATAATTCACCTCAGATCTTGAAATTAAACAAATGGAAACAAGAACGTTCAAACTGCGAACAAACAAGTGTATTCTTTGACAAAGATTGTTTTAGTAACTCAGTAGCCTATGTATTTTTAATAATGGTGTAATATTGGTGAATTTGATAATGTAGCCTACTTATCCATTTTCTTGCGATTTGCTGTCAAGATTACTCTCTGGTGTTGTGCACTTGCTGTGAGACTCCGCCCACACGCTGTTCTGATTGGCTGTGGTTTTTTATTGATTTTGACGCATCTCGCAGTCACGTCGCGTCTAGTGTGGACAGACAAATTATTTGTTCGCTAGAATCTTATCGCATTGCATCTGGATAGGACACAGTGCAAGTTCACAAGTTTTAATGTCCATTAACCCTCTGGGGACCAAAAACGCGCCCGCGCGTTTTGCTCGTTTTTTTTTTTAGCAATGAAAAATAAACACAAAATGCTCTGTTAATTTTGATCTTTCATTTTCGTGTAATACATCAATCGATCCTGTTCAGTTTCTATTTTTTTTCTGTATACTCACAATACAAATAAAGTGTTTTGCTTTTTGACAAATAAAGAAAAACTAACATGATGCTATTTCTGCCTTCTCTCTGTCAGTAAACTCCCATTTGAAACGCGTTCGAAAATTATCTATAACTCCGCGAAAATTCAGTCAAACAGGCAAACAGACCCACGGGCATAAAGCTTGAGATCGCAGCTTTTAAATGAAGTAATTTATATAAAAAACAAATATTATCAGCTTCTGTAATCTGTATAAAAAGAGAGCGACTCCAGTCGAGCTCATTACGAGCCATTCAAAAGTAATGTGACCACTCCCCGGAGAGCGCGTGCTATTCAAACGCAAATTCTGAGAACCATTTCAGTCTGTGAAACGCCCCCACATCAGCTGTAAACAAAGAGGCATAATATAGCCTACCTTATGGAGAAAATTTTCCGTGCTGATATGAGGAGCAGATCCCGCTGAGGAGTGAGGTAGGCTAAGTTATCCTTTCTCAAGTGTTAATGTGGAATAACGTTATGGAATAACGTTGTAGGCTTATGTAAACAAAAAGATGAATCGCGTTTCTATAATATGAATCGCGCGTCTATTTGTAAAGAGTGTTTAGCCTAAATATGAATCGCGCGTCTGTGTGTGAAAGAATAAACTGCTTTTACAGTTACAGTTACTGCGTTACAGTCAGGCGAAGTATGAAAGACAACATTTTGTTGACTAGATTTGGGTACAGTTTTTACTGTAGAATATACTGTCACATCAAATAAGCTTTTCTGAATATATATAAAATACTATTTTGTCAAAAATAAAGTCATAGACTAAGATGTTCCAATGTTGGCTATATTCAAACTTATGAATACATATGATAAAATGTAGGCCTATAATCTTTTTTTTTTTTTTTTTACAAAGAAAGAGTACTTTTTTGCAGAAATATTGCTGAAATTGTAATTATTGTTGTAATTGTAACCTTTTTAATAAAATAGCAAAACATATTTACAAGATAGATGTAAGCAAAATCTTAAATGGTCAATATAAGTCTTCTTCAAAATATATATTTTGTCTTTGCATTGTGGCTCAGTCAGTGTCACACCTGAATGAATGGCTAATTATGCAGAGTCATTATGCAGAGTGGGTGGGACTAAGGTGTAAACTACTCCTCCCCCTCGCATATTGGCTTTCCAAGCAAAACCTGTTTTACACCATTTAAATCAATGTATTTTTTTTTGTGAACGATAAAGCAAGACTATTTTCACATAATTTTGAAGCTAGAACTGAAAGGGACAACATCCATTAGTCAAAAGTCTTGTGGGCACATATTTTGTATGAGTTTTGTGGTCTTATTTCAGCAACTTTCATTTTTATTTTTTTAAATAACCACGCATAAACATTATTCTCTTAAAAATACAAACATCTACATACATGTTGCTCGCATATTATGGTAGGCCTGTTTGTGCTATATAGAGTGAATTTACACCTTTGCCATTAACATGTTTATAAATAACTGAAAAAAGCACAAATGTCAGAGCATGTCAGAACATCTCAAGGGCCCCAAAAACAGCTTGGTCCCCAGAGGGTTAAAGATAAATCACAAAGTGAAAACTGTGGCAAATTAATTATGACTGTGGTAATCTTTATGCACAAATTAAACAGAATACTCTGAATGCATTACTCGTGTAGTAAATCCAACCAACAAACAAACAAGTAGACCTGGGGTTTTCAGTTAAAGTTCCAAGAGGTCTCTATATTTCCTTCCCAGCAGAGGTTCGGACAATACTCTTTTGGAATAGTTACACTGCCATTCAAAAGTTTGGATCGGCACTTTTTATGTTTTTAAAAGAAGTCTCTTATACTCACCAAGGCTGTATTTATTTGATTTAAAATAATAATAATAATAATAATAATAAATGTTAAATATTATGACAATTTAAAATAACTGTTTTCTATTTGAATATATTTAAAAATATAATTTATTCCTGTAATCAAAGCTGGATTTTCAGCATCATTACTCCAGTCTTCAGTGTCACATGATCCTTCAGAAATCATTCTAGTATGCTGATTTGCTGCTCAAGAAATGTATATTATTATTATTATCAATGTTGAAAACAGTACAATTGGAAATGTAAACTTTTTTTTTTTTTTCAGGATTCTTTGATAAACATATTAATATGTTGACTATACAAGTCTTTTAGGTCTTTTGTTGAAACTCACGGGACTCTTACCTGAGCTTTCAGCATCACAAGAACAATTCAGTACCAGCTGAGCTACCGAGAAAGCTAAGTAGGCCTATGTCAGAAAAGCTAAACACGTGGAGCTGGTTATGTGAAGCAAACTCAAAAATGTATTCGTTTACAAATCATGCACTATGGTAAAACGTGTTTTTGAGGTCATACTATAATATTTTGCAAGGAGCCGCGTGAAAAGAAGTTTTTATTAATCCATAATCTGCCTCTGTAATCATAATCATAAAAGGACTGAAATGCTTGCTGTTTTACTGCCTCTAGTGTTGATTTCGGTTGGAAACTGCAGCGATATGTATGTATTGGTACGTATTTTATGTTTTGCAAAACTTTTGCCACAGGTACGTTTTTGTTTTTTTTGTTTTTTTAAATGAGTCTGTGTTGCTTTAATGAGTGGCAATTGGCCCCTGGTAGTAATTAACATACTGGAACACAGAAAACGAGGAGCTATTCTGCATCAGGCCAGCAGTATGAATGTCCACAGAGCAACTACAAACCACACGCACGCCTACATGTACAAAGCTCAAGGATTAGATACGGACCTTGAGCTGTGCCTTTATTCGGATAAAACATCTCCAAACCGCACAGAATAAAGAAAAGGTTTTTTGTTTTTTAAAGAGGAAGTTACAGTGGCCTTCAGAAGTATTTATTGATGCATAATTTGAAACCTTTTTTGCTAATTATTTCATAATGTTTGGTATTTTGTTCTGCAAAGAGTTTTTTTTTTTTTTTGTATCTAATATATCAAACGATTTATACTTTTAAATATTTTGAGATATTTTGAGATATATTATAATAAATGCCATTTAGTTTGTTTTAGAGTAGTTAAAGTCTCAGACAAAACGATGTGTGGACTGCTATTATTTTTTGGAATAAACTATTTTCGTTTAAAATTATGCTTTAAAAAAAAATAATCTTAAAAAGATTTATAATAAAAGTAAAAAAAAATAAAAAAAAATATTTGGGCACTTATTATAGGAATTAATTCAGATTGATTTTTTTTTTTTTGATATATATATATTATATATATATATATATAATTATATAAAAAAAAAAAAAAACAATCTGAATTAATTCCTATAATAAGTGCCCAAATATGTTTTGGTGCCACTGTAGATTAAAAGATTTATAATAAAAGTAAAAAAAAAAAATATATATATATATATATATATAAAAAATAAATAAAATCAATCTGAATTAATTCCAATAATAAGTGCCCAAATATGTTTTGGTGCCACTGTAGATTAAAAAAATAAAAATAAAAAATAATAATAATTCTTGTTATTTCAACACAGTGGCATCCGTATCAAAATCACACAGATACATATTACATGAACAACTCGACTTGAATTAGAGTGTGATGCACAGCTGAATAGGCCGTGATTAAGAGCTGATGAAAATCCCAGCATAGGGATGGAGGTGAGAAGTGTCAGGTGGAGAGGAAGAACTCAGTCCATATGCTAGATCTCATATCTTTTAATTAGTCTACAGGCTCATCACCCAGAGGCCTGACTCTCTCTCTCTCTCTCTCTCTCTCTCTCTCTCTCTCTCTCTCTCTCTCTCTCTCTCTCTCTCTCTCTCTCTCTCCCCCTCCCCCTCCCTCCCTCCCTCCCTCCCTTCCTTATGGAATAACCCCACACTTGCAAACACACACTAACACCTTGACGACTGCTGAAAAGGTTATACCTTTTCAGGATATCACACTTAAGGATAGGTTGAAGATAGGTTGTGTTCACTGAAGCATGCATGGTGGATGGCTGAGATTATTCTTGATGAGTTATTTGAAAGTCAGCTGGAAGTTACCAAAATATCCTGGAGGCTACGTTAGATGCATGACAGTGAAAACCACTACGAATAGTCTAACAAAGTGATTAGGTGAGAGGGAGATTCCACTTGGTGGGAAGTCTATAGTGCAGCAAGTAGCAACTGTTTTCTATGTCAAAGAATAAATAAATAAATCTGGTCTATCTTTAAGGAGGCAACTGGCAGAAAACAGAATCCTCCATTGAGCCATATTCTATTAGCACTTCTGGTCTCAGTGGAGGCTATAAGGTATAACAATTTAACTGATTCCAAAATCTGGAAAATCTGTGTAAGTAAAGTGTTTTTGTTAAGAGAAATAAAGCTGAAAATAAAATAAAATATAAATATTAGATGAAAAACTTACACTTTAAAAAGCTTAAATGATAAATGTTGACTTGGAAACTTGCTGAAATAAAGTTAAACTGAAATAAAAATAAAATAAAACCTAAACATTCATACATACACAAATACACACATGAATAATTGAATACATATTTAATAAATAATATATATATATATATATTTTTTTATAAAATAAAAAATTACGAAAACTTAAAAATTAAATAAAAAAACTGAAAATATACAATACAAGCTAAATTCAAATATTAATACATTCTATAATAGTACAGTACCAGAGTAAAGGTTTGGAAATATTACAATTTTATAATTATTTTGAAAGTATCTTATGCTCACCAAGGCTGCATTTATTTGATAAAAAATGCAGTAAAAAGTAATAATGCAAAAAATCATTACAATTTAAAAGATCTGTTTTCTATTTTAACGTGTGCATGTGTGTGCGTGTGTGAGCACGGTTATGCACAACCATTAAAAAGTTTGGGCTTAGTAAAAAAAAAAAAGTATTTTCATCAAAGAATCCTGAAAAAATAAATAAAGTTATTTTCACCAAATAATAAACAAAAAAATAAAATAACTTCTATTCATCAAAGAATCCTTAAAAAAAAAAAAAAAAAAATTGGATAACAAGAGAGCCAATAATAATTGATAACAATTAAGCACCAAATTACATGATTTCTGAACGATCATGTGACATTGAAGACTAAAGTACTGGCTGCCGAAAATTAAAGGGGTGGTATAATGGCCTTTTTTTTACAATATGTAAAATAAGTCTCTGTCCCCAGAGTGTGTTTGTGAAGTTTTAGCTCAAAACACCCCACAGATAATTTTTTACAGCATGTTAAAATTGTCCCTTTTGAGGGTCAGTAAGAACGCATCATTTCATGTGTGTCCCTTAAATGCAAATGATGCTCCCAGCACAGAGGGCGGAGCTTCAAGAGCTTGTGTGTGTGTGTGTTAGCAGCTCCGATTACCTCACGCAGACAAGCACTAAAATGTCAGAAACTGTTCTGCCTTTTATGTTTAAACTGGAGTCAGACAATAGCCGCGTTTCCACTGTCGGGCCAGGGCCGGGCCGTGCTAGTGCGTGCCAGGGCCAGTCACGTTTCCACTGTCACTTCCGGGGCTTGATCGGGGCTTACTCGGGGCCAACGGCCAGGATTTCTGGCCCGTCGAATACCTTGGGCCAGAGCGGGCCAGCTCGGGCTAGAGGAGTGGTTACGAACAGAGGCGGAGTTTACCTGAGTCGGGAGACGGCAGCGCCGGATGATTCTGTCAGCATTAAAGACTTTTAAAATAATTTAACTCACGTTCATGTTTGAATGCCTTGTGTTTGTGATGCAAAAGACTATGCGAGCTAACCATTACCATAGTAAACATAGTAAACGCTTGAAGATACGCATAGTAAAAAAACATAGTGAACGCTTGAAGAAATCAGACCAATCATAAAGGCTATCACAGTCATGTTTTTATTTTATCTGTCAGTAGCTACGTCTCGTCTCTTTATACCGGACTATCATGATAAAATAAAGCAACTTTTTTTTCGGGAGCTTCCTCTGTTTCTCTGACGGAAAATATCTGTATGGGAGTCGAGAGAGTGCTGCTAAAGCTCCTCAGTCGTATTTTTGGTGGCATGTATTTGTAGAAATTATCATTCTTTCTAAATGTGATGCAAATATGTCCTGTAACTACCAGATAAACAGTAACAGACGCGACTGAAGAAGTAAGTGTGTCCTCTTTCTTTTGTGAAATAGACCTAACGGTAATTTATTTCTGAGTGACTAATGTGCAATTTTGACATAAATTAATTCATTATGATCAATGTATCACTTTTTATTGTAAACCTGTGGTAAAACATCGATGCTTGGGTTTTAAATATTCAAGTAAACAACAAAAATGCCAGCAAACGGCCGCTTTTATCATGTTTGTTTTCAACGCTGTTTCCAGTGATGTCTTTCTGATTAGTTTTCTGATAAAACTTCCATTTGTTGGTGAATGGGTTAGTGTGACGTTGTTCCAGAGAGGCGTGTTACGGGCGTGTTTTAGTGAAGCGCTGTGGAGCTTCTGGCCCGACAGTGGAAACGCAGGCCCGGTGCTATTAGCCCGAGGCTATCAGCCCGGCACGGCCCGTTTAAAGCCCTGGCCCGGCCCTGGCCCGACAGTGGAAACGCGGCTAGTGATGTAGAGACTCAAGAAGAAGTGACAACATGTAGAATGCAACAGGACGTTTCTGAATGGTTTGTTGATGAATTGATGTTGCTGATGTGAAGTTAACTATCTTCTAGTCATTGATCAGCATATCCTGTCATGAAAATCTATAAATCGCTTGTGTGGGAACTGTTGTAAGATGCCTACAGAGTGACATGCTATTGTATTTGTGTTACGTACTGTATTGCATGTGAAAAGACGGATGCGACAGCTTGAGCAGATTCACAAATGTGCTGTACTACAACAGACTCTTCCTCTTCTCAACATGGACTGTGTTCCCGGGGCCGGGGTTTATGTAAATTTTAGGGTTAGTGATGTCACTAACCCTGGAGGAATGTCGTGTGGTCCCAACCAGCCATTTGTTATAGTCATTAAAAAACGATTTCTTTAAAAGCAAATATCTTCCTTTGCTTTGAACTTTTGAGCGTTGTAACTCTCAACCACCCCTTTAAATTAAATTGTAATAATATTTAATATAATTATTATATATTATTATTATATATTAAATATATTAAATAATATGTGCAATTACAAGTATTTACTGTATTTACAGCCCAAGTGAGCACAAGATACATCTTTCAAAAACATTAAAAAAAGATTTCAAACTTTTGAGTGGTAGTGTATATGTCTAAATTAAACTGACACAGCTACTTTTGAATGGCTGTTAATACATAAAGACGCTTTTTGATTGCTGTAGTTACAGCAAACTCAACTCAACTCAACTGAACCCTCTTGGTCAAACTAAGCTGACCAGACTGTACTCTGATAGCCCAAAGTCTGGCTACACAATAGCCCCCCTGTGGCAGATTGAAATAAAACTCACACAGTGCTGTCAAGTGGCAGGATGGAGAAAGAAGGAAACCGATGAAGAAAGGGGGAATAAGGAGAGTAATGAAAGAGTCAGTGAGATGGCGAGTGCAGCGCTAACACTCACTAACCTCTCCCGACCTTTTACACACCAGAAGAACAAGGTTCAGAAAATTGAGCCTGTGCAGCAAGCCTCCAGTGGCACAGCCATCCACGCTCTTCCATTTAGTCTAGCCTAACTGAAGAACCAATCAATACACTTTCTCTTTCACTCTCTCCTCCGAGGCACCTTTCTGCACTCAGCGGATGGGGAGGGGATTTGCCGTGAGGAGGTGGAGGGCCCGAGACGACTGGTGATTCCCCCTGTGAGAAGCAGTCATCAGATTAGAAGAGCCGTGTGCGAGAATTCAATAGGAAGGTTGCAGAATAGCCTAATAACCCTATTATGCATTCTCGAAACTACAATAAAACACGCTTTGGCTGATGCACGCTCCTCCCTCACCTTCACACGGAATTTGGAGTGATCTAATTCACACACAGAACTGTGAGCAGTCTGGTAGCTCTCTCCTCTGCGAGACTTATTTTCAGCATAAATTATTCCGTTACTAAGCATTCCAGATCCGAGCAGCGGTGTTCTCTTGCCATCGCTATTTCTCATTTTGCAACGTTCTGCCTCGTTCCTTAGCAGGACACGAGCAGGCTTGGCTGTTGTCTGGGCAACAGGATGCGGCGAGCGAGGGAAGCTGATTAGAGATGCCAGCGCAGTCCGAGGCTGGTGGGGTGATTGTAAAGCTCTCTCTCTCTCTCTCTCTCTCTCTCTCTCTCTCTCTCTTTAGAGACAAGGCCATCAGGCAGGCTGGAATAAAGCCAGCACAAAGGTCCTCGTCTCACTCACCAGATCCTGATCATGCAGTGCAAGATAAATTCACTCCAAAATACTCATCTTTCCCTTGGTTTCTTACTTCTCGGGTTGTTCACAAACACAGGGGCAAGCAAACACACACACACACACACACACACACACACACACACACACACACACCCAAACATGTTAATTGAAAACGTTTATATGACCTTACAGATCTCTGAACACGGATGAAATGAAAAGGTACATTGCATGATGTCATTTTAAAACTGCATTTTGATCATAAAGGATTTTTTTTAGCTGCATATTTGTGCAGATCACACCAAGAATAACTGTATATGCATCTACATCAAGAATCCAAGCACAATGGATTCTATTTGGCTGTCAATGTTGTTTTATCATTGAAAAGACATTCTGAAAGTGATTCCAATGATATTGCTCATTATTGGTATTATGTGTCGTTATTGATATAGTTGTTGATGGACTCCACAATTATCATAGAATTAGAGATATTATTAAAACTTTATAGTTATTGTTACAGTTATCATTATGGCTTGACGTTAACTTTTTTGCTCACCAGTCACTGTGGCTATTGGTTTTCCAAAGTATATCCATATAGATATTTTTTATATTATCTCATAATTTGGTAGCCGGTGGATAAGGCTGCTGTCACTTTAAGACTTAACGCATGGAACCATTATACTGTTTTATATAGCCAAAATACTTGTTTTGTGCGCACACTTTGGGTGTGAGAAAAAATCTGCAGGAATTAGTAAAATTATGCTCAATGCGTACAATCCCACAGCGAAATTCAAGCCCTGTAACACCAACAATATTCATCCAGCAAATGAAACGAGTGAGTAAAGGGAGGCGGGTTTGTGTGTCACTCACAGTCGGAGAGATGAGAGAGTGAGAACGCGCAGCTGGTATTGTGTATCCTTCGGAAGAGTTTCATATATTTCAGCATCGATATGAATCGAAAAATCTATATGTTTGACAACACTAGATTGCACTTAGTTTATTATTTCAGATGCCTTTTTAAAAGACTACAACTTAAAAATGTATATCCACACGCAAAATACTGACGATGGACAAATACTATCATGATATAAATAAATTTGATGGTGATGAAATACAAGTGGTTAAATCTACTGGGATCACTGGTCAATTCCGATGTAACAACAACGCAATAAATTAAAAGAAGAATCGCTAAGGGAAAGTCTACAAATGAAGTCAGTAGACAAGATGTTCAAGTCTTAAGACATCTCCCTAAAAATGTAAATACTACTCACAAACAGCCTGATATTTTCGGTGGTTATTTATGGATGTGAGAGCTGGACAGTAAAGAAAGGAGACATAAGCGAATTGATACATTTGAATTATGATGCTGGTAAAGAATCCTGCCAGTTCCCTGGAAAGCGAGAATAATAAACAAAATTTGTGAAAAAATAAATAAAATAAAAAAATCAAGCCAGCTACTGTATGTCACTACAATCACAGATGATCAAATTATGCCTTTCCTGCTATGGTCACATGATTGGGAGGGAACAACACTGGAAAGGACATCATAATTGGAAAGACTGATGGATCAAGACGAAGGCCTGCAATTCGATGGATTGACGCAATCTTGACTACAGCAGAGAAGACACTGGCCAAACTTGTTCAAATTGCACACGATTGATCGATAGATCGGTTATCCATCAAGTCGCCATGGATCGGGATCGAACCGAAGGCTCATAATCAAATCAGTGAACAGGCCTTTACTCTAAGCATCGAGATTAGACAATTTCATGACATCTGATCATTTAAATCTGATCACTCAAACCACAACAGGAGGTGGTTTGGACAAGTGTAAATGCCTCTGGTTGTTGAAACCACACATGCAATTTTACTGTAATTTGAACGTGAACTCCATTACATTTGCATAGAGCGCAGGAACTGAAGATCAGATTTATATTCGGTTTGCGGAGACACATTTATGTGGACAAGTGTAAATGGAACCATTTCAACAAATCAGATGATCAGATGAATCAGATGAAAAGTGATCATGTTCAAACAGGCTCTTATATATGTTTCACTCATTAAATTCAAAAAAAAAAAAAAAAAAATCATACTAGATAAACATCTAATGGCAGTTTCTTTAAAGCATACAGTCTGATTTTGATCATTTATCAGTTATAATAAAGCTACCAGCCAATGACTTGTTTAATTTACTTGCAAAAGCCTGTTTTAACTCACATTTGAGTCTTGGCCAGGGTCAATTTGGATCCTGTTCACAGGCATACTACTACATCCACTGCAATATAAGAGATAATTTCAATGATTAAATTGCTAAAAAAGGATAATATTTTATTTATTTGGCATGGTGCTAATTATGGTCTTCGATTGGTAACCGCATTTGGAAGAGTGTACTACAAATTCCCCTGTGACTAGGAAGAGAGCCTAAAATAAATTGAAATCTTGGCCAATCTCACCAGAGTATTGATGTCACTGTGAGGGCACATTTATATCTTTGTGGCTTTGCTATAAAGAAAATGAAAGAGATTTCCATAGAGGTATACAGTAATGAGAATGGACTGGAGTACTTCATTGCTGAATGTAACAGCACAATGGAATTCCTTCTCTGCCATAACCTGGTTTAGCAGATTCTAGAAGGATTTGGAGCTGTCACAATGAGTTACAGGGTGTTTGATTAGTGATTGTGCTATTCGCTCGCAGAAGCATCACCTGCATCGGCAGTTGGATAGTTGACGTGACACGCCAAGCAGCGTCAGCAATGTCCTGCAGTATGACAATGAAGAATTACTTTACATGCAGTTGACCTCATGATAATTGAGTGGCAATGCATTTTTAAATATTCATTGCAGAAGTAACAAACTGCACAAAAAAAATATAAAAAAATGGATGGATGGATGGATGGATAGATAGATAGATAGATAGATCTACATTAGAATCACTGTTGGTCTGTTGTGTTCAGCATTGCCTTTAAAGCACACCTGTCTCCACATCTCTGATTGGATAAAGCAAATGGTGTGGCAGTATAGTGGAGACAGTGTCAAAAAGACGAGGTGGCAGATGAGTCAATGAGCAGATAATGTACACCATAACCCATTGTAAATAAATGATGGCATACATGAATAGAAAAACAGAGTTTGATACCCACACAGCGCATTCTTACAATGTTTCACTCAATCATCCTCCCTTTCTCTCTAATTCCTCCTCCTTTTGGCTTTTCCTAGTCTAGACCCTACTCTGTCTTAATCAATGTGTTCATACTGTAAGTATTTCAAGGACACTTATTGAAGCGAATATATAATTAGTCTTTCAATTAAGGGCTTTAAAAAGAACCCAAACTGCCCAACAAACCACTCCTGATATGGGAACACTGAGAAAAAACAACATAGTTTATTAAGTGGCCCTCTCATTATGATGACAGACATATCGGGTCACCTGGAGAGTGTGGGGTTAATTTTGTTCTCTCACACCCTTCATTGCATTGATCTTTCTTTATCAGTTAAGCCAGTAACACAGACTCATTAGGAAAGTTTAAAATACGGAGGTTAAGGCTAATTAAAGACTTGCAGTTTAACTATCTGCTGAGGTTTTAGGTGAGGTAAGATCCTAGTTTTACTTCGTTTATAAAAGTGAATCGCAAGAATGAACAGGTAGGTTTTGTTAAGGACAGGACCTGGTAAGGATTCGGTCTGCATTGTGAGCTGACCTATAGTGAGTGCTGACATCCTCGTATATTTATGTGCTGAGATTTTACTCTCTACAGCTACATTGAAATTAGAGACCTCATACATGTATCACACACACACACACACACACACACACACACACACACACACACACACACACACACACACACACACTTAAGGTCTCATATATGTACAATAAATGACTGTGACTGCATAAGAGAAGGACATACATGATAAAGAAGCTGTTTTAAACTCAACTGAGCTGCCTAAAAAAGCACAAAAAAATTAACTAAGCACCCATTGTGGTTAAAATGAAGTTTCATGCCCTCTAGGACAGTGGTTCCCAACCCTTTTTCCCAAGAAAATATTTTAGGGCCCCCCTTCACATTTAATGATATTATCGCTCTTGTAAGCTTTATTTTTGGCGCTATAGCGAGCGATAATAAACTTGCATTTATTAACAGAATAATGCGTCTTTCGGAAGAACATTGTAGCCGGAACTACTTCTCTACGAGAAGAACTACTATAGACTATAGAACTACGTCTATGACGAGTCACGCAGGTACTGGGCTACTCCGCAGCGGCAGCGATCCGAACCAGTGTGAAATAGTCCCAATGTAAACACTTATTATAGGTGTACCATTGTGGTTCAGGATAAGACAAAAACACGGATTGGAAAATGGATTCATGATGAACTCGCTCATTATATAAATTTTGTACATTTTGAACAGAAAAAAGTTAAGGACTTTTATTTAATGCTCATTTCTCAAAACTATTCAAAATACGACGCGACCCCCCACAGAGCTCGCTGAGGCCCCCTTGTGGGCCGCGACCACCCTGTTGGGAACCGATGCTCTAGGATACCAGTATTTTCTGAAAATCTAATGTAGCTCTACATATTCACTTCAGGAGAAGGTAATCCCATACATTGCGACAAGCTAAGTGGAAACAAAGTGTGAGAAAGATGCATGTAAAAACACTAGCATTCAAAAGTATTCACTATATTCTAATCTGGGCGACACCAAACACGTTCGCTAGATTCTATAGCCTACGCGTCGAGCCGGTAGATTTCCGTGTGCTCTCTTCACATAGAAGCCAGTCAACACTGTAATTCCCCTCCTATGAACTGGATATGTGCGGCATTCTTGCTCCAGTAGAGTTCCTCATTAGCCGAACCCTGTTGTTTCGCTAGGCACTGGAAGGTAGCAGCACAAAGTGGTGTGTTAATTGGGATTCCAATCAGTACGGTACGTCCGACTACGTCGAACGTGACCGAACTGAAAGGGAACGTCTCAGTTACGTTTGTAACCCTCGTTCCCTGAAGGAGGGAACGGAGACGTTGTCCTGTCGCCACTATTGCTGGACCACCGCTGACTCCGGGCTCCGCTCAGCTCCTCAACGAAAAAAAAAAGATGCGACGCACCTGCTGCTCATTACATGCTCGGACTGCGAGTCAGAGCAGCTGATGCAATTATCGCATGCCAATGTGCATTGGCTCGTTTTATTACACTCGAAGTAGATTGGTTTCTCAAAGTGATCCGAATCAGTACGGTACATCCAACTACATCTCCGTTCCTTCCTTCACGGAACGCGGGTTACATACGTAACCGAGACATTATACGTTTTAAAAATAAAATGCACTAGAGTAAACAGGACCTCAGAATAGAACAAGAGCAAGTGAGAGAGTGAGAGAGAGAGATGTTGAACAGGAGGATAAGCCTCTCTCCATATTCAGTGGCGAAATTCAAGCCGGATCTTATCTCTACAAGAGATGAAAAAGAGAAAAATAAAAGATAAAAAGATAAAACATGTTTGTGTGGTTAATAATTAATTGCGTATGGCATATTTCATCTTTAATGTGCATCACAGGGGCTCGCTTCACCCACACACCCCCAGAGGCATAACAGGAAGGGCACAGAAATGACTGTGTGTGTGTGTGTGTGTGTGTGTGTGTGTGTGTGTGTGTGTGTGTGTGTGTGTGTGTGTGTGTGTGTGTGTGTGTGTGTGTGTGTGTGTGTGTGTGTGTGTGTGTGTGTGTGTGTGTGTGTGTGTGTGTGTGCGTGTGTATGCGTGCACGCATTATTAAATGTTAACTTTATGAGTTAATAACTAGGGTACACAGAAGCAGCAGAAGAACAGTCAGAGAGGGAAAGGATTTCATTAAAACAACTCCTGTTAAGTTATTTTCTGTGTAGCTAAGCTATAGAGTGTATCCGATGGGTTTCTGCATCGTATCAGTGTGTTCTCAGGCTTGACAGGAACAGCAAATGATGGAAGAAATGGGGATGTGACACAGGAAGTTAAGAACTGTCTGAGATGGAGAGAAATTAGTAAAAAGAGGATTATGGTCATAAGAACAGAAGAATATAAGGATATTTTCCCCTGACTGTGGCCAGTGTGTCTCTCGGTGGACATATTGAGAGGAGGGGCATTTCATTGGCAGTGTAGAATAAGAGTGATGACTGAGCCAACATGAACAGAAAAAAAAATAATAATAATACACATGCTGTAAACTAACCCTTACAAATATTCATGATCACCATGGTAACCAGAGTTTCTGCCAAAAATACCGTTTAATACAGTAGCTTAGGGGGAAAAGTATAATAAAACAACAATCTTTAAGCCAGCACAAGCCTGATAAGTTGACAAGGGCCCCTGATAAAACCCTGCTAAAACCAGTCAACACACCAGCTAAGATTAGCTATTTACCTTTATATGTGATCTGATTTAGGATTAAACCCTGTTGAGCTTTCCCGTAGCTCAAATAGTAGAGCGTGGCGTTAGCAAAGCCAGTTCATGGATTTGATTTCCAGGGAAAGCAAGAACTGATCAAATGTAAATGTGTACCTTGAATGAATGGATAAAAGCGTTGTAAATGTAAATGTAACTAAATAAATAAGCAAATAAAAAATAGTTTAAAAAGTTGACATTAAACGCCAAGCAGCGCCAGTCATGCTCTGTGATATGACAATGCACCTTTCTTAATTTTGCAGTATATATATATATATATATATATATATATATATATATATATATATATATATATATATATATATATATATATTTTATATATATATATATTCATTGGAGTTTAGGCCTGAATGAACGACTGAATTAAATAAAATTGTGGAAAAAATATTGATGGATGGATGGATATATATATATATACGTATACAGTATTAGGGGTGTAACGGTTCACAATATTCACGGTTCGGTTTGATACGACACAGTGGTGTCACGGTTCAGTACATTTTCGATCCCAAAAAAAAAAAAAAAAAAAAAAAAAACGGAAATTTCCTTGATTTAATTTTTTTTTTACATTTTTTTTATTAAAACTAGCATCATAAAGTATGATCTTTTTAAAAAAAAAACTTTGCACAATGATGGAGCTATACTTGGCCCATCTTCTGGGGTCTATTCTTAGCAGCATATAAAACAAAAACAGCTCCTTTTAATTCATAATTTGTATTTTCTTTATGTTAAAATAATAATTCAAAAGCAAAATAATTAAAAAAAAAAATATTTGGGAGTGGAAATGGCAGCCACCTACTGGTTACAATGGTAATTTAATGTCTTTTGTATTTTTAAATAAAAATGAGTTTACCTACATCTTGAAACTTTTAGTTTTATAAATGAGGGTAATCTTTCAAGGATGAACAAATAATGTTTTGGCAATCACTTTAAAAATAACATTTAAATATGATAATATTTGAGTTTTGAAGTGCTGGAAGAAGATGTATGACAAGGCATTTTACTATTTCTACCAAACTTCCATGGTTACAGTTAGTGTACATTAAATCCATGGTGAATGTTTCTGATTTGTGGATTAAAGCCTATTAGTTACTTCTACATGCGTTGAAGTCAATTCAACTAGAAAGTTCATTCATAGCACGATGTTTCTCCTAGTTTCCATGTCAGCGCTGTTTGATCTAATAGATATCTACGGTTAATAATACATTTGAATGCTTCTCACAAGATCTCGCAGCGATGTTATTACTTCTGTGGCGAATTCAAATGCTTTACTTACTGGATCTCTTTGCGCTGTGTAGTAAACAGTGTCGCTTGATCAAGATCGGCTCACGTTGCACTGACATTGGTCCCCAAACTGCTAAACGGGCTGTGAAGCACAAACAAATTGCAGTTTCATTCCGCTTTCATTGCGTTTGCCGTATGATGTTGGGCCAGCGCGACTGATAACAAAATTTTGGTCGCATTGGCAGGAAAAATGGTCCAACGAATCGTTCTACTTGTTAATTTGTTTTTAATCTTACCATTGTCTTATAATGTGTAGTTTTGTTTTTGGATTTGTTATTGTGTTTTCATTATTGTGATTTGTTTTGCACCTCTCGGCCACCGTATCGCTCGGTTTGTAATGCGTACCGAACCGAAAGCCTCGCACCGAACAGTTCAATACAAATACATGTATCGTTACACCCCTAATATTTATATATATATGGTGGAAAGCCATATATATATATATATATATATATATATATATATATATATATATATATATATATATATATATATATGTGGATGGAACCATTCACATCTTGAAAATGTTTTTATTTATTTTTTATTTGGCTCATTTATTGCCATAACTGCAGTGGCCACAAAATGAATTTGGACAGTTTTGGACACTTAAGTCGCACTCAAAAATATGTAAATGTCATTGTGAGTTCACGTGAAGATATGTGACATAGGTTCCTAGAAGAGAACGGCTGCAGCCGCTGATAGTTTGTTGGTTGGTACCCAGAGCCTGCACTCAGTAATCCGGGTCAGAACCGGCTTCAGTGGGCACAGCAGGCTGAACGTGGTTCTGCCCCTCTCAGAAATTGATCTCGGCATGTCAGCCTGATGGAATGGAGCTGAATCCTGCCGATGCAATCTTCTCTCTGACCTCCATGCCGAGCCAGAAAGTACAGTCTGGTCATTCTTCTGTGCCCTACAGTTGTCTTTGATATCACAAATGCATTTTCCCCACTCGTCACATATAATAATCTTCACAAAAATCAAGCGAAGCGTTAGTTCTGACAGGTCATGTTAGTCAAGCTCGCATCAGCTGACTCTCAGCTGATCCACATTTACCTATAGGAATATGACGCCTATCACCGTATACATATATAAGCTCCTTCAGTATTATCAGCAGCTATCGCGTTTCTCAGGAGCTAATTACCCTCCTCCATCCCCAGCTCCTCCTCTCACCCAGTCAGGATGTGGCATTCTGATTCCCCTTGAATCAGAATAAATTCTCGAATTATGTTGTACTTTAAAATCTTGAATTAAATATATTTGCAAACATTCATGTTCTATCTGTTCTATTTATACTCTTATCCATGCTAGGCTGCATGGATGCGCAGGGAGTTCTCGCCCAGAACGGAACCATACCGCCAATCCAAACCATATGCTAATTGCCAGGCGCGACACAAGTGATTTTTGCTAGTTTCAGCCCGACGCAGTTATCATTTTCACGTCCTGCGGCACGTTGTTTAAATAGCAAATGCATTTGTGCCCATCTGTTCGCCCATGGGCGTGCTGGTCTAAAAACAAGGTGTGTTTAGGTGCATTGTTGGCGCATTGCTATTTTGAGGTAACTGAAATAGACTTTGCCATTGACCAACTGAAACCTGGTATAAAGTCAATGGTGCAGTGTTTTTTTTTATTTTATTTATTTTTTTATTTAAAGAGTAATGTCCGTCTATAGGCGGGTGCACAACACGCCTATAGGCCTATATTTTGACACTCTTCTTATTACACACACAGGGATGCGCAGAAGCACACAAACATGCCAAATATTAAAAATAAAATGATTACAATGTAAAACATTAATATTGTGTACACAAAAATATGGTGGAATCCGGCTTGTCCTGTAGATGGTCTGCTTGCACGCTTTAACCTCGCGCATGAGCAGATCAGTTTCCTCGCTAGAGGAGCATTCAGACTTTCCGCTTGCAAATTCAGCCATGTAAATAGCAAATCCGCCATGGCGTGAGCGCAACTGGCTTTTAAAGGGAATGGGAGATAAGACTCTGATTGGTTTATTGCATGTTACGCCCAAAACACACCCATTACTCATTAAGAGAATAGGGACAACCCTTTTAGACCAGGCGAAACTAGCAAAAATGGATTCGGACTCGCCCTAAGTGCACTTGCGCCCTGTGCTTTATACCATGCGCTTAGATCGTTAAAATAGGGCCCTATAAGTGAAACTTATTCAAAATATTATTCAATATTCAAAATATTAAAAAAAATTTAAAATCCATGACCTCTTTAAGATACTTGGTTGTGGAGTGCAGTGCAGTGCCACAATGACTCTTCACGCACCCCCATGTTGACAAACTCACACAAACACACATCTACTGAATGTGTATCATTAGAGCCAGTGCTGAGGCTGGTCTTTGAGGGTGCTCTGCTGCTTAAGCCAGCTGGAAAGCCTAATGAGCTAGCAGATAACTGCAGAGACCAAGGAAACGCACAAAATCTGCGCACACACACGCACTTTAAGAACTACAACGCATGCATTCGCAGCCGCGCGTGGTGGTCTGCGGGTCTCACACGGCGGCTGAGAGAATCAAAAGAGACAGAGGTGTTTATCTGCTCTTCCCTCTGCTGCACATGGCCAAATCAAAAGAGAGGAGAAAGTTTCCTATTCTATAAAAGCGCTTTAGATCAATTGCGAGCATCCAGCCTACATCAAACCCGCTTTGCGCAGAAAGAACAGAGAGAGAGAGAGAGAGAGAGAGAGAGAGAGAGAGAGAGGAGAGAGAGAGGCAAGAAAGAGGAGGAGGGAACGAAAAGCACAGGAGGAGACTAAAATTTGGCAGCACGAGAAATGCCGCTTTCAATGTACCATCGGGCGGCGAAGGCCTAAATACGAGCGACAGAGAAGTAAATGCAAACTTCAGTCCGGCAGAGCAATGCTGAAAGGTATTTGATCAAATGAAACTATGGGAGAAGATAGGTGGTTTTGTTTTATATTGTGTTCTTGTTTGTTTCTTTTCAATGAGTGGATATCAGAACTAAATGTTATAATATTAGAGGCAAATCCTACAATGCAGCAGAAGGGTTTAAAAAAAAGACTATAGGGAAAAAAATTTGTTTTGAGTGTTGTTGCTAAGTAACCATCCATATTTTCACAAGACCGTCAAATACATGCAAGCACAGATTTCAAAGACTTTTACCTTGAGTCCTATACATCACGCTATAATATTGTCCTACAAAGGCAAAAGACCTTAACTCGCTAGAGTGTGGAACTGAGAAAAAAATACTTTAAAGATTTTTAGTTGTCCCGCCAAATTAACTATAGGTTGGACACTGGAAATCTGGTAATTAGATGTTTTAGTAACAAAAATTATCTACATAATAAAAGCTCAAACTTGACTTTTGACCACTATTTTAAAGTTACTGTACTCTGCATTTGTATTGTCAGCAAAAAGTCATGCCAAGGCAAAAGACAGTAACTTCTACATTATCAATATTTGGTTGCTGATCACCATTAACAAAATCATTATAGTAACACCTGTATAAAATCTAGTGATCATGGCATTTATTTTGTATGATTTACAATTACTTATAGCCATCTACTTATTGATATCCTGTGCTTTGGTTGCATTCTGATGGTATTATTAATACATTAGACATGACAAAATACCTCCATAGCGGTAAAGAGTATCTTCAATTGGTACCGAGTGGCATATAGGACTTGCTAAGCGCGAGTTCAAAATGATCACGATAAAACAGATCCTCACGCACATTCATTTATTGCACAACCTTCTGTGTTCTGCCTCTTTTCAGTATGCGGTGGTTTCAGCTGTCTGCCCTATTATTGTGCTTGTGCACTTCGCTCGTCCCGCGGATTTATTCTGGACGCTGTGATTGTACAGTAGGTATAACCCGCTTGTAACAGCTGGTCTAATGTTGTATGCACCAGTACACTTGTTGCTTCATTGTGTTGTATGCACCAATATACCCTTGTTGCTTCATTATTAACACTCCCTGTGATATATTAGTCCAGCGTTGGCTTGGCCGTGTTCAGGGCGGTGCTGAAGGCGCCGGTGAAGTTTTAGACCTCTGCCAGCTAGATGCTTGAGTGTTTCAACTAGGTCCGGTACCCGAACTGAGTGAGGCGGGGCTTTAGATCTTTCTTGTATTCATCTGCTACGGTATGTGTAAAAAATTTCTGTCAACTCTGCATATATCCTTTGCGATCGATATCGCACGTTTGTCGATGGAGCTGGTTCAGACCGTACTAAATGTTCTGACCGGGTTTGTGCTGGACAAAGCTCCAAGGACATCAGAAGTTACAGGGACTGATGGCAGCTGTACAAAGTACGCAGGCTACACCGTAATTTAAATTATAATGGACAGTAAAGCAAAGGCAGATAACCATACAATCTGATAGGTAGCTTTATTTGATAGAACACTGGCACAGTATCTTCATACTGACGCGCTAAACAAAGTCAGAGTACTGTAACTCAATTTGAGCGTTCCAAAACAAAGCCAAAGAGCGGTAACTGGTGTTACGGTGTTGTGCCTTGGTTTCTCATGGGCTTTTGGAAGGTCTTGGAATGTGCCAAAAATATAAATAACTAATTTTCGACCAAAAACAAGTTACGGTCTTTTGCCTTTGCACGGCAGAATAGTGCTTCAATAACAGTCATTATAAAGCTCAGGGGTGAGAGAAAGACAGTCACACTTACCTGTTTTGATCATTCAGGCAAAGCAGCATGTGAGGAAGAAAAATACACACATTACTTGTAGTACTCACTTGTAGTATTTTTTTTGTTTGTTTTTTGCAGTAAAAAAGGCAGTACATTAAAGCCACTAAAATAAAGTGTGACCTAAAAAGCAAAAAAATTAAAATAAATAGCAGAAAGAAAGAGAAGAGAGCTGGTCACAGAAGTGGGAAGCTCATTTGATATCTGGTTCATGATATAAAAAGAAGAAAGTATGTTTATTTACACTTTTTGTATAGTGCTTTTAAATTGGAATGAGTCACCATGGACCCTTTTCACAGACTGTGATGATGTGTTTAAACAGTTATCGAAATTGCAAATCCAGTAACATTTTTTTTTTTTTTTTACATTGGCAGTTAATTATTAGCCTGGCTCCGCCCTCTTACTTCAGTACGTCGTCTGGGTTTGCGGTATATTCTTGGGTTTTCTTCGGCCAAATTTTTGGCAGTCCAATCAGCGAACAGAGGGAGTGGCTGAGAACGATGAGGTTGAGGTTGTGAGCTAGTTTGAGTTGTAGGGTTACGTCACGACCAAACGTTAGCAATTGGTTATGGCAGATCCAAAGTGGCACTGGGCAGATCCAATAGTTTTAAACTTCAACTGAGTACCCGCCTTCAAGGAAGTTAACGCTTGTCAATGGAGAGTGGCCAGACTCTCTGTACAAATGAAAAATATGAGAGTCTGGTAGGACCAGGCTAGTTAATTATAACAACAAAAGAATAAAAAGAAAAATATGAATAATAAATAAAAATAACTACAGCGAGGGTGTTTCTAATACAACTGCCGAGGGAGTGACAGCAGATTTCACATCATTCTCTCTTTATTTTCTTCCCATCTTTTGGAGAGTCGTGGAATTGCTATCATGATTGTTTTTGTTTTGTTGTTGTTTTTGCAATTGTAGCAAACACGAATACTAAAATTACAAAATTACAAACAGGATGTATGGCTGGATGGATGGATGGATGGATATATGGATGGAACCATTCACATTCACATAAATGTAGCGCATTTATTGCCATAACTGCAGTGGCCCCACAATTAATTTAGACATTTTTGGACACTTAAGTCCCACTTAAAAATGTCTAAATGTCATTGCATTTAATAACAAAATATTACAAACCAAAATGGACATTCACATTCAGCCTACAGCTTGATAAGTAACAGACATTTTTGTACATATTTTTAATATACATACTGACAACACTCTACATGCAAGACCCTTTCCATCATTTTAGTTGAGGCAAAAATTAAATAAAAATATATTTGTGACTTTAATTCTTGTGATTGCAACATTATTTCTATTAATAGTGACTTCATATCTAACAATGAGAATGTCACTTTATATCTCACAATGTGACAATTTCTTATTTTACTCTTTATCTCACAGTTACCAGTTTTATTTTTTTTAATCTGAGGCAAAAATAAACTTATTTGAGATACTATACTAAAACAACAAATGCTTTTCAGCCACAAAAACATCACCCATATAGAGAATAAGTAGCAGTTTTCATTTCCTTTGACAACGGCACATACGCTAATGTATCGCCCAGCCCTCCTGGGCCACAATCCCTCACATACATCATCATTATCAGCCTACAGCAGCATTAATGCTCGATTAATAAAAGTCCCAACCCTCGACTCGGCAAGCACCGCTCATTTTACGTTTTAGCAATGTACTTACAGCTGAAATGAAGCACAATATGTTTAGGTTAATTGTTCTGGGACATGAGTAAGTATTCTTATGGCATGTAAGCAGAGGGGGTGATGTTTAATTCAGGGAGGCCCCTTTAAAATGCATTTGAGAAGGCCAGATTTGTCTTTGGGGAAGTAGCACTTGTTGCCTCTGGCTGCATGGAGGCCTGAAAGTGATCCCAAGGTTTGCGATGGGTCATTACAGTTTTAGATTGTTTAATTCCAAGTTGGTCTCTAACCTTCTAACTGCTTTTTATACATCTGGAAGGAATCAATGGAGGGCTAAGTTGCTGGCCTTTGAGCAGCCAGACGAGGCGGATCAGAGACAGACAATGAGAAAAATGGCCTTTCAAGGCAGCCTTGTGGAAAGAAGCAAGGGGGGTAACACTTTCCTCTCAACTCTTTTCAGCTCTCATTGTGCTTTACAACTATTGCATCTTTATTTATGATATGTAGGGTGAGTTTGTGTGTGGGAACCGGTCACCCATTCAGCTTTGTTCATTACCCTCCACAGCAGAATGAGCCGAGGGGAGTTCGACGGAGTGTTTGTGATGCTGTTATGATTCATGAATATTTCCATGATTTTAAGAAGCTTGCTTTGCTGCTGCATTGCAGATAAAACGAGTTCCTTTCCCTTTCTCTTAACATGCCTGAGAGCTGTGGGAAAGAGAGACATCTATGAATTTTGTGCTTATCAAGGTTTCTAATGCTCTGAGTAGAATGCAAAGCATCTCGCTTTTAATATTCAAAAAGAAAGGCCACCCTTACTGTCAGGGAATTTGAAAAGATTCACTACAAACAACTAAACAAACACTAAATAAGCTGGTAGAAAAAAATAAAAAATAATCTGGAAAGCATTGTGTTCATTTTAAGCACTTTCTTTTTGTACAAAGCGTTTTGTTTGATAAACATCTTCAAAAAACAGATTCATAGATATTTTACACTGCAAAAACATCTGTTGAATGTCATTGTGACATCCGACGGAATGTTTTAGAGATGTACTGTAGACGAGCAGTCTTCCAGATAAAAAAAACAAAACAAAAAACACCTACATGTAGATGCCTAGGTGGTGTACTGTGTAAGTCCTATTTTAAGAGTCATTTTTGTGGACATACACCTTAAAATAAGAAGATTCACAAATATTCATTGACATAGTTACATGTTGTCCTAGCATCCATAAAAAAGTGTTTTGATTGATGTATAGAATATCCAAATGAATATGTGCCACATTACGCCCTGCAGAATATGTGAAAGAGGCCTAAATCTTTGACGTTGTGAAAACATCTGTGCAATGTCCGATTAGAAATGTACTGCAGTTCAATGCATGTATCAGCAAGACACGTTGCACATAAGCCATTTTAAATATACAGTTTTGAGTTTTCTTCTGGGAACGTACACCTCCCGCTTTTAAATAATACCTGCCCAATGCATAACATTTTTTTTTTTAAAAAGGACAAAGCCTGGTTGAGTTGCTACAGTAGTGTATGAAGACTCACAGTAATGGCCGTGACATTTCTGAAACACATAGAGACCAGACTAAACAGAGCGTTACTGACAGACTAGGAAAAGAGGTGCTGCAACAATGTAAAATATGTGAAAAATAAGTTTTTTTTTTGTTTTTTTTTTACATTCTAGCATAAAAACCTTCTACTAGACCCTCTACCCCCCTCCCCCCCCAAAAATAAATAAATTAAAATAAATTAAATAAATAAATAAATAATTCAAGACTTTGTAGAGAGCCATAATAAGGCCTCTTTAAATTCAAGTCATATCACATCCAGCATGCCCATGAAATTAAGATAATACAGTAATCCTGCTGCGAATAACCCTAACCCAAAAGCCTGACTTTAAAGAAAGTAGAAAACTACAGTTTTACTTTGCAGTGAACAGGTTAGTAAAAAACACAGTCTCAATCTGTCATGAGACCAAGACCACAGGCAGACATGAGTGTCACACTACAGATAAATGTTAAAGAAGAACCGACAGGAGAGATTGAGTAAAACAGCCACGAATGAAGTGCCACAAATTGCCGATAAACGATACTACTTCAAATGGCTGCTATCAGTACCACTGTTGTTGCTGACTACTGAAGATTCTTATTGGAAAAGAGAACAGATTGAGCTTCTACTTTCTGAAGAATACAGTGCGTGCAAGGATAAACCTCATTATGAAACTTCCAAATTATTGTGTTTTCCGCAAATGTAGATAACCAAGCATAAACAAAATGAGATCATTAGAAAATGATCTCAACATAGAGTCAAAGTACATTTATAGCTATATATAGATTGAGCAAAAAAAAAAAAAAAAGTGCTGGATATATGGTTGTGTGCGAGCGAGTCCCCGGGGATTCTGGACCTTCAAGTAAAAGCATATTAGTCCAATTCCATCAATTAGTTAAGTGACTTGCATATGCACTCTAGTGTTTCTGCTGTGCCGTACAGATTTGATGTGGGTGTTATCAGAAGCTTGGAGCAGCCCCCATGAATTTCTCAGAAGCACTTCAAAAGCAACAATCATGGACACAGAGAGAGAGAGAGAGAGAGAGAGAGAGAGAGAGAGAGAGAGAGAGAGAGGTTTAATCGTAATGGCATGTGCGATCTCCAGGGCATTTAGCAGGCCCAGTCATACTATTTATTGCTACAAACTATACGTATCACAACACGGTTATTCATGACGGGAGTGGGCGGCACTGCAGGCGTAAGTAATCTAATTCCTCCTTGACCCGTTGTGACATATATATGTTTTGGAGGCGTGTTCAAAGAGCTTAGCAAACGCCTGTTGGCATCCTGCAGTCCAACGGGGCCTCGCTGACAGGCATACGGTGATGTCTGATCAGACACTAGTGTGCATTAACTTAGCAAAGCAAACCGTAATGTCATTTCATATGAGCTTGTTCTTCTACGATTCAAAAACGAGAGTTGATCGCCTCCCCCCTCCATCCCATTACCACCTCGCCATACAAGATTAGGTCCAATTGGCGGGAAGGGCTAAGGAAGACAATCCAATCCAATCCAATTGGATTAGATCAAATCAATCAAATAAATGATGCTATCACCTGAGGGATTAAAGGAAGGGGAGTAAATCAATTCTCGTGTGTTCAATTGCTCCTTAAGCCAATGAACAATCACCACAGAACCAGTGCTGGAATCTTCAGACTGATGCAGAGGTAAAAAAAAAAAAAATAAACAATAAAGCAAAATAACAAACACTTATCCACACGCCGGAGCAGAACAACCATTTAACACAGACGAGAACGGACAACTGCGAACACTACAAAAAATTATTTTAAAAACTCTTAAATCAAGATGCATTTAGTAAAGTACTGTGGAAGAAATGTTATCTTTAAGATGTGTGTGACCATCATATAACGGTAAAAGAGCACACACAAACCTTATTCTAATATGGAATTGTATTGGAATGGTAAAGAGCGTTGGTAGGTGACAGGAGGGCCTCCACTCAAGGATAAAATATGATGAACAAGTCTAAGAATGTTCCACATAATGGTTGAAAATACCATCATTGGCCTAGAAGGATAACATCAAAATGAAGTGAGTTTTTGCTTAAAACAAGCAAAATGATCCCAATGGGGTAAGAAAAATAATCTTGTTTTCTGTTTGAATGAAGATTCTTTTTCTTATCCCCATTGGCAGACAATTTTGCTGAAAATGTGATCTACTACAATGTTTTGCGATGTTGCAAACCAAAATGTGGAGCAGCAGCACAGTTTGTATATAGCCGTGTGTATACTTGTTTGCATGTGCTTCTGCGGCACTTTTACATACTTGGTATAATAGTTTGGTCTCTAACTGAAACAAACAAAGTTGTATTCTGCAAGTTGAGACCCTTCAATGATATATTACAATTTTATCTGTTATGTACTATGATTTTACAGATACATTTTTCATGTAAAGAAGTTATTTTATTCATGCTATGAAAATAGAGCACTTCTGACATGTCAGCAAATTTAAAAGCACTTTTTTTAAAGTGATGGTCATATTCCCTATTCACTGTTAAGCCAAGCTTCTAAGCTTTAAAACAACACTATTTTGTGTTGGTTAAGCAAGTGGTTGTTAAGTAACTTCAGATGAAGTCTTAACTTCAGATTTAAGAAATTGAGGTTAGCGATTTATCGATTAATTGATCGTTAATTTAAACAACGATCGATTATATGAATTTATGTAAATTGGCATCCCTAATAATAAGTATACAAAGATATGGACAAAGTTATTATTTACTAAACCACCTTACAATCTCATATACTTTTATATATTCTGTAGAATACAATACAATGTACTCACTGTTCCGAACAATGACAGATGTAAAGCTCCAAAAAGTACAATAAAAAAACATAAAAATGCAATAAAAGAGGTTTACATTTTTTTTTTTTTTTTTTTTTACTTCATAAGAGTATACAGGTTTTAAATTAAACTAGTGAATCCTAACATTGTATGTATGTATGTATGTTAGTTAGTTATTATTTTGAGAACAATCCCTTATTATTAGAGAATAAAATCGAATGTATGAGTGAGAAGTCCTTATAATTTAAATCTGAAAACAGAGGAAGAAGTTCGGAGGCGGATAACAATACAACATTTGCAAAAAAGTATTTAAAACAAGTTAGGAGATGAATCTGATTATTCGTTTGCCTGCAGGAAATGCAAAGGATTTAAAATCAGTCCATGGAAGACTAATAATGATTGCAAACTTTGACTTTTCCGCCTACAACAAACTTATTGTCATCAACCTTGTCCACACAAGAGAGACTCTGCTCACAACAAGAAGAGAAAACTCTTCACTCACTATTAGTTTGAAATCAGAGTTTCGAGTTCATTTAAGGACAGGCTATTCACAGCATAGAGGGGGCGATTTAAAAATTGACTTGTGTACAAGGAGGCACAGCCGTAGCACAGGAAAGCCATGGTCACAGACATAACAGTCTTTGGCAGAGAGCAACACTTCCTATTCTTCTGAAAATGTTGTCGTACAAATGTAAGGAGTGATTTAAGGTTATTACAGAAGAAAAAAATAAATAAATTAAAAGAAAAAAAATCACTAGAAATAAAATAAATGTTAACAAAAAAAAAAAAAAACCCAAAAAAAACCCCTGCAATATCTAATTTTCATGATGTACTAAGATAATTAAAATGGAAATAAAAATATATAAAGTCTATAGCGTAAAAAAAAAGACAAAACGCAGCCAAATTACTAAAACTCTGACTAAAATTAAGATAAAAATGGAAAATATAAAAATAAAAACATTCAAAATAGTATGATGTGAAACTATTATTTCTGATTCGCTTACATTTTTTTGTAGACTCTAACGCACAACCCACATTATTACTAATAGATGTTCAGTTGAACAATGTTGTCAGGCTGTGAGGTGGTGCCGGTTTGCTGATTGCACACTGTAATTTCAGTCTATGCGCAAAGTTGCTCTTCAAAGTTGATTTCTTGAAGCACCCTTAAAGAGCAGCCTGCTTTAGACTCAGAAACACTGGATTAAACGCTCAACATTGAGCATGGTAGCCATTAATAATGTAACCAGAGCTGTTTCAAATGCTCCAAGACATACAAAAATGTTGAAGACTACTACATTACCTCATATCCCAAACTATATTAATTATTGATGTGTTTGAATCGGTCAGCAAAACCAGCATATTAACTCATGCAAGTTCATTTTCGTCCTGCCTAAATTGCCAGTCAAGAGACTGATGTGATTCACAACACTATAGTTTATCTGAACTACATGAATATTGTGCAGTGCTGGAGTTAAGTAAAAAAAAAAAAAAAAAAACCTTGACCAAACCGGGTGCACTTTCATCACTGTTTTGCCAATCATTATAATGTGTTGCATTTTAAATGTTTGCATTACAGCAAAAGACCCTTTATGGTCTTGTTGTAAGTCAGCAAACAAACTCATCAACATGCAGGCCAAACAGTCTAAGCTACGTACACTAGCTTTGCTAATTAAAAATGGAAGGCCACATCTATCCACATGAACAGTTTGTTCTTAATTGCGGTGAACGCAAGCATGAAGCCAAGGAGAGGAGTGCAGATAGAGGCGTGACACTAATTGCTAAGCCCTGCAACTATAAACGAACAATAAATATATGGGCGAATGCTAAACAGTCCGAAAACGCTCTTTCTGACAGCTCCTCTCATTGGGATGTATAGGGAAAACTAAAAGTAATAAGCTGATAGAAGACTGGAGGGAATGAATATCTATTATAATAATAATAATGTATGTACTTTTAAATTAAATTAAATAACAGAGCAAAATTAATTTTCTATATTTCTGTTTACACCAGGAGCTATTGATCCTACTTATTTCTCTAGAATTTATTAATTGTAGTTGATGCAATTAATATTAAACATAGACTCTAGTCTAAACACATATAAAGTAAACTTTTTTTCTTTTCTTACTAGCTTTAATCAAGTTCCTAGTACATCATAAATCTTAAAGTAACCATTAAATATAATAACATTCCTTAAAATGTAAAAAAAAAAATATTTACAAATAATAGATAAAAACAATACGATCCAGTATTACTCACTCAAAATGATCAAGCAGAAGATTTAACAAGTAAAAATATATATAAGGAATATATATATATATATATATATATATATATATAACTATAGGCAAAACTCAATTGTGTAAATTCAACCAATCAGATTAAGAGAAAATAAAAACACAACTACCTTTTGTCAAAACAATGACACAACTTCACATTACCTTCGTATAATGTGTTTTTCTTTGTATTTCTATATGTATAAAAATTTTAATTAAAAAAAAATGTTTATATGTTTAATACAAGAACATAAAAAATATCTAAGCATAGAGAGAAAGAAAGAGAGACAGGGAAACAAAGAACGGATCAGTAAACTGCTGGTTTGGAGCATGGCTCGGCTAGACCGTGTGGGAGGAAACACAGCGTGAGGCCGATCTGCAACAAACTGACTCTCCATCAACACAACTCAGCTGGGACACGTGTGTTTGTGCGTGTGTATGTGCACCTTGCAGTGACTCTTTTGTAGCTCAGCTTTGCTTATGTCCCGTCTCTTTTGTCTGTTTTTTTCTTGTCAGTTGGAGGACTGCATTGAGATGTCATCTCACAACATCACCCAGGACGCTTCTGCAAGGAAATAAACTACACAGTGTGGTGCTCTAAGAAGCAAAGGAAACATTGGGTCATTAAAAAAAATGTTGTCTTACTATTTTTTTTTTTTTTTCCTGTTCTAAAACAAGAGAAAAGTTTGGTCTTAAAGGCACACTATGCAGTTTCCGTTTTTGTCAAACAGCGACCCCTAGAGTAGCTGTGGAGTACTTGTATTTAACATTACTGTCGTAAATACCACTCACGCAGAGCCGTCTCTGCACTCTTCCGACAGCGCTTTCTTCGTTTTCTTCGTCTACTCTGCCATGATTCACATCTGAAATGCGTGCTAGCGTCTTCCATAGAGGCTGCTTTATATGTTGTTGATGTATGTGACGTTGTGCCGTAAAGCAAGTCATAAATCGCGAGATTCCAGCGGCCCCCCCATTTTGCTATCGGGATGATTCACCCTACTACGAGTTTGTTTACCATCAAAATGATTTTGAAGCTGTTATATTACGGTACAAATCTTGCATAGTGTGCCTTTAAACAGTTACTATAGACTTGTCTTCCCCTTGTGATGTACACTGTAAAAAATCCAACTTACGTTTTGTATGACAAATTCAGTTTTTTAAATTTATTAAACTATTTAAGGCTATGTTCACACTTAGCGTCTTTTTTGACAAGAAAAAGTTGACAACGGCGTTTTTTTAGCAAAAAAAAACGCTGGCAGCGTTCGGTTACAAATAGCAGCCGAGCGCGTCTTTTGTTGCTATAACAACAGCTGCAACAGTAGCCTAGTGCTGTGTGATGCAAAAAATGTCGAGAAAGAGAAAGTTGGCTCTTGCGTTGGCTTTTGAAGTTACCGGGGAGGAGAATGTCGGTTCACAAAGACGTTTGTGGGTGCACGACAGACAGTTGTTCTTGTTGTTATGGAAACGACAGGTCTCGCTACTCGCTTGTCATTGGTCAGCTGTCAAAAAGGCGCTTGACGTAGGGCGTTCTTTTTTACAGTGTATATACTAGTGAAACAACTTCTTGAGCAAGAAAAATTGTAGGACAGGACTTGATTTTGAACATTTGGAATTGATTGGATGGTTGTGGTTTGCTATTGCTGTGATCTCAGGAGAGTGACAGACTCGAAAAAAGTTTGTATATACAATATATTGCTAATGTTTGGTACTACAATTTGTTATTAAAACAAAAAGAGAACAAACATAAGTACTAAAACACGTTATTTCTTGCAGTAAGCTCGTTGATTGTCTTCGTAACGGACAATCAAAATGCTCAAAATGCCCATAGACCAGGGGTTTTCAAAGTCAAGCCTTCCTTGACACAACATACACAGTGGTGCCTCCCCACCCCCCAATTTTTAGTAATTTTCATTAGCGATCAGAGCGTGCCAAGAGCGCCGCACACACACAGTTTGTTTGCACATCAATAATAAAAACTCTTGTCTTGTGTGCCTAATGTACGGCTCCTGTCTGTCACTATAAATTGCCTTTACCTTGAACGATTACAGTCGTCATTCATCAAAACTTTACTAGCGCGACACTGGTTTACACTGGTATACACTATTCTCTCCACCATCTCTGATGAATTTGGCCAGGTTTTCTCTGCATTAGGGCTGTTTTGACAGTTGGAATGCATTTGCTTACTGGACCTTGGAATGAAAACTTTACAAGAGTTTACGGTTTAAAATGATCTGATCGAAAACAGAGCAGCGGAAACATATCAACGTCTCTTGTCCAAAAACCTACTATAACTACACACTGCCCCATGTGATTTACTTATCTGTGATGGAACACCATCATTTGGTCTTTACCTGCACTCAGTTACAGCTAACTCCCCTTTAGGGGACACCCTCGACTCCCTTCCACTCACCTCCGCATCAACCCGAAGACAGCCTCTCACGGAGGAGAGCTGTGCTCCTGAGAGCTCCTGTGCCATAACACTAATACAAAACCAAAAAGATCTGCTAATTGTAATGAGCCTTTAATGTGAGCCTTTGATTAAAGCCCCTGTTTACCTAATCCTGTGCCCTCGGTATCGCCCGCAGTGCTGCAAAATCTTATTAGTCATGTTGATGAGACAGTATTTGCTGAATAAATCAAGTGGAGGATAACCTACAGAGGTAAATCCTGTTCCAGGACCCTGCATGTCCATACACACACAAGCACGCACGATGGTAAATGATTGTGTTCATTTGTTGTGGACATGTCCAAGGTCCAAAAAAAAATGTGTGAGTACAATTTAAACCACTCTACTGTTAAAAGTTAGGTCGGTAAGATTTTTTGGTTTGTTGTTGTTGAAAGAAATGAATCATTTTATTCAGCAAGTGCACATTACATTTATCAGAAGTGACAGAAAAAATGATGTTCTTTTTAACATTATATTCATCAAACAATAGAAAGGCTTCCACAGAAATATTAGTATAAAAACATATGCATGTTATATTTAAAAATAGAAACAGAAATGAACAGAAATTGTAATACTATTTCGTAATATTACTGTTTTTACTGTATTTTTATCAAATAAATCCAGCCAAGGTGAGTGTAACTTCTTTTTTTTTTTTTGTTTTTTTTTTTTTATCAGACCACTAACTTCTGAACAGTAGTGCAAAATTAAATGTCTTATTCTCCAAGAAAACATACTGGTTTAGTTCCATCTTTAAGACACAAATGTTTATAACTGGTTGAGTCAAAGGCTGCAAAATGTGCAATCATTCTAAGCCATTTCCAGATGTGGTTTTAAATCAAATACAGTACATCTGATCTGCAGCCCAAGATTAAAATTCTTTCATCATTACTCAGAATACTCACTCTAAAAAAAAAATAAAATAAAAAAATAAAAAAAAACGGTTGTCCAAGTGGGTTGTGCATTATATTCCAAATTGGATCTGTTCAAAATAACCGGTTGATCACGTTCAGAAAACTATGAATGATTAATTCACAAATCACACTGTTTCAGTGGTTAACAACTGACAGTAGGTAACGTATTAATGAATAAATAAAAATGTTGTCTGTACCTCCAACAAATCTATTGTGTGAATTCAGAAGTCTTGGAATTTAGTGCGCAAGTTGTATGGACCATATTTTATGATACTTTTATTATACATTTTCATCTTTGCAAAGCTTAAAAGTCTAATTTCCCGTGCATTGTTGTAACTGCCTTGCAAAGAGCAACCAATTCAATTCTTTAAAACTCCTGCTGCTCTTTTAAAGAAAGAGCTCCAATCTCCCTGTCATTTCAGTAAAAGAGGCAATCTTTACCGCTACCACACATGTTGTTTGATCTCCCGCTGGGTTCATGGTAATTCTTTCTCATAGTATCCACTGTGTACACAGTAGTATTCACAGTACGGCTGGTCACCTGCTGATAGCCTTATAAGATTAATGATTGACTCTGAAAACAACTTCAAGCAACCAACAGCTATGTCATTTTGTATTTGCAAAACTGTTTTCATGCGTTTACCGCTCAGGTATACCCAGTCTTTAGGGCTCGAGCTGAGACTGGAACATATCAGGATCAGAATGCCAAAGTATGTTTACACATACAATGAATTTGTCTTGGTGACAGAAGCTTTCACAGCACAGACAGAATGACAGCGACAAAACTCAGATAATAAAAAGATATAAAAATAAACAATATACAAAATAGACAACATGCAGATATGTTATATACAAATGTAAGGGAAAGTAAATAAGAGGTATGGTGTGCTAAATAAATATAAGTATAAATAGTGTTTGTATTGCAGATGTGTTTTGCCCAGTTGGGGCATTTAATTCATGAGGTAGATGGCCTGAGGAAAGAAACTTTTCTTGTGCCTGGCTTTTCTGGTGCTCAGTGCTCTGTAGCACCAGCCAGATGGCAACAGTTCAAAGAGGAAGTGGTCTGGATGTGAGGGGTCCAGAGTTGCCAGCCCTTTTACTCACTCTGGATGAGTACAGTTCTTGGAAGAGGGGTGTACCGATGATTCTCACAGCAGTTAGGACTATCCACTGTAGTCTTCTGAGGTCTGATTTGGTAGCTGAGCTAAACCAGACAGTTATATAAGTGCAGAGGGAAACTAAATGACTGCAGAGTAGAACTTCCTCAGCTGGCGAAGGAAGTAAAACCTCTGCTGGGCCTTTTTAAATAGCCGTTTTCCACTGTCAGGCCAAAAGCAAGCGTGCAAGCATGTGCCAGGGCCAATCGAGTTTTCACTGTCACTTCCGGGACTTGATCGGGCCTCCTCGGGGCTTCCTCAAGGCCAATGGCCAAGGTTTTTTGGCCCGGCATATACCTTGGTCCAAAGCGGGCCAACTGGGGCTTGAGGAGTGGTTGTGAACAGAGGTGGAGTCAGGAGGGAGTCAACACCACTGTGCATTTCCCATGTTATTCTATCAGGGTACCAGTTAACTTCAACATTTAAGACATTTTAAACAACTTTCAGCGCAAAACTCACTGTCAGACACCAGCGAGCATTTGAAATAACTTCCTTGTGATCCGATGGGGATGTATGAGGCAGAAATATGTATATGTAATGTTAAAGGCTACTTATGCTAATCTTTGCGATAATAAATACACATATACCAGGAAAATACCAGACACTGCTTTAAGAACGTAGAAAAATCATATATGATTATAATTGTGTATTTATTTGGTTTCATGTTTTATCTGTCTCTTCCCTTTGCCTTTGTTGATACCGGACTAGGGCATCCACATATACTATGTAACACACTCTGGTTAACTTGTATAACTAATAACTCCTGTTTTCTTCTTGTGAGTTCCCTGTGTTGTTCTGCCCGAAAGGATAACAGTAGTGAGATGGCAGAGAGATTTCTAACCTCCTCAGATCGCAATCATCGCATAATTTTGTGAACAATTAAAATAAATGCTGAAATGTGATGCAAACATATGATATTTTATCAATATTTGTCTAAATGTGTAAGCCTTTTGGACTTAAAAGCCTTAACAGAGTGGTTTTATGCATTCCTGTGAAGGTAAATAAATGGAAACATGCACAACTGAATAGCTATGTGTTCTCTTTTTATGTGAAATGGTAAATACCAGTTTGATTTAGCATGATTGATGTGCACTCCGGACACAAATTAATGAATTTTTGTCACTGTAACATTTTTTATTGTAAAAAATTGGCCAAATATCGATGCTGGAATCTTACATCTTCAAGTAAAGATCATGCTGTCATGCTCATTTTGCGATCTAGGTAGTTTTCAAGTCAGCTCAGCTGGTGAAATGTGTGTGACGTCGACACGTCGTTCTATGGAGGCGTTTTAAGGGCGGGCTACTGGCCTGACAGTGAAAATGCAATGTGAATTTGGGCTCAGGGCTTGAGGTACGAGGCTATTGGACCCGCACAGCACGTTGTTAGCCCTGGCTCGAACTGGCCTGACAGTGAAAAATGTGATTGTCCCACTACATGTCCTGAGAACTTGGGCCGGTTTCACAAAGATAGACTTTGACTATGGCTTAGATATAGTAGATAGTCAGACTTCAGATAGACATCTAAATTAGACCGTTGCACAAAGCACTTAAGACTCTGACTATCTTAAGTAGGACTACACTGCAATGCATTCTGGGAAAAATAAGACACTTTTCAAAAAAAAAAAAAAAACATGGCGGATCGAGTAAGCGCATTCAACCACTCAGTGCAGTTTACCCCAGCGGAAAATATGTGTTTATTGGAGGAGTATAACAGTTACAAGGACATTTTACTTGGGAAATTTAGCGGAGAATGTAGTAACAAGAAGAAATGTTTAATTTGGAAAAAGATTGCTACGGTTAACAGCGTTAATCCGATCGTTGAGCGGAGCGTTAAAGACATAACGTTACAGAAAAGATACAAAAACATGGTACAAGATACCCTGTATACCACCCGTGACACAGAAGCTTTGCTGAGACCCACTGTGTCACCAACAGCATTCAGAAAAGATCCTGTTGCATAAAATCTCAACGCAGTGCAAACAGGCGGCGCCATTCGGCGTCTGTCCGCGGCGCCCAGCAACGGCTCAGGACCTTGTTCAAAATCCTGCCACACCACAGAGCGCCATTTACATTTTTGTCTCATATTTGTCTCAAATCGTCGTTAATGTATATACTGACTTCACCCTGTCCTGCAATATACATTTAGTTTTACATTCATTTACAGAAATCAGCTGCGTGGATGAAAACTGCTGATGTTATCGGATTTTCAGGTGATATTCTCACTATCACCTGACGGTGGAACTAACTCATTCAGTTAACGGACGCTCTGAGGTAAAGTGTTCAGACTGCATAACATAACAATATTGCTGGCCATAAACTGAGAAAATGCGCGTCCGGTGTGCAATACCTCGAGTTGTCCTAGGCGCGGCGCGGAGCTTCTCGTCCGGTGTGCGACCCCCTTTAGACCTAAGTTAGCCTGGGGGTAAGGTGTCTAATTTTTTTAGTCTAAATTAAATTTTGGTCTTTATTTTTGTGAAACAGTCTAACTTGCATTAGACTAGTCTAGAGCAAATTTTAGACTTGTCTAACACTATAGATCGGTCTAAAATAGCTTTGTGAAACCGGCCGCTGGTGTTGCTCAGGAACCTAAATGACTCCACTGCTTTCACAGTGTTGTTCATTATGGTGAATGAGGGGAGTGTCTCCTGAAGTCCACTATCATCTCCCCCGTTTTGAGTGTGTTCAGCTCCAGGTTGTTGTGACTGCACCAGACAGCCAGTTCTTTAACCTACTGTCTGTAAACAGACTCGTCACCATCATGGATGAGGCTGAAGAGTGTGCTGACATCTGCAATCTTCAGAAGCTTGACAGAGGGGTCTTTTGAAGTGCAGTCATTTGTGAAGAGGGAGAAGAGCAGTAGGGTGAGAATGCAACCCTGACTCGCGCCAGTGCATATTGTGTGGGCGGTGGATGAGAATTTTCCCAGCCTCACTAGATGGTACCTGTCTGTCAGGAAGTTGGTGATCCACTGACAGATGGAGGTGGGTAGAGAAAGCTGGGTTAATTTGGGCAGGAGGAGATTTGGAATGATGGTGTTGAAGGCTGAGCTGAAGTCCACAAACAGGATCCTCACAAGTCCCTTGTTTGTCCAGATGTTACAGGATGTAACACAGTCCCATGTTGACCGCATCATCCACAGACCTGTTTGCTCGATAAGCAAACTGCAGGGGGTCCAGCAAGCGTCCAGTAATGTCCTTCAGGTAGGCCAACACGTCTTTCAAATGATTTTATGACCACAGACGTTAAGGCATTAGGTCCGTAGTCATTCGGTCCTATGTTTCTGGGTTTCTTTGGGATGGGAATGATGGTGGAGCATTTGAAGCAGGAAGGAACTTTGCATAGCTCCAGTGATCTATTAAAGATCTGTGTGAAGATAGGGGGCATCTGGTCAGCTCAGTTTTTTAGACAAGCTGGTGAAACACCATCTGGGCCTGGTGCTTACCTTGTTTTCTGCCCCCCTACTGCCCTTTGGGTCTGTGAAGAGGACATGTGTCGGGTCTCCCGGAAACAGAAAACAAGGAAAGCACCAGGCCCAGATGGTGTTTCACCAGCCTGTCTAAAAAACTGAGCTGACCAGATGCCCCCTATCTTGGGGTGAATGGGATGTTGCTGGAGGTGTTGATGGATACATAAAGAGAAGGTCAGAACGGGTGTGGGGTCTGACCGTCTGAGACAGGGTTTTTCAAACCTGTAATAAAACTAATTCAAATTGCCGGCCAGTTGTTGATTTGACACAGTGCTGGGGATGGTGTCTTGTAATTGGTGATGTCTTTCAGGCCTTTCCACAATGGTACAGGGTCGTTGGCTGAAAGCATTTTATTTTATTTTTTTAGCTTTTCAGAGTAGTTCCTCTAAGCCACTCTGATTTCCTTTGTCAGTATGTTTTTGGCCTATTTATATACAAGACTCTGTCTCCATTCCTGTAGGCATCTTCTTTGGCCCGACAAAGCTGTCTGAGTTTTGCAGTAAACCACTTTGTTGTAAGTTAAATAAGTCCTGGTAGGAATGCACATACCCTCACAGAAACTGATACATGATGTTACAGCATCAGTGTGCTCATCCAGATCGGTGGCAGCAGCTTCAAAAACACTCCAATCAGTGCACTCAAAGCAGGCATGTAAATCCTGCTCTGCTTTATTTGTCCATCTTTTAACAGTCCCTTTTTGTTTTGTTTTTGTAAAAAAAAACGTTTTGAATTTATTTTTTATGTACAGGTATTGGTATTGTATGTATCAATACTTGTTGAAGATGGTAAATGTGTTTCTGGTGTCGTACTTCATATGTATTACATGATCCGATACAGAACAGGATTATATCAGACAGAAGACATTTCTATTCAAGGAACATTGTCGCCACAACATCACACTAATTTATCTCAATAAGGCGAAGGCTAAGGGGGAAAATATGATTAGGGTAACTAAGACAAACACAGGCATCTGAGGTTAAGGACTGTAATGATGGTTTCATGCTGTGTGTGTGTGTGTGTGTGTGTGTGTGTGTGTGTGTGTGTGTGTGTGTGTGTGTGTGTGTGTGTGTGTGTGTGTGTGTGTGTGTGTGTGTGTGTGTGTGTGTGTGTGTGTGTGTGTGTGTGTGTGTGTGTTTGTGAGTGAGTGAGTGAGTGATTGTTACGGATGGAGATAATAATGACAACTGGCAGCCATACCCTGCACTGCTTGCAGGTTAATCCACTGAATGAGAGGTACAGACCGAAAAAAAGGATGCCACATGTGGCTAAGCTACATTTCCTTTTCGAGTCAGCCTCTCGACATTGCTTGCAAATGCTTTGGTGGGATACCCCAAAGCATTTGCAAGCAATGTCGAGAGGCTGAATACTCCTTCCTCGAATACTGAAGCCTGATTGCATTGGGCCAGTAAAAATGACTGGCCAATGGCGACTGAGTGCCATAGCCTCAGAGTCTTTCTCCTTCACGAAGAGAGCACTGGATTTCTTCTCAACGTTGATTTTGCCATTAAGAGGAAGACACGTTCTCTCGCCGCTCCCCTTCTGTGTTCAGGCAGGAAGAAGAAGATATCCATCAAGAAATGTAATTTGTGCGGTGGACCCACAGAGCTCCCCGACACGCATGATGCATGCATTTTTTGCTTGGGCCAAGCCTATGCAGAGGCCGTGTTGAATAGGCCTGATTGTCCTTTCTGCAAGGAAATGACAGTCAGGACCCTCTGTGCCAGGGTTTCAACAGTCCTGAACTGCAACCTCTGACTCGGGTGATTCGTCCTGTCAGGAGTCCGAGGCTCCCCACATTGAGTTGACCGAGCCTCCGGCTGCAGTGGATGAAGAGCTATTATGCATCCTTTCAGAGGCTGTTAAGGACCTGGGCCTCGAACGGTCACCACCAGAATAGCCAGCAAGGTACAAAATGGACATGTGGTTTCTGCAGCAGGGTCACCAAGCCGCCAACCCCCCAGATACCCGCTCTATTTTTCCCCGAGGTCCACAAGGAAATCTCGTGGGCTTGGCGATTCCCCAATTCGGCCCGAGCCCAAGCCACAGCAACTCATCTACTCTCTTCTGTCGACCGAGCCGACCGATTGGGATACACCAAACCGCCGTCAATGAGGCCATTGCGGCCCACCTGTGCCCAACTGCACATGTGTGGAAGTCCAAACTATCACTTTTTTTATTATTATTATTATTATTAATACTACTACTACTACTACTACTACTACTACTACTAATAATAATAATAATAATGTATTCTGTAAAATAATAACTTATATTTTATTAATATTTATTTATTATTATTATCATCATCAACATTTTTTCTTTTTTTGTGAAAAAGGTGCAAATTTTTCCGCAGAACAAGCTGAAGTTTCTATGAAAAGCAAATGGGAGGCATGGGAAGAGTGGAGTTAGTGAAAACTCTGGAGTGGAGTGGAATCAGAATGGAGAGATTAAGGAAACCCCACAGGCTCAGTTTGCAACATCCTCATCAAAAAGTATGAACACTGTGGCTTCCTGATTTCTAAGAGCTATCTCCTGGATGATTTCCCAGCTCAGCAGGCTTCAGATGAAATGTGTTTGTTGTAAATGAGTGGGGCGCTAATAAAATGGCCTCTGTGATGAGACGGATACTGTTATCGGCCCTGCCTTCAAGGGTGCACATGCTAACAGTGAGACAACTTTGATATCTGCCGTGTACTGCATCATACGAGCGTGCTTTGATCTCACAGATAGATGAAGCTCTGTGCTTAGAAAAGGGAGGGGACAGGGGGATAACACAGAGAAAATAGGGATATGAAGTGTTGGTGACAGAGAGCAGGTGATTACAGGAGCTTAACACTGACAGATACAGTGACATTAGCTGCATATAATTAACACAGCAACAACAACTACCACAAATACAAATTAATTATAACAATCATGAGTATATATTAGCCTAATTGTTAAAAATTGAGTTGCAAACTGAAATATTGCTGTGCAAGGGGTGATGCATAAACTGCTGTATTGTTTTTCTGTGGGTGTGTGGCAATTTACTGCAGGTTACAGATACAAATTTCTTATGTTCAAAAAGAGAAAAAAGAAAAGAAAAGAAAACTTGTTGCATATGTAATTTGCAATATTAAATATTGTAAATGGTGGTAGACGTCATTGTCATCACATTGCATCACATCACATTGCATGGTTCTTTTGCGGGCATTTCAATCCAAGTAAAAATGTCTCCTGACAATATCAAATAATGAATTAAGAAAAAGTTGTTAAAATAGCTTCCAGTTCTTTCATCACACTTGAAATGGAAGGCCCATTCTGGGATACAGTACCGAACACAGAGTGCTGTTGTATACTGCACATTTTGACATAAAAGTAGGTCATCTGGGTATTCCATAACAAACTACACTACAGTTCAAAAGTATGGGGTCAGTAAGATGTATTAGAATTAGAATAGAATTTATTGTCATTATACACGTATTGTACAACGAAATTGGATGCAATCTAATCAGTGCAACATTAAACAAAATACAAATATAATATAAATAAATTAATAAAATAAAAATAAAATTCTAAATAGAATAAAAGACTAAAAACACATATCTCCCAAAAACACAACAGATCAATACACTTTATAATAAATAATACCTCTCCTAATACTGCATTTCAAATTGTGTTTAGTGCTGCTATTGCTTTAGGATAAAAACTGTTTTTTAATCTATTTGTTCGTGTCCTCATTGTCCTGTATGTTTGTTTGTTTGTTTGTTTGTTTGTTTGTTTGTTTGTTTGTATGTATGTATGTATGTATGTATGTATTTAATACATTTATTCAGAAAGGATGCAAATAGATCAAACGTAATTGTAAAACAATGTTATAAAATATTTCTATTTCAAATAAATATTATTGAGCATTGCTGTTTATTTGATCAGAATAATAAAACAAATATATATTAAAAAAATGCATCACAGTTTCCACAAAAATATTAAACAGCACAACTGTTTTCAACAACAAAGTAATGACAACAAGAAATGTTTATTGAGCACTAATTCAGCATATAAGAATGATTTCTGAAAGATTATGGTACGGTGAATACTGAAATAATGACCGCTGAATATTCTGCTTTGGCATCACAGGAATAAATATCTTTTTTAGAAGATAGATATAGTAATTAAGTAATAAAGATGTAATAATTATGTAATAAAGATGTAATATTAAATTGTAATAATATTTCACAATATTACATTTCAAAAACATTTTCAAAAAAAGTGTACTGACCCCCAAACATTTGAAATGTAGTGAACATACTGCAGGAATAGTAAGAGTAGTATGGTACTATCTTAAACCTGCTCGGTTAATGCATGCATTATTTTTTATATCAATTTAATCTGCATAAAAGGCAGCAGAATTAAATATCCACTGTTTAACTTAAAGCAAATTTGTTTAATTAAAATGAGCAAAAGCAAAAAAGCTATTTTACAAAATAACAAACCAAGTTCAATGACCCAAAGCGAAAAGCAATCTTTACTGATCTAGACAGTCTCTGACCATACAGCCCGGGGGTTTCTGATATGAGTTAGAGAGAAATAGACAGAAAAAGACAGCGAAGTAGAGGGGGCGTAAAGGAGAAAGGGTGGTACAAGCATTTCTAAACTCTGACCACAGGGCTCTCAGAACGTCATTCATGTTATTTCTGCAGAATCTATTAATTACATGTTTTTGTCTTTAGTTATGGGCCGCCAGCAAACCATAGCCTCTATCAATTAGCTGTCATTTCTCTGTCCTTGTCATTTTTGTATATTGTATCCTTTTTTTTTTCCTCTGGAGTTTTGAGATGATTAGTGTGGTCCCAACCTGACCTCTGAATCAGCTGTGATTCTGTTCTGTCAAACACACATACTGATGCATCAGTTGCCTTTCTGCCATCTGTGTGGAGGAATCTCAGGTTGACGTTTATATACACGTGGCATGATTTCGTTTCTGTTGCTAAGAGAATATAAATGGTTCCCCCAAGACCTCATATGAACTGATTAAATGGACAGAAAGAGAGGTAGAGCTAAATATAGAAAGCGGGCATTAGTCATTGCTAGCATGTGCTTGTTTGTATATGTATATTCAGTGTGCATGATTTTCTCATGGGTTTGCAAAAAAATGGGGCAGATACATTGGCTCAGCCTTGGGACGTGTGCTACACTAATGAAAGTAACAAATGAGTAACAGAGTGCAGAGGGAAAAAATGCCAGTAGAAAAGATAAAGAAATGCAAAAAGATGGGGGAAAATGGATTATTAAAATAATAGTCTTAGTTTCAACTATAGGGATTGAAATCGTAAGGATTTTTACAATTCTGGTATCAGTTTTTTTAATGATGTCTTTAATGATTCTTTTAGTACTGTTGAGAAAGATGTATTTCTTATAATTATTCTTGCATTTACTGCCCTCAGCGATCAATTTGCAAATGATAATTTAATATTTCAACAAAACAGTTATATAAGAAGTTTAGTATGCTCACTAAGACTGCATTTATTTGATTAAAAAGAAAAACAGAAATATTTGGAGCACAAGAAGTATTTCTTATGATTAACAGTTGTGCTGCTCAATTTTGTGGAAACTGACTTTTTTTTTTTTTTTTTTTTAGGATACTTTGATGAACAGAAAGTTCAAAAGAACAGTATTTATTTGAGAAAAAAAGTTTTGTAACATGTGACATCATATATATTTATTTACTGTCACTTTTAAACAACTTAATGTATCCTTGCTGAATAAACGTATTATTTGCTTAGGTACACTATGTAACTTGTGTCCTTCTAGCAGTTAAAAAACAACTGTGGCTGTGCGTTACTGTACGGATGAATATGGTTCTTTCTCATAGCAAAAAAATTAATAAAAAATAAATAAAAAAAGGAGGCGAAAAAACGAAAGAAAGATTATCCTACAGCTCATAAAACATGCAATACTGGGCTTAAGAGATATAACCAGTTTAGATGGAAAGGATCTCAAGCTGGCAGTTTATAATTTGTAAAGTGAAGAGAAAAATTAAACTGCCAATAAAAAAAATAAGTTTGATTTCACTATAATGTTACATGGTGTCATATAAACAATCAGTGAGAAACTACACTGATTTAAGTCTCACAGACCCTAAGAATACAGTAACTGTTCGTTCAGACAAGGTTATCATCAAGCAGGTAAGTCAGTAAATGCTCTGGCTTGTTCGTGAGTCATTTTTATTCAATTTGTTAAGAAATCAGACTACACTGTGTACTGTATGTTCTGTTCGGTATATTCAGTAAATAGTATTCCAGGAAACACTGTAATTTCCAGTATAATAACTGGGTATCTGGTTCTCAAGACAAAGCATCCAAGAAAGCAGATCGCTATTCCTCTTTCACAAACACATTTGTTCCAGAAAACAGAAGGTCAGAAAGAAAGACTGGACTGAGGGGAAAGAGCCAAAACTGAGATCCAAACTCATGTCTAAAAGTGTTTCTAATAGGCCAGGGTGGGCTGCCCATGGATCATGGTGCCGTGAAGAAGTGGGGGCATTGGAAAGGGTCTTATCTTCATTCCAACACCTGTGGACGAGCAAAGGGTGGAACAAATTCTCCCCGTTTGCCGGTTCAGTCATACAAGACCTCAGGTTACTCTCAAAACAGGCAACAGCTGAATTGATTTTCTGATCCTCTTTGACAATGCACAGCTAGCCACACATATTCATCCACAGTCCATGATAAGCACAGAGGACATAAATGCCGTCCTGTATAATAGCATAGCTACTTCAGTTTGTGGAGCATGAATCCGGCACTTTAAACCAATCTTCCCAAAATCCTGAGCACTCAGGACCACTGATAAAAGAGGCTCTTAGCTTTAGTGGAGTAAAATCACCGCTGTTGGTGTGATGCGGATTGTCAGACGCTTGACGTTCAGGATGTTATTCTCGTATTTGGTCCATCCACACACATCATGCATTTTTATATCTCCATTCCTAGTCTTTCTAAAAAAAAAATAAAAAAAGAATCTTTCCTCAGCTGAAAACTTGTTTTGTTCGTAAAGTCATTGGCAGGGTGAATCTGCTGGAGAAATGTTTTTGTCCCTGCACGGTCCTCTATGTTTATTCTGCGCCTACCACAATGGAGAATGGATTTAAATCCCATGTTTCTTATTTCACACAATGACAGGCTCCCCTGGCCTTGGCAAATAAATGGTGATTTTCAAAGGTTATAGACGAAAACAGAAGAGAATAGCGAATCGGTCTGCTCCTAACTTTCCACTAGCTTTAATTTATTGCCTGCTTCGCTGGAGCATTGGACTACACTTTTTGAGTCTGACTGTGAAGGTGAGGGGAGATAGGAGACGGTCCCTCTCCATTTGAACTTATATCTCTATATCTCCACTTTTTTGTAACGCCATTTCATTTTTTTAAAAACATATTTTTCCCACTTACAGCCCAACAGCGAGAAGGTTAATGCACCATTGCACCATGTACTAGTGTGCCTACACGCTCGCCAAATGCTCCATAGATGAGTAGTTCACTTCACACAGACACTTCACAAAGTCAAAAGGGAGTTAACAAATTGCAGGAAGCGGTGAGCAGGTCGTGTGAATTCGTAAAAGAATTTGCTGATGCAGATCAACACGGAACCTTGCTTCTCCAGTCAGCGATGCATTGTAACTCTCTCCCTTTCCACAGCAGAGCAATTCTGTTTGAGGTGAGAGAGGCACAGCAGGTAAAAGAGGCCAACTTTTCATGCCCGGTAATTAACCCCAGGGTGCTAATGATCGTTAGCTTATATAAAACTAATGTAGCGCAGGTAAAAAATAAAGTCAATTAAGGGAGAGTGCTATTCAAACAGGCCTTGAAGGTTAGACGTTTCATCAGTGATGGACAGATCATGGTTAGCCATTTTGCATCTCGGCAGCAAAACTTATTGCACAGCCAGAAGTAACTGTGAAGATCAGAGACCTTAAAGAACCTTTGGAATTAGGAATCACAATACTTACAAACAGGGAACAAATGTAGCTTCTTACCACAGCTGCCAATGGTCCGGCAACTAAGTCAATTTACTAGTCTTAGCAAATGTATAACTATTTCTGGTAACAATTTATTTTGATGGTTATTTTGAACATTATGTTGACTATAAGTAACTTTGCAACTACATGTCAACTAAATCTTATTAGAGTATTAGTAGACTGTCTGCTTAATATCTGCTAACTCTTTATAGTGATGGTCCTCCAACAGACAATCTACTGACTACACTGTGAATTATTTGTTGTTTTCACAGTAATATTACAGTATTCTCAAAAAATCCCTACTGTAGAACCTGAATACAGTATGTTATTGTATATTTTACAATGCATTCTGGGAAAATTAGCCTACTGTAAATTTAAAAACAGTACGGACCACAAAAAAAACACAACCACACACCTCCTCACACAACTGCTCTGTGACAGACCGTCAGACGCATCATTTAGATAAAAAAGCCCAAAAGAGTAGCCTATGGTAGGTTAACTATAATTTTTTTGACTTTTTAAATCCCTTTATATGTTTTATTTGTTAAGAATATCTGAGCAAGCGTTAAATTTCTGGCATTTTCCTCCCGCAGCGTCGTAAATATTAAAGTCCTCCTAGGACTGGAGTAGGGCTGTCCCCGACTATGGATTTTCATAGTCGAATCAGAATCGTCATGTCTTGCCTATAGTCGACTAATAGTCGAATCATGTGTATGGGGGTGGGGCTGGGGGCGGGACTTTAACGTTTCAAAGCCGCGATGTACAGAAAATCACACAAAGATATAGAAGAAAATGTATAAAAACATTTTTGATCAATAAAACTAAGAAATAACATAAATAACTCCAGAAAGGCCACACTGCAGATTTGCATTTCACATGCAAATCAAATTAAATCGGCTAAATTACCTGTGCGAGCAGGCCAGCCTACAGCACAACATCGATGCACCGAAAAATAAACAATTAATTTACTAAATTAAATTAGAACAGAATATACCTTTCTAATAAATAAAAATACAAAACGAAATAAATCAGAATCAAGTCACAGGATGAGGAGCAAATGTGTGCAAAATGCCTAAAGTGCAGGGGAACATATATTCAAAACACAAGCCACAAATAGTTAGATTAGATAACCCTGACAGATTAATAAATAAAATTAAAATAAAGAAATTATTAAAATAACGATAGTAGCCAGAATTTTCAACTTTGTCTTTTTAACTGCAGAAACAACAATAAATGCTAAACTGGAGAGGCAGTCTTTTTAGCTAAAAATGTTCACAGCATCCAAAAATCTAATTAGAACCGGCTGAAAAGTTTTGAAATCACTTGTACCTGATCGAGAGAACAAATCCAGTCTTTCACTCTGTCTGTCCGTTGGAGTCTTTTCAAATTGTGCGCGCGGATAAAATACATTCTAACGTGAAACCCAGTCTATGCGTGAAACATGTTAACGTTGGCAGGCAGAAGTGCGATCACTTTCAGATTTTCCTGATGCTAAATCCAGCCTTGGAGAATATCCTTTCTGATGGTGTACATCCACACTTTAGATTTTCTTATCCCAGACATTGTTAAAGATTTAAATCCTTGCCGCGAAGACGCTCCTCTGTCGGTCACGGATTGAAAGTGAAACTTAAATCTGTCACGGGGTGTTTGGATTTATTCACGCACGTTAATAAATATTTATTAAAAGCTTCTTTCTTTGCACATTTTTATATAGGCCTACAGCATTATCATAATAGGCTGAATATTAACGTATTGACATAAAAGCTAGTTCTATGTGAAATCAGACATTGAGCGCCCCTCATATAGCCAAAGTGGCATGATCCTCGTTTCATAACACCTCTGCGAAGATTCGACCGTGAGATCGGTAGTCGAATCAGGCTCCTCCTATCGAAGCATCGAATCTTCGACTATTCGGGGTCACCCCTAGACTGGAGTAGACGTTAAATTGGTAGATATACTTCAAAACACATGTAATCGCTTTATTTGTTTTATACAAATGTTATTTGCAAGGTATAAATACGTTTGAGTTAATATATATATATCTGTAAGAACATTGGAGCGGGTGCTCATTTCCTATTTAAGCCGTGCTGACTATATTTTCCTCCCTCAGCGGCGCTGGCAGACCGACGGGGAGACTCGTTGTGAAGACGAAAACCCTACGAGAACGTTAAATTGGTAGGTCAACTTTAATACACATGTACTTGCCTTATTTGTTTTGTACCAATGTTATTTGCACGGTATAAATACGTTTGAGTTGTCCGTAAGAACATCGGAGTGGGTGCTCACTCATTTCCCATTTCCGTGCTGACTTGCATTTTCCTCCCGCAGCGGCGCTGGCAGACCGACGGGACCATCGTGAGACAGGCGGGAAGAGTTGTCGTCTGCCTTTTTCTTTACAGCATGTGGTTTTAAACGTTTTAAGATGATATGTATTCGCTGGTTATTGTTGTATACTACTACTATTTAGGCTAAGTAGACAACTTTAACTCTTCAAACATTTATTTTAATATTTCCCATTCCAACATTTATTTTCCACTGGCCCAAAGTGTTAGACTACTGAGATTTGACTGGTAGGCCTATGGCTATAATTTAATTTTGTTCATTGATGAAATATGGCTAATATGATGGTAAATCTGTATATTCTATTGAAGTTCAGCAATGAAATGTAAAAGATGACAAACATGTACAAACATGTTTTGATTAAACTGAGAGTGTTTATTCTACATATGGTTGTGAATCATCTTGGCTGTCAACACCATCATACAGGAACGTATCCATAAACTATAGCTGAAGTCATCACCCCCTCTCACACCTGCTCTCAAATCTCTGACATCCTGAAAGAGAAGCAGCAGATGGTCTGGCAAGCCCCCCTAGTCATTAACACAGGTGCCCCAATGGGCTAAATGCTGTCTCCTGTCTTACTCATATAATATGCACAAACTACTGTACTGCCAGCAACCTCTTCATCAAGCTGCTTAAAAGTGCGGCAATTTCTGTGCGGCAATTTTCCACTAGCATCACGGTGGACAACGGGTTGCTGAAAAGATTATTGGGTTAAATGGTAGATCAAGGTTTTCTAACCTTCTGCATGAGAGATTCCAGTTAGCAATCTTTCCCAAACAAGAAATAGTGACAACTCTGCTAAAATGATTTTTGTTAATGCTTTGCCCTTGCAATATACACACACACATGTGGTGATTTGTTCCTCTTTTCACTGAGCTACCCAACGGCTTCATGCTTAACTAAGGCAATTGCGTCCCAAAACTAGAGCAGCTCCCCAGTGCACAACAAAAACTTCATGTGGAAACTGACACTATTGCCACTTTCTGCTTCCTTTTGTTTTGTTGTCAGTTTATAATTTCATTGTCTTGGTTTTGTTCAGCTCATAACAGTGCAAGTGATAAACAAACAGATACAACGATATACATGCGCATGACGGCGACTCCCACATGGATTAGCATGAGTCAACGTTGCATGCCCATCAAACCTCAGCTCGTTCTTAATGGGGTTTGGGAGACGCAAACATCCCTAGAAGAGCTAGCTTACCAATGGGATATTTCAGAATTAGCGAAAGAAAGAGCGACGCTACCACCACAGGGGGGTTTGGAAATATTCTATTCTGATCAACAGCACAGCAACTTTCTTTATTTTTCTTTCTTTTTTTTTTTTTGTGAGGAGGTTGGTAGCTGAATGAAACGATGCTTCTCATTATGAATGGTTCCACAATTCAACCATCAGAAAAACTGCAAAGTCTCATTCTCAGCTAGAACTTTCTCTCTTAGGATTTAAGCTTACATCCTTCATGCAGTCAGTCTCCGCAGGCCTAATTTTCTCTGTCAGACCTATTAATGGAATTAACCGTCATCTATTATTAGTGTGCTTGGGGTTTCTGAAAAAAACACATTATCCAAAGACCTTTGGCACCCAGGAAGGGAAGTTTGCTCTGTTGCCTCGGGCTCTGACTGAGGAGGGTCATCACTGAGATTCCAATGACTAACACTTGAAGAATGATGAAAGCTTTGTGAAGTTGCACTTGATTTAAGCTTACTGTAAATCAAGTGTGCAGAATGCTAACAGAGATTTCAACCGCTTCTGTGAGCTGGATGTGAAAACTGGATCTTAAAAAGAATGGTATTTGGAGATGCTTTTGTCTGTTGCATTGTTTCTTGACCCTGGCCTCCAAAGGAAACTCAAACTCAATTAAAGCCAGAAAATAAGAACGCAATACCATATTAGAGTAGGAGACAGATAAAATGAGTTTTCGTCATGAACATGGGGGCTAACAAATTGGACATGGCATCTGTTAAGACATCTAATATGTCCATAATGTCAAAGAGGGCAGCTTAGCTGAGGGAATCTGAGTTTCTTGCACTGAAAAGGCTCAAAGCCTTTTTTAGATTGTGAAATTGTTTAATGTCACTTTCCAGGAAGACCTAACAAACTGTAACATCACAGCTAAAAAAAAAAAAAAAAAAAAAACATTTTTAATGAATTTATGCATTTCACAGGCACTTTTATGCAAAACAACTTATTGTGAATTCAACAAATATATATTATCCACCTGTGTGTTCTCGGGGAAAGAACCCATGGCCTTGGCATTGATAGCGCAGTGTTCTACCAGCTGAGTTAAATGTCAAGAGTTTGGATTCATCTGTTCTCTGACTATGAGCAGTGGGCGGAATGAAGTAAGCCATTCACTGTCAAATATACCAAACTGTCAAGAAAAGAATGTCACTTTCCTGTACACATGGTTTTCCAGGATGTCAATCGTATGTACTGACTGTGCTCATTATACAAAGAGTTGGATTATAAATCTCAAAAGTATTATGTTATCTTTCAACTCACAGGTGATGGGAACTAAACTTAAGGTGGGGTCACATTTGCTGTTGTTCTGTGAATTTTTGCAGGCAAAACCCAGTCATTTCAAAAGTAATTTGCATAAAAAGCTCAAGGGGCGAAAGACCTACCCCGTACCAGATGTGGCCCGACACGATATTGCTGTCTGGGTTACCATTTCTTTAAAATGACAAAATGTCTGATCTGTGGTCTAGTGGTCAGTGTTACGTGTGTCAACATATTGACCCATAGTGCTCATTTAGGAGAATTGTATCTTAATCCACTCTCATCTGTGCCGCTCGTATGCAGATGACATGACTTCCTCTTTCTTATTTTACCACATCGTCCATTGTGCTTTCTACTCTCCACTGAAAGTAACAAAGACAAAAACGATGGTGTCCTCCACAATGGTTAGGGTGATTGTTTTAAGTGAACAGTCTAAATGAGTGTAGCTTTAGTGCAGGGCAGAAATCACTCACAAACTCATCTAGCTCCTGGAGGAAAGATGCTAATGCATGCAATTATTGCTGCAAGGATGCATAAACAGAAGCATAAAAACTTACAAGTCTAATGGCCAAACCTGATGGGAACTTACGAGTATGCTTTTAAAAACTTCAATGAGTGCAAAAAAAGGCAGACAGGAGGATATTTTTGGCCCTTTTCTGATTGATGCTTCATTAATTCTCAGAGGATTTACATGCTCACGGTACAATTGAAAAGGGATTTTACTTGCATGAACAAGCTTTTTTTTCTTTTCTTTCTTTTTTACTTCTAGGCAACTGAGAATAAAGCAAACAATACAAGATAGAGAAACAAGACTAAACCCAATTTAAACCAACCACATAATTAACCCTTTAAAGAACAATCTCCTGCATGCCTTCTGTTGTCTGACTAATAGTTCAAACTTTTTTTTAGCAAGTTAAAGGCGTTTTAGTATATTAAAAAAAAAAAAAATTCCACCTTAAGGTCATGGTACACGTGTCTTTTTGCTGTGAAATCTTTACTGACTTTTCTATAATAAACCAAACAGTAACTTGAGTAATATTTCAAGATAAACACCTACTGGACACCTAGCAGATCTACTTGATTATAAATCATGCGATAACATGTGATACAAAACATGTGAGTATCAAATATGATGCATCAGGCTTTTGAGGAATGTGTATTTATAAATCTCTCAATCATCATTGTATTGCATTGCACTTTATGTTTTGCACTTTACAATAATTTTTTTTTTTTTTTTTTTTTTTTACTTTGATCATAAAACTAAGCATTTCAATACAATCTTACTAACACATTATTGAGAGAATGAGTGACAACTGATATTTCTATGCAGTTTATGTAAGTAGTCTGCTATACTGTTAGAAGATCTCATTGATTTTACCTTGAAAGCTACCAGAATTTCATCTTACCTTTTGGCCATATACTGTAACTGCTCCAAAGTTAATATTTTTCTCAGTTTGGATATTTATTTTTATTTTTTATTATTATTATTTTGTCTAACGGTTCAGTAAAACTATTCAATTGAAAAAAAAAATCTGAATACTATTTCATATGTTAGGCTTTACGGAATAAATAGTGAAAATGATTATAACAATCTTGCATCTAATAAAAAAAAGTCATAATACTGTTAATCATCAGAAAAACGCATAATTAAGATAAGGCATGAGAGTATCAGTGTAAAAAATTCACACGCTTCAGGTTGGATTTAATGGGTCTTAAGTGAAGGAATAAAGCAAGAGTGTGTGTATTGTGCTTTAGATTAGCAGGAGCTCAAGTGCAGCATGTTGCTATCTTTGCACGGTGCCACCAAAACGCAAACGCCGAGAAGCCTCTATCACCGAGCTCCCAGCTGCCACGTGTGAGCGTACAACCCAGGGATCAGATGAGAGACAAAAGCAGCAGCCGTTTTCTCTCTCTCTCTTTTTTTTTTTTTTTTCAGCCCCACGCACACTTTCTTTGCTCCAGGATGTATTTTTGGCCTGTGAGATGAACACAAGCCCTGACTGTTCTCGCTTTAATCATCGTTTCAATGGAAGCCGCTGCCTGCTTTGTGACAGACTCGGGCGCCGCGGCCTGTTTGGTTCCTCATCTGCGTGGCTCCTGAAGTGGAGTAATGCGCCTGGCTTCGCACCGTCGCTCTGTGATTTTAGGGGAATTTTGAGATTAATGGGAAGGATCAAGCTGTGCCGCGGGCCTGATCGCAGCCTACATTTCAAGTGTGGAACTCTTAGCGGAACGGGGAAACTTCTGCAAGCCATGTTTGTTATTGGATGAATACGCGAAAACACACACAAATACTCCTTATTGAGGGCGAGAAGAACAGTGAGGTAAGCAGGTGGGTGCGAGGACTCCTGCGGCGCTGTAGTGCTTCGTAGTGTGTGTGTGTGTGTGTGTGTGTGTGTGTGTGTGTGTGTGTGTGTGTGTGTGTGTGTGTGTGTGTGAGGTAAAAGACTCGTGCTCTACATCATTAAAAGACAATTCCAGCAGACTGCATCACATGGGTCACAGAGCACCGTATGAAGACAGAACAGAAACAGATGCTCAGCAAGCTCTGGAGGCCTTCCTGATCTTAAGACAAGACTCGCTGCCACATTCACACACACACACACACACACACACACACACACACACACACACACACACACACACACACACACACACACTTTCTTATGACACCACAACCTTATCTTACTGCCTGCGAACCCTTTAGATTAATACTACCATTCGACGTTTTAGTGTAATTTTTGTTTTAAAGAAATTAATTTTTTTTAGTCAGCAAGAATGCAAGAATATGAAAGTGGATATAATTTATTCTTATTTAAATGCGCTTTCTATTCATCACAGATCTATGGAAAAAATTTAAAGCAGCTCAACTGTTTTTATATTGATAATAATATACTCCACTATAATTATTTACAGTATTGGTATTGGCTACAGAAAATTCAGCTATGCCATCAACATTTTTAAATATTATAAAACATATATTTATAATATAATATTTATAAATATAAATGATATAAATTTATAAATTGACTAAAATAGAAAGTACTTATTTTATATTGTAATAATATATTACAATACTGTTTTACAGTATTTTGGTCAAATAAATGCAACCTTGGTGAGAATAAGGAACTTATTTCATGAACATTAAAAAAATTACAGCCAAAACATTTTTTTTTTTAAATGGAAATAGAGTGAATTATTTTCAAAGAAAATCTTTTTTTTTTTTTAATCAAAAAGAAAATATGCCAGATTAAGTCAATACAATAAAATAAGCAAATAGTTGACTGATCAATATGCACTTTCTCAACATTCTCAAATTATGCTGGAGAACATGATCATGATTTAAAAAATATATAATAATAATAATAATAATAATAATAATAATATTATATATATATATATATATATATATATATATTTTTTTTTTTTTTTTAAGCAGCTTTTCACTTACATATTTAATATATTTCATGCTTAAAAAGTATAATTCTCTCAAAGAAATAATCCTCTTTAAAAACATGAATTCTGTTAAACATGAAACATGAAAATTATTATGTACCAACCGTCTTTCAAAACCTGATTTAATTATTCTATAGAACCAAAAAAAAATGTTATTCATGGAAGACTAACCAACCTGCTCAACACATTTTGTTTTTTTCTGTGTATAAAATAAAATCTCAGACATCCTGTACAAATCTCAAGGTTTTGGAACAAAATGAGGATGAGTAAATTACAGTTTTTTTTTTTTCATTTCTGGGTGAATTAATTCTTTAAAATGTGAAAGCAATGTAAAATAAGTATTTTTTACTGTATCTACAAATAGTGAAATATTGTGCAGAACTTATAAAAGCAAAGCACACCAATTGTCTTTAGCAACAAAGGAAAAAAGGAAAAAGAGAAACTTAGTGCAAGAGAGAGAGAGAGAGAGAGAGAGAGAGAGAGAGAGAGAGAGAGAGAGAGAGAGAGAGAGAGAGAGAGAGAGCAAGTGAGCGAGAGCCTCCCTCAAGGGACACTTCATTAAGGCACCCGGGGCTAATACATTAGACAGGAAAATAAATGTTAACAGCCTCTAAAGCCGAAAAGTGGCAATGAAAGCTAACTCAATTAAATGCAGCATGATGGGATAGGACGCATTGTACTTAATAGCAGCCGTCCGTGGAAGATAGAGCAAGAAGGAGAATGAAAAGAGCAAGCTCTGGCTGAGGTATGTCCTAGTATGACAGTGTCTCTGCGTCAGTAATGACATATCTCTCTATGGATGACTGTAGCCTCCCCATTAGTCACAGGAAGTTGATCTCTGTGTGCGTGCAGACACAGGAGATACTTTTCAGACTGCGAAAACTCTCTTTCAGCTTCTCTCGGCTCAGCTTTAGTTAGCATTCAGTATTTGGGTCCTCAAAGGCTACCGCAGAGGTACCATGAAAAGGGCAGTTTGTGCTTACTGTGAGGAAAGAAGGAGGCACAGCATTGTTGGATTGTGGTCGTCAGAGAGAAATTACTATCCTTAAACACACTTTTCAACTAAAATATAAGAAAGAAAGAAAAAAAACACAGAACCACTAAAACGATAGATAGATAGATAGATAGATAGATAGATAGATAGATAGATAGATAGATAGATAGATAGATAGATAGATAGATAGATAGATAGATAGATAGATAGATAGATAGATAGATAGATAAATAAATAAATGCTGTTCTTTTGAACTAAAAACAGTAATATTATTTTACAAAATTATTTTAACTATTTTTTTATCAAATAAATGAAGCCTTTGTAAGCACAAGACTTCTTTCAAAAACTAAAAAAAACTAAAAAAAAATCTTACTAATCCCTGTATTTTGGATGGATGGATGGATATTTTTACATATTTTAGTCACAAACATAAGAATATTTAGTTTTTTATTGATTCAGTGTTTCATATCATCATGATAGTCATCACTCTTTAATAGTCATGACAAGCATCTGTTGATATCCATGTAATTGCTTTCTTCTCTCCAAAAAATTGACTGATGGTGTTTTATTTCAAATATGTGGCCTCTTAAATCGCAACCTGATGGAATATCATGTCATAAACAAATACGACCGTGTTGGCGGCCCTAAAAAAGAATGACGGCATACCCTCCCTTAATGGTTGACCACTTTGTGCTGAGCTAATGCTTCTACAATTACAACATCAGATAATTCATGCTAATAGAAAATGGGAAGCTGGTGGAAGATGAAGCCTGGGGGAGGAAGAATCGATAGTTTGTGAAACTGTTAGTCATGCTCAAGGCTACACACACAATAACACACAGACTGATACACATGCGTGTGTTGGTTCTGTCTGCAGAGACTGTATAATAAGGCCCGTTGGGGCAGGAGCAATGTGTGTGAAGACTCTTACTGTGGCCCCGGTACAACATGCTTCAGGGTTAGAGGGTTCAGTTGAGGGGATTCGGGGCTTACATGCAATGAGGCATGGAGTCCTGGAGGAGGCTTTGCCATATTATACACAGGCCAATCAATCACAAGTAAGAGTAGGTTTAACACAACCATAAGCCTACTATAGAATTCAACAGCAGTGTGTGGGAAGATTGCCAATAGTAAGATACAGTATATATGTCAGTATGGATCTTGACCAGGTGTAAGGATGCTTACTGAGAAGACTTAAGTGAAGATCTGTCCATATCTTAGCCATGCCATTCAAGGAAAGATACATGTCAAGAGCTAGTAGAGAATTTCAAGAATAACTAGATCTGTGTTTCCTGTAGAAAGGAAGCAAAGAGGAAGCAAATAAGTGTCAGAGCATGTGGTAAAATGTCTGGCTTCCCAAAGGCAATGCCCATAATATCCATTCCAAATCCAGTGATTTTTGGACCTCAACATTCTTCATGAAGAATATTATAAAGTTATAAAGTTTACTGTATAGCTATGTGGGCGCTCAGATTTGTCTGTCATTTTCTGCCAAAATCACGTTATAAATGATGAAGTGCTACACACAGGTTATTTAACACAGTATTGGCTATGACTTGATGAATTCTAGACTTTAGACATTCTTTTACGCCCCTAAAAAAAAAAAAAAAAAAAAAAAAAACCTATATATAGTGTTTCTTGAGAAAAGAAAACTGTGTACTTATTCAAACAAACAGTTCTTTATTTAACTGCTGAGGCAACTCATTTAAGAAATAGGAGGGGTGAAGTTATGAGGTTTTACCGACAGTTGAGGATCCAATGGAGTTGCGAGGTTCAGTCACAAGCTCTTTTTAATACTTTTCATTGGTAAAATATTTGCAAAACCCATACAGACCAATTGACCAATATTAATTAAGTAAGTAAATAAATAATGAAATAATGAAATAAATAAAGTACTAGTGTGACCATCTAGCGGTTGATAAAGGGGCAATCAGGCTTAGTATCAAATTAGACCAATCTACGTTTTTACCTAACTGACTTAAACAACTTATGAACAGTCTTAAAGAAAGAAATGTGATGAATAACTTTATGCTTCCCGCCCCTGAATACAGATGTTTAATTTTTTAGTCAACTATCCATTTAAATGACTGTTGAATGAATGAATGAATGAATGAATGAATGAATGAATGAATGAATGAATGAATGAATGAATGAATGAATGAATGAATGAATGAATGAATGAATGAATGAATGAATGAATGAATGAATGAATGAATGAATGAATGAATGAATGAATGAATGAATGAATGAATGAATGAATGCATTGCACATACTGTAACAATGTCACATGCCATAATACATCTAGGGTTATTATTATTCGACTGATTTACTCAATAATAGGATGCAATTGCTCAACTAATCTTTTGATAGAGTATAAAATATCTCAGGGTTTTTTATTTTCTTTTTGTTTTCAAGTTGAGGTCAAGTTGAGGTGTGAATAAGCAAACACCTCTCTATTATGCAGAATAATTTAGCTTTGTTTCTCTGAACAAGTGTACATGCATTGTGCTATTAAATGCCCTGTTCAATGGTGTGAAACTTCCTAAACCAACAGAGGCTTTGTTGAAATGCCAATTGGACTATAAACAGTTTCAAAGAGGAAATAATGTAGCACATCAGATCACTGTCAATATCCATTCGACAATAGGGCATTTTAAATGTGTATATTCTTGTTCTATCAGATCGCTTCTCACAATAACTACTTGTTATAGCTACAAAGCTAAACAGCCCTGACAAGACTGACACACTTTCTCCCAAGGTAGACAAAGAAGGCACTGTCACATATAATCCCAGCAAACACATAAAAACCCCAGTGCCCTGTGGACTCCTGAATTTGAGTTTTACAGCAGCGCTACCAGCATTTTTTTCTGTTTGTCTTTTTTCTCATCACATGAGAACAGTTAAGCTAAAAGATCAACATGCCACCTGTGCTGTTTCAGAATGTAACAGCAAGAAGAGTTCACATAATCTCAAGTGCTTCATCTCAAATCCCTATAAGAAGAATGTGGCTATGGTCTTAAAATCAGTCTCAAATTTAATCTGGAGACCTCAATCTGAGATTATATGATTGGGCCGGATCATATTCCAATGTACATTTCTGGTTATTTTAATAGCTTGAGTACACAAAAAAAAAAAAAAAAAAAAATTGTGTAGAAACAATTTTCACTCGTAAATTTTTAGTAAATTTCACAAAAAATTACAAAGAAACAGCAAGTAACACACTGAATTAAACATGCAATTTTTGAAGTAGAAAACTGAAATAGTAGGCCTATTTTAAAATGTACACCAATAATCTTTGCTTTATTTACAACTTCCGAAAAATCTTCATAAATCAGACGAGTACTCGGTAGGGTGGACATCGTTTGTCAACATGGACATCAACAGTTCCATTTCAGTCACTCACGTTCAACGTAGTCAACGTTGCGACTGATTGGGATCACGCTTAGGGAGCCTGTCATCTTCGAGTATTGTTAAAACGAGCCAATGCACATTGCTGTATAAACACGGAAGCGGATGCACGCACCACTTGTCTTTCGTTTCGGAGCCGATCAGTGTTGTTGTCTCTGAAGAGTGCTGTTGTTTACAACGAGTGAGTGTGTCTGTGTTCTTCTAGGAAGACTCTCCCAATGCTGGTGGTTCTACAGCACTAGCAGTGATCGCGAACTTTGAGCACTCAACTGCTGTTTTAACAGCATCACATTTCTGTGTTTGTTAGAGGACGGAAAAGTGAGTGCTTCACTGTTTCAGTTCACTGTTCAGTGTTGCCGCGGTCATTCCCCTGTGTGCTCCGGCACTGGTGATGGGTCCCATTTCCTGAAAGAGCAACACGGGTGCGTTTGCGTCTTTTTCAAGATGCCATTCCACCCGTGCGTTTCTGGATGCGATCGTTCCCTGTCCCCCCAAATGGATGTTCACAATAGTTGTATCAAATGTTTGTAAAAAAATTATAATAATAAAAAAAAGCAGCTTTTGTGGATAGTTTATGTTCTCATTGCGAGAATATGACGCGGTGTTGAGATCAAGACTCGCCTTCATGCGTGAAAGTGGAGTCCCCATTACCACGCCCCGCTACGGCGCCGTGTGGGATGTGTGTTCAGAGGATCATAGTGAGGCTTCCCCGTCCGGTAACCAATCCCTGTGGGCTCCTCACTCCTCTATCACATTGCAGCTGGTGGAGCCCCCTGTTGAGCGCGCTGATCCCTATGTAATGGACCGACCAGCCGTTTCATTCGGGGCCCCTCCAGAGGACAGGATGCCGATTGCAGCATTGGAGGTTGAGCTGACCTCTGGAAATGATGACTGGGCTGCGTTATCACCCTCTGGGAGTGTAATGTTGCACGAGCCATATCCAGAAATGTTGCCCGAGCCGAGCCAGATCCAGCCGAGGCTATCCCTCCAGTGGAGCGGTCTGTCGCAACATAGATGCCTGTTGGACGGGGGATCCTCGTGTCCCTCCCTAAGGCCTGTGAGTTCTTGTCCGTTCTGACGGACAGAGCTTACAAAGCCTGTGGGCAAGCTGCCTCCTCTTCCGTGCCATGGCGCTGCTACAGGTCTAGACAGGCCAGGGTACTCATGGACATGCACAAGAGTAGCCCAGACTATGAGCTCATAGGTGAGCTCCGCACTGCATCCGACCTCGCCCTCCGGGGCATGAGTGTCGTGGTGCGGCGTGCGCGACCGGTCTGGCGATGTCCACCTTAGTGGTCCAGGAGTGCCATTGTTGGCTCAGCCTGGTTGAAACGGCGGATGCGGACAAGGTTCGGTTCCTGGTCTCCCCAATTTCTCGGGTTGGGCTGGTCGGCGATGTGGTGGAGAGTTGCGCCCAACAGTTCTCTGCCGCCCAAGCACAGACGGAGGCCATCCAGCACATCCTGCCCCGGCGGCTAGCTGCTGCCTCCACCCGCCGCCGGTGGCAGTTCCTCCGCCTGCTCGCCGCCGAGGGTGTTCCCCTGCTGCCGCTCCCGCTCACACTGGTTCTCCGCAGCAGCCTCCAGCCAGGCCTCAGCGTTGAGTTGGCCGCAGTAGGGGTGCCCAGCCCGCTCCAGGCGCTGCCAAGCCAGGTGGCAAGCGACAGCGAAAGTGTTCCTGAGCAGGCCACTCAGGGATGGAGGAGGGTGCTCCTGAAGTTTGTCACCGATCCACTCCCTCCCCCCGGTGGAGGGCCAGGTGGAGTCTTTCTTTGTGTGTGTGTGTGTGTGTGTGTGTGTGTGTGTGTGTGTGTGTGTGTGTGTGTGTGTGTGTGTGTGTGTGTGTGTGTGTCTGTTCCGCCACCAGCTCCGCTGTTTTGGGAGGACACAAAACAACGGAGCCGGCGGTACCCACACTTCAAAGAAAGAGCAGTTTCCTCTGTTTCTGGTCCCAAGAGGGCCAGTCTGCTGGTGTGCGATCCTGTAAAGCCTTGCACTCCTCAGCTACCTCTTGTATCGCCAGCCGGCAGTTGGGTGCGGTTCGAGGACCCAGTCACCCCTTCTCACGCACTCTCTGCTGCCATGTAGAGGCAGGTAAGAGTTGCACTACACACTCAGATCCCTCTTCGGGCCGCCTTCGGGCCTTCCGAGCTGGGTCCCTGTTCTCTACTTCGCTGCCTCACTCTGAGTATGTCTGTGGTACCCTTGGTCCCACTGCGTCGGTCCGTTGAAGCACTAGATGGTGCACCCCCAACTGATCCAGCCGGTTCCTCCGTGTCAGCAGACAATTCAGTTCGTCCGGCGCCCACCCATGCTCAGCGCTATTCGTTACACTTCAGTGTTTCTGAATGTGCGTCTGTCGTGCACGCGGCCATCGCGTTCCTACTGGAGAAGGATGCAATTGAGCCATCCCTCCAGCCGATGTGAAGACCGGCTTCTGAAAGTTGCCCATACTTCATTGTACTCAAGCAATGGTGAGTTACGACCATCTTGGATCTGTGTCTCTTGATTCGGGCCCTTCAAGTTACAAACACAGAAACGCATTCCCAATGCTCCGTCCCCAAGATTGGTCTGCAGCGTTCGACCTGAAGGATGCGTACTTCAGAACTCTACCCTTCTGCCAAGCAGGCTATCCCTGTGCTCTTGCATTGACGGGTCGAAGTCTCAGAACAAGTCCCTCCCTTCGAGTGCTACATTGCCAGTTGGGTCTTCAGGTCAACTGGGGAAGAGTAAACTCATCCACGAACTGAGGATCTCTTTTCCGGTTTGGAGGTGGACTTGGTCTACACATTCCTCAGCAGGAACGTGTCCGGTCGGTTCTTCATAGAAGTGAGAAAGGGTCCCACTGAAACTTTCAGAGGCTCCTGGGTCATATGGTAGACGCACCTGCATATAACCGGCTTCCTCCATATGATGACCGCTTCAGCACTGGCTTCTTGGCCGAGTCCCGAGGAGGCCGTGGCAGAGCGGCACGATCCGTGTGTTAACAACACCGGCCTGCCGCTAAACTCTCAGCCGTGTTCAGAAATGTGATTCTCCGGGCCAAACGCTCCTAGAACAAGTCTCTGCTGGGCATGCAGTAATGGGGGGTGAACCTCCCACTGCATTGGCATCCATTGCCTCGAGTTGTTAACAGTTCCCTTGCTTGATGCCCCTGCTAAGCAAGCCTGCACTGCTCAGTACAGCGACCATCGCTCATACGCTTCCCTCGCATGTCAAAACTCACCCGCCACCTCCTCCAATGGAGTCAGAAGCTTCTGAGGTCGCTTCTTCCACTTTATGTTCCGGCCTACTCAATTGTGAGCCTTCTTGCACAACACTGTGCTAAGTCAGGAAGGAGAAGGAGCAGGTCTTCTTAGTTGCCCCTTAATGGCCCAACTGGACCTTGTTCACCCGAACTTATGCTCATTTCGACAGCCCCTTCCTGACCCTTTCCTCTGAGAACATCTCAGGGACGGGGCACCGTTGGCACCTGCACCCGACCTCTGGAAACTCCAGGTCTCGATGCGGAGGTTCAGCTATCTAGACGAAAATGATTGTAGATACCATCACTTCTGCGAGAGCTCCCTCTGTAAAGATGAGGCTTGCTTACGACGCTCCTCCGAAGAGAGACTGTAGCTCCTTCCTGGGCGTTGACACAGAGTGCCTCACTGACAGATCTTTTAGAGCTGCGGGCTGGGTGACACCAGCACATTTGCTAGGGAAATAACCTATGTGTCGAGCCGGTTGCTTTCCGTGGGCTCCCTTCACATGAAGCCAGCTTCAATGTTAGCCCGGTTTGTAGTGTCGGCTTGCTGTGCCATTTCCCTCATATGGACTGGATACGTGTGCCATTGCTCCAGTTGAATTCCCCTTTAGCTGAACCGTTGAGTTCCTCCACACCCCTTCGGCGTTGGACGTGGCAGAGCGTCCGATGCTAGGCCTAACACTCGTATGTACTGGTGGAACTTGTGATAGGCTGGGTCCATATGTTGTGATCCCTAAGGCCATATGTGTATTCTTCCACGGTATGGCTGCCTCCGGCGAGCCCGTGTCTTCCCTTGGCAGAGCCTGCTCTGCCGTCACTGACCGGTTGCGTCTCCCCACTGTTTTCGGCTGAAGCCACCTCAGTGACATTCCATATGTTGTACTGCCCGGTAATTCGCTCAGTCCATATGTGTTTTCTCCACACCTTCCTAAGGGCAGGATGTGGCTTCCGCAGCGTATTCCTTTCAACGAAGGTTAATACTTTCTGAAGGAGGGAACGGAGACGTTGTGCAGTCGCCACTATTGCTGGACCACCGCTGACTCCGGTGGACTTTAATATTTAAAATTGACCAACAAAACTTGTACTTTGGAAAGCGTGTTACTGTTTTGGTAAGAAAGCCCACCCGATTTCAGCTTTAATGTTTCGGTGTACAAACAACCATTATTTCATCCTATTGTTGATCTTATTAGGAAGGTCTCCTTTGGCCCCTGCTGACCCCTCCAGCGATTATTCTCTCACCATTCCCAATGCCTAAACAGCATTTAAAGCAATCAAGCACAGCAAGCAGGCAGAACAAGGCATAAAGGATGAGCGTGAACCATAATGGGACCCTCTCGCCTCACTGTGCCTCAATTTGCCAAATGGGCCCTTGAAAATGGCTAACACTCTCCCCTCAGTACAGACCAATCACTTCTGCTATCTTCCTTTCTGCAGTTTCTCTCATTTCATTTATATGCCAAGGACTCTGACAGAGAAAACATTCATTTTAGAAGAGAGAGATAAAAGAGAGAGGATCAGGTAGATGGTATAGTAGATGGAGAAAGAAAGTGGAGAAAGGGTCCAAAGGACACGGATTCTTTCAAAGAGGTCTAAGCAAGAAAATACCAGGGTTAGATTTAAAAGATAAAAAACGTTAGAGAGGGTATAGAGGGTCTTTCAGGATGACACTCCGCTTAAACCTCCCCCATTCTAGTACATTGCATCCCTCAAACAAGCTTCTTCCTAGTTCACATGCCTTGAAGTAGTGCTGTAAAAAATGTATTGAATTAATTACATGATGGTGATTCATTTATCAAATTACCTCTAAATATGTATTTAATAATGACTTTTAAATTATTAATTAATTTATTTTAAATATTTTTTATTATTGTTTTTACTTCCCCTGCCTTCAAGCCATGTCAAAACATGTGTCCTGAAAGAATTCAGTAAGAATGGAATGGAGAAAAAAAACCAAAAAACAAGTGCTGACTTAAAATGCAGAAGCAAACTTAACATTGCCTGTTGGAGTTTGCACTTGGAGGCTTAATGTATTTTAATTATAGATTTGAGTGAATTGATGACTGCAGCAGGGACATCACTGAGAAGTGAGCGGTGCATTACTAAAACTGTGGCCTTCATTTTAAGCACAACACGTAGTCAATTGATTGCAAGTTTTTCCTAAATTATCTCTCTTTCTTCCCCTACCCCACCATCTTTCAGCCATGCTCCTCATATTCGATATTCATTCTTGTGACAGAATGCGTAATTTCTATGCATGATATAGTATCTCAGGCTGTATACCTCAACAAGCTGTGCCAAGTAATTCATGAGGTGCTGAGCACAGGCTTCTGAATTATGAAGACTGAGAGATTACAGATTCAAGGTACACTTTGTCCAACGTTTGGCAAACAGGCTGTAACTGCAGATAAATGAGTAGAAATTATAGGGGAGGGAGAGAGAGAGAGAGAGAGAGAGAGAGAGAGAGAGAGAGAGAGAGAGAGAGAGAGAGAGAGAGAGAGAGAGAGAGAGAGAGAGAGAGAGAGAGAGAGAGAGAGAGAGAGAGAGCAGGCTAACCATTGATTTAGTGGCCTCCTGTATGATGAACTGAAAAAAGTCAGGAAATAAAGAATGAGAGCTCAGCTAGAAGTGTCTACTGTGGGTTCATATAGGAGAGAGCCTCTGTTATGCGAGTTGTGTGCTCTCTTTATGCCACGGTCCATCTGGATGGACTGTTCTCTCGGCAGGGTCTCTTTCCACCGAGAAACAGCAGGGTGCGAGCAGCCCGCCTACTCTCACAGCCAGCCTCGCTCTGCAATTTAATATTAAAGGGTTAGTTCACCCAAAAATGAAAATTCTGTCAGTAATTACTCACCCTCATGTTGTTCCAACCCCGTAAGACTTTCGTTCATCTTCGGAACACAAATTAAGATATTTTTGATGAAATCTGAAAGCTGGCTCACTCCTTCATAGGCTGCAAGGTAACTGATATCTGCCAGCCCAGAAAAGTTAGTAAAGACATTGTTAAAATACTCCAAGTGACTACAGTGGCTCAACCTTAAGTTTATCAAGCAACGAGAATACTTTGTGCGCAAAAAAACTAAAATAACGACTTCATTCAACTATTCATTTTCTTCTGTGTGGGCCTCTGAGTGAGTTCACGTAGTGTAACAGCGCAGCGCTTCTGGGTTGTACGTCAGAACGTAGGCTCACTATTGGCTGATGCTGGTCATGTGTGTGATGCTGGCCAATAGTGAGCCTATGTTCTGACGTTCAGCCCAGAAGCGCTTGATTCAAGCGTTCAATTAACTACAGTACAAACTTTTGTGATCTAAGGATTCACTACATGTTTGTAATTTGCTGTCTTCTCAACAGATCTTTCGTTCTCAAATGCCCTGTTGCACACTAATATCAATCACCATAGAGGGGGGCCCTTTAACGATATTCTGACACTGACAGCAGGCTCAATCCAATATATAAACACCAGCTGAGGACCTGAAGGAGGGGCAAATAAAAATCTGGTGCCAGCAAATGCACTGCGCGCTGTTATTCACAGTACGAAGTGGATGAACTAATAAATACCAGAGAGAGAAATAGAGAGAGCAAAAGATCAGAAAGAAACTGCAGTGATATGGCTTGGTGGAAAGATCCCTAATTTAATAAAACAGGGCGACTGTCATCTATAGCCACTGCACCTATTCATTCAAGCAGCTTCATTACAGAGACAGGAACATAGTATTTCATTAAAGGTTCCCTTTATGTCACAGGCCGGGAGGAGCATCTATGCATCACGAGTATGTGCGCTACCACTAAGCCATGACTCTGACAATATGAAGATGTTTAAATGCTTCATTAGAGATCAGAATCAGGTAGGACTCAATGGGTGAAACTCACATTTTCTGTGCTAATGTCATGGGAAAATGTGTGGAGTAGATTCAAACATGGCACAATGTGTTCAAAATGTGTACAAAAACTGTTTCTAGTTTGGCTGATACTTGTATTGGCCCCGCAGGCAATGCTTTGTTATGAGGATAGTGCAGTGTTGGGCCTTCTGATCTGATGATCTGCCATGTTAAACTTTGAGATAGATGAATAAGTCATGTATTCCTCATTCTGTCTAACAGGGTGGAGATCAGACGGAGAAGAAAAATCCTAACCTCATCACAATCCAAAGACATGCAGTTGAGGGGGATTTAAGCAAGAGTAAGAGTAAGTGTAGTGCAATACATAAGGGCCGAGTGGATTTGAAAGTTTGCTGTATGAAATGAGGTGCAATAACTTGCAATCATCACGGAGGTGAGAGGATCAAGGCGGTAGGTCAGGTGCTGACGAGAAGGTTTGAGACAGAGTGCTAGCACTAGAGGTCTTGAATCAGCAGTCTGAGCCCAGACGAATGGTGTCATTTACGGAAAGCGATGGGAGACACTTTTTCACCTGTCTAAAAAAAAAAAAAAAGAAGAAAAAAGCTGCACACATGCAGGCAGCAACAAACATACAGAGCCTTACAACACCAACCTTCAGGTCATCAAACCAGAACACATTTACAGTACCACTGTAGCCACAGTTATCACACAGTGCCCATGCCTATGTCAAATGCTCGATTATCCTATAGACTCCCATGGGTTCTGTATGACCAAATTCACACAAGGAGGATAGTTTACCCTCACTGATGAGAATTTCCTCCAGACAATATTGCCTTGTTGTTCTGTGCTAAATTAAATACCAAATAACAAGAAGGCATCTCAACAGTAATGATAATTTGGTATCATGCAAATGAATGGATGGCTGGATGGATGAACTAAACTAAACTAAACTAAACTAAACTAAACTAAACTAAACTAAACTAAACTGTCTGCCTAGTACTTCAGTGATGTAATCAATGTCTTCATCAGTGTGTTTTTGAGTTTGTTTCTAATGTGCACCATTAAGCCAGCCATAATTTTATGAAAATTATGATAAAATTCCCATCCAATCATTCTCCAAACCGTTTGTCCTAGGCCCGAAGGCAGGGGAAATACACTGTAGGATGGGCAATCCATCACAGTGCTATGGTAATATTCATATATTAGTAACAATTCATATGGTTATTTTAAAATAATATAAAAGTCTCTTTAATCAAATCAAATGTATTTCTCATTACAGCCTAATGAATCACATAAAACAAAAGCAGTGGGAGATCTAGACCTCAGACAACATACAATACGTAGAGTAGAATGATTACTGAATGCTCAATACAATTGTGGCACAATGTAGAGATGAGCACAGAAAGATTAATCTGTGAAGAAAGATCATTACTATTATTTGTATCTAGCCTTTCTGCACCTTCAGTTTGAATATAGCAACCAGATCAAATGAGGACACACGTTAATGCTACAGTAGATTTTGGTGATTTGGGTTTTTGAGTCATTGGCCCCTTGCGGAGCAGCCCATAGTGGAATTTTCTAGGTAGAGACACTGAGCAGTCCTGAGTTAGCCATACTTTTTTTTTTAGATTATTTGAGGCCCTAGAAGCAGTTCACATGGATGATCTGACCATCAGCAGACTAAAGGTCACCCCATGGCTCAGACCTTGTCAAAAGCAATTACATCTCTGTCTCATACAATGCAATAGAGAGAGATGCGAGTGAAAGGTCATGAAGAACACGGCGGTTCAACTGAAATGTACGTCAACAAGACTACTGTTATAATGGTGGTTTGGGACAATAAAGAGATGTCAGTCCTTAAGAAGTTTTGCAACTTAGGAAAAGACAAAAACTTAATAAAATTTCCACTGGAAAAAATAAATAAAAAATAACTCAAGTTTATTGTGAGGACACCAGCCAAGACTGGCAATGCAAGCACAAAACTCTTTTAGTTTGATCTAGATTTTCTGAAAGTTCCCCCTTCCAGCCATGACTGGAATTTATGTTGTTCATTTATTATTTGATTGGGGCTATTACAGACATCTGATGGAGGGAAAATCTTTGAGCACTTTAAAGATCTTTTGGAGGAGCACTTTGGTGGAGGAGAACACTCTAATTTTGTGTCACAGCTTTAACTTCTCGCTGACTCAGAACAGCCCAAATTTACAGCTGTGGCCTTCACTTGTAAAGATGGAGGGGTGAGTAGGCCTCTGTTTTTATCTCCGAGCTGAGTTACAGTCTAAGAACAGGGTTTATGATTCATGCTTTGAATGTGCTAATGTGTGTGTGTGTGTGCGTTTCCATGAAAGAGAGCGGAATAAAGATAAGGACAGAGAGAGAAAAGGGCTCAACCATAAGAATGGCCCAATGGCATCGGGACAGTGAGAGATACTTCTGTGCAAGCTGTGTTTTATGCTTTGTTACATTTGTAACATGCGTTTTGTGTGATAAGTTAGTTAGTTAGTTAGTTACCAAAACTTATCTCGCTGTTGTGCTAGTTATGCTATACGACTGTATGCCATTTTTCCAGCATAGGTATACATTTATAGATGTCACTTAGTTGCATTACAAATACAAATATAAATGCAATGAAATATATAAATAAATAAAAGATACAAAAGATGTCACATAGGCTGTAAAAATATATAAGAAAAAAAATGCATTTATTTAAACTAGTGAATGCACTGAAATTAAAATCCAGACAAATTGCAAGACAGACAGACCAATTTTACTATTCTTATACAATACATGAATCATATGTATTAAAAGTAGAAGTGAATATCTGTAGTTGCTAGCTATTATACATTAAATGTATAGCTTTGTATGATTTGTTATGCTGAAAAGTACAAAAAAAAGAAAAAAGGCAAAATTAACTTCGCTGTTTCGTTCACACCAAGAGCGATAACTATAATGATACAGATATAGTTCTAGAAATCATTCTAAATATAAAAGAATTGCAGAGTCCACACCACAACTATAAAGATAACAGCAGAGATAAACGATTTAATTGGAATCACTTTCAGAACTTTTTTTTTTTTTTTTGATGATGAATGATAAAAACATTGAGAGCCAATCAACCCATTCCGCTCTAAAGAGTTCAAGTATTTAGTGCGGCAGACATCAACATTGCAGCGCGTGCTTAGAATAAACAGAACAATATCGTCTGCTGGTGTGGATGCTAATATGGTTATCGTTATAGTTATCTTTACAATTATTGTTCTTGGTGTGAACTGGCCTTTAGTCTTAATACACCAATGTATGCATAAGTATGTATAGTATAGCTATCACTGATTTGCATTAAAGTTGCACAATTTCCTTTTATTACCCTTTTGCAATTTTCAAAACATGAAAAACAGTCGTAACTTTTTTTTTTTTTTTTTTTTGATCAAGAAAACTATGAAACCTTTAGTCTGGAAAACAATGAAAAAAATATATATATTTCCTTCTGACTGACACAAAATCTTTTTATAAAAATTAAATCCATTGTTGTTGTTGTTTGTATGTACTAAACTGAAGCCAACTGAGCCAGCAAAACAACAACAACATCTTATTGTTGAGTCCTGGAGATAGGAAAAATGATACATGAAAAAGAAAGAGAGTGAGGAAGAATTACAAAGAAAGAGAAATGTCTAAACACTTGGCACTACACTTTCTGCTCAGTCCCCTCAGTTCATTCCTACTACCAAAAGTCTCCCATGCTGCTTTGCTTTGTTTCCCTCCATCAATGAGCAGATGAGATTAGCATAGCATTGGCCATTCTACATAATATGAAATCTATTTGAGTTATGAGCCTCCATTCAGGCACCCCCATTCAGCATAATCAACCAATTTAAGGGTGCAAATTGACTTGCTATTGGAGTACTGCAGCGTTCAGCACTGCTTGATGGGCAAAGGGCCCTCTGAGACTCCAACCCACCCTTCTTCCTGTGCAGCAAATCCATTACTCACCCACTGTACATCAATACACAGACAATAAATTAATAAGAGAGCCAAACAAATAAAACCTGTGAGACGAGGGACTCCTGTCGATTGATCTGGGAAAATTGTGGGGAGGTGGTCGGCTGGTGCCACTGCATGCTAAAACACTTGCGCAAAAGCGCATTTAATTAACAAGCACCTCAGAGCAATAAGCACCTTTTGAATGTGTGATTAGGGCATAATGTTTATTAATGTTTTCACTCCCCTTTGCATTAGTGCAAGTCGTGCTGATTGATTAGAAGCTCAAACAAGGACAGAATGTTGGAAGCTTTGGTAATATGACAGTGTGTAGAGAGCATGTGTACTGCAGAGAGGGGGAATTAGGTGCATGTGAACTAGTGACACTTATACAAAAATAGCCTTTAGTGAAGGTTCGAGCAGATGTACTGTGAAGAATGATGGCAATGAATAAAGTGGATATAAATTAAATCGATCCATCCATGTACAAGTTTTGCTGTCGGAAAAATACTGAGGAATTATTTACCAATTGATAACATAATTAAGTACATAGTGCATGACATAATGACTACTGTATGAAAATCTATTAAACAGAATCACCATCTGATCAATATAAGAATTGTTGCCTCAATAGACTAGCACGCAAACCCATCTGCAAAACACAGAGAAACCTGCCCTACTAATAGGAAGGAATATCACCATCTATTGTACTTGTTTTGTGTCTAATAGACTAGAATTAGTGGTTTTAATGGTCAGAGCCTGCAGGGTAATAACAGAGGGAGTTTGTATAAGTGTTATTTTGTCTTGTTGCTGAAAAATAAATGAAACCCATTTAAAAGAGTATAAATATTTTAGATGGCTACATTCATTGTTAGATCAAGATTGCACCCTGCATGTCAGCTGTAGAGAACAGTCACAAGCAAATAGTGTGTAGGGTGTCCCCCTGCGGCGTCTACACCTGATCTGGCAAAAGCGGAGACATCAACCCGGCTGCCCCGTTAAGCCCCCTCAGGAAGGCGACACATCCCTCAGGCCCCTGCTAAACACTCTAAGCTTCCATCTAAGTGGCCTTGATACGGGTGGTCCAGAGATGAAGGGAGCTGCTCTGAACCAGGAGGTGGTGATCGCACCACTCACTGCAGGAGGGTCAGGTGGAGAATCTTCAAATTCATTTGAAAGACTTTATTTCTTCCAGCGGTACCCACTTATTTAAATAAAAGAACAGTTTCCTCAGCCTCTGGGCCATACCGGGCTTGGTTTGGCAGTGAGAGACGCTCTGCCACAGGCTGGGAGTGCGTGTTTTGAGGACGCGCTACTTCCTCACGCCTCCCTAGCCAGTCCCTCACGGGACCCACGGAGCCAGGAAAGAGTTACACTACACTTACATGGCCGAGTCCCAAGATGGGCATGGCGCCACGGCACACTCCATGAGACCATCACGCAGATTTGTCGCCGTACATTCAGCCCTCGGTCAGACCTTGCCTTTCTACAGGCCGGATTGCCCTTAGAACAAGTGTCCAGGCATGTTGTTGTTAAAGCAGATGCTTCTAGAACGGGCTGGGGCACTGTGTGCAATAGGCATGCAGCTTTGGGCTCCTGGAAGGGACCTCGACTGCAGTGGCATACCAAATGCCCAGAGCGCCATTCTCATTCTGGACAAACTCAATCATACGGCTGACACAATTTCACGACAGCTCACGCTACTGTGAGAATGGAGACTCCATCTCCTCAGTGTCTAGTTTGCAGCGCCATTCCCCTCTAAAGGAGGATACGAGTGCCTTTTTTTTCTTCAGGTGAGTTCCCCCCTTGCCGAACCCTGGATTGAGTTTCCTCCGAAAATCCATCGGCAGTCAGATGCGGTGGAGATGTCCAATGCCAGGCCCAGTACTCAAGCCCATTTGGTCAGCCATTGTACTGGGCTTGATGCCCCATGTGTTGTAATTCCCTCTTGGTAATCTCATGTGTGTATTCTTCCACAGTATGGTTTAAATGTCGGTAAACTCGTGTCTTTCCCTGGCCAGATTACGCTCTGCCCCGTCTCTGTGTCTGTAGTGGTTACATCCCTGTCTAGGAAGGACCTACCGCAAAGATGTTCCACATATAGCACTGTCCCACGGGTCAGTCCATATGAGCATTTTCACATGGTCCTCCCTATGGGCAGGACGTGGCCTCTGTAGCATCCCTCTCCTTTGGACTAGGTATGCTTCCCCGGCGTTAACAACACTGGTCATGGCTGACAAAAAAAAATGAGAAAAGAGAACCAAAGCACTCTTCCTGTGAAGTAACATACAAAAGGAACAGCAGCAACGACGTCTCCATTGTAAGGCTTGTCCCTTCTATCCCGTTGGCATGGATGACTATTATTTTTGGGGCTTACATGGGGCGCTGGGTAGGTTTTAACTTTATGAAGGCAGTTGCCAAAAGGGCATGCTACAGCTTGCCAGCATCTGCGTCTCCAACTCTTGTAACACAGTTCAGTGGCTGTGGCGCTTTCTATAGGGACTCGATTTGTCAGTCTTCAACATAACATAGAACGTGACTGACAGATATGGAATGTCTTGGTTACTGATGTCACCCTTGTTCCCTGATGGAGGAAATGGAGACGTTATGTTCCTCCTGCCACAACCCTGAACCACCCTGCTAAATTGGCCCTGTCTCGGCTCCTCAGCATAAACCTGAATGAGTGGATGCGTAGCATACGTATCTTATATACGGGAGAGTGGCTTGGCAGACAAATTCCACTCACCAATTCCACTGGCCATTTTTCTACAACTCAGATGTGATTGGGGCTCCCAAGTGATATCCCATTTGTCTTAATTTCTTCTTCAACATAATGTTAGACAACAAGACATTACTACTCAACTCCCATGAACATCAATGAGTGCTAGAGGTTTTTGGTAAACTGGACACAAAGCTATCATTTAAATTAAGAAATCAAATAAACCATGATACTTTGAGGTTGATTTGCTCCCATTACCTATTGATATATGAAGGCTTAAGGCCCCATTCACTACGTACACAGCAGTTTTCAGTAGGTCTCTTTTTGAGTCCATGCAGGTTTGGAATGACATGGCATTTTGGAATTTACAACTTTGCATTTTTTTTTCTGAACTTTTTGTTTTGTTTGTTTTTTTAAGGTCAAGGGCCAAGTCTGTCAGCCCTCTCTACAAATCAGCAGTCCATTCACATCGAGAACGGTATGGGCAAATGCCCCTGTTGAGCACAACTAAATATGAGGCTTATTTTTTAGGTATAATATATATATATATATATATATATATATATATATATATATATATATATATATATATATATATATATATATATATATATATATAGCAGCTTAACCTAATACTTGTTAATGCAGACATTATGGTTGTGTATAACAATGAAGCATTGTCTTTTGTCTTGCGTTCACAGCCAGGGATCTACAGACTCAGCTTAATGCTGCTATTAATGAGACTCAGTAAAAACCAACAGGCAGGAAAATCACAGATTCACAGCTATTTAGTGGCATTAGCCAAAAGTGAAAATGTTTGTTTCTGAGAAGACCCCCTTCTACTGGCACATGTGGCGAAGCTGCACCAAATCCAGAATGTGTGTGAAACTCGTGTCAATCCCTTTTATGATCTGAAATCCTGTTACGGAGAGTGCAGGAAATTCTTCAGAGCACTGAAATTTTATCAGAATGGAAAACAGGGGGTCGCGATAGGGCAAAAAAAAAACAAAAAAAAACAGCACTGGCAGGAACACAGGAAAAGTACTTTAATATCAGGTTGGAGGAAAGCTGGTTCATTGTCCCCAGATTTAGGCGATTATCTTTTACAAAAGAGCCTTGCTGTTGCAGTATTAAAAGTGCATGCGGACACCAAGACATGGGTAAAAGGAGAACTGCCATAATTATGTTCTTATTCACTAGGCTCCTGGAACTAGACGAAATGTACTGAAGTCTTTCAGAGTCTAAATAATATTTCCATTATGGATGTTAAACATGGAGATATTAAGCCACCAAATGAGCATGTCTGCATGTGTCTGAATGCTGTGTGCTTTTCTATGCCTTTAATGAACTATAAAGTAAGGCGAGCCAGGAAAGTAGAGGGATATAGAGAAAGAGGGAAGGGGGTCAGAAAAGGACATTTGAACCCCAGGAAACCATCATTGGTTTATAATGACAGTTAGAATGGTGCATGCATGGTGGATTAATGGTGGGATGGGGTGGGAAGGGAAAAAGAAAAAGAAAAGAAAAGAAAAAGAGAAAAGAGAAAAGAGAAAAGAGAAAAGAGAAAAGAGAAAAGAGAAAAGAGAAAAGAGAAAAGAGAAAAGAAACTCAGGCTAATTTGAGCTCTGTAGCTTTGTGTTGGGCAGTCAGGGGTCAAGAGCAATCTTATTAAGTGACAATAGAAGGGGCAGCCAGGCCTTCACTCTGTCTCCATTAACACAGGCCATACAATGCATTAACAAAACCTAGGCCTTGAACCAACATTACACCAGCACAACTCAGTCTACTGGCCTGATGACCATCCAAAAGGTCTGTATCTATGCCAACAAAGAAACCACATATAGAGGACCTTTTTTTTTTTTTTGCAAACCTCTAATCCTTACATGTAAGACGAGTCATTACTTGATTTTGTGTAAAGAATGTCAGATTTAGGCATATCAAACTCTCACTTTATACACAAGTGTGCACAAAGACACAAAACAATAAAAAAAAAATGTAACCCAGATTGGATTTATGCCTAACCTGAGTTGATTTCTAAACAAGACAGAGTGCTTCCAGCATTTTTGTAATGTTTTATCTATTTGTGCTGTATGTTCCCTTGGTCTAACAAAATTGGAGTTGTAAATTGGTTCTCCAGACCATCTCAGCAAGACACTCATCTTAACTGTGTTTGAAATGGGAAGAGTTTGCTGAAGTATTGATTTCAAAATATTGCATACATCAAATCTGTAATGGGCTACCACTCAATATGTGGCACCCAACAAATTTCAAGAGAGATTTTTATTACAACTGATAATTCATCTTTAATGGCTTAGAGTATTTACTCACATATTGTATATATCTAACAGCCGCTGGTAGAAAAAATAATACAGATGCTAAGAGAGGTGATCTCAAGTTGTGAAAGTTTCTCACACAACCTGCTTCTCTGTGTTACAGGACACCTGTTGAGGCCCAATTCATTATCCTAACTCATGAAATGTCAACAGTTTTATAATGAGCCTAATTTATGTTCAACAACAAAAATAAAAAAGGACAGTAATGAGGTGTAGATTGTGCCAAGAGTAAACACCTGCACCGCTGGCTGCAATTTCATCTTAAAAAAGCAAAGCAAAAAAAAAAAAAAAAACAGTTCTGACCTTTAGACTGGGACAACAGAAAAATAAAATCTATCTATCTATCTATCTATCTATCTATCTATCTATCTATCTATCTATCTATCTATCTATCTATCTATCTATCTATCTATCTATCTATCTATCTATCTATCTATCTATCTATCTATCTATCTATCTTAGGGTGACCATACGTCCTGTTTAACCAGGACATATCTGGCCAGGATTTCGAGATCGCCCAAAATGCCCGGGATTCGGCTTTTGCTTTCTACAGTCACCATTCATTATGTTTACATTATTACATTATTTGACACTGACACGTACGTGCCAGCTTTGCAGGTCATGCATTCTGCTTCACACGGATCCCGATCGAGACGAAAACACAGGAATTTTCTTAGCAATGCTAGAACGCACATCAACCGATCACTTGTTTAGCGTTCATGTAAACACTACATTTAGATTCACCAATCGGAATTAATTCAGTCCTACTGAATCAAAAGGTGTGCATGTAAACAAAAAGAATGGCGACGAGAACGCAAAAGCCGTATCCCGGATATTTTGGGCGATCTCGAAATCCCGGCCGGACATGTCCTGGAATATGGTCACCCTAATCTATCTATCTATCTATCTATCTACCTATCTATCTATCTACCTATCATCACACTTTTATACTCTTTTGTATTAGTTTATACTCTTTATCTTTTATTATTTAAAAAAAGGCTGTCAAGCAGGCATTGATTCAACGTTTGTTTTGATAAATTTTGCTTTGATAACATTTCTTGGAATTTAAATGAATTATAATTCTACATCATTACATTCAAATTCTCTAACTGTAGAGCTACATTCTTTTTGCTACCTCAGTTCAAATTCAATTTAGTATTAATTTAAAAGTATTTAATTTAAATTCTGTATGTGGCATGACTCTTTCCATCCAAATTTTGTTAACTTAAAAAAAATAAAAAAAATAAACAAATTTGTGTATAGTGCACCTTTAGTAATGTGATTAAACAATTAATCCCTCATGCAATAAGCCCATTAGCATAACTATAAACTGTTTGGCACATTAACACAAAATGTGAAGTCACAGAAGTTGTTCTTTTGGAACTACTTTTGTTGGCAAAAAAAAAAAAAAAAAGATACAATACTAAATAAATGCTTGTTGCTACATGCCTACAGTTGATATGGCTTAAATATATGATGATAACAAATGGGTAGAATGGTAGATAAGGAAATACATTAATGAATAAATAATGACATATTTAGGCACTTACCTGGTTTGTGATTGCAGGAAGGGAACAACACATAGATAGAGAGAGAGAAAAAAAAAAAAAAACAGAGAGAGAGAAAAATATATATTATTACAATTGATGGCAACACAATTCACAGAACACCAAAAACCTAAGTTAAGAAAACATCGCCTTCATAGCAAGACAACTGTGCATCAGTGCCAATCAATACAAAAGACAATAACAGCTCTTATGGGTAAACACACTCATAAATCCATTACACACTCTGTGAGAGCAGTGTGTGTATCCTTGACCAATCGTATGAGAACTTAGATATCACTGTGGCGACTTCACGCAAACAAATCGATATAATCATCTGCCCAAACTTGTCTGGATTCAGCACACAGTGAAGTGTGAGCCGCTTTTCTCTGAACTGAAACCCAAACGGCCTGTTTGTAAGGTTTTGAATGACAAAACCTGTGAGTATACTGCAAGAATCGGCCACCTGTTAAATTATCACCTGTGCTTGACTTTAAGTTAAGAAGGAGCCATCACACTCTCTCTTGTATTTACATGTGCAACATTGTGTGACGGCCACCATTAAACATACCATGCCAAACTCCCAAGATAACTGGTGGGCATACAGTAGTAACATGATTAGCGCATGTGTTGGCTTCCTGTAAGCTGTGAATGATGAACCCATGGCCTCCTCGCTAATGGGCGTTTTAATCCACAGCTTGAGCAATGAGTGTTTATAGGTTCCTAGAGGGCCCTCATTCCACATTAATATTTATCCACTGCTTTTAGCCATTTTGTTCCTGCTTAGCATAAGCAGCTGAGCTTGAAATATATCACCTACGAAACGCTCTCTCGTTCTCCTCCCTTCCTCAACTTCATTTTCCCTCCACGGCCTAATTTTGTGTGTCTGCTGCTGGGTGAGTAATGGCCATTGTTTCTAGGCAGAAGCGAGCTGTTCACCTTGAGTGGGTAACATGTGTGGGTCCAGGTTGGTTTTATTCTTTGCTGTTCGTCTTTCTTTTTTCTGCTTCCCACACACCTAACCCCAGTCCCCTTCATTTGCACCTGTTTTTCTTTCGTTTTGTATTCATACTTCAAAGCTGGAATTAAATGAGGTCTGCCCTTTTTGAAACACACAAAATTGAAGGCCAAAAGGGCTGTCCTGCTGAGTTGCTGTAAAAATGTGAGACTTATACCCAATTCAGTCTGTAAAGTATTTCTAAGTTAATGAAATAATTAATAGTTTTTATGCCATTTTATAAATGAGGTCATCCCTTAAAATTATAACACTCTGGAGTAGTGGCCAATACATCTGAACTAATAATTCTCATTGAACAGACTTTAATGCTGAACACAGGAGTAACAACCACATTACATTACCACATTGCATAAGACAATAACCAACAAAGGACTAAACAGGGGAGCGTTTCCCAAAAGCATTGTTAGCCAACTACGGTTGCAAGTTCCGTCGTTATCAGCGTAGTTAAGTCTAAAAACATTCGAAAACAGCATTGCAAAGTTGTGTGTTTGGAACAACAGCTCTCGATCTGTGGTTAGAAGCATAGTTTCTAGTTTGCATGACATGTGGACTTAAAGGAGAACTCCGGTCATTTTTTTTTGTAAATTTGGAGTGCTGTCAATACAAAGAACAACAACAAAAATCGGTGTTGCCTACACCGTGTTATCCTCTTTTTAAAATTTGCACCCTGTTGACTTCAATGGGGCATATTTTAAACCTGCTTTTACCCTCTTAACATCCTTGATGTGTCATTACAAGTGCCCAGCCAATGTGAGTGATTCCTTTAGAGTTAACACGGGTGAATCTGACTGCAGTAGATGTGAAAGATATGAAGAAAAATGAAGTTAATTCGGCCAGCGCTCATACCTGTATTTACACCCTGTTTTCGGTTGAAGTCCAAAGTAGTCGATTGTCGAGTTCACGCGCGTGATCATAGGTAACTAAACATATGCGCGTGAACTCGACAAACTCTTTGAACTTCATTTTAACAGTTTAAATTTTCAAATACACATAAAACTTTGACTTCTCACCCGTTTATCCAACAACGGAACTTTTTCAGTCTATTCTATCATGTTTTTGCCTTTACTTGCTTTCATGTTTCTCTACGGTAAGAGATTTTGAATTGCACAGGAAATGGGTCCAGAAAACCCAATGTCTTTCTCCATTCATTACTGAAATCTTCATTACATTACAAGCTGCTTCAAATCTGATACATTTACTTCCATGGCCTTCGTCCACAAATTATGCGGGAGATGCTTAACAAGGTAGTGCACACACACGCTCACAGACAATCTTACTGGCCAAATGAATGCTTCGGGTCATAAACCTCAGTATACAATGCCAATTAAGGTTGTGGTTACTCAGAGAGAGAAAGAGAGAGAGTGAGTTTACAGCCCTAATGAAGCAGGGATAAGAGGGGATGTTTGCCATCAGGAGGCTAATTACCTCAGCACACAGGTCTCTTTCATAAGTCACGCGTCCGAGGTTCTTTGAATCCGTAATCCTGTATTTCTCATAGCCTCTATTAGGTGTTTTTGGCAATTTTGAGTTTCTATGGTTTCTTATCTTTCTGAACCTATCCTTAGGTACGAGTTAAAAGTCAAGGCTGGCTAATACGGCCTAAAGGACATTATGAACTTCCTTCGCCGATTCCGAAGGTCTGCAGACAGGAATTAAAAAGTTACAAAGTGTGTGTGTGTAAGTGCTTCTAGTCTCTCCCTGTATGAGCCGAATATCTAACCCAATCCCTTTCCTTATCTTGAAGACACACTTGGGCAAAAAGGAGAGCACATCAGCAACTGGCAGAGTCATGGGTCAGAGGTTACTGACGGCTGCTTTAAAAAGAGCATAGGAGCGTAGACAAAGACCCTGCTCTGTCATCTATCCAGAGTTTGAGGTTGGAATTGACTGGCCCCAGGTCAAACTGGCTCAGGTGTAAGTGTGTGCACCGAGAACTGAAAAGTGAGAGGAGCCAACCGTAACCTCCAGAATAAAATATCAGACCCCAGAAAAAGGAACAGACCCCAAACTTTCCCCTGACACAAGAAGTCTTGGTCTAACATTATCCACTCTTCGCTGAACAAAGCGAGACCAATACTTGTCCCATTGAAGAGACATCTAGCATTAAAGACAAAATGGGAATGGAGAAATATAAATAGTGAATATATGCATATATGCATAATTCATGATATAACCAAACCTATATGGAATGTAAATTTTGGGGAGGAGAGATTTTTCTCCAGTTATGTTAGGAGGACAAAAATTTAACATAGTAGAAACATGTAAAAAAAATTTAAAAAAGAATAAAAAAATTGCCAAAGGTGTTACATTTTTATTGGCAGCGGAAAGAATTATCAAATTCCAAATACTATTATTGCATTCAGTGAAACTTAAAAGCAGCAAACGTTTGGGATTCCCTCATGCTCCTAAATGAAAAGGCGGAGCCTGAGGGGATGCTTATTTACATATGATAAGATCCACCCACAGGCTGCCAGCCACCTAAAACACACACGACGGGAGTCGCAAGGCACCGTCGGCAAACAAACAGCATGGCCTCCCTTGTGGTCTCCTCGCTATCATCTGGTATTATACACACACATATTTAAGCGGATTCCATATCAACAAAAAAGCAACAATGGCCCCAATGTAGAATTTCTTTTTCTTATAGCTCATGGTCCCTCTTAAAAATGAATGAGGAATTTCAAAAGCCGTGTATACATGAAATCCTGACTGACATGATCAAAACCAAATGTAGTTTTAGAGATCTTTTAATATATATATATATATATATATATATATATATATATATATATATATATATATATATATATATATATATATATATATATATATATATATATATTAGCACTACATGGATCCATATTCAGATTTGGCTTTGAAGATCTAGTTCACAGCGTGTGATGAATGCTACACAATTCTCCTTGACTCCCCACCTCGCAAAATACGACGATGCACCATGGATTTCTTTCGCCAAAAAAGCAGAAGCACTCTTGAAACTTGTCCTTGTAAATGCCAGTGTTGTCGTGGGGGAGCTGACTCAAACAGAAAAGCGGTCGCGTGGGTCGTCCTGCTAATTAGGATAAGCAGTGCGTCAATTGCCTTTCCGCGAGCACCCGTGCTATTTACATAAACAAAAGCAACATGTTGGTTTTGAACTTTGCGGCTCGGGCTTGTTAAAGAAGACGCCATTAAAGATGTGTCAAACAGAAATCGGCAGCACATGTTGACAGGCCGTTGTGAATTTCAGAGAACGTTGGGAAAGGTCAAGGTGGTGATTCTTTTCCTCGGCGCACGCAGACGGAGACGGGCCGCAGCTGCAATCTCTCTGTGTCTTAAAATGAAGTTTATATCTTAGAGGGGAGGAGAGGGTGAGAGAATGAGAAAGACCGGAGAATAAGAGGGACATACGGCCGCATTGCTCTCCACTGCACTTGCTTTTGTTTTGGTGTTATTGAGCCTGTGACAAGTGTGAACTGCTCCCTATCAGACCCTGCCAATCTCAGGAGATGCCACTCAGCCAGAGGGCTATTACAAGAGGAAATGATATCAACCAGACCTGGCAATCTGCTTTCTTTAACTCTCCCCCTCTCTCTCTCTCTCTCTCTCTCTCTCTCTCTCTCCCTTTATTTGTGTTCCTGTTTGTTTTGGTGGTGTCATTTTATTTGTTTCATTTTTGTTTTGTTTTGTTCTCTTTCATTCCTTGTTGTCATTCCTCTGCTCTTCTTTTTTTCTACTTTTTTATGTATTCATTCATTATGTATTCAATCAAGTATTCATTACTTCAATGAGCTCATTGTTTCTGCCTTAAGTTATTACACTGTTTAAATGAATACATTTTTAGCTAACTTTTGTATGTGTACATTTCTGAAATACAAAACAGATCACTCTAAATTGTAATGTGGACTCTATACAAATAACACAAAACAAAAGTTTTTTTTTTTTCTGTTAATTTGTTTGCTTTTGTTCCAATTTTAATTTGTTTGTTCTCTCTCATTTGTAGTTATTTCGTCTCTTTTTTGTTTTTTAGTTCTATACTGTTTGTCATTTATTTGCGGTCTTTCTTTGCTTTGTTTTTTTGTTCTATACTCTTCTTAATGTATTGGATTGTTCTTTTTTTATTTAGTTAGTTGTATTTCATTTTTCCTTTCGTTGTCATACTCTCTTTCGTTCTCACTTTCTTTCTTTCATTCTCACTTTCTTTCTTTCTTTCATTCTCACTTTCTTTCTTTCTTTCATTCTCACTTTCTTTCTTTCTTTCTCACTTTCTTTCTTTCATTCTCACTTTCTTTCTTTCATTCTCACTTTCTTTCTTTCATTCTCACTTTCTTTCTTTCATTCTCACTTTCTTTCTTTCATTCTCACTTTCTTTCTTTCATTCTCACTTTCTTTCTTTCATTCTCACTTTCTTTCTTTCATTCTCTCTTTCTTTCTTTCTCTTTCTTTCTTTCTTTCTTTCTTTCTTTCTTTCTTTCTTTCTTTCTTTCTTTCTTTCTTTCTTTCCCTGTGGTCCTCCTGTCTCCCTCTGTGTTGTGGAAGACATTACTTGTGTTGCCCTGAAGTACCAGACTGGAAATAAAGTCTTACTTGGAGTGATACTTGGTACAGACATTACTGTGGCCTACTTTAACACACCATGTCCATTTGGGAAGATGGGTTGAGTCTCTTTGAGCTCTCTTGGAACCCATATCAGCCCATAATAAAGGTCAGACCAACTCAAAGCTGTTGGGCTCTCGTATGGGGTCATTACAAGCAGGTCAGAGTGTGTGAGTGTGATATTTCTCCAAACTCCACTTTGGACAATCACTTGGGTAAAAGTCATTCAGTACAGCACACACCTGCCTGCAGATTGCATTGGGTCCAAATGTAACAACTGGGTGCTTGCTGCAGATACTGACATTCTGACTGACCATTATGTGTCCCATGTTACATTAAAAGAAAGTATTAATTTCAAGCCTTTTAATCAACACTGAATATCAAAAACTGAAATGAACTGTGTTCAACATCACCTGCAGATGGTGTGTTTCACACCACAAGATATGGTGATAAATAAAATGGCTGAATAATTTATAATGAGCTATGATGAATAGTGTATGAATATATGATATAATATAGTGGGTAGTATGAATAATTAAGTCAAAGCAAGAATTATTTAGACATATAAGCCACATTAGTATATGTGAATGTCCCTTGCATTAAATGAAATATGAAACCGGGGGGTGGTACTATATTAGTGATGGCGACACTTTGTCCCATGTTTCAATCTCTAAATGCACTTTAGGTTGCTGTATATCCAAGAAAGCACATCAGACACTAATAAGATATATGTACTATACATGTGGCTTTTAATATAGTTATCATGAGTTCATACTTACAAATAATCATATAGAGTAAAGAGTATGAATATTTGGTATGTTGTCCGAGGGGAGGGCTCTGATCTAAAATTTTGACCCGAACCAGAGTAATCCCCCCGTATCCCTGGCTGGGATAGTAACCAGCCAAGAGTGAGGAGTCGGGGTGATGGAGAGATGCAGAAAACTGTTGAGTAACATAGGTGAGTTGGCTATGTACAGTACTGTGCAAAAGTCCTAGGCATGTTAGTTTTTTCACACACAAAAATAACAATGGTTTTAAGCCAGATATTTACATTTTTCTGTAGTCTGTCAGTAGGAAATATCAGTTCACAACTCCAATTAATTGTAATAATCCAGTGAGATTTTTGTATGCACAAGGAGTCTGACAACAGCCGGTATTGAGTCCATAGGATAACAAACTGAGAAAGACTAAATCCAGAAGAACTGCGGCAACGTCTCCAAAACGCTTGAAGAAACCGACCTGCAAAGCTACCTGAAAAACTATGTGCAAGTGTACCTACGACAAAAGCTGTTTTAAAGTTATTTGATGAATACAATCTATTTATGACATTATTTTTGAAAAGCATCCTCACTTTACAGCATTTTTACACAGTGCTTAAAACTTTTCACAGTAGCTTTGGAGGTAGGTTTATATATGCAAGCCTCCTCTCATGCTGATAAGATAGATCATTTGAACATGTTCCTAAATAAAATATAATTTAATGGCACATATTTCTAGCATCCAAGTAAATTTGGCCCAAAACAGATTCGAAGACTTCTGAACAACTTGTTCCTGGCATGTGAATGCATTTCCTGAAAACAAGAAAACAAGTTCTAGCTGAGTTTAAATGAGTTTATAGGAAATGTAAGGTAAGCAGTCATGAATAAAGACATCCATGTTTGATTACGATTAAATTAAACTTCTGCTCATCTGAACTAAAAGTAAATAAAAATGTGTATAGTAGATGCAAAAAGAAGAACATTAATGGACATACCAATGGACATACACTTAGACCCTAATGAGACATATATAAAGGTATAACATCCAGCATTCCAAAAATCACAGAAAATAATAATAATAATTGACTACAACATAATCAGTTATTAATATTTCATGAAAAACCAGGACAAAAACTGATTTATAAATAGATAAAGACTTGTAATGACTTATCAGTCAGGGCCAGAGGAGTCTATTACCCCTGGACTGTATATCAAGTGCTTTTTCATTTTCTGCTACACATGGCGTGTCTGGGGCCGTGGCCTCCACGGCCTGGGTTTCATTTCAAGGTTAATAAACCTTTACCAGACAGACACTGCTGTTTCAAAGTGATCCTGCCACGCTGGCAAAGTCACATGCAGGTGAAAAAACAAAACAAAAAAAACTCTAAACAAGAGTGTAAATTTTATTAAAATATAGGTTTTCAGAAAATTTTACGTGCAAAATTTCTCGACCGATTCAGTATGACTTAAGTGACTGTCGTTCGGTCAGGTGATTTGTTTGCTTCACCTGTCTGCCAAGTGTAATATCTACCTGTCTATGAACAAGGGAACGAAGAACACGTGACACCAATGCGGTGTAAGATGTGATAGACCGCCAAGCTCAGATTCGATGTAGTTGTCTGTATTTGTTTTTCTCTCTGTTGAGTAATGCGCACATTAGCATTTTTCGCTTCATCCCTGGTGTATCACAGCGGAGCCACAGGCCATTACCATGACAACGGTTCAGAAAAATGCAGCCAGGGTTGGTAAGGTATACACATACAGCTTGGGTTTCCAACGTGTTTGGTTTTTGAAAGTTACAGTGAGAGCAAATGAATTCAACATCATTGTGCACCACGTCTGACACGAGGGAGCTAATCAACAGAGTCAAGCTGTGTGGAGCTAGCAGAGCGGGGACGACTACGGTGTGAACTGTGCTGCATGCAGCTCTTCCGATTTTACAGCAGATTGAGAATGCTGCAGAGCTTTTCTTTCCCATGACCAACATGAGGAAATGCGTGGAATACCGCTTTGGAATACTCATTGTATACCACTTACTATTTTACTTAATATGGAAAACGGTAGGCTCCATTAAATACTGTCTTTGAATGTAACATGGGACACATAATAGTGGTCAGTCAGAATGCCACTATGTGCAGCAAACACCCAATTCACCATGCAACATGTTTGTGTGTGCCATTCTGTGTGAATGGGGGCTTTTTTAGGGCAGCTTGTGTGGATGTTTCAATTGGACCCAATGCAATCTGCAAGCTGGTGTGTTACCCAAGCGATTGTCCACAGTGGAGTTTGGAGAAATATCACACTCACACACTCTGACCTGCTTGTAATAAATAAAATAAGTCAATAAACAAACAGTAGTATGCTAGTGTTGTCGCAGTGATAAAGCACAGCGCTACATAAGAATACATGACTATTCCATTTTCCATTATTTACAAAAAATATATATATAAATATATAAATAAATATAAATATATATATATATATATTAAAATTTAAAATGTCATGAAATGTTCAGGTTTTCCATGACTGTAGGAAAGGGACATGTCCTGAATATGTTGCATGTTATATGGTCTACTGTATAATTCACATTCTGAAAAATAAAAAATACAGCAGGGCATCTAGGGATTCCATGCATGCAGAGCATTTGCATAAAGTGCACGTTATACATACTGCACACTAGATAAACACAAGTGATAGTAAGATAGTAAGATAGAATAAAAAATAAGCTTTAAGTCAATCAATCAATCAATCGGGTTTCAACAAAACATGATATTGTCTGTATTTCTCTCACCACCCAAAAATCACGAAATACACACACACACACACACACACACACACACACACACACACACACACACACACACACACACACACCTCTCTCCACCCTCTACAAATCCATCATTTTAGCCTACCCCAGAAGGTTATTGTGGTTGAATCGATAAGTCTTACTGTGTGAGTAGCTCCCAATCAAAGCTACTGTTGGCTTGTTTTTGTTTGTTTGTATATGTTTGGATGGGGAGAGATATGGGGGGGAGAGAACCCTGCTAGTGTTTGGTTGGACTTGTTGACCAAAACAGTTGTGGTCCTTGGGTGGGTATAATGACTTTTAATTAATTTTATTTAAACTTTTAATGACAAACATCCTTTCACTTTCAACTGCTTTTTACCCAGCAAATGATTAAAATGTTTAAATATTTGTGTGAGCATAAAACAAAGAAATTTCACAGACATTTGATGAACAGAAAAGGTCAGAAGTAGCAGTCAGTATGTGGTGTGGCACCAGCTGCTTTAAGTACTACAGTGCATCTCATCATGGACTGCAGAAGATTTGCCAGTTCTTGCTGTCAGATGTTCCTCCACTCTTCCACCAAGACACTTACAAGTTCTCGAACATGTCAAGGGGGTCTACTGTATATGGTTGCATGTGGTTTACCACTAAAAGAGCGATAAGCTGTGGAGGTATATATATATATATATATATATATATATATATATATATATATATATATATCCATTCAAAGGAATACTTTTTTTTGTGGAATACTTGTCTTTCAAACACAAGTAAACAACATCTTGCAAACCTTAAGGGGTGTTTATAATACTGTGGATGAAGTTCCAGTTCACTTATACTGTGCACTGAAAGGATGTACTGTGCTGGCAATTCAAATGTGTATGTGTTTCAGTAAAAAATAAGTAGACAAATACCTGGGCCATATCAACACCACTTTAAATAGGTGCAAACTATACGGCTTTGGGAAGTATAGTGGCATTATGTAATGATAATATAAAAAATTTAATAAAAATGAGCAGAATAATAAATATGCTGTAGCCTAGTATCTGAAGGCTGAAGGGAAAAATACAATACTTGAACATAAAAACAAGTACAATCAATACATTTGTTTTAACCTAGCTAACCTGCTCCTGACAATGGTAAAAACATTTAGCAGTCATAAATATTGCCAAATATTTATTGAAACATTATTTAAACATCATTTAATCTTTTTTTTTTTTTTTGCTGTTCATTTTGCGCCTTGGGGGCAATGTGCTCTTGCAAATATACCTCCACAAAGCCATTAATACCCATGGCTGGTCAACATTTCTCCATATGGCCACCGATACAAATGTATTTCTATTCAACATTAATGACAGCTTTGTGGATCACAGTATATACTTTTGATCCAGCAGGGTCACAATAAAATCCCCCCCTCTCAGCTTCAGAAGAGTCATTACTGTGCTGCAGCCAGCGGGACAGAGCCAGAGACACAGGAATTCGCATTATCCAACTGTAGATTTTTACTTGTTTAAATCATCACCCTGATCAACAGGATTTACAGCATGGTGGCCACAACCATGCCAGTTAGAGCTTCAAACAAGACCACACTGGATAATGACCACTCGCTGCAGCCAACAAGCTCATAGAGCTCTCAGCTACTAAATGACTGATCCTATTCAGAGGACATACAGACCACTGGCACCAACACAGTTGGATGACATCAGTTCCGCTTATATCCACTGGCACGAAGTGTGATGTTTGATTAGTGCACCCTGTGTTCTAATGGACTGCCAAACTTGACAACTGATGCCTGTTTGCTCATGGAAGAAAAAAAAAAAATAACAGAGAATGGACATTAGTGGCTGTTGAATGAAAACATTAACAAGTTTTATATTTGAAAATCAACAAACAACAAATAAAACAAGCAGCTCTATGCACTTTTTTTAAGCAAAATTATATTATGTGGCATTTCCTTCCTTAAAATGACAGTGGTCAATAACAACGCATTATAACACAGCGCACATGTATCACAATAGATGCGCACGCGCTCTCTCGTTTCGAGTTGATTTATTGTTTACTGAGTTTGATCATATTTTTGTGATCATGTAAGATTTAAAACATTAATCTGCCTTCCGCAATTCCTTCTCGAATAAAAAAAACAACGACATTGCATGCTACGCCTGCGTCAGCCTGTTGCTGGCTGGACAGGATTTACAGTGAGTTATTAAAATCGCGAAGGAGTCCTATCGGGCCTGGCTGGCTTGTGGGACCCCTGAGGCAGCTGACAGGTACCGACAGGCCAAGCGAACTGCAGCCCGGGTGGTTGTGGAGGCAAAAAATCGGGCCTGGGAGGAGCTCGGTGAGGCCATGTAGAAGGACTACCGGTCGACCTCAAAGAGATTCTGGCAAACCGTCCGGCGCCTCAGGAGGGGGAAGCAGTGCCCTACCAATGCTGTTTTCAGTGGAGGTGGGCAGCTGTTGACCTCGACTGGGGATGTCATCGGACGGTGGAAGGAATACTTCAAGGATCTCCTCAATCCCACCGACACGTCTTCTATTGAGGAAGCAGAGGCTGAGGGCTCGGAGGCGGACTCGTCCATCACCCAAGCTAAAGTCACCGAGGTAGTCAAGAAACTCCTCGGTGGCAAGGCACCGGGGGTGGATGAGATCCACCCCAAGTACCTCAAGTCTCTGGATGTTGTGGGGCCGTCTTGGCTGACACGCCTCTGCAACATTGCGTGGCGGTCGGGGACAGTACCTTTGGTCTGGCAGACTGGGGTGGTGGTCCCTCTTTTTAAGAAGGGGGACCGGAGGGTGTGCTCCAACTATAGGGGGAATCACACTTCTCAGCCTCCCCGGGAAAGTCTATGCCAGGGTGCTGGAGAGGAGAACACGGCCGATAGTAGAACCTCGGATCCAGGAGGAACAGTGCGGTTTTCGTCCTGGTCGTGGAACACTGGACCAGCTCTATACCCTCTCCAGGGTGCTGGAGGGTTCATGGGAGTTTGCCCAACCAATCCACATGTGCTTTGTGGACTTGGAGAAGGCATTCGACTGTGTTCCTCGCGGCATCCTGTGGAAGGTGCTCTGGGAGTATGGGGTCCGGGGCCCTTTGCTAAGGGCTATCCGGTGCCTGTACGACCGGAGCAGGAGCTTGGTTCGCATTGCCGGCAGTAAGTCAGACTTGTTCCCGGTGCATGTTGGACTCCGGCAGGGCTGCCCTTTGTCGCCGGTTCTGTTTATAATTTTTATGGACAGAATTTCTAGGCGCAGCCAGGGGCCGGAGGGTGTCAGGTTTGGGGACCACATGACTTTATCTCTGCTCTTTGCGGATGATGTTGTCATGCTGGCCCCATCAGACCAGGACCTTCAGCATGCACTGGGACGGTTTGCAGCCGAGTGTGAAGCGGCTGGGATGAGAATCAGCGCCTCCAAATCCGAGGCCATGGTTCTCAGTCGGAAAAGGGTGGCTTGCCCACTTCAGGTTGGTGGAGAGTTCCTGCCTCAAGTGGAGGAGTTCAAGTATCTTGGGGTCTTGTTCACGAGTGAGGGAAGGATGGAACGGGAGATTGACAGATGGATCGGTGCAGCTTCTGCAGTAATGCAGTCGATGTACCGGTCTGTCGTGGTGAAGAAAGAGCTGAGCCGCAAGACGAAGCTCTCGATTTACCGGTCAATCTACGTTCCTACTCTCACCTATGGTCATGAGCTGTGGGTCATGACCGAAAGGACAAGATCCCGGATACAGGCGGCCGAAATTAGCTTTCTCCGCAGGGTGGCTGGGCGATCCCTTAGAGATAGGGTGAGAAGCTCGGTCACTCGGGAGGAGCTCAGAGTAGAGCCGCTGCTCCTCCACATCGAGAGGGGCCAGCTGAGGTGGCTCGGGCATCTTTTCCGGATGCCTCCTGGTCGCCTTCCCGGGAAGGTGTTCCAGGCATGTCCCACCGGGAGGAGGCCCCGGGGAAGACCTAGGACACGCTGGAGGGACTATGTCTCCCGGCTGGCCTGGGAACGCCTCGGTGTCCCCCCGGAAGAGCTGGAGGAAGTGTCTAAGGAGAGGGAGGTCTGGGCATCCCTGCTTAGACTGCTGCCCCTGCGACCCAGCCCCGGATAAGCGGAAGAAGATGGATGGATGATTAAAAACGCGATAATCAAACACAGTTTTAATGATAATTCAATTTTAAACGATAATACTAGCCGACCGTAAGTACATTTTATTGTGGTTTATAGTGAAACCGGTAATCATTCCATCCCTAGTTGTCACTGTATTGTATTTGTAATTTTGGGGCTGTATAACACACCAGACATGCTCACATGTCCAATGTAGAGTCTAAATCAGGTAAAATGAAAAAGCAATAATAATAATAATAATAATAATAAATAAAAAAGTAAAAAAATAAATAAAATAATAATAATAATAATTAAATAAAATACATAAAAATGTTATATTCATATATTATATAAAATATATATATAATATATATATGTATATATATATATATATAAATACAAAATAATAAAACAATAATAATAAAAAATAACATAACATAACTTAAAATAAAATAATAAAAAAAATGTGTTAACATGTGTTAGTCGTATTAGATAACAAATATATATGTTATTTATTGTTAATTTACACATTTACTATATTGTAAACTATCTATCTATCTTACTGTAAACTATATATATATATATATATATATATCTCTTACTGTAAACTATCTATCTATCTATCTATCTATCTATCTATCTATCTATCTATCTAGTTACACTACTATAGGGTAATATTTGTGTTTGTGTATAAACAATTCCATCAGAGGCTGACAGACCACAGAGAGCTGAGAGTGGTAATAGAAAACAAGTGACTGCCACAAACATCTCATGAGACATGTGCAGCACTCCACATCTCTGAATCGCACCCCTATTCGCACTTCTCAACTACATCTTTCATATTATGCATGTGTCTGTACTTTCAAAACCTTCAGTTTTCAATGGAGTCAGCACAACCTGAGGTCAGATGACATACGGTACGCACTACCGGCGATTATTTACTCTTGACCAATTACTTGTGTTGACTGGAGGTTAATAACATAACCTGACCTCTGAACACATTTGACATGACCTGCTGAAATCGTGAAACCTCAGCATTCTTTCACTGATCATAGATTCTTTTGATGGATGGATAACCGGTGCTTCTCACTGAGATCCCTTTCATCTGAATTTCCTATAACAAAACTGATGAAATGACTAAACAAAATATCTGAACAAACCTATTATTATATTATATTATATTATATTATATTATATTATATTATATTATATTATATTATATTATATTATATTATATTATATTATATTATATTATATATTCTTGTTATTTTTCTTTTCTTCTAAATGTATTTTTCCATTTATTTTATTATCTTCTCTTTAATTGGAGTTAAGATGATAAATGTTTTAAAATAATTAGTAGTGCCATAGCAAATCTAATCAAAAAAAAAAAAAAGTTACTAATTGATTAAATTTATTTGACAACTGGGCATCCCAGCCAAACTGATTTTGTTTCAACCTCAGATTCAATACAATTATCAAGATAACGTAATACAACTAATAAGTCTCATTCTAATTTTGCAAATTAATTCTAAATTGGAATTAAAACCTAATCAGCAACAGAAGCAGACCGCAAGGTTATCAATAACTAAGTTATCCGAAAGGGAAACTTCAGGTCAATGTTTGTGGCAAAATGCAGTGCTAAACAATCTAAGGAGAAAAAAAAAAAAAAGCTTTAGGCCTGAATACCTTTGCAGGCACAAGACTATGTTTTGCTATATTTAGAAGACGGCACTACGTGTGTTGAATGCCATTCCCCCCCATTTACACTTTCTCTATCCTCCTGATTTCCAGCTTTGCTTTCGTGTCTTATCCGCTCGTCCCTGAGAAACCTATTACTGGCCTTTCCTGAGATGCCTGCAGCAAACAATAGCAGAATCCATTCGGTTCAAGTCATGTGAATGTGAGTGAGCAGAGCATGAAAAACCAGGAAGAGGTTTCAGCATAAGACAGCACATTCTGAGAAGTACTCAGCACCTCAAAGTATTCCTCAGCTATAGCCATCCGCAATTTCTTCGCATCACAATATTATGTACCACCTTTTATTACACGTCCATGTTTAATGGATAATGTCATATAGCGCTCCTTCCAGCAGCTGTTTCTAAAGAGTGTTTTAGCAATACTGTGACTAGGAGCATAATGTTGATGTTTCAGACCAGATGTTTCAGACCAAGATCTAGCCAGCTGTTTGCCATAATCACATATTGCTTATACATTTCACCATGCCAACACCCACATGTTCTATCTTCTATCTCTATAATATGCATTTTGAAGGACAGGCCTATAATCTGAATGGCTTTTGGATCAAAACAAGAGGAAATTAAGTGTGTGTATGTAAAAGATGGTTGGATGGATAGATTTTCACAACAATTAAGCACATTTTGAGTGAAATGACAGAAAAAAAAAAAGAAAAAAAATTATATATATATATATATATATATATATATATATATATATATATATATATATATATATATATATATTATATTATATATATATATATTTTTTTTTACAACATTTAAGCACATTTTGAGTGAAATGACTCTGAAAATATACTCTTAATATATAAAGCTTAATCACCATTATTATTCATTATTATTATTATTATATTTTTGTTTTATTGTTATTTTACTATACATATTTACTATATACAAACTAGATACTATTTTAAATGTATGTATTTATGCATGCATGGATGTATACTTTCTTTCTTTGTGCAATATTGAAAATTGGGAAGGAAATTGTGATTAATTGTCAAGAAAATAAATGTCAAAATGCAAAGAATGTCACAGTCCAGAAAGGGCTTCACTGTCTTCAAGCAAAATAATGTATAATTACTTCCTTTAGATTTAAGTGTGAAACCTGACCAGGGAATGTTCTTGACAGCTTCCATAAGATTCACACAGACTGATTCCGTCAGTCTTTCATTCTCATGATGTTTTTGCAAAAATAATTTCTGCATATAAAAATGTCCGCTCCCTATTAACAGAACAAAACACTCATCTCACGTGCACACACTCCCACATAAATAAACATAACCTCCCACACACCACTAATGTGGATTAGAAAGCAGGTTTTATCTTCTTATGACCCAAGCACACATTTCACCTTGATGATAGGGGCAGATACCGTAACGTTTCTGTCAGGATGTTAGCTGGCGGCACTGATGCATCCTGGGAGATGATGTACAACGTGCCGAAACCCGCGCCGCCTGGCTTTTGACGGCGAATGACAAAGAGCCTGAGGTGCTACACGCTAATGTGCGCTAGTAATTGCTAACGAGGGAGATCGGGGCGTGATTTATTTTTCAGTAATGAGCATCCATCCTTGCTATCTGCTCCTCACATTTAGCTTGAATTGCATCACCTTGAACTCCCTCAAACAAAAACATTCTTTCCCCGTCTTCTCTCACTCAATCCTGTCTCAATGATTTAACAATCAGACACTGAGATTGCAAATTGGCTGCCGCAAGGCCCGTGGAGGGTGGGAAGAAAAAAACTTTAAGAAATTCCCTCATGCCCTTGTTTGGCGGTGTATTCAAACCACTATTAGTGTCATATTTGTTTGCCAGTGAGCTATCAGAGGTAGATGTGAAGACAAATAACAGTATCTGCTCATGTTTAGACAGTAGTTCCACTAATGCTGTAGGCTACTTGACTCTCAATGGTTCATCAACAAAACACAAGGCCATTAGTCCCAGATGTACCACACCCCCTCCTACAAAACAACTTAAGAGGACAGCTCAAAAATGAAAGGAAATGAAAGAATTGTTTTTTTTGTTTTTTTTGCAGCAAGCAGGGGCTGATGTGGTTGTGTATGATTAAAGGTCACATTTATTAATAGATGATCATTAAACGCTGTGTGCTTTAAAGCATACGAGTTACTCATCCTGCTCTAAGCAAGATGGCTGCATTTTGTGATTAATTTTGAGAAAATAAATAATTGAAGAAAAAAATGAAGGAAAAAAATGAAGATGAGAAAAAACATATTAATTAATTAATTAATTTCCCAGTTGCCTGGGTTTATTGCGTAACAGCACTATTGAAGCTACAGTGCTAATTAATGCAATCAAGCACAGGGGCTTTAGCTTGCCCCTCCCTGCCACTATCAGAACAATAGCACATAATGGAGGTTATTTTACTTCCTTGGCTTATTCTTTCATGAACAAGTGCAGATGAGACAGACAGAGTTGTACAGGGAAGATATGGAGCGATATTCCAGGTTAGGGCCTAAATTGGTTAGCTGAGGATAGCTGAAGATCCCATGACGCAGCATTGGGTGTCTGCCAAATCATCGCTTTTACACTCATTACTCCAAGCACTGACGGGACCGTTAAGATGAATTTTAAAAATCATCAGATCATCAGGCATCAGATGAGGATTAGGTTTACTTAATATCAACTAATTAATAATCACAATGATTTTATTACACTAAATTTAATTTACTCTGTTTTCCAATTGATTTGTCCAATTTATTTGAACTAAAAACAAAGTTATCTTAACATTTAGGAAGTACGTAGAACTCAAAATAGATCTAAAAAAACCATACATATACATATACATATATATATATATATATATATATATATATATATATATATATATATATATATATATATAGACTTGAGATTGGATGGATGGATGGCAGCAAAGGCCTATAATCACAAAAATGCAGCCATCCCAGGATGAGTAACTTGCACGCTTTAAAGCACAGAGTTTGATGGATGGATGGTTAATACAATTTTGGGTACACTTTATTTAGTCCACATTAGACATTCTACTAAGTATAGGTAACTTTGCAACTACATGTCAACTAACTTTCATTAACTCTCAAGAACTCGCATTAGAGTATTAGTAGACTGTTAGGTTAGGGTTAGAGTTAGAAGAATAAGTTGAAATGTATTTGCAAAGTTACATATAATCAGTAGAATGTCTGTTTTGGAAGCATCAAAATAAAGTGTTAGCAGATATTAAGCAGACTAATAGTCTTATGACTGGTGAACTGACTTATATATTATTGACTTACATAGACTTCCAAAGTTACTTATATAGACTCTAAAGTGGACAATTTAAATAAAGAGTTATATGAAGAGAGTACATTATTTTTCCCTGACCATACGAGTATGAATGAGTATGTATGTGTGTATGCAGAATTAGACTATAGGGACAATTATTTGTTGTTTTTTGATTGTATTGATTGTCTGAATGTTGGACTTCTCATTAATGTGTCCTACCTGACCATTAATATTATTTGAAAACTAAAACCATGTCTGTCTTTCTCACTCTCTTTTCCCATGATCTCTTTCTATTCTTCATCTCAGTTCACTCCTCACAGAGCTTCTCAGATAAGAAATATGCACATTACGGTTGCCAGGTTGAGTGTAATGGTGCAAAAAGCGGCAAAGGCCTCTTTCTATTTAGATAGCGCATATGCACCTAAGCCCCCTGCACTGTCACACACAGTGAATGCTGCCATAAAGCACAGACAATTAAACAGCACAGCAGAAGACCATCGATCGGTCACTGTAGAAGCTTCTTGGATTCATTAGTGCTTCTTAAAAGACAATTACCCCTGCAGTGGCCCTTCTATGGCAGAGATTAGGGCCACAGTAAACGGTCATGATCCCTTTATGTTCATGAACTGAGTCTGGGAACCAAGACTCTGAGTGCTTTAATGACATGACCATGCTTACAATTAATTCAGCCCAAACCACTCAACATACAGATTCAATTCAAAATGTTGTAAATAGATTTAAGCTCTGTGCACAACGCCTATTTTGGTGTTATTTTTATATCTCATAATTACCATAACTGTTTTAATTCATTCATTCATAAATAAATAAATGCATCTTGAGACCCTTCTGTTCCATTCACGAAGACTTTGACAATTCCCATGGAGTATTGAGTTATATGACCCATAATGCCCTGCTTTTAGCACTTTTACATTGAGACATTGCACTTCAAGTTCATGTTTGGCTAAGTGTAATGATTCACAAGTGCAAGGAAGGCAGCGACTCATCTGAGAGGGAACTTTACAGAAGTACTTTGCTTCCGAAAAGCATTCTGCCTTTTGCTCCACTGGCTCAAAGATGAGCGTGATTTCAAGTGGAAAAACACAACGAGACGGGGCTGCCGCGCTGTTTACAGTGTGTATTAGGGCGTAAAAGAAGCTAAAGAATTAGGCAGAAGGGGATGAGTGGATGGGGATCTATTCATTTTTCAAGGCGTTTTAACTTCTGCGGGTGAACAATCGAACGAGAGGGGGGGAGAATGCAGCACACGCCGAGCGAGGACAACTTATCACTAGCTTTTTATTCCGTGCATACCTTTTGAACAGCTGGGGATAACATTAATATTTATAGAAACCAAAGACCAGGGAGGATTTACCGTACTTTTAAAATCCATTTTCCCCGCTTAATGCCCTTATCAGGCTCCCACTTCCGTCTTTCTTTCTTTCAGAAGCATTAATATCAGTTACTTACTGCTGTACTGAACCGAAAGGTTCGGAATCTGGTGGCTGGAAGAAAACAAGAGAGTGAACGGATACCCTCCTTTACATATTCCTTTTTTGTATTTTTTTTAAATATTTTTTAATCCTGTTGTGCAGGGGAGCAAACACAGGTCTTTTTCAAGTTCGCAAAATGCATTTCAATGCAGGCGTCATAAAGTATGCACATACATTAATATGGTACCATCTTTAGTGTATACTACTACTACTACTACTGCTATCCTTTAATATCCTGATATCCTTTATTAGTAGTAGTATTATATACTTAAATGCAGTTATTATTTCAGTTACAGTTACAATTTCATACAGTCAGTTCAGCTGACCAGCTGCTTTACGGCTACATCTGGAAATTAAATGAATGTGTGTGTGTGTGTGTGTGTGTTTGTGTGTGTGTGTGTTCCATACATCAGCTTTTACTTGTTTTACATTTACAATGCTCACAACACACTACAAGATATTTCACAAGGCAGTTGCTCTTTCTGTGATGATCAAAAATTTATTGAACACACAAAAGAAACCACAACCATAAAACCATGTGATCAATTAAAAGAGCCAAGAGACAGTCGTGCTCGCCATAAACAAATGCCAAACACAGGGAGAAGGAAGAACGGAGAAGGGAAGAGAAGAGATATAAATTGCATTCTGCATGGCAGTTGCCAGTATTGATGTAGTTTGTCAAACAGGCAGGGCTAGTTGAACAGTGCAGAAAAGTAATTTGCCGCAGTCAGTAAGATAATAATAAAATGCAGTCCACCAATTGGCAAAATTACCATACCTTCCTAGTTCAGCCCGTCACACACCTCCACAACCCTTCACGGCGTGTGTGAACCCTTTAAAATATTCATACAATACTGTTCAATGCTCACCTTTGACGCTCAAATGTCTTCTATGCTCACCAAAGCAACATTTATGTGTTCACAAATACAGTAAAAACAGCAGATTTGTGTTATATTATTACAATTTAAAATAAATTATATTATATATTTTTAATGTATCAGAAATCATTCTTATATGCTGATTTAGTTCTCAAGAAACATTTCTTATTATTATCAACATGGAAAACTGACTCCAAACTGTAGTGTATATATTTGTAATATAATATATCTACAGTCTAAAGTTTGGACATGTCTTTCATTAGTTAAACATCTTAAACTCATGTCTCAATGCATAGACTCCTATGCTAAAATCCTCTGTTGATAGTATGTGAAAGACGCCCATTAGCCTGGCATTAAAAATATTATTCCTACGTATCTGACATTGAATACACTCTAATGAAGCCGTTTACACAATCAGCTATTAAAAGCTCCCAAACTGGGGCTCCAGTCTCCCGCAGATGTTCCCACTGGGCTTAGCGACGGCTTCCTAATTTCTCACTGTAGCTTAACTAAGACTGGAGTCCAAAAAGCACATAAAGACCCCAGCTGCTAACAAGATGTTTCCATCTCTACTGTTTAATTACACATCTAACAAACAATTCATGAGATCAATAAAAGGGGTGATGTGAAACGTGCCACTAGGGCTCAGAGTGGGGAGAGAGAAAGAAAGAAAGAAAGAAAGAAAGAAAGAAAGAAAGAAAGAAAGAAAGAAAGAAAGAAAGAAAGAAAGAAAGAAAGAAAGAAAGAAAGAAAGAAAGAAAGAAAGAAAGAAAGAAAGAAAGAAAGAAAGAAAGAGCATTTAAAGGGACACTAACAGGGCTTTCTTGAGGCTAAAGACGATTTAATGGATCTCACAAGTCTATGAGCTGTGACCCTATCTAGTTTTCATAGGTTTAAGTGGCTGATAACAGGATCCATTTGTATGTGTATGTGTGAAATTAAAGCAAAACAATGTTTGTCCTTTGAGACACCTAAAATGTCCCACTCTGTTTAAACGACTTGATTTGCACAGCAGATGAAGAGCCCATCAAAACGTCCCCTCTCAAACACATGTCCAGCATTACGACCATCTCCGTCACTCCTCTGTTTTCATACTCCTATTTCCTCCTGCCAGATAACAATCATATTTGATATTCATGCATGCATTCTCTCTCTCTCTCTCCCTCCCTCTTTTCTTCCTATTAGAGGTTGATGTGGTCAAGGATTTTTCTCAATCCCTTGTAGAGATCTGAAGTGAATTTGCTCCAAGGCTGGCTGATACTTTTACAAGCAAACGAACAAACAAATAAATGTGTGCAATATTCAATACTGATTAATGAGGATGTGAAATGAGCGTTATTTTTTTTATTATTATTTTTATTTTTTTTATGGTTTCTCGTGGTAAAAACGTGAGTTAATTATCACTAGTTTATTCATTTTATATGCTTTATACATGTACAACATCAGTGTTTCACATCATTATTGGTTTATTTAATAATAGAATTGTGTATATGTGACGTCGTTGCATGATTATGTAAATTAACTAATGTATTTAATTTAATTGTTTTATGATTTTGATTGGATTTGTAAAAAATTAAATAGTTTGGGGGTCAGTAAGATCCTTTTTTAAAAAAAAAAATAACTAAATAAACATTAAATACATTAAATTGATCAAAAGTGACAGTACATTTATAAATGTTAGAAAAGTTGTTTATTTTTTTCTCTAAACGTTTCTAAAGGATCATGTGAAGGAATACATTAAAGTATATTAAAATATAGAATAGGTATTTTAAATTGTAATAATATTTCACAATATTACATTTTTTACTGTATTTTTGATTCAAAAACATAGAAAAAAAATCTTACTTACCCAAAACCTTTTGAACGGTATAGTGCAATTATTTATGCTAAAATTAATCTGTTAAATTGACAGCATTCTATATATGCACTTAAACATCAATCAGAGTTATCAACTCAAACATTTTCTTGCTTAATTTTAAATCAGAGGTTTAAAACACAACATTTCTGTCCTAACGCTCTCATAATCATGTCACAAGACAAAGAGGAATTGCAAAACTAGTCTAATGCGCATTTTCTAGTCTAATGGTGGAAACAGTCTAATGGTATGCTCTTTAGGAAATGTAATGGCCAAATAATAAGCACATTAACATCAATCACAATGTTCCTTAATTTTATATTGCCAGCAAAACAGGCTCGGCTCCAGCTCTAACTCTGCGTACAAAATCCAACAAAACCCACTGTACTGTGAAAGCAGGCCTGAAGCATATTCACTGTCAATATAGTAATATATCACACAATATAATAATACATTATATATATATAAAAACACATCATTCGACCCCAAACACTGTGTCAACTGTGTTCATGAAACACTGTGTGATTCAACATGGCCTGAACAACCTTACGCCAAATGGGCTATATTTAAAATAATTGAATCATTTATAATTTGGGAGCATGGAACGTAGAGGTTTGTTTGTCCCATAGGAATTCCAGATGACTTTAGATTCAACATGGGACACAGTGTGAGGGAGACACGCTGTACTGTTGTCATGGAATGACGCAGCTTCATAGTGCTTGTGCGTGTGCCGTGTGTGTGTGTGTGTGTGCTACATGAAATGTGTTTCATCAGTCAATGTCACACACGATGATGGCACTATTCGTCTGTGCCTGCTTGACTTCCTGTACAGACACACAAACAGACACACACACAAATAAAACTTTGCCATTAAACACCACTCTGGCCTTCAAGCCTGAGGGACGTCTTCTTTCAAAAGAAAGAGAAGATAAAATATGAGTCATGGCTTTTCTTTTTTTTCATACTCACAGACTATGTGTCGCTACACTTTTTTTTTTTTTTCACCACAATGTGCACAGTGCTTCTGGGAGTACAATACCAGTACAATAGTTCACAAAGTTTTTTTTTTTTTTAGTTGTTGCATTGCTCTTTCAAAAATGAAACCGACACGTCCACACACCTTGCAGCATCCTCTGGCTTCACACTACCCTTCTCTTTCTCCATCCCTCACATCACACGCTCGGCTCTCTGATGCCGCCCCGCAATGTGTTGAACTTTTTTAAAACTAGGCCACTTTCAAAAATACAGCAAAGGGAGAGAGAGAGACATTTTATCTGATCCTATAAGCCATAATCTTATCTAGCCGAGCATGAAAAATGCTTATTCTCACATCCCCCCTAGTCTTACGTGCAGGGATGCTTGATTACGCCATTAATCATGTACTGAGAGAAAAGTAAGAAAATGTGTAGTAGAGAAAGTGGAGCACTTTGTGAGTCGGGCATCATAGTTCCAGTGAAATTCTTATTTATGTGTGAGATGGTCGGATGGAGACTAGTTTGTCTATAAAAGGAAAATTCGGTTATTTACACTCATATAAATAAATGTTCTTTATTAGCATATATAGTCCAATGAAGAACCTTAAACATCCGTGGAACCTTTCAATTCCACAAAGAGGTTAATCATAGTGAAAAAAAAAAGGTACTTAAGATTATTAAAAAGTTCTTCACACTAAGAAAAAAAGAGGTTATTTTAAGAACTGTTTCAAGAAAGATTCTTTGGGGACCCTAAAATTATTCCTTAATGACATTGCAGAGGAGAAAAAAAAAAAAACACACACACATTTTGGAACCATTATTTTTTATTATGCATTTTAGTAGGCTATAATTTATAATCTATTATTGCATTTATTAATATTTGTTCTTATTTTAAGTTTACTTTTAGTTTTAGTAATTTTGTTAAAAACCTTTTGTCATTTTTATTATTTTTGTAAATTTCTATTGCTTTAATTTATTGTATTAAAAAAAAAATATATTTTATTATTTAATTTATTTAATTGTATTATTCATTTCAGTTAGTTGAATTCAATTCAGTTCTAATTAAATTGTGTTTTAAAATGTACGTTTTTCATCTAATATTTGTTTTATTTTATTTCAGCTTTATTTCAATACATATGTTCCACTGTTCTGTTTAGTTTTTTTTAGTTGTTTATTAGCAATACAGTGGACAGAAACTGGAGATTTTAAACTTCGAAAAAGAAAACCATAAAACTGGTCTACATAAACCTGAATTTATACAACAGCATTTTTTTTTTTATTTATTTTTTTTTTTCATTTTTTGTTTTGTAACATACCAACATTTGAGTCATTTATTGATAATCATTCCCTCCAGTGAGCTTTTAACTGCTGCAACAGAGTCAATGAGTTGAAATTGAGAATCAACTCAGTCTGATTTAATGAATCATACATATTTTATTTTGGGAACCAAATCTACCAATTTATCCAAAAGACTGCAACTCACAGGAATGATTAATTCACAAATCAGATGTTGCTTCTCTAATAAATGTTCATAAACTCGCTGAGGAGAGCTAGGTTGAACTCAAGGATTTCAGTCAATTTAACTTGTTCTTTAACTTGTTCTAAATCTGGAATATTTGCTCAAGCTTAAGGGGAGACACTAAAGACAGTGTTTTTTCATGCATCTGTCAATTTTAAGATTTTGGGCTTTTTGGCTTTTCACACAGTGTCTTTTCAGATTAGTGGACAGAAAACATCCAAAATACACTTTTAACTGTATCTTTTAGAGCACTTTATCTATTTGCGTCTGTAGATTTCAAGTACAGTATAGATCTTTAAAGGCCGTTTTCTCAAAATGAGTTTGTTCTCCTACATTGAGCCAGAAATCTGCACTTCAGCAGCACTTACATTCACCAAACTTTACAGTTTTATTCTTATCTATATGCTGAAGGTTTTTACAGAGGGGTTTGTTCATATATCCTTTTCCAGATTTTATACAACATTTTATTCCAAAAAAAATGGCGAAAATTTGTTTCTTTTTGGCTGTTGACAGAATTTTCTGATTTGTGGAGTGATAAATAGAGAGATCCAAAATCCCTTCTGTAAAAACCTTTGACTCTAATATATATAAAAAAAATAAACGGGAATTTTGAACCTGACTTCATCTGATGTTAATATTTTTGTTCTAGAAATGTATGCAAATTAATGCATATTTAATTAGATAGCACCTCATTTGCATATTTAAACATACAATTTCGGAAAACTTGTAATACATTATTATTATTATTAATAATAATAATAATAAATGTTTTTGCAATTATGAATGTAATAATCAACTGGTGAAGTATGGTGATATTTATACGTTTTTTTTTTTCTTCCTATATTCACCTGGGGTGTCTCGCCCTTAAATGTGCACAGGCAACTAATGTTTTTAATAGATTTTCTGAGATGAACCTAATTACTCATTAAAACAGATGACGTTCAATTCCAGATGTCACTTACTGAATATGTATGTTGAGAGAGGGATAGAGCAAAACAAATGAAAGTACTGGGAGATATAAAGGTGTGAGTGATGGTCGTAGAAAGAATGATGGTCTGTTGCTATGACGATGGCTTTTTGCAGGTCAGTGTGTGTGAGTATTCGGTTCAGAGCCAACATATGGAAGAATACTGTAAGTGTAACTCCACACAACCCGAGATAGAAAAGAAGCTTATTAACAGGTGGACAAAGCTCCAGCTTAAGATGTTTTTTTTTTGTTGTTGTTGTTGTTTTTTATCTGTAGACAAACCAAAGATTCCATTAATATATCAGATAGTTGCAGTGATCACGACACAATTTTCTAGTTGTTTAGTGCTGGAACATCTAAAGAAGAGAATTGTACTGACTGTGATGTGTGACTGAAATAAGGGTTGGCTGTGTGCAGTCGCCTGATTCTAATAACCCCTTTAATTGTTCTTCTCTAAGTGGGGGGCAATTACTTTATCACACACAGGGACTATTAGTGTTAGATTACTGTGGTCATTAAATCAGTTAAATATGCACAAGATGGACGGAATGATAGATAGACAGAGGCAGACAGACTTTGAAATTTAATTTAAGTGGATTACATAATGGAAACCTTGTCAATTCATTGCATCTTTTCTGTTATTTTTAAATGACAAATGCTGTAATTGTAGCAGCCACTGCATACAGTGATAATGTAGGCCACCAGCAATGAAAAATTTAGACATTACAATTAGGCATCTAATGGAAATGAAGCAACAGGTGTGCATTACAAAACCTTGCAGTCTCTGTCCCTCTCTGTTTAATGTTTGGGTCACTGCAACCGTGTCATATAGCAAAAAAACAAAACAAAAAAAAGGTATTGAAAAACGGTATCTAAAAAAAAAAAAAAAATCGACTGATCAAAAACAAAAAAAAAAAAAAAATCAGTGCACACTTCAGTCTTGACACTTCATTCGTTTGTTTGTTTATTTGTTTGTTTGTCCGTTCATTCATAAATGAATGAATGAATGAACATTCATGTTAAGAATATACTTAACTAAATAAAAAAAATGCCATAGACATTTGACACTATTTTTTTTATGAATGAATGAGTGAGTGAGTGAGTGAGTGAGTGAGTGAGTGAGTGAGTGAGTGAATGAACATTTATATGAATGAATGAATAAACATTCATATGAATGAATGGAATAAATAAATAAATAGATAAGTAAATGAAATAATGAATTATATATACAAAAAAATAAATAAATAAACATTCATATTTATTTGAGTTTTTTTATTAATTTTTTTTTAATTTTTTTTAGTTGCCAGCCACCGCCAGCATTTTTTATAATTTTCAAAAAAATGTCATGGCCCCCAGAATACTTTGTTGTATGAACATTACTGAACATGCAATAATATATCAAAAGAAAGAACAGACCCTCTGCTTTAAAAAACAACAACAACAACAACAACAAAACAAACAGTTTTATTCTAGCTTCATGCATTTTTTTTTCAATTTTTACATTTTTTAAATCAACACTTGAATGTGGTTAAGTTTAAAAAAACATTTTTTTTTTTAAAAGCAACATTTTGAGCAAAATGCTGAGAAAATGATGTTTTTGTCAAAGACTACATCCGGATCGGATTCAGAACGATAATCAAAACATAGAGTAAATCGAGTCCATCAACACCCCCAAAGCTTGCACAGTCCTATAGCTCGTCTTGGGTCAACATTTCATTCAGTAACATAAGGCAGTTTGGAATTATTTGCTGTTTAATGTTGATGATCGCGTTATTTTTCATATGCATCTGCTTACATATGCTATCGCTAGATTCTGCTTCTTCGCCTGTGTTTTGATCCAGAGATTCAGTACTCTTTCAGAAGATGTGTCATAGCGCCCCTTGCAGTATAACAGTGTGAAAACACGGAAAGCCAGAAAACTCTGTGTTTGGCGGGGAAGCATTTTCTCACAAATAACGGAAAATGGCGTGTTTGGCGGAGAAAGAGTTAAGGATATATTTAACTAAACAATTAAACAATTAAACAGATATATGACACTATTTTTTATGAATGAATGAATGTCCTTCGCAGTGTCTTTTACCTATAGCATAAAACGCAATCTCCCTGAAGCAAGACTGCTGGAGTTCATAGACCACTAATGTGCACAAAACATAGTGAGACAAACTGCACTGTTCAAAATCAAGTCTTTAGTCACTGTTTAGTCCCATTAAGATACACAGGGACCACTCACTGAAACGGCTAATCAAGCTCTGTACAATTAAATAAGTTCGCTAAAATACCACAAATCGTCCCCCTCAATGATCCCTGACGATAATTGAGTCTCGATGAGCAGCTGGTACCTGCTAGGTCGCATGCGAGAACAGAAAAGCGGAACACGCAGTGAACCTAAATGACTCTCCAAGTGGGAAGCAGTAAGTCGAGTTAGCATTAGCAGGTGTTCTCTGTAACTGTCTTCTAGTGGAACAATATCAAACAGGGATCGGGAAAACTTAAGTTACCACTGAGAGAACAGCCAGCCAAATCTCTTTAGTCAAACATCTGTCAAAACAGATGTGCCAGGGCAAGGCCAGGGACTCGGAGAGGATGAGAATAAGATGAAGCGGGAGAGAAAGGATATGAAAAACCGTAAGGTCTAATTTCTGGCACAATCAAGAAGGATAAATGGTAGAATCTGTTGCTTTATTGAAGACTTTCTACACCAGCCAGTTTGTTTCCAGTAGGATTTCATTAGCGCTAGAGATACTGGCCCAGGTGCCTTAGCAAAACCCACGTGGGCTTTTGAATCTCATATTGAAAGAGACTCATATTCATTAAGTCTTGCCAAAACGGAAAAGCGATTCCTTCACTGGGCTAATTACAGATAGTCCCATCTGGCAGCAGGAGATAGAATAATTCAGACATAACCAAATTAACATTGTCATTGCTTTTCTGGCTCCATGGCGTCGACATTTTGGCTAATAACGGAGAAAGTCCTTTGGGTGTTAAGCTTAAGTAGAATAGTTTTGTTTTCTCAAGCTATTCGCTTTTAAGAACTACCCGTTTGTAGTTGGCTTTTATGGCGTTATTTTTATGTCAAAAGTTATGAGCGTGTAAGACATGCTCACGAGCACATTATGTTATTTCACACGCGTAAAAATGAACCTTCAGCTGGCATGATAAAAGTACTCGCGCACAAATTCAACAACCGAGAGGTGTACAGGTAGCTGCAAGCGAGCGCCTGGCATACTCTCATAGGTTAACTCTGCTTGTACAGTGGAATCCTGCTCGCGCGCAGCGGGCTTCTGCTCGCGGAGTGCTGTTTTGCTCGCGCAGTGGATTTCTGCTCGCTCAGCTGATTTCTGCTCGCTCGAGTCTACATGACTTTTGACAATTTGGGGGCGGAAACCAAGGAGGGCACTGACCCTCTTATGATTGGTCACTTTCATCATGGAAAATCTTGGGAAATCCTAACCCCGCCCACCTTCTGACGCAGCGCGCGTCACTCAGCTCGCTCTGCTACTCCAGCTATCTCTGTGTATATTTTAGACAACGAAATATGTGATAAAACACCATACTAACTATTTTCGTTTTCATTTAAAGAAATCTTAAACATGATAGCCACACAAATGTGGTTCAGGCAACGCGTATTGATTATATTCACTGCACATAACGTTTGCCTATTTATAAAAAAAAACAAAATATAAAACACAAACCTGCCTCTTTTCGTTTTAAATATAATATAAAACCATTAAACATTTTAATATGGTCCAGGCAATATGTGCATTTGTACCAAACAACAGATTTTGCAGTAAACAACAATTTTTTACATACAATTATTACAATTTAAAATGACAAAACTCAACCCAGTCTCTTTTTGTTAAATTTCAGTTTTTATCAATAATAGCCATAATATTTTTTTAAAAGCGCTGACTTTGTATGTTTGACTGAATTGTTTGCTTTATTTGTATAGCTTCTTATAAAAGGTATAAGAAGCTATACAAATAAAGCAAACAATTAAGTCAAACATACAAAGTCAGCGTTCTAATCTAACCATACAACGGTAAAGATAAATAGCTTATATGTATAGCTTTATTTGTATAGCTTCTTATAGAGCCCTGCACGGGCCTCAAAATAGGCCCGAGCCCGGCCCTATTTTTTTTTTTTACAGCGGCAGCCTGCCCTATTTGCAGCAATTAAAATATGTCCGTTTTGTTCGTTATGCTTCTTTTCTTTTCATTTCTTTATTAAGTTAATTTAGACAAATGTTTGGAGCATTAAAAAAAATAAAATAAATGACGACCAAGCAAGCCGAGCCAACAGCGAGTAAAACATGTTTGATCAATTTAGCCTCTCAAATCAACGCTAATACTTTACTTGGCTACAATAAAATCCATAGATATAAAACACTTCAAGCATATCACACAGACAGTTAGTTTAATGTTTATTTATTAAACCACAGTGAGTTTTTTTTTTTTTAAATACTGAGGCAGGCTCAGGTTGCTCGCAACAGCGCTCGCAAACGAAATGAGCAATAGCCAATCTAAACAAATTAAATTAAATAAATAAAAAACAAACTTGCAGGTTATCTTACCTAAAAAATGCACCACAGAACATGGCCATTCTTTTTTCCAGTAGTTTCCAACAGTTAAACGGAAATAAAGTCCAATCAAACGAAAAGTTAGAACAGTCTCTTAAGAGCATCGTGGAGAAAAAGAATAGCATCCACAGTGGAAGATTTTAACCCAGTCCTCTCTTCTATCACTCTGCGATTTTTCTCTTAATATTCTCCATTATTTGCACATGAGGTGAATCGTTGGTTGCGCTGACGGGAAACCTTCTGTGTGTGTGTGCGTGCGTGCGTGCGTGCGTGCGTGCGTGCGTGAGACTGTCATCAATCATATGTCAGTGTAATTTTACGATTATGAAAGTTATGAGGTTATTAAATGTCTTTCTATGTTTGTTTTTCTATCGTCGACGTCAACTTCTCATATTTTTTTAATTAATGTCTAAAAATATAAAAAGAAGGATAACCCAAAAAAGGCTCGGGCTGAAATGCAGGGCTTTAGCTTCTTATACCTTTTACTTATACTTTTATAATGGCTAATATTGATAAAAACTGAAATTTAAAAAAAGAGACTGGGTTGAGTTTTGTCATTTTAAATTGTAATAATTGTATGTAAAAATTTTAAAAACTGTCATGTTTTTTACTGCAAAATCTGTTGTTTGGTACAAATGCACATATTGCCTGGACCATATTAAAATGTTTAATGGTTTTATATTATATTTAAAACGAAAAGAGGCAGGTTTGTGTTTTATATTTTGTTTTTTTTTATAAATAGGCAAACGTTATGTTCAGTGAATATAATCAATACGCGTTGCCTGAACCACATTTGTGTGGCTATCATGTTTAAGATTTCTTTAAATGAAAACGAAAATAGTTAGTATGGTGTTTTATCACATATTTCGTTGTCTAAAATATACACAGAGATAGCTGGAGTAGCAGAGCGAGCTGAGTGACGCGCGCTGCGTCAGAAGGTGGGCGGGGTTAGGATTTCCCAAGATTTTCCATGATGAAAGTGACCAATCATAAGAGGGTCAGTGCCCTCCTTGGTTTCCGCCCCCAAATGGTCAAAAGTCATGTAGACTCGAGCGAGCAGAAATCAGCTGAGTGAGCAGAAATCCACTGCGCGAGCAAAACAGCACTCCGCGAGCAGAAGCCCGCTGCGCGCCAGCAGGATTCCACTGTACAAGCAGAGTTAACCTATGAGAGTATGCCAGGCGCTCGCTTGCAGCTACCTGTACACCTCTCGGTTGTTGAATTTGTGCGCGAGTACTTTTATCATGCCAGCTGAAGGTTCATTTTTACGCGTGTGAAATAACATAATGTGCTCGTGAGCATGTCTTACACGCTCATAACTTTTGACATAAAAATAACGCCATAGGCTTTTCTCTAAGCTTAACAGTCTAAACTGGAAATCAAGATGACACATTTTGTATATTTCTTCACTATTCTACACCATTTAGTATAAGCAGTACTAGTAGCGTGTTCACACAGTGAGAACGGACTAAGCGAGTGGACTATGTGCAGAGTATGTGAATAGTATAATTGTTAAAACCCCCAAAAAGTGTGTAATGTTGGATACTTTATGCACTTAAAAGGCACACTGCTCCAACAGACACCGACCAATCAGCAGACAGTACTTCACTTATCAGACATTCCACGACCAGCAATCCTATCTCTTTACAGAATTGGATTAAATTGCTTTATTCATATGAATTAGTTTTACAATACCTTTATAAACTTGTTGGATCTTTTAAGCTGATTACTTGGACTTTCTATGGAGGGACAGAAACTTTTTTTTATATTTCATTATATATATCTTAAATTGTGTTTTGAATATAATAACCAACAGCTTGTGGGTTTGGAACATCATGAAGGTGAGTAAATGACAGAATACTGTATGATGTAAATGATGACAGAATATTATATATATATATCCCATCACCAAATGATTAATGCTTTCTATGTTAAAAAAAAAAAAAAAAAAAAAAACTTTTACAAATGTATACACTAGATTGCCAAGTACATTTGAGTGCACACTAGAGAGGGAAAAAGGCAAGTGACATGTATATTAAAGGTACAATGTAAGAATTTTGTAATAAAATATCCAAAAATCACTTGCACAGTATGATATATTTCCTGCAGTTGTGTACTTACAATATCCCAAAAGTTCCCAAAGATTTTTAATTTCAGAGAAATTCCAATTTTAAAAAATGGCTCGTCCCTGTTCACTTGTCGCCTGTCAATGACATAATATTATGTTACGCCTGGTTTCCGCTCGTACTGCCATAGTAACCATGGCGACAGACGTGGACAACTGCGTTACGTCTAGCGGCACCCACACACTGTTGTTGTTTCGTTCAAACATTATGGACCATGGCAAACAGACTTTGGGACAAAAAGAGAACTAAAACGAGGATCAATATCAGCGTGGCGTTTTCGAGATGCCGAGAGCTCCACGTCCGTGACAAACTTCAACTTGACAGAGACGCGCAAATGTAGAGGTGAGCAAATGTACATAAAACTAATCAATGTTATATAGCTCAACATGATGAAATGTTAGAATATGATCAGTATGCTATTCTAATGTTGATCTAGCTTACTGCTAGTCTTATTCAGACAAACTAACACATAGGATAACATTATAACTTTCAACACACTCAAATACAGTTTAGTGTGATAGTGTAGACCAAGTGAAACAGCGCTGTGTTACCTCACAAGTTTCATTCGTCTAATAAACTGACCTGTGTGAGTATTAATTCAGCATTTGCGGGAAGTTCGGAAGAATGAAATGTCCTTATTCCTTTATATTCGTGGGACTCAGGTGTGGCGCTGAAATCTGTTTCTCATTAGCAATAGCGGCCTGCTTTAGTGTTGTCACGGTACCAAAATTTCAGTATTCGGTACCGATACCAGTGAAAATCCACGGTTCTCGGTACCAATTTCGGTACCAAAGCTTAATTTAGATTAAATGTACATAATTATATTAAAGTGTATATCACAAAGATGGAAACTGTAGTATTAAAAACACTTTACAATAAGATTCCATTTGTTAGATAACATTAGATAAAATGACCTAACAAAAAAAAACAATAGTTATATACTGTCGCAATTATTCTCCTTTAGGGGTTAATTTAAAAATACATTTTTAAAATCAAAAGTTAACATTATTTCTGTTAACATTATTTAATGCACAATGAATGAAGTGAACAAACATGACCAATCAAGTGTTTTGTATTAAATAACATTCACAAACAATAATTAATGTTGTAAAAATATATTGTTTTTTATATAACGCATTAAGTGATGTTAATGAGATAAAATATGTTTTATTTGACTTGACTATACTTTTATTTAATCCAAAACTGTATTCATATTTAACTTTAAAAGGGCTTTTTAAACCTGCTAAGAGTTATCCAGCCAAGAATAAGACTAGAACTACTTTTCTGACGGACTGATATTAATGACGGCTTTTTATTTCTCATCTCCATAAATATATCTAGTAGTAAAGCTAATGCAAGGGCTAGAAATCAATTAATAGGCCTATGTCACACTTCCTCGTCGTCATGGAGAGCGCAGTTCGCACAAGCGTTTGTACTCCCGTGGCGTCTGTCGTTGCTATGCATCCATGAACACACATGGAAAAGTGAGCGCGCCGCTTCTATTATGAGCGCGCTTGCCGCGCGCCATTTGAAATAACGTATCTGCACGCGCAAAAACATCAGCACCACATCAGCAGCAGCACCGCCGATCGCCATCAGCGCTTTTATGAAGAGGACGCAACTGCACGCGCTTCGGGCATGCACGCGCATCAAGTACCGGGTTTGAGAAAACCTGGTACCGTGACGTTTAAAAAAAAATTAGTACCGACTTGGTACCGAAGTACCGGGTCTTTTGACAACACTAGCCTGCTTTATACCACAGTCATGTTAAAAACATCAATGTATTCACTCATCCATGAACATTATTAGATCCTTCGGCATGACGACAAGTACCATAATTCCGCTTATGCGTCATCAGCCTACGCCTTTGTTATTGTAAGAGGTTAGCGACCTCTAGCGGCAAAACAAAAAATACACATTGTAGCTTTAAATGCTATGAACAATAGAGAAGGGGAATTCAAATCAGGCTAAACTGTCCTGAAGCATGGTAACATGAACAAGACAACATCATGAACATTATGTACCAGCACGATACCACAAACATGTCCACTATTAACACAATTAGACAGCTGCTGTAGGCTCTGCAACTCCAAATCAAATCTGACAGTAAATATAAGAATTAAGATTCTACAGTTAGATGGTTTTTTCTTTGTCCAACAGAGGTCTCAAACCTAGGTGAGAGGAAAAAACTATATTTTGGGAGGTCTTCTCTGTGAAGGCTTTTTTTTCTTTCTTTTTTGTACCAATCAGAAACTCTCTGACTGTCAATAATTTTGCACATTTGGGTTTCCTGACATCCTGAGTTTGCAGTGGATGGGGTTTTGTTGAGTGGCCATCTGGTTCAAGCTAACAAAATGTCGGAAGTTAGAATGACTGGAATTGTTTACAGCACCTTTAAGATGTTGTTTATGCATGGGTTCACAACTCAACAATCAATAACAATTTTGATCTGACCCTTCAATGGCCTGGCAGTACCTCCACAAGTGAGCTCAAAATGGCACAGACAGTCTATTCATTGGAAACGGGGGAGAAACAAAATAAAATAAAAAGTGACCTGCTAGAGGTGTAACAAAAGATTTGTGTGCAGGTATTAACTCCAGAACATACCAACTTACTTTTTTATTTGTTTGTTTGTTTTTAATCATGAGAGCTGGGGCTCAATCCATAAATCATTACTTGGCATGGATCATTGTAGCTTGACTAAATGTGATCTGTTTCCAATGCAATATATTTCTTAAAAAGGTCACTGTCTTATTATTCAAGTGACGTATATGTAACGTTGTCAGTCCAATGATGAAGACGAACGGCAGAGAAGATCAGCTATAAGTCCTTTTATTTAAACTCAAAGTAGACTCAGATTATACAAGGTGTCGAAACAGCAACTCGACAGAGTGTAGCACACAATACACCAACAATACCGGACAACTGAAGTGAGCACACAGAGGAACTTAAATACACAGTGATAATGAGACAATGACAAACAGCTGTGATAATTAATGAGTGTCCATGGAAACCGATGAGTGGCGGGAAACTGAACAAGGAAACAAGCAACAGATGAATACAAACTAAAAGTCCATGAAAACAAAACTAACTAAACATAATTGTGACAGTACAGCTCAATGTCTCTCTATTTTTCTAAAATACTTACCCATAACACATGTTTTTCAGTTCCACACATTGTCTTCTTTGTGATAAACAATGTTAAGCCCTATTTCCCTATTGTCTTTATTACCAAATGTTTCAATGGGTTGGTTATTATAGTTTCAATGGCTTTGTTTCAACTGAATTGCTATTATAGAATGATGAAATTGCATGTCCATCCGTGTGGATGGTTATTAGAGAGCGAAATAATTTGCCTAATTCAATAAAAGGCAATGTAGATACCAAAACCTCAATGTGTTTGCTTAGAGAGAGCTCTTATGATCAAAAGATCTGCTGCTTGGATAAGCTCACATTGAATCAGCATGTAAAATCAAATCATACACATAGTTGCTGTTGCTGCCACAGCAGGTTGTCATCCACCGCAGAGATTGACCACAGGCCAATCCGAAAGGTCTGCTACAGATAAGATGGCAAGAAGCATTCAGAAAGATTCAACCGATGTCAGTTTCCATATTGGCTTTCAAAGATACATCAGATTTAAGCAAAAGTTATAGCCGCAAGAGCCGACACAGATGGCACTCGGATGGCAAACCTCCAAAATGAGTTTCCAACTCAGAAATGCAATTTACTGCAAAGATTAAAAGAGACAATAAATGGTCTACAAATATCAGATCTTCAAACTATAATATTGCAAATCATATCAAACAAACAAACTAGCAAATACTGTAAATGAATAAATGTGTTTTTATCCTACTTCTTAAAACAAAACAAGATCTATCAACAAATCAAAGCAGAGCACAACAAAAAAACAAAGCAAATCAAAGCAAAAAAAACAAAAGCAAAGCTACGGAGCACCTAAAGGGACATTGTGGTGAAAAAGATATGGGATGGGAGGTGGGTTCCACCGAGAAACTTTGCGTTCTCTCTCTTTTGTGTGAGTAGGAGAACAGTGATGTGTGAAGAGAAATTGGTGTACAGTGTGTAATATTGAAGTTAATGACTATTTTTGTAGTAAAGCTTTTCAGGTTTTGCACTTTGCACTTTTGTGATTGGATGATTGGAAAGAGGTGTCATTTAACATTTCACTCACGAGTTTGTCCGGGAAGTTCGAATCTGTGAATATATTGCCAACTTTACTGAACTTTATTGAACTAAGCACTGACTGTATTTCTTTATACTTAAGTCCAAGTTCAAAATACAACTCATTGAACCGCTCCATTGATAACTATCTAAAACACTGCCAGTGGGACATTAAACAGTAGGTCCTAAGTGTTTGTCCGAACTCACAACAGGTTTTGCGAAAGAATGCAAAAGTTCTGCATAAGAATGCAAATATCTTTGTGAGAGAACGCAAATGTTTTGCGGGAGAATGCAAAAGTTTGCGAGAGAACGTAAATATATTTGCTTGAGAAAGCAAAAGTTTTGCAAAAGAACAAAGTTCCTCGGGGGAACGCAAAAATTTTGTGAGAGAACGTGCTAAACTAAACTAAACTATAAACTAAACCTAAACTAGCATGATTTTACCATGGTTAAGGGTGTACATAATCAAATTACCTAAAAAAGAACTAAAATAACCCATCAAAAAATAAAATAAAAAAACAGCACTGAGATTACTTTAAGCAATCACAGACAAACCATTTCACATTCCCCAACATGTCACATCAGTTTATATGATATTCACAGAGCACTGGCAAGGTCTATACATTTATAGATATTACATTTCATGCATGGTTGTCAAACAGTATTTCTAATTGTCCCTTAAAGTGCCCTTTTATGACTAACTAGCTACATGCGATTGTTGAGGTGTAGTAAGAATTGCAGACCCCTAGCTCCAGTAAAGGATGGCAAAAATAACAGTTTTGTATCCTTCATCTTATTCACTCTCACTTAAATGTGGATTCGGAACAAATCGTCAGGGTGCGGTGCAGGCAGAAGAAGATGAGGAGTCAAAAGTTCCAATGCAAAATGTTTACTTACAATAATATAACTCGAACGGGTAGAAGGTTCACACACACCAAATACAACGGAGAACAGACCTAGACTGACTGAACTGAAGGAACTTAAATACTAACACAGATGAAAGCTGATTAACAGAACACAAGTGATGTAGATGATGATGATGTTGATGATGATTATTACCTAAACCCAGGTGATACGGATGAATTGATAATGATGATGACTAGTGGTGCACGATATATCGGCCGCCGAGATAATATCGGCCGATATGGTAATTTTTTTACACATCGGTATCGTGCCGATGTCAAAATATGGCCGATTTGAACAGGTCGATAGTCATTCCTGTGTATTTGACGTGTGAAGTTGAAGATGAAGTTGACGATGCTGACGCGCGATCTTTGCAGTAGTGAACGCGCCTGAGAGAAATGCACATTTCATGCGAATGACATAAGCAGAGAACAGTCTGTTTTCTTTCGTTTATAATTGTTCTGTTTAAAAGTACACATTTTAAGCTTTCTATATATGTCTCAGGTCTGTGAGGCAAGTAGGCTACCTTATCACTGAGTTTCGGTTAATTTATGAGACGAGCTCCAGTTCATGCGCCGGACCCTCCGTGTCGTGATTAAATATTTTCTACTATATTTACTTCTTATTTATTAAATCCAGGCAATTGGTTGATGAAACATTTTGAAATTAAATTTAAAGACAGGCTTTGTGCTTTCTGTTTGAGGTCTCTGTGAAAGTTTTAAAGCAGTCTTTTAGTTCCGCTTTCAGAGCGCTCACGTCCGTAACGGAGAACTGTCTCATCCGTAACATTGATTTTTTTTGTGTGTGAAATAAATTTCTAAATAAATGCGACTTATATTGACTGATCGTTTTTTGCCTCGTAGATATTCGAATACATTGCTTGATATTTGATACCCGATCGAATTAGATTTTTCTCAAAAGTGACAGCACGTGTGATTTGTGGATTACTGATAAGCGTGTGTCTGGAGAAACTGGTGTTTATTTATTCATTCTCAGTGTTGAGAAACGTAGCCTTAATGTCTTACGTTATTGTGTTAATAATAATTAAAGTAGGCTACCTAATTATGTTACATATTTATTTTGTATGAAAACTAGCGCGTTCGTTACTTATAGATTAAAAAGTACCGTTGTATCAGTTTTGCACGAGCTCTCTCTGACAAACACGGACGCACACAGAGAGAGAGAGAGAGAGAGAGAGAGAGAGAGAGCAGGTAATTGTAAAATGAAAATTGATGGGCTAAGTTTAAATTTTGTTCTTGCTTGTTTTTTTTTTCTGTCAAAATGTCAGAAAGCATTTTGTATTATCCATCCGTGTTTTTAAAATTCGTTAAATGACGGACGTTTTAGGCCTACTGTTAACAGCCCTCATCATATGTCGGATTCGTCTAACTTAGGCCTACTACTTGATATTATTTTTAGAATAAGTGATTCGTTATGCTATTATTGGACTCCTGTCTATTCATTGTCAACTGTTTTCTATAAATATGTTTGTATTGGCTAACATTTATGCAGCTAATGCTTGTCCTGTTTAAAATGTGCAATGTTCAAACGCAAAGACAGCACGTCACAAATAGAAGCCCTTTTCCCTGTGGTATTTAGTATCATATTTGGATATTGGAATAATAAATTAAGTAGCCTATCTTAATTGTGCACAATGTTCTTATGTTTTTTTATTTATTTTTTTACTGTTTTCAAGGGGTTTCTTAATTTTAGACTAGTTGACCAGCACACATTATATGCAATGCAATATAATGCATGTGTGTCGTCGTCCCATTGCCTATACTCATTGCCTTTTCATCCTTATTCATTGTGTGAATTCAGGACACACTTGTATCCTTTATAAAAATGTATTTGTATATAAATATCTTTTTTTTCTTCTGAAAATCTGATGACATATTTTGCACACAGGTAAAGGTGCCCAATATCAGTCATTTCTAAAGTAAAAAAAAAAAAGTGTTTTGGAAAATAGCTCTTTATTTGATTATCATAAAAAAATGTGTTTTCTATACAGAGATATCGACATCGGTAAATATCGGTATCGGCCATAACAGCAATATTAATATCGGTTATCGGTATCGGCCACAATTTTCACATCGGTGCATCACTAATGATGACACGTGACATGAAGACAGGCAGACAAGTCCAATGAAAACAAACAAAGGCCACATTTACACATAGCCGGGTATTTAGAGAAATTAATACCCCCCCCCCCCCCCCCCCTCCCCTCCCCTCCCAATAATAACATTGTGCACACAACATCATTTTCAAAAAAGTTGTCATTTACATCAACCCGCATAAATACGCCAAACCTATGGGAGGCAGTGTAGGGAGAAGGATAAAGCCATGCAAGCCAATCAGAATCCTCAGAATCGACAACAACGAATAACACGAGCGACACATAGGGCGCTAAACAGAACACAACTGTGACACAAATAGGGTAACACTTACAAATGAAGTGGATGAAAGCAAAGCTCTCAGCTTATGTGTGCATTAGGCAACTAACTTGGTGAAAGAAACAACCAAATTTGAGTCATTTTGAGCCTATAGTAGACTCTGCGATTTAGACAATTATGCAAACCCTGAGCTGTACATAAAATGTGCAGTTTGTGAAAATCAGGGAGGGGAGAGGAAAGAGGTGAACAGTTGCTCTGCAGGGATAGAGACAGAGGGATTACAGCTAGTATTGTAAGTAGGCAGGGGGTCTGGTGGTTTTGAAGAGTGTTTAGGATTGTCAGAGCAGAACTAGCACTTTCCTAAAATGGCTTGACACTTGAACCATCTTTAAATCAGCCATCTCAAAGTGGCATTTGGTGGTTACACACGACCCCTCAAAGTTTTACATGGATTATTTTGCTTGTTTGTCTGAAATAAAATGATTTTATGAATAAAAATCTAAAATTATTTGTATTAATTGATTGCTATGTGACTTACATAACTTATTACCATACCATCAAAATCAGATTATGATGCTCTATTAATGGGACTGTTGACTGCCGATCATGCAAGGAGAAAATGCAGTCCTCAAGGAAAACAATCTCAGGCATCATTAGTCCAAAAAAACAGAGCAGAATTATAGGTGAGATGAGTCCCTCAACAGTCTGTCCATGCACCAATATCAATTTGTATTCCTTTTTTTCTTTTTTTTTTACAATTTTCTGGACGATCACTATATATCATTGAAATCTATGACATTTGACATATAAAAAAATCAAATACATTTATATGAAATCTTGTAAATCAGTGAACATTCTGACAGCGCAAGGAAAATTGTTTTTTAAAAAAAAAATAAATAAATAAAAAAAAAATACATACATACACTACAGCTGAAAAAAAATTAACTAAAAACAATTTGGCTAGCAGCCCCAAGGTTATCTGAGTTTGAAACTCCTTTTTTAAACTAGTCTCTCTGAATGAGTCAATAATTATTATGCCCCTGCTCCACCTGTTGTTGACCCTTTCTTTATCTCTTAGCATTATAAGTCAACTCCAGCTCTATTCTTCTACCTGTTCTTCCAGCTCCCCTGGTGTACGACTGTAGCGAAACCAAACGATTGGCGGTGGATTAATGAGCATTTTGTAAAGCAAGTTGTGAGGCTTGCAGCAGAAGAGTTGTGGGGATACCTGTCCCTGTCGTCTCCTCCCGGCAGCAGACGTCGCCTCACTAATGTACATTAGCCTCTGCGGGGTGAATAATTTGTTCTCTGTGTCAGAGACAGCCATCTGCACGGCAAGCGCCTCCTCCCCTGCTTATTTGCTTGACTCATTTCTGGAACAGTCTGGGATAAATGTGCCCGATAGGCACCTGGTGAACTCTTCTCTAACAGCCCAATCTGGAGACAAAGCCATTGAGCAGCTCTTACAGGAAATAGAGGAGCTTTAATATGATAAGGCCAAGGTCAGAGAGCGAGAGAACAAAGACACAAATTGAAAGAAAGACAACGAGACGGAGAGATACACCAATTTTCTTGAGATTTGAAAGGAGAAGAGGGTGTTCTGATAGGCCGGCAGTCTCCAAGGTCGTGCCATATAGCTATTGATGACAACCTAACAAATGAGATAGCCATTGTGTTATGTTCACTACTTGTACCTTAAGGTGTGGTCATATTTACCATTGCTCAGTGGAATTTTGCAAGCGAAATTTGGTGATTCCAATGGGAATCTTCGCAATTGTTCACCATGCCTATCTCACTCATGATCAAGTTAGTCATGATTTTCCACGCTGAACAACAGAAAGCTGCTTCGTTTTAAAGTAACTTCTGTGTGAGCTGTGCTTCATACAACTCTACACTATTGACAATGGATAATGGACCTTTTAAACACAAAATATAGCTGAAATGTCTCTAAAATTACTTGATTAATGTATCTGTTGTCCCCAAAAAACGGTAATTTTGGTTATACTGGGATAGTTTTGTTAGGCCGATCAGCCCAACCAGTGAACAACCAGCTTGGCCAGGCAAGGAGACCAGCTAGACCAGGGGTGCCCAATCCTGTTCCTGCCAATCGACTGTCCTGCACAGTTCATCTCCAACCCTAATCAAACACACCTGAAGCAACCAATTAAGGTTTTCAGGATCACTTGAAAATTAAAGGCAGGTGTGTTTGATTAGGGTTGGAGATGAACTGTGCAGGACAGTCGATCGGCAGAAGCAGGATTGGGCACCCTTGAGCTAGACCATCTTAACCCAGGTAAATACCAGACAATCCCAAGCTTGGCCTGATTGGGAGACAAGTTTAATACCCCATAGGGGTTTGATAGTCTTAGCTATATTTTTTTCCTGCAGGAAAAAGGAAAAAGGAAAAAGGAAAAAAGAAAGAGGGAGGGAAAATTTGTGAGTATATGTGAGACACACACTACCCACCCCCATTCCTTTAATTGTGCATTAACAGACAACAAACACTTAATCAGATTAGCCCTGATGCCAATGACATTTCTTAAAGCCAGCGGCTGAAATCAGCAGTGTGCAAATGTTTTGGCTAATGTGCAATGCTCTTCTCCGTTTGAATTAATTGTCTTAATTATGGCTGTGCCATCCTGCTGTGCACACACAAAAAGGCCCTCTGCTGATGCTAAAGCAACACACACACACACACATACTCTCTCTCTCACACACACAAACACTCCCTGGTCCCCTTAGAAGACAGTGATGTCAGTCTGCTGGGAAATAAAGATAGAAGCTCAGTGGAAATGTAACGAACTCCCTACCTAGACATGATTTCAAGGCACACTTCCGAAGCACTTCCGAACATACTAAAGTCTTTTTGGTAAACAACATGTTCACAGCCTTAGATACCTTATTTTTTGGCCCAAATCATTGCATTGCATGTATCCTTCAGAGAGAAGGATATACCAGTTCAGCTGGGATTAAAAATAAAATTTGATTACCATTGATTGCTAATTATTAATTCAGTCAATCATATTGAACACACTATTAAAAAAGCAAATAAATAAATGTTGTTAACCCAACAATAATATGACTAATAATTGTATTATTTATTATTTGTGTGTGCGCTATGTACCGTATTTTCCGCACTATAAGGCGCACTTAAAAGCCTTTAATTTTTTCAAAAAACGACAGTGCGCCTTATAATCCGGAGCGCCTTATATATGGATCTGGCGCCTTATATTAATGTCTGTAAAACAACCGCTGACTTAAACCTTTTGTTTATACTTTCGCCTGGCACCGGAGCGCGAGCCTCCGCTGACTGCGCGCGCACCTCCCCAAACAGACGAGGCATCTTGACGCAACTGTTTTGTTTTAGACTGAACACCAGACCATACAACTGATTTAGACGCGCAAACTGGGTGCCGGTGTGATGAGATGTACTAATATCCGTCTGCTCGGGCAGATTCGGCTCAAAGTCGTGCATCTTCGGATGCGGAGGCGCCTCCGCATCCGAAGATGCACGACTTTGAGCTGAATCTGCCCGAGCAGACGGATATTAGTTTTTTATTACCTTCACGCTCATGCGGACGCGTCGAGTATAAACAAGGTTTTACAGCTCAGCCACTTGTTTTTTCATATTTTTTTGCAAGTGGTAGATCTTGGTTTACATTTGGACTTTGGATGTGATCTTAGGCTTGAAAAGGTTGGTGACCACTGCATAACGCAAACCCACTCAAACGTTTGACTGCAGTATCTTCTATTCTATGCGCCTTATAATCCGGTGCGCCTTATAGTGCGGAAAATACGGTAACCATCATGCCATTAGCATTAGCAACATGCTAAAATCAAACTATTCAAATACATTTTTATAATTCAGGTCATTAAAATAGTACACATATTAGCATGCTGAAAAATCTAGAATATGTCCATTCACCAGGTATGTACATCTCATTGAAGGACACATCTGTGGCAAATGATAATGACAGAAAAGACAATAAATAAATAATTTATCATTTGTACAGATAAAAGCAAGTAGCTATGAAAGTGTGCCATAACTTTCCATTTCATTGAGCAGTTAAAGATTTAAACAATTTACTTTCAATAAAATAAAAGCACAGGTCATGAAGAGCAGAGTAAATACTGTATATATGTTATACCAAAAATACAGTTATTTAATAGTAATTTTAAACAAATATATGGGAAAGTTTGTGGAGGAAGTATATAATCAATTGATGTGACTCAAATGTACTTAAAAAGTCTTATATGTCAGATGTCAAGAGTAAAAGCATACCAACAAACTCGCATTTAATTTTCACTCAAGCAAACACATACACACCAACAGCAGTCTTCAAGTAACAGCCCAGCTTATTTAGACACTCGAAAGCCACCATTCTGAGCACCGTATTCAAATGCTTTCAGGTAATTGCAGGAGTGGAGGTGGATAGAAGTGGGAAGATGAGACGACACTGCTTCTTTAGTGAAAACCACAGCTACCCAGAAAAAGCAAGGCTACTGAACCCTGCTGAAATGATGCATGGCACGCCATATTGTGCTGTGCACTAAAACAGGAACCTAAAGTAAAAGGAATGTTTTTTGTTTTGTTTTAATAAACAGCACATTAGTTGGTTTTGGAATACTGTCTCAATATGCTCCCTTGTTTAGGTCTAAGTACACTGTGCAAGGAACAGGGTTGAGAATCATGCAAAAATAACAAATGCGGTTCCAATTCTTCTTAACAGTTCCACTAACAATTACTTTTAGTGGGCAGTGTACCTAAGGAGTGCAGTGAGACACAGCTAGACGTTCACATGTCCTATGAAAGAGTGTGAAGGTGATCAAATGTTGTTCAATGGAGAACTGGCCCGAGGGCATTTCCTCACTCTTACCAGTGTTTTAGAGATGGCTGGTGAAACGGTTCCTCTAATAAATTGGTGTCTTGGAGACAGACCCTTAGAACTACAGTTTGGAACCCCAGCAGCAAGACAGAAAAAAAAGGCCTTCTTTTCATACACACACACACTTTCTCACCTATGCCCACTCAAGCTATTCTCATTAATAAACTCTCCCAGGGCTTGGCAGGGTGCAGTGCAGCCGCAGGTTAGCCATGCCAACAGTGGGCAATGCTGGGCCAGACATTATTGATGACCCGCTGTGCCAGCCCTGGAGCGGCTGACAGACCGTGAAGAATTAAGGTCAAAGCCTCACCTATCTGACGGTGTAGGAGGAAAGAAGGTGATTTCTTGGGCTGCAAAGTGCGCTACTGGTATTAAAAAACAGAAATCGCTCTGACAGTTTGACGCAATAAATGATTCTATCTCTTCCTATACTACCTCATACGCACAACTGCAGTCAAAAAATAAATACAAATTATATATATTAGTCCAAATTTAAGATTATGTATTTGCATTGCATATAAAATTTCCATCCAAGTAGCCTACACTGAAAAAAGCAATATGCGAAATTTACTTTAAAAAAAATTCCACACGCATGTTTTTTAAGTAAATATAAATGTGGAATTAAGTAAACTCTACTTAACTAAGTTTACTTTTACTTAACTTTTTTTACATTTTACATTTACATTTACATTTATGCATTTGGCAGACGCTTTTATCCAAAGCGACTTACATTGCATTATCCTATACATTTATACTTAGGTATGTGCAATCCCCTGGGATCGAACCCACAACCTTGCGTTGTTAACGCAATGCTCTTACCACTGAGCTACAGGAAAGTAAAACTTGTTTTACTTTTATACTTTATTGCCAGACAAGTCTGACATTTTTCTTGCATAACAGTGTCTATGTTTACAACATCCAACATCGACATTAAACCTCACACATTATGCATTCAGTACAACACTTGCATTTACAACACCTTCACAATACTCTTGATTTCTGATTAAGTGTTTTTGTTCAATGCTAAGATAGCCTGGTGTACAAAAGAGTGTTTCAGCCTCACTTTGTTAAATCTGGGGACTCTATACCTCTGCTTTGATGGTAGTAGTTCAAACTCATTATGCAGGATATGCATAGGGTTAGAAGCTATATTATTAGCCAGCCTTAGCAAATTGTTATGATAGGCTGAATCATAAAGCTTCTCAAGAGGCTGACCTACAATCTTTGAGCAATTTTTTTATTGATTAAACAACTTTGTTTTTAGCATAACAGACAAACTCTTATACCAAATAGAGTTGCAATATTGCAGTATACTCATTATCAAGTTAAGTTAAGTGAAAGTAACAAAGAAAATAAGTAATTTTAACTTGGCTAGTAAAAGGTTGAGCAATATCTATTTAGTTGAAGTTTCCTTTGCAATACATTTCACTCAAACAATATAACATTGAATTAAACCATATGCTTTACTTAGAAACATCTAAGTAATTAATACAATAGATATTGTGTTAGACACCATATCTACATATCAGAAGTTACTTGGTAGACTACACAATGACGGTAACATTTGATGGATCATTTTTGTGTTTGAATGTGTCATCTTGAGAAGAAAATTAACTTCAAATGTCACAAAATGGCAATTAACTGATCCTAACAACAAAAGCAATGATGAATCAGTGTAAATGCAGATGGAAAACAGTGAAAAATCAACTACATTAATTATTCAAGACCCAGTGCATGATGGGAACACCAGTATCAGGCAAGTTGAGTAATTTTACTTAATTTTATAACGTTGATATTTACGCTTTCATTTCTACGTGCTTGAATTGAGTTCTAATATAGAATTATTTTTAAATTCTTGCCTGAACTAACTTTTTCATGTAAATTACTTTTTTTTTTTTTTCTGTAGTAGCCTATTTACTTCACCACAAAATAAGTTTTATCAGTGTACACAATTTGTCAGTTTTTATTAAAGTATTATTATTATAAAATTAGTATAATAAATTATAAGACACAAATATTAGGCTGTCAGGAAACACACACTGGACTGACCGGTAAGTATTCAAAATCCAAAACACTTTATTTTCGTAAATGAGGAAACAGGAAACTGAGTGAAGCAGCACAGCGGTGAATATTATGATGAATGACGAATGGTGAGTAGCCACACACACACACACTTTGAACAGTCACAGAGAGAGAGAGAGAGATGAAAAAGAGAGTTAAAAAACTTTCGTTTTCTCTTGTAGGATGCTCACGAGGACACTTCAGGTAAGTAACAATCCAAACAAATATAGTATGAGCCATAGACGAGACCAGACTCTGTGTGTGTGTGTGTGTGTGTGTGTGTGTGTGTGTGTGTGTGTGTGTGTGTGTGTGTGTGTGTGTGTGTGTGTGTGTGTGTGTGTGTGTGTGTGTGTGTGTGTGTGTGTGTGTGTGTGTGTGTGTGTGTGTGTGTGTGTGTGTGTGTGTGTATAAAGTCCTTATAACTGGTGCTGGGGTGTAGTGATGGGTCGGTCATGAACGATTCGTTCATTTTGTGTTGACTGCACGTGTTTATAAACGCATTAATATTCATTTGTGTTTATATACACACATCAACATTTTCACAGATTTACATTTCTATAGTTTTAATGGAGACAATAACGATATTGTTTTTAAAAAACTTGCAGCCCCAAACCCGTTTTCAAAAGTTTGCACTTTCAAGCACCCAAAACGCCATTGTTGTGTAAATGAACTTTTCCATTTTTAGTTGAAAATTATATTGTGTAAACAGCCACCCCATTAAATATTGCTTGTTCCACAGCTAGCCATAATTTATCCATATTTATACTTTTTTTAACTGAATAAATGCAATTGTTTTCACAACAAACAGATTTATGCTGATTCTATGCAATTTAAATAAATGCATTTTGCAACTATAAATATTTAAATTAAATTAAAAAAAGTAAATAATAAACTATTAATTCATTCATTCATTCATTAATTTGAGTGCAGAATCTTACCTGTTTCGTACTGGTTTATTTTATGCATGACAAAAATACATCACATTAGGTGGGGGTTTTTTGTGTGTTTTTTAGGGGTTTATGTTAAAACCGTGTATCACTTTGTGCGTGCGTGCGTGCGTGGTTTGATTATTTGGTCCAAATCACAGTTTCCAAGACACCAACCAAGCAAGCCAAACTCTGATGACAATTTAACAATAAAAGGACAATAAAACCTCTAGTGGCCTCCTCTGCCTATATTATTGTTTTAATAGTAACCATCAGCAAAGAGGTTTCAAAATTGCCCAGGATAAAATGCATTCAACTATATACCACCGCACAGGAGTTCTGCTTTTCTAATCACAAGATCTACAATCAGAACCATTTTTCTGTCTGGCTTCTGTAAATAGCCTGTCAAGCTTCTATAAATTGGACTCAGCGACCCCAGTTACTCCCGTGTTTACAGGATAGGGACATAAAACCCAGTCAGACTAATAGCAACTGCTCGTATCAGATAAATTGATGAGTGGTCACTCTGGTCTGTGGGTTGAGGAGGAGAGGAGGGTCTTATGGGTCCGATAAGGACAATTAATGCCATTTGTGGCACCATTGCAGGTTAGAAACAACCCTGATCAGATTTACAACCACCCTGACCATAATCTGGCCACACATCTATGTCTTCTGTCGGCTTGATTTCTCCAGTAAGTGGAGAGGTGACTGATCTGATCTGGTCTTGTTGATGTTTAGTTGAGAGCATCCTAAAATATAAATTCACAAAATGTAAATATTTGAAGAATGTCCTGGTTAATTTTTACTAAGAGTGAATCTCCATCATCCATCCATCCATCAAAGAAAAAAAAACAAAGAAACAAATAAAGGTCTGAATTTAGAAGATGAAGGTTTTTTTTGTGTGTGTGCAATTTTGTATTTTCTGAAATTACACATTTCATCTTCAAATGCTTTCAAGGTATTTGTATTATACTGATTTAATTGTATAACTGAAGAATGGACTTCCAACCATTTGTTGGAATTGTGTTTAATGGAGGTCTTGTCAAAATAATTCCAGACAGACAAAGAAGAAAATCTTTTTTTTTATGTAACTGACTACAAAGTGGGCTTACAGATAAGAAGCAAGTAATTTACTCTTAATTTGGTTTTTAGTACAGGTTTTTGTCTAAATAAATAGTGATTTATTTTTATTTTATTTTTGTACAAAATGACAAAAAATGTACACTGCTTACATAAGAAGACAATGTCTAAGGTCATAGAAACTCATGCAGGATTATTGCTATGTTTTGTCATTGTGAATGTCATATAGCAAATCAAATCCCTTGTTTACTGAATCACACAGTATGTGACTGTGTTGAACATACTGCTTCGGTCTCAGAGACACAAACACACACAGTCCGTTATGATCATCCGGTTGAGACTGACAGTTGAGTCACTCCACCCTCACATCTGTATGTACTGTGTGAAATATAAAGTGGAAAAACACACAATCAGGGTGGATAAGCTCATGCATCATACATGACCCTAATGCCTTTGTCTTCACACCTGCATTTATATTTCATGTTTTTATGTAGTAAACAAGGAGGCACAATAAACTGGGGTGAGACGGACATTCGTTTTCACTCATAGAAAGGGTGTGCAAGCAACCAGGCTCAAACATTGAGGCGGTATGACTTATTTATAAATGTTTGCATGTTGACAGAACATATTTATGGAGCTCTGAGCTCCAAGCAGAAAAGCGATTAAAACTGCACATTTGGCGCTGCTGATGGGATAAAGACCTGCAGAGAAATGCTAACAAAGACTGGTGAAAGATTCTCATGTCATGCGTGGGGGAATGAGAAAGGACCCAACAATGGCAGAGCATGTTCACATATGAAAACTGAAAAACAGTGTTGTTTGTTCTCTTGATGCCGTCTGTTTGTTTTACTGCCTGAGAAATCGCTTCAGATGGTTCAGTGGGAGAGCGACCAAATGAATGCGAATCGATTAAGACCGTTTTTGCAAACGAATTGGCCAATTCGCAGAAAAGAAAGAATCGACTCAAAAGAATGATTAACTCAAGAATGATTGGAATCACTGGTTCATTCGACAGAAATATAGGACATAATAACTGCTAAAATATTCCCATGGAAAATGTTTCTTAGGTCAGTCGGAGTGCTCATGGTACACACAGTGTGTACAGCCATACAGCTGCAGGCGCCACTGTAATAAATATGCAAGTCAAGATCGATAAAGGAAATAAGGAAATAAGTGCACTGTAAGGCTCATCAACTCCAAACAAGAAATATGTTTATTTTATTGTTTATTATACTATATATCACTTAGCTGTCTCTTTAATATAATTAAAATTGTCATCAGTACAATTACTAATTTCTATACCCCCCAAAAAATAAATACTGTCAAAAAATAACAGACTCGCCAAGTAGCTTTCATTCAAAATTAAACTGTTTGAGAAATATAAGTTTATTTAGTTCGAAAATGGTTTGATTGGCTGAAAGATTTGATGGGATGAAAATAGGAGTATTATCCATACAAACTGCTGAATTAAAAAAAAAAAAGAAGAAGAAGAAAAAATGGATGATTTAATAAATAAAATAGTCATTAATAAAATAATAAAACAAATTGTGTATATCATTTTAATTAAATATTGAATAAAACATATTATTAAATATTACCTAATAAGAATATTGAGATATTTTAATTAGAAATGTCTGAATGTCTTAATGTCAACCCAGTGGAACACAAACCCCAGATTGGCAATTTACTGATGTAGACATCTTAGTTTGACAATACAAAAGTACACATGTGGGCGAGTAAAAGCATATAAGTGACTGTAATTAAGTCAAATGACATGTCAACTCAGAGTATGAGTGCATTATCATTACTAACCTCTTAAGGGGAAAAAAACTAAAACCAACAACGAGAACAATAACAGCAGCAATAAAACCAAACGATTTGATTCTTGTTTAAAGGCAAAGAGCAGGCCCATAATCCAGCGTTCTTCTAAGCATTTCCTTTATCCTCCAACATTCACTCTCCACATATCTCTCTCGTTCTTTGCCTCCGATTTCTGATTGAACGGTTCCACATGGTTTACCCCTACAGCCCAGCATGCATTTCGCTCGGGCCGCGGGACGAACTGCATGCTCCATCACCCAACCAAGTTCACCCCCTGCATTCATAACGCTAACATATGTAGCACGCTAACACAGTTAGAGCCCTGCTCCTCAGATCCATGTCTGCCCGATTAACGCAATTACACTCGATTCCACAGCTCCATCCACCTATCAATGTCAATCGCATTAGCCGCTCTCAAGTCTTGGGGGGAGGGGGTGTGGTCAAGTTGAAACTCAATAGGGTGGAGTGGAGAAGTGGGCATGTAGCTCTGAGAGATTTTATTACATTAATTTGTCTCTAGTTAATTCCATCTCATCCCCTTAATATGAGATAGCCTAAAAACACAATTAAATCTCAGTTGCCTGCATCACCTCGGCGGAGAATGGCGTGGCCTTGCGGCACGGACGCGCATTCGCATGCATTGGCGTCAGCGTCTCGGGCCTCGCTTGCACGGCGGGTGTTCTGATTCACGGCACGATGCCTCCGAAACGTCCTTAATTGAAAGCGAACATGACTGTTGGCAGACGGCAGTTTCCTGACTTTATTAAAGAAAGAATGCAATGAGGATGCAGAGGGAATGTTGACGTCAAGCCAGAGCAGAAAGCTAATTCACCGGATGGACCCGGAGACTTTTCTAGAGAGGCTGATGTTTTTCACCCAAGTGATTATTTGGAAGAGCAACATATGAATGACTAAGAGTTGAACCAGAGTCAGACACGTTGGCCTGTCATGCATCATCTGCGGAACTACCTGTTAAAATGGCAGAGGCATATCGACCGATCTGACAAACAGTCAAATTGTGAAAAGTAAAAATATATCACATAAGAAAAAAAAAAGTTTGTCAAAGTTATGAAGGATTTAGACTTTATATAATATATCAGTCAGCATATTTAAAATAACAGTTTTGTAATATTGCATTAAGTTTTTTTTTTTTTTTTTTTTTTTTACTGAAACATTGCATCAGCTCTCAAAACGTATTCCCTATTCTGTCTGCCACATTATGTTTGGCTACAACACAATATACAGTAGTCAACATTTGAAGTGGATCAAAACCTTTCATCAAAGTCATACATGAATTTTGAACGATACCCGTTCTTGTCGTAGGACAAGATGAATGAACTTTAATGAACTTTTTTTGATCCACTTCAAATGCTACTATATAAAGGAACACTTCACAGTCTTCACAGCATAAATTATAAATTAAATATAGACAAATCGAAGCTGCGAATATTATTCAGTCAAGAGCAGTGAGTGATTTTCTCTTTTCTTTTGTTCTTTGATTATCCTTAATGACAGACAGTATAACAGGATTTATTAGGCTTCTGTCACTTTAAGACCTGTCGCACATGATGCGGAACTAACACATTTTCTCACAACTCTTTATGTTAATTTACAACTTAATTTAACAAATTTAACTGTGCTTGCGTGGATACTCAACAAAACAAGCATTTTTTTATTAAATTTTTTGTCCATTCAAGCACTGTCTGAAGCGACTTTCTGTGCTCACGAGTCGTGTTTGTGTCACATAAGACAGGACATTCAGGAGAACAAAACTGACCACACAAAATAAACTTTCCACACCACAGGAACAAACTTCAAACAAACTCAGAAAGTGAATTTGTGTTTTTAGTTCTGAGGGGGTTCAATAGCTTCTTATACTACAGCTATATTTTCAACATGGTTTTACAGGAAATTAGAATCTTCAGTCCTTGACATGCAGGAATTCAAGGCATACAGACATCACATTCTTGGCATATTGATAGTGGCACCAACAATACAGCTGAATGACCAGCAAGTCATTCAGAGGAAGAAAAGAGCCAAAGAAAATCAGCACAGCAAGATTGATTTCGGCCTGTTTGGATCACATTCAGCCCTTTAAACCCTGCTAACCCAAAGACTGATTTACAACCAGACACAAAAACAGACCCCCGAAATGAAATGAGTGAGGTGCTCACTAGCCTGGAGCAAACAAATATAACAGAAAAAAAGATCCTACAAAAGAGACAGAATGAGAAGCCCTTCACATACTCACCCCCCCCCCCACACACACACACACACAAAAAAAACATTTTCAATGCACATAGAGAGTTAAACTCACAAGTTAAGTAGACATTAGTGCATATTTGACCAAAACACACAGACAGAAAACAAACAAAAATACAAAAAGAAAAAAGAAAAGAAAATGCCAGCTGGTAAGAGGGTAGAAAATGACACATACCTCCCTACCACACACACACATTCCACCCTTCCCTGAGTCACAAAGCAATGCAAAAACTACTTTCACTCTCATCAGCGTTCAGTAATGAAGCAGCACCGCAGAAAACACAGCGACCGAGTGATTTATCATCATTCTGAGTCCTATTTCATTCCCCGATTACTGCAGGCAGAAAACATGAGGAGCAAATTAATGAAAATGTTGGGGAATTATAAACTCCACTTTGCTCCTACCTTGCCTGAATTAACTCGCATAGTGTTGCCGAATTAAGCCCTTTAAATATATACTGGGACTAATTTTGTTGTATAACCTGAAAACCCTTCTTTTTTTTTCTTTTTTTTTAGGAGGGTGGGACAGGAGTCGCAGTGCAAGTCCAGATTAACACCAATAGAGCCAGAGCTTGGGGGGAGGGGGGACCGTGAGGGAGAAGAGAATGTAAAGGAAAGCTTCTCTTTGCGTTACCAGAGCAAGGCCAAGGGCCAGCAAGCAGGCAGGAGTCCTTGTAAAGGAAATTGGAAGATAAAAGGTCCCTCCTTGAGAGTTTGCAACTATGTGTCCTCCTACTTTTTCTCATTACAGTTTCAGATGCCTTTGTGAAGGTGCAGAGGATCTACAAAAGTCAAAAGTTCCTTTTGTCCCCAGTCACAGCACTTTTGAGTAAGAAAGTGCAGATATTAAACTTCTGCCTATTAACAATAGCTTATCACACACATATATATATATATATATATATATATATACACACACACACTAAAAACTAAATATATGTATAATAAATAAATAAAAAATAATTCATTCATTCATTCATTAATTTAAAAAATCAATCGCTACAAGTGAATTTAGGCATGACAATATTATAAAGTGCAGAATAAAAAAGTGGATATTAATTTTGGGATTTGGGAAATGTTTTTATTTGCAATGTTTTTTTGCTGCGTTGAGCTTTGTAGCCAATCACAGACATATCTGTGGAGCATGTGAACGCAATGACCAATCATTGAATGTGTTTAAGTCAGTCAGAATCTGCTCAACACTGCTCAAAACTGCAGGAACTGGGGGACTTTTCCTTCTACTCTGACTTCTCAATGCAGCAAAAATCGCCAAATGCAGATCTGCAAAGCTTGTCGCATCATACACAAAAATACTAAATTCAGAATTTCCTTTTTAATAAATTTGCCAAGTTGTCACAGAACCGTTTTTTTTTTTTTTTTCATTATGGTGTATGGAGTGTAGATTGATGTGAAGAAAAAAAAAGTGATTTAAAGTGGTTTAACATAAGGCAGCAACATAACAAAATGTGAAACAAATTAAGGGGTTTGAATACTTTGTAATACTTTTGCAAAAATTTGGTAACATTTTATTTTGATGATCCACTTTAGACATTCAACTAACTCTAAGTAACTTTGCAACTACATGTCAACTAATTGTCATTAGAGTATTAGTAGACAGTCTGCTTAATATCTGCCAACACTTTATTTTAATGGTCCCTCAACTTTTTCTACTTACCCGAACCTACAGTATAACACCTAACCCTAACCTTACATTACTCTAATGTAGTTGCAAAGTTACTTATATATAGTAGAATATCTAAAGTGGACTATCAAAATAAAGTGTAACCAAAAATTATTATAATATTTAACAATATTACTGTTTATAATGTATTTTTGATTAAATAAATGAATCCTTGGTTAGACTTCATGAGATACAGTATATCAGGCATCCCTGTTAGTGTGTGCTGAAACAATGCAGAAGCACGCTTCGTAAATTCTTGAGTACCTGGAATGGGCTGGTACATGAAGTAAGCATCTCTCATTGGTAGAGCAAATCAAGCCAGGGACATTAGGGCCTGACAGATGGAAGGGAGGGTATACAAGTCACTATGGGAAAAGGCTGATGGATCGCCCCATACAGGCCACTTAATAGGGCACAAGTGTGGAATCTGGCTGGAGAGAGGCTCTTGATGAGTAAGTTGGTGAGGAATGCTGCAAAAACAAATCTGAAATGCGTAAGGTTGTCTTTTATCTACGATGATGTCAGAAAGGTCAAGTCCATTGAGGATGTTTATTTTAAGCAATAAAGACATCTAGCACAAGAGCATAATTAACTCAAAGGAAGAGCCACTGTAGTCAGACCTGGGAGACCTTAAAGCTTCTCTTTTGTTGACAACATATTTACTTAAAACTGAAAATACAAAATTCCATATAATTACAGGAAAAACCCAACGCTTTCTCACGACCAGTTCATACGAATTCGTAGGAGTGAGTAAAAGGTGGCTAATCCGTACCGTACAATTTGTTTTAAACCCACGTGATGGGTAGGTTTAGGGGCGGGGTCAGGGGTAGGTCATTTGTACAAATTCATACGAATTGGGCAACTCGTAAAATATGTACGATTTAGCAAAAAACATACGAATTTGTACGAGTGAAGTCATATGAATTTGTACGAATTAGCCATCTCGTAAAATTCATGCGATTTGCCGTGAGATCGGGTTGGAAAAACCATGTTAATTTTTGGGTGAAGTAAGAATGATTCATGTGATGTGGAGTATTTCATGCATGATGCAACGAAAGTCTTTGTCAGTGAGGAGAAACCAAGAGAAGGAAAAGGAGGATATGATATCTAATGAAGTTGGAAAGATAGAGGTGGCAAAGTTAAACAATCAGCATGAGCCATCAAGTAGAGATGCAGTTAAAGTCTTGGAAAACATAAAGCCTCGCTCGTCAACAAATGCAACAAATACCAGTTGTAGCCAACAGCTATAAAAGAGACCTCAATCTTCAGCCAGGCTACATGAGAACTAAGATGACTCAACATTCTTGTAGCCAGGTTAATAGAATAGCAAAATTCGTGCTAGCAAAAGATAAAAGTAGAGAGAGAGAGAGCAAATCACAGGAGAAGTTTGCAGGAGGCTTTGCTTAAAAGCTTGAAGGGAATGTGTGATATGCATGTGTATTTTTGTTTGTGTCTTTGGGGGAAGGTTTTGGACCAATGCAGACAGAGTGAGATGGATGGTGAGAGCGAAAGAAAGGCCTTTTTCTTGTGCATGCTGTGGGTTATTTTCTCTGAAATGACTGGTCTTGTCCAGTGAGACGGTGTCTAGCACTTGCCAAATCGAGGCATCAAAGCGCTTGTGCGGCTGGGAGGACACTGTGCAGAGGTACCAGCAGTCACATGACATTACTGTGTCATGTCACGACAGCTTGTTATTAGCTATCCTAGGGAGATGGGCAGAAAGTCACAACATTCTGTAACTTTTTCTAGAACTCAGACCTTTTATTAAAAGAAAAAAAAAGAAAAAAAAAAAAAAAAAAAAACCTCCAAGTTCTGGAACATTCTGAACTATGCATTCAATAGACCTAAAATGAGCTAAAATATCAACTTCCTATTTTTAAGAGCCCACCAAAAACAAATCAGATTGATGTAATGTAATGGTATAATATAATGGTATAATATAATATAATATAATATAATATAATTAATTAATATAATATAATATAATATAATATAATATAATATAATATAATATAATATAATATAATATAATATAATATAATATAATATAATATAATAGTAACGATTACCATATTGTTCCGAATATAAGACAACCCCCCCCCACCCACCACCCCCATTTTCAAGATGTAACTTTTTGTATATGTAAATTTAGTCTTTTAAAGAAAATGTTTTATTTGAAAATAATTTTCATATTGCCAATTTTTTTTTTCTTTTTTTTTTTTTTTTTTACTGGTAAAATGGTTAAATGTACTAACAACAATAACATTCAGAAATTGATCAATTTTTGCTACCATACAAATAACCTGAAGTTCTCATTTAGTAGATTTCACAATGACTGATTTCTCATCTTTACCTATCTGATCCAGGGGATATGAATGTTTTTTCCTTAGGCCGATCACATAGCGCTGAAAAGACAGCAGTTTCTCCCTTAAGTCAGAGGGGAAGCGGCACGCATCATTCTTATGCCGCATCAAATGGGGGGGGGGGGGGGGGGGGGGGTTATTGTATAGGCGGTTTGGATGACAACACACATGCATTATATAATTGCATTGCATATAATGTGTGCTGGTCAACTACTCTAAAATTAAGAAACCCCTAGAACACAGTAAAAAAAAAATATATATATATATATATATATATATATAAAACATAGGAACATTGTGTACAATTAAGATAGGCTAATTAATTTAATTTCCAATATCCAAATATCATACTAATTACCACAGGGAAAAAGGCTTATATTTGTGACGTGCTGTCTTTGCATTTGAACATTGCACATTTTAAACAGGACACGCATTAGCTGAATAAATGTTAGCCAATACAAACATATTTATATAAAACATTTGACAATGAATAGACAGGAGTCCAATAATAGCATAACGAATCACTTATTCTAAAAATAATATAAAGTAGGCTATAAGTTCCGAATCCGACATATAATGAGGGCTGTGTTAACAGTAGGCTAAAACGTCCGTCATTTAACAAATTTTAAAAGCAGGGATGGATAATACAAAATGCTTTTTGACAGAAAAAAAACAAGAAAGAACAAAATTTAAACTTAGCCCGTCAATTTTCATTTTACAATGATCTTATGTCTGTGTGCACGCGTCCGTGTTTGTGAGAGAGCTCGCGCGTCCGTGTTTGTGAGAGAGCTCGCGCAGCACTGATACAACGGTACTTTTTAATCCATAAGTAACTAACGCGCTAGTTTTCACACAAAATAAATATGTAACATAATTAGGTACTTTAGTTATAATTAACACAATAACGTAACACATACGTTTCTCAACACTGAGAATGAATGAATAAATAAACGCCTGTTTCTCCAGACTCGCGCTTAATAATCCACAAATCACAGCACTTTCATAATCACTAAGCCTGATAGCGATTTCAAGATTTATAGTTCAGCATTACTTGAGCATTTTATTATTTGCATGACTGAATGATGTCTTCCTCTTTTCTGAGTGACCATTAATAACTTAACGGGGTATTTTAAGATAATCCATGCGATCTGTGTGATCATCGAATCCATAAAATTAAGTTAACTCAACAATCAACTTTCCACATCGACCCCAGACCGTTTACCTTCAGGAGTCAGAAGTACCGTAACTACTGTACTGTCCTCGCTTATGACATCAGTCAGACGGCGGCCGCGGGAGTGGAAGGGGATCGAGCGGGAATCTTTATTGGTGTCGATTTTCAGTCTCTTTTTAATGATAGGCCTTACGCATCTGTCAATCATCCCCGCTTGCTATTTGGGGAATGAACCCAGCGCTATGATTGGTCGAACTCTTCTTCTTTTGCTGTAGCTTGATTTGAGGACAGCGCGTGCACAGAGGCGTCACCAGGTTTTTGCGTAGTTTAAAGTGACAAATCGTATCAGCGTACTTTGAAGTCAAAATGCGTATCCGCTACGCAAAATGCGTACAGGTTGGCAGGTCTGGTCTTATATTTGGAACAATATGGTATGTTCTTTTCTAGTTGTTCATGTCATGTCTGTATGAGTTCTCGTTAGTTTCTATAGTTACTGATTAGTTCATCTTTGTCCAGCTGTTCCTGTTTAGTTCCCTCATTTACTATGTGTATATAACTCCCTGTTCTGTTCATTTTTTTTGTCAGTTATTGTTTCGTGCAATGTGCAGTTCTACTTCTGCGGCTCCAGTAAAGTCTATTTTGAAGTGTTATCCAGTGTTTGTATTCCTTATTCCTCGACTAAATGTTCCAATAATGCAATACATAATAATATAATATAATATAATATAATATAATATAATATAATATAATATAATATAATATAATACAAGAGGTGCAATATTCTTAGATATTTCCTAGTGAATCTTTCTTTTGAGTGAGTGATTCATTTAAAAATGCTGATTCAATCAGGAACGAAACAAGTCACTTGGACTGAATTTGAAAGCTAGCTGAATTTGATATGCTTCTAATCTATACATCCCATTGTTTCTATTTATTTCTCTATAACTCGTTGATCTGCTGTTCTTCTAAAATAATCTTCTGGATCGCACAGGCTCTGCGCTTGTGCGGCTGGTTGAAACACTGTTAGGCTGATGGAGTGTTCGAAGAACCTTCCTCTTGATCAAGCCTTTCTGTGTAGCCCCCTGGAGGCCCGAAGAACAGGCATCCATCTTCTTTAAACGCAGTGTGACCGCCAGAGTGCCACGTCCCGCTAAGTGTAAGATTAAGCTCTACTAACCAACTCCCTAAATCCTCTTTAGTGCACTGCAGGCCAGGCTAGCGAGGTGAACCACCACACCCACAAACCCCTGGACCCTCTCAACCTATAGCCACAAACCGAGCTCCCTTGACCCAGGTCAGCAATGCATTACTCCAACCGATCAATTGATAGATTGGCCTGTCCAGGCTGCCGTAACTAAATCAGCCAATTCTGATGATTCAGCAGTGGTCTTGGGAGCCTGGGCGGGTGTCACCAATCAACGATCACCACCGGCCAGGACAAGTATGGACATTCTCTTGTCACTTGAACTTAATTTATTGCAAACCAGCACATTGATCAAGCTCATGCCGTTCCACAAGTCGTTCAGGCTTGAGCTTGAAGAACAATTAGAGCAAAAGGTGGAAAGAAGGTGGCAGAAGTTGAAGAGGTGTTAGAGGTAAAACTGAAGCAATGAAGAAATCAGACACCACTTCTAGATACCTACTGTACCCTTAATTCCCAGAAGCTAGAGGTCAACAATGCTGACTTGTAAACTTGCGGTATCATGTAATACCTATAAAACAGACCACCCTTACGAAAAAGAAGTTTATTCAAGTGTTCTATTAGTATACTTCTTTTAAACTAAAAATAAGAAAGTTTACTTTCAGTCTACATTTTATATACTTCTCAGAAATATACCTAAAATTACACTTAAGTGGACATACAGAGAGAAAAGTCCAAGTATATTTGGCCTGTACTTGTACTCAATCTTTTGATCGAGAAACACTTAAAAGTATAATTAAGTATTCAAAGTATACTTGGCTTGTAGTTGTGTTAACTGTTTTGTTCGAGTAGCCTATTAAATATATATATATATATATATATATATATATATATATATATATTTTTTTTTTTTTTTTTTTTTTTTACATAGTTTTTCATATACAGTCTTATGAAATTACATTGTTTGAAAATATTGATTTGAATATTGATATAAAAACAGATATGTTTATAATTCTGCGTATCTGATTTTTTGTGTAGGTTAGTCCACTGGTAGTGTTTAGGAATTTACTCTAATTCTACTTTTCCCCATCATTGACTGAATTTTCCATCTATCCATGTTTTCACTGTTATACAGTAGGGGGCGCTATATGACACATCTTTTAGTACAGAATCTCCGGATCAAAACAAAGGAGAAGAAGAAGCTGAAACAAGTAATAGAAGATTGCTCACTCAAATGTAAAATAACGTGATCATCAAACATTAAACAGCATGTAAATGAAAACTGCGTAATATTGAAATGAAATGAAGCGTAACCCATGAAGAGAAAACGACTGTGAAGCTTTGGGGGTGTTGGACTAGATCTACTCCATCTGTTTTGATCATCGTTCTGAATCTGATCAAGGCGTAGTCTTTGACAAAAATGTGATTTTCTCAACTTTTTTGTTTAAAATTTTGCCTTTCTTTATGAAACTTACCGACATTCAAGTGTTGATTAAAAAAGGATGCATGAAGCTAATAAAATGTTTTAAATTAAAGTACAGTTAAAGGTATTTTTCAAGTATAAAAAAATATCTACATTTGAACATAGTAGTATACTGCAAGTGCAAAAATAATATATAAATAGTAAACTAAGTATAATGTTATGTTCACTTAAAGAAAACCTACAACTATACTTGCAGTATAAACTACTAAACTAGTGTGTACTTTCATGAACTAAAAAATGAAGAACTAATACTACTTGTATTAAAATAGTAAACTACTAGTATACTTATAAGTTCACTTGTAGTACAGATGCATTACAAATGAGAAACCTAGTTGTGTACTTAGTTTACTACTCAGTTTACTACTCTTACACTTATGGTACAATTAAATGTATACTTTTATATACTAAAAGTGGGCCAATTTAGTCCCAAGCAGTATTGAAATAGTACACTTACAAGTTTACTACAAGTACACATTGATATTAGTATACTTACAACATAAAGTATACTTAAAATATACTTGAAAATTACTTAAGTATACTTCATAAAATGAACTTGAAGTATACTTCTTTTTCGTAAGGGCAGTGGTCTGTTGAGACAAAAATGTTTTGTATAACAGCATCAGTCTGTAAACGCAGCTAAAGAATATCCAGAGACTATTCGGGTGTAAAATATATTAATATAAGTTATATAAGTATATATTTATATATAAATATATAACAAGTGCACGAGGAAAACATATTTGTGCTAATGAAAATATTCACAAGTACAAACCCAGAAAAAGATGCATATGCAAACATACCAAAAAAGCATAACAAAATGAATCCTTTGAGAGACTAAAACTCATATAAAACAAGCGTCCTAGCAACACAAACACATTTCCTCCCAGAGCAGGAGCTTGTAATTTGAGTGCTGATGTGATATTCATCTCCACTGGCGTTGTGTTTTGACTAAAGGGGCATCGCTAATCGAATGAGAGGTTGTATTTAATATCCCTATGTTCCCGTATGGTGCTTGAGCACACCAGCACTAGGAAACATGCATTAGATAATAGCTGGGTAGAAGCCATTGATTACTGCATAGCGTCAGAGCCAGACAGGCCCATTGATACCATAGCGATCAATATTACAGAACCCTTGCCAATGGCTTTGTGACACCTGTTTCAACGTAATTGACATATACACACAACAAGAAAGACACATTGGCACATGCATACACACCATCGTGATAATTCTATAGGATTATATGCCTTAAAGTCTTTCATTTGAGCAAAGGACAACAAACACAGAGAGACACATAAAAGAAGGGTTTGTGAAAGACTAAAGGTCAGAGTATTGATTTATCAAAGAATATTAAGACCCTTTTAACTGGTGAACTTTCCCAAGATGAACAATCAGTCTCTATCCAATATATACTGTATATATGGAAACTACAGTATTGCTTGAATATACACACCACTGTACCAGTAGCATAACTATTTTAAGAAATTAATAATTGTATTTATCAAGGACATATGAAATTGAACATGTTGGAAGTTTCATTCTGGAAGTTTCCATGTAATAAAGCCACTTTAAACTTCAGAAATTTACTTATCCTGAAATAGCCTCAAACCGCTTAAGATAGTGTACTATATGTGATGACGCAGATGCTGTCTATGCAGAAAGCTCTTCATGTTCCATGTCAGCACTGATAATTACATAAATACTCACTAAGACATATTGTGTGTATGTATATGGTATGTGTCAATTCCCTGAAAGGTATGACTACAGTACTACATGGTTGTTAGAGGAAAATGTTTTCTAGCCATACAGCCTTCAATCACAATCACAGTATGAATCACAATCAATGCAGGATGTGTGTGAATTAAGGAAAAGTGCCATGCCACAATTAGCCACAAAAAGTATTTAAACATCAAGTAAGCCTTACTGTGAGTCACTAAACCTAAAAAAAAAATAAAAAAAAACACACGAACACCTAAAGCAAAACAACCAAACAAAGTGCTCAAAAAACACTTCACTTGAAAAACTAATAATCAAGCTACCTACATAGTGGAAAAGGATGTTCAGGACTTACATTGTTCATGTACTCGCTCAGCAGGTCTTGCAGGGCTTGGCGTACGGCGTTGCACTCGGCTACGATGCGTTCACGGCGATCGTCGCGTGTGCAGGAGGAGTCGGCCATGAGGGCGGCGCCACTAATGATGCTCTCCAGACGTTCCTCCAGTGACGGCCTGAAGCGAGCCTCACTAAATGTTAGCGGATCCAGAATGATCTTATTCTGAAACGGAACAAAAGATGGCCAGGGACAAGGTTATGAAAGTTTCTGTTGAAAACATTAAAATCCATAAATACCTTTAAGAGTAACTATAAGTAACTAGTAGGTTGCTTTCCAGAATTGTTAGTATGAGCATTGCTAGTCATATCATCAATTACATGTTTTATCTTTTTTTTTTGTTTTCTTTTTTTTTTGTTAATGTATTTGGTCTTGGCGGACAAGATCTGCTATGAATGTTTTTGCAGAGCAAGTATTGTGCTAATTAGTAATGACAGGATTGTTTGCAGATTGCATGTAAAGGACATACCAGCCTGCGCCATCTAGAGTTTCATGACTGAACTAGAGATATAGGGACAGATTTACTAACATACTGTCAGGATTTACTAAAGACACACAGTGATAAAATAGCACTGAAAAGGTGTGGGCACAGTTATTTTTGCAGCTGAACTTATTGCATATGCGTTTGAAGGGGTTTCCCTTTGAGACGCAAAATGTATGGGAGCAGAGTATTTATTGAATCACACAAGGTGATTTACTAAGGTTTGCACTAGTCAATTTACTGGTATTTGTGCAATTATTTAACACCCCAAAAAAGCATGTATTAAACAATTTTGCGCCTGTGTTGTTAGATCACCCACACCTGATTAACAACGGCTCTGCTTGTTTGCGACCCTACGATAATTTGCGCTATTCTTGGTAGATTGCGTTGGTCATTATGGAAATGATCTGTCTGCGTCTGTGTTCTTTATTTTGCACATCGTGAGTATATCACATGCAGAACTTTCCACTCCCATCAGCGCTTTTATGGAATTGTGCTCTCATGCTAATTTGTCCTGTTTAGTAAATCTGGCCCATAATCTTAAGTGACATAGTAACACCTGGCTGTTTCACACACAAACTTCTCAATCATACTATGCTGGATAAAATATTTAAACCCTATAGTCAGTCATGAACTATTGATGTACTGTACTACATACATCCCCCAGATGGTAGAGGTTTTGTGTAGCAGATAGAAGGATAACAAGCCCTGTGAGATGTTTGCGATAGTTTCCATTAGCGATCCACTGAAGACATTATGTTGGAGCCTATATCCAGAGGCTGTTATAAGGTGACCTTCAAGGCGAGATCCAGGCCCTCGGTTACAACCACATTGTGATTTAATGGGGCTTTTAAACACAGGATGCAGACTCAAGAACACCCTCCTTTTTATTATTGAAAAGTTGCTACCAAATACAGGTTTTATGATCTCTAGGGCTGGGCTGGGGAAATTACCATATTGATAGTGGCAATATTATGTTTTACGGCTATATATGAATACGGCTTCGGCAGCAGTTTGCATTTTGTGGACTTTGCCAGTGCAGATGAGGTGGAGGTGGCATTTAGAGGAACCAGAAGTGGCTAGTGCCCTTTACTTTTGAGACTAATATTCAGAAAGGCACTTCACCAAGCGGTTAATAATAAGTTAGATCTTTCACAGATCTTTCATCATTTATATCTCAGCATGCACTTCCTGTTCTTTGGCATGTCCACAGGCAGGGAATGATGTTTGTGTCTTTTGAATGTGCTAATCCAGTAGCAGTTATACAAACTAACAACAGCAAAATTGGAGAGAGAGAGAGCTTTCCCATTATAGCATGTTGCCATGGTGATCAACTCTTAAGTAAAAGCTGTAACAGCACAGCAGTCTTGGCCATCTCAATGACTCAATGAGAAGTATGTGGACATTTATTGGTTTGTTTAAAATCTGTCTGTGTCAAGTTTCCAGGTCTATTCCGGTCCGCCCGCTTTTGTCTGAACGAGGGACTAAAACAAAGACTTGTGTGAAATGTCTGATTGGAAAGCGACAGGCAGGACATTCACATGCTGACAGGCTGGAGAAAAGCCATTGTGAAACAATTTGTACAGATTACTTAGATCTTGTGTGACTCATATGCTGACTACATATTCCAATTATGATTTATTTAGTTAAAGACAAGATGAAACAGCCTTTACAAACACATTCGAATTGTGTAATGCTGCATATATTCGAATGGAACAATATTTAGCAATTGGCTGTTCATGTTTGTGACAGGTGCTATTTTATCAAGAGATAAATCTTATATATGACATTTATATTGTATATGGTCAAACTGACCTCCACTTTGGCATTAATATCTGAAAAAACTAAAGTTACAAATATATATATATATATATATATATATATATATATATTAAATATTAAAATAATCAGTATTTTAGAATGATTTCTGAAGGCTCATGTGACACTGTAGGCTAGAGTAATAATGCTGAAAAGTCAGCATTGCCATCACTGAAATAAATTGCATCTTATAATATATAAATAGAACACAGTTCTTTAAACAGTTCTTCACAATATTACTGATTTTGTTTATCAAATAATCATTGCAAAAAAAGACACACAAAAAATTAAAACAATTCACCAACCCCAAACATTTGAACGGTATTATATAACTGAGAATAATACAAATATATAGAAATTAATATCTCATAAAGTTTATCTGGAGATAAAGTCTATATTCAATAAGAATATCTAATACATAAAATCTGTAAGACCAAACATACCTAAAGAAAAGACACATAAACTATGCAATATGCACTAAAAAGACATATGAAGTGAAATGTAAAACACCATTCTGAAAGGGTGCCATCAATTTGTCAGCGCAAACATAATTAGTCCAGATTGATTGCTGAGGAGTACACAAACTCATCTGTAAAAATGGATCATGATGGGCCAGACGCAATCAGTCATGTAGCATACAGTATGCATGAGCGTGTATGTTTTAGAAGTGGGTGGGATTGCCACTTACTTCGCTCACAGAATGTGACAGGTTGTTCGTCAAGGACGATATAATGAGAGAGCGTACAGGAGAGCGGTGCATTGAATGTAACCTACTTTTACACAGTGACTAAAGAGCTCTGGAGTGAGAGGACGGAAAAGAGGAAAACATGGGTGAGAGAAAGAGCGAAAAGGACAGAAAGTCTGTGACGAACAACAAAGTTGGCTAGCCTGGTGACTAGTCTGTGCGGGTTATTAATGACTACGGTCTATGTGGGGTGTCTCTAATTTTGGACGAAATCCAGCAAACTGTTGTCCTACATTCAATGTGTGTATGTGTGTGTGCGTGTGTGTGTTTGGACATACAGCAAGGTTAAGAGGGCTGGTGCTCCATCTGATTGAGTCATACAAACACCACCTGCTCCATCGCAGTGCCACCAACACTTTACCCTTTGATACGCTATTAAAAAGTTTCTGCCATCACTGTAAAGCGACTGCCCACATCAGAAGTCTGTCTCATGTGTTTCTGTTGTGTGTTGGCGAGCCTTCTGTCCACCACAATGGTTTACATACACCAACTGTTATTCTGAGTTCTCACAGTCTGTAGAGTAAAGGAGTTCTGAAACTGAGAAAGCCTGAGTATACACATTTTTGTGACAGATGCAAAGGAAGAATGACAAATCATGTGTTAAAATGGTTTCATGACTTGTCAAGGAAATCTCATATATCACACAATGGCCAAAAAAAATGATCATTCTGCCCCATAAAGAGGTCATGTCACTTTTGTTTTTCTTATTTTTATTTATAATATTATGTTGCTGTTGTTTTTAAATCATTTACACTAGTTACGTCACTATGTGACGTTTGGATGTGTGGTTTGGGTGTTCTTTGCTTTTTTTCTCTCCGTTCTCTGTTTTTACTTTCACTTTTGCAGGTGACGTGCTGATTGGTCCGTCCCTGCTGTCAATCATCTGAGAGTACAAATTTCCAGCTTCTTTCTATCAAAACTACCTAAACCTGAGAGGTTCAAGGATATGTTTAAAAACCTCAAAACAATCAGATGCATAAATGCATCTCCAAACACACACGCAAAAAAATAAGCACTTGGCTTAAGTTTTCATTATTAGTGCTGTCAAATCGATTAATCGTGATTAATCACATCTAACAATTTTTTTTGTAAATATATAACATGTGCTTATACAGTTGTAATGAAAATGATTCAACCCCCCAAATCAGGTTTATTGGCAAAATTATATTTACAAATTAATTAGTTAGATTATATTTACAAACTTTTATGTTAGATGTGATTAATCGCAATTAATGGATTTGACAGCACTTATTATTATTATTATTATTATTATTATTATTTTTAAAAAGGAAGAAATTGTTTGAATTTATAACATGCAGGCAAATAAAAGCCAGAAATGACAACGAATATAAGCACAGAGCTAAAACTGTTTTAGATTAATTTGGTGTTGTAAGAATAAGGAATGACCGTACAAAGATCACCACTGCATCACTGATTCAGAGACAAAAAGAGATGTTCGTTAATCAGTTCCACTGTGGTTGATGAATCGTTGCTTTGTCCTTTCAAGATAAGAAGCGATAGAAGTTTGCTGAAAAGTCAACACAAGTAACACTGAGCTTAAAAATAGTGTGATGGGAAGTTAAATATACTGTTTTATATAACATCATTTATAATTTACTGGTATTAATAGATAAATGAATTATATAATATTTATTTCTAAAAGAATCCGTACACAGAGTCAGCGGTCAGCACAGAAGGAAAAAGCTATGTTTCTGCATTCATAATACATTTCATTAACTTTCACTCTAAATGGCAGGCTGATTTTAATCAACGTGTGTCATTTGAAAGGGATGGAGGGTGAAACGGGGAAAAAAATGCAACCTCCAATCACAGAGAGAGAGACAAAGAGATGGTTTGAGTTTGGAAGGGCACAAAGAGCCATGGGAGCCTCTGGAAAACAGCTTGTTTAAATACAAGACAGAAAGCACAGAGGAAAGAGCGCCTGGGGAATAGCCCCTATTGTTATTCCATTTGGTGCTTATTGCAGGCACAGGGTCTGAGTGACAATCTGAAACGACAGTGAAGGAGAGATAGAAGGACTGAGTCCAACTTGTCCTTGAAGGAGCAGATACTGATTGATGAACAAATCGTTCATTCGAGACAAATCTTTTTAATGACTCGATTGAACCGGTTCCCAAAACTGAACAATAAGTTCATGAATTGTTCATGAGTCAACAACTCACCGACTTACTGAACCAAGAACAGGTTTGTAAGGGAGCTTTCACACTAACACTATTGGTGCGCAACTGGGTCCGATTGACGTCAGAGTTAGGTTCATTTAGACGATGTGAACCTCCCAACCGTATACGAGTCCACATTAAAAGGGTGGTCTAGGGAATGGTTCATGTGTTGAAACTCTGGCATGGTTGGCTACTGAACGGCTGTTTTTGTGTGTTCTCACTTTCCAGACAAGTGTGACTGACACACTGCAGGGAGAGAAAATGTATATCTCATTTCTCCTTGCCTTCAGCAGAAATGGACTCCCGCACTCTTTAGAACATTTGCAGTGCATTCACAGCAGATATGCAAGTGCCGTTTTGTGCCGACGCTTTGAAAACAAAACCAAAGGTGCAAACACAAAAATATACATTTGCATTTTGCCGCCTTCTCCTGCGTCATTGAAGCAACAGGGGTAAACGGCTGCTGCTTTGATGATGAAAATGCACTAAGGTTTGGACTCAAATAATGTAATGTGAACACAGTCCAGCAGGGGAGGGGGAAGGGGGGAGCAATCGAACTCTGGTTCGGACGTGTGAAAGAACCCTAAGAAAACCAAATAAGTAACTGATAAGTGAGCTGACACTAAGAACATTCGGATGATTTGACTAAAGGGATAGTCCAACCAAAATAGAAAATGATATCATCCTTTACTCACCCTCATGTCATTTCAAACCTGTATGACTTTCTTTCTTCTGTGGAACACAAAAGATAGTTGGAAGAATGTTGGTAACTAAACAGTTTTGGTCACCACTGAATTCCATAGTAAGGACAAGTCAATGGGAACCTAAACATTTGTGTTCATAAAAACTAAAACTAAACTAAAGAGGAATAAAATACAGGATAAATAATAAATAAGTGCACATATTTCAAATAAACAAGTCTAGCAAAAAATCCAAATAAGATTTTAAGCATAATAAATAAAATCAAAATGTTTTAAGGCCCACATTAATATAAATGTAAAATGTAAAAAATGCTGTATAAATTTACGCATGCATTCACTTTGTTGCAACATAAGCTACAATATGCCAATACTGTAATAATGATACTTTAATTTAAGCATGACTTAGAACATAATTGCTGCTCTAAATGGATTTAATGGTTATACAAATTGACATGCGTACGATTTTTGCCACCATGTTAATATAAAAACATGTTGTGCTTCACTAAAAAAAACAATAGGATATTTGGGGCTTAAGATTTGGAAGCCCACCCTTATTGCTCGGGGTGAAATAAATAAATGTACATTTATTCATTCAGCAATGATGCTTTTATCCAAAGCGACTTACAAATGAAGAATTATAGTATAAAATGAGCAAATAGTCATCTCACGTTTTACTTGTGTGCTTGGGGAGGCCTAGAAGATGCATCTGAGATATAATTTATGTACATCATGAAAAAGTAGATTTGCATACATTTTTAATGCTCATATGCTGTATAATTGTACTTAAACTAGAATCTCAATCTTGGGAAACCAAGTTGATTGCTCATTCTTAAGCATAGGTGACAGAATACAAAATGTGCACTGATTGCTGTGACAAATGTTAGATGCAGAAGTGAGAAAAAAGGATGTACATTGAGACGGGATTCAAAAATAGAAAAATGTATAATAATATATGCTGTCAAATTCAGTATGCATATGCAAATAGTGTGGATTCAACAAAAACTGCACCACTACAAAGTTTGCATTTAAAAAGCATGAAGAAAAAATAATACTTAAAATAAAATAATTTATATAATAATAAAAAATAAAAAAAGTAAATTAAATATAATTAAAAGTAATTAATAAAATGAAAACGAATAATAAATTAAATAATTAAAAATACATTTTGTGTCAGACAGACTAATTGTGTCTGGGTCCAGCCACTTGGGACTAGGCCACAAACATGTGACTACTTGTTGGAAAAAAAAGTACACATTTCACAGTTGTGGTCAGAATTAATGGCACCCCTGGTAAATATGATCATTTCTTTACTTTTATTTAATTTCCATGCTTTTCTCAAAAACATGTTGGCCGTAATTATTGGCTCTCTGTTATTAAATACTTTTTGCAACCTCCTTTTGCCAAGATAACATCTCTGAGTTTTCTCCTATAATGCCTGATGAGTTTGGAGAACACCTGACAAGAGATCAGAGATCATTCCTCCATACAGAATCTCTCCAGATCCTTCAGATTCACAAGTTAGTGTTGTTGCTTCTTCTCTTCAGTTCACCCCTCACATATAGGGTTCAGTTTAGGGTACTGGGACGGTCATGGCAGAAGCTTCATTTTGTGCTGTTACCACTGATCTATATAATGACTGGATAGCTCATGACGTTCTAAACTGCCAGCAGGCAGTGAAGCCACCGGAAGTGTTCGAGCGGCCATCTTACGATTCTCTACCAGCAGAGGGCTCCAACCCCCGTTATACGGAGATTGGTAGGTAGCTCCGACGGCACTTTTAAGATGACCCGCTGTGCAGCATACAAGTGTAAAACGAAGTGTAAAACGAAAAACTGCCCACAGGTTGTAATTCAAGCCCTGTAAGTAGTAATTTATATTGCACAATTGTCGCTATTCCTGTGTTGTTTTCTCCGAGGCAAGAGTAATGCTTCTTAAAAAAAATAATAATAAAAAAAACCCAATAAAACAGTCAATAGTAGCCTATAAGAAACCTCAGAGCAGCAATAATCACAATTAAGTGTCCAATAGCGACACCATTTGACAGCTTCAAAAGAGCTTCGTGCAAAGTCCGTTTACCGTTACTTACATTAACCCATTCTATTTGTATTATGCATTTCCTGAACATGTACTTGCTGACTAATCAAACACTTTATTTGAACAAACTACTGATCTATAAAACACAATCGGTCTTCCGACCTTTTACTATCGTGTCAATTGATTTTGATATGCGAGAGTAAAACAAGGGAACAAATTAGTAAAACGTGCTGAGGTATTATTAATTTGTGGCCACGAAACAATATTCACCTGAATATTCCCAATTTAATTAATAGTATCAAACTGTTTTTCCTACCTGCACTGTAAAAAATCCAACTTACGTTTTGTTTGACAAATTCTGTTTTTAAAGTTTATTCAACTATTTAATATGATAAAAGTTGAGATAACTCAAACAAGTGGATGAAATAAAATTTTAGACAGATTAGTGTGACCAAATTAATATTTAGAGTTGGGAGAACTAACAACTTTAATAGAATAGACCACACAGGATGATGAGCATGCGCAGTTCGATCACTGTTTTTTAGTTGTTGTTTTTTTTACACGGCTGCTGCGCCATTAATAGGATTTCTCTCGCAGCGTCGTCTTCGAGTTGACTCCGGCGACGCCCTTTTTTTTTTCGAGAGTGTGGTCATTTTGGTAAGTTTTGTTATATTTAGTTTAATTTACGATAGATTTTGAATGATATATTCGTCTTCGAGCTGTTGCCACAGGTAACTTAGCGGCCATTTTGTTTGACAGTGTGGTCACTTCGGGACGTTTAAATTTTAATATTATTTTTTTATTTTTTTATATAAAGCTTTGTCTATGTAGACATGCATTTTCTTAATATATTACTTCTGTTCTGACTCCCCCCTTTTGTGTTTCTGTAGGACACCTATCCTGATGAGTGATGAAACCTGCACCAAGGGACTCAAAGTTGGTGTCCTCACTGTTGTGGAAGATATATTTATATTATATTTAAGATATATATATATATATATATATATATATATATATATATATATATATATATATATATATATATTTTTTTTTTTTTTTTTTGTATTTTTTTTTTTTTACTTTTGCTGCTTAAAGCTGACAAGTGTAATTATTATTTTTGTTTTTTTAAACAATTCTTTAGATTTGAACTTGCATGTTTTATTTTTATTTTTATTGAATTAAATGAGTTTTGAATGAAATTTGTGGATTTTAAAAGTTGTTAGAAAAGCCATATTCATGAAATTGTATTGTCACTTTAAAGAATGTTTTTGAAGGACCGATGTTGTACTGAATAGCATTTAATAAAATCATTCACTCATATTGGATGATGCTTTTTTGATTAACTTAATCGTTTAGGTTATTTGAACACCAACTTTAAGTTTGTAAATGCAATAAAACTCAAAAATGTCCTGCAGCTGGTTGCCTTTAACTTTTAAGTTTTCTCAACTTTGTTTTTTTTTTTTACAGTGTGTGAAGATAGCGTCAGTGAAGGCTGACTAGTGTTCTCGTACAGCTTTTTATTCCTTTTGCAATGAAATTGCCTTTTTTTTTTTGTAAGCAGGAAACATTTTCAACTTAAAACAAATACCCATTTAAATGCTTAGGATGTTTACGTTGTAAGAATGTACAGGGAGACTTTAGATTTAAAAACGGTGTCTCGTAAGGCAATGTTTTCTCAGTCAAATCATAAAATTTCCTATTGATTCAATAGAACGCGTGAGCTCACTAGGGAATACCAATATGGCGGTGCGGTGGCTTCACTGTTTATGACGTCATGAGCTATTCAGTCATTGTATATAGATCAGTGGCTGTTACACATTTTTGTGTTGATTTTGATGTTTGTTTTGGACCGTTGTCCTGATGGAAGATCCAACCACGGCCCATTATGAGATTTCTAGCAGAGGCAGGTATTTGCTATAATCCATAATACCATGTATCTGAACAAGATGTCCAGGACATCCAGCAAATAAATCCCACAACATATAAGATCCAGCAGTATATTTAAAGGAGTCATGAACTGGATTGTTTTATTATTTTATAATGTTGCCTGGGGTGCCCTTATAATGTTAGTATGATTTTTACATCAAAAATTGTCATAATTTATAAATAAAAGCCATTTTTCCAAGCCTGATTTCAGCCTCAGATTTGAACGCTCTGTTTTAAGGGGCGTGTCTGCTGTGAGACTGCAGTGCAAACGCCCACTGCTGTGATTGGCTGACATGCTTGCATATGAAATAGCTAGTATTATATGAACTCTCTCGAAAACTTTTACTACGTTTTTACTATTACAGCTATCGAGATTAACAAATCGTGAAAAGTATCGTTTAAAGCATTATATTTAAATCTATTCCATCACATGAAAGGTTGCAGCATGATGAGCACTGACTGAGCAGATGACAGACAGTCTGTTGATCGCGTGAATAAAGATCTTATCATTGCAACGCAATTTTTGTAAAATGTTTAGCACAGACACCTAAGCCAGTGGGAAGGGTTGTAGGAACCGCGTCATTAAAAATGAATTTAATCCACTGGTCCCTGATAGCTTGGTCCGTTATTGGGAGAGAAAAAACATTTCCATGTTGATTCTGGCAGTCAACAACAGAGCAACTCACGTGTGCACCACGTTTCTGCATCTTTCACGGTCGAGTGCGTACTTCGAATCGGAATTCATGGCGGCGCTCGACTGAATATGAGGGGGAGAGGGGCAGGGCGGGCTTCCTGCAGCATAGGTCTGCGGTGTCCATATGGTATATCCTGAAATTAACATCACGTATTTGAGTGCGCTTGCACGTGGGCTGGTTGACGAACCCAGGGGTAAACAAACGCTTCACTTTTAAATATCGGCTTCCCGGCCAGTGTATAATCGTTAGGCAATCATAACATACATTTTTTCTCGTGGAAAAGTGAAAATTACAGGTCATGACTCCTTTAACCGTAGGCATGGGGTACTTTTTATCCCTGTTTGCAACACACACATCAGGTGGGTTTGCTGGCAAAAAAAAAAAAAAAACTTTTTTGTTTCATCTGACCATAGAATCCGGTCCCTTTTGAAGTTCCAGTCATGTCTGACAACCGAATTTGCTCGAGTTTATTTTTGGAGCAAGGAGGATTTTTCTTGAAACCCTCCCAGACAACATGCGGTGATGTAGGGGATGACATATTTTTGTAGGCTTTCTGACCCCTAAGACTCAAGTAATCTCTGCAATTCTCCATCTGTAATCCTTGGAGAGTCTTTGGCCACTCAAACTTCCCTCCTCACCATGCATTAAGACCGGCAGATTCGTAACATCTTTAGTTGATTGGAACTGGTTAAAATGGGAATTTTCAATTATTTAGCTATTTTCTTACAGCCACTTTCTATTTTGTGATGCTCAACAGTCTTCACATCAGAACTATATTATTTGACTTTACTCATTGTGATGGATGATTAAGGGAATTTGGCATTTTTCAACTCATGTGAAACAAGAAGTCATAGCTAAACAATTTCATGTTCCTACTCACCCTGGTGTGCTAAAAAAAAAAGGTAAATATTAAAGGAGAAGTTCACTTTTAAAATGAAAATTCTGTCATCATATACTCACCCTCATGTTGTTTCAAACCTGAATGAATTTCTTTCTTCTGCTGAACAGAAAGGAAGATATTTAGAAGAATATCAGTAACCAGACAGTTTTTGGGTCCCATTGACTTCCATAGTATATTTTTTTCCTACTATGGAAGTCAATGGGACCCAAAAACTGTCTGGTTACTGACATTCTTCTAAATATCTTCCTTTCTGTTCAGCAGAAAAAAGAAATTCATACAGCTTTGAAACAACATGAGGGTGAGTATATGATGACAGAATTTTCATTTTAAAAGTGAACTTCTCCTTTAATGGGAATATACTTCAGAGATATTTTACACGTAAAAAAAAATTATTCTAGGGGTGCCAATAATTGTGGCCAGCGTGTTTTGGAGAAAACATTTATTTTATAATGTGATTTCCCCCAACTTTCAATTCTTTTAATTCAATGAAAGGTTACATTTTTAATGAAAGGTTAGATTTTTGCTGTTAGATTAATTTTTTACAGCCATTTTTTATCACATTTACCAGGGGTGCCATTAATTCTGACCACAACTGTATGAATGTCGAAATCTCTGAATGCTCTGCCAAACTTTGAATGGGCTTGTGTCCTTGCTGCACGCACAGCACATAGGAAAACAACTTCAGCAGACAGTTCCGTGAGGTCGAACCATCTGTACAAAAGCACCTAAATTGAGTTCAGTAATCACAGGTTTCATAAGGACAAACTGGAAAATTGGTTTACAGTCAAACACCTGGGGTGGACGTTGCATTTTAGCTGTTATTATCAGGAACAAAAGAAGGTTTAAAAAAGTGTTGCCGAAGATGGACATTCTCAAGAACAGCGGCACACGCAGTGTCCTTAAAGGTCACTGCACACATGTTTTTCAAGTGTGTCTTTGGGCTGCATTGTTAGAAGACACAATGGGAGCTTTAGGGATTTTTCTTGTACACAAAAGACTGACACAGTATGTCTTCATCCCTCATAGCATTAGCCTGTCTTCCGTTCATATTAACATTCAGCAATGAGGTCGTATCTTGGAAGCAAGTAAGATATATGTTTAGGTCAGGCCTGACTATAGTGGGATCCCTCCACAAGGCTGAGGCTGACAGCTGAGCTTAGCCTCACAAAGATACTAGCTAAGAAAAGCTGATCTGGATATTCGTTTAAAGGGACCACTCTCAACATTGAAAAACAGGGATTTCTGTACAGATGGTGGTTAGTAGGAGCAGGCACCATTGCCAATAAGGGTCAGCATATAGATGTTAAGATGAAGAGACAGCCCGTCACTGATCAGGATCCTGAGAGCTAGCTGTGCTCCAAGTCAGTAAAAAGAACAGATGTAATGATTTTGATACAATGAAAGGGAAGAGGATGGTTGGTTGGTTTGTTTGTTTGTTCGTCCGTTCATTCATTCAGCCTTTCGGACCCTGAGACTCAACTAATCTCTACAATTCTCCATCTATGATCCTTGGAGAGTCTTTGGCCACTCAAACTCTCCTCCTCGCCGTGCATTAAGACAATAAAGACACACGTCCTCTTCCAGGCAGATTTTATTTTCAACATTGGAACTTCTTAATTATTAAATGGGAATTTCGAATGTTTCAGCTTTTTTCTTATAGCCGTTTTGTATTTTGTGAAGCATAACAATCTTTTGCTGCAGATCAGAACTATAATTTGGCTTTACCCATTGTGATGAATGCAATTTGGAAATGTAGGAAAGTTGGTCTTCCTGTGAAACAAGAAGTCATGGCTGAACAAGTTCATGTTCCTAGTCACCCTGGTGTGCTAAAACATGTTAATATGAATGGGAATATACGTCAGAGATATTTTACTCATAAGAGTTTCAAGGGGTGCTCGTACTACTTTTATGTTTATTTAAATGTTTGTTTTGTTTTGTTTATGTTTCATTGGATGTTAAAAGCTATTGTCACTATAAATGTTATGAACTGTAACAAATGGAAATTTGAAGATGCTTCAAAACGTCTATTTTTGTTCAACAAATGAAAGTCATACAAATTTGGAATTATGAGTAAATAATGATATTGCTGGTTGAACTATGCCTTTAAATCCAAAAGGTGGTTCTGGCACTCGACTCAACTCCTGTTCTCATTTTCAATTTTGTGTCTGTGCTCCTCTGTGATAGACTGAATGAAACACAGTCTTCCATCTGACTGCTTCCTCGATCAATTCTGCACTGTTAGCCACACCTGTAATCCTCCTGCCTGCCTGCCTGCCTGCAAAAAAAAAAAAAAAAAAAACTATATACTGACCAATCTCTCTCCCTCTCTCTTTGTTGCGGTAACAGAACCAAACACCTAGCCAGCTTCAAACTGTCACATCTCCCTTATCATCTTCGGGGATGCTTTTGTGCAAAAAGGCCACATTTCAAAACCAGTATGAAGTCTTCATAATATTGATTTATTCAGTTATATGAAAGACCATGGACCATTAAAAATGCTTTGAAGGTAATTTACCTCGTGCAGCTGCAAATAAGTGTCCAAATATTTTTGAGGCCACTTGTACATACTCAAAAATAGCCAAATCCAGTTAAACATGACCCTGCTAAGGTAGAAGAGACACATGTTGTTTTCCAAACTTGCAGAGCAGCAGCTGGTTTCTGGTAATGTTCCTAACCTCCAGGCAGAATTGAGATTGTGAATACCCTTCAGCAGCACAGATATCTAAGTCACATGTGCTCACACACTAAGTGCCCCATTCATCACTCCAACGGCCCAAGAGAACAGCTAGAGCCGGGCAACGCAAGACTGTAAAACCTGGATTCTACATCTCTCATGTCCCTCCATTTGAGTATCTGGGTTTTACATTTTCCAAAAGACTCTATAAATTCCAACAACTGTTATCTAATCGCTCATTTAGATGAGAGATGAAGAAGTGTTAGGAAGAGGCTTGCTCTAACCCTACACTGAGGTCACTGCCAAGAAGGGTTGTGCACCATTCCAAATTTAATTGAGAATTCAAATGTCTACATTTGAATTGCATTTGAGGTAGCAAAAACAGGACACAACTTTGAATTTAAAGACAATTTTAAATAAAAAGATTTTCAGTCAGTATAGTTTTAACTTGCAAGGTCGTGTGAGTAATGATGTGAACTCTGCCATGTATTTGATCAGTGTAAAGGATGATGATAGAGATAAAGAATTATTATTATTATTTTTAATTACTATATAATTACTATGGACTATAGATTATAGTTACACAAGGGAAAATCAAACTGTATATATCATCAGGACAATGTATGCCACACAGTATACACTGTTCAGGAATTATATTATATTATATTATATTATATTATATTATATTATATTATATTATATTATATTATATTATATTATATTATATTATATTACATTACATTACATTGCACAACCCTGTTATTTATGGATGGATGGATGGATGGATGGATGGACGGACGGACGGACGGACGGACGGACGGATAAATTAATAACACATTATAAACAAACAGTCACAATTACAAAACTTACATTTTGCATTCTTAAAGTGGACATCACAAATGCCAGGCCATAATTTCCTCTAAAACACCTATTTGAGCAAACTACATGCTAAACTCTACAGAGACAAGACCATGCTCTGCTCCAAGTAGCCAGCGGCTGGGTTGAGACCAGTTGAGCGAGCGGATAAATTGAGTTATTATCAGGCATGATCAGACAATGAAGTCGAGACCAGGGGCCTGCTTTGATGGGTGATGTACGAAAAACAATGAGGAAGCCAGGTCTGCCTGCTGACGTCCATGACAAACACAAAGGGCTAGGCCTTGGGTACAGCCATCCAATCATGTATGCTCATATATGTGTGTACGTATGAGTATGTCTCCAACGGGCACGCTTGCTATTGTGATTCTCTTGCCTGGAGTCGGATGAAGAGGAAGCCGGGTAACTCACCGCCATTCAGTCATAACATATTAAGGCTCTATGCTAAACAGACAGTGAGTCAGCACTCACGGCACAGTTTCGGGCCTCTGCTGTACGTCCCATCCTCCCATGTCATCATCTCACTCCCCGCAAGTCTATGCTTTACTGGGACAGTTATGAGTTTGGAGGCTCTTACAGTGACCTATAAAACTGCATAACAGTGCCTTGCAGCAGGGGTCTTCAACAGGGGGCCCCATGACCCCTAGGGGCCCACAGAGACATTGCATGTAGTCCACAAATTATTGTTTGATTTCAACCTAATATTCGTGAAAAATAAAACATTTAAAACAATTTGTCAAATCAACATTTTGTTCTGGAAACTAATGGAATGCGGTGCAAAACATTCCTGATAGTTTTTTTTTTTTTTTTTTTTTTTTAATCATTTTCTGCCCACACTTACTGGTTTTTCAAAATCATTCTTACAGTTTTGATCAAAACTATGCTAGCTAGCTAGATAGTGTTTCCTTGGTGGCTTGGTTAAATGAAAATAATTCGCAAAAACATTCTAAATGTGTTACTTTCCAAGCATAAACGGGCAAAATAACAAATGTAATATGTAAAGACAACAAATCACAGGCTAAGTGGAGAAAGTGACTGTTTGAAACTCCAAGAACAGCCATACTGTGTAGTGTCTAGACTTATAGCTTACATAAACATAGGTGACTTGATAAAGTAATGAAAGAAGTCTCTGCGGTATTTAATTAATAAGGGACACATACACTGCAATTTATGGAACCAACAAACTATAAAATGTTCGAGGTTAAAATCACAGATGTGGAGCCAAACCGAGAGAGAAGGTGGCCGGGGGTCCCACGTGAGAGCAACTTATTTCTTGGCTGTCACTTTTCATTAGGCAGTACAACAGATAGAGAGAGCTGACTGGAGCGTTGCATCAAATTTGCAGGCCGGTAATTCCAGGCCACCAGTGGGCTGTGTAAATATTTCAAAGGGGGCTTCCCCAGGCACTGTGAGGTAATTCTGTGGACACTGTTATATATTTTATTAGTGTGAAGGATGAAGAATGAGATGAAGAAGTGTCAAAAGGGGGTCACTTGTTCTGACCCTACATTGAGGTCACTGCAAAGCAGGGTTGTGCACCATTCCAAATTTAATTGAGAACACTTATTAAAGTGTCTAAATTTAAATTGCTGTAGCAAAAATGATGCAAAACATCATATTGAAGTTAAAGTTGAATTAAAAGGAAAATAAATTAAATGTAACTGCTGTCAGTGTAGTTTTCAATTGATGATCTCAGGCTATTATTCTATTCTATTCTATTCTATTCTATTCTATTCTATTCTATTCTATTCTATTCGAAGCTTGTATTATATAGCATTGTATAATTTTTTTCTGGGATTATTGAATTTTAAATGTTATGTTCTGAACTGCACACAATCCGTCTTTCAAGACCAGGCTGAATTATTAGCACTTTTCCCCTGTTGAGTTTGTTCTCGTGGTTGTTCATTTAATTTGTCTTTCAGTTCAGGTGTGTGTCACTAATTATCCTTGTTTGCATGTATACTTAAGTCCCTCTGTTTCAGTTCATTGCTGTCAGGTCTCATTCATGTTACAAATTACAGATATGTTGCATGCTGCTCTGTTCGTGTGGATTATTGCAAGTGGATTTATTAAATATTGCCTTTTGCATTCATCACCGTGTTTCGTGTGTGTTCTACAACACACTGTGAGATAGATAGATAGATAGATAGATAGATAGATAGATAGATAGATAGATAGATAGATAGATAGATAGATAGATAGATAGATAGATAGATAGATAGATAGATAGATAGATAGATAGATAGATAGATAGATAGATAGATAGATAGATAGATAGATAGATAGATAGAGGTGATGTACGCTTGCAATATTTCAATCAGCTATTGCAACCTGATAGATACTGACACTGTAACTTGGGCTGTATTAATAACATTAAAAGATTAAAATGAAGCTAAAACATTTTTAGAGGTATCTGTAAGCTATCTGTAAATAAATAATGCATCTCCCATGCCTTATAAGAAATGTATAATTTTCAGACATTTGTTCTGGTGGAAGGAAAACCAAATAAATAAAACAAGTGATGATGATAAACGGCGCAAGTAAATAAAACATCAAGTTTCACGTGTAGTGTGTAAGTAATGATAAAACTCATCACATATTGATATTTAAAAGCTGACCGCTCTCCCTCCAGTAAAATGAACAAACACATTCAGACACATATTCTTTTTTGAGAGTACAGGTAACTAATGCTGGGTACACACCAAAAGATTTTTTACATCTTATAAGATTTTCAAAATGTGATAGACCACAAACATGAGGACAACAAATCCTAGATTTAAGCGTTTTGCTCCTATAGTGTGTGGTGTGCCATGATGTGACAAAGACAGCACACCACACACGAACAGATTTTCAACCAGAGTCTCGACTGTGAACACAGGAAATCTCACAAAATCTCGCGAGACTTCAGAATAAGCATGGCGGATGATATGCAGGAAGAAATTGCGATGATAGTGTTTGGAATGATTTTCACAGAAAATTCACATGAAAAAAAACTATTGTACCCACCATTATATATAACCTTTTATACAGAAATATATTCATTCTTTATTGACTTTATTTATTCTTTATTGGATGTATTGTCTCTTTAGAAAAAGTTATTTAATCCCTCTATAGAACCTCACTGAACCCTTAACACTCAGCTTCCTGCAAGTGTGTGTGTGTGTGAGAATGGCCGTGTCTTCCATCATCTCGCTTTCTGATTGGATATTGTTTTGTTTCACGTGATAATCTCCAGAGCGTTCGCGCGTTTGTCCTCGGGGTTCCCCCCACATATTAGGATTTCTGATCAGAAATATTAAACATGTAGAATATTTACGATTCACGATCGGGGCGGCTCCGACGTTCTTCCGAGCAGGTTCGGACACTCTTAACACACCTCACACCAAGGGAAAATCTGATAAAATAACATCAACATAATCGGGACATAGCTAGGATTGTCGGAAGGGGGGAAATTTGCCCAAAATCAACCCGATTATCTTTTGGTGTGTACCCAGCATAAAAAGCATCGCTTTTTAGCTGTACTGTACAGTGCTTATTCGCCACCTCACAGCTTTATCATTCATGCTTCAGTACAGTACATGCATTGAATGATGTGCACTCTGTAGGACAATGCTAAATGATTCCATTCCTCAGGTGTTGCCTCTCCTTGAGAAGAAGAATTGTGCTTCTCGCATCAAACCGAGCATTCAGCAACAACAACAGAACAGTAGCAAGGACATTTGGTATCTCACAGATAAACTGTATTCAAATAAGACAAACTTGTGTTGATTATGTCAATGAGAGATACTTGGAAATGCTGGTACAAAGGCATGTGGCTGACTGGGGACAATAATTCAGTAAACATTCAATCAATCCTTTAGAGAACACAGGAGTTTGTTTGTGTGTGGGTTTGGGGGAAAGCTCAGCACAGCTTTGTGCCTTTGAGCTGTAAACACAGGGCAATATGGCCATCCATACTCACTAATGACTGAAACTATGAAAATGTCACAACTACTGATGCTTTGATTCAAAGTCAACACTAAAATGGAGGAGGGAAAAGAAAACAATGCAGAAAGATATGTCCTAAAAACCAACAATCGAACATGAAATTGAAGTATAACGGCAATTTTTTAATAAGCTTCTCAGCAAACTTGGACAGCATCGAAAGTGGATTAATTTATTATCTAAAAATAATTCAATGAAGACTATCCCTCTGTTTCCCAGTTAAGGCTTAAGCTAGTCCCAGATTAAAATGCATGTTTTAGTTGTTTAAACTGAAAGCAACTTGCACTGACATATCTTTAAATATGTCAGTGTCATTGTTTTGTCTTAAGATGCACACCAGTAATGTTTTTTTTTTTTTTTTTTTTTTTTTTTTAAGGCGTGTTTATAAAATCTACTTAAATGTCCTAATTGAACTAAGGCCTAATCCTGGCTTAATCTAAGCCCTGTCTGTGAAAACAGGCCTTTATCAATTACTTAAGCAGTTTTATTTCAAGCATTGTTTACATAATTTGTATTTTTGGTCTGTTATTTTTTGTGTTATATTGCTTGTAATTTTTTTGCTTCCTTAAAACCTAAATAAATAGTAAATAGTAAAACCTAATAAACTTGAAGGAATATTTGCTTCTAGACTGTTTAAGTCTGCATTGAATCTTTACATTTCATTTATTACATTTATATAAAGGTTTTATAAAAATTTTTTATAAAATGTTATATAAAGGTTTTATAAACAGCGTATGTGTTTTCCTATGGTTTAACAAATATTAAAGGGAAAGTTCACCGAAAAACGGAATTTTAAAAAAAAATTTAATCAATTACTCACCTTCATGTCATTGCAAACCCGACTTTTGTTTCATCTTCGGAACACAAATGAATAAATATTTGTATGAATTCTGAGAGATTTTTGTCCCTCCATTGATAGCTACGCAACTACCATTTTGATGCCTCAAAATGTTCATAAAGAGATCGTAAAACTAATCCATAAGAATTAAACGGTTTAGTCCAAATTTTCTAAAGAGACTCAATCGCTTTATATGATGAACAGTTTGAATTTAGGCTTTTATTCACATATAAACATTGATCAGCGAACATAAACGGAAGCTCCACTGTACTTGCCTGACACGTGAGTGCAAAACTCATTGGTTCTTGCGGAAGCTCAGACATCCTGCTTAACACGAGAATGAACCTCATTGTTTCTTTTAGAAGCTCAAACGTGTTGCGTAACACACGAGAATAAACCTAATTGGTTCTCGCACCTCAAGCAAGCATGCTTGAGTTTATAAACCATATCTGATGTGCGTTGATTATATGTGAATAAAAGCCTAATTTAAATATGTTAATTATATAAAGTGACCGTGTCTCTTCAGAATATTTGTACTAAACTACAATTTTGGACTTGATTTATATGGATTTAATTATTATAAATAATGTTTTCTTCTTTTTTTTTTATCTGGAAGCTGCGGGCGAGAATCCTATTATAAATGGTACATTAAAAATCTAACAGATCAATCTAGGTTTGTGTTATTACTATTATTATTATTAAAATTATTTCTAAGTATTAAGTACCATCCGCAAAAATCATTCAGATAACTTTCAGATGATCCTTTAAAATAGTCTGCCCATCAATGTGTTGAAAGCTCTTGCAATGTGGGAATTCCTCCTGGAAATAGCCTCTTTTAAAATCCTCTCCACACTACCGAAATGTGGTTTTATTTCCTTATTCTAACCGATTTGCTTACATGACTCCGATTATTTCCATAAGCTATCAGCTTTGTCGGTACTCTGGAGTCTCCTAGCGTTTCGGCACTTTCATGTCCCACATCGCCCCTCCTCTGCTTCCTAATATGTCTCCTCATTTCAAACACTGGAATGCAATCACCTAGTCTCCCTCAGTGGACGCACAAATCAGCAAAAAGCCTCTCATCTCACATCTTATCAAAACAGTTCTCGCCTGACAAACGGCAGTATGGAATATATTATGAAAGCGTTAGGCTCATAAAATATGCGGCGCTGCAGCTTACACATGATAATAAAGGAATAAAGAATCTCTCGATGGTGGAAAAATATGCTAATTAGCCAAACAAAACATTCATCAAGAACTTTGCTCGTTGAAACGGAGTCTGTGCGGCGGTAAGAGTGCTTCGTTATTGATAGACTATCTCATTGACCTGTTCTTGGCACAGTTTGGAAATCGATGAGGCGTCGATCTCATATCCATATTTGGCCTGATGAACATATGGCGAAATGTTTTGTTCTTGTGAGGTTGGTGGAGCAGCTTCATTAATCATGGCTTCTTCTAATGGGCCAGCAGAGAGCACTCGCGGCTTCTTAACGATGCTGGAGCCCGGCCCGGCCTCTCTCTGGCACTGGCCTGTTTGGATGTCTTTTTGTGAGCCGAGCGCTAAGGGAACAGACCCCACAACCTCCCGGTGTCAAGGGAGCCTGTTCCGAGCACAGGGCTGCTAAAGCATGGCACCCATTGGCCACAGAGGCAGATGGGCACCGCAGGGAATTCCGAGAGGTGTAGCGGCAAATCTGTCAACATACTCCTAACATGGTGGGTAATTAATGTGGCAGAAAGAGAAGTCAGGCCCTTCTTCCGACAACACGGCCCATACTGGGTTAAGCTCAGACTGAGGAGCACATGCTGAGCCATAACTGGACTGACATTGAAGAAAAGTACTTTTGTAAGAAATTTTGTCATTGAAGGATATGGGAAGCAACTCCTAAATGTTAACAAGAATTGAAAATGTATAAAAGAGAATGGAAAAGATATACAGTCTATGGTAGGGATAAAAATGGCAGAAGAACACGTCAATGTGCTTTCCAGAGGAACCGAATTGTAAGCTTAATTTAGCAGTTCCTTAGGGGAATTGTATATGAATGAAAAGTCAGTTGGCAATTTACCTACATAATTGAATATAAAGTTACAAAATATTTAGGAAAAAAACAGTCATAATGTTGGATGGACTATTTTGTTCAAAACAGAAAGACAAAATTGTTTTCTGAAAGAAAATGATTTATTCTCAGAAAAGCCAGGAACATTAAGCATCTATATATGTGTGTGTATATACACACTACTGGTCAAAGATCGGTAAGACTTTTAATGTTTTTAAAAGAAGTCTCTTCTGCTCACCAAGACTGCATTTATTTGATAAAAAAATAAAAAAAATAAGAGAATAGAAAGTTTAAAAGAACAGCATTTGTTTAAAATAGAATGTTTTAAAACAGTATAAATGTCTTTACTGTAACTTTTGATCAATTTAACTCATCCTTGATGAATAAAAGTATTGATTTATTTTATTTCTTTCCCCCAAAAATAACATATAAATTCTTACTGACCCCAAACTTTTGAAAGGTAGTGTTTAATGTTACAAAAGCTTTCTATTTCAGATAAATGCTGTTCTTTTGAACTTTCTATTCATCAAATAATCCTGAAATAAAAATGTAAAAAACTGTTTTCAACATAGATACTAAACATAAATGAGCATTCTTGAGCATCAAATCAGAATATTAGAATGATTTCTGTAGGATCATGTGACACTGAAGACTGGAGTAATGATGCTGAAAATTCAGCTTTGATCACAGGAATAAATTACACTTTATATTCACATAGAAAACAGCTGTTTTAAATTGTAATAATATTTAACAATATGAATGTTTTTGTTTGTATTTTTAATCAAATAAATGCAGCCTTGGTGAGCAGAAGAGACTTCTTTTAAAAACATAAAAAATCTTACCGATCTAAACTTTTGACCGGTGGTGTATATACTGTATATATATATATGATCTCTATAGGCACTAACTCATGCTCAGTCATTCCAAATTGCCCCCTGCTTCCTTAGAAGTCCACCTATATAAGTAGCAGAAAAAAAAAAGATAAAAGCTTTTGAGGGGGAAAAAAGGTCAATATGTGACTATATTGCTTAGCGCCCGGTTTAAATGCTTAAAAAGAGCCATCAACAGTGGATTTATACAGAGGTGACAAAAGCTGTCAGATTGTTGTTGGTGTAAAAAAGCAAAAAGGCTATAGACGGGCCCATGGACAGATTATTAACAGGCTTCTAGGCTCGGTTTAGTGGTCTTCTGTTACCTATAAAGCTGGATTTAAGGAGGTATAAATCTCAACTGAGCTGAAGGCTATCTCTCTCGGGATCAGGACTACATGACTGTATACTGGAAAAATCACTCAGGAGTAAGGGATACGTGTGGGAACGAGGGGACATGGCCACATCCACGGTGCCATATTTCTGTGACCTGGCGACAGTTACCAGAGCATCTTGAACCCTCAGTCTGGTGCCCACTTAAAAAGGCCAAAACAAAGGTTCAAGGTTTTGCTCCTGTTAGCCCCTGCTGGTGGATGCTGTACATACACCATCTGGAAGCAAAAAGCATTTTTCAGAATTTGTTTTATTTATTTATTTTTGAAATATCTGTGTTGATTTTTTTGAAGTTTAAATCAAATATATATTATTTATAAAAACACAGCATATAAATAATTATTCATTAAATATTTCATTATATTACAGTAGACAATTTAATAGTTCCCAAATAAATAGTTTTGGATGCATCTTAAAAGTGTGAAATTCAGTGTAAATGAGATAAATGGCAATGATAAGGGATCTTTCACCAGGTATTATAGAATTCCTTGGGCCAAAAGGACAGTATACTGTAGATATAAAACACATATTCGTAAAAGTATTTTAAAAAAGTACCAGATAGCTACAGACTGGCAAAAAAAATGTAAAAAAATTATTTAGCATCATCACAGTAAGTTCTAACCCTAACCCATATATTTTGGCTAAACTCTGTGTGGCTATTAAACAAAACCTTTAAAAAAACACCCTCTCTCCTCTACCCGGACGATCGCGGCTTTGTTTTTGAGTGTCGTTCAGAGGTGGGTGTGCTTTTTTTGTCTGTTAGCTGGAGATAAGGTCAAATGGGAGCTATAGCACCAGCTGAAAACCACATGTCCAGTCCATAATGCTCTGGAATTACGCATCCGTGGAGCAAAGCGTGAGGAAAAAGACAAATGAAGGGGACCTGGCAGATCTGGGAAATCATGCTCAGCTCCAACACAATAAGTGGGACATTAGGCTGTCATTTTGGCTCAAACGGAGTGACCATTCTGGCTCGGTTTGTGCACATCTGCAGCGTCGGAGAGCATTCATACATGAGCAGAGGAGCTAATGGAGTCACTGAAGAGTTCGAATGCCCCCTTATGACACCATATTCTCTGCAGCAACAGGACTGATGTGATGATCGTTCGCCCGGCCAGAAAACCAAACGAGTCTCTGGGCTCAAGCGCGGGGGGGCCCTGCAGGTGTTGGCGCGGCCCAGCGGGAGTCCCGCTCACCTGTGTGGCCACTGCGGCAGCTGCTGCAGGGAGAAAAACGGATCTCCCCTACCCATCAACACTTTTATATTTACGGATGAGTGTGTGTTTCTCTGTGTTTACTTTTTAGTAGCGTCTAACTCGCCTGCTGGGACTTGGAGTAATTACCAGTCGGGCTCACCCCGGTCATTAGAATTTATTTATTATCCATCAGAAGAGGGAGAATATAATTAGAAATCACAGGGATACAAACATGCAATTACCATTCGAATACATGTCTCCTCGGCAGAGGCCAGAGAAGCCTTATTAATAATTCAGAACAACTTCCTCTAAGAGCCCAGTGGTACAACAACTGACAAGCTGTGTCTGCTCTGCTCCTAATGAGGATTAAGAGCAGTAAGACTCTAGGACGTGTCTCTCATGGCAAAGGAATGACCAGTAGACTGTGGCAGGTCCATAATGCAAATGTGTAGAGCATACAAACTACAGAAGCACAAAAGTGCAGCGACCAAATCAGACTATAAAAGCCTTTTTTTCCATCCTAATCTGTTTTATTTTTCTGCAAACCTGCGGCAATTTACAAAACATTTACTCAGTTGCTTTGTTTATATGCGTCTTGTTATTCTGGTAAGCGCTGCACACTGTGATCGCAATGGTCCGATGCAGAACTTCAAGTATGATTGATTTCTGATGGATCATGTCACAATGAACACTATTGGCTGTTGAAAATCCAGCCATCACAGCTGTAAATACAATTTTTAATTGAATTATAATTGCAACAGTTATTTTAAATTGTAATAATATTTTACAATATTTGTTTATTTTTAAATCAAATAAATGCAGCCTTGGTGAGCATAAGAGACTTTTTTCAAAAACATGAAAAAAATGAAGTACTCAAAACTTTTGACTGGTAGTCTATACATTTCTTCTTGCTGGAAAATTGTCCCGTCATGCCTGGTTTGGATACAGTTTAAGGGGCAGGGGACATACAATAGTGTGAAGGTTAGTGTTGAAATTGGCAAAAAGGAGAAAAACAAATAATCAGAGGAGAAAAGAAAAAAAAAGAAAAAAAAAACGGTCTCATCAGGCTACATGAGTGATGGACTAAAATACAATTATGCAAAAGGTTTCCATACAGCTAGATTACAGTGGCGCTTCAGTGATTCTAATTTGTCTCACTTAAAGGATTAGTTCACCCAAAAATGAAAATTCAGTCATAATTTGCTCATTATTAACAAGCATGACATCTAAGGTATACAAAATAAGCAATTTCAAATAATTTTGGTCCCTGTTTACCATGTAATTACAATGAACAGGGGCTGAGACTTGGAAGCTTCATAAAGGAAGCAAAAGCACTTTTAAATATTCATAAAAAATTGCCCATATTACCTGCACATTATATTCAGTTTTCTGAAGCAATATGATAGCTTTCTGGAGATTAACAACTTACATTTTGGTCTGTTCTTCACATAAAACTATTGTATTGCATCTAAAGATTTTGAAGGATCATGTGACAATGAAGATTGGAATAATGGCTGTTGAAAATTCAGCTTTGCCATCACAGGAATACACTACATTTTAAAATATTTTAAAATAGAAAACATGTTGTAATTACAAATAACCCCATCACACTATCAGCAAAATGACAAACACAGGCAAGAACATGTCTACGATCCCTTAGTGACTAAAAGACTGAACGCCATGATACTGTGTTCAGTAAGTGCATTCTTGAGTGATGATGTGATAATAGATTCATCACAATAATTGAAAACCCTGCAGGAGAGACTGAGATTCATTTGAATATGAATAGACTGTTCATTCTATTCCCAAGCTTTTTTTATTATTATTATTAATTCAATGGGCCGGTGATAAACCTACCCATCTCCGCCCTGATACTGACTGCTGTGTCCGAGGCTATACAGAACAACAATATGCATGAACAATAGGCATAAAACCCTCTCTTAATCTCTATCACTCAAAGACCCGACAGCAGATTTGCACAATGACCGCACAAATGAATACAGATTTGCAACTGTCTATATTGCAACTCCCACACCTGTTGCTCATTGTCAAAGCAACTGAATTCAGAACTGAAAACTGAGGACAGAATATCTCTGTACTCAAAAACATCGACTCGCGAGATATTGAAATGTCATTAATGATTTCTTCCTTGAATGAAAACTTGAGGTAATTTTAAAAAGGCTTCAATACAGTATGTAAGCATAATTTTAGTATTAAAACCACAAAAAAGCAAAAAATATTAAAATAAACTGCAAAAACATTGTGAAGAATGAATGTCAGAAACCCAAACATTTTTATAGAACAGTTCCCTTACAGTCACTGTGATTTTAGAAGTTAGATGTGCTCCTGGGTCAACATCTTTTGTTGATCCTGGAACAACATTCCTGTCTAATAATATAGCCCTCACCCTAACTTATCCCAAAAATCAGAGAGAAATGATAGGTGAATAAGAATGGTGTAGAAACCCCTAACCCTTGTTGAAAGCCTGAACTTGACATTAACTGTAAACCTTTCCCTCAAATCTGATTACTTAATTGGAATGTTGTTCCAGGATCAACAAGGATGTTTATCTAGGAACATGTTATTTGGTGAATTCACGTTCACATTAGCGTACCTAGCCAATATCAGCGAGAGCCATTAGGAGAAAGTCCAATACATATTATTCCTAAACACTGGAAAAAGAAAACTAACCAGCGAAACAGCAAAATATACAATTATATATATATATATATATATATATATATATATATATATATATATATATATATATATATATATATATATATATAATTAGGGCTGTCAATCAGTTCAAATACATACATATTTTTTGATAAAAGTTATATTTAATAAAATTTAATAATTTTTTTAACAATTTATTCTCCTGTATAATTAGGGGTTTTGACAATTTACACATATAGCATGTGCATGTATTAAGTACATACATATGGTACAAACAGTATATACACATAAAATGTCCCTAGAACATGACAATATGTTTTCTCACTGAAATAGGTGTCAAGTGTAATCACATCTGTCTCTGTGACAGTTCTAGACGCTAGAAAAAAAGAAGAAAAAAAAACTGTCAGGAGAGCGGCCTGCACTTTTCTATTAGAAACAATCTGTGGTTGTCTATCATTTTATGGCTCGGTTTTCTTTGTACTTTTTTTTTTATGTGTTACTTTTAAAATAATACAAATGTGAGTCAAAATTTTGTCAAGTTAAGTCAAATTCAACTACATTGATGCATTCACTACATTGTTTCCCCTAAGGCATATAGTTCCCATAACCAGAACGCTTTCAGAGTGTTCTCCACTAGAGACACAACGGAGTCCCGTAGTCCTGCTTTGATCTCAAGGACGCCACAGTCAGAAAGTATTGAACCACATTAGCCTGTTCTCTGTTAAAAATTGACTTTGATCCTGCAGCACAAGGCCTGGGGGGAAAAAGAGAATGAGCCAGTAAAACATGAGATCCATTGGATCACACACCGGCACTCATCTGTCGGCTGGGCTGGTGATAGACGTGGTCTCTAATAATGTAACATCTATAAAACCTAGCACATGGACTTCTGCCATACTGATAGACCCCAGTGGGTGCTGGAGAGAGAGAAAGAGGAGATTTACCCAATAAAAGCACAAGCTTTTATAAAAATCACATTTGTAGCTAAGTGCTAGTCTAGCCTGTGAGTGTATTTACAATATCAAAGCCACTGAGGTCAGGAAAACTTTCTGTCCTCCAGATAAAGTGAAGAGGTCACTCACTATGGAAAGTTTTACACCCCCTCAACCCTAGACTTTGAGGCACACGTAAGCCCAGAGAGCAACATCTCTCGAAACGGCGTTTTCACACTAACCCTCAAGATCACCTCATTTCTGAGGAACATGACGAGAAGCCTGCCAATCGTCTTGGCAGTTGCCTATATTATTTCCATAAGTTCTAATTGAACTGTTGGGGCAACAACAGTCTGCAAAACTCTCAGAAATGGAGCCAAGACGCGTTTAGAGAGTGAAACCTATGGCAGAGACCCCCGAGAGAACAGCCAGAAGCAACAAAATGTTAAAGTGCCAGCAATACTATTATGTGAACATAAAGCTAAATGCAAAATGCAACATGAATGGAATGCAAGACAAACACAGAAGTCTGAGACCCGACTGAAAATAGAGAGTTTATTGTAAATAAAGTTTTAGGATTTAAAAGAGAAGTTCTGATTCTGAACCTGTAGCGCTTTGTTGAAGGGAAGAAGATGGTAGATGAGGTAATTCCAATATAAATGTTCTTTATTAATCCAAGAGACAAACACAAGCAAAACGTGTGTGTATAACAAAAACACAAACAATACCAGACAATGAGGGGGAGATGGTGAGGAACTTAAGGCGAGACACTACAGGTGAATAGGGTAAAAAATGTAACTAACAGATATCACCATGAAACTTTCCCAGTTGATTACTTACATTAAGATGAGAAAAAAATGTATTACAAGTTTTCTGTAATTTAATGTTTAAATATGCAAATTAGGCAATATATTGGATAAAGCCAGGTTAAAAATTATTTTTTCATTGTGTTCACAAATTAGATGGGAAAAAAATTACAGAGGGATTTATGGATATCTACTTTTGTTATCATGTAAATCAGAATATACTGTCAATAGCCTTAAAAAAATGATTTTCGCCATGTTTTTTGGAATAAAATGTTATATAAATCAGGCTAGGAATAATATATTTACAAATCCCTCTGTAAATGTCTTCAACTAGGTACAAGACTGGAAAGTTTGGTGTATATAGGTGCTACTGAAGTGGAGATTTTGGACTTGGAATATGAAAGAAAGATCATTTTGAGAAAACGGGCTTTAAAGATTTTTCATCAGCCAATGAGATTGCGCATTCAGCCCTTTTACTTTCACGATTTGTTGCTGATAAAGAGGAAATGACCATATTTGGATCCGACAGCATTGTACAGTGAAGAGAGAGCTTTCCAGCGGTGCCTGTGATGACAGAGAGCAGACAGAGATCGCGGAGCGACGGGATGATTTACAACGACAACTTTTGTTGAATTTATGAGAAATCTACAGACACAAACAGACAAAGTGTAGTAAAATAAAGACCTAAATGTGTAATTCGGACTTTTTTCCACCACAAGTCTGAAAGAAGACATGTTATTGAAGACAAATATCCAAAAATCTCAAAATTGACCAGTAAAAAAAACCCGATGTTTTTGCCTGCCGTGTCTCGCCTTAAATACACAATGGTAATGAACATAATGACAAACAGCTGTGATAACTGATGAGTGCCCATGGAAACTGATGAGTGGCAGTAAACTAGAATAAAGGAAACATGTGACTGAAGACAAACTAAAAGTCCATGAAAATGAAACTAACTGAACATAAATTTGACAGAACCAGAGTTGTTCACCATTTGAATTGAATTGATACTCCCTTCTACTTTAACATTTAACAGAAAGAAGAATTGCAATTCAGATTTGGATGGATGGATGGATGGATGGATGGATGGATGGATGGATGGATGGATGGATGGATGGATGGATGGATGGATGGATGGATGGATGGATGGATGGATGGATGGATGGATGGATGGATGGATGGATGGATGGATGGATGGATGGATGGATGGATGGATGGATGGATGGATGGATGGATGGATGACCGACAAACAGACAAAAAAAACAGATTTTTTTTTTCTTACAGTCTTACAAAAATACAAAAGTCTTACAGTAAAATAATGTTAAAAATGTCAATTAAATCAAATAAAATCTGTGTCATAAGAAGAAGAACAGCATCCAACATGGGTTCCTTTGTGTATTGAAGTGAGTTTGACAGCAATGTGGAAAAGGAGGATGTGTTGTTTGTGAACTCAAGAGATGAGTGTTGCTTGGGGAATGACAACTTGATGATGTGGCCTTGCTCGCTGACATTGTGCAGGAAAAGCAATAAAACTAGTGTTGGCCCAAAGACAATGCCCACATTCGGACACACACACACACACAAAAACAACTTACAAGTTAAGATGTGTCACCTAGACACAGGCAGACAGATAGCTAGGTCGACAGATATAAAATGGGAGAATATTGGTCTCACACCTTCACTACAAACAAGAGTGCTGGAATCTTCAGTCCCACAAGACTTTGAATATCTTCAAAGAATATCTTCAGAATAAAGAAGACAAGAATATCTTCATTCAGGGTTAGAACCTACCGATGGCATATTATATAACATATTATGTGTTATATCAAACATCTAGACAGTTGGAACATGTCAACCGAATCAATAGCAATCAACACGCTGGGCATACATCAATAAATATGATTGATTTTCCTTCTGAAAAGAGACACGGAAGGCCACAGATTTATACAACTGAAATAATTCAAAAGGAGATGAGGTCATTTCATGTAACGCTACACCATGACATGTCATATATAACGCTTAAGAAGTGTAGTCAATGACATATTTACTGCAGAATGCAATAATATGTGTCCTACTGTTACTATAAAGAAGGCCACCACCTTTTCTCCTAAAAAGCGTAAATCATTTCTTATTTCGTTCAACATGGAACTCAAAAAAGACTTTACCTTCTATATCTTCCTGTAAAGTATTCCACAACATACATTTTAAATAAAAAAGCCTTAACTGGAGGTTTATAGATTTCCGTTGTGACCGCAGGGTGCATGATATTTTGCATTACTGTAGTCATTGAAGAAAAAAACCTTTGCAAAAAGGAGATAAAATTGGTCTGCGGTGCTCGTAATCTCTATTCCAGGTTTTGTCTAGCATCCCAGGGGGGACCCGCGCACATATTCCCGAACAAAGTTTCTTTACCAGGGTTGGTGAAGAGACATGGAAAACTTTCACAAAGAAGCCTTGGACACACTGCCAGGAAAAGAAGCTGCATTTGCATTTGGCAAGAACCAAGCAGTCAGCTCAATATCCCTTGCCCAATCTCTCCGCCTCACTCGGTTCAGGAAGGTTTAGCATTGGCCTAGACTCCACGCTCGTACTGGTCTCAGCTCAATGGCTGTTCCAGAAACATATGAGTGGGTACACTGGCTTTCTGTAATCGTTGAACAAATGACCTTGACTTCAAGGCAAAGCAGCGTGAAGGGGAATATATGAAAGCCAACCCATCACATGAAGGCCTTAAGAATGTAGAGGTATCCATTGAATGCTAATGAGTGTGCCATTCACTGAAGGTTACAATGTCCACTCTAAAAAGAATTACATACAGAACCAGTTGTGCTGATTTTACACAAGAGCCACTGTGAGGTCAGCCAAAATTCATCCTCAGTCATTTTTAAGTGTGACTAAATTAATTATGTCTTGCAATGCACCTTTTGAGGTCTCTTGAATAATTGTAACCACTGTTATAATAAATTGTAATACTTAATTGAACACACCTTTAAAAAGTATAATGCATTAAAACACATGACAAAAACAAATTGCAGATGTAAAAAGGAATCCGCAAATAGTATACTGCATTTTCACTTTGGTTACAATTATTTATGAACAGATATAATGCCTCATATAATACATTATGAATACCTTTATAATGCAATATAGGCTTTAAAGGTTTTAAGTGTTATTGAAATGGTAACAATGTAAACGTATTTATTGTGCTGTCACTTTTGATCAAATGTATGGACCCTTGCTGAATAAATATATACATTTTATTAAAAAATTAAATAAAATACTCACGCCATATATATGGAAAGTCAACAGCCAGGTTTTGCAGGCACTTCTACAGACCAAACTTGCCAAAATTCATTCCCAAATTAAAGCAACTTTTAAAAAAAATGTTGTGTAGTTCTGCGATTTTGGAGCCCCCTACAGTTAGTAAGAGGAATTCACTGTTGTAAATATTCCACTGTCATAAATATAGCGGATAGCTGATTTGGATAGTTAATTGCTAATTGATTTCAAAAGCAAAGAAGAACCATGTCGACTGATGAGGTGAGCCATATTACAACTATGACAAAAAGAATAACATACAGTAGGAATGGCAAAATGATCCCTCATCTCATAATTTAAACACCGGCGATTCAGCAACCACCCGCTAATGCACTCGCATACGCATAAAGTAGCCTTATTGACAAGTTTGGGTGAGTAAGGGCAGATCAGACAATATATAGTATCTTTAATGGCCAGTGTTGGCGATATCGCTTCTTTTGTAGCAGAAATAAACTGCTGCAGAAAAAGTTAGGTACCTTGCAAAATGTAACAAGTAATTGCATTACTCATTACAAATTTATTAGAGCAGTGTTTCCCACACATAGACTCATTTGTGGCAGTGCGCCACAGAATCAACACCGGCCGCCACATATTGCGTTTCGTTACTCTTTTTTTTTTTTTTTTACGCTGTTTCAAAACACGCAGCGTATTCGTTCAGCTGCATTTCCTTCCCCCGCTCTCCCTCCGTCTCTCTGTCACTCACACGTCTCTCTCACATACACACACACAGCCCCTCCCCTCCGTGCACACCGCGTCTGTCTGCATGAAAACGAGATCATCTCTGCAAGCGTGGAAGCTTGGCCTATTTGGTGCAGAGAAGACGGCTGGCGAAATTCACAAGTACACGAAAGCTTGGTATCTCGTGAACACCTTTACACAATCACACATTAAAAAGTGCTATAAAAAAATTCTATTCTGAATACAATGTTGTCAGTGTGTTAATGTTGGAGTCCCGACCCGACCCTTAGCGATTGCGCCTTCTTTAGAAAGTTAACTAGTCGCAAGTTTGAGGTAAAATGCAGTTGGGCTGTCGAGGTCAAAACACTATCTAAGCTGTGAATCAAATAAACTTATTATAAACAATGTTATGTTTTTTACCATTTTTCTTTTTTTTTTTTTTACTCTTACACTGTATGTTTGGATTTTGTGAAGGTGTGAATAATTTTTTGATTCATATTTAATATTATAAAGTTCTGTGTAACGAATTATTAACGAAGGAATTATTTTGAACCCCCACCCCGTTTTTGGTCGAAAATTAGTTATCGATATTTTTGGCACATTCAAGACCTCCTTTATCATGTGGATGAGCCAATTCCGTTGTTTTTTTCAAGAAGATAATGGGTTGCTCTTAACAGTAACTTCAAAAGCCCATGAGAAACCAAGGCAGAACACCGTTACACCAGTTACCGCTCTTTGGCTTTGTTTTGGAACGCTCAAATTGAGTTACGGTACTTTGCCTTTTTTTAGCCATGCGTCAATATGAAGTTACTGTGCCGGTGTTCTAGCAAATAAAGCTACATATCAGATTGTACGGTGTTATGCCTTTGTTTTACTGTCCATTAAAATTGCCGCATTTAAATTACGGTTTAGCCTGTGTACTGTGTATTGCTGCCATCAGTCCCTGTAACCTCTGAAATGTCCTCAGAGGGACAGCTTTGTCCAGCACAAACGCGGTCAGAACATTTGGTAAGGTCTAAACCCGCTCCATCAACAAACATGTGATATCGATCGCGAAGGATATATGCAGAGTTGACAGAAAAATGTTACTCATGCCGTAGCAGATGAATACAACAAAGATCTAGTGCCAAGTCTAACCCAGGTTGGGTACCGGACCTGGTTGAAACACGCATTCATCTAGCTGGCAGAGTGCCAAAACTGTGCCTGCACCTTCAGCACCGCCCCCACCCTGAACACGGTCGAGCCGACGCGGGACTAGTATGTCACAGGGAGTGAAAAGAATGAATCAACAAGTGTACTGGTGCATACAACAACAAACAAGCTGTTACAAGTGGGTTATACAGACAATCACAGCGTCACAGCGAGGAAAGGAAACAGAAACCTTTTGCCTTATTTGAAGCTAGTTTACCATCAGAATGATTTTTAAACTGATATTTCAAGATAAAAAAAAAATGTTGCTTTAAAAATGGACTGTGGGTGGTCTGTAGGCATATCGTCTGAAGCTGAGATGTTTTAATAATATAAAAACATTCAGTATTAGTAGGCTAGGGGAAAAAAAAAACTATAAACCACAGCATTCAGTGAAATTGCGAATGTTTCTAATGTCTGTTATTCGGATAACCGTACTGTAGCCAAGATGAAGGGGAGCTGCTCTTTGGCCGATAAATAACTAAATATGTTCAACACACAGAAGAGAGACAGATATTGATTTTGGGTAACCTCTGTGAAGGGGTTTGGCTCCTCTGCAGGAATAAGAGGACTGAAATTCCAGGTCTGAGGAACTAGGCATGCACTGGTAAACTCACTGCTGTGTCTGTTTAATCCACTCTAATCCTAAAGTCTACATACTCAGGCCCAAAACAGGCATACATTTGAAACTTTCAGAGATCAAAAAATGGGATTTTGATTTAACATGTGGGTGTTGTGTGGGTGTCTGTATGCATGTATTGTCCATCCATTTCTGACTCCAGACACTTTCAATGTGCAATGAAGCTATGTTCAGTATAAGCCATAAAAATGCTCCCTAGTGATGTTACAGTATGTCATCATTGTGAATCCTCTCTTAAGATCCAAAAAGAGAAGAACATTTTTTTATAAAAATTAAACGAAAGGAAAAGCAGAGGCTGGGTGAGATAAAAGGAGGGTGTGCCTGCAAAGACAGCCAGGAATGTAGAGAATAGATTGATATAGCAATTACGCCGAAGCTTATTCAACTGCAACGAATACATATCCATATATTAGCCTTCCCGGCTTCTTGTGCGCCTGTGTGTGTGTGTGTGTGTGTGTGTGTGTGTGTGTGTGTGTGTGTGTGTGTGTGTGTGTGTGTGTGCGCGCGCCTGTGTCTGGGTGTCTGCACATGTCATGGCACTGGGGTTCACAAGCATGAGCATGTATAAACATGACTTTTTTTTTCTTTCTTCTTAATACATCTTGCAATGTACAATTTCAAATTTTTCTGCAGCCCTATAAACTACTTCCTATAAATTACTTTTTATTAGCTGGGAACCAAATATTTTTTACTCATTCAAAGATTATATAAACATGTAAACTCCTTTACAACCAAAACACTACTTTCTCTTTATGCTCATCAGCCGGCATCCATTTTCTGTAAGGATTGGTATTGGTTCAGAGTAAGTCTGAAGCTACAGTGTGTGTGTGATTGTGTTTAGGACTTGTAGTTGTGTTGTGTTCTGGCTTTTAAGACCAGATTATTTATTCCATGTCACTGTGCTGACATAAGATGATTTAAGGAGCACAGGAAGCTCATCTGACATGCCCCATTGGTGGTCTGTCAGGTGTGAGCACTAATTTGACAGGTGCTTTTGTACTACAGATTAATCTTATAGCAGGGGGTCCTTTTTGGATTCTCCATCATAGTGACACAGGAAATGACATAGCAGGGGATTTGATGGGGTCATGAATGAGACAACTCTGACAAAGAGATTAAGGTCACACATATGCGTACACACCAAATCACTATTATAAAATCCACAGAGGCAAAGACACATAGTAAAAATAATAAAGGATGACAAATTATTTGCTCCAGACACAGCTCTGTGTGTGTGTGTGTGTGTGTGTGTGTGTGTGTGTGTGTGTGTGTGTGTGTGTGTGTGTGTGTGTGTGTGTGTGTGTGTGTGTGTGTGTGTGTGTGTGTGTACTATATGAGTGTTTAAGCCAGAGGGGGGTCTTTTCCCAGAACACTTCCATCAGCAACCTGAAATGATTGTGGCCAGGTATGAGAGGGGAATTTTCAAAATAGCAAAGAAAGACAAAATGAAGGAAGAAAAAGAAATAGAATGAGGCAAGGAAGCAATATGAGTAAAGAAAAGAATTGAGAAAGGATGAGGATGTGAGGTAAGGAGGAGATGAGAAAAGGAATGGTAAAATGAAGAAAGCACAAAACCAAAGGGATGATTGAAGGATGGGGTGGAGAACAAAGAAAGGAACAGAGAAAAGAAGCAAAGAAAAGGGTAAGGCATAAGGAGGAAAGACAGCAATATGTATAAAGAAAGGAACAGATAAATTACGAAGAGCAGAAAAACTATGCATGAAGGAAACAAGGAAGAGAAAAAATAAAGGAAGGAATGAATGAAAAGAATGAAGCAAGAAAGAAAGAAAGAAAGAAAGAAAGAAAGAAAGAAAGAAAGAAAGAAAGAAAGAAAGAAAGAAAGAAAGAAAGAAAGAAAGAAAGAAAGAAAGGCATTCAGAATTGGTAAAATGAAGGAAGGAAGCATGGAAACAAAGGAAAGAAGGAAAGGAAAGGGTAAGGGATATAAATAAAGAAATTATTAAAGAAACAGAAAAAAAGAGAAGATGAAAAGAAAGAAAAAAGAGAGGTTGAAAGAAAGAAAGAAAGAAAGAAAGAAAGAAAGAAAGAAAGAAAGAAAGAAAGAAAGAAAGAAAGAAAGAAAGAAAGAAAGAACGAAAGAAAGAAAGAAAGAAAGAAAGAAAGAAAGAATTAAAGAAGAGTTGTAAGGAAGGAAGGAAGGAAGGAAGGAAGGAAGGAAGGAAGGAAGGAAGGAAGGATGGATATTGTAGAACACATGAGTGCTGGTGATAGTTATTTTCGAAGCAGTAGATGAGATGGTCACTAATCACCACACACACACACACACACACACACACACTGTATGTCTGAAGCTACCAATCCTTACTGAAATACTGTATCAATGCAGAGCTTTCAGTGCAATGAAAGGCAAGATGAAGTCTGGTCTGTAACTACCAAACCAGAGAAGATGTGAAAGAAACCTCATGAATCATGCTTGTTTTCAGACAGAGAGGGGATTCTGGTATGGCGCAACACTGCCCCCTACTGTTTACTGTGAGATGTGCACAGTCTGACCAATGGTGTGTGCTGCCCAGACACAACCGCGTCACTCCACAGGACACACGGCGAAACCAGTGATGCTGTATAAATAAACATACTCCAATACTTAACCTCAGCATGATGACATGACATCATAGTAGGCTTTTGAATGGAAAATTACTGAATTTGCAATCATCTTAAAAGTCAACAAAAATAATACCAGCGACAGCAATAGCAATCAAAACTGCAGTCCATCTTCTGCACTAATGAGAAAACAAAACAGGCACTTTAGTGGAGAGAACATGCATGCTCAAGACACTGATTTGTTTTTCAGAGTGAAGCACGCTGGGTAAACAAATGGCTGTGTGGGGTATAAACAGTTTCTTTGATGATCTGTTCAATTTGCTCAGAGACGGCATCCTGCAGGTCAAAAGATAAAAAATAGCACTCTGAGGAAAACAGCAGGCATGAATGTGTGTGTGGGTAGTACACTACTAAGGCTGCTGTACTAATCTAATTTTCAATGTTTCTCCATCATCCTGATGTGCACTAAGTAGACATGATATGTGTGTGATTGTGTTTGTAAAAGAGTAAGTGTGTACTTTGCAGGGATCACAGTAAATGCATTGCGCTGTTCCAAAACCTATGAGCTACCTGCTGCCTACCAAGACAATATTTATCACTACTTTTAAACATTATTTATCAAGCTGATAATATAATATAATATAATATAATATAATATAATATAATATAATATAATATAATATAATATCATATAATATCATATAATATAATATAATGGACTTTTTAAAAGACAGTGAGATTACAAAAATAATACTTGTATTAACCTCATGCAAGGACACATTCAATTGATCAAAAATTAGAGTAAAGACATTTATAATGTAATATAAAAAAAAATCTAGTTTTAATAAATGCTATTATTTTGATGTTTGTTCATCAAAGATTCCTGAAAAATAAAAAGATTATGTTTCTACAGAAATATTAAACAAAACAAATTATATTTTTACTTTTAGCACTTAATAAAAGCATATCAAAATAATTTCTGAAGGATCATCTGACACTGAAAACTGGAGTAATTATGCTGAAAATTCAGCTTTGCTATCACAGGAATAAATAAATCACATTATTTACCAAAAAATACATTTACCAAAAACAGTTACTTTAAATTCTAATAATATTTAACAATATTACTGTTTTTACTGCATTTTTTATCAAATAAATGCAGCCTTGGTGAGCATGAGAGACTTTTTTCAAAAACATTAAAACAAATCATACTTTTGAACAGTAATGCATCTAATAATAATCATACCTTATAATTATAATTGACTCTAGCTTCATCTGCGATCTTGGATTTGTTGTTTTCACTGAGCTTGTTGAAATGCATTCTGGGATTGCCTTCCCTGAAGGATCAGGGCTGCGTTCCAGTCCACTTTTAGACACGCACTTGCGAACTTCCCTAAGCACTTCCCCTCGGGGGAATCCCTGCCGCCATTTTGAAGTGTGTTCCACTTCGTGAAGTGGACGAGGTAAGTTTATATGGACAGACCCTCGTTCCCTCGATTTTGACCGAGGGAGCGAGTCTACTTCATATGTACACTTCAGGCACCTATATGTCCCACAATGCAGTACGATTGTGACGTCACCACATCTCGTCTAATCACCACCACAACAGACAACTCTATGATATATTAATTATAATTGTTTTCATTTAAAACAACCCAGACACACCTATAAACATTTGGATGCTGCATTAAACAAATTCTAAAAAATAAAATAAATAAACTCCACAGCTGATTCAAGTGATCAAGGGCTTAGGACGTTCCAATTCATCCCATTGCAGTTTCCGCCGGTATTGGGCACTCGTGCAACGTAAGCAATGACGTACATCCGAGTGAACGAGACGGAGGGAAGTTAGCAAGTGAAGGGCATGACAATTTTGGACTGGAACGCAGCACTGGTCAAAGCAAGTTACCTTGAGAGGCAACATAATTAAGAGGCCTACCTTTTGGAACAGCCTTCGCATCAGGAGTGGCTATAAGGCCCTAAATCACTAGGTTTTGGCACAGAGCTAATGTCTCTCAGACCTGTAAACTTCCACACGGCAGATGTGATAAACATCCCTAAAACGCCACAAGTCATTTCCACAGAAGCGGTAAATGCTGTATAAACTGCAAAACTTGCCCTCTAGTGAGTTTCAAGCCAAATTTTGTATCACTCCGTTTAGAATCCCAATAAGATCACAGCATATTGAACTCTGGATCAACAAACAGGGCTTACGGGTTCTTTATCTTCCATTTACTCAGCTGTTTTGTCTTTTCTGTAAGATTTTAAAGCAATGTCCTGGGTTCAATACCAGTTAAGCTCTATCGACAGCATCTGTGTGGTGCATCGATAACCACAGAAAGTCATTTGGTCTCATCCCTCAGTTTGTCAAATCAAGTAAAAATCGTGTTAACAGTAATACACTCACAGAGAAAGATTATGGGACAAGGCATTGCACTGGGAGAAGCATTAAAATAACAGTGTTTTGACATGGAACTACACTGATAAAACCTTGGCTGTAAAAAGAAATACAGAATTTAGTTAATTCAGAACTCTTGTTATGACCATGTAAAGCTGGTAAACCCAGTAACTTTAACATAATATGTGCAAAGACATCAGAAAAGTACTGCTAATTTTAATACTATATAATGTTTTAAGTATTTAAAAATATTTTTTGTAACATCTGGACCAATCAGACATACACACATGATTCATTATATTTAATGAATAATCCAGCAAACTCACTCACTCATCAAAGGTCTATGAAACTTCCCCCAAAACTAACATCCCAAATGAAGCTAAGACACTGGCAGAACCCGGTGTCCTGTTACAGGACATATTGAGACTGATAAGAATTTTACGACTCCAAAAGGATTTTGAAGGAAATTGTGACTCTCACTTAATTCTTGCTGAGAAGGAGAAATAAACCCTTTTAATCCTATATATTCTATATATCCACGTGAGAAATGTATAAACATGCATCTCTCATGATTTTCCTTTTATGTGGTTTGGCCTATGTCTTCATTTTCTCTTCTAAACTCTTTTGGATTAATGTTTCAGACTTTGTTGCATACTATGGTTAACCAAAATCATATGTGTGGCATGTTTAGTCTTTATAAACTCCAATCTTCGTCCCCCATTTGTTCATTTACATTACATTTAGCTAACTTTGTGATAAGAATCTTGAAGATTATTTTGTTAAACACCCAATGAAATTACATATTCAAATGCCCTGCTAGAACACAAAGGGTCGTAAAAATCTCCCTCCAAAGAGAAAACTTCTTGGCTCACACACCTCCAGGGGGGGTGACATCTTCACGTTTTAAAAATCACTGATCAGAAGATCACACTCTTGGCCTCTTAGCCTCTCACTCTCTTAGTCCCTTTCTGAAATCCTGATGTGAAGATGATGCTGAACTGGGCGTTTTCTAAGGACCCCCAAGCTTGTGCCAGGCTGCTGGATCCTCTGACTCCCACTGGTTCTCTCTCATCAAGACCACATCAGCAAAGATCAACTGGAGCCTCAACAAATTGCATCAGGACAGTTTAATTCAAATGGGCGAGACATGCAAGTATCAAACTTAGTCTCATTATTTGATACATTAAGTATCCTTACCCCTTTTTAAGAAGGGCGTGTTAGAACTAAACTGATGGTTTGCTCAAGGCTGTTGATCTGGTGAATTTCAAACAATGCTATAACTTCTTGCTTTCCTGTATTCTGCTTCAGCTCTCTTTCCCTTGGTAAACTGAATGTATGTGTGTATGTGTATGTTAGAGTAGTTTAAGTGTTTAGTCTAGTTAATAAAATCTTGTTCATGTCACACGTAAAGTTGTCCGTGTCTCAAGCTCATATCTGGAGTCACTAATCATAGATTTTGACTACTTGCTCTTAGTAGTACTGTAAAGTAAGAAAGACATTTCCCATACCCCGGAAATGTACATTTCTTAGAATTAATAAACAATTAATCCTGAGTGTTCACGGGACAAACAGGTTAATTGATTGTAATATTAATTTACAACAATTCTATTAACTGATCCAAATATTCATAATCAATTATAACAAGTTATTATTGATTATTAATATTTCACATTTTCAATAATAATATTTGATAATAAGTTAATAATAAGTTATTCTAATATTTACATATTTTACATATAAACCATGAAACATCCAATGATGAATAGAAAGCTCAAAAGAACAAGATTTATTTGTAATAGTTTTTGTAAAGCAAACATGCATGAACTTGATCAAAAGTGACAGTGAAGTATATATAATGTTACAAAAAATATATATTTCATCAAAATGTTGTCCTTTTGCTTTTTCTATTCATCAAAGAATTCTGGGGGTGAAAAACACGGTTTCCTTTAAAATATTTAGTAGCACAACTATTTTTAAGATTGCTAATAATAAGAAATGTTTCTTGAGCACAGAATCAGCATATTAGAATGATTTCTGAAGGATCATGTGACACTGAAAGCTTTAGTATTAAAAAATAAATAAAGTGTAATATTTCACAATATTACTGTGAAATAAAGTATGATTAAAATTGAAATATGAAAAATGAAATATTATTATAATTGTTTTAAAAATGGCATTTCATGTCAAAATGTTGGTGACCCGCATATATTTTGTCCCCATAACACAGGCAAAAATCTCATACACAGACCTTACTTCAAAACAGGTCAGAATATCAAAGCAGAACATTCCCTAGTAGATGACAAATTTTCACAGAGAATTTTCAAAGAGATGTGCAATTTTTGACATGCCATTTCTATCTACCCGCATGCATATTCACACTATGATAAATAAGAGTGTGAAAGCTGGGTGAGCTGTGCGTCTGAGCTTCATGAGAAATGCAGGAGGTCGGGGAGAAAGAGACTCATTAGCGGGACGTCTCCACACTTCACACCCGTCTCGCACCTCCAGCTGCGATTCCTCTTTCAGAAATCATATGCATCACTGCCACACACAGTCTAATACTGTCCAGCAGGTGTGAGAAAACCTCCATTTACACTGACTATCAAGAAAGCGTGACCTCAACAAAGCGCAGGGACGAAATGTTGAGACACAGAGGAGACAGGAACAGGAAACTTTGTCCACATGTCCACGTTTTGAGTTGCGTAAATAAGTAATTCCGTGATTCTGTGGATCAAACAAAAACAGATTAAACAGGCTTCCAAAACACTTCACCATCTTGTCTTCCTTTGTCAAACAAAATGCCACTGGCCCAGTCAGAAGTCACATATTGTCAACCAATGAGTAATTTTCTCTACACAATAAATCTAATCTCCCCATACAAATATCCAAAAGCCATTTTGTCCAACGCAGTTATTTCTATATTCCAGGCTGCAAGTTCTCAACTTGATTTCCATAGACTTAGATGTTAGCATATTGCTACAGTGAATAAAATGCACTTCTCTGTTTAATCAACACAAACAGAGCAGGTTTCAGACAGAGCTGCAGTATAGCTGTCTGCACTAGAATAGAAGAAAGTCTTAACCATTAAAATCATCCAATCTAAAACAATTATTTATGACCTGTAAGCTACGAGATACTTCATAGCTGAAATTGTCTAGTTAGAGTTTAAATTACTATAATTTTAACTAAAATCAAATTGAAAAGTCAAAATATAAAAATTAAAAGCTCATTCAAAATATTAATAAATACTATAAGCAATAAGGTACGAGAGGCTGTGCTGTATCGTGAATAAGTCGAGTGCCTGCAACCCCTTCAGCCGTGATTTATTCACAGTACAGCACTAGCCTCGAATACCTTATTGCTTTTATAAAACGGTTACAACACAAAACAAATATTAAATCCAAAAAATATATGTATCAATGCAAATTTTGAATGAAGTAAAATCACTAAAAGCCTTCCTTCCGCTGGAAAAAATAGTCCCTGACCGTGAACAGCAACAGAAGTTACATTATTTCACTATTAGATGGCGGCAAAGACTGTCTTTATGAGTGAGTCAGTCAGTAGAGAAGACTTTTATATTGAAAGGACTGAAACTTGTGAACACGGAGAAGCAACTGACAAATGACTAGAGGGCACGGGAAAACCCCTTAACTGTTCAAAGGTAAAGATATCGCCACGGACATTCAAACAGATTTTTTATTACAAGTAAAGGACTGACCTGAAGAAAAATGCTATATCTACTGTAGATGCAGGTACACTCACATACTCTACTCTATAAGGTTCAATGAACAATATCAATGAGAACAAACATGGTTACGTTGCTAAGGGTGTTATGTAGTGATACATAGAACCGTTGGGTGAAGCGGTCATAGCTATGTTTTATTAAAACACAACTATTGACCAATCAGAATCAAGGACTGGAGCAAATAGTTTTATAATACTAAATAAATGATATTAAAATAACATAGTGACTGAGTGCTGCTGCTTTTAGGAGTTTCATGAAGAAATACTTGATGAAAAAAACAAAACAATTTACATACATGTATGTGCCATGTGCTCATATTTTGGGACTATATCTTTCGTCCTCCAGATGAGACATTAAACAGAGTTCCTGACTCTCTGTGGTCATTAAAAATCCCAGGATGTCCTTTGAGAAAGAGTAGGGGTATAACCCTAACATCCTGACCAAATTTGCCCATAGGCCTCATGACTTCATCACCGTCTCTTCTCCACCAATAAGCTGATGTGTGTGGTGGGCGTTCTGGCGCAATACGGCTGCCGTCGCATCATCCAGGTGGATGCTGCAGATTGGTGGTGGTTGAGGAGATTTTCCCCTTCCATATGTAACACACTTTGAGATCTGGCATCAAGATGTTAGCAGCAGATACTTCAAGTCCAGGGGCCTCATGTACAAAGACTTGCGTTGAATTCATACTAAAACATTGCGTACGGACAAAGCTGTAAATGTGCGTACGCACACAAAAAAACAGATGTATGAATCTCTGCGTACGAAGGATCCCACGCATATTCTCTTTGTACATCCCAATTAACGTAAAATTGAGCGCACATGCACGAGCACAACGCCCCACCCAGTCTCCTCCCTTAATTAAATCAATTTAAATATGGTAATGAGTCCACTTTGGCAAAAGAAAGCAGTAAGAAAATGGCTAAAGCAAGCGGCAAGAAACGAAACTTTACAGAAAGTGAATTGGAGGTGCTACTATTGGAGGTAGAAACGAGAAAAAATATTTTATTTGGAACTTTTTCCTCCGGAATTAATAACAAAAGGAAAAAATATGAGTGGGAGAGTTTGGCTGATGCCGTCAATGCGGTATTATTATTATTATTATTATATAAATTATTATATAAATTATTATATATATATATATATATATATAATTGTATATTAATTCATATTTAATATTTAATTTTAATATTATATTATATTATATTTTATTTTATTTTATTTTATTTTATTTTATATTATTTTATTTTATTTTATTTTATTTTATTTTATTTTATTTTATTTTATTTTATTTTATTTTAATTTATGGACTAAAGGTTGTATCAATTTGCATATGCTTTTATATGTTCTTACTTAATTGCATAATTGATATAATATTCCCATAAGGCTCGTGTGACAATATATGTCAATTATTTTATAAATTGCAAATTAATAGCAATGCTTCCCACAGGTGGTGGTGCGATAGACTTGTAGAACAATTCGTTGTGTAATGTTTGCAACTTCACTTCATTGCCTGTAAGAGTCGCCAACGGACAAAAACAATGAGAAATGTACGTACGCCAGACATGAAATTGGCGTGGAGGAACACACATTCTCGCGTTAATTTCACTGTTAGTACATCCAACCGTGAGCGTGAAAGCTGGCGTACACAAAGTTTTTGTGCGTACGCAAGATTGATACATGAGGCCCCAGATGTTGCGAGGTGGAGCATTGGACCAGACAGGATAGTCTTTGTTGCTCTTGTGCATCAATGAGTATTCGGCACCAACACCCTGTCGCTGGTTTGTTTTGTCCCTTCTCGGACCACTGTTGGCAAATTCTCACTACTGCTGAGCGGGAGCAACCCACAAGCCTTTATTCAGAGATACTCTGACCCGGTCACCTTGCCGTAACAATATGGCCCTTGTCAAAGTCGCTTACATCTTTATTTATGCCCATTTCTCCTGCATCCAACAAATTGATATTGAGAACTGATTGTTTGCTTACCATCTAATCTACCCAGACCTTAATATGTGGCCTTGCTAGAAGATGATCAACGATATTCATAATGTTTTGGCTCATCAGTGTGTGTGTGTGTGTGTGTGTGTGTGTGTGTGTGTGTGTGTGTGTGTGTGTGTGTGTGTGTGTGTGTGTGTGTGTGTGTGTGTGTGTGTGTGTGTGTGTGTGAATTGTTGTCTAAAAGCACTGTTGTGCTAGTGTGGATGTCTGTTTTTATTTATTTTTATGAACATTTATCTTGATTAATGTGTTTGGTGCCTCCAGGCAACATACTTAAACAGCTAAACATCTTATTCTAAACTACTGATATAAATCTCATTTGAGTGTGCATCATTTCAAACCGATTTGGTACCATTTATCCATATACTTTTGACCATTTAGTGTGCCAAGTATACCCCTGAAATGCCTTGAACCTTATGCCAATCACTATTTAAGCAGACATCATTTTGACAAAAGTCTTGGTGAAGATAAAAAAGGGCAGATCATATTCCAAACTTTATATAGTCACAATACAACCTGCACTACATTCAAAAATGTCCTACATTCATTTAAACATTTGTGAACAGTAGTGTTTATGATCACCTTAAACGTCCTTCTTGACCACTAGATGGCAGCCTAACCTTATATTCCAAGTAGTCTCTCACAGGAATTTAAAACTTCTGTGATGGTTTCCCATTAACGTCAATATTAGAATCATCTTGACTTCTTGTTTTAAAGAAAAAAATTAAGAAAGAAAGAAAATGAGGGGCTAATTGCTTTTGTTATTTTACACAACATATTTGGTACAATACGGTTACTTTCAAAAATGTTGCAGATTCTGGTGGTTAAAATATTATATTTGCCATATTTGCTTTTGTTTTGTTCTGTTTCGTTTTGTGCCAATGTCATGAGTTTGGTCCAGGACTTTTGAGTAAACAATGGAAGATAAGCAATGCTGGTGCTATTAGTGGTGTGGAAATTACACACCTTAGCCCTAAATATTGACATGTCAAACTGATCGAACAAAGCGCCAAGCGCCTTATAGGGACTACAAAGATAAAAAAAATTAAAAAAAGCTTACTTATAAGTTGACACTTTAATCTGCAAAATGTGATAGCTTGAAACATTAAAAAACAATGAAAAAAAAAGCATAATGTTACAGTTTGTGTGACTGCATACTAAATAGGCAGCTTGACCCCTTGGTGTACTCACGTCAAACTCGTTGAGAGCGGCTGCCAGCTCGCCGATGCCAGCGTGACCGTGCTTCTCGTCAGTGGGCGAGGAGGCCTGGGCAGCGCTGGAGATGCCACCGATGGCCTCTTGGACCTGTTTGAAGACGTAGTCACGGTTGGCACGTGTAGCAGCCACATCGGGGTGGCGCAGGAAGGCCTGGGAGGCAGTGTAGAGCATGGTGGCGTTCTTCTTAAGAGCTCCTCGAGCTGCCGCCATCTCATCCCTGCACTGAGGGTCCTTTAGCTCCTGCAACACACATACACAAATGCACACACACGCTAGCTATCGAAAGCTACTGTAAAGCAGCAAATGAAATGAGTAAAGTTTGAAGATAAATACAATATATAATAATATAATTTTCTAATTTAACTGCTAGGCGTCCATCCATCCTATAATTGTACAAAACGCAATTATTCATAGACCCTTCATGCATACAACGATTGGTGATAGAATGGATAGAAGTAAAACTTCTTAAAATTAAAACAAATCATTAAAAAGCATTTTGTTATAATTTTTTTATATATATATATATATATATATATACACTACATAAAATTCATGATATTCTTAAATTCAAAACACAAGTGATATTTAATAAATACCTGCTGTCTGCGAGCAGCAACATAGTTAAGTTTGACCATCTCTTTCCCAAACTCCTTAAAGCGATTGGCCAAGTCCTGCTCGTTGGTGGCGTTCTTGACAGCTTCTAGAGCTTCTTCCACCTGGAAACACACGCATCAACGCACACACACACACACATCCAGCTGTTTAGACATCATCCATAAAATGAATGGTAGCATAAAAGTTCCATAAAGCACACGGTTAACTTTTCTAGTGCTTATTATTGGTTCTCCTGGGACACATGTAATGTGATTTCTGACAGTTTTCACTCTCCGTAATGAGACTAGCAGAAGAACAAGGAGGTTCTTTGTCCCTTGAGGGAAATCTAAAAATTTCTCAGTCATATCCTATACTATAAAAGTAAAAAATGTTCCACAACCATTGAGTTTGACAGATCTTAGTTCTCAAATTTGTTTACTGATTATATAACAGAGAGGCCGCTGGGTAAAAAAAAAAAAAAAAACACTCTAAACTCTATAAATTGTCGGTTTAGAGTGAGAAGAATTGTGTCTGTTTCCTTCGTGCCAGTGGGGAACAAAAATTTCAAGAAAACAGAACGATGCAACTAGAAGAAATAGGATTAAGGGCAAAACTGTATGAAAATGAAGGTATAAGAGCAAAAAGTCTAAATTCAGACACTCTGAAATATAATTATCTACACCAAAATTACAAATGCATTTGATGACCAGAGGCAAGATAAGTGGTATTTGAGAGTGTTATTTATGCATTTTAATTGTCTGTAGCAAAGTTATGCCAGGAGGTCGTTGCTTCGGCAATATGTGCTATGCAAATAGAGAGCAGGAGTGGAAATAAAGAGAGTTTCTTTTTTTCTACAATAAATATAACTCCTGTGCCCTTGAAATAAAGGCAGATGTGTGTACTTGGATATCAAAACAATTGAGAGGCTGGTCTGGCTTGTTCTGACCTAGTGGACAGTGACCAGCTGGGAAGACCAGTCGTAGCGATGCAGAGCTTTGAAAACTCAGTCAGAACGAAAAAGGAACAAAAAAAATTACAATGAATTTTCCAGGAGACAGCTCTCACTGGCAACAAAAAGTAGGTTAATACATATGTGTGTAAAAGTGTAAATGTTCAGTTGCAAAAATGTGTAAGGTGGGTAGAGAGTAGGGATGTATGATCTGGTAAACAAAAAACTAAAAAAACTAAACTAAGAACAAAAAGAAAAGCAAAGAAAAAAGCAAACAACAAATAAAACAACAAAAAGCAAACAAAAAAGCAAACAACAAATAAAACAAAACAAAAACAAAAAACTAAAGCAAAGAAAAAAAACCCACAACAAATAAAACAACAAAAAGCAAAGCAAACAACAAATAAAACAAAAACAAAAAACTAAAGCAAACAAAAAAGCAAACAACAAATAAAACAAAAACAAAACAAACAAAAAAGTTATTATAAACAATACATTTTTAATGATAAATAAATAGTGATTAATTTCACAAATTAACTGCAACTGTGGGGGACAGAAATGAGAGTGAGAGATGAACGAGAAGAGAACATACGATCTTGAGGTGAGCCAGGAGCCTCATGACATCAGCCATGTCAGCCAGGATGAGAAGGCGAGTGACAGCAGACAGGAGGGCGCGGGCGGCACGGACCATGGTCCCACGCTTCACAGAGGAGCAGGGGTCATCCGCGAACTCTGAGGAGGCCACGTGCATCGTCTCACCTGCACATAGACACAAAACAACATATGTTTAATTTTATACCACAAAGCAAATCCCTTGTGCATATCTAGGAATTTTAACTCTGAACCAAAAAAAGCTGCCTGGACATGTCAATGGTTTATTAATAGCTGTGCATCTGTTTACCAGTGAAATAAACTGTGAACACAGGCAATATTGCCAAGAGTGTTCATTAGTGAAACAGCACACTGCAGAAAAAAAAGAAGAAGAAAAAAAAAAAACGCAGAAGATTGCTGGTGTCTGGAGTACAATGTGCCATTATTGTGTCAAACTATATTGTCCATGAAATGCAGTGCCTTTCGAACTTTTAATAAACATTTCAAAACACAATAGAAGAGATCAATATGCCGAGAACATTAAAACCAAAATAAAGAAAGCCATTTGTAGGTTGTCATAACAGTGATGTAAGCAGCTGTTTAATACCCTTGCATTTTGATTGACAGCATTAGATGACCATGCATTTTCTGAACATTTATTTAGCACTCCATTTGTCAAAAGTAGCATTTTCATTTATTTGTGTGTACACGTTTTTTTTTTTTTTTTGTGCCTAAATGATTCAGACTACGTCAGTACGGTACTGTGGCATGCTAGCTAAAGTCGAAATGAGCAATTTGTCTCAGGTTCATTGACAGAATCTATTAATGACCCCACAGTAAGTGGACCTCCCACCGTCCATCCGAACAGGAGCCGCAGGTGGGACAGAGTTGATTAATGTAAGCTTACAAAAAGCCTGGCTGAGACATTAGCAAATGTCATCGAATCTGAGAATGATATACAGAGATGAAAGCTTGTGGCAAACTGACTTCACAGAGTCTAGGGAAAGAGAGAACGGGAATATTTGTTTTTAATCCCCCGTACTGGCTCTGTGTGGGTGAACACTTGCATGTACGCCATAAATAAGGCTGTACTTCACCGTATGTGCGCATTCTGCTGTTCTTCTCGCACACTGAACTGAAACGACAGAATGCCAGCTATTCTTAACAGTGTCTTGCTGCTGAAATGTCAGCACTGTCCTCTGGCTCTGTGTATTTTTGTGGCAGCTCTACCTTCATGGATTACCACAGGAGGTTATAATATTATTTCCATTGTAGCTGTTTTTTAACCTCTACGGCACAATTGAACCAAGTCAATGGGACAGACATATTGCTCTTTAATTTTCATCCAATCCATTTGAAAAAAGCATTATTTTTGCAATATTGTCTTTTACCTCACTTTGTCAGAAATCATTTATTCTTTTTTTTACAAACCAGGAACGTATCGTATCGAGGGCAGTGAATTAATCTATGCTGATTAAAAAAAATAATAATAATGTATGTTGTTTATATGTCTATGTGTTGTTTTTTATATGCTTTAAGACAAACCATGTGCAAATTCATGTGTCAACACCATTGTTGAGTTTTTCTCCTTAAGCCTGCAGTGAAAGAGAAAAGACAGTCTCAAAAACGCGGTTTGAAATCACTTGTGTTTCTTATGTCACAAACTACATTGTAACCAATCACATCAGCGTGCGTGGAGGCTTTAGCATATTATTAAATGTGCAACAGATGATTCTCTACAGATTTTCTTTTTTTTCTTATACTGGTTGAAAGTCTCCTCACATCCTGATAGCAATCACTAAGTTAAGCGGTCTAAATGTATTTTTATAAATATATATCATCTGCGGAAGGTGTATGTCTTGTGTTAAATCATTTCATTCGGTCCAGAAAATATCCTTGAGTTGATAGACGATCAATACTGAGTGTTCGCTGGACGAACAGATTAATTGATGGTAATATTTATTCAGCTACATAAAGATAATTTGATTTACTGTTCCAAATATGTATAGTTAATTATAACGAGTTATGATTAATTATTCATAATTCCCTTTGGAGCTAATTTGCTACTGTGTTAAACCAAGCTTTTATAGTTCAATGCTTCCGAATTTCGGATGACGACTTCTTGAGCCAATACCAGTAAAGGCTAGGTCTTAAAATCTATTAGGGCAAACTCGGTCAGATTCAATACTCCTCCAAGATACACATGGCTGTAATCTGGAAAGTGTGACAGTAAAACATAAAGATAGGACTAGGTCGTTTGCCGCCCCAGATAAATTTGGAATTAAATTAAATCATTTCTTTGAAGAATTTAGGAGGAGGAACACTTGGGAGCATGTGGAATCAATTTGACTTTAAGGAAATAAATGTACCTCTAAATGAATCATTAAAACAGAAATCGGATATAAATATTTATAATTTATAGTCCCTCCACCCAATACTACCTGCCACCAATAGGTTAAGGTTTGGCTGGTTAGCATAACTTAGTTAGCTGCTGCTGATAGGTTCCATTGCATTTATGGCACAGGTCTAGAAATGAGAGGTTGCATACTTACAGGGAGGCCCTGAAAAAAGCCGGACAACTGCTATTGAGATGGTAACGGATTTATCCAGGTATGCATTTCGGCTAGCATTAGCTGGATAGCATATTGATCCCTGAGATGACCCTCAGCTCTCATTACTGAAACCTTGTTGAAAAACCACTGAAGTCTCTTTAATTTTTCAATGGATCTTCTGCATTGACTTTTTATCCAGTGTCTACTTGTTAAGTCTTATATAATTGATTAGTAGCTTAATTATCTTTTGGTTGAAAGTTTCACAAAGTCATTTTTCATTGTCGGTAAGTGAATAAATCAATAACTGTGGGATGGGACACAAGCGACAATTAGATCAAAAAAGAACGGCTTCTCATTTCTTTTTAAGTATTTTCTTTGTCCTTTGACCCCTGTTTCACACAGAGTAGGCTAACAGACGGTCAGCCTTGGGAGCGGTAAGTCACTTGGACCATTATGCCCAACCTGTGTTTATTAACCTCATCCCAGCTAAAGGTCGGCTTGCTAATGGTCCACACAGAGTATTTTAACACACTTCATTCAGCTCCTGCAGCCAGGCTTGGCTCAGTCTCCATCTGTCAGTGCAGCAGTCCATTCACTGCAGGTCTGAGAACGGTTGTGCATTTTCACCACAAATGACTATTACAAACTCTGTGACTCTGGTCTTGTGGAAAAATATACACTACCATTAAAAAGTTTGGGGTTGATACGTTTTTTTTTATATTTTACTTTTTTATACTCACCAAGGATAATTTATTTGATCAAAAAAAATTATGAATTTACATTTTTTTATTTATTCCTGTGATGGCAAAGCTGAATTTTTTGCTTCATTACTCCAGTCTTCAGTGTCACATGATTCCTCAGAAATCATTCTAATATGCTGATTTGCTTCTCAAGAATTTCTTATTGTTATATATTTCTTATTGAAAACAGTTGTGCTGTTGTGTTGAACAGTATTCATTTGAATACATATTTCCCAAAGCTGTATTTTATTCTTTGTTTTACTCACAGATTAGTTTATGTTTGAAGTCCTGAATATAGACAAATAATCACCCCAAAACCCATTAGTATTTTATTACCAAGAAATTTAAACTAAACAAATTAATCATTCATTACCTCATCATACAGTCCTTAAAACAAACCACAAAAAAAGGAGAAAACAGATGATTGATAATACATTTCAGCTTTTGGAGTTTAAAATTGGCTTTTTTCTCTTCTCCACAACCTCATAATTGCTCTTCGGCTGTGTTTATGGGATGATGAATGTTCTGTGAAACACCATCAATAACTGTTTGTCATTTTCATAGAGGTAATTTGGCTGAGCAAACACTAACTTCAGTCCAGACCAATGAGTATGCAAGGTTTGGAAAGGGACTCAGTGTGTATGGGAACAATCATAAAAGAAAAAAGGACGGAGAGAAAACTTTGTAAGAGAGAGAGAGTGTGTGTAATGTGCTGCCAGATAAGGGATGTAAATAATAGGCAGGACTTATAGGTGACGGAGGAGAAAAAAAGCTATACCTTAGCTGTCTGCAAACTGCCACACATAGGCAAAAAAAAGAAGTGTTTTGCAGTGTATGTCAGCAGAACAATCCAAAAACACATTAAATAACAGCACAACCCTCTGAAGAGATGTATGTCTATCCCTCACAGCCTCACTTTCATTCCCGCTAAAAATCAAAGATGGTGCTGCAGAGAATAATGATACATTTTATATAGTTGCTTGGTGACAAATATGATGCAGGGCAACAACTCACTGTGTGATGGAGCCTATAGAATGTAGTTAGAATACTCATAAAATTCAAGATATCAGGGCAAAAATGCCTTGTTTTTGTCTCATATTTATACAATACAATATCACACAAGTAACGAACGCAATATCACACGAGTTTTGTTTTTGTCTCAGATAGCATGAGTGCAAATGTGATATTGATTTTATGCAACTGTTCAATAAATAAGAAGTTAATAATGTGTTATATTTTAGGCAAAGTATTGTCTGCTTTTGCTCAATTTTTCCAGAGCAGAACTGTTGTGCATCTCCGAGCAACACGCAGCGGTGCTTCGTTTCTAAATGAATCTGCGTTTTGAGCGAATCAATCGGGTGAACCAATGATTCAATGGCCAAATTCATCAAGTGAGCCATTTACTTAATTCCTGAATGAATCAGCCGTTTAAACTAATCGAATGAATGAATGAATGAATGAATGATTGACTCAATGACTTAATGGCCCATTAAGACATTTACTTAAGAGTATCATTTCATAAAAATATATATACATCTTTCATATTTCCATATTAATAAAAAACCCATCAAAAGTACAGTTCACTCAAAAATGTAAATTCTGTCATCGTATACTTTAGAATTTACTTGCAATAAATTATATGTTAAATCAAATCAAAAAAAACTTTTTTCTAAAGCTACTTTTTGTAATGTCTATTTGATGTTTTTCTCATTTAACACAATAATGACTTTAAATGATCTTTTGGGGGTAATTTCTCGGTCAAATTTGATGTGCGATTAATTTGTGATTAATTAGATTAAATAATCACCACATTGTGTAATTAATTTGATTTCAAAAAATAAATAAATTGCTTGACAGCCCTAGAAATAACATTTTCATAATGTAATGGGAACATTAGCAAAACATTCTAAAGGCATATTTTTTTGTTCGATTTTGTTTGGGACAGTTCCTCAGTGTGATAACAGGCTGCTCACCTTGCTTGCGGACGTCCTCTACAGCTGCGATAAGCTCCTCCTTTAGGTCCTGGCTGTCCTTAGCAATCTGCTCGCCCTTTTCTAAAAAGTTCTGGGTCGCCTGCTCCACGGACACAGCCAGCACATGAGCCTTCTTAGAGCGGCCCTTTTTCTTACTGGATGGGCCTTTGTTACTGGTGTTGACCAGGGTGGTCACCTGTGGACAAGAAGAGTCAAAGATGAAGATGAATATGAATATAAAGATTGTTGTGTAAAAAGACTCCTTTGACTCACATTTCGACTGAACTGCATAAAGTAGGTCTAGCAACATAGCCCATATGGCACATTTAAAGTAAATCGTTATGTACAAGGATGATCGAGCATAAGTTTGTTTATTTCTAAACCAACGGGTCAGAAAAACTGCTGGGTTTGTGTGCTTTCAGAATTATGTACAAGTAAAGGGACTCTTGCAGTCGCAACAGTCAAATATACATCTATAGCACAGACCAACAATTAAAAAGATGCAGTCAGTCGCAAGGAAGTGCCCCGTGTGAACAGAAACCAAGTGTCCCCTTCAACCTCCCCATTAAATATCAAACATAAGTTAATATCACCATTAGAAGTCAAATGTCAATTCGAACCTTGAATAGTAATAATGCAGTAATTTCATTAGTTGCAAATATTTTTTTTTAGTTTAGTTCAATAAAGTAATGATATTATATAAATTCAGAAATGTATTACCATAAAATACCATCATAGTACAACCTTTTTTTTATACCTTTTACATCAGTATTGTTGAATGGTTTATAAGAGAAGTAGCAAAATGTCTCAGGTCTGAATTGTGAAAAGAGCTTGATTTACTGATTTAACAACTGCATCGCAATCAAAATCCTCAAATTTTTATTAAGAAGAATTAATTTGGACGGTAAAAAAAACCGAACAAAAAGTGCTTGATTATGTAATTTTTGTAAAACAGAGATTTTTTTGCAGTGCAGACATTTCTGGCAATTTGCCACATTTGTCTACACATTTTATGTGATGTATAGTGACTCATTCCGCAGGCATTAAGCTCTCAAAGGGCTTATAAAACAGTGCTGTTTTTCACTTTCTGCTGCAGGTCTCTGCTGGGACCGTTCTCCCAGGGTAATGTATTTTCAAGGACACCCACGCTAAGCAATTGCCGTAGTACAACAAAGAATTTGTTGAGTTCCCTTTAAGTCAGTCAAATTCGACGTTATGTCGGACTGATGTCATGGGATCTCGCCAGGGAGCCCAATCACCTCAAGCGGTAACAAAACGAGCCAATGGACATTGGCCAGTGAGATTGGCCAGTGAGATTTGCCGAGTTACACCTGCAAACTCAGCCTATACAGTTGATAAAACTTAAGACCCCCTTTGTCTGACATTTAATCACAGTTATTCTCAAAGCCGATGCACAGAATAACACTGGATTACATTTAAGAGAGGTTTTAATCAAAACAAAGCATAGTTGACTTTTAAAGGAGAACATTGCAAGTGATCTTAAGTAAATCCAGCTTAGACTGGGTTAATGATAAACATGAAAACATGAAATTGGGACAAAAGATTTAAATGACTTTGCAAGGCAAAGCTTATGTAAGGAATAGCAGTTAATATTGCCAGCAAAGTGGTGGAAAGAGTACTACAAAACTTAAGTAAAAGTATTGCTACTTAAGTAATAATTTACTTTAGTACAAGTAAGAGTAAATAAGTAGTTTGCTAAAAAAAACTACTCAAGTAACTACGTTACAAAGTACTTTAGTATTATTTTTCTATTTTTAAAGTTATGATATAGCCTGGATGCCAGCTGAATTTAGCCCCGCCCACAACATTTTTAGGTCGGGAAGTTCGGTCTGGACTTGATCCGTTGTGGAGCAATTATGCTCGAACCAGAGCTGTTCGGACCAATCAAATTGTCAGGGCGGGCTTTATACGATGATGGACAGATGATCAACAGTAACGTAATCATGCACGTCACCAAAGAGCGCTTGGGTTGAATTCGTTTACAACAAAGATGACTGCCGCTGGAGAATTGAGATTTCACACTTACAAATAAGTCAGATAGAATAAATGCATAATTGGCGTGCTGTCCTAGAAGAATGCCCCCGGGCTCGGTATTCGGCCCGAACCCAAAATACTCCCCCCGTATTCCTGGCTGTGGAGGAACGCTGAAAACTGTCAAGGAATGTTAGGTGAGTTGACAGAGTGAATAAATATATGCTTTCTCTCATGCTGATAGGGTAGACATGGTAACTGTTTGATGACAAGTTGATTGGATTGATTATTTGAAAGACTAGAATCTGAGTATGACGACGTCAGACTAGAGATGATAGCGATATGGAGCGCTACCCAGTACTGATTCATACCTCGCGCAGAAAGTCCACCAATGAGATTCATAGAATTATTAAACTTATGACGTTTCAGGAAATGCCTTATATGGATATAATAACATGCAAATAGAGACGTTTTGACTGATGAAACATGAAGACAAACACATAATAGCGATAATATCTGTGTCCATCAAGCTATATCAGGTATTTTCATAAGAATTATGTATGTCTTTAAAGGGATAGTTCACCCAAAAAGGAAAATTAGCCCATGATTTAATCACCCTCAAGTCATCCTAGGTGTAACGTTATATGATATTCTTCTTTCAGACGAATACTTTCAGAGTTATATTACAAAATGCCCTGGCTCTTCCAAGCTTTTTAATGGCAGTGAATGGCTGGAGAAATCCATCCATGATAAAAGTGCTCCACTTTTACTCCAGGGGGTTAATAAAGGCCTTCTGAAGTGAAGTCATGCGTTTGTGTAAGGAAAATAGCCATATTTAAAACTTAAATAATCACTAGCTTCTGCCAGACGGCCGTACGCATCGATTTACGGTGGAAGACTAACCCCTGACCCGACGTACAACATAATGACGAACGTGGAAGCTCAGAAGTAAGAGCAAAACAAAACCCTGGTCGCGAATTAGCCATTTTAAAGAGAAATGTCGGAGGATTTCAATACAATAGAAGAGGAGCTTCAGTTTGTTGCACAGCCCTATTTGTTTAAACCGCGAGAGTCGTCTAAGCTTACGACATACTCCTACATCCTACATGTGTCACGGGTTACTCTTGTGGCATAAGTCAATTTGCGTAGTATGCGTACTGTAACGGTCGTCTGGCGGAAGCTAGTTATTTTAGATTATAAAGTTATAAATATGGGTATCTTTCTTACAAAAACCGAACAATTTAACCAAAGAAGGTTAAATGAGAGGTCCGATAAAAAAAGAGAGATTTACAACATTATGAATAAAAAAGTGCCAGTAAAAATAAATAAAAGTGGGGTAACTTACGGTTAACTTGTTAACGTTAAATGAAATGCTCTTTTTTTAGTCCTACCGAAAATGTGCGGGGAGCCCACTCTTGCTATAGTTACGGACTACACTTTTACATACATCTTATTAACAGATAAATCATGTGATATTATTTCACTGTTATTGAGTTGTTGTTTTTTTTTGTTTTTTTTTTTAGCTTTGTACAAAGTTTGTTTCGTACATTTAGTTTAACTGTAAGTTATTGTTAAAGAGGGCGAGCTTTACCATTCAATTGAACTGTGTTTTTAAGACACTTACATTGTTCTTGATCCGTCCATGAAATAACTGCGTCCATGTTATGAACCGAGTTTTTTATTCACTTAAACTGCTCAGTGCTCTGGTATTATCATGGGATGACCCATTGCAAGAGTTGCCATAATTACATTTTAAAATCAGAAAATGAGCATAGCTCACTTACATTCACTAAAATATTGAAACGTTAGCGATACTGATTCAAAACACGACACGAGCGCCAGTGATTGAATGTCAAAGCGCGGTAGTTTGAAGTCCCTGCCCGCCAGTCGAACTGGAAGTTTTGATTGGTTTTGCACCCGAGTCAGACCTATCTGTTATTGGCTGAAGCGCATCAGACCTGTCTGTGATTGGCTGAAGCGCAGCGCTCCACCGCAGTAGTTTTAGGGCGTTTTTCCACTGGGTTCGTTTGCTGCGGTCCGAACCCGAGTGCGCTAGTTCCCGGCGCCCCCCGCAGCGTTGGTCTGGTTTCACACTCAATTAGTTGTATCGAACCCAGGTGCGTTTGCAGTGATCTTACGTCATCGCAAACGCACACGGAAAACGCATGGAGAATGAATGAAACAATGATACGCATGCGCGGGATACTATAGTTCCTGAACAAGCGCGCACCCGAGTTTAGCGACTAAACTGCCTTCAGGGCGCTTTCACACTGACAGTTTAGTGCGGACCGGGGCACGGTTCGCATGAAAAATCACTAATGTGAACGCTGTCATCGGACCCGGGTGCGCACTAGAGTACCGAACCCGAGACTACCTGGAGGAGGTGGTCTGAGCTCGGTTGCTCCCGAACCGTGGTGCGGTTCGCGTTAATGTGCAAGCAACACGGACTCGGGTGCGCGCTTGTTCAGGAAGTATAGTATCCCGCGCATGCATATCACTGTCGATATCATTGTTTGATTGCGTTTGCGATGACGTAAGATCACTGCAAACGCACCTGGGTTCGATACAACTAATTGAGTGTGAAACCAGACCAACGCTGCGGGGGGCGCCGGGAACTAGCGCACTCGGGTTCGGACCGCATCAAACGAACCCAGTGGAAAAACGCCCTCAGTCTCAAATGTAAGCAAAGCTTGCACTGTTGCTCCGTCGGCACATTTGTCAAAGTACTTTGTACTCTTGGTGAAAAATAAATGTAGCGAAGTTGAATACTTTATTTTTATTCTACACAAGTAAAAGTAAAAGTACCACAATTTAATTATAATCAAGAAAGTGAAAGAAAAATCTACTCAAGTACTGTAACGTACGGTGACCGGGAGGGGACATGTTCGGTTCACTTATTTTTGTCATGGCCACAACATATAAACTCGTGGGAACGTGATATTAAGTCGTGGGAACGTTATAATATCTCGTGGGAACGTCATATTAAGTCGTGGGAACGTGATCATTTTGTTGAGGTAACGACATCATTATGTCGTGGCCACGCGATGCAAAGTCTGATATTTATGACAATAAACTGTTAAATCATATGCAAATATTGCTATGTATTTCACTACTGTCACATACCTGACACCTAGATGAACAATGTACAGTTGGTTTTATGACTGTAAGTCATTGTCTTCAAATGCTATTGAGCTTTAAATATTGTCATATTCTGTATATGATCCCATACAGTAGTGCAATACATAGCAATATTTACATATGATTTAACAGTTTATTGTCATAAATATAAAAAATATAAAAGGTGTGCATCATACATGACACCTAGATGAACAATGTACAGTTGGTTTTATGACTGTAAGTCATTGTCTTAAAATGCTATTGAGCTTTAAATATTGTAATGTATTTTGTATATGATCCCATACAGTAGTGAAATACATAGCAATATTTGCATATGATTTAGCAGTTTACTGTCATAAATATCAAAAATATTAAAGGTGTGCATCATACATGAGACCTATATGAACAATGTACAGTTGGTTTTATGACTGTAAGTCATTGTCTTAAAATGCTATTGAAGTTAGAAACGTTTATGCCAATGTCGCATGTAATTTTGAGACGGTCCCTAAATATGCGAATATCGAACGTCCAACGTCAAACCAACTTCATGCCAGTGCAAAAGTGCGACAAAAAAGCCCATTCAATTTAAGAATGCGCTTCAGGTGTCTTTCACTTAGTAAAATGTTATTTCTTCTGTCATCTCCATCTCTGCTGTAGCCCAGTCAATGCTATGGTACGGTTACAGTATTGGCCGCTGTGGCTCCCTCAACATAACTCGTGGCCACGACAAATACAGGTCCTTCTCAATAAATTAGCATATTGTGATAAAGTTCATTATTTTCCATAATGTAATGATAAAAATTAAACTTTCATATATTTTAGATTCATTGCACACCAACTGAAATATTTCAGGTCTTTTATTGTTTTAATACTGATGATTTTGGCATACAGCTCATGAAAACCCAAAATTCCTGTCTCAATAAATTAGCATATCATGAAAAGGTTCTCTAAACGAGCTATTAACCTAATCATCTGAATTCACGAATTAACTCTAAATACCTGCAAAAGATTCCTGAGGCTTTTAAAAACTCCCAGCCTGGTTCATTACTCAAAACCGCAATCATGGGTAAGACTGCTGACCAGAAGGCCATCATTGACACCCTCAAGCAAGAGGGTAAGACACAGAAAGAAATTTCTGAACGAATAGGCTGTTCCCAGAGTGCTGTATCAAGGCACCTCAGTGGGAAGTCTGTGGGAAGGAAAAAGTGTGGCAAAAAACGCTGCACAACGAGAAGAGGTGACCTGACCCTGAGGAAGATTGTGGAGAAGGACCGATTCCAGACCTTGGGGGACCTGCGGAAGCAGTGGACTGAGTCTGGAGTAGAAACATCCAGAGCCACCGTGCACAGGCGTGTGCAGGAAATGGGCTACAGGTGCCGCATTCCCAAGGTCAAGCCACTTTTGAACCAGAAACAGCGGCAGAAGCGCCTGACCTGGGCTACAGAGAAGCAGCACTGGACTGTTGCTCAGTGGTTGCTCAAATTTTGCATGTCATTCGGAAATCAAGGTGCCAGAGTCTGGAGGAAGACTGGGGAGAAGGAAATGCCAAAATGCCTGAAGTCCAGTGTCAAGTACCCACAGTCAGTGATGGTCTGGAGTGCCATGTCAGCTGCTGGTGTTGGTCCACTGTGTTTTATCAAGGGCAGGGTCAATGCAGCTAGCTATCAGGAGATTTTGGAGCACTCCATGCTTCCATCTGCTGAAAAGCTTTATGGAGATGAAGATTTCATTCTTCAGCATGACCTGGCACCTGCTCACAGTGCCAAAACCACTGGTAAATGGTTTACTGACCATGGTATTACTGTGCTCAATTGGCCTGCCAACTCTTCTGACCTGAACCCCATAGAGGATCTGTGGGATATTGTGAAGAGAAAGTTGAGAGACGCAAGACCCAACACTCTGGATGAGCTTAAGGCCGCTATCGAAGCATCCTGGGCCTCCATAACACCTCAGCAGTGCCACAGGCTGATTACGGCCATGCCACGCCGCATTGAAGCAGTCATTTCTGCAAAAAGGATTCCCGACCAAGTATTGAGTGCATAACTGAGCATAATTATTTGAAGGTTGACTTTTTTTGTATTAAAAACACTTTTCTTTTATTGGTCGGATGAAATATGCTAATTTATTGAGACAGGAATTTTGGGTTTTCATGAGCTGTATGCCAAAATCATCAGTATTAAAACAATAAAAGACCTGAAATATTTCAGTTGGTGTGCAATGAATCTAAAATATATGAAAATTTAATTTTTATCATTACATTAGGGAAAATAATGAACTTTATCACAATATGCTAATTTACTGAGAAGGACCTGTAGATGTCGTTCTCTCAAAATATGAAGTCGTGGCCACGAGAAAAATATATCGTTCCCTCAACATATGATCTCGAGGCTACGGCCACGACATAATGATGTCGTTACCTCAACAAAATGATCACGTTCCCACGACTTAATATGACGTTCCCACGAGATATTATAACGTTCCCACGACTTAATATCACGTTCCCACGAGTTTATATGTTGTGGCCACGACAAAAATAAGTGAACCGAACATGTCCCCTCCCGGTCACCGTAGTACCGAAAGTATGTGTAGCCTATTAGTTATTTTCCACAATGTTGCATTAAGCTTCATTACAGGAACTGGGTAAATGGTATTCAATCTAACACTCTCCACTAAACAGAGTTCAGAAAGTACAGAAGATATACTTTAGAGATAAATGCACAGTCAAAGCGGTCAGTGTCACAAAACAAACCCTGGCAAGGTTAAGGCATGAAGAAAAGATGAAATATTCAGGTATGAAACTATGACAGCTCTGCTGGGAATCGGTTGCCTCAGACTACAAAAATATATGACTGTAGAATTCTGCTATTGATCAATCAGAATCAAGTATTTCAGAGTTTATAAAGGAGGGATAATTATTTTGAGTCAGATCTTTCCAATAAATTAGTTAGTCCAGTTCACAAACATGAATCGATTCTCAAATTCAACTAAAACTACAGCAAAAAAAACAAAAAAAAAAACTAAATATTAGTCACAAACCTAATTGTATGACATAAGTCATTTAGACCACTTTTATGATGCTTCTATGGTATTTTGTATCCCTTTAGAACATCTTGACAGCACTATCCATCATTCATGTGCATCATATTGAAAAGAGAAGTCATAATATTCTTCAAAAATTCACCTTTTGTGTAATATAGGGGGAAAAAAAAGTCATACATGTTGATGTACATGAGGGTAACACAATTGTTATTCTTGGGTTAACCCCTTTAATATACTACATCCACATACTGAAATATCCTGTTTCACTGTGGATGAGTTCAGTGCTCCTGAAGGGAATTCCCTGACACTACTATCACTCATCACCACACAATCAATCCCAACTGAGGCTTACCTTCTCTTGGATAACACTGTCAGTGCCAATAGCAGCATCAGCAAGACAAATAAACCCCAGTTCTGGAATTCTCTGTTCTATAATAATGTGGGAACAATAAAACTGTGGGGAAGTTTTCAATAGTATTATGACAACAAAAGTGTAAATAAATGGTAGCAATAGAAAGACAGTCACAAATGGATTTCAGTGTGAGCACATCCTCCTTCCTTGTTCTGTATAACACATAGAGATGAAGTCTATCCTCCTGTGCCCAGAGCATTGATTTATCCATAGAGCTAGAGGCTAACCTTCCAGATGCTTGCTGAGCTGGCTTTCATCATTATCATGATCTGATTAGCCCTGACCATGAAATCCGATCACTTGTATGGTGTAAGTAACATTATAGAGGGCTTTTTACACTTGAAATAGTTAATCCTGTCATTCTAAACCCTGGGTAAACAGAATCCTGCTTCATGTTTCAAATTGCTCATTATTTATAGGGATAACAATAAATCATGGCTATTTATTAACTGACGTTTCACACATATTCCTAAACCTTGGGTTAACATCATTATTTCATTATTTGCATATAGGGGTGTCAGTGTCATTGATTAGGCAAACACAGCATGCAACCTGTTTTAAAAAAAAAAAAAAAGGCTCTAGCATTGTGTCCTCATGGTACATATTGCCAATTTAATGGACTTGTCAGACTATAAAAGGTAAGAATGAAACGTTCTCTTCTTCGCTCCAATTCATTGACATTCATTGAAACTACATTAACTACTTTCGATTTGAGAGTTTCCGTGACAGTCCAAAGCATGTGAATATGAGGCACACGATTGACTCAGTTGCTAAGCATTAAGCCGTAACATTCTAACACTGCATCGTTTCACACTGCACACGGGGTTGGGGGGATGTGGTTGGGAACCACTGCTCTAGAGAGGACGCAGTGCGAGTTCTCATTAGAGAGTTATACATGTAACCATGGTTCCCTGAGAAGGGGAACGAGACACATAGAGGTGTTCTGCCTCAGCTGCAGAAGCCACAGCAGCCGCCTCCTGTTCCTCCATCAGCCTCCGCTGCTCTTCGCTATATTGCGGCTCGTAAAGGTAGCCACGAACATCTGATTCGAGCATCAGACTTCTTCTTCCATATCATTTTGAGTACATTCCGCCATTGTCGTAACTTCACATCTGGCTCCACAGCGCCTGTTAGCTTAGCTTCCAAACAAGATGGCGGATATTGCTTTTAGTTTCTGCAAGTGAAGTCCCACCCACTGATCTGTAATAGGTCTGTAGCGTGAGTGGGTCCCACCTCCTGGAAAAATGAGGAACGAGTGTTTGTTGTCTCAACCCCTCTACAAAGATATGGGACTTCCTGCTTAGAATGAAGCAAAATTACGATTTTAAAATCATTATAAGCAGGAACTGCAACACTGAAATCCGTATTTCTCCCGTCTCAGGGGAAAATGAGGGAATAATGCACGACCATTCAAAAATATGACTGGGTTTCTAACGATACAAAGCTTAATGCAAATGGGTAAAGTGTCCCTTTAACTGTTTCATCTGAACCAGCTGGGTCAACATCAAAGTATATAGAGTGAAAATGACATAAAAACTGTTTTGTCGGCTTGTATCTTCTAACAGAAGATAATTACTTTTTTTTCTTAATTTATTTTTGCCTGATATTTGACGTCATTAAATCTGACATCAAAACAATTCTCTCATCACAGGATAAAAAATGTTTTAACGATTGAGGTCAAATCATAAAGTTGTCATGAGCTGCCTGTAAGGAATGAAAGTATTATCATTAATGAGAAGGTTTCCTTTTTTAAATTTTTTTAATTTCTTTTTGTATTAAATTACTGAATCTTAAAACAGTATATTTAAGAGTCAGAAAGACAGATTCACGTATTGATCCAAATGTTACCACAACGGCACAACTCATGAAAAGTCGTCCAAGTCCACCTGACAACTCTGGTCTAATTGGAGACACACTCCATGGCTGGGTTTCTATGGAGACACACACAGTCCTGTCAAAGCTGTCAACAAAAGGTCCAGGTGAAAATAAAAGTTGCACTGCCACATTGTATTGCATGGCTGATGTGCCAAAAGTCAACAAAACTATGAAATAAAACAACTGGGAGTGTGGGAATTATACAGTGACCAAACATTGCTAAACAAACCAAAACTTGTATATAATGCAAAGACATTTATAAATGTTTAACTGTTTGCAGCACAACACTGATAATATATGCTCGAAAATGTTTTTGAGCATCAAATCAGCATTTTAGAATAATTTCTAAAGGAGCATGTGATACTGGAGACTTTCCACTGCAGGAATGATTAAAATTTTAACATTTTTAAATGTAATAATATTTCACAACATCACTGTGTTTTTGAACAAATAATTGGAGCCTTAATAAATAGCATTCCCTTCTGCAACATAATTTTTCGATATTCTCTATACAGACTACAGACAACTTCACCAAGATGGATGATTTGGCTGGAAGTTCTGGGAAAGCTCATTATTTCCCCACTTAGATTCCTAAGACTGTGTTTCAGGTGTCCATGCCAAAATGATCACGGTTGCTAACAGCAGAGGATGTCAAGAGGAAGAAAAGACGCCATCTAACAGACAAAAGTGTGAAAGCCCCCCTGTGCTGAAACTTAGAATGAAATCTCCGTTTCTACCAGCCAGCCCACAATCCTTTCATGGTGTCACAAAAACCGAGGGTGGCAATTACGTGGGGGGGCCTAAAAGAAGGGGAGTCTGCTTGAGTGGGAAAACCTAATTGAAAACGTCAACCTAAAATGACAAATGAAGCGGTACAGCCACTCCACCTACTTCTGATTTCAAGAAAGTGCTGGTGGCAATGAAGTGCTCTTAATATTAATGCATGACAACAACGAAAGAAAAGTATAACATTTCAGTCAGTCCATTTTCTTGAAACAGAAAAAAAATGTCACAAAAAGCTATAGTGTAACTGTGCGTTCACACCGGACGCGAATAGCGCGTCAAATTCGCGCCTGCCGCGTCTAGTTATACGCTTGACCACTTTGTGTTAATCCGCGCGTAGTTTGAAGCGAAATTTACGCGCGAAAGATTCGAAACCCGTTGGCGGCCATCTTTTTTAGATGTTTATCGAGCATTAGCGTTAGCATTAATCGAGAGAGTCACCGCTCGTATATGCTCTGGAGAGCAGAAACACCTGCGTAGGGGACATCGTCGCTGTACTCGGGTCCACCAGACCCTCCGGAGGGTTTCAGGAGTTTCACAATTTGGTCCATAGTATAGGCCTACTGCAACTGCAAAAATTTTATATAAATAGTAAACTATAAGTATAATGTTAAGTTCACTTAAAGAAAACTTGTAGAATAAAACTACTAAACTAGTAGTTTACTGAGAGTACATTAAAAGAAAACTTGTAGAATAAAACTACTAAACTTGTAGTATAAAACTACTAAACTAGTAGTTTACTGAGAGTGCATTAAAAGAAAACTTGTAGAATAAAACTACTAAACTAGTAGTTTACTGAGAGTATATTAAAAGAAAACTGGTAGAATAAAACTACTAAACTGGTAGTTTACTGAGAGTACATTAAAAGAAAACTTGTAGAATAAAACTACTAAACTTGTAGTATAAAACTACTAAACTTGTAGTATAAAACTACTAAACTAGTAGTATAAAACTACTAAACTAGTAGTTTACTGAGAGTACATTAAAATAAAACTTGTAGTATAAAACTACTAAACTAGTAGTTTACTGAGAGTATACTTCAAAGTTGCTACAAGTATTAAAATAGTAAACTACTAGTATACTCATAAGTTCACTTGCAGTACAAATGAGAAACATAATTATGAACTAGTTGTGCACTTAAAGTTTACTACTGTTACACTTATAGTACACTTAAACATATACTTTTATATACTTCAAGTGGGCCAATTTAGTCCCAAGCGGTATTAAAATAGTACACTTACAAGTTTACTACTAGTACATATTGAGATTAGTATACTTACTACATAAAGTATACTTAAAAATATACTTGAACATTACTCAAGTATACTTCATAAAATGAACTTGAAGTATACTTTTTTTTCGTAAGGGAATAATATGAAACGTGACCAAGACAAGACCAAATCGTGACACACAGTTGAAACAGTTTGAACTGAGTGTCACATTACAATAATTGACCTGCAACACTGAAGCAAGTCATGTGAAACAGTCTCTTTAAAAGTGGCCTTACATATTTGACAAGTACAATCAAGCTGGTGTGATTAAAACATTTAGTTGTGATGTAAATTCAAATCTGCTAAATTCAAATCTGCATTTGTGCAATTCCTGACCCGGAGAGAGTAACTGGTCATGTGGTTGTTATTTATACGTCTCAAATAGCAATTTCAACCACACAACGTTTATAGACTTGTAGTCGACCGATATTGAATTTTTGATGGCCGATGCTAATATACTGGAGAGCAGGGTCGCCGATGACTTATATAAAGCCAATATATATGATATCACACTATGTAAAACACATGCATATCAACTGCTGAAATTACATTTTAATGTAATATTTACTAAATTAGATTTTTTTTTTTTTAAATGAATGATATTAGAAGCATTATTTGAACTTGATAAAAATTAATCAGTAAAATAAACAGATTTATACTTTATATGGCAAGTTCTTGATTTTGTAATCCTGCAATAGTATTTTTTTTTACTATTTCTTTATTTGTGAAAAATATTAATATAAAGGAAGAAAACACTGTAACCAATAGTGCACTGGGAATCATATTTTCTCAAGTAATTATCAGGTAACTCTGATTTGATATACAGTACACAATGAATATGATTTGCCAATGTTTGCAAGGTTTGTGAAATTAATGTTTATTGGCTATCCAAATATAATAAATCATATTAATGCTGATGGTAGGTGATTAGGCCTAAGTATTATAGTGTTTGCCTTTCTTTTACTAAGGTTGCACTTTATTTTACTGTACGTACACTTGTGTACTTACAGTATACTTACCTAAGAAAGTACTGGGTAATAAGGTAACTTAGGTTCAGGGTTAGTACCTAGTTATTACCCAGTTATCACAATTACTATTATAAGTTCATAGTATGTCCATGGGAAGCAGGACTGTAAAATAAAGTGCTACCATTACTAATAACAGAAAAGTAAACACCATTCTACTTTTTCGTATTTGGTTTTCGTAATATTTCATTAGGCAGAACTGTTAAAGAGAGAAAATACATGAATCAAGATGGAGAATGAGAGCTAAGACGCTCAGGTGCTGGCGCTGTCAAAATAAAAGTCCCAATTCCGACACATTGGCCAAAGAGAAAAACTCACAGGCCGATGCTGATAATAAAAAGAAAATTCAAATATCTATATTTCGGCTGACCACTATTATAGAAATTCAAATAATCACATAATTTAGGGAGATTTTTAGCTGAATATAAAGCAAACATGCAGCAGTCAGAAAACATTCAATATGTATGTATTCAGCAGCATCATCTAGCCACTGTCTTGAGATGTGAGCGTTCCACTTCTTTTACTGGATTAAACTTATATTTAGCACATTTGAATAGTGCATTGACAGATTAGTTAGACAACTGCCCACAGAATGTTTCAGCATTGTGAGAATTCAGTTACTAATTATAGATCTCAATAGACGTCCGACGTCCTGCCATACATGACAGGGACTTTCTCCAAAAGTGAAAAGGAGAAAAAGGAAAAATGCTGACAGAGGAAAGGGAGGGGGAAGCCCTATGGGATGAAAAGTCAGAAGGAAAGAATGAGGACACGTATGCTTGAGCTGTCCCGAGTCCCAATTTGAGAGACACATCATGGCGAGATGTAGCAGGTGGCCTGGAGAACAGACTGACAGCTCAGTGTAACAGCACCTACCTATCCATGCGATGAAATCTAACGCTTAGTCAGGCTCACTTTAACCTGCGAAACCATGCTCACAGCCAGACTAGAGACATTATGAGTTATTTCACTTCAGTAAACCAAAGAAATAAACATCTGTTTATTTAAAACAACTGCTTAGTGTAGTGGAACGAAGAACTGCTGAAGGTCTGAGCGTGATAAAACTGTCAATGGCCTATTAAAGGACCCAAGTGTGGTAAGTGATCTGAAAACTTTAAATGAGGTCCAATAAAAGTCACAGACCATCTCGAAAACATCTCTGGCTGCCATTGCTGACCTTTCCCCATGGCCCATAGACCTCTACAGTTCTGTTTTATCAGTAATCAATAATACTAAATGTTCCACAAGTGATTTCCTTGGCTCAGAGAGCCCACCAGTGAATCCAGCTACATGAATTAAATAATTACATAATTAAAAGGACACCACAATACTGCTCAGATTTCTGCTGGCTGTTTTCTAAGCCTACTACTCAGGTCTTGGGTGTCAGAAAATCTACTTCAAATACAGCACTGGCCTCTGGGTTACCCACAGTGAGAATATACCCATATCTACAACTTATGCATGAGGGAGACGCCAATTCTAAGTAAAGACCATCAGGTTTACCGGTGAAAGTAGATGAGAGAGATTTCATACATTATCTTATCAGCAGGATCTCACCGTTCCCTCTCCTTTCCACCTTATCCTTCCTCCTGTGTGTTGAGAATCCATTCCCAGATAGATTTCCATTTCAGAATTCCATTCAGAGAGAGTGAAAATAGCACTGCCTGAATCACTAGCATGTGGACGACCATAAATATCATTCCTGATTGAAAAGCAGTGTGAGCGAGCGTACCACCGCTAAAACAATACGGCCTCCCTGAGAAGCTCTGACCCGAGGTGAAGGTCAAAGACGCTCTCACAGAGAGACGGGTACCCTGCCAAAAGAGGCTGGAGAGAAAATCCTTTGTTTCTCCTCACCCACTGGATTTAGTCAGAATTGATTTTGTTATCTCCTCAGGGAGAGGCAGAAAAAGCGGATGCCAGGCGAAAGCGCACTCATGCCATGCATATACCAAAACTGCAGTCAAATTAAGACATGGAGACCTTCTGATACAGAGTCACACATGTTACCTCCATCACTCACATTAAAGTACACTGTCAGAGTCCAAGTTCCGAATCAACCAACACAAAGAACTGAAACAATTTACAAAAAGAACGAAATGTTCTACCCTTCAAAAGTGTACGGTCGGTAAGACTTTTTTGAAAGAAATCTATATTTAGCATGGACGTGATAAATTGCTCAAAAGTGACAGTAAAGACTTTTACTTATATTTAAAATACTGGTAAATGTACTTTCTATTCATCAAAGAATCTGGGGGGAAAAAATTACCAAGGTTTAAAATATTAAGCAGCAACTGTTTTTAACACTGATAATGATAAGAAATGTTTCTTGAGCACCAAAGTCAGAATGATTTCTGAAGGATCATGTGACACTGAACACTGGAGTAATAGAATCACAGGAATAAACTATATTTTAAAGGGGTCATATGATAATAGTTCATTATTTTGTTTATTCATTATTGCAGCTCCTCTGTCGGTCTGAAACATGCTGATTTCTACAAAGCCCCTCCTTCCGAAAAGCTCACAGTGCTCAGATGACCAGCAGTGGCCAGCACACTCAGTAGACTCAGTGTGTTGTGACTGGCCAAACACCTCAAGTGTGTTAGAAATGTAACATCCCTTACCATAATCGCGAACATCAGCTCCCAAGGCTTTAAGCAATTGTAAACATACAGTTAATAATGTTAATCATTTTTTACCATATCAGTTCGTGTCCGGAAACGTGGATAAACAAGCTGATTGATCGGACCCAACTTTGAAAGCACAACTTGAGCAGAACTTTTAAGTAGTCTTTGTATATAGCCAGCATTGTACCCTCCCAGGTTCAGGAAGCTAGCTATCCGTGTGTAAAATGCACTGTGCACAAGTGAACTTTGGGTTGTACTGTTCTGGAACAGCATCATAAATAAATCTTAACCACTGATTTCGAACAAAGAGGTTTTGCTTTCGCATCCAAACACACAATATCTCTGCGACATGATGACAGCACTACAATTTTCTGAAACCTCATCTTCTCTCTTTGCGCATCACTTTGTGCGACGATTATGCTAATATTTATCATTGTGACCTAGACGTTTGCAGAAGTAATATCTAGCCTTGGATCGAGGCGTTTTAGGCAGGCCTGCATCAGTGTTCTCTGTTAGATAGAATAAGCCCCTTTTTGGGAGACTATGAGCTTTGTAACAGATTGTATACATTAAAAATACATCATATGACCCCTTTTAAATAAAAAAATAAAAAAGTATACAGTACTTTCAGTCTTCTTTTTATGTACTTCTCAGAATTATATTTAAAATTGCACCTAAGTATACTTGACGCATACTGACAGAAAGGTCTAAGTATATTTGGACTATACATGATTGGACAGTAAAAAGCCAGCTATGATATTGTTCTCATTTTGCCTTGTCAATGTGCCCTTGTTTACATCAGCAGAAAAACATTGTGTTCTTTAGAATAGTGTGCAAGACAATTTTGATTATCTAAGAAAGTAAATAAACTGAGGACGTAGCCAGACGGTCTTGTCTCTTGTCGATCCTCGGATGACATTTTCATCCTGCGTGTTCGCGCCCACATTCCTTGACAAAGCGTTCCTCAAACAGACAGGTTGCTTGAGCATTTCTGGTTGATGTAAAGATGACCAGACAGACTCTGCAACTGCAGCAGTATTAGCCAGTGCTTTGAGCTTAGACTACATAAGAAGCGCTGGCTGGCAGATGACTCAGCTTGCCTCGACGGAATTATGAGGCGGCGATGCCGTGGCCATACGCCAATTCTGTGTTAGTCACAGTCAAGGACTCTAAAAGAGCAAGGCACTCAGAAGCCTCTTACCCCTGTCGCCTGTCCTTCTTTCATGTTTTGCGGCATGGTGAAGAGAGATTTCTGCTTTCTCGTCCTCCCCCCTTCATGTTTTCTCACTCTGTGTTTGCCGACAGGGGCCCGGAGTTGATTCATTCATATTCAATAAGCCAAAAGCAACGGTTTTAAAACACACAGAGCAAACTGAGGCGGGCACGTGGCAGAGCCAGAGAACGCATTGATCCGTTTAATTTGCCTGATCAGTTTGATCGCTATAGCGAGTCGGAGAGGGAAGCTCTTCATGATTGCATCAATACTTTTCTCATCCCAAACACCCAGAGCTGTTGTAACTGTGATTGTGCAGCGATTTTTTTTTTTTTGCAAACTGTAATTAAAACGGGATCTATCACAGCTGAGATCAGAGGCAAAAAGTATTTTATTGTGGAAAAAAAAGAAAATGTTTATTTATTCACTGAAGTTAAACAGGCAAGATTACGCAACACGTTGCAATATTTGCTCTAAAAAAGGACTTTAAATAAATTAGCTCTAAAATTATTAAAGAAAACCAAACAGCCCCTCTCCCCCTTTTCACATACTTACTCAACCCAGATTAGTCTGCCTTAATCTAAATTAACAAAAAGGATAAGGCAAAAATCACAGTTTAATTACATCAAGGGTGTTTTCTCTGAGGAGGCAATGGAGGCAGTGCATCCACATAAATATACATTACTATTCAAAAGTTTGGAAGATTTTTTTTTGTTTTTTTATTTGATCAAAAATACAATATGCACAATCCCGTTGAGTTTCTATTTTTATATATTTTAAAATATTATTTATTCCCGTGATGAAAGCTGAATTTTGGTGTTTTTCTGGAGCATGTCACAAAAATGAAACAAAACTCAGCGAAAACTTGACATGCAGACACCAGCAATATATCTATAGAAACAAGTGTCTATTTTAAAATGATCTAATTCAAAATGAAAACTAATATTCTCTAGGGCTGTCCCCGACTATGGATTTTCATAGTCGAATCAGAATCGTCATGTCTTGCCTATAGTCGACTAATAGTCGAATCATGTGTATGGGGGTGGGGCTGGGGCTGGGGGCGGGGCTTTAACGTTTCAAAGCCGCGATGTACAGAAAATCACACAAAGATATAAGAAAATGTATGAAAACATTTTTGATCAATAAAACTAAGAAATAACATAAATAACTCCAGAAAGGCCACACTGCAGATTTGCTTTTCACATGCAAATCAAATTAAATCGGCTAAATTACCTGTGCGAGCAGGCCAGCCTACAGCACAACATCGATGCACCGAAAAAATAAACAATTCATTTACTAAATTAAATTAGAACAGAATATACCTTTCTAATAAATAAAAATACAAAACGAAATAAATCAGAATCAAGTCACAGGATGAGGAGCAAATGTGTGCAAAATGCCTAAAGTGCAGGGGAACATATATTCAAAACACAAGCCACAAATAGTTAGATTAGATAACCCTGACAGATTAATAAATAAAATAAAAATAAATAAATTATTAAAATAACGATAGTAGCCAGAATTTTCAACTTTGTCTTTTTAACTGCAGAAACAACAATAAATGCTAAACTGGAGAGGCAGTCTTTTTAGCTAAAAATGTTCACAGCATCCAAAAATAAAATTAGAACCGGCTGAAAAGTTTTGAAATCACTTGTACCCTATACCTGATCGAGAGAACAAATCCTAAACGTCTTTCACTCTGTCTGTCCGTTGGAGTCTTTTCAAATTGTGCGCGCGGATAAAATACATTCTAACGTGAAACCCAGTCTATGCGTGACTGGTTACATGTTAACGTTGGCCGGCAGAAGTGCGATCATGGTTTTCCTGATGCTAAATCCAGCCTTGGAGAATATCCTTTCTAATCGTGTACATCCACACTTTAGATTTTCTTATCCCAGACATTGTTAAAGATTTAAATCCTTGCCGCGAAGACGCTCCTCTGTCGGTCACGGATTGAAAGTGAAACTTAAATATGTCACGGGGTGTTTGGATTTATTCACGCACGTTAAAAAATATTTATTAAAAGCTTCTTTCTTTGCACATTTTTATATAGGCCTACAGCATTATCATAATAGGCTGAATATTAACGTATTTACATAAAAGCTAGTTATATGTGAAATCAGACATTGAGCGCCCTCATATAGCCAAAGTGGCATGATCCTCGTTTCATAACGAAGATTCGACTGTGAGATCGGTAGTCGAATCAGGCTCCTCCTATCGAAGCATCGAATCTTCGACTATTCGGGGTCACCCCTAATATTCTCTGATTATGTAATCTGTATGAAAATAGAAAGATGTACAGTCCATTACAGATAATGTGAACACACCTACAGACAGCACGTGTTATACATATGGTAATGATCTGAGGTGATCCATGCAAACAGAGACAACACCCACATCAACTCGATAAAACATCAGATCCATTTACTTTACATCGGTTTGGGACGCGGTGAGGAATAGTCCTGGAAGAATTTGAGGAGTGACTTGATACAGCCGAGGATATCATTTCTGATGAGCAAGTTATTTATTTTTACTTACATTAGTAAACATGCTATTTTTTTTTAATATATTTTTTTACATAAACATGTACATCGACTGAAATATGTTGAAATACAAAATGTTTTGGATATAAGAAACGTATTAAACTAGGATGAACATTTACATGTTATATAATGATAATGATAATAAGAACAATGATAATTGTATAATCATTATTAATAATTAAGTACCAAATCAGAAAGATGTCTGAAGGATCATGTGACACTTTGTCACCACAGGAATGAATTACATTTTAAAATATATTAAAATAGAAAACAGTTATTTAAATTGTAATAATATTTTATCAAATAAATGTAGTCTTTGGTGAGCATAAAAAGCTTATTTAAAAAAAAAAACGTAATTATTTGAAACTTTTGACCAGTAACACACAGTGACACCAGCTGATAAAGTTTATCTTGCCTCCCTTGATTACTGATTTTATCTCATGGCCAAACATTATCAACATCGAACCAGATGCAGCAATTTTAATGAGGTCAAACTTGAAGTTAAAGTTGAATAAATTAAATACTGTATGTAGCTCATACAAAGCTATCACATGAATGTATAGCTGTAATTTAGTGTGCATGTCAGTTGGATTGAATATTTATAAAAACAAATGAATAATTTTATTTAATGTGTAGTGATTTGAAATGGTGACAATTTTTATTTTTAGGTGAAATGTTCCTTTAAGAGGCTGCAATGATGATACTCAAATTATGTTCGCATTTCATATACCAAACTCCAAATATACCAAATATAACTTTGTGCAGAGGACAATGAGGGGGCAGTGAGTGAGAAGGCAGGAAATACATTTACTGTACATATGTACGGGCAGACAAAGAAAAAGAAAACTGAGACATTGCAGCTTTGTTCTATTTTTTAACTGAATACATAAATAACAAAGTAGTTCACCAAAAGAAACTTTTCCGTTTACTATTGAAAGAACACTTCAAGAACTTTGATACCACAGCAAAAACTACCAGCCAAACTAATACAAAAGTTCAAATATTATTAAAGACAAGTGAACAGTCAGTAATAAAATAAGAACAAATACACAAATTACAAACATAGATAAATGCAATTTAACAAAGTTACAAATAAAGTAAGGTCTAACAGTAGTATCCAGCATTGTTGGGTAAGTTACTGTAAAAAAAAAAAGTAATTAATTACTAGCAACAATAGTGTAATAAGATTATTATACTAATTACTCTAAAATGTAATTTTAAAAATGCTAATATGACCACACCCTAAGGCCCATTTACACCAAGAAGTATAACTATAATGATAACTATATTATCATCAACAACGCCAATGGACAATAACGTTCTGTTTAGCAGTTACAGTGTGTTGTCTGCCACTGATCGTCACTTTATCGCCTGGAAATTTATCTGAGTTGCTCTAGTTATGGTGTAGTTTATAAAAAATGTACAGTCATAGTTGTCATCATTGGTGTGAACAGGCCTTTACATTACAACTAATTCAGGAAATGCAGCTGATAAATGTGCCATTACAATAAACCCAATGAAACTACAAGAGCTATAGTCATTTATCACACCCATTTGAAGAAAAAAAGAAAAAACACACCAAAAAAGAAGTTCTTCAATTTGGCACAAACATAAGTTCAGTAGGATGTTCTGCAGATTCTCCATACATTTCAGCAAGGATATTTGTCAAACAATGAAATCTCCGCTTTCCTGTAGCTCAGTGGTAAGAGCATTGCGTTAACAACGCAAGGTTGTGGGTTCGATCCCAGGGGATTGCACATGCCTATGTATAAATGTATAGGATAATGCAATGTAAGTCGCTTTGGATAAAAGCGTCTGCCAAATGCATAAATGTAAATGTAAATGTAAATGATAGAGAACAATGAATTTGTGAGCTGTAGCTTCCCACAAAACATTCCCGATGAGCCACTGAGCTAGCGAGAACTTTGGTGTATTGAGTTATCTGAAGGAAGTGAACAGATGTGAACAGATGTCTAAGCTCACACAGTGAGAGACAGACGCAGAATACACCTGTGTCTGAGAAAACGTATTGAGTGTGTCAAGGTTCGATGACAAGTCAAGACACACGTCAACATGCTGATATTTTGCATCAGCAGACAGAATAATGGATGATCTTTTACAGATGATCGGTTTAAACAACCGTGCCTTGGGAAAGTCATACTCATATATTAAATAAAAATCATGTCTCTTCTGAGCTGCAAATGAGCCTACAAGCTATTCTAAAGAAGAGTGAATATAAGGCGAGAGGATACTATCGGAGAGAACATTCCTGTCCATATAATTCCACAGGAAGTGTTAACATGATGCTTACATAAGGCAGCGACTGGTGGAATGAACTCAGACGAGCACAAAAACCATGAACAGGCTCAAGTTAATCTGTTTATTGAAACTGGCGTGTCTACAAGGCCGTGTGACACGCAAGCTTTCAGAAAATTTAACGCCAGTGTCAACCCAAAATTAACATGCCACGCGCTGCTCCAGTAAATGCACTAAGTGCACAGAAAATGGATATGGAAACACAAGAAATCAAATAGTCACACGAATGGTCAGACAAGCACATAAATCAACTCTTTATGTACAGGGATCAAAGGAAAAAAAGGTCAAGCAAGTTTATTTGTGGAGATCGCTACATGTTTTTACCATTACTACTCTTGGTAAAGTGTATATTGAAAAACATGCATCAAAGTATACTGTGTGTGTATTAACATCACATATTGCATTTATGCATGGGGGAAACTTAGATAAAATGTCCAAAATATAAGTTTATGTTAATAGTGAGACAGTATATAACATATAGTATATAATAAAAGAAAAGCAGAGTTTACACACTCTTTGAACAGAAAATAATGAACATATGCATCTACTGTATGTTTTGTCACATTTATATAACATAAACCTAATTTTATTAACACATGCATGCTTCAACATATTGACTTTAGAAAGGTTTAAGAGCTTGCAAGTGTTAAAGTTATGTAAAGTACTCTTGAAATAATGAAACAGTAAACGTACTGTATCACAAAAGCCATTGTAGCACAAACGCAATAAACTATTTCATATGACAGTTGCATAAATTAAAGACGATACGTATCAAATTATTTGTCATCCAAATATCCTTGAGGATATACGCAACATTCAGTTTAGAATACTGACGTGCTACTTACAGAATACTGTGCAGTAAATATTGTATATTACTTACTATTTAAACAAATAGTAGCCTAAGTGAAACATAAACACTTTAAACAGTATGCCAACACATTGTCATCACATGATCTCTTAATGTTTGTCACGTGACCCATTCAGTGAGTGGCATCCAGGAAGATGTTTCAAAAATCATGGCTGATTTTACTTTCAGCTGATTCTTCCATACTGGAAATGGAAGGTCAAGTAATGGACAGTGCATTTCAGAATACAGTAGTGCAGGATGCTCAGCACATTTTGGCTACTGTGGTAGGTCATCCAGAGTCATTATATTTCAAACATTGCTATTGTGGCAATATACACTAATAAGATATACACTAATAAGATAAAGTGAGAATGTGTAAATTCATCAAAAATATTATATATAGATATAAATTAAAGTTCAGTGGCGGATTGTAAGTTGTTGGCTGACACTAAAGCAAGAAGATCTGTATGAAATTGACTCAAAGTGAGGCGGTGTATTAGCATAGCAAGAGTGCTCGGACAGGGCAGCATTTTAAAGCTAGCAATATACACCGTATCAACAAATAAAAAGATCAGAGAAGACCTAAAAATTTCTGAAATAAAATGAATTGGCATACAGTAAATGGGTCGGGGGAAAAAAACTCAAGTGCTCAAGTGCCACACTGCATTAGCGGAGAGGACAAGATCTTTTGTGGTGTCTTGTGTCATTTATTTGCTGAAGGGGAGGAGACACAAGGTTAAGTTTTCAAAGCTTTGAAGCTAGAGGCAAGAGTACGAAGGGAAAAAATAAACCAGAATGAGACACATTAGGGTCCAGGGTTTAGGCTTAGTCATGACCAGCTAAGCTAAAATATAAATGAGCGCATTAAGCTAAAATTAAAAGAGTGCAAAAGTTTACTCTGGGCTACAAAGACTTTATATATATACATATATATATATATATATATATATATATATATATATATATATATATACACTCCGGCCCCCAAAAAAGTCGCTGTTTGTATTTAAATAGGCAAAAGCTTAAGAGTCTATGACTGGATCATTAGTGCAGTGATTATTATGTTTCTAGCATGTTACTGTTTATGTTTGGCAACAGTTTTTCTAACCCTAATTGATGGAGTGTGTAACTTTTCATTTCTTAAACAACCATGTAGGAAAACACATCATGGCCATATTTCAGGCTGACAATGTCAAGATTCATCAGGCTCACATTGTGAAAGAATGGTTGGGACGGAGCATGAAGAATCATTTTCACATTTGAATTGCCACCTCTGAGTCCAGACCTTAAATTAATTGAAAGTCTTTGGGTTGTGATGGAGGAGACTTTACAGAGTGCTGGACTCTTGCATTGTCAATTACAAGATCTTGACCAAAAAATGCACCTCTTGATGGAAATAACATCACAACCTTTATTTCCATAAAGAGGTGCATACATTTTTGGTCAAGATCTTGTATTGACAATGCAAGAGTCAAGCACTCTGTAAAGTCTACTCTCTATATTAGGGGTGTATTCGTACCAAACCGTCACAGTACAGACAATCTATGAGTAGATGTTTATGTGTAATCTCTCAATCAGTGTTTCAAACGTGTAAAGACATCAATAAAACAGCTTGAGAGAATAATATCTCACATAGCATTACATTTAGCTACCTCTGGCAAGTCATTTAGTGACCTGTACCGAACCGTGACTTCAATACCGAGGTTCGTAACGAACCGCCATGTTTGTGTACCGTTACACCCTTAATACAGTATATATATAGTATAGCGATCACCTCTATTAAATTACTTTTCCAATAGTTGTGAAAATAAAAACTGGAAAATCGTAGAAAATAATTGGTCAGAAGGCTTTACCCAATAGCTGTGGATAAGCTTCATATAGTCTTATCACATCTGTCCAGTCTCTCAAGACAAAAAGGTGTCTGTGCACATCCGGAAGCCTTCATCAAATACCCACAACTTAAAAAAAAAAAAAAAAAATATATATATATATATATATATATATATATATATATATATATATATATATATATATTTCCACAACATAGCCCCTAGTACTACTAAATGCCAGCAATACTCTCTTTATAACAAGTTCTTTAATAACTTTAATTGCCTTTATGAGAAAGCCAAATGTTTGGAACTAAGTCAATAATGAGCAATCAATGACAAGAACAGTTCATATCACCCCGGGCCACTCTCATTAGTCTGTTTGATACTGCTAATATACTCTCAGCTAATCAATATCTGATACCTTTTCAAAAGATCACTTTCATCATCTTCACACGATTATGATCTCAGTCTCTCAGCCCTAAGTTTAATATTTACACAGACGTATCCCTCTCTCTCTTCAGTGACTCAAGTATTGATGCATCCACCTCAAATCTGGAGGGTGGGCACTGGTCATGAGCGTTGGCGATGGAGTGACGTCTGGAGGGGATCATGAGAAGATAATGCCATGTGTGCACTGCTTGTGTGTGTGTTTTATTAATGAGCTCTCATAATGGAGCAGGAGGATTTGATATGGAAAGCACTGGAACATGGCATAACATCTAAGGGGAAGGGAAATGGACATGTTGGTTCTGTGTTGTGCTGTATAAGCATGTGAATGTCTAGTGTGCGTTTTCAAAGACACCCTACAGAAAACATCCACATTTTCTAATTGGGACATTTTATAATGAAGCACCATATTCAAAGGGCTGTCTAATACGGTGCGCTTAGTGTGTGATGTAATCCCTCTTAATCAGGCAATTTATTAATGATCTGCACATGTAGGGTACTTCCAAGAGAGAGGGAGAGAAAAAGAGAGACACTGCACTATTATTATCGAGGTTACAAATACCACTGTACAGCCATTGTGGAGGATCATTGTAGTAGCATACAAAGAAATTCATACCTGCAGTGCAACAAAGTGAAAAGTTACTGGATTTTTTACTGGCTTATACTGGTTCTTTCATAAGCGCAACCACCATGATAGTGTGAGCTGAGAAAATAGACAGATAAATTAAATTCACAGACCATGTTTTGACAAGTGTAATACTTCTTTCCCAAACTCTTTCATGTATTAACAGCTTTATTTTTTCAGCATGCACTACCGAAATTGCAAAACTAACACAATTCAGCCAACAAAAAGAGTTTCCATAAGTATGCGCAAGCAGGTTCCTATAATTGCAGTCTGGATGATAACTTATTAATAATTTGTGCAGATGATCTTACGCTGTGGTTTGAAACTTTAGCAAGCACTTAAGCGTGACGTAAATAACTTTTAACTTTCAGAATTTGACACTGTGAAAACTTTCACACTGTGACTTTGTTTATTATTTTACACAATTATCCATTTTATTATTTATTTTAACGCAGTTATACAGGCTTTCATACGTCCAATTGAATGAATGCTTAGATGAATATTAATTCAATTATATTACATTCAATCATAGGCCTTACTTACTGAACTGATAGGCTTGCATTGCTAAGTGTGCATTAATTTTTCACCTAATGGAGTTTTGATCTGCTATCAAATATCATATGCACCTGTGCGCTCACATAAGTTACTGTGATTGCGAAAAATTTAAAAACTCACACAGTAGAGCCCTGGAAAGAAAGCTTGAAAGTAACTTACCAAGAAAGAGCATGATTGAGACCACAAACAGACAAGTGACAAAATGATCTTGCCTTTCTTCACTGTACTCAAATGTGTAGTTTGACTGAACCTACTGTAGTCATACGGTCATTAATAAAGTTAATAGAGTCCTTGTGTTTGGAATTTATTACTAGGGCTCAACTGTTTCTCTGCAGTAAACATGAATCATAGATCATCTCTCCTGCAAACAAATGCAAATAAGATCGAGTTACACTAAATAAATTAATGAAATATATCTCAGTAAAGCCTGAAAAACAATAATTAGAACAGAAAAAAAATATATGAAGTGAGACTTTGGTGGCATTCACTACATGAAAAGAGAATTATTTCCGAAGTCACGACCTCACCGAGATCTCTGTCTCATCCTCTGACAACTTTCATTGAATGATTGAAAAGTTCATTTAAAAATACAACTGTTTTTATCTGTGGAGCATTAAAAGTTGAATGCACTGGTTACTTTGTGTTCCATGTTTGGACTCAGATGAGGGTGAGTAAATGATGACAGAATTTTAACTTAGGGTGAGCTATTCTTTTAAGCTAATTATGTATTAGCATTTAAATGCTGCTGTATTCCCTGAGTCCAACAACAGAAGCCAATATCAGTGCCTTTCAATATTCTCTGCACTCTTCCTTGAATGGCACAGCCTTGTGGGACACCAAGCCAAACAGCACAAAAACCCATTCACCCAGACTCAGCTTTGCCAAAAATTGTGATTATGTTGTCTTCGCATCGCCCTCAAGTCTGAGACACAGAGTCAGATGCTATTTCCTTCTGTGTGCTGCCAGCATTTGGTGTTGTGCATTGAGCGCTGCCTACCAAGTTTTAACATTCACTTTTGTATTATTATCATTATGTTAGGCAGCAAAAGGGAAAAAGTACCCTCAAGCTACAGGAATCGATAAAAGGGGAGAGAAAAACGTTGGAAAATTCACTTGAAGCTTTAACATAATATTGATGCTATATGCCCTTTTTACAATGACACTTCTGGTGTGTTACATATCTACATGTAATCGTAATTTATAAATATTTAACATGAATGAATTGAATGAATGGAAACAATTAAAGTGTATTATATTAAAAAAATTTGGGTTACATTTCCAGCATAAAAAAATACTATATTTACAGCGGCAAAACCTTATATCATGGACATTTTTAGTCATGCCACCCAACCATGTTTGAGCAAGACCTTCAATGCAATGGAAATTCCTCTGAATAAACGCATCTGCCAAATGGATAAATCTAAATCTAATCTAAGACGGTTAAATCCAGTTACTCCATGGCGATTGAAACTGGGAAAAGTGTATTGTATTTTGAATAACAACATCATTTAAAAGTATGATGAGCAATTAAAAAAAAGTATTAAGTCATTAATAAAAAAGTCAGGCCCTAAATCTATTACCAAATCTAATTACGGCATCAGCACAACACTAGCTGTTCATTTGTCTACATTCAGGATTAATTTACAATAACACAAGGAAATGCATTTACTTCCTCGTTCAACAGTAATGAATGCTTTAAAAAAAAAAAAAAAAAAAAAAAAAACTTTCAAACTTAGCTAGAATTAAATGTAGCCCATTAACACATCCTCAGTGTCTAATGTTTATGCTGATGCATCTATTCTAATACCATATGAAACAGAGGGGCTATATGTGTATACGTACTAGCATGTGGTCTTCTCTTTGTGACCACATGCACTTCAAGTAGCATCTTCGGTCAGACTTAAGTTGATTAGATTGCAGCAAAGTACAGCTATGAAGAGAAACAGCATGGTTGGTCCTCGCAAAAACAGCAAAACACAGCACTGTGATTTACACCACTGGAAGGAGGAATAGAGATAGAGAAAGAGAGAGCAAATAAGATACGGAACACCGGAGAGCCAAAGTTTGCAATCGGAGCTCTGAGCTATGCCAATTATAAGACTTTAAACTCAGTTACTTGCCATTCAGCAGACACTTTTTATCTAAAGCAATTTACAGTACAATTTATAGTACAGTAACTGCAGAGTCAGTCGTTCTGGGACAGCCCAGGATGAAGTGCCTTGCTTAAGGGAACAATGGTGATTAGACAGAATTGGGATCTCTGTAACCTCCCAGTTCCTGGATCACTCCCAGATGGAACTAAACTGGCAAATCTTAGTCTTAACAATAAAGTTGGGAAATTAACATTCACACCAGCTAAATGCAGCAACTTTTTTTCTCTTTATTTCCAAAATAGTGGGTAATTTTGTTTCATCTACCAGTACAAGCTATTGTCATGTAAAACTACACTGACCATTTTTGGGGCATTAAGCATTTTAAGTACACTATAGGGAGAAAAATAAAACGAAAATGACCCTTTTAAACTAATACAACAGTTGATACAAGTGCAACCACAGACATGCATAAAAGTAAATCCAAGATGGCAAACAAACCTAGAGAATGTTAGCTATAAATAAACTTATATTTTGTTCAAAACTTAAAAAGTACTGGCATTGTTTCATTTAACAGAGATAATTTTACCCACTGCTATGTAGTTTTAAAGGTGAACTAAGTAACTTTTTTTACCTTAACTGAACAGCTTCGGAGTCATTGGAATGGTTATATTACTTATTTCGGGTTGAATGGTGGTCGTTTCGCACCCCCCTGGTGCCCGTGAGTGGAAAATATGCACTTGCAACTTTGAGCCGGCGGGCCGCCGGCCGCTGCGTCAGGAAGTCTCGCGTGATATCAGGTCTCGCGATGTAAACAATTGCTTTACGGCCAAAAGAAATCTGCTAAAATGCTGTCATTATTGCGCTCCCTCACGCTGTTTGAACCCGAATGAAGACAACGTTTTAAAGAATGTCCCATCTGCTTTGATGTCGTTGATCTATAGCCTCTGGTGTCTGAGAATCGCCAACGAGTTTTTACAACAGTGTTGTCAAATATCTATTCCGAAGCTGTGGGGGGAGCTCTAGAGAGAAACCTGCGAGCAAAAAGCGAGAATACAGCGAAGAAATCCCGAAGCTACTGAGTGCTGCTTTAAGCTTGTAAGAATCTAGATTAGCAATAAACGAACTCTAAATTGGGAACTGAATTTGTTTGGTGCATCTAGAATTTGTTATTTTACCCAATACTTGTGTTATACAGTGTAATTTTGTGCTCGTAAGAATCTATATAGCAACATGATAATGTTAAACTGCACCTGAATCTGGTGTAACTAGAAATGTATTATTTTACCCAATACTTGCGTAATGCTTCGTGGACCTATGCTTGTAAGAATCTATATTATAAACATGCTAACATTAAACTGAAGCTGAATTTGTTTGGTTTAACTAGAAATGGATTATTGTATACTTTCATATGCTGTGTAGTTTATGCTTGTAAGAATCTATACTGACAACATGTTAACGCAAAACTAGAGCTGAATTGCAGTAATAAGTTGCCATTATTTTTTTTATTTATCCAATACTTGCATATGCTATGTAGTTTTTTGCTTCTAAGAATCTATATTAGTAAAATTATAATGTTAAACTGGAGATGGTTACTTACGAAGGTCCATGATGGTTAGGATATTGCCTTATACACTATGTATGCAGTACACAAGACACAGCTCGGGTTTTCAAACAGGAGTAAACATTGGAATCTACATACGTATAAGAATGTCGGCTGATGCATCAGCACAAGCAATAAAAAGAGAGCGCAAGAGGATGCAGCGGGAGTTTGAGACCAAGCCAGCCAAATGAGCAGTCTGCGTATGTGCTCTTGAACTACGTTCTGCCTTCTTCACAGCGCGAGACCAAAGGGACTGCTTTGAATTGCAGAAAGGTCAGCCAGAAAGATTGAACAATCTCCAAGAGAACTGCATATACAGCTCCTGCAATCTCCACCGCACACAGCTGGGGCTTTGGATCAATTCACCTTTGCCTGTTGTTCTTGTTCCTGTTGTCTGCAGATAAATGAGGGTTTGCACACTTCGAGAGCATTGTCACACCAAACTATTCCATCTAAATAAGTCAACTTTAGATCAAAAAGAAATTTGTTTTTGGTGAAATTGCATTGCTCATGAGAGAAAACAAAAGCCAATGACAGCAGCTATGCACTGTATGAAGGAAACTTGTAGAAGTGCATCAGCTTCTAAGAATCAGACATGCAAAGATGAATGGCCAATTTCTTAACACTGATTTGTATTTATGCCAATCCATTCCATTCCAAATCAATGCCTGAGACTTTATAAAAACCCACTCTGGTGAAATGCATCTCCACTTTTCAATCGCTCAAAAGCACAATCGTGTTGAATTCCCACAGAAGCTAATTTAAGAGCTTTGGTTAGTTCTCTGAAACACGCTGAGCCTGGGTTCGGGTTCTGCATCCTTTAGCCAGGATCCTTTTGCCTGACTTTGAAAGCAGAAAGTATAGGGGAAAAGACAGCGATAAAAACAACTGAATAGAGAGCAATCTGCCCAATCTTTGCCCTCCAAAACAAGACTTTATGTATACACAGTCACTCTTTATGAAGCATGTGTGGCTTTTCATTAGAAATATCTTAGTGCTCTTAAAGCTGCCTCATTTTAATGGAGATAAACTTTTGCTACCTTCATGCTTTTTTAAATGGAAAAGCTGCATTACAATGCTTTTAAAAAAAAAAAAAAAAAAAAAAAAAAAGCTTTTGTGGACAATCTGCATGCTATTGAAAAATGAAAGTTCTGCTATTATTCTCTCACCCTCATGACATTCTGAACCCATTTTATGTTAATTTCCTCATGGAAAACCAGTGAGTATTTGAAGAATCTTTATTTCTTTGGGGTGAACTATTCCTTTAACCACAGGGATCTTCTAAGCATATTTTATAACCTGCACTTAAGCATTAAGAAATCAATCAATCAATAATCAAAGTGTAGAATATAATACAAGTTCTTAAGAATTTGCTTTCTGATTTTTAGAGTGTCAGAAAAACTTGCTGAAACTTTCACGGCTGGACATGACCAAAAATCTATGCAGGCGGACATGCTAAATGAAGTACTGGTGAGAGTATGACTCACAGGTCCAACTTTTCCGAGGCGAACTCAAATAGACTGCGGTTTATTCATCTCCTATGTATTGTTTTTACAAAGAAGTCTATTTATCAACTCGTGTCAGGAAAGAATCACTGAAGTGAATCTCTACACAAAAAGAAATCAGTCACTGACAAAAAAAAAGTTTTAAAAAAAGTACTATAATATAATTAAATATTTGCGATTTCACACAGCATTCACATCAAAAGTGATAAATTGGCTCCAGAACTTCCGGGTTATTCTGTGTCAGCCAAGCAACTGCTATGTGAATGGGAAACTTTCTCTAGATACTATAGGCCTTTTTGGTGACTAAACCTTGACCCCTTGTTTTGAACTTTTATGGACTACCTAAACCCATTCCTGACTCTTCATTCACCTTCTTTCTCTTTTTATTTGTAGTATTGTTTCTATAAGATCGTCTCTAGGGTGTGCTTCCATTAATTCTTCAAACGGTTCAGAGTCATCTGCCGCGTTTGTGGTCAGGATGAAAGATAGTGAGCAAAGCAGATATCTGTATTAAATTCTGTGCAGGTTTCCCCTCTTCCTTGCCTTTCTGTCTTCATTAAACTGCAAAGCTCTTCAACTTCAGTTCAAAAGTACACCTGGCTCGAAGGAAAAGGCAGAACGGGACACTGAGCTTACGCTTTCAAATGCCCCCAAAAGTGCATTTAAATACAGCATCCTCCCTTAGGGGCCAGGAAACAGTATTTGCTTGCTTTACTGGATTGTGAGCATCAATGTCGCATGAAAATTTTAATCTATGAAGAGAAATACATTTCATGGATGATCGGTGAACTCATTTTGTGAAGATCCATGAAAGAGAGCTTAGATTAGCGGGCTAGAAGTTATGACCCGAATACCTTTAAATGAATGACTTCGCTGAAGATCCGTTATGAGGGACCTCCACTCGTTTTCACTTCGGGGAACTTCTCGACGTCTAGCTGGTTGTTCAAAAGGAGAACACGTTGTCTGCTCTGTGGTATAAATTGCACCCGTGACGTTTCGAAGAGATTATATTCTTAATCATTTGCAGTTTCATTGTGGATTTGTTCATTCATTCTGCATGAAATGAATTAGGCGCATAATTCAGAGCAGGGAAAAAGTCCGACTTTTGAGTAGAAGCTGAAATAAGACAAGACTTTTACTTACCTAAGAGGGAAATAGTACTTTGACAATGTAAATAGTCAATCTGTAAATCTTATACTAGCAAGCACACTTTCTTGACGTGCCATATAACAAACTAACAACTCCTCCTTTGCTATATTTCTATGTTTAAACCAAGCTCATCTATAGTGTGGCGAGCAGGACGAGGCAGAGGGCCGTGAGAGAACGGTGCAAGGCTTGTGGCGTGATTGATGAGCGACACCTGTGCGACGCACCGGTCTCGTATCTCTCACGGAGGAGCGGAATCATAAAGGAGGAGCGACGACAGTGAAGAACGAGAGAGGACAGGCCTGGACTTGTGTTGTGTTTGTTTTATTATATGTGACAGCAGTCGTCCGTGAGGGGCTGCTGTCTTTTACTTTCGTTTTGTATTTGTTTATTTTATTATTAAATTGTGTGTTGAATGTTCGCCGGTTCCCGCCTCCTTCTTCCCACAACATCTAACTGCGTTACAAAGCAGTTTTTTACCCCATTGTTTTTTATGCTTATATACAAGATAAGTGAACAAATAAACATGTTTGATATATTAAAACATTTGTGTATCATCAATTACATTTATTAGTACATTAATAGACCTTTTTTGGAAGAAAACCATTCATTCTAAAACACGTAATTTTGCCCCCCTTTATGCATTCATGTAGGTTTTTTTGGTTCATGCATTCTAGGTTTAAACAGATTTGCTAAAATCAGATCTCCAAGCATTTATCAGGACCACATCTTCTAAATGTCCTTGTCCTGGCTAATAAGCTCCAATCTTTCAACATAAAGTTCAGTGTCATCCATGTGCTACTAATAGGCTAAATGAAAAGGGCAGTGCAATGTGCATTCAGATTTAACAATGTACACACAATAGCCCTTCTTATAGTCAGTTATTTAGGATACAGGTTACAAAAAAAAGAAGAAGAAAAAAGGATGGACCAAGAACAATGTGATTGCATGTGTTTAGGGAATTAGGCTGTTCTTTAACCTCAAAGATAAATACAAAAACCTTAGATAGACCGCCTGAAAGAGGGAGCACACTCTTAATCCCACAGCTGAGCGCATGGCTGCAAAAAGTGAAGAAAAGTGTGCAATACTGTGGGAAGAGGAAGTCAAAGTCCTCAACGTCCCCATCACGGTGGCTCAAATACATCTAAAGGGCAGGATTATAGGAAGGAAGGAGAGAGATTGCGAAAATCCCTTCTCTGTCCTTGATAACTCCATGAGAATGCATGGAGAATCAGCTCCTTCCTTATTGGGATTCCAGAGTCAAGGGCATGAGCGAAAACCGAACAAAGTACAGATGGTGATCAGTCCAGTCAGAGCAAACCAAAATGGCAATTAGGCAAGACTCTAAAAAAAGGAACTGGATTTAATGAAACTGATTGTTCTCTAAAATGTGCCAGCAAATAATGGGAACAAAATGTACAAAAGATATGGACAGCAGGACAGATAAACAAAGTCATTTTTTTGTCAAAAAAGATTGCATTAATTGCCCACATAGTAAGAAAAAATAAAAATGTGTATCACATGCCATGTGTAATCAATAACAGCATCCAAGACAGCAGGGAAGAAACATGCAGTCAAAATCACAACTGCCACTCCAATTGCAACTTCCATCAGACATTTCTCATTTTAACAATTTCCCTTTCTTTTGCAAAAAAATAGGCTTATTGGAAAAATGTGCCTCTATTCCTAGACTGTTGCACAACTCAAACCATACATATACATGAAATTCCCTATAGATTCCAGCTGAAATGAACACTAGAGGCAGTAAAACACCAACAACTGGTATTCCTTTTCATGCAAGTAATGACTGCAGGGAAAGATTGTTTTAATGAAGGCTCATTTCCACACGGTTCCGAAAAACTCAAAACACCATAGTGTATAAACTAAAACATTTCAATCTTTGCACTTCATATTCAACTCCATATATATATATATATATATATATATATATATATATATATATATATATATATATATATATATATATAAATTATTATTTTTATTTTTTTCAATGTTGTAAACTTGCTTGGTAGCTCACCTGGTATAGTGATAGAGCGCTAGGATATAATTTCTGTGAAACAGTTCGACAAAAGAGCACAAATCCATGTAAAAAGAAGGTAAAATGGCCTGGTTGCTTCAGCAAATGCGCCTTTATTTCACATTGTCATTCTTTAACACTATCGACTGGGTTTAAGTTTGGGTTTAGTATAGGGGGTATATTATTTTTAAACACTATAAAACATTAAGATTTCAGCACCACTTACCAGACATTGACATTTCTGAATTGCCATGATACGTGCATGAACTAATGTTATAAAATGCTAACACAGTCACATTTCTTGGTTTCTGAGAAAACTGAACATGCTTTTTATCCCCACTCACTGGTCATTTAACTTTGTCACTGCTGGGAAATGTGCAAGAAGCAATGTTATATAATTTTAGCAAAAATGTCACCACAGGTAAAAATGTTATTAGCCTGGATTGACAAAAAACATCCTCTAATCAGTTAGAAAAGACATAAAAGCATTGGGCAGCATTGTAAGTGTGTCGATTTGGTTTTAAATAAACCATGTATAATTTCTACCTGTTTTTATAAAACACATTTTAATGCACTTAAAGGCACTTTAAGGTACACATGACTACACTTTCAGCTTATAAATCAGTTTAAAATTTGCGTATAAAATGCAATGTATCCATGCAAAACCTAGTATCTCATTTCTATCAGAATGAAGATAAGGCAGCTACCTATAAAAGTAGACTTAAAGACAGCTATCTATTTAGGTAGAAAGTTAGCTAGCTTCTGGAGCAGAGCCATAGTAAATTTTGAAGGCAGAAGAGTCAGAACACTAGACCTGTCTAATATGCTGCCCAAACAGAGATGCCATCCTCTCATGCAGACATTTAAAGGACGCTTGTCTTTTGATCTGAGATTCCTACAAAGCAAAGTGAAGTCTTGATGTTTCATCTGACACATGATCTGCTCTCTGCTCTCTTCATCTCTGACTTTGTAACCTGAGCGTTTAATGTTAGCATCCTGCATACAGATTAAAGCTATCCTACATGGAATACGAAACAAACAAATCCATGAAGACACCTGGTAAAATGTGCTCACTAATGAAGCATCAGGTTTTCTTTGCCTCTTTCTTTATTTCTGTTCAACCCACATGTTCTTTCACTAAGAGGAAAGATTGCCAAGCAACTCTATGAAGCAAACTCATTACCTGAATATGGTCCAAACAACCATTATGCTAGGGGTGGGTAGGATCTAAATCTTAACCGTATCTAACATTGTTTTATATTATCCCTGGAAACCTTGAAAAGGTTGATATATCACATTAACTTATGTCGTAGTCACTTCTTGACACTTCACAACTTTTTTTTGTCACAATTACAATATAAATGGTTGGTTGACACATTTATACTATCACATTCTATAGCCTACATTAGAGGTCACGTGACAAATGCCCCATTATTTTTAATTTGCAAACATCATAAATGTGATCTCAATGGCTAAGGATTGAATTTGCTACATATTTAAACCACTTTTGTAACATGTCAAGTCAAATCACCTTTATGTATACTGTATAGTGCTTTATACAATACAGATTGTTTCAAAGCAGCTTTAGAATAATGAAAAGGAAAATAATTATGAATTAAATTCTGCTGTAAGCAGAAAGCAGCTCTAAGAAAAACATTATTGACATCAATGAGAATAGTGGATATCATTCTAAGTATTCAGAACAATATTTCAGGGTCACATGTATATCATAAACAGCTGTATCAATACTTAAGTGTAAAATGCTGGTACTCTAAAACAGACAATGCAAATGAAATTTTAATACCAATGGATGTGTGCTACAAATAACGTAGATACAGAATTATTCAGTAAAAGACCATTTTTGCTTTTTACAGAGTATGCGAGACAAAGCAGCAGTTCTGTAGAGACTTATGGCATTTTACTTCTTACTCAACTATTAAATCAAGCCCTAGTGTAACTTGTGATTGGGAAATGCAAAGACTGGACCTCTGAACATTTTGAATACCACTGGAATATACGATCATGTCGACAAGCCCTATATTGAGCATACACAACCACCACCATCTAAATCCAGCCTTACCCAAGTGAACTATCTGACAACAACACAGCTGAAGAGGGGGATCAGCTGCAAGATCAATGTGCATGCAGCTTTCAGGTTAGCAGTAGGAAGCTAATCTCCGTAAAAACGGATGAAGGACGGCAACAAATTGTTTAGTTAAACTCCGCTATCACCAGGAGAAAGCAATCATAAGACCCTGCCAGTCAATTCCAGAGAGATATTATCAAGACAGACATCATAAATCAGCTGTTGGAAGCGATAGGGAAAGTAGAAACAACGGTTAAGTATCAGATAGCCAGGAAGGAATGACTTGGAAGAGAGCGGAAAATTTATGAGAGAGGAAGAGGAATGTATAAAGTATAAAAAGAGAGTTATAAGGATAAACAGATGAAAAATGAAAGATGTATGAGAGAGAGCGATATAAATGCTATGGTTACAAGGTACAATAGCTTTAAAACCACCTGCCTGCCTGGTTTCAATCAATGCTATCATCAAGGCCACAGAAAAGAGTCTCCAAACTCCAATCAAATACCTGTTCTGAGGGACAAATGTCGACCATGTCAATAAACAGAGCATTAAAGCAAGCGCAGAGGAGTGAGACTAGCAGAGCAGATAAACATACTTCAAATAAACAAATGTAATTCTAAGCTTTAAGATAAGATTAATAAGATACACAATTCTCAATCAGCGATTACATTTACATGTCACGCTGCTAGTTTTCCGCATTAAAGACCAACCGTGAGTGAGACTGTGGAATCTAATGCTCGATGGAATCAGCTCAGCATATCTGAAGTGAATGAATTTACATTTCATCAAAAAGATTGTCAAACGGAGGAGAACGAAACGGATAAACATCCACCCACTTTTCCCTGGATACAAAGCGTGTGTGCTGTGTTATTTGAAGAGAGTGCGAGAAAAGTTTCTGGGTTAGAGTTCGTTGAGGTTGAGGTCAAGGCCACGCCACGCTCCTGTATGATCCTATATGAAAAGAAAGTAACTCAGGTGTCCGCTCCTCCATTGAGTTGGTCTAATCTAAGCTAAAGCACTGAGCTGTGAGGAGTAGAACCTGGAAATCCTTCTATGAATCGCAGATTGTTTGGATTAAGATTCAAAAGCAACTGACTATCGGTACCCGAAATTCTGCCGAAAGCTTTAAAGGTCGCGTGAAACGCAAGTTGCGATTGTCTTTTCTTTCCTTCTGTGAAATATATTTGAGTGAAATGGCTTCTTGAACAAGAAATGTATTTTGATTAAAGATTATGAGGGCACATTAATTAAAAAGTAATAATGTGCACAGATAAATCATTTAAAATAATCACTGCAATATTAAAAAAAATATATATATATTGTCTATTTTAATTTCATTGTGACTTTAAAAGCCTGATGCTAAAGAATGTCTCTTTGAAGAGATGTTGAGGTCCTACATCTACAATTCAGGATGACAAAAAAAATGTCTGCAGCAAAGCAAGAAGGTATTGTTTTACAATCGGATTGTCACAGAAGGCTGTCTCCACAAGCTTTGTCTGGTGGGTGGAGGTGTTGAGAGGGTGTAAACCTCTCCAGTTAGAATTGGATCTGTAAAAATTAGAAAAGTTGCTGGTATTGATGGGAGTAAAATGTGCAAACTATGCTATTTATTGCCCACTGGCAATTAATACCAAGCTAAACTAGCAAATTTACTAATATATTCTACTAATGATTGAGCTTGAGGTTAAAGGAATAGTTCAATGAAGTTCAATAGTTCAGTGAATTTCTTTCTTCTGCTGAACACAAAAGAAGATATTTTGAAGAATGTTGGTAACCAAACAGTTGATTTACCCCATTGACTTAAGTAACATCATTTACTCACCCTCAAGTTGTTTCAAACCTGTATGAATTTCTTTCATAAAGGTTTGAAACAACTTGAGGGTGAGTAAATGATGACAGAATATTCATATTGAAGTGAACTATTCCTTTAAAAAATTTCCCAAACAGCAATGAGATAAATTTGAGAGCAAATTGAGACTTTTATTTGTGCTTCTCAGATTTTTATACCGAGAAAAAGAATCTCATTTAAGTCTCTTCAAGAGTTTCAGAGGGGATCTTAACATCTCAAATGGCAATCGGATTTGCCAAGATACTAAAGTCAGATTTCAATTTAAAGTCGGATTCTAGTATGATATCAAACACTTCTCATCAAATTCTTGCAAGTCCAATTATCTGAGCAATAGGGTATCCGCATTAATCCACATAATTTGATGCATTAATATGTAAACAAGATCCACAGCCATTAATATCTTCAAGTGTAAGTTTTAAATAATGCTACAGCTTTTGAGCTACATCTCATCGTTTAAAGCCACCTGCTTGCCTTATTCCATTTCCCCTGGGAAGCTGTCCAGATTCTTCACCAATGGCTTTCAATATGTGTCTCTTTACCAGAAAGGATATGCAAAAATATCACCTGATGTTACCCAAACCCAATAATGTACAGCAGAGATATAATGAAATACATAAAACATTTTGCGGTTTTCATCAAGAGCTTGTTCTCAGAATGCTCAGATCTAATTTAAGAATAGCATTCAGACTTAAATAAAACTACATTATTCAAAATTTCTTTCCTTTCACAATCTCACTGTAATTTACATAATGGTCTTTGGAGGACAGCTAACATCATTCAATGAAAAGGATTCACATAGAAAATCCAAGAAAGCAAACATCAAACAAGCACTAGGGGACAGTGACGAAAAAAAAAAAAAAAAATGGTGTACCTTCTGGAAATGGTACTGCATATATGGAATCTCATTGACTGTCAATCATATTTCAAATGTGCTTTTGAACTGCAAGGCAATTTTTCTCCAAAAAACAACTCTAGGCTTCTCATATTGGTAGCTTAGCAGAAGAAAAAGTGCTTTCCTTAATTCATTACATGCTTAAAAATCCTCCCTGAGATCCCATACATAAATTCACCAGCTCACCTTGGACCTGAATAATAATGTATTTGTGTATTACAGTTATGGACGAACAAAATAAAGTCTGATTCATTTTAGTAAAATGATTCAATTGGAGAGTTATAATATATATAACTATAATGAAAAATAAAATAAATAAATTCCTTGTTAAAAAGACGTCCTTGTTGATGCATACACTTTGTGATTCTATCAGAAGCTGTGAGCTCTATTCCACTGTCAACCTCGCAATAAAACTTTGCCAACAACTGTGCCACAGCTGCTCCGAAACTCCTTATGATTTAACATAATCAAAATGCACTTTCACAATCACCAGCTGGAAACCTTTCAGATTTAAAAAAAATGTCAGGACACTAGGCCTAATTCAATGCCATGCGAATCTAAACTGCACTGCATTTTTTTTTCCGTCTGCCTTTGTACACTTGATACAGTGTGAGCTGGAGAGCGAGGCCTGACCACAACTGAGTTGATGCTGGAATAATGGAATCAAACAGGAAATATGTATCTCTAATAAAGCACTTGAAGCCTGTCAGGGAGCACTGACAGCAGATTACAGCATGCAAGGAATAACGAGTGAAAGTGCAGCTAGAAAAGAGTTTTGGTTTGTGATTTTCTTCCATCCCTTTTACTTTGGTTGTACTTCATAGACTGTTGACAAATTATTGTCAGTTTGAAGGTTATATAAGCCTTATTTAGTTTAAATGCATTGACATTGTTTAAGAAAAACTACAAATTCAAATAGATTTAGGCTTTTCTGAGGTGTTCAGAGTGGTGGCTATACAGTAGATGTTGCTAGGTTTCTCAAGGGTGATTCTATGTAGTTTCTAGGGTTATGCGGGTTGTTGTTAGGACATTGATAAGTTGTGGGTTCTTCAGTAGAAGAATATAAGATTGTTTTTTTTCTTACCCCAAATTTGGGAATGGTAGTGTACCAGGGTTTCAAGTAAACATAGTTTTTAACATTGGTAATAACAAGAAATGTTTCTTGAGCACCAAATCAGCATATTAGAATGATTTCTGAAGGATCATGTGACAATGAAGACTGAGGCCGCATTTACACATAGCCGGGTATTTAGAGAAACGAATATTTCCCCCCCTCCGTTTTCAATAATAATATTGTGCACACAATATCGTTTTTCAAAAAAAATGCCATCGAGCGCCATCATAACTATGCCAAACCTATGGGCGGCAGTGTAGGGAGAAGGATAAAGCCATGCAAGCCAATCAGAAACAACGAATAACACAAGCGACTTCCTGTTCCTTTCAAAACAACAAATATGGTATTTGCAAATGCAAACAGGCCAAAAGCGTTTGCACAAAAGTAAAAATGAGTACCACCTTAACAGCATCCATGATCAGTAGCCAAACAAACTGTAAACATAGGGCGCTCACATGACGTTAAGCACTTTCTGTTAAGCATATGTGACGTTTGAGAACCTAAATCCCCGTTTCTCCCAGTTGACACGGCAACACATAACACATCAGACATCTCCACTTTGGCCCGAGTTTTTAGAAATAATCGTTTTCTGTGATAAAAACAGGGTTTTCGTGTAAATGAGAGGCCTGTATATCTATAAATATCTGTGTCTTCCCTTCGTGTAAACGGGGCCTGAAATAATAATAATGAAATAATATTGTGAATAATTATTACAATTTAAAAAACTGTTTTCTATTTTAAAATTCCTGTGATGTGAAGCTGAATTTTCAGTTTTATAGTATTTTTCCATCAAATAAAGCCTTTCACAGAATCATAAAAACTACTTTCGAAATAAAAAAAAATAAACGAAAAAAAATAAAAAGAGCAAGTATGTTAATTCCTATCTAAAAAAAAGAAATGTATTTAGGGTAAGGGTTAGTTATCTTAATAAAACTAAAGTGTGAACTAAAGGATGAAAAGTCCACACAAGGATGAAGGTTGTGGGCCCTAGCTTGCACCCAGCGCAATTGACTTTGTACACCTGTACTGTATTTTATTTTATTTTTCTAAACTGTTTTAATTATTCTTATTTCTTTTTATTATTTTTATTTCTTCTATGTAAAGAACTTTGAATAGCCATTGTGTATGAAATGTGCTATATAAATAAACTTGCCTTGCCTTGCCTTGCCTTGCCTTGCCTTGCCTTGCCTTGCCTTGCCTTGCCTTGCCTTGCCTTGCCTTGCCTTACACCGACGCATGTATCATTCCTATTTTGCACTCGACGCACAGCGGACTTTTCCCTCCACAGACGCACGTCGGTAAAGTAGGGAATGAACTTTCGCTCCCGGGGGCGGTTCAGTGAAAAGAGGAGGCGTGTTCCGGCGCAAACGTTCCCTGGTGCTATTTTGCAGTTCCAGAAAACATTTACGCCACAGACCAGGAAAAACCACAAAATCATTGTGGTGTCCATGAAGATGTGAAAAAATAGGCATAAATCTAGCTTACAAATTTACCCAAATTATTGGGTTTCTCCCATCCCCATACAATGTCACTTCTCTGTCTTTTACGGTCTCCTCGGCTGTGAACCGCTCCAGACGTGCGCCTGGCAAATCCGCCGTTATAATAGCAAACCGCCATGGAACAAGCGCGCCTGCTTTTAAAGGGAATGTGAGATGACGCTCTGATTGGTTTATTGCACGTTACGCCCAAACCACACCTATGAGTAATGAAGCTACTTCAGACCAACCCATTTTAGATTTGCATCAGGCGCAAGAGTCATTTATCCCGCCGGTTTAATAGCAACAGCGCCCGAGATCCGCCCACAAAGTTACCTGCGTTTCGCATTTGATACTTGCGTTTCAGATCGTTAAAATAGGGCCCTGTGTGTATGTAGGTGTAAAATATTGATTGCTATAGGAGAGTGTGTAACAGTAGGGTGTCTGGATTCTAGACGCTAGCCGTGCTCAGTGTTGTGATAAAAGGAAATGCTGTTCTCTGTACAGACCAACACAAGCCCTTTTCCACAGACCATCAATCCTCTCAGAAAAATATCCTCCAAATCAACTGGAGAAACAATCCCACTTCTCTCTCCACAAACACGGTCACACGAGGGGATTTGGAAAGATAAAAAGCTTTTGTTTCCACTCCGTTCGTCCACTTCCTCACATAATCTATGGAGAAAAAGAGAAAGCTTTTTTTTTTTCTCTCTGTGCAGTAATATTTAACAAACCTTGAACTGCAGGTAAGGAATGACACTTGCTAACAAACCATAAAGCTCTAGATGTTCCAATAAAGCATTACTTCTTTAGAACAGGGTCAATGAACTCTATCACATTTTTGAGGAACTCATTAAAACCAAGATGCTTCAGAAAATTACTTGCACTAACAACATGAACAAGGCCAACATCATTTATACACGCAATTAACTTAAAAAAAAAAAAAAAATAGTTGTTCTCTTCTATCTGTTAACACACTTCACCTTTAAAGCATATTATTAATTGTAGTTTTTAGTTCATTGAACAACACATTTAACAGGCCTAATCAAGCAAAGCAAGACTATCAAACAGCTCTAGAGTAGCCTACAGTCTCGGCATTAAAAAAGTGACTTTTTTAATGGTTCTTTAGAGGATTTTCAATAGAACAATAAAATACTTATTTGATCAAAATTCACAAAAGAGTGAAGCTGAGCTCAGGGCCCTTTGTGTAGATTAATTTAGTCTTGATCGTAGACATATTTCCATAGAAATAACAGATCTATGAGTATGAGGAAAAATTTTGGAGTAAGACTTCTGTCTATTTCTTACCAAAAGAGATTCAAGATTCATTAAGAGATATATATATATATATATATATATATATATTTTTTTTTTATAGCACTTAGACTCTTTTGCCAGCCAGAGTTAGTGTGATGAATTACAAACTCTAAGAGGAAAAACACTGATGGAAAGACTTTGGTTTGAGGGCATGAGTGACAGGTTGGTTGAATCTATAATCTTCTGGTCTGGCCTGTTAAAGAGTCCATGAAATCAAGTTTTGTTTCTTATGGTCATTGTCTTTCAGCTTTAAGGTTATCTATATGCTAGTGTAATTGTAGTCATTGACAAGGATTGAAGTTTTTAGAAGATATCTGTCACGTAAAGTTGAGAAGGAAGATGAAGGAGTTCAGCAAGCAGATAGCTTACCACTTAAATATACTTATTTTATTTAACACAATAAAACAAAGAAGGCTAATCTAAACAAGGAGGAAACGAAAGAAAGGAAAAAAGAAGCAGCAATGCAACATGCATAGGGTAAGACAACACCGAACAAAGAACTGAACAAACTGAGGGCTTAAATACAAGATGTAATGAGCAACTCAACAAGAACCAGGTGTGTAACATAATCTGCAACATATGAAAACAAGGAAGGTAAACTAATAAATAACTAGAACATTGACAAAGAAAACCATGACTAGAAATTAAACAGAAGACAAGGAAACTAAACATGACAAGGCTGTGATAACATTTTAAAAATCTATTATGTTTCACCATTTGTGTTGTTGAATAAGATGAATCCCTTAAATGAGCCAATTCTATATAGACTGTATAATGTATAATGTTAGTTAAGGTTTCTTGCATCAAAAGTACTTAAACTGAAAATGAAAAAATACCAATCTTAAATGCATTGAATATTAATAAATATGTTGACTTTAGCAGAATCAAATCATATTTTTGATAAAAAGATTTAGTGCACAATGTATCATCCATGTGGCCATCCCACAAAGGTGCAGTATAACTGCTTACATTGGGATCTTAAATCCACAGGGCATTGCTCAATCAGTGAGTCACAAATCCCTGGTGTCCAGTCCAGTCCACACCCTGATGGGCCAGTTTCTCCTCTTCCGTCAATGGAGTCACGACCTTGACTCGTTGCCAGTCTACACCAAATGGCCGCATTTTAAATCACTTCAAAAATTCAGCATTTCAACAGCCCGAGCTCATCGTCTGGCGTTAAGCTTCTGCTTTCTGCAACATGATTTAAGCGGCACCTCAGCTGAATATGCTGAACTATTGTTTGAAATAGAGACAGCCATAAATCAAAACGCCTGCATACATTTACCTCAGGACAGAGATACTGTAGTGAAATGGGGGGAAAGAAGAGCCAGAAAAACTGCACAAACACCAGAAATCAAGTGCTACAACAAGCCTCTTAGTCCTCTGACCTCTTCTAAGCAGTTTCCTTAAATAAAAGCGGAATACATTGAGACCAGGGTGCAAAATTCACCAAAAGGCTGTCAAGGCACCGTCTTTGTACACTGAGCTCATGAACACGAACACACTCAGCTAGAGTTTCTCCATTTGGGTTGCTGAATCCCAGACAAAAATGAGCCCCTTAAATGGGACAATTCTACACTTTTTTGTAGCAAATATATAAATAAAAATAAAAAATCTGGAGCTCTCACATTTGTCTCTTTTAAAGTTTAGAAGAGACCTCAACAACTTTACAAACTGTGCACTAGGTCAAATACTTAAAAGGGACTTCAGTAAAAAACAACCCATACATACAGAGTTTAAGCCTAAATTAAGAGTGAAGTTATGCAGAAGGTTAACATTATTTATTGCTGACACACAATAGAGATTAGATCTGTACAGCATAGGGCATATCTTTGAAACAGTAATGTACCCGATGCCTTTATCAAAACTGACTTACAGAAGTCTAAACCCTGGAGCTTTCTTTGCTGAAATGTACATTAAATGGCTTAAGACTTAATCCTTGACTAATTTGATTATTAATACATATTATATGGTTGAAATGTTTGAGTTCATGCTGAGACATTTGATTTGTAAAGTTGTTAAGATCTCTTCTAGACCACCAGAGTATCTAGCTAAGGAGAAAAATCTGAGAACAGAGTTTTTGTCTCAGGAGACATGTGTTAGAAGCAGGAGTCTCCATTTGTTGTTAAAGTAACCTCATTTTTGTCTAGGAGAAACATTTGAGATGTTAAAAGAGATCTCATTTTTGATTTTCTTTCCTCTGGGATGAAAGCGCGACACATAAGCTTTGTGTCATACAGATCAGATAAAAATGAAAGCAGTGGAAAGTATTCAAGTTAATTCCTCAGCTTTGACCTTAAATCAGAACTCATCTTTCTTGCAACACTTATTGACTTTAACCAATCTCAAGGAGACAGGCTCATTTCACAGAATACTTTGTTGAGGCACCACTCCAATAAACACCTGCGTAGGAGTGCATGTGTTCGCTTAAGAATTCAATATATGTCACTTGTATCCTTAAACGAACCGAATTGACACTCAGTTTGACAATAAACAAACTTATCATGTCTTATAAAGTTACTGCAGAGGTCTTAAAGATCTTTTCCCTTGAAATGACAGACAATTTGTCAAGTGGAAAATATAGAAAGACAGCTAGGTTTGATTGTGTTCTCAGAGGGCATTCATCTGAGACATCACCCTTTCAATTGTCTATTTGCTTTGTACAAGAGGTGCCCAAAGCACAAAGACATTTGATTCCAGCTTGCATAATAGGAGAGTTTTATTTATTTATTTATTTTTACAAATCACAACATAAACTGACACCAGTTAACCTCAATACCTCTTCCTCTTCATGTAAGTAGCTGGTTTATTTCCAGAGATCCTCCTGAGATCCTGATAGAGTAAGTGAGTGGAGAAACGAAGCCTAATGTTTAGCTGGGATGCCAATTCCAAATAAAGTATTAACGCCATGTTAAGAATCCATTAGCATTCCCATGATTGCTTATGCCATTATGTGACAGAACAATGGGAAAGCTGAGGCGAACAACTTTGAGGAGTTGTGATATTGTGCTGAGGAGTGTGCGAGAGAGAGAGAGAGACAAGGAGGGAAAGAAAGGGAGTGTATAGCAAGGGTCGGGAGATGAAAGCTGAGCTCTAAATTCCACAAAAGCTGTAAATTGGCAGTATCAATCAGTCTCTCACCCAGAGAGCAGATGTTTTTATCCGCTTGTTTATCTGAAATCAAACTCTTTCTTTCACAGGCTGCATCTTATGGTCTGAGCTATTACATGCTTCCTGTGCAACACATTGCAAGGAATGGCTGAACAACTATTTTTATTTGTCATTGTAGTGAGTTGAGTGATATAGGGCTCTATGATTTCCACAATGTCTAAAACGCAGATGAAATTGAGAATTCTCGTCTTAAAAACGGAATTTATTGTATAGCGTGGAATGTCACAGAATTTGGCAAAATTTGGATGAATAAAATCAAAAATAGGGGTGCACACTTAATAAAATCACGATTTGGACTAGTGAACATTAAACTACAAAAAATACTATTTAAGTCTGCATGTTATGTGTGTCTCTGTCTGAATGAATGGCTCAGTTTCGTGTACTACACATATTCAAGCACACGTGATGCTTGTGGTGTATGAACATGAGCTTGATGCACACAGAATCTCAAAGATCTTCACTACAACCTACCAAAATAATTATGATCAAATATATTACTATTCAAGGGTAGAATGAAATTAACAATGTTTTAAATAAAGTTGAATAAATGTATGCTAAACGTTCGCCGTTTCCACCTTCTTCACTAAGCCTTGAACGTTGTTACAAAATAATTTTGGAAAAATAAAAGGATTTCATGAGACCCTAGATATCCAATTACACCAGCACTTCTGACAACCTTGACTAGCCAATTATCCAATTAGCAACAATTTTTATTTTATTTTTTAAATGCACAAACGTAATTAAAACAACTACCCAAATAATCAAAATCCAAATTAAGTCCTTTAGGATAAAGGGTACTCAATGTGTATATACAGGTCCTTCTCAATAAATTAGCATATTGTGATAAAGTTCATTATTTTCCATAATGTAATGATAAAAATTAAACTTTCATATATTTTAGATTCATTGCACACCAACTGAAATATTTCAGGTCTTTTATTGTTTTAATACTGATGATTTTGGCATACAGCTCATGAAAACCCAAAATTCCTGTCTCAATAAATTAGCATATCATGAAAAGGTTCTCTAAACGAGCTATTAACCTAATCATCTGAATTCACGAATTAACTCTAAACACCTGCAAAAGATTCCTGAGGCTTTTAAAAACTCCCAGCCTGGTTCATTACTCAAAACCGCAATCATGGGTAAGACTGCTGACCAGAAGGCCATCATTGACACCCTCAAGCAAGAGGGTAAGACACAGAAAGAAATTTCTGAACGAATAGGCTGTTCCCAGAGTGCTGTATCAAGGCACCTCAGTGGGAAGTCTGTGGGAAGGAAAAAGTGTGGCAAAAAACACTGCACAATGAGAAGAGGTGACCGGACCATGAGGAAGATTGTGGAGAAGGACCGATTCCAGACCTTGGGGGACCTGCGGAAGCAGTGGACTGAGTCTGGAGTAGAAACATCCAGAGCCACCGTGCACAGGCGTGTGCAGGAAATGGGCTACAGGTGCCGCATTCCCAAGGTCAAGCCACTTTTGAACCAGAAACAGCGGCAGAAGCGCCTGACCTGGGCTACAGAGAAGCAGCACTGGACTGTTGCTCAAATTTTGCATGTCATTCGGAAATCAAGGTGCCAGAGTCTGGAGGAAGACTGGGGAGAAGGAAATGCCAAAATGCCTGAAGTCCAGTGTCAAGTACCCACAGTCAGTGATGGTCTGGGGTGCCATGTCAGCTGCTGGTGTTGGTCCACTGTGTTTTATCAAGGGCAGGGTCAATGCAGCTAGCTATCAGGAGATTTTGGAGCACTCCATGCTTCCATCTGCTGAAAAGCTTTATGGAGATGAAGATTTCATTCTTCAGCATGATCTGGCACCTGCTCACAGTGCCAAAACCACTGGTAAATGGTTTACTGACCATGGTATTACTGTGCTCAATTGGCCTGCCAACTCTTCTGACCTGAACCCCATAGAGGATCTGTGGGATATTGTGAAGAGAAAGTTGAGAGACGCAAGACCCAACACTCTGGATGAGCTTAAGGCCGCTATCGAAGCATCCTGGGCCTCCATAACACCTCAGCAGTGCCACAGGCTGATTACGGCCATGCCACGCCGCATTGAAGCAGTCATTTCTGCAAAAAGGATTCCCGACCAAGTATTGAGTGCATAACTGAACATAATTATTTGAAGGTTGACTTTTTTTGTATTAAAAACACTTTTCTTTTATTGGTCGGATGAAATATGCTAATTTATTGAGACAGGAATTTTGGGTTTTCATGAGCTGTATGCCAAAATCATCAGTATTAAAACAATAAAAGACCTGAAATATTTCAGTTGGTGTGCAATGAATCTAAAATATATGAAAGTTTAATTTGTATCATTACATTATGGAAAATAATGAACTTTATCACAATATGCTAATTTATTGAGAAGGACCTGTATAAAATTCTTCCCTCTGTACACCTTATATTTGACCTGTTTAATTCCTAAATAGCAAAGTATTTAGACAAACTGTGTTTAAATAGATTGAAGTGAACAGCAACAGGATTTTTCTGGGCATTTAACCTTATATTACATCTTTGTTCTGCAATCTGTGTTTTTAAACTTTGCTGTGTTTTACAGACCACAAGGATACTTGTCAGTCAACCTTCATGATTCCACATATTACCAATTGACTATTCCTTCATGATCCCAGATATTACCAATTAACTATTAATACCCTGATCATGAATTATCTCAGAATGTTCAGAAACCCCCAGGGCAATGGTATTTCTGCAATCACCCCTTCCAGATCAAAGCAGCCAATTCACATAATAGTCAGACAGACTGTTTGCCTCATATTCTAACTTTTTTCCAACCTAGCTTTGAAAATTCAGCTTCGGGGCATTTAGATCCAGACAACTGGACTGTCTGTCCTCAGAGCTGTGCATGGTAAATGGCATCTCTGTGAGAGGTCAAGGTACATCATTAGATCAAAGCATGTGTGAGTGAATGCGGAAGAGAAAAAGGACAGATACCTGTATTACTATGTCTATGGATGCAAATTTATTTGGTCAAAATAAGCTTACACCAAACAAGTTGGCATCCAAGTTTACAGTCACAAGGTGTTTAGTACAGGACATGATTGTCAATCCCCAAACATTACAGTGTGTGTATGAACTAGAGCCTTCCCCCCACCCCCCATTTTCTCTCACAGAATAAGCAGAGGAGAGCTGTCTATAATCTAATGTATAGAGAGGTCATGCCCGGCATCTGCACTCAGCCATTAAAGCTGCGAAACGAAAAATGCTCCAGGTCTGCTTTTAATGGGAAGTTTTTATGGGAAGACATGATTTTGGTTTATGAGATCTAACACTTCATTCAGGCAACTTATTCCCTGAGAAAAACATAAAAACCATAAAACAGTGGTTTAAAAACACATAATTGCTCAGAATATAGAAAATACTGTTTAACGGGAAATGTAATTTTCCATCAGACAATAACGATCTCTGTTTTTTTGAAGGGAAAAAGTCTGTACACCATTGTTCAAAAGTTTGGGGTTGATATTTTTTATGTATTTATTTGACTGTTTGTTTGTTTGTTTGCTTACTTATTTCGTTTTTTGTTAGTTTGAGCCTCTTATGCTCACCAAGGGTGAATGCATTCGATTAAAAATGCCGTAAAAACAGTAATATTGTGAAATATTACAATTTAAATAGCTGATTTCTATTTTTAGGGCCCAAGCCCTGAAAGGGCGAAGGCCCTATTGTTTTCGGTAGAATTATTTATTATTAGGGCCCAAGCCCTGAAAGGGCGAAGGCCCTATTGTTTCCGGTAGGATTATTATTATTATTTTTCTTACGACTATTCAGGCACTTTTGGGGCCCTTAACATGCTCAAAAACTCTTGAAACTTTGCACACGAGTCAGAACCCGCGGCCATCAGGGCCGGGCTGAAGCTTGTACCCGGGCGTGGCAGGGGGGCTCGACAGCGCCCCCTTGAACGGCGTCCGAAAACTTGGTCCATATATCAAACACGCTTGCATGAATTAGTATGAAACTCGGTACACATATAGATCTTATCGGGCCAAACAATATTCGTGCTTTAAGTTTTACGCCAGCCCAACAGGAAGTCAGCTATTATGCGTTGTTTGAAAAACGTACGCTCTGGAATTTAAAATACTCCTCCTAGGAAATTCATCCATTCGCCTCCAAACTCGGTCAGCATAAAGTCAAGACATTGAGGATGCTAAATTGCGGACGGATTTTTGATATCTCGAACGGTTTGGCCGTGGCGAGGAAACTAATTTATGGCGAGAAAAGAGAAACAGGAAGTGCTTTATAACTTCTGCATACATTAACTGATCTTGATGAAACTTCAGCAGTGTGTTCGTTGTAAGAGGCCGATCACATGGATGTGACTATTGTGAGTCAAAGTTATAGCGCCACCAACTGGCAACAGGAAGTGTGTCACTTTCAAAATGCTTTGAAATCATCCTCTTATTTTTACCCGATTTGCTTAAAACTTTATGTGTATAATGTAGACACACGGCAGATGTAGACCTGTGAAAGGATTATTGATATCTTAGATACTGTTGCCGTGGCAACGAATCAAACTTTAAGATTCTTTTCGGATGCTTTTGAGACTCTTCACATAATTGAAATTGCATGAAACTCGACAGACACATCACATTTATTATCCAGTAGACATGTGCAAAGTTTCAGAAACGAGCGTGGTGGAATGGCTCAGTAGCGCCACCTTTAGTCAAAAATGGGGGCTTAGTTTTTCCTAAAATCACAAAACTTGGTACGTATATTGTTCTCATCAAGCCGGACAACTTTCTAATTTACAGTCATTAGCTCAGACCAGCAGGAAGTCAGATATTTTGGTTTGAATGTGGACTTTCTGGAGAATTTTCTCTCTCTCTCTGTGTGTCTGTGTGTGTGTGTGTGTGTGTGGGGGGGGGGGGGGGGGGGGTGTCTATTCCACTTAATCTTTGTTTTTCAAGGTTTCAGGGGCTTTTGGGGCCCTTAACGTGCTCAAAAACTCTTGAAACTTTTCACACAGGTCAGAACCCAAGGTCATCAGGGCCGGGCTGAAGCTGGTACCCGGGCGTGGCAGGGGGGCTCAACAGCGCCCCCTTGAACACGGTCTGAAAACTTGGTCCATATATCAAACACGCTTGCACGAATTAATATGAAACTCGGTACACATATAGATCTCTTCGGGCCGAACAACTTCTGCACTCTAAGTTATTAGCTCCGCCCAACAGGAAGTCGGCTATTATGGGTTGTTTGGAAAACGCTTGCTGTGGAATTTGAAACACTCCTCCTAGAGAATTAATTCAGTCGCCTCCAAACTCGGGCAGCATGAAGTCAAGACATTGAGGATGCTAAATTGCGGACGGATTTTTGATATCTCAAACGGTTTGGCCGTGGCGAGGAAACGAATTTATGGCGAGAAAAGAGAAAAACGAAGTGTTATAACTTCTGCATACATTAACTGATCTTGATGAAACTTCAGCAGTGTGTTTGTGGTAAGAGGCCGATCAGATGGATGTAACTATTGTGAGTCAAAGTTGTAGCGCCACCAACTGGCAGCAGGAAGTGTGTCACTTTCGAAATGCTTTTGACAAAAGTGGGGGGGTTAGTTTTACCCACAGTTATAAAAATCAGTACGTATATTGGTCTCATCGAGCCGGACAACTTTCTAATTTACAGTCATTATCTCCGACCAACAGGAAGTCAGATATTTTGGTTTGAAGTGGGTTTTTTGGAGAATTTTCTCTCTCTCTCACACGGTGTTTTTTAAATAAGTTAGATTTTTTATATATATATTTTTATATTATTTTATGCCTAAACATACCCAGTCACAAAAAAAATATTAAAGCTATTCTATGGCTTTATATCACTTTAACACGTTAAAGGGCTCATACTGTAGGCCTACATTTTGGCTAATTATTTCCAATGCTATCACGGATCATAACCTCATCATCTAGAAACTGCCACTCAGAATACATACATAGGACATAAAGACATCATAGGGGATTGTGAACATATTTCACCATATTTCAACTTCATCTTCATTACATATATATATATATAAATATATATATATATATATATATATATATTTTTTTTTTTTTTTTTTGTGACAAGACAGAGAATATTACTTGTCTGATATATATATATATATATATATATATTTTTTTTTTTTACATTTTTTTATATATATATATATATATATATATATATATATATATATATAAATATAGCTGCGAGCAGCGATGGAGGGCACAAGCCGGTGACACCGCCACCCCGGTGCCTTTAGTGTAACTAAAGGCACCAGGGTGGCGGTGCCACCGGCTTGGGCCCGCAATCGCTGCTCGCAGCTATATTTATTATTTTAAAGTTTTATTTACTCCTGTGATGGCAAAGCTGAATTTTCAGCAGCCATTACTCCAGTCGTCAGTGTCACACGATGCTTCAGAAATCATTCTGATAGGCTGATTTGATACTCAAGAACAATTTTTTGATGAACAAAGTTCAAAAGAAAAGCATTTACTTGAAACAGAAATGTTCTGCAACAATTTAAAAGTCCTTACTGTAACTTTTGATCAATCGAATGCCTCCTTATTGAATAAAACTAATGTGTTATTATACCTATAGCTATATTGCTAATCCAAAACCTTTGAACGGTTGTTTAAGTTGACCTTCTTAGTACACGGTGAATATGCTACCAGTAAAACTTGACTGAATTATTTTCTCATGGATATATCCAATGACAAAAGAAGGCGGCTTTGAAGAGGTTCTAATTTAGGATATCTGGTTCGTTTATCATTTTGCTCACTGCATAATTCCCATTGTTCCAGTTGTGTTTTTGATGACTTTACTATTATTTAATCGAGGCAAATAAGTTGTGTTCAAACTTTTGACTGATGGTATGAAAGTCCAAGAAGTTTGCTTGTTTGTTCATTTGCAAGCTTTGCTTAGTATTTTAAGCCCAACAAAGTAAACAAAGAAAAACCAAGTCTAAAATGAGATTCCTGCTGTGAGCTCTGGACTTCAGGAAACTAACAATGTAATATCCAGCATCAACCTATATTCAGCCTGCACTGCTCTGACAAAGCCTTAGAACAGTTTTCTACACTGTCCAGCAATCAGCCAATACAAGAAAGACTTCAAACACGCCATTAATGACATTATGACCATCACTGATGTACAGTAAGTTAATTCTGAATACTAAGGGCCCAATCTGGTGCAATGCAGCGGCAGGCGCTGTTATAGTTTTCTCAATCTGCACCATGTTGTTTAAATAGCAAATGCATTTGCCCCATTTGTGCGCCCATGGGCTGGTCTGAAAATGAGGTGTGCTCTGGCGCTTTGTTGCGCGTTACTATTTTAAGGCATCTGAAACTGAAACCTGGTCTAAAGTCAATGGCGCAATAATTTTTTGGTTATTTAAAGAGCGCGTTAGTAATGTGTGCCTATAGGCGGGTCCACAACACGCGTATACTTTGCAGATCCGCGCACGAGCAGATCCGTTTCCTCACAAGAGAAGCATTCAATTTTTCCGCTAGCAAATTCCACCATGTAAATAGCGAATCCACCATGGCCGAGCGCAACTGGCTTTTAAAGGGAATGGGAGATGAGACTCTGATTGGTTTATAGCACGTTACGCCCAAAACACACCCATTACTCATTAAGAGAATAGGGACAACCCTTTTAGCCCATTTTAGACCACCCGTCGTCTACCATTTTTCCTGTCGTTAAACTAGCAAAAGTGGATTCGGACACGCCCTAAGTGAACTTATAGTGACAGACCAATAAATTGCTTAATATTTTGAGATTAGCAACGAAAAACCATGCCCACTTGGACAATTAACACTTACTCACTTCCATATCAGTTGACCACTAATGTTTAAAGCCAGTTTACAACTATAACGATAATGGCACAGAGAAACAATATTGTAGGAATCTCAGACATTTACAGCCAATCAGAATCCATCCTGATTTAAAGAGCTCGAGCATTTAAAGCAGAAGACGACAAAACTGTAGCATGCTTATCATAAACAGAACTATATTGGTGTGAACGTGCTTTAACCCAACCCAAAAACATATTGCACAGCTAAGGCTAAAATTATCAACAATAACCAAGTTTCAATAGAATTTGTAGGTAAATTAACCGGACCTGCAAATAAGAAACAGCAAGCATTGTGAATCTAACAGGACATTACCTGTGTGACCAGTGGCTCCAACAACCTCTCCACAGTCAGTGTGCGAATCTCAAGACTCTTGGGGTCCCATTTTAGCAAGACTGGGGACGTAGCACTCGTCATGTTTACTGTGGAGAGGAAGGAGATAAGAGAAAAAGAGAGGAGTGAATTTTTGAAAGGATGAAAGAGATGTTAAAAACAGAGAATGACAGTTTAATAGGACGATAAAAGGAAAAGGTGCAGACATCACAGACTCGGTTATCAGTTTCATGCTTCATGACTTTCTTAACAAAATCAAAGGCCGGTGAGTCTGCCGCACATCTATTATTAAAACAGAAACGCTTCTCCGTTGAAAAGTCTTTAAATGTTGCACATCCATCACGCTAAAATTGAGACTATAAAAGATTCAGATGACACATTATATTACAGGCTAATGACTTCAGAATGAGTCTTAATGTGGGATCCAGACATTGTTTTGCAAGTCAGACTGCATTATCTCACTTTTAAATGAAAAAAAAAAACACACGGAGAGACTAGAGTGATCAAATTATATATTAACCATAAAGTGATCTACATTTCTCAAATATTAATTATGAGCCTAAAATATAGTTGCAAAGTTCTCAAACTTGACAAACTTTTAATTTGGTATCTGAGTTTGCTAAAAAAAACATAACCTTTGATATAATACTTGAAGATGTACACATCCCGTTTTTTATTAAATAATGTTTAATTTAAGGAATTGCTGTAGCCCACCAAAATGTACACTTTCAAAACAACAGAAATATAGCAACATGACCAGAAAATACTGCAGCACTGAAAAGGGTAAAGTATTTAAAAGAGCTAAAGTGCCGTTTACATACTGTTTACATTTATATCTTGCCAAGACAGGCATTTAGAGATTGCCACAGTGTTACTGTGAAGAGTGAGATTGCACTCTTCATGATAACTTATTTAAGTGTGGCCATCAGCCACCCTGCTAGAATCAGCTACTGAAAAAAACATTTTAGAGAACCACTACTCAAAATCTAGAAACCCACCAAACCATGACATCTTAGGTTAGAGAGTATTGACTTTCATTTGGTAGTGGGGATCCTGTAACGTAGGTATTTTCAATCATATTGTCATTCATGGGAGCACTGGCCTAGATTTCCTCCTGCATCTTTAGATCCTGCATACAGATACTCATTACAAAAAACATATGCGCGTACGAAGCCCAGCTCCAGGCCCTTTGAACACTGGTAATGTAAGCAGGTGGTTCCTGATTAAGGTAGACATCTGAGGTACAGGATCAGGCCTGCATAGCAGGAGGGAGAAAAGTTTACCTGACTGAGGGGAAACTTAAGAGAAAAAAAGCCTTCAAGCTGCAAGAGAATGTGGAAGAAAGAGTGTGAGAGAGTTTGCGATTTCCCCAGAAGCACCTTTACACATAGTTTTTCTTTATGTTCTTTATATTTGAGAGTTCCATTTCGCCTCGGTTTCAGAATTGTTCTGGAATACCAATGCATACCAACGTTCATAAATCGGTGTGTTTGAAGTCATCTTTAGAGTGAATGAATAATTCTTGTTCACTTCTGTAAGTTCACTCTCTTTTTTAAGCGTGTGTCCTGCTTTCATGGCTTCGTAGATATTAATACTTACGTAAAACAGCATTCGAATGCCAATTATGAAGGAACATTTCAGTGCATGGACTTACTGAATGAGCATTGCATGAGCAGTGTTATTTTAGTATTATTTATATATTATTATAATTAATTAGATTTTTTGATTTTCAGTTTTCATTTAAAAAAAATTGTATTGATATTATAATTGTTAGCAATATCATTAGTTTGTTTTTTTATTTCTATTTAGATTTCATTTATATGTATTCCAGTTTTATTTTAAGTAATTTTAGTACTTCAGCAAACTTATTTATTTTTCAGTTAGTTGCCAAAGCAACATTTCAAATATTTGATGTTATTTTTTTTATTTTTTTTTTGCATTTTTTCAGATTTATTTCAGTTCTGGAGTCAGTTCAGATGGAAGAACATGAAATATTGTGATGAAGCAATATGTAAAATTACACAAAAGGACCACCTTACATAATTTGAAAAGTACTTTAAAGTGAAAATATGACAGATTTCACAAGTTCACACTTACAAATAAGTTAGATAGAATAAATGGTATGCATATTTGGCGTGCTGTCCGGGGAGAGGGCTCCGAGCTCGGATATTGGGCCCGAACCCAGAGTACTCCCCCCGTATTGCTGGTTAGGGAGTAACCAGGCGAGTGTGAGGAGACGGGGTGGTGGAGGGATGTTGAAAAACTGTCGAGGAACATAGGTGAGTCAAATGAGTATATATATAGGTCTCCACTCATGCTGATTGGATAGACATGTTGATTACTGATTGTTGACAGCTGGTTGGAATGATGTGATAATTGGATCAATTATTTGAACGTGCTCCTCCCGAATTTTGTTAATAAAACATCATATAATGATGTGCCGAACAAAGGACAATTTAGGATTTTTTTTTTTTCTTTCTTTCCTTTTTCTCTTTAGGGGTTTCATAAAGATTGTGTTCAACGATGTGCCAGAATATTGTCACATGATGAAGAATAGGTAAACATGTATTATTTTCCCAGTACTGGCAACACATAATGACACAATTTGAACAGTCTGGTATGAGAAGAATCAGCATGAGATCAAACCATCATCCACTGTCCAGTCACAGTTCCTCACATTCTTTTGTGCTCAAACTGTAATTCATATTTTCTCTTTTCTGATGTAGCTGTCAGTGAATCCTCAAGAGAGGATCCCGACAGTCTCAGTCGCTGTGTCAAACACTCCCTAAAGCACAGTGTCAAACACACACTCCAGAGTCCTACACAACAGACTTAACAGCGATTAAACCACACGTTTGAGACCTCTCCTGCTCAGTTTTGCACCAATTTTACACCTTGAAATTGGTGTAACCAATTCACACTTCACCACTTAAAAATAAAGTGGGTCAGTGGGTCTTTGCAGCAACAAAAACCCTCTTCTTATCAAGAACCACATTTCACTATGCAGAGTTCTTTGCGGTTTCTTGGAGATGAAAAAGTCTTTGATGTTATATTATAGACTCTTATGATGACCATTATGGTTTCTGGGTCCTTTGGCGAGTTGCGAAACAAAATGAATCCCAGGTCTTTTCTGATAAGGTCACAGGCAGTAGAGATGAAAACTAGGCTTAATGGCAAAAAAAGATAGAGAAAAAAGAAACTAAGCACATAGTTAGGACAGAAAAATAGTTTTTTTAAGCGATAAAACACTTCCCATATTTTGTGATGCACACTGGTGAACAAAATGATGAGGGAAAAAACATCTTAAATGGTAAGTTCACCCCAAAATAAAAATTCTGTCAGCAAGTACTCCCCCTCATGTCGTTCCAAACCCGTAAGTAGGGCTGGGTACCGAGTTCGATACTTTTTAGGTAGGCCTACCGATCGAATTGCCTCGATACTATCGAGTATCGAAAAATTACTTCTTGTTCTGTACCAGATTTCGATACCTAAGGGGTTAACTCGTCAACGTCAGTGCTCAAACAAATACATATGAAATGCACAACGACACACCTAAAACATACTCATATGAGACGCGCGCGCGCGCACACACAAACTCTCCACGCACATACTCATTTGAGACGCGAGCACACACACACACAAACTCGCGCACATACTCAATGAGACGCGAGCACACACACACACACACACAAACTCTCCACGCACATACTCATATGAGACACGAGCACACACACACAAACAATACCCTAAAGATGTGGAAAAGTCGATCAAAAGTGTGGCTACATTTCTCCAGGCTCGATGCCAACAGCGCGCGATGCAGTATTTGCAGTAAAATAATTGCTGCAAAGACCGGTACCACGACAGATATGATGAAGACCTTGACAGTGCACGGAGTAAACATAAGAGCAGAAAGTTACTCCGTCTTCGACTGGTAAATGAAGAGACACCTTGTTGATCACTCTGACAAATGACCCACTGAATACTAACTGAATGTACACTGCCGTTCAAAAATGTGTTGGTTAGTGAGATTTTTTTTTTTTCAGTATGCATTAAAGTGATCAAAATCGTGACCTTAAAACATGTGTAATGTTACAAAAGATTTCTGTTTCAAATAAATGCTGTTCTTTTGAAAATTTTATTCATCAAAGAATCATGAAAACATTTATCACAGTTTCCAAAATATTAAGCAGCAAACTGTTTTCATATTTCTGAAGGATAATGTGACACTGAAGTAATGATTTTGAAAATTCAGCTTGGACATCACAGGAATAAAATACATTTTGAAATATATTCAAATAAGATTTTAAATTGTAATACTATTTCACAATGTTACAAGTTTGACTGTATTTTTGATCAAACAAATTCAGCTTTGGTGAGCATGAGCTCTTTATAATAATAAAAAATGTTCCTTTGTGCACTGGCTAAGGTGCATGAGTCAAACTGAAAAAATAAAACCAAAGTTTTTCTGAGGTAATGTGTTATGTAATCTTGTTAAAATGGATTTCATAAAATTGGTATTGAAAAAAGTATCGTTCAGGAACCGGTATCGAAATCAAGGTATCGGTATCGGTATCTAAATTTTTTGAACGATTACCCAGCCCTACCCGTAAGACCTTCGTTCATCTTCGAAACACAAATTAAGATATTTTTTATGAAATCTGAGAGCTTTCAGACCCCTCCATAGACAGCAACGCAATGACCACTTTCAAGGCCCAGAAAGGTAGTAAAGACATCGTTAAAGTAGTCCATGTGACTCCAGTAGTTCAATGTTATGAAGTGACGAGAATACTTTTTGTGCACCAAAAACAAACAAAAATTATGACTTTATTGAAGAATTTCTTCTCTTCTGTTTCAGTCTCTCTGTTTACATTGTAACTACAGTTAAACGTCAGAAGGCCAATTGACCATTCGGAAAGACTCTTTAAAGACACTTTAGTTACTGTTGCTATGTCCGACAAGCCATGCTGCTCTCACACCACACCTGGTCTCACATGTTCTCACGCAGTGAAAAATACATTGCGGAGCAGAGAGGACACTGACAATGCACTGACAGACAGGACAGACCAGTTTACTTTTGATATGAAACAAAGTCGCAGCTCAAAATTGGTAATTTTTTTACAAAATTGAAACAATAAATACCATTTTGTGGCTCTTTAATGTGTCTGACAGATCACTGTAGAGCCTCAGTTAAAGCTGCTCGTGAACCGATCATCTCTTCCTTGTAGTTCATTTATAGCATCGAATAAACATAAATTAACATAAGGAGTGTTGTTTTAACCATGGAAAGACATCAGTACACACCGTTTTTCAAGTTCAAATCCTCCAACGTTAATCTACTAACTCTCCTGACTGCTTTGTCGGACAAAAATGGCAGATTCGGCGGATGGCGGATTATGATTGGTCAGATCGCCTGTCAATCAAGCTCCCTGCGAAGGATCAACTGGCGTCGGCATTCCGACGTAGAACCCGGAAGCACTGCACTACACACTACACTACATATGATCAGTGTAGGAGACTTACATGGAAGAGAAGAAATTCTTCAATAAAATTTAACTAATTTAACGATGTCTTTACTACCTTTCTGAGCCTTGAAAGTGGTTGTTGCGTTGCTGTCTGAGGGGTCAGAAAGCTCTCGGATTTCATCAAAAACGTCTTTACTTGTGTTCTGAAGATGAACGAAGTTCTTACGAGTTTGGAATGGCATGAGGGTGAGTAATTAATGACATAATTACGGGGTGAACTTTAAATATGCACTACATGTCATGTAATATCCTAAACAGTATCTAAAACATAAAAAAGTCTCTAAAGCATTTTGCACATGATAAATTACATTTTTATTTTTGCTGACTAAAATGTTACATACATAATCAAAAACAAAACTGTAAAATATAAAACACTGCATGTTATGTAAATAACGTTGGTCCTGTGCAGTTCATGGTAATATTAATCTATTTCAGTTTTTGGTTAAACAATTCAGGTACTGTTTTGGTCACCATCTGATGTTCAATGGAAAATGAGGGTAAACAACAAAACTACTTGAGTACCACCGCTTTAATGCCCTAGATTGGTTTTCTAGAACTAGATAAAAATAATAAAATAAACTTTCTCTTATACCATCAGGTTTAGCAGTTCACTCGGCTAAAAAAACACACACTCCAAGAAAAGGGAAAAGGACTTCACATTTATTTGTAGGAAAAAAAAAAAGGTCTATTTTCACAGTGAGCTGACCAGTAAATCACACAGCCATCTCCAGAAAAGCACGCCGGAAGGAAGCTGTGCAAGATCTATTTCAGTTCCATTATCACCGAATAATGCTTCAATTATCCTGCGGAAATGGTAACAGGAATAATTACACTATTTGTGCCTGGTTGCCAGGATGATAATAACAGCAGTCATAACGAGGAGAGCGAAATGGCAGAAATGCGACACTTTCACACATGCAATTTCTACACAGTGGAGTCAGAACGGGTCAGCAAGCTGACTGGTTCAGATCCATTAGCTTTCATATGGAGGAAGAGCCGTGTTAACTGCGAGATTGCCACAAAGACAAGGAAATCTTTACCGCTGACATGACAACACATGCTTTTATTGTTGATGTTATTTCAAGAAAAAAAAAATTGTATTATCAGAAATGAAGAATGAAGTCTTATAAAGATATTCTATTGTGACAAATGAGTAAAATATTACATAGACACAGACATTACAAAAAAGGCTTAAGAAGCCAATATATTGGTTGCTGTGTTTTGTATCATTAAATATAAGCCATTTATAATAACTGACCTACAGTTCACAGCAATCCTTTTAGAAATCAAATCAATCTGGCTTGAATCGGAAAATATCCTTTTCGCGGATTTTGCATATGGGTTAGGGGGCATGATTAATTGCATTTTACCACATAAAAAAAATAAAATAAATGAAATCACACTAGATTAATGGATCAAATTAACAACACTCACATAAATAGTGATAATTGCCTGGGCTGTAAACCTGTGATGCTGTGTGACGCTTAAACAGTAGAGAGGATTAGAGACAGCTCAGTCAGGCTAGACTCATCGTGACCCCATCACACACATACACACACACTTCATGCACAGCAGACTAAAGCCAGCACAGCCATTTTTGACCTCTTTTATTCACTCCAACTCCGCTGACCTCAATATGCTGATGCTAGTATCTTATAGTTAGAGAAGTGTGTATATAAGATATGCAATTGAATGAAACTATGACGTTGTCAACTTTGTGTGCATTTGAGGAAAACGAGGACACTGGATCACTGAAAATATCAAAGGGCGCCTGATTCTGTTTTGCATATTCCTGCCTCGCATCCTAAATTTAAACCCTGAGCCTAAACTTATTTGCAGCCCGTTCCCAGAGATCCTGCCCTGGAGTGGTGACAATTAAAGCTTAGATTAACCCACGCTAAATATCAGACAAGCAAAACATTCAATGCCCACAAACACACACCCCTCCAGTGTTCCTGCCATGCCACGCAACACAACACATCAGACAATATATTTACGTAATTAAAATGCAACAACTGACAAATTCATATATTATCCAATAATGTTTTTTTCTCGCATTCTTTGCTTGCCGAGTGTTCATTTTGGACTGAAATGCTAAATATGTCCCGCACACAGCAGCTAAATGGTGCCACTAGCTCTTGAGGTGCTGTCAGTAAGTTAAGGCCCCAATATACTCACAGCAAACTTCTTTTTTAATCCTCGTTTAGAGGTAAAACTAAACTAAAACAAGGCCACGATATAGTAAAATGAGGGAATTAATTATTAAGCTGTACCGTGCACAAGATTTAGTAAAACGAGGGAACGAATTAGTAAAATCATGCAGTCTGTCACAAGGATGAAGATGAAGGAGAGTTCAAAATGGTTTCTATAAACAAAATGGTTCTTTAATGAAAACAAACTCAGGTAATCCACAACGAGAAAGAGAAAGAGACAGAGACAGCGGGCCATTTTCCTACAATCTTCCATTACAGATTTGCGCAAAACTTTTGTGATTTTTTTCTAAATGTCGACAAAGAACTATTGTGAAATGACAGTGTTTCCATTAACTGATGTTATGCGACTAAAACTTAATTTTTTCATTAAGTAAAATCATTCCAAAAATCATGGCGACGGACGAACGCTGGTAGGTTTATGTACTAATCCCAGCCACTGCACTGGCCATTATTATTAATCGAAGGAAATGTATGTGTGTTTTCCAAGCATTAATGGTAAGGAACGACCCTTATTATACTTGTGAGCGGCACATATGAGGTGTTTCTCCCTCAGATCTGCTTCGAGGTCTTGATTGTGGCATTTATTTGAGGTTCAGAATCCATTATTCCTGTAATTCTTGTGTCTTTTATGAATTTAATAAAAAACTCTGTCTCGTATTCTGTCCAAACACACCGCGTCATCTACGTCAGCTGACCTGTAAATGCGCAAAAACTGTTTCCATTGCAGTTTTGCGAAATATTTATTTTTCGAATTGCCTGAAAAACGTTGTTTTTTCTGAAAAACAAAAACTTTTTTGCGATAAATGGGAGTTTTTGCGAAACTGACGTGTTTCCATTGGGCGTATTTTCAATTCGCAATTTGTAGGGTAATGGAACCGCGGCTAGAGAAAGAAAGAATGCGTAACATGCACGCACAAGCAACAACCGACAAACACTGAGTGAAGGTGAGGAACTTAAATAGGCTACAAAGTGATAATGAGGAGATGACGAACAGGTGTGATGATCTGATGAGTGTCCATGACAACTAATGAGTGGCGGGAAAATCAAACAAAGGAACACATGTGATGAATGAAAACAAACTGAAAGTCCATGAAAGTGAAACTAAAGATGAATAAGTCCAGATAACTGTGACACAGACGTACTGGATTAGCAAGACGTGGGAATGAATTGTTAATTACATATGTTTTCATTTGAATACATATTCATGAATTCTTATTGAACACATGTTTGCCCATATGTCATGTGTGGGACTCCTGAAACTCCCTTCAAACGAACTTAGTTTTGGCCTGATTTTGGTTGAAATGGTGTCACACCAGTACTTTCTTGGATTTTGCTTAAAGTATATCGGGCTCTTAGAGGTGCTCTCCATTCTGCCTGCTGCGCAACTTCCAGAACTCATTTATGTGCATGTTTTTATTAGGGATGTGCAAAACCAAATATTTTTTAAAACCGACTACCCAGTGGGTTGTCTGAATGACTAATCAACTAGTTGGCGGAGCATTAAAGAGGATGAAGTTAGAGACAGAACTTCTCCGAGAGGGTTTTAGCTTGCTGCTGACAGTCTGATAACTGTTAGGCACTTAACACGCTGAAGCACAGGCACAGGACTCTGTCAGTACGCTAAAACCGTCTGAAGTGTGGCCTGCACTGCAGTAGCTGGTAGCATTGAAACTGCTGTCAAACCAAGAATGTTCTCCCAATGACTTTGTAACATGTTGAGGAGGAGGACAAGAGGGCGTAGCTGCGTTTGACAGAAAGCAACTTAAACCCACTGTACCATTTCACAGTACATTTTTCTTTCCACCTTTCTAACCATCAGGAATATCTCCAGTCATTTTGTTTTTGTTGTTTCCTTCCTCCACAAACAGTTTTTTTTTTTTTTTTTTTTTTGCCACAGGGGCAGAGGAGAGTTAGAGGGGAATGAGAAAGATGGAGCGAGAGAGTGAGGAGGATAAAATGACAAAGTAGAGGACAAGAGGAAATGCAGCAGAGGAAACAAATAAAGAGAGAGGGAGAATAGCGGATGCAATGGGAAGAGGAGGGGGGGGGGGGGGGTAGAGAAGTATAAGAGAAAGAGAGAGAAATGGCCAAGAATAATGAAAGCACACAGAGCAGATAAAGGGTGACAGTCACAATACAGCGGAAGTCTCTGGAACATGTCAGTGGCTGATGGTGAGATGGCCACAAGGACAAAAGGCTATGCAGCACTCAAAGGTACAGATTTTACTTGCTTTTTACCTCAATTAAAAATATGTTGAAAATGCATATTTTTATCTAAGCCCTATTTTTATTTTATTTAATCAAAAGAAAGTGAGTTAGCCACAACACTATTGTGGTCTGGTTGAGGGAAGTATTCTTCATACTGTGTTTGTGATTATCGTTGAATGATTTATTAAAGGGGTCCTATAATGCCCTTTTCACAAGATGTAAAATAAGTCTCTGATGTCCCCATCAGAGTGTGTATGTGAAGCTTTAGCTCAAAATACCCCACAGATATTTTTTTATAGCATGTTAAAATTGTCACGTTTTGAGGGTGAGCAAAAACGCGCCATTTTTGTGTGTGTTCCTTTAAATGCAAATGAGCTGCTGCTCCCGGCACAGAGGGTGGAGCTTCAAGTGCTCATGTGTTAGCATCGTCGATTACATCACACAGACACGCACTGAAAATTTACATTTCAAAAACTGTTAAGCCTTTTATGTTCAAACCGGAGTCGGACAAAGATGGAGAGACTTAAGAAGAAGTGACAACGTAGAATGCAACAGGACATTTCTGAATGGTTAGTTAATGAATGTATGTAGCTGATGTGGAGTTAACTATCTTCAAGTGATAAGCGTATTCTGTCATGATAATCTATAAATCGCGACTGGGGCCGGGGTTTATGTAAATTTTAGGGTTAGTGATGTCACTAACCCGTGAAGAAGCTCATTGTAGTCCCTACCAGCCGTTTGTTGTAGTCCTTAAAAAGCCAGAAGTCCGTCGTAACTTTGCAGATGTTGTTTATGCTCAAACCGCAACATTACACACAAACTAAAGTTAAAAAAGTGAAATCATAATCAACCACACCTTTAAATTAACCAGAGTTATTAATTTGTGAAAAGGACTGACCCGATACTATCTCAAACTTTTAGTCTTCATTACATTTGCACACTCTGTAATCACATGGTGGCAACTTCCAATTCTTCTGAGATTTACAACCCCGAATGTGTTTCTCCAGACTGTCACCCTACATCTTGCAAACGATAGACCTATAGAGTATATAAATCTCTATTTGGCTGATCTCTACTGAAGAGATTACTCATTAATGGTACGGGTGGCTTGCTTTTGCTGAGAGCAGCTCTCTTAAAATAGTCCTGACCACAGAGAAACAACTGGCATACATGCAATAAAGTCATTACCGACACAGATGCAAAAAAACCACACACAAAAAAACACAACAAATGCATTGCCTTTCTACTGCTGAATGTGTGTTTACTGGACATTCAAGGAAAATAAATTATATTCTTGTTCTGCTGCTCACACTAGCACTAGCAATGAGATTCCTAACCTGTGTTTGAATGTGTCACCACAGAGACAGACCAGGCACAACACAGTCCACCATAACAACAAATGCACATTCCTTATCAGCCCACATTCTAGCAAACCCTCGCGAAATTCCAACTGGAACGGCAACATTTCAAAAATATCTCACCATGAGGTCATTGTTTGAAATACAATTTGTCTTTCAGAAACATGGCTAGCAGACTCTCTCACATTGATACATTATCTCTAAATTTTAGTACGGACTAATATGGAAAAAAGTGTCATTCTGTCTTTATTATTAAATTTAACTGAACAAATAAATGGATCTTATAAACCAGTTATTTAATGAATCATTCAGAAAGATTCACAAAATCAGCCGTTACCAGTTTGAAACTGTCTCACGAATCCTGAAGCTGTTCCTTCTGACTCAATTAACTGTAAATTATCCTTATTTTCAGGTAATGTCCATTTTGAACGTTGTGTATACTTTAAGGTCTGTGAAACTTAAATCAATTTCATCATTGACTGATCATTTGACAATGTGTACATACAGATGTATATTTGCTTTGTAATAAATAAAATAAAATAAAAATGTACTTAAATTGTATGAATAAATACATGGAAAATAGGGCTTACTGAATCCTCTAAATGTGATAAAGGCCGAAGTCAGCTGGACAAACATGTAGCAGACCAGTCAGACTAACAAGCCCACAGACCAAACTAACGCACAGATTTCCTTTCAAAAGAGGATTGTGAGCAAACCGTCCATCTGATTCACTAATCCTCATTCAGACAGAGAATGAGCTCTGGGCTCTGTTTTATTTCAGACCGAGCAGACGCACAGATGCTCCCAAGGCCTGAGGTAACCACCGCTATTATCAACAGAGCATTGTCTACAACTTCAGATGAGATGCCGGAGGGAATAATGACTGGTACCATTTGACCGGTCTTGTTTGCTCTGCCGCAAGACTGTCATTATACTGATCTAGAAATGAATCCTTTGTGATCATCTCAGTTCGGATCAAAGTGTGTAACCACTTTTATTCGGAAAGAATGCATTAAATTGATCAAAAGTAAACAGTAAAGACAGTAAAGACATAATGTTTTAAAAGATTAAAATTTCTATTCAGCAAAGAATTCAGATTTGTTTTGTTTTTTGTTTTTTTAACAAAAAATATTAGGATGCACAACCTTGATAATAATCAGTTTCTTGAGCAGCAAAGTTTTTAGCTTTGCCATAACAGGAATAAATTACATTTTAAAATATATTAACTCTTATTTTAATAGAAAATAGTTATTTTAATTTGTAATAATATTATTTTGCAATATTGCTGTTTTACTGATTTTTTTATTATTATTATTAAATGATTATATGATAATATGATAATAAATAATATTATTATTATTATCCACTGAGCAATGAAAATAAGGAAAGTCTATCAAAAACCATTAAAAAAAACAAAACATAACGACCCCAAACTTTTGAACGGCAGTGTAAAAACGTATTTACATACAAAGATTTCATTTAACTTTTTTGTAGTAATTTCAATTATCAGTGTGCTTTTTATTTTTTGACAAACTTTAAGAAATTCAAAAACATAAAAAAACAAACAATTTAAATACCCTGCATACCCTGCTTTAGGTCGCTGTTTTCCATCCAATTACAACAGTTTCAGCTCCACAACATCAGAACCACGATCAAACCCCGAGCCAGTGTATAATGGGGTGAATTCCTTTACTTCTTACTGTACTTTCAAAGGAAATACATTGATGTAAAATGTAACATTACATGTGCATACACATCCAGTAAACATGGATGTTTAAAATAATAGACCAGAAACCAGAAACATCACAAGCTTGCATTGATGTAACAGAAAGTAGCTGAAGTAGTTGTGCATCAAAAATAGAAGTGAGGCATCCATTAAATAAAGTTAATAATACATAATGCAATCAGGCACTTGCATGACAGACAGCTCCAATAATTATAATGGGAGCAATCTGATGATGTCATAATGGCCTTTGGATATCTCACCTGTCTGCTTTGACTCTCAGCTATTCTTTTGCTGCCTTGCAAGCACTGGTATTTACTTTAGGGAATGCAAATCAAGTTATGTTCTGCTTTACATAATAACCAATTATCAGGATCATGGAATGATATGAAAAGCTCTCATTATGGGACTATGGCAATGAAGATCAGCCAGTTCAGACCTGATGTTTTTTTAGAGTCACAATGGACAGTCCCACCACTTCGCACACAAACACCCAAATTCCATTATACAATTTTTGATTACAAATTCATGCATAAAAGCACTCATACTGCAGTCATCTCTCTTTCACAGCACCTTGCTGTTTACCCAGATTAAATCAAAGCTCAAATTGAGGTTAATACCTAGATAAACACATGCAGTCATGTAAAACAAGGTCAGGACAAGCAGCTCAGATTGAAGCTTCCGTTTTTCTCAATATTACTATAAAGCACCTATATCTCATAATGAAATTCCTTTAAAAAAAGGTCCCTATTCAGTGATTCAACACCGTTTCACTGATCACACTGACCATTATCTTCACATCTCTGTTCTCCAGCAGTTTAAGAGTAACCTCAGCCAAGAGAGCATGTATGTGTGTTAAGCCCAAAGTATAGGCCTACTTTAGTTTTGGTGCAAACGCTTAAGGCTCCGCTATAATTTCCGTGTGCGTGAGGATCCGTGTGGCGTAAAAATCATCATCGGATGGTGTACGCGGAGGCTCTTTGCAGACATCTGCGTGCCTCCCATTTTTTGTGACCGTGCAGACAAGTATGCGCAGTCACTTATGCTACAAAAGCACCAACTGCGCATGGGCTGGAAAACAACATGGACGCCGTATATGAAGAGAGGCTGTGTGAAGAAGTCCATTGATATCCGCAACTCTACAATCCGTCATTACAACATATATAAAGACAGCCAGATGTACAATAATTCCTGGAGGGAAATTGCATGTATGGAAGTGTATACACGCCAATATACGGCGCATGTGTGGAAAACATCCGCCGAGGAGACCCCAGTATACACTCTGTAGTACAAGCAGCCCACCCAGTTCTTACTACTACAGTCATAGTCAAAAGTGAGCAATTACTTGCACATTAATAGGGGTGTGATGAGATATCGTGCCATTTCATAATTCATGTACACTACGGTCTGAAGAGACTCATGTGAAATCAAACAGGAGAGAAGCCAGTCAGTTGAGTTTGTGGCACAACCTTTTACAGTGCTTGTATATTGTTGTTGTTCAATGCCTATGATAATTCATACTCATAAAATAGAACTGAAATGACATTAATTACAAGATTATTAGTTAAAACATTTCAAAATGGACTATTTTTCCAGTCATGAATTTTGTCACTCAGGATTTCTATAAAATATTGTGCAAAAATCTCGTCTCGTTCTCGTGAACCCAATCTCGTGTCTCGTCTCGTCTAGTGAGATAAGTGTCTCGTTACACCCCTACACATTACACATCATACACAAACACAAAAAGGCGTCACAATTAAACTTGCACTTCAAACATACATTAGGAAAAATCTGGCTACACTCATATTATGCTGATGACAATATTTACGTCATGCACCCTAGTGTACACATAAAACAATGAAGTATATTTGGACTTTTCACTCAGTTCTTACTACTATGGTCATAGTCCAAAAGTGATCAATTACTTCATAAATCACACATCATACCAAACACAAGAGAAACTACTTAAACGTCCAAAAACCTCAAATTTGTGTCACCCAAATGAGCTCCAAGGCTTCAACATGTTAGCATGAGCACTAACTGCTAAGTAGCTCCAAACATGTGAAATTTGACAATTAAAGCTGCAGTCGGCAAGATTATTTTTTTATCATATTCACTGAATCCGACACTATGCTCTGATAAAACAACATAAATCAACTGGTTTAAAAAAAATAAATAAAAAAAAACGGCGCTTCTACCTCCACCTAGAGCCTGTTATTTGTTTTGCTTGGAGGTCCAAAACAACCAAGGAAAAGAAAACACCTGTAGAAAAGAAGGAAACAAAGAAAGAAAGGGACCGTGCCCGTAATAAAACCAGGATCAACATCGGACTGGCATTTGAAAGGTGGAGGGATTTAAGTTACGGGATTTCAAAGGGTTCAAGCTGGATGCAGAGCTTGCCACATTTCTTCTCGACAGGTAATTGTGCTTTATCAACCATTGGCTTTATTTCTGAGTGTTATGTAAGTAATCTAAGTATGCTTGGTGTTGATCGATGCTGAAGAGACAGGCGCGTTCACAGAAAATCTGGTGCACACGCACTGACGAGCACGAACTCAATGGGAGGGTGCTCGGTGGTAGTGGGGGAGGGGCATGAGAATTGTAAACATTAAACATTTTGGCTAAGTCCCCTCAATCTGCCAGACTTGCCGACTGCAGCTTTAAAACTACACCTCAAACATATACATACTTTCAAAGGAACTATGAAATATGTGCATACAAATAACCGTAAAAAAGAAAAATGGAAATGGTGTCCCATTCCAGTACGTTGTATGCAGCACAGACTTTAGGTAAACTATTCCTTTAAGAAAAGACTCGTTATTAAAGAGCTGGAAAAGCATATTCCATTTTAGATCTCTGTTATTAGCTTGCGCTCCAAATATTGGCTATTTTGGCGTGTCTTGAAGAGAGATAACAAACAGGTTTGAGCTAAATGGATGAGTGAATTTCTCGCTTTATTGCTCTCTGGTGACAAATGATGTGCACAAGAATTTTTACTTTTTATAGCGTTTCATTGCAAAACAATCTGACAAAAGCAGCAAGAGTCAAATTACTCTCAGCAGCAATTGCCTTTGGAGCTGAAGCTAATAACATTTCAGCCAAATATTTGTGGGAAAGGTAAATGAGCACTGACAGCTAATTTCAGTATCCGTGAGGAAAACTGTTCAAGGATTAGTTCACACAAAAATGACAAATCTTTAATTTACTCATCCTCATGTTGTTCCAAGCCTGTTTGACTTTCTTTCGTCCGTGAAACACTAAAAGTATGAATTTTGTACTGGTAGCTCTTTCCCATGCAATAATTATTCATGTTTCTTCTTATATTATTATGATATTATAATTATTATTATTGGGCCTGGAGCTTTCAACTTCAAAATGGTCTCAAAGTGTCTCAAGTGTCTCAAATGGTCACCACCATAAAAGAGGTCTGCATTGAACACTGCACCACATTCCTTGTCTTTTGAACAAGCTGAAATTTCATTATTCACTAATAATCTCCTCTCAAGTAAAAGAGAGCAGATTAGTGAATCATTGAATTGATTCTAAGTCACTGAATCATTGAGTTGATTCTAAGTCACTGACTCATTGAACAGATTTAAAGCAACACTAAATAACTTTTCCTCTTCGGTCCCCCTACAGGTTGCAAGCGGAATTGTCCATTACCGCTGTCATAAATCATTTCGACAACCGCAGTCTACAGTCGCACGCACGCTCACTGTTTATCCAGCACCAGCTTTAGAATGAACGATGTCCACAGACAAGGTAGAGTATGCTGCATGATTTTATGAAAGTATGATGAATTGCGACATCAGAAACGAAGAAAAACAAAATAATGACTATTGTAACGCTTATTGTAACGTTTCTTCGAACTACAGAAACGCTACCCGATCTGGCAAACTTGAATAGTGCGGTTATAGCAGATATAGGGCTGCAAAGCGAATCTAGAAGTGCCTTTCACCCTGTTACGACTTGATGAACCACTGATACAATTTCGAAAACATTATTTTAAGGTAAAAAAAGTTATTTAGTGTTGCTTTAAGAAATTGATTCAGACTCATAAACAAACAAATAATTCTGACAGGCTTTGTAAACTGGAGAAATTATTCATTTAAAAGATCCGATTCAAAAGAACAAATTGGTCATGCAATCTCTCGAATGCACCAATAAAAGCTAGGACAGATGTCAAAATGTTCAGTGAATAACAGCTTTACTATTGCTCTGTTCCTTACACAAAGCTGTTGTATGACAGAAGAACTGAAAAATAGGGCAAACGTTACAGTATGCAAAAGTATAAATTTTTTGCGATTTAAAACAATACATTTAATTTTGTTATATGTCGGGATACAAATTTTAACGCCATGTTCCTGTGCTGTTCAGTGAATCTCTTTAACACACAGGCAAATTAGATCTGTCCTTGGTTTTGATTACAGACATATTGCATGAAAATACCAAAGAGAAAACGGTCTATTTTGAAGATTAATGTTCAGACATGAAATAGGATTGTTGATTTCATTCACAGTGCTGAATTTCCCAGCATACTGAGCATAAAAAGCACACGTCTAAAAATTTGATTTAGGAGTAGCTGATATTGTTTGAATGCCACAACTTGATTTCATGGCCAGAAATCAATTGTGTTTATGGTCAGAATGACAACTGCCCATCAGAGAGGAACCCTAGTAAAAATTAAGCAAAGTTTAAAGCGTGGAGTTTTATAGATGTTCTTAAATTACAGGTCACGGTGACTTCTACAGTCCTATTGATTTCCCTCAGTAATAGATCTCAAGCCGGACAGAAGGAGGAGTGACCATCTGTCCAATGCTGCGACTGCTGACACCTCAAAAGGAGGTAAATGGGCTCAGCTTGCCTAAAACACCCTGATGTACGAATACTGGTCACTTCACTTGGTCTGTACGCTTCAAATGCTAATGGTGGAGCTAAAACATTCATTGACCCCCTGATAGATTTTGGCTTAGGTAACCAAAGTTAATTAAGAAAGTTAATTAATGTTGGAAATCACAAAGATAGAAGATCAGGGAAGCATTAGAAGAAGAAGAAAAAATGAGAGCTGGAGGAAGAGGACATATCTAAAAGACAATGGAGGCTAGCTCAGTATAATGTACTGTGTTCATTCACACACTGTGGAAGTATTTGTGCTGTAGAATTTCCCTCAGGGGTGCTGAAAGCATGGGGAGAAAATGAAGAGAAAGTAAGGTAAAGAAAAAGAGGGAGAGAGGAGGGAAACTTGGGCTAGCATCATCTTAAGTAGCCAGACTTTTTTCCTGACTGGAAGCAAAAAGTCTGGTAATCATTGCATCTTATTTTGGAAATGAATGCCCGCAGTGTACCAGACCAACATGTAAGCAAGCAACACTGGTTTTTCATTTTTCAGTGCCGACAATGTTTTCCAAATTCATTAACTAGTGCCTGAACTAATCAACTATTCCCTAAAAAAGCCATAATCCAAGTGATCTGAAGTTAATACTATTGTTAATAGGTGTGTTCGACTTCTTGCGGTGCTGCGCAGACAGATCAGCAAGATGCAGTCGGGGGCAGAATAGAAAAATTAGCCATTAAGTCAGACACTTTTTGCTTCCCGTAGTGACGCTAACGCAGTGTTTGCGTACTTTATCACAGACAAAGTGAATTAGATGCAATATTTGTCAAATACATAGATGTTTCAGATGGGTGGGGCAGAGGACAGACTGGTGCGGGTCTCTCTGGCATTGAAAGTACAAAAAAAAGAGAATGAAACAGTCAAACAACAAAGAAATGTCCAAAAACATTGTGAGAGAGTGAGGGAAAAATAGATAAACTCGACAAACTGAAAAAAAACGAAAAAGATATTTATAAAAATTATTGTACCAGTATTTTGTACACTTAAAAATAAAGGTTCCAAAAAGAACTTTTCGCAGCACTGCCTTTTAAGAACCATTTTGAGTTCCCCAACGAACCTTTCAGCAACCATTTCTTTAGAGAATGATTTTTTCTTAGTTTGAAGAACATTTTAATAATCTGTAGAACCTTTTTCCACCATGAAGAACCTTTTGTGCAATGGAAAGGTTCCATGGATGTTAAATTATCTTCATGAAACCATCAATAAATAAATTTGTATTTTTAAGAGTGTATGGCAAAACAAGATCACAGTTAACTGTAAGTTAAAACATGTACAGTGACTTTGAGAATGATGATTTGATGGTCTAAATTTGGTCTAAATAATTCACATACTTTTGTTGACAAATCCCTAACTTTCCTTTGGCTACACAACATGTAATATAAAAAAAAAAGTAATAATAATCATTTTAAACAGATCTAACAGTAGTGCAGAAGAAGAACACTCAACAAAAATGGAGGAGAAAGGAGGAGGGGAAGAGAGGGAAATTGCAAGGTGAGGAAGGAGATTACTCCTTCAATGAGTCCTCCATATCCTATAGTGGAATGCTGTTCTAATGTTGGGTTAGAGGAAGAAGGGAACTGGGGGAAAAAGGAGATATAGTTGAAAGAAAAAAAGAGGAGGATGAACTGATGCCGTCTCAGAGAGATTCTGCTGACTTATCACAGTCATACATATACAGAAAGAAAATTAGACAAGGTTCCCCAGTGCCCTTTAAAAGTCTTCAGGGAGACGCTACAGAAAAACTGGACAGATAAAAAAACAGCATCTTTTTGAATGGTAAAGTGCTTGGAGAAATAACTCTTTTCACATACTGAATTCTGAAGAAGATAAGCTAAATAAAAGTGTCAAAAAAGTTCAAATAAAAAGTTCTTAAACACTTTGTGTATCTAGTGCTGCTTGCAATCGCTCATAAATTGTGAATTGTTTGTTTTGCTTAAGTTATGTCTTGCAGCATCACTTGGTTCAGTTACTTCTGGAGCGCTGCAGGCAGTTGCTCGCACCGTCTCCAAACTCAAAGGCGCCGCTGTTTGCAAACGAGAAGATCAGATGTGGCTTTTTACACAGCATCTCTCAGAAAAATACCGACAGTTTTTGCAGTTTTCCTCCCAGAAAATGCTAATCGCTACTTGCAATGCAGACTTTTAAAAAGCAACTGTGTCTCCAGGTAGACGCTGCCCTTTTGCACTGATCCATGCTTTTCTCAAATTCTCTAACCATATGACTCTCGGAAGACTAATCTCAACTGACAACAACACGAGCTGCTCTCATGTAATGCGTTGGTGAATATTTATGTCGCAAAGCCAAGTAACCTGACATTTTCCATTAAAAACTTCTGCAAATATCAGGATGTGGACATTGGACCACAGAGAAAAACCAATAAATCTAAACTTGGAATACTGATATCTTAATAATAGCATTTAAGGATGTAAAAGGATGCAAAATGCAACGCTGGATGACAATGCTCAAAATTACTTGTTTAAAAGTGGAAATAAAGAACAATGTTGCCAAGTGCAACATGTTCCTGGATCAACATCTTTATTGATACAGGAACAACATTCCAATCAACCAATCAGATTTGAAGGACAAGTTTACATTTTATGTCAAGTTTAGGCTAACAACCAGGGTTAGGTGCTTCTACATCAGTTATTCACTTCGGATTTTAGGGATAACTTATGGGTAGAGTTAGGTTTAGGGGTTATGATTATGTTGACACAGGAAGGTGTCTAACTGCAAAATCAGGACGTGTGTCACCTGACGCCAGTTTAATGCTTCCTCTTTAATAAATGAATGAGAAATGAATCAAGATCAGCACAAAGAACAACTTCTACATGGAACCTGATGGCGAACTTCATCTTTATCCCAGTAGGCATCTCAAAATATACTTAGGCACATTAACATTGATGTAAATGGGTGTTTCAAGTCTTACCAAATTACTCACATTTTGCAGATTACAATGCATAAGCTCATGAGTTCAGCATGTCAGAAAAGAATAAGTGGGAGTATGCATGAAATTTGCATTAGGTCTGTGGCGTATGCCCAAACCAATACAATATGAATTCCTCTTATTTAAATAAAACATAGCATTAGATGACAAAAAACAAGCCTCATTTCTATTTGCATTATACTTTATACATCATTGACTTCACAGCTACTTGTTCCTTCAGTCTTTATTTATGCATCATTGGAAAATCACTTTTAACTGTCTGTGACAATGAAAGTTTCAAAGGTAATTTTACCTCTTTATATAAAGGCTTATCTCAGCCTGAAAACCACTTTATTGGCACATTTATAAGCAGATTCACAAACAGAAAAGCAATTAACTTAATGAATTATTCTGAAACTGCAAAGAAATGCTGATGATTAAATCTAAACAAATGTTTACTCGGTTTAAAATAAACGAGAGAGAAAAACAGGTCTGGAAAGGTTTTTCTCCGGAAAATGTGTGGAGGATATGTACTGTCAAGTAACCCCAAAAGGTATTTGGGCACTTAGACTACTGTTCAAAAGTTTGGCGTTGGTAAGAATTGTAATCTTTATGAAAGAATTATCTTATGCTCACTAAGGCTGAATGATCAGTTTTCATTTTAATATATTTTAAAATGTAATTTATTGAAGTGATGGCAAAACTGAATCACATGATCCTTCAGAAACCATTCTAATATGCTGAATGTGTTCAAGAAACAGTTGTGATGTTTGAACAACCAACCTATTGATTAATTTCAAATAACTTTGTTTGTGTGAAATGATTGAAAAGTCTGCCATATTTCTTTAACAATAAAACTATTGGTTTGGTACTTTGTTCAAATTAATCTAATGCACAATTATACTTTTTAGGACCACTGATTTACTGCAGATAAATAGATGGATGTAAAGACATGCATGTAATCGTCTAGTGTTGTTTCACAAGAAGACAAGATCAGTACAGATGTTCGCAAACATTAAAATCAATAGTCTGAACAATTTATACTATGATTTTTCCTGTCAGTCAGTGCAGCAGGCATGCCTTCACATTGGAAAGTCTCACCGTCTAGCTGGGTGCTTTATTACTGCTTGTTTGTCTTGCAAACAGAGCCCCTCACCTCAGCCTGGAGACACCATAGCGACCAGATTCACAGATCACGCACACAGGGCGTCCCAAAGAGCTGACAGGGGGCAAATCTGCTCTCCTGGTACTCACTATAAAGCGCATTATTTCTGTGCAATGCCAGTCCATTTGAGAATAATAACAGCTAAAGAATTCAAATGTATTTGTTTTAGTGTTAATTCAGGAAATTGCTTTTAAATGGGCTACTGTTTATGAAACATGATAAATATGTGGATATACAATAATTTAACATAGTGTCATATTACATGAAAACAGAAAGCATGTGACCCTTTAAAAGCACTCTTTGGCTAACAGGTTGGCTTACAGAGCTGAGAAAAAGAAAAAAAACCCTGACACGATTGTGAAGACTGTAAAAGTGTTGCACACCTCCCTGTCAATCAAATGCTCGACTTCTAAATGCAGCCTCACTGTTGCCCTTTCACACCCATTTGGTTTCTGCTTACGGCTACTGTTACGGCATGGAAACTTACATCTACACTGCAAGTGAGCAAATAAAAACTGCCCTCATGATCAAGGAAGCTGTCTAAATAGTCAGCTTCATTGATTAGAATAGGAACATTCAAGTTTGTGGCGTCGTCAACAATATAGGGTGTTACAATGCGGCACTGACTGTGAGGACATTTAAAATGTTTTCTTGTTACACTTTGACTGAGGGAAATTTATGTTTGCAAGTACTCTTGCAAACACAATCAGGTATCTCTGTTTAACTGTAAACTGTAGATAGATAGATAGATAGATAGATAGATAGATAGATAGATAGATAGATAGATAGATAGATAGATAGATAGATAGATAGTCATTTCATGTAAACCAAAGTAAACAAGTTAAGATTTCAGCACGGAACTTGGAACATCCATTGCATGTAAATAAACTATATATATATATATACCCTGACATAAAGTGTACAAATTTACAACTACGTTATTGCACCTGGCTGATTTTACAGTTTCACGACATAGCTTAGATAAGACAGGAATTATTGCATGATGCTAAACAGTTAATGGTTAGGGTCTGAAATTAAACGGGCTCAAAGAAATAAGGCCCCCAATACGTGATAAAATGTTCAATGCAAATTCCTTTTTTTGTGTTATATTTTATAAAATGTAGTCATAGGTTTACATTTTTAAGTTGGCCTAACTGATTCAGGTCAGCAAATTGTGATAACAGCGTGTGAATTATACAACGACTTTCAGCGAGTCGACTATTTTAAAGAAATGCCGTCTTTTAACATTACATTTAAATGTAAGTTTTAATTAAATGTAACTTAGCAGCCTTTATATTGCTTGTCATTTACACCACCAGCACGGCAAATACATCTACTGATGCTACTGGACACATCTTCAGTGATGTCGACACACCAAGCGTTTGACTAAAACTGTTGTTATGGTTTAGCAAACACAACCTCTGTCCATTAGTCTATTTAGCAAAACGTGAAAATATGCTCTTTGATATGTAAATATTTTTTCTCATTACTAGTGAAAATGAATATCATGTTGAAACCTACAATTAAACTTTATATGAAAAATAAACCCTACCTTTTTTTGACTACCTATTGGGGATCGATGCTAAATAAGCGGAGTCTGACACAACTCCCACAAACACCCAGACAACTCGCACCGTGCAATTGGAGTAGCCTATTTGACAAAACATAAATTGATGACACACTGTGTAGCTTACTGTTTTTTTTTTTGGTTGGTTTTTTTATGGTGGGGGAGGGGGCCTCATAAAAGGTTAAAAAAAAAAAAAAATCCCCTGAAAATCAATTCCAGGGCGCAAGTAGCTATCATTCTACAATAAATAGAAAGTTCATTTTCCAACACTGGGCTTCATCCAGCTGGAACCGGCAAAATATCTCAATGTCATGAAGCCTAAAGTTGTATGTTTTTACAAAACTTTACTATATACTTCTTATAAACGTCCAGATCCTAAAACCCTCTTCAACCTATCATTCAAATGTAAAATAGAGCACAATAGTAATTGCAGACAAAGAATAACGGGACATTAAGACGGGAGGCGCTCCGGCAATGAGGAGAGGTGTCTACAGATCGCAGACGAACCAATGGTTTTATATTATTGCAATACACCATGCCCGTCATCACGCGGACAATATTCTGCTATTATTCTGTTAAAAGCAAACCATTATTGAACATAAAATGAGCTGGTTAGCCGGTATGCTAGCAGGCTGCAGATGGGAGGCACTGGCCATCACCTCGGTGCTGGAATAACTGTATTTATACAGCGGAGGGATGCATTAGACAATCGCTTCAGGAATTTACCTATGTATCTTTCATCTGACATCTGATATGTTTTTCCTTTTTGACTTCTGATAATCAGCGCAATAAGGCTAAAACGCAGAAGCCTCGCCTTTCTGACACATCTAATAACGGGTTCTTGCTCCAAAGTGGCTTCCATTGATCTTACCTTCAGTGATGACAGCCCCGGTGCAGGAACAAAACACTTCCGAGGAAAATACGATGGTGTGATTTATTTCCAAATGGACGGCTCTCCAAACCTGGTCAGTAAGTTGAAACAACCCCTAAAAAACCCGCCGGTTCGCCTCTGAAGTGATGGAAGCAGAATGAATCCACGCGTTGCTGTGGGTATCTAGGAAATGCTCGTCTCTCTGCCGCTCCCTGCCAAATAATGACCCCTCCCACTGAATCCCCAGCCACAAACACGACAGGTGCTGAGTATGCGCGCTCCCTCCTTGCTAAATAGTGAGCCGCGCGGAGGCTCTCCAATGCGCCTGCGCTGTGAACGCGGCGAGAAAGAGCGCAGCCTGGGATAGGCGGGGCGAAGATGGTGCTGCGCATCCTTGTTAAATAGTGATGCTCAGCTGGAGGATGGAGCGCGTGCTCAGTGATGTATGCTTAATAGGAGTCCACCACTGTTTGGAATTGGGTATTTTATTCGCTTTTTTGGCAAACTTTTTTGGGCCTACTGTGTTTATGGAAAGCACATTTTATAAACGCCAATCTTGAATAATAATATTGATCAATATTTTGTATTATTATTACATATAAATAATATGTTTGGTTTTTTTTTTTGCAAAAGCTGATCTCAAAATCAAAGAAAAGTATTTCACTAGTAACAATCTTCCTCTGAACGACCACGTTCAGATTTTAAAACATGATTGATGTGTTGCTCAAAGTTGTTTTATGATGTTGCATAGAAAAGAGCTGAGTGAAGATTCTGCAAAAAAAAAAATTATACGTTTGTTTATATAAAAAACATATGGTTACAGCAACATGGGAGTGAGTAAATTACATACACTGTAAAAATAAATTACATCCCCAAGTCAAAAATGTCAAGTGACCGATAACATCTAAAATTTTCAATTAGTCTGACGTATTATTTCTCATTGAGCCAATGTTAACAGACTATTGCAACAAGAATTTCACTTGGGCCAATTGAAAATGTTTTATGTTATCGGTCACTTGAAATTTTTGATTTGGGAGGGTTAGAAATTTTTTACAGTGTAATTTTAATTTCTGGGAGAACTATTCCTATAATTTTTTTTGAAAAATAGGCCAATGTCTAGCCCAGTGAACCCAGGGTTGTGAACATTGTTGTTCTTTCAGGTGTATGTTCACAATGCTGTCCTAGTTATACAACAGAAGGCTGTCAGGATCACAGGGACAAATAAATTAAATGCCACACAAATCCTGACCAGCTTTCGACAAGCAGATTTATTTTATTTTATAGGAGTATAAAAACAGTATTGCAATCTGATTATATCAATTAGTCCACACATTTTTAAATGTGATTTCACCGGACAGATGTGATTTTGTAATTATTATTTTACTGTGAATGGTCTAAACTTAAGCCTTTTATACAGCCTTACTAGTGTAACAACAGCCTTTTTTTTTTTTTTTTTTTTGCTGATACGCACACTTCCACCTCTGCCAGAGATTGGCAGTATGCATAATAAATGTGCTGAATAAGTGAGAGGTTTACATATTCATAAAGCTGTAGCAAGTATACCAGTATAGCAGAAATACCTTCTGCCTGTTGGAAAAGACAGACATTTTGGAAGGTTAAATCCATTCTACAAATCATGATTCAATGATCATGATATACTGTATGCACATTTGGACTATGCTTTGGCAACATTGGAAAATCAATTAAAGAAATTGTTCAAGATCAATAATGAATTGCTCTATTAAGTCAGATATTTTCAATTAATTAGTTGATCTGTTGCAAAACTCATCTAAATGATTTGTTCATGATTCGGATTGATTCGTATGGAAGCTTGTTTATGGAAGTAAGTGAGACTTTTTTTCATAATTGTGTTTATACCTTGCAAATCTGACTTCATAACTCGCAATCGTGATTTCACATTTCACAATTCATCATCAGGATAATAACTTTTAATAATAAATATATATATATATTTTTTTTTTTTTCACAATTATTGTGATCTTATATCTCACAATTCAGAATTTTTGAGAAATAAACTAAAAGGACATGGTGGTTGAAAAAAAAATGGGATGGGACGAAAAATTATTTTTCAATGCTTTTGCATTCTCTCGTTGCATGAAGACACACGATGATGAAGATAAAGATACAACAGTTTGTGTCCTGAAAATTTCAAAAACTTTTTTATTTATGTTTAAATAGCTGATCTACATATCTTCTAATCATTGATTAGCATTTTCTGTCATGATAATCTATAAATTGCGCTCCCGGGGGCGGGGTTTATGTACATTTGAGGGTTAGTGATGTCACTAACCCAGGAGGAATGTTGTGTAGTCCCAACCAGCCGTTTGTTGTAGTCCTTAAAAAGCAATTTCTTTACTAGAAAATATCTCCCTTTGCTTTGAACTTTGAGCGTTATAACTTGGCAGATGTTGTTTCTGCTCAAACCGCAACATTACACACTAACTAAAGTTAAAAAAGTGAAATCATAATCAACCACCCCTTTAATACTATTTCACAGGGTAAATGAACAGAAGGCATATATTAGAATGCAACATCAACAGACAAGACCGGACACTGAATACTGACAACACAGGAACTTATGTAGGCCTACTACTACAAACAAGGTAAATTAATGATACACAGCTGAACTAATGACTAATCACATCAGTAGCCATTACAACTAACGAGTGGTGGGAAAACTAAACAAATTAAACTAAAGAATACAAACTGAAAGTCCATGAAAATGTCAGTCTGTGACAGCGTTCCCCAGAAAAACTTTGCATTCCTTCACAAAATGTTGCGTTCCGATCCATTAATCTTTGCTCGCAACGATCTCAAAAGTTTTGCAAGCGAATGCAAAGTTTATTGTGGGAAAGCAAAACTTTTGCAAAGTACCCATGTGGTGAAAATCAAGTTTTTAATGTTGTTTATATGTCTATGTGTTGTTTTTAATATGCTTTAAGAAAAACCATGTACAAATGTATAAGTCAACACCATTTGCTGAATAATTTCTCCTTAAAACTGCAGTGAACAAAAGACAGTCTCAAAAACGCGGTTTGAAATCGCTGGTGTTTCTGACGTCACAAACTGTAACCAATAACGTCAACGTGTGGATCTCTGAGCTGGTGTGAGTGAGTGGAGGCGGGGCTAATTTGCAAATTCATAGAACTGTATACTAAATGAGACAAGGGTGTAGAGTTACATTCAAGCTATTTTAAGGCATTAAGAATTTTATTTCAAGGAAAAAGCATTTAAATATGTAATTTTTGTGATCAAATGTGAGTTTTAAGGGATACAATTATTGACTAAGGGGACTTTAATAATTTTCCTCCCATCTCATATTTTTCTCATCACCGTGTCCCTTTAGGGGCTCCGTAGGTTCCTTCCATAGATTTGGTTATTGACGTCAAACGATTCTTGAGTTAAAATCTCACTGGAGGGGAAATTTCTCTTTTTTTTTTGTTGTTTTTTTTTTTTTAAATTTTTATACAGAATAAAAGTCCATCATGCAGGTTTGGAATGATATGAAATTAAATAAAAGATGACCAATTTTATTTTTTATTTTTAGTAGAACTAATTCTTGAATGCATAAAATCAATTGATGTTTTTTGTTCTCAAAGCATTCCAGAGCATCTGACCTAAACCTTAACTAATTCAGATTAAAAACTCTAACGTGTTCACGTAATTTTTCAAATAGCAACTAGCAGCTTGTCACATGGAGTTCTGAACACTACATAACCTCTGGTTACAGCAGCTTGACAGATGCAAATCAACAGTTGCCTTTCAGCTATCCTGTTTTGCTAATTAGAATTAATGCAGTAAATTCCTTCTAAATGACTAAGTAACTACTTCACCACAAAATCTGAAGGTCATGAGTAATGTTCTGCATCAGTTGCATCACATTTCAGAATGATTATGTTTACAGACAGACACATGCTCATCAATACCACAGAGGCTTCCACTTGAGCACTGTACGTCTGCTGAATTTGAAGACAAATCGCACAGCCCAAAGTAAGCAATTACAAAAAGCTAAGGTTGTGCCTTGCATTTGAAACAGGATTAAACTTGAGAAGCAATAAACGTAAACATGGTTGCTGAAGTCAGTGAAAATTAACTGATGGAGGTCAGGAGGTTCAGTAATAAATAATATAAAGGTCCTGCACAATTACCCTTTGTCTTCTGTCGTACTATGGTAAAATACGTGGTCACACACTGCTGTCTGTATGAGAGCAGCCCAGCTCAGACGGTCTTAGAGTTTGGATGTCAGTGGGCAGCATCCAGGGCTGTTTTGGTGGGGATTATGGCTGTCTGAGGGAGAGTCTTAGTCTTGCCCAACCCCTCTCAAACCTCACCATCTGCTGCTTTCCACTCTCTTCATCTGGAACAAATCAGCAATTGAGAAGACAACGGTCAGGGCCAAACCTGATTGTGTTTGTTTGTTCAGTATGTACATTTGCTTATAAGTCACCCATGATGTAAAGATAAGTCAATATAATTCCATTTAATTTTTTATTTACAATTGCAGTTAGTAATTGGTTTAAGCTCTTCGCTCAAAATACACATTTCTTGCATTTAACATGCAGTCTGGGGGGGAAAACAATAAGATTCGAGTCATTAACATTAGTTAAAGTCCCCCTGTAGTCAATAATTGTATCCCTTAAAACGTATCTTTGATCACCAAAATTGTACATTTAAGTGTTTTTTCCCCCCCTTTCTTCATGCCTTAAAATAGCTTGAATGTAACTCTACATCCTTGCCTCATTTAGTATACGTGGTTCTATGAATATGCAAATTAGCCCCGCCTCCTGCACTCACACCAGCTCAGAGATCCACTCGTTGACCATCACACATTGACGTGATTGGTAACAAGGTAGTTTGTGACGTCAGAAAAATTAACTAGCACAACTGTTTTCAACATTGAGAATAATAATTAAAAAAAATATATATATATATTTCTTGAGCACAAAATCAGCAAATTAGAATAAAGTATATCATGTGACACTGAAGACTGGAGTAATGTCTGCTGAAAATTAAGCTTTGGCATTACAGGAATAAATTACATTTTAAAATATATCCAAATAGAAAAGAGTTATTTTAAAATGAATTAATATTTCACAATATTACTGTTTTACAGTATTTGTTCATCAAATCAATGCAGCCTTGGTGAGCATAAGATACCTTTTTCAAAGATTTTTTAACAGTTATGTATGTACAGTAGAAATAAATATTAAACTAAAAATGTTCTTTGTTAGTTCATGTTACTATGTTCATGCACTAACATAACAAATGTAACCATTTCAACTATATTTCATAGTTCTAGTCAAGTAGTCAGTAGTACATAATCATGTATGTAACTTGTTTTCTGTAATACAGGCAACATACTGTGTGCAGACATGACCATGCACTGGGGGTGCCAATGCCCTGCCCATCTGTTGAGTACACAAGTTTAAAGTCACCATGTGGCCCAGTTTGACACCAAAACAGTGGAGCCATTCTATGGGATTGTTGCATCATCACCCTGCTCTACCAACTGAGTCTTTATCAATTTTCAAATAGCAAATCAAGAGGGATAATAGGTTTAAAACAAAACAGAGAGACTTACAGTATAGGAAAATCCGTAGTACTGCTGAAACTAAAACAAGGAGCTTTGCCAATGCGTTAGGTTGAATTACCATTACCTTTAGTATTCTGGTGGACTTCATAAGAATTAATAGATGAATTAATTCAATTTGATTTTGTAGGAAGCACAGTACTGCTGGGGCAGCTGCAATAGTGAATCTAGTGATGCAATACTGGGCGTGTTGACTGTAATTTCGGCTTCCAGCAATGTGTGGTTTTGGTTCTGTCGCAGCACACACCTGTGGATACAAAAAAAGGGAAAATTGTTATTGTGTGTGAGAAGATGCTGCCTTCTGTGACAAACCCCTTAATTATTTCACATGCCTGTATGAAATCAAACGAAAGCATATTTGCAAACCCCTCCCCGCCCCAAAATATGGAGAGAGAGAGAGAAAAAAGCACACAGCAACAAACTAAGGAATAATATTGGCAGTAAGCTCCCCGACCTAGACTTGACCGGCATAATGGCCAATCAACTGCCATCATTATGTGTCCCATATGAAACATAAAGAAAAGTTCATTCAGTTTAATCACTCAGTAATCGGCTTAATTGAATCAATGAGGATAGCTTTCAATGAGGAACAGCTTTCTAAAGTCAATTAACATTACCAGACATCCTAAATGAGCCTATGTATTTTGTAATAACGCAATTCGGAGGTTGCATCCTCTGAAGGCCGCATTCGAAGATCACAGCGCCGCGATGAAGGCTCTCCCAATTCGAAGTCTCCTTTGAATGTGGCCTACAAATGCTTGCTTCTTTCCATGAAGGATATAATGAGTGGATCCTTTTTCTGCCGGTGACAACAGGATTTTTTTTTTTTACGACGGGTGATATTTCTGTGGCTTTTACATGCATACACATAATTGTGTTCACTTTAGTTTACATAAAAATATACCTTTCGAGTGCAGATCTATGATCTGTGAGTTGGGAATAAAATAAATCCAGAGCAGGTTATGTTCAGGGAATAAGTTGCTATGGCTACTTGCATACCCTAAAAGTAAAATTGGAGTTTTCCACTTACTCTGAGTTAACTTGCACAGCTAAGACACATAACATTCTTTCTGGAATACTCCCCTGTAGTGTAAGTAAATCCTTTTGATCCCCTAAGTGTGATCCATAATGTTTGAGTGATCTAACCAAACTCAACCAATTATGTTTTTTTTTCTTTTGTGCAGTGACAGGATAATTGTTCCACTTCAATCACACCTGACCAAGTGCTCTTTCACTGTATATCAACTCATAAGAGAGCACACCACCATACAGGCATTCATCATTGTCAACACTAGCTGTATGTATCTTCCACATCCGTGAGCAGAGCTCTCAGGTCCATAGTGCTCATCAAAGTGCTAATGACATTACAGCAGCCACCCCAGCTTCACAGCTATTCCAGGATAAACGGAGGCAAAGATTTAAAGTGCCCCTATTATGCTATTTTAAAGTTTCCTCATGTTTTTTTGGAGTCTCCTTCAACAGGTTTACATTCATCAAAGGTCAAATAACAGTTTCATTTTCTCATAATACCCAGACAGCAACATAGTGTCGGCCCAGATCTGGCCCACATCAGGACCGTGTGGAATTAACCTGTACCGGATGTGGGCCAACACTATGTTGCTGTCTGGGTATACATTTGCACATCACTATATTTTCAATGATTCTCAAACGACTCTAAATCCTCAGTCTCTCTAAATCCCTCCTTTCCGCAAGCTACTCTGCTCTGATTGTCCAGATGGCTCAGTCTGTTGTGATTGGTTTACCGCGTGCAGCGCGCGTGTTGAAAACAAAAACGGCCATTGTTGCCATAACAACGTCAGCTCTGCTTGTCTTGAGGCTTCCTACACCATAAAGTAAACAGCAACGAACAATGGTGTTGATTTTACCCTATCAATCCTAGCGCGAGTCTGATGATAAAAAATTGGAAGAACTAGTTATTCAACCCGAACCTCCATCGCAAGGACGACTGGAGCAGGACGTTTCTCAGTGATACACTACTCAGTTTGAGGTACATTATGAGATGTCCATAAACAAACCGATTATTTTACTTGTAAGTTATTTATTTACAGAGTAACGTTATATGTTTCTAATTTTTTTGCGGTGAACATGGAAACTGTATCAATAACAGTGCATACATTAGCCGAGCTCTATAGCGTGAATGACTGATGTAACAAACATTGGTAAAACAAATCTTTCTCCATGCTGTGAATCCTGCATTGAACTCCGAGATTTGAGAAGCAGTCCTCAGTAAAATAAAGGGAACACAGCAAAAGAAACCTAAAATTCTCAGGACAGCAGCATGTGTCCAAAATTTAATCTTAACCGTTCTCTTACGAGAGGTTCTCTCGTATTGCGTAAGTTTAGCTTACGCTACGGGTAAAGTCATCTTTTCTCGAGAAATGAAGCAAAAAAAATTATCCTTAATTTTTATATCTTGTCAACGCAGTGCGGCAGCAAGCAGACCTAGAGCAGGCAATCTAGCGTGCTCATAGGCTGCTCTGCGGCAACTGCAGCAGCCTATCACTGAGCCCTTGGCGTGACGTCACGCCCAATGAGCGCGAGCAGCGCGCCTACGCGTCACGGCCCGAGGCGGGGCGTGGCAGAGGGTATAAATATGGGCTGAGAGGCTGCTTTCACTGATTTTTGTCTCTTCAGCGAAGCTCTAGGCATCGCTGATCTCTGAGGAAGCCGCCATTGAAACCAGCGCCTTGCAAGCCGAGGATTCTGCCTGAGGAAGCCGGCCGCCTTCGCCGCCTTCAGCTATCCCTGCCTGCTTCGCTATCCGGCGAATATATCCTTTATTTGCTCTATGTGTGTGTGTTGTGTGCTCGCCCAGCGACACACTTTGCATCTAAAAGAGCGCGAGGCGTTGTTTCAAATGCCTCGCTCTTCCTGTGGCTCGTGCAGAGCCACGCTCAGCGACGGAGACCGCCTTGTGATTGCGCTCTCTGCCTGGCCTTCTACCCGGGCGGCTGCGTACAGCGAGCCGGGTATGACAGCTGAGCGCTCGCCGGAGCCCCTCCCGCGAGCCTCGCTCTCTCCTTCTCCCCCGCCCTTCACCGACGCGCAGCGGCCGGCCATTGCCCGCACTGCCGTCGCCTCAGGGGACGAAGCAGATGACGTCAGACCCCTCTGTCAAGCCGCGCAAACGGCGCCGCTCACAAGGGATGTCAGAAACGGACGGTCTCGGGCTATAGCTTCCTTTACGTTACAAGAAAGCTACCCCCCCGTCACTGGCTAAAGGAGAGTAGAGTGTTAGCGGACTAACCTCCATTCCTGACATATTTCTCAGTCCCCTCCTAAGCTCAGGCGACTGGAAATACATATATTGCAGTAACGAGCCTGTTTTTATGCACGCACGCCTGCAAAATAACGCTACGCAAAACATGACGACGCTCGCCCTTCCTGCGCTCTCCCCCTCTGTTCGAGCCGCGCAAACGCGCCGCTCACAAGGGATGTCAGAAGTAGGCGGTCACGGGCTGGCTTCCTTTACGTTATAAGAAAGCTACCCCGCGTCTCGGTCGTGCGCGTCACCTACCGGCCACCTCCATTTCTCAGTCCCCTCCTAAGCTACAGGCGACTAGAAATATCTATGTTGCAGTAAACGAGCCTGTTTTCATACACGCACGTCTGCAAACTAACGATGTCACAGCACATGATGACATCTTCCCGCTCTCTCTCCCTTTGTCCGAGCCGCGCAACCGCGCCATTCTCAAGGGATATCAGAGCGGACGTCACGAGCACCGGCGAAAAGAGGAAGTCCCACCCAGGTCGGACTAAACTCCGTTCCTGACATATTTCTCAGTCCCCTCTAAAGTTCAGGCGGCTGGAAATACTAATACTGCAGTAAACGAGCCTGTTTAATACACGCGCGCCTGCAAACAAACGCCGAAACGAAACACGACGCTCTGTCATATGCTCGCGCTAACTGAGAGCTTATGTGTGCCCCTGTGGCTCAGTGGCAGAACACTAGGCTTCCGCGCGGGAGACCCGAGTTCGAATCTGACTCTGGCAGCAGATAAATATATTTTTTCTGCTGGCTTCTCCGAGCTCGCGGCAGCTTTCTTACATACAGAAAGTGAAACTTACATACTCACCACTACACACAAACACTATCCCCATGGTAACACGCTCAGACTCTCATAAAGCGGACACACGCTCGAGTACCAAGTGTAGTAAATGTGCCCACAACCCTGTGCTCACAACTACCCGCTGCTTGCTCTGCCACTCAGTTACCTCGGGTTACTAAGCTCCCAAACACTGGCCGTGTTATAAGTGTAAACTCTGCGCCCGCTCACGAGCACGCGCACCCACTTTCAGACATGACAACCCCCACGCCGCTCTCGCGCCAGGGGTGTTTAGCAGCAAAACGCGCTCCATCCGTAGCGATCGAGCCATCATATGCTGTACAGCCAGTCAGCACTGTTTTCCAGCCCCCGTGTTCGAGCACTGGCGGCGCGTCGCCGCCCCATCCTCTCTGATACAGGTTCCCCATCCCGCTCAGCGCGGCGATCTGAACCCAGAGACCATTCGACCCCTAGCTATGCGTGCAAAAGCATGGGAAGCTATTCAGGGCGCGTCAGAATGGGTGCTGAATACTATATAACACGGCTATTCGCTTCAATTCGCTCGTCGCCCCCCGCGCTTTCTAGCGCAGACGGAGACAAAAGTGACTTTAGAAGCAGCGCACCTGCTTCAAGCAGAAATAGCGAAGCTGCTGCGCAAAGGGGCTATAGAACAGGTTTATCCTTCTCTGAGCGAGTCGGGCTTTACAGCCGTTACTTCCTCGTACCCAAGAAGGACGGAGCGCTGAGACCTATTTTAGATCTGAGACATTTGAACAAAGCTCTCATGAGACGGCCGTTCAAAATGATCACAACCAGACAAATCCTCGCGCAAATTCGCCCGGGAGACTGGTTCATCTCTCTCGATCTAAAGGACGCATATTTTCAGATTCAGATAATACCCCGTCACAGGCCATTCTTGAGATTCGCCTTCGACGGTCGGGTATATCAGTACACCGTCCTGCCGTTCGGTCTATCTTTAGCACCCCGTACATTTACGAAGTGCATGGACGCGGCTCTCTCTCCCCTGAGGAGACAAGGAATGCGGATACTGAATTATCTGGACGACTGGCTAGTCCTCGCGCAGTCAGAGGCAGAGCTTTTGTCTCACAGAACAGCGCTTCTCAGCCATCTGGAATGCTTGGGTCTCTCGGTCAACTGGACCAAGAGCTCATTACTGCCCCGCCAGTCGACTTCCTTTCTCGGAATAGAACTGGACTCGGTGGCTATGACGGCCAGATTGTCAGAGCAGCGCGCGCGCCGCATTCGACATCTCGCCGCATCTTTCCAGACGGGCAGTCAGGTTCCGCTGAGGACATTCCAGCAAGTCCTGGGGCATATGGCCTCAGCTGCAGCAGTGCTCCAGCTGGGCTTACTGCGCATGCGCCCGCTTCAACGCTGGCTGAAAGCGCGAGTGCCTCACCGAGCCTGGACGGCCGGCCGCTTACGAGTCAGAGTGGATCATGGCTGTGTTTCAGCCCTGCAGCCCTGGCTAGCAGCCGAATGGTATCGCACGGGAGTGACGATGGGAGTTGTCTCGCACCAGAAAGTTGTCTCGACAGATGCGTCCAACCTAGGTTGGGGAGCGCTATTAGAGGGCAGACCGGTCTATGGCCCTTGGTCAGACCAGGAGAGTCACCTTCATATAAACTGTCTAGAGATGCTGGCGGTCGAGAAAGCGCTCAAGCACTTCCTCCCATACCTACAGGGCCACCATGTACTAGTCCGCACGGACAACATGTCAGTGGTAGCCTATGTGAACCGTCAGGGCGCTGTCAGATCCAAAACACTCTGCGCCCTGGCGGAACGCCTCCTTGTGTGGGCTCAGCACTCACTGCGCTCGCTGAGAGCCGCGCATGTGCCGGGTCTCCTGAACGAGGGTCCAGACAGACTGTCCAGGGACAATGTTCCCCTGGGGGAGTGGTCTTTGCATTAGAGACCTGCGCGGGACACAATTTTCAGTCCCGCTCCCGCCCGCTCCCGCAGTGTTCAGTCCCGCTCCCGCCCGCTCCCGCAAAGATTTGTAATTTTTAGTCCCGCTCCCGCCCGCATCTGTGATATTATGTCCCGCTCCCGCCCGCAAATGCCCGCAAGACGGCAGGCAGGATGTAGGCTATGTTCACTTTCTGTCTCACGAAAGGTCTTGGAAAAAAATGCGATTTGTGTCCGTTGTATGTTAACACCTTTTGGCATTTATCGCAGCAGGCAAAAGGTAGTTGATTCCCCTCTCCATCATGCACAACCGAAAAAGACTGCCAAATGTCTGATTTGAGGTTTCGTGATTTTTTATTTTTTTTTGTAGTAAATGTGCCTTTCTTTAGAGAAGTGCTTACATCTGAAGCGCTTAGGCCTATATCTGAAGCACTAGAGGTGCTCTTTTCCTCCTCCATGCTGTCTATTTTGAACTTGAAGCTTTCGAATTCGAACACGGAGCAGCGGGAAGGAATTGTCTCTAAACAAGTGTGCGTGAGATTAGGTCCCGCCCTACCCCAAACGACAACATCCAAGTTTAGGCTACTTAAAACGTTTTTATTGCTGCCAAACAGAATCTCCCTCACAACTACAAATTATGTACGCTACTTTAATAATTTATATATTTTACTTTACACTCATATTTAATTTGCGGGAGTGCAGCGTATCATCCCCCCCGCCCGCACCCGCAAGTGCACCTTCATCATCCCGCCCGCTCCCGCAATGACCTTTCAAAATTTGTCCCGCGCCGCTCTGTTTTGCGTCGGGTCCCGCGGGTCCCGCGGGACTCCCGCGGGAGTGCAGGTCTCTACTTTGCATCCCCAAACAGTCCAGTCACTGTGGCGCCGTTTCGGCAGAGCGGAAGTCGACCTCTTTGCGTCAAAAGACAACGCGCACTGCCCACGGTTCTTTTCCAAGAGCGAGGACGCGCTGGCCCAAACCTGGCCCAGCGGCCCGCTTTACGCTTTTCCCCCTGTCTCTCTGCTGCCACAAGTCATCGGGAGAATCAGGGAAGCGCGCCACACGGTGCTCCTCATAGCCCGTATTGGGAGAATCAAACGTGGTTCCCAGATCTAATACGGCTGGCGGACACACCCCCCTGGCCGATACCGGTGAGAAGAGACCTTCTCTCTCAAGCCCGCGGCTCGATCTGGCATCCTCATCCAGAGCGCTGGTCTCTGCATGTATGGATAGTCAACGGATACCCGTTGACTTGCCAATAGGGGTTGTGAACACGATCACACAGTCTAGAGCTCCCTCTACGAGACGGCTCTACACATCTAAATGGTCTGTGTTTAATAAATGGTGCACCGCCCAAGGGCTGGATCCACAAACATGTGAGGTGTCGCGTGTGCTTTGTTTCCTCCAAGAGCTGTTGGACATGGGCAGGTCCCCCTCCACGCTCAAAGTATATGTTGCGGCCATATCAGCTTTTTCCGACTCGGCGCTGGGCCGCGCATTAGGGAGGAATGAGTTCATTATCCGCTTCCTTAGAGGAGCTAGGAGGATGAACCCCCTCGGTTCCTATTTGGGATCTTTCCCTGGTCTTAGAGGCCATGAAAGCGCATCCCTTTGAACCCATGGAAACTGTGGATATGAAATACCTCACGCTCAAAACCGTTTTTCTGATAGCCCTGTCTTCAGTCAAACGTGTGGGTGACCTGCATGCGTTATCAGTTAACGCGGCATGTCTCGAGTTCGGACCTAATGACTCTAAAGTCATTCTCAAACCGAGACACGGTTATGTCCCCAAAGTGTTGGGCACACCCTTCAGAGCACAGGTCATTTCTCTCTCAGCTTTGCCGGCTACCGGCAGCGAAGTTGACAGTAATCTCCTTTGCCCTGTCAGAGCGCTGAGAAATTACATTACGCGCTCCGCCGCCATGAGGCGCTCGGAGCAGCTTTTCGTTTCGTTTGGTGGGCGCACCAAGGGTCTCGCCGCCTCGAAACACACTCTGTCCAGATGGATAGTGGACGCTATTGCAGCTGCTTATGCGTCTAAAGACCTGCAATGCCCTTTGGGCATCAGAGCCCACTCTACTAGAGGCATGGCCTCGTCATGGGCTTGGACTAGCGGAATTTCTATTCATGACATTTGTACGGCGGCGGGCTGGGCCTCCCCGTCTACATTTGTTAGATTTTACAATCTAGAAGTTCCCGCCCTGCAGGCTAAACTTTTATCAGTCTAAATCTCGTGTAGGCCGGCCCACTTCTGTGCGCGGGCTACTGCTGTTTGATTTAGCCCTCCTGGTTGAGCTGTACAATATAAGGGTTGGTTAGTCAGACCGGCCGCGCCGTTCTGTTCCCCCTACTATGTGCTTATGTACTTGCGCTAGCCATATCATTGGCCGCCTGGCTCACACTCTCGTGTTCCCCGGGCTTCCCTGGGACTCATTCAGTGGATGCCGGGCGCGCACGGCGTTGACAAGGGAGTTCCCGTAGCGTAAGCTAAACTTACGCAATACGAGAGAACCTCTCGTAAGAGAACGTACTCGGTTACCTAATGTAACCTCTGTTCTCTCTAGAGAGGGAACGAGTATTGCGTAACCCGCCGTGCTCGCGCCACGAGCTCACTCACTTCTGCGACAAAAACCAGTGAAAGCAGCCTCTCAGCCCATATTTATACCCTCTGCCACGCCCCGCCTCGGGCCGTGACGCGTAGGCGCGCTGCTCGCGCTCATTGGGCGTGACGTCACGCCAAGGGCTCAGTGATAGGCTGCTGCAGTTGCCGCAGAGCAGCCTATGAGCACGCTAGATTGCCTGCTCTAGGTCTGCTTGCTGCCGCACTGCGTTGACAAGATATAAAAATTAAGGATAATTTTTTTTGCTTCATTTCTCGAGAAAAGATGACTTTACCCGTAGCGTAAGCTAAACTTACGCAATACTCGTTCCCTCTCTAGAGAGAACAGAGGTTACGTTAGGTAACCGAGTACGTTCTATTTCATCAGAAACGATCTGTAAACAGGGCTTTAAGTGTAAAATACCAAACTTGTCCTTTAATACAAGCATCAAAACATTAAAGGGCCCCTATTATGGATTTTTGAAAATGACCTTTCATGTAGTGTGTGACATATCTCTAAGTGAATGAAAACATCCTTCAAAGTTTTAAATCTGAAAGTGCACCATTATTGAAAGTTAAAAGTAAGAGTAGACTCTGAGTCAATGAAATGAATCGTTTTTCAAACGAGTCATAAGCCGTTTCGTTGTGACCAGAGCCATAGAGAGAAAGAGTTGCGACACTCCCATAGACCTCCGTTGTAAAAAATGGCGGCGCTTTTAACCGCCTACTTCCGGGATTTGAAGATCGGATTAGTTCCAAACACTGTCATTTGGGCATTGGACACCATTCACTTACATTGCTGCGCGTCGAGTTGTTCCAGAGGTAAGTTGCTGAAATATCGACCTCTTTTGAATTGTCAACTGTCTATATTGTATCAGAGGCCCTTTGCGATGCTTATACTGGTCTTCAGTATAAGCAATTATTTATATTTTATGTTGGTTGTTTCAACCAATTTTCAAGCACTGCCTGCTAGCTAGCGCGACTTCGTCAGCTGTGACAGTAAGAGTTCGGTAATGAATCGCTACCACCTTTATAGCAACTTTTATTTAATAAAATTTTTTGGGATATACTAACTTTTCATTATGTTTTGTTGTCTTGAGTGAAGCGGCTTGTGAGAACAATGCTGGACCTCTAGGATTGTTATGGCCATCACCAGTCCTGGGGCCTGTACCATGAAGCCGGTTTAGGTGGCTAGCCAGCTATGTTTCAGTTTAGTTTCCGCCAACCCTGGGTTTTAGGTACTATGAAAGTAGCTCGGCTTTAATCGGTGTTCGTTGCCATGGTATCTTACGCTGCACGGCTAACCTGCTCCGGGGCAGGTTATGTTCTGGATTCAAGATCTCAGACTGAAGTTTGACCAATCAGCTGAGAGCTAAGAAACATATAGGTGACGTAACTTATTCCCAGTGTCTGTTGCAATGACGTCACCTTTTCTTCCAAATCCTGTGACATCTCAGCGCAAATTGTTTGACGAGCACTTCGTAGAGAAAGAGTTTTTAGCCAGACAAAATCCCCTTGCCTTTCCTACTGCAGTTACTTGTATGAAAGATACAGATTTTCCGCGGAAGGAATGTCTTATCTTTGCGAACTTCTTGAGCCGCACATAAAGAATTTAACACGTCGAATTCATGCACTTACTGTACCGCAAATGGTATAGCGTTGCGTTTTTTTGTTGCAAGTGGTACATTCCTGCACGGTGGGTGACGCACAGAAGCTCGGGGAAAACACGGTTTGTCGAACCATTCGTAAGGTGGTCCTCGCTCTGCAGGAGTACATGAATAGTTTCATTAATAGTGTTCCCCGGACATTTATCGACCATGTCCATAAAAGAGGGCTTTTATAAAATTGCCGGTAAGATACAGTATATTGATAGGGTGACATCACATGAACACATTTTTTTTTTTTTTTTTTAAAGCAAATTGCACAAATGTACTATACAATATAATACATGTTAAGAATTATTTTAAATCTTTATTATTATTCTGTTAATCTTATGATAGGATTCCCTAGCTTTCTTAGTAGTACAAATACGTTCTATATTTATGTAAAATTATGTACATGTATGTGTAGCCTATGTGTAATATAGCCTATAGCCTATTTTTATAATATATAAAAAAATGTGCATGTATCATTTTTTATATATTATAAAAATAGGCTATAGGCTATATTACACATATAGGCTACACATACATACATAATTTTACATAAATATAGAACGTATTTGTTTAACTTACACATTAACAATCAGCAATCTTTCTCCAACAGTCTTCTCTTGCTTTGGCAGCAGAGACCGTATTGTTTCGAGCTTGAAATACATATTTAAATTCATCGTAATTCTGAATGATTATCTCTTGCTCCTCCGCGGGAAAATATATCGCTCTCGCTCTACTACCCGCGATTGGTTGTTCAGTGTCGACGTCACTCTTTTATGTGCACGCGCGTGCGCGTGGAGTAATCATAGCTTAAGGATCAAAGCCTGAGTTGACAGAGAAAGTTGATGAGCTGCATCATGGTACCAATAAAGCCTGATTGCATCGGTTTGGTTTTGTCAACTCAAAACTAATCCTGTACCCCGAGTTTGTTCAGCTACCTTCATGGTACAGGCCCCTGTTTGTTTCATGGATCACCTGTCCCTGGTTTTTGTTTTTCTTGTTCACACACACTCACACAAGCACACATTTTTGTTGTCTGCCATTGTTTAATAAAAAAAGATTTTATTTGAAAACCTTAATTTGTCTTCAAGTGTTTTGTTAGTTAATTGCTTAAGTTACAGCTACCCTTACTCTTAGCCTACTCTGTACACTAACCCAGAGCCATAGAGAAAAATCTTCACTCTGCACTATATACCCAAACATAAAAGCGTAAATTCGTTTTTAATCTGTTATAGTTTAGATAATGTGTATGGCTTAAAATTATATTCTTAGTCTTAACATGATCATGTTTCACGTTGTGGTCCTGGGAGGGGCCACTTTCATCAGAAGAAGTGAGCTAGCTTCGAATTCTGAACGGACCGCCATGGCAGACCTCTTTGCGTGATCACGAAGGTAGGCTAATGGCTGAATTGGAATTTATAAGCAAAATCACGGGAATCAATAGCCTAATACAGCCCAGTTGTGCTAAAGTAAATATCATGAGACGTCCATCATCAGATGAATGATATGGAAAAGTTAAGTTAGAGCCGCTAAAGCCAGTGCTACTACCCATGCGAACATGAACACTAAGCTTTTCCCTCCAAAAATATAGCCTAAAACGTATCTCCAAATGCAAAACTGACATTAACAAAATGCAATAATGCTATAACAGCTGAAAAAGTACTTGGGTGTGTGTTTTATTTTATATTTACCATTCAATAATGCAATCGCTGCTGTCTGTCCCATAGAAGAACATGACAGCCAGCGTATGTTTTGGAACTATTGGGGCTTACATGAACCACGTGACAGCCATAGCGGTGACATCAAAGAGTGTCGCAACTCTTTCTCTCTACGGCTCTGGTTGTGACTGTCAAGACGAAACATTAGCATATTGCCCGCCCACTTATTGCGCGTGCAGACACCAGGGAAAACCTGAACCTCAAACCAGCAGCTGATTCCTGTGGATACTGGATAGCATCATGTCGAGAAGACGCTGTGCTCTACAATGTGAAGGTAAAGCCAGTTTTTTTTTCACTGCCCAAGGATAAGAATGGTGAAGAATCAGTGGTTTAAAAAAAAAAATGTAATCTTAACCGTTCTATTTCTTCAGAAACGATCTGTAAACAGGGCTTTAAGTGTAAAATAACGAACTTGTCCTTTAAAGCAATAGTTCACCAAAAAGAATGTTATATAAGAAAGAAAGAAAGAATAGACATGTGAAACTTAAAGGTGCTCTAAGTGATGCGACACGTTTTTTAGGCCCAAACATTTTTTGTCACATACAGCAAACATCTCCTCACTATCCGCTAGCTGCCTGTCCCCTGAACACACTGTAAAAAAACGCGGTCTCTCTAGACACCACAGGCTCCACAAACGGCAACAAAAACAAACTGGGCTCACCCGCACCACGAAACACAACAAACAGTGCTCCAGCCAATCACCGACAAGAAGCATTGGAGGGTGGGGTTTGGGAGGTTAGTGCGCGTACACATGAAGGGAGTGTGTGGAGGAGAGAGAAGCATGAAGAGGGAAGTTTGAATTATGGCCGACACACGACCAAAGAGACGACGTTTCGATGAACAAATTGCAAAGAAGAGGGACAAGGATAAGGAACGCGTGAAGTCCCGAATTTACATCGGAAAAACCTTCGAAAGGTGGCGAGAACTCCGCCGGCAGAAGGGCTTCCAATCCGACATAGTTGCTCTGTTTTTGCAGAACAGGTAAATCCATTTTTCTTTCTAAACTGACGTTCATGTTCGCCAAACCAACACAAGGATGTAATTAGCTAGAACTATGCAGTCAGCGTTAGCTTTGGTGAATACAACATATATGTTTCAGCTAGCGATCAATCTCTATTGTAAATGATCAAGCAAATTCACAGTAGGGCGACAATTGGTGTGAATGACTGTTTTCACTAGGGATGTCCCGATACCACTTTTTCACTTCCGATACCATACCGATGTCGCAGCTTTGGCTATTTGCCGATACCGATATCAATCCGATATTTTTATTTTATTCTTGAACTAATACTACTAATAATAAAATATATGGAAGCACTTTGCTCATTTAGCCACATAAAAACATCTCACTCAAATGGAGAACAAATACTTCTCCAGTATATAGTCCACAACAGCAGCTGATAATGAAAGACTGCCACCCTTTATTCAAAAGACCTTGAGATATGTTTGGTAACCTGAATGAATTTAAAATTAATTTGCTATATTTTAGATCAATATATTTGTTTCCTTAAAATTTGAATTAACTTTAACTTTATTCTCATTTTTGCTTTTAAACAGCGTGTGTGTCTGTGTGTGTGTGTGATTTTGGTTGGGTGACAGTTACAGTTTGACAAGAGTTTACAGTTTGACAAAAGCACAATGTTGTGTTTTACACAAATTTAAGTAGGCTAAATACTTTTTGCAGTTTTAATGATGTCCTGTATGAAAATGACGGAGTATGTTTTTATGTTTCCACTGTTCGATCGCGCCCGTGCCTCTTTCTCTGACACACACACACACACCAGCACATTCCAGCATTGCAATCTTGACATCGCAGCCTGTTCATTTTTCTGCATTCACACCAAACGCGAATAGAGCGTCAAATTCGCGTCTAGTTCGATGATTGAACAGTTTGAAACCATTCGCGCGTCCAAAGCGAAAAGGACGCGCCGCGCGCGTATAATGATAAAGCGAGCATTTGAAGCAATATAGACGCGCGTTCAGAGCTAAGGCGGGGCTACAGATTAGGTGTCCGTCCCTAAAGAACCCGCATATGTCTATGCGCGTATCTAACAGTATCGTTAGTTCCGTATTAGCCTACATTAAATAATGTGCACGCGAGTTTTATTTATTTTTATACCGTGTATTCTCTGTGTAAATCCATGCGTTCAGTACGAATACATGTTCCGTTCCACCCCTAATAGGTATGGTATCGGATAATTTTTTTTCTCCCCTCCGATATCCGATCTAGCGTTTTGGGCCAGTATCGGCACAATACCGATGCCGTGGATCGGATCGGGACATCCCTAGTTTTCACCCACGGTTTGTTATGAATTTGATTGTTCATTTATAGGCTATTGACAACTTTGACTAAATTTGTTTACGCCGCCGCCGTTGTTTATGCTCACTGGGAAACGCGAAGCTAACGTTATCTTGCTATTATTGCGTCCTTGTATGGGAGCTAACGTTATAGTTATAACCTCAGGTGGCGAAATGATTAAGATAATGTTTCTCTTTTTCTGCATTCTGTTCTGCAATATATAAAAGCATTTATCTAACTTGGCGACATTACACATTGAATGAAGTATCAGTAAAACTTAACTTTGTTTGTAGTGACTATTTTGACTTTCCTTTATGCCGGAAGGGAGGGGAGGAGGGAGGAGACGGGATGAGGAGGAGGGAGGGTCTAGCTAGCCTCCGTTTTGTTTGACAACAATTCGAATGTCAACTAGAAGTTACGACTCCCGGAATCGCTTAGAGCACCTTTAATTTAAAAAAGTTGTAAAAAAAAAATGTCAATGAAATGAGGATTTTTTTTTAACAAAACATAGATAAAAATAAATAAAAATAATTAATTAATTCCTTTTTTATTTTGTTTTCTTTTACTATAAAGCTTTAATAATTTTGTTTTGCCTTTTTGTCTTTATATCTGTATAGTTTTTATTAAGTTTTAGATTATTTTGTTTTAGTTATTTTAGTACTTCAACTTATTTTATTTCAACTGCCAAAACAACATTTCTCATTTTCATTTAAGTTTAAGAGATGTTTATATTGTATTTTATTTGAGTTAATGTTTATTATATTTCAAATGAAAATGGGGTTTAGTTTTAGTTAACGCCTACCCTGCATTTCAATTAGTCATTGATTACGTTCACATAAATGTGAATAACGTCTTTGCAGTGTTCATCACACAAAGCTTCTGAATGTCCTCAAAACACTAATACTGTGATTGTATAGACTAGTATACTTCGAAATAGCATGAAAAAATGCGACCAGTATTTCATTAAAAATATCTCCTTTTGTGTTCCAATCATACGTGTTTGCAGCAACATGTGTGTATTGTAAATAAAATAATTTTCCTTTTTTGTGTGTGAACTAATCCTTTAAAACAATTGGGCGCTAGTGCCGAAATGAATTCGCTTTCGCGTCTTCTTGCACTTGAATGGTTTAAAACCACATTGAAAATGCAAATGAACTTTTGGATAGCTGCCGGGTTTATGACTTGATAAAACATTTTCAGTGCAGTGCAAGAACATCCCATGGGTAAAAACTCAAGGCACTGCAGAATTCTGGCCATGGACTCCTGGCACCTGGGTCATGAATTAAACAGCGTTCATGATTTAATAACATGAGAAGAATGAATCATTTAGAGGAGAGTCACAGTGAGCTATGACCATACAGAGGTGTACAGGCTGGTAGTGACTGTGTGACTGCAGGGCTCATGATCACACATTTGGACCTTTCCTTCCCAGTCCCTGTGACACACAAAAAAAGTGCTCTAGAAACGTCTTCCCTGTGATGTTTGACGGATATTCTCCCTAAGCTCCTTCCCAAGTGAAAGATGGAGACTAATGCTGTCGTAGCATTTCCTCTCTATAAATTCACTGAATGTGGCACAAGCTGTAGACATCTGATTGATGTGTGGAGGGCTTCCTGGAAAGTGCAGTTTTACACAAGATTACATTTTACAGACTGAGCTGCAACTTGGCCTATAGGGCCCTATGAAATCTATTTTTTTCCCAAATACCATTTTTGATGTTGTTTGTTTTTCTAGGTTTGTTTTCTCCCCTTCGGTTTCTGGATTCTGTTTTAATTGTTTAATTAAATTTTAGCGATCAAAAAAGCATGCCTAATGAATTGAAATCAAACTTATTAAAAGTTTATTAATAATTTAAAAGGGTTGGGTATTATTTATATTTTAACGATTCCGGTTCCGATTCTGCTTATCGGTTATGGTTCTTATTGATTCCCAGTTTTGACAGGGAAAAAAATTAAGTCAAACATTTATATATCAAACATATTTATTCTGTGTCTTTTTGCAAAACATTTTGTTGCTGCTGAATAGCATGAACAAAAATCAGCAGCCTAAAGAAATAACTAACTAACAAACTAGACTAACGAATATCAATTTCAATCATTATTAAAGATAAGTATACAGTCAGTAATACAATAAAACTAATTTGCAATAGCACAAATAAATACAACTGAACAAAGTTCAGAAATTGAAATCAAATGTAAAATACCGCATAGTTTTCTTTTTATAAATAATTTTTATAAAAATAATAAATATAGATTAATCCTTATTAAAATTACAAAAGTTATTCAGTCAAGACAAGTAAGTGATTTTCTTTGTTTGTTTTTCTATTAACAGTAATGACACAGACAGCAGCAGGTTTATTAGGCTGCTGTCACTTTAAGATCTAATGCATGTATCCAATATACTGTTACACACACTGTAAAAAAAAAAAAATTATCTGCGATTATTTATCACAACTTAAAATCCAACATTGTTTCAACTTTAAAAAGTATGTGTTCATGCTTGACTTAAAATATTAAGTTTAGTTAACTTTAGTTAAGTTGGATATTTAAGTTATCTTAACAAATTTTAAGTTGTTATAACTAAATCGCAGCCACATTTTTTACAGTGCATGTTTTCTTTCTCAACTGTTTACGTTCACTTAGGACATAATCGACTGTGTTCACGAGGATGTTTTGACATAATTTTATTTGTATTTGTCTGTGCAAGACGTGAAAGAAAACTCAATTCAGTATTTGTGCACTCTACGAGAGGTAGCTTTTTGAGTGCGTGCTGTGGATGGATCAGAAACAGCGCGCTAGTGCCGAAATGATTTATTTCGCGTCTTCTTGCACTTGAATGGTTTAAAACCACATTAAAATACGCACACAGGAATCGAATGCATGATTCTGTGTTTTATGTTGTCCATGTATTCAGACTTTTGCCATGAAAATGTTATAAGTAACAGAAATAAGCACAAATATCAAGGCATGTCAAAAACCTCCAGGGCCCAGAAAACACTTCAGACCCCAGAGGTTTAACAGCTGGAATCAAAAGCTTATCATTTATTTTTCACACAGCAATATTGAAAGAACTGTCTTATTATTTCCCATCATTTCATCATACCTTATTCAGAGCAAAAAAAAAAAAAGTCCCTCCCCTTAGACTGATATCTGACACAGGAGGCATAAGTTCATTTAGCATTGATGCACTTCATGCCAATTCCTCTTTAGTATTTAGTTAAATCTTTGCATTGGACTCTGAAAATATGTTTCCAATAAAATTTTCTAATCAAAATGTCTCATTTTCTAATTTTAACTAAATCTGACAATTAATTTCAGTAAAACACTTTATTAGAAACTGCCTTCCTCTACAGTAATATCACTGGAGCCTTTCTTGTTGAAATGTGGTACAATATTATGTGGGTTCTCGCTGCTTGTTTAAATGTCATGACAAAAACACCACATCAGAATTGTATTTAATATATTTCCCCTACACAAACAAATGCATCAAACAGAAGAAATTGCCATTTTAACATACAGCATTTACCTTATACAATCTTTATGAGAAAGATCTCTCACAAAGTCTTATGGCACACGGATGTAACAAGTTTAAATTCTAAGATAGTTAACAGTTGATAAAATCAGGCCAGTAACTCGCTCTCGGTTCAGCTACTTTTGTCTGCCACTTCAAAAATAAGACAGAAAACGACCCACTTTCACAGCAGGGAGTGAGTTGTTTGCTTGACTTATTTTGACTTAGCAAAAAGTGTATAGAATCATTCAATTAAATGTATTTAAAACCTAAAGCATCTGAAATTAACATCGAAGTTACTGACAAAAAGAAAAAGAAAAAGTTAAATTATCTTTGCCGAAAGTCTTCAGAGAATTCTGAATGAGTCCTCAGAATGTTGATGCATCTCAAAATGATTTGCTGTGGCCCGCAGTCTGTAACACACTGGTATTCCTATTCAACTCAATGGTAGTGGCTCTGCAAGTGCAATCTTAACCTTGAGGATAACCGGACCACTTTAACCAATGTTTGGCCCCTCAGGCGGAGTTTACAAAAGGCTGCTGGTTTCATTTGGCATTGCAGTACAGCATCCATTATTTATCACTGCCTATCTGACTTGTCTAGTATGTGTTTGAGCATTAGTCATGTTACAGTGATGAGATAATGCAGCACTTGGTCTGCTTTGTGCTGTGATTTATTCATGCAATGCTGAGGGTCAATCTTTGCTCACTTGGCCTTCTAATGTGGTACAGTATAACTCCACTGTATCCTTCAGATATAGTATTTTGGCTTTATGGCCCACTTTTAAAAAACTGCTCTTCTTTGTTATGTACTGCACAGTAAAGTATAGGGATGCACAGTCAACTACAAAATTAGTTATATTAAAGGTTGAAAAACTTGAATCTAAACTTGAAAAACTTGATGCTAAAAAAATCTTTCGAGACCCGTTTACATTTTCCTTATTTGCTTTTGTACTATAAAATGGACAGTAAAATAAAATCAGCCATTATACTGTAGACTCAAATGCCCACATCTAGAAGTCCATCATATAATGGGGAGCTTTCAATACATAAAAAACTTTCCCATATTAATGTTACATATTCCCTTTAAAATAAGCCCTAAAATGTGAACTTTTCCAGTCGAGTAAAAAAAAAAAGAAAAAAAAAACCTTCTTTCAAATCATATCCACTCACACAAGACGACTCAAGTCATAATACGCTGTTTAGCAGCTTATGGGGATCTCAGGGACCCCTATAATTGGACATGTTTGGTCATAGAGTAAACCACTGTGAAAAAAAAAAATCTGTGAAATTTGCAGCAAAAAAAATAAAAATAAAAATAGCAGCTTTGGTTGCCAGCACTTTACCGAGCAAAAATTTGTTAGTCTGTATTTAAGCTTTACAGATCAAACTTAAATTTACAGTAAAAACAATCAAATAATTATAATATACCAAATTACTCAAATATGTTTTACCCTTACAAAATAGTGACAACCAAAAAGAGACAAGAGAAAGACAATGAATTAAAGTTAATCACAAGTAGTTTGTTCCACAAGCTGATATAAAAACGTATACATATCCTACCGTTAACCAGTTTTTACAGTAACCTTTTTACCTTTTTTTTTTACCATTCAAATTATGACATTTATTACAGTGTGGGTTACTGTCAATAGTGTTTTTCTACAATGGGATTGAAAGCTTTGAATTTTGTATCCACGCTTCTACAGTACATGTCTGTATACAGTGTATAATATGGCTGCCATATCTGCCACCACAACAACAATAAAAAAGTGGACCAGAGTGCATGTCATACCCAGAAATGTGAAAAATGTATCTCTCTCTCACTCTCACTCTCACTCTCTCTCTCTCTCACTCACACACACACACACACACACACACACACACAACTGTGCTATGTTATGAAGTTACAATATATATATTTTTTTTTTAAAGCTCTTAAAACCCCTAGATTGGGCACAGTTACTTTCTGTAATGACAAGAGACATTCCCGCTGCCTCTGGATGCTCTCACCTGCTATTCTGACAATGGCACCTGTTGTCAGAGGATTCATTATCCCTGTGGGTCTGCAGCAGTTTATCTATCGCCCGTCACTCACTGAACTAATGGAGGTTCCAGAGTGCAGTGACAGAAAACGATCATCTGACCTCAGCTGACCAGCAATTCCATCACTCTGTTATATGGAAACATCTGTATGCATAGCCTGGACCAAAGAAATCATTTGAAATGATTGCTATGCATTTATATACACACGTGCAGTCTCTCTAGCTGTCCTTTTCACTTTTCTGCGATTACTGTTATGCAAATCAGCTGACATTGTGTCAGCTTCAGTTAGTGAGAGCTGAACAGGTGAAGTTCAGTTTTTTAGAGAAACAATTACAGCTCAAGCGTTTATTACAAAATTTGTTTGAAAAACTCTAATAGTGATCATAGACAATATAATAAATCATTATACTTAACCTTTTTCAGTTGTTGGCCACATTTAGAGAACTAGAGCAATCACCCTGCTAAAAACCACAAGTTTAAAATCTGGTATATCCGATGCATTAAAGCACTGACTTCCATTACGTCCACCTCAAGGCAGCAGTCTATTATAACTGGCAGGACACACTGTATCAAAGGACAGTAAATCAGAATGTGATCCATGCTATTCCGCACTACTGAATCAGAGGAGTGTGGAACTGAACTGCCAGTGTGATTTAATGTTATGGCAAAAAGGTGAGGATTGTGCATCAGGATGTCCTATTAGAGCTATATAAGTGAGTGATAGCAAGCTGAAGGAATAATGCTGAGTCTGAATCCCAACTTACGTATTTGGCTGCATTGAGTGCACTTTACTGTTGACTGACAGCCGAGTCAGTCCTCGTATGAGATCTCCAAAAATAAAAACTATGACAAACTGAGTAGACCGAGTGTGACAATAGAAGGGACTATAAGATACACATCCCTTTTGAGTCAACTGGAGCATAGTTCAAATATATAAAGGCTCGAGGGGGCCATGACCCTTCAAACAGCCAAAGCCCCCTAGGTAGTGCAACAGGGTATATGCAGGAATCATAGAGATGAATTTACTACCTTTTACTACCTTTTTTACCACCTCCACAATATTTTTTACTACCATCACGACATCAAGCAGCAGCCCTTTTTTTGGGGGTGTGGTGGGGTGGGCGGGGTATGTAAAGCACCACTTACTACTTACTATAAGGTATAAGTGTGACACTGTCACACCCATCATACATATTAGGTACACTAATGTTTATTTGTGATCATTAAAGGTATAGCGGAGGATCTTTCCAAATTTTAGATAAGACCCGCCCTCTCCACTTTTTGAAAAGTTTGATTGATTCACCAGAATGATTGACAATTAGGAGGACCAATAGTTTAGACTACCCACCAGGAAGTAAAACATCCTCCGCTATACCTTTAAGTATTGTCATTGTCAATTATGTTTTTTTTGTAGTGTCGAATTGAGTTTCAGTTGTCCTTATCTTAACCCTAGCCCTTGAGTTATCCTAACCATAGCCCTTAGCCCTAATAAGGTGAATAATAACCTTGGCACTTTGTCATTGCTATCAACTCCGACTCACTCAGGGCTCGACATTAAGCCTTTTCATGTGATTGTCCTTTGGACAAGTAAATCTGTCATTCACTTGTCCGAGTAAAAAAGTTGCTTGTCCGGAATGTTTTTGGTGTGTGTGTGCTGTAAATATAATTTATTCTGAAGAAATATCCTCATCTGTGTTAAATCAGCTCTGATATATTTAAATCTGCATATTGTCATATCTGCACCTTTAAAGGGCTTGAATTTTGGCACTGGCAGTATGTTGTTAACTGAGTTTAAACTGAGTTTACATTTGTTTGGATTTCTCCTCGAGAGGCTGCGCGAGCCTCAACAGCGCAACCTTGTTACCGTCAGTAATACATCCACTATCGATCGCAACTTACAATAAATATACATACAATCAGAATCATTCTCTCATTTTAGTGATTCCCTAGTTATTTATTTATTTTTTGTTATTGACGTTTAATCAGGCTACTTGTCCGGTCGGGCAAGTAAAATTCTCTTTTACTTGTCCCTTCAAAAAATCCACTTGTCCCGGACAAGCGTTAATGTCGAGCCCGTCAGGTCCTGTTAGCTATATTTTTAAATTATGCTAGATGAAGTTAAAATATGGAGACAAATATTAAGCAAAAAAATGGAAACTCATATATTGAGGTGGTGATGAAAAATTTACTACCAAGTCAAATTGCGTTTGTTACCTTTTACTACCTTTCAAGGGCCTTAATTTTGGTAGATTATTTTTACTACCGCGCGGACACCCTGTGCAAAAGTTAGCCTGAGGGGCCATGGTTTAATGTAAAGGAAAACTCATTTCTGTTCATTTATTTCTGTTAAAACTTAAGAGATGCTTCAAATAAATATGGGTGTTTTTTTTTTTTTTTTAAACTATCGATGCCTAACGAAACAAACACTACAACAAAACAATGAAACACCACCCCAAAACAGCACAATAACAATACAGCGCGAAACAAAAAACACAACAAATCAGTAATACAGCACACAACAAAACAACACAAAAACACCAAAACAAAATGCTGAACACCACACCAAAACAAAGCATAACAAATACAACACAAGGTTACACTTTATTTTAAGGTGTCATTGTTACAGTGTAATTATACATTAAAGTACTGAGTAATATTCATTAACAACATGTACTTACTATAGGTTAGGGTAGGATTAGGATTTGGTTGATGGTTAGTTGCATGTAATTATGCATGATTTACTGTCATTACTATGGTTATTACTATCAAGAATGTTCCAGATTACCCTGTAGTCAGTTACCTGGAAAAACTGTCTGCTAAATGAAAATTATCTAAAGCCTGAGAGCTTCGCCTACATTTTTGGCTGACATATGATACAACTGTTATCAATGATGGATAACAGGAAAGGATTTTCTGCAAGTGATGTTTTGGTCAGGTGTACAGACAGTGTCCAGGGGTTCTGTTGGTATGGAGTCTGGAAAAGACACATAATATGTGACTGTTTCTTTCTTAGTCTCTAAAACAAGATGACCTTCAATCCACTAGAGCTCTCAAGCCTAAAATGTGACCCTGGACCACAAAACCAGTCACAAGTAGCACTGGTATATTTGTGCCAACAAAACATTGTATGGGTCAAAATTATAAATTTTTCTTTTATGCCAAAAATCATTAGGATAATAAGTATATTAAGTACGATTTTTTGTAAATTTCATACCGCAAATATATCAAATTTATTTTTGTGAGTGGATGCAGCAATATCGGCAACAGAAATGGACAACTTTAAAGGCGATTTCCTCAATGTTTCGATTTTTTTGCACCCTCAGATTCCCGATTTTCAAATAGTTGTATCTCTGCCAAATATTGTCCTATCTTAAGAAACCATTCATCAATGGAAAGCTTATTTATTCACTTTAGCTTTTGCTTCATCTTTGCATCCATGATTTGTTTTTCAGTGATTCGGTTTTTGCTCTTTTAAGTAAAAAAATTATCTATGTCAAAAGATACTTTATTACAATTTCAAAATTCTTTCAAAGGCAGCAAGCTGGAACATGATATTATATACGTCTGTACAATTAATTGCTGTCACAGATTTAGTTCAGTACTTCTCAGAGCTGGTCAACAAAAAGGTCGAAGATGAAATTTGTTTGAGCAACACTCTTAACCCCAGGTTGCTACAAGGGGAATCTTCCAGTGATACTGTCCAAAGTGTTTGTAATACAACTTAAGGCACTCAGCTGGAGACGTTTCCTGTGCCATCTCTCTATGGGATTAAATAGACTGTGCAGAAAATGCATCATATCACCACTTCCTATTGGGCTATATAAAGCTCCATAGCACATGTGTGGACATGCAGTACATCTTACACAAACAAATATAATTCATTCACCGACAATATCCTGCTGACTATTGACATATTCATGCCCTCCCTCATCCACCTCCACACTCTTTGTCCATCTCTCTCTATCTCTATTTTCTTTCTCAGTCTTCTCCCTAAGAGGTCTTTCCACTCAATAGACCATATGTCACACTGTGACGCACCAACATACAAACACCAATTATAGCATTCACATTTTTCGCTAGAATCACATTATTGTTGTGTTGGCAGCTTTTCCAAGCACACTACATGTATATAACATATGACAGCAGTATTCAACATAAAATCTGCCAGTAAAATGCAGCTCAAGTAGTAAGTGCAATTGCTAAAGGAGCAGAAAACAACTCACACTATGGCATATAACATATGTGGACACATTAACTCATATTGGTCTTAATATCTTTTTTCATTACTTCTATTAAATGGAAGTGACTTCTAAAGATAAAATATATAATTATAGCCTTTTTGCACCTCCCTTTCTTCATGTGTTCAATACTTTTTCCCTGTGTCATTTCACATTATTACACATAACTTAATTTCTGAACTTATTTTTGTTTGTTTCTTTGTATGTATGGCTTACTTGGGTGGTTACCAACATCTGGTGAAAATTTCATGTCAATAGCACCTTTGGAAATATATTTACTGAGAAAAATGATGACGTGTTCAATACTTATTTCCCCCGCTGTATGTAGATTACGTATTATAACAAATGCTGCCAGTGTTTTTTGTTATACTTTACAGCATAATCAATCATTGTTGGGAATGGCCAAACAACATTTAATCAAATGTCCATTTAATCTTATATTTTACCACTTCTTTCAGATAGAAGCATTTCAAAGGTTTAAACCTTTATTTTGAAATCACGATGAACAACAATGTTTCATTTAGAAACATATTTATGTATTCTCCTGTGCTGGCGTAGGTTTATTACTGATTTATGTTACAAATCTGGGGAAAAGGCACACGTTGCATTCCCAGATGAAAGTTATAAGCAACCTAAACTCACAGCTTATGCAGAGATGGACACATTCCACACACGTTTAAATGAAAAGGGTGCAATACCCTTCGCTATGAAACACAAAGCGTGTCAGACTTTATTTGCGTTCCCAAATGCACGTTATTAGGAAACCCAAAGAAAAGCAGGAGCAGCATTTACAGTGAACAGAGAAACACATAACCTGCAAGTATGTAAATAATTAAAGCATTTCTTCAATATGAAACCTGCAGTGTTATTTAATTGAATCACATACTTTGTGATTTCACAATGTATTATGATTTTTAAATGGATTAAATATATCATGCAGCCTTATGAAATGGTCTAATAATGTGGTTCATTGATTCTTGTTATTTGAATGCGCCACTTCCTGTATTTTGCCAATTAATCGGCATGGGTAAATAGTAAAAAAATATTAGAATCAATTTTTTTTTTTTTTTTGGGGTCAATCCACTCAATGAAAAATCAATTCTGAATGATTGGAATTTCAGATACTGATCACACATATAGGTCTGACTTGCCTTCAGTATCCTTAGAAAGATTGTTCTGGTGAAGTCTAATGTTCCTCTCAGTCCAGTGCACATGCAATTATCGAGAAGAGACAGAGCACAAAGACATATTGACCCAGAGTTTGAGTAGTGACATTATGAAATGCTACAAAAATAGCGACTGTGAAACACCACATTAATTAAACTGAGGAGCCAAGTTTGCAGAGATCATTACAATCAGCTTGAAGCATGACACTTTTCTTGCATGGTAACAAGAAACTGTTTGCAGACTTTCTCCCTTTGCAAAATTATGATATTTTTATTAAGTCAATTCAGATAATCTAATTCAAACTGGAGGGGCAAACTTTATCTGCAGCCCCATTGGCATATCTGTTTATTGAAATGCAGGCCAAAACACAAGTTCAAGTCCATTAAGGTCAATTTAAAAACTAATTTGTATTGATTTTCAAAATAAATGCTATTATGGGTGAGAGAGAATCTACAGAACGTGAGCTCAATTACATTCTAGAGCAATATTAATCAATGCAAAAAGAAAAGAAAAAATGGTCTTAAAAAAAATGAAAACGTTTCTAATTCTGTAGTACATATTGACCAACTCATGCCTGAAAGAATTTATCAAGGTCATTTTTATCATTGTGTGACACAAAGCTCAAAGTTATTCTGTCCTTCATTAGAATAGAAGAAATTAAATATTGCATCTCCAAGAGCCACCAAGTAGAACATAAAAACACAGGCCTTTGCAGAACATTAAATGCATTTTCTAACTATAAAAATAAGTACAACTGTATTTCACAGTTTTCATAAACCACATTTATCACATAATTTTTTTAGCTTATTTGTGTGAAATTAAATGTGTGTCAAAATAAAAATATATATGACAATGCATCATGAGACATGGAAATTTGTCACTGAGAATTAAAGAAAAATAAAGAAAAATATTTAAGAAACGGAAACCGTATTACAGAACATTTCTGAATATCCCATTAAGGCTATTTGCATTTGAGTTCAGAACGGATAAAGACAACTGTTCAATCATTCAGGTCCGCTCAGCATGACCACACTAATAATGGAAGTCAAGAGCATTTCATGAAAAACTCCTCATGCCTTCATCGGACCCATACAAAATTAATAAAAGCAAGCCGTTGAATGGTTTGGCTGATTTTAAAGCGGTTTAGCTGAAAGCAATCCAATGAATGATGTAGTTTTAAGGAGTAAAATTCGAAAAACATGATCACAAATATTTTCCTGTACACAGCAGGAAAGACAGACATCAGCTTCCACTAATCACAGAGTTTCTAATTAGTATTTTAAGACATATACCGGTATGAGCAATATCACAGTGTGATATGGTATATCAGCACGAATGTGATTCAGCCGTAGATTGCCTGTTTGATATCCCCCAAATGAATTACATCTCATGTTTAACCACTATCTAGAGGGCAACAGCACAGTCCCGAAGGACTGGCAGAGATGAAGCTGTTTTTGGCGGGTACATGAGCACTGAACAGCCGCTGATGGCCTGGAGCTCACATCTGCGAAAGTTTTTCGACAAATTGTAAAACAGGCACTATGTTTATATATGGGTCACATATTTGAGGTCTAAATAATTACATTCTCACCTAAAAAACTCTCAAAACTACATTTTGTCACACAAGAACAGCAGTATTTGTAACAAAATTTTGCCCACACTGGATTTGCTGGACTGCCATGACATTCACCACAAATATGGAGTTATACAAACGGTGAAACGGTTCCAGTGCTGATACTGGGGAATATTGCATGACTGGAAAAGGCTCTCAGCCAATAAGATTCGAGAACCAGAAAGAACTGTTGTGTATATAAATATATTTCTAGATATATAGATATAGTAAACAAGAAAATAGTTTAATATAACTGCAGCAGGTGTTCTATCAAGCTTTCACAGCTGTTCTGCCCCTCTATAAAAACAATCTAGTCAATTCCAGACATCTGCTGACTCACATGGATGCCGAGCCACAGTTGTTTTGAGCTCACTTAACCTCTGACCTCAGGAACACTAATGTATGGCAATGGGAGGGGGAGCGGGCAACAGTCTGAACTTCAGAGAATGGGGATCCTGTGGGGGCCTCACAACCTCTGATCCACAGATACTCCACGGTTTGAACTCACTGATGATGGATTATGGAAAACAGTCAGCCATGTGTGGGTCCCCTGTGGCTGAAGAGTCACTGACTTCTGTTTTGGCATTATGTTCTGTACTTCTCATTCTCACCAAGTCTCTCTCACCCCAGTGTTCTTTAGTTGTCAAAATAAATAAAAACAACAGGGCTGTGTTATGTCACTGGCATGATTCCTGTCTTGTGTTCCCCTTGTCTTGTGTGCACTTTTGTTATTTCCATGTGCCATGTTTTGTAGTCCTTTGTAGTTTTTCTTGTTTATTAGTCTCCTCAGGTGTTTCTGATTAACCAACACCCCCTTGTTATCTTGTTTAGCTTGTTTGCCTGTGTATTTAAACCTCTGTGCTTCAGTTGTTGAAGCTGTTTCCATCCTGAGTTTTGATGTTTGCCCTGGATTACCTGTTTGTTTAGTGCTTGCATGTGGATTCTCTCTCCGCTTCGTTCCTTGCCTCTACGTTACAGTCACCATGAAATCAAAATGACAATTCTTCATTTTTTTATGGAATTTCGCAGTATTTATTATAAATGATTTATCCGTGCGCAGCATTATTTTTTTAAATCTACGTGCCCCCATAATATTTAATCAAAGTAACTAGCCCCTCCCTTTGCAGTGACCTTTCTTCTCTTCTCTGACGATGTTTTTACTAGCGTGAGGGCAGGACAAACCTGTCACTCATATGAGATCACAGCAATTAGCAAACCACAACCATCTAATCAATTCCTGATGGAAAAAATCATGTCCCACCCTACATTGTTTTCTTGTTCAAAAAGCCATTTCACCCTTATATACATCACAATAAGGAGGAAAAGCCTATCACCGACTTGAATTACTTCAATCAGTGTAAACAGCACAATATTTTTAAAAAATTTTTATGAATTTTGCAAGAGAGTTTTGTGAGACTGGAGTGAATTGCTAAAATTCAAAAGAACAAAGAGAGCCGAATTGATTTTGATAAAGGGAGAGGGTTTGAAGTTCTCCTCTAGACGTTTCTGGTTGACTGGACATTGTCTGCAACTACATCAATCAATGCAGAGCGGCATGTGTCCTCTCTCTAGCTCTCACTGCAAACGCACTTGAGCACAACAAAGAAAAAAGCAAAAATCTGAAAGAAAAATGATAAAGGAAAAAGACTGAATTGGGCAATACAAGTAAAGTATACTGTCTGGAAATGTTTACCACTTTTGATTTTCTCCTTTCTTCTGCGGCTTTGTGTTAAAGGAATAGTGCTGAAGCAATAGTTGCACAAATAAATTCTGTCATAATTTACTCACCCTCATTTAGTCGCAAACTAGCATGGCTTTCATCTTTCCATGAATCACAAAAGGAGCAATTCTGAAAAAATACTAAAGCATTTGTTGCTCTTTTCCATTCAATTACAATGAATGAGGACTGTAGCTTTCAATCTTTAAAAAACAAACACAAATGTGGACTACATTGCTAAACAAATCATTATTCAGTTTCACACAACGCTACTGTATCACTTCAGCAGACTTGGAATATAGTGAGTCATTCAGACTACAATTAAAATAATTGTATGGTGTGTTTGAATTGTATGAAGCTTAAAGTCAGGATGGAATGGAAGCGATAGTCTTTTCTTGCCTATTGTGACATACTCACCGGCCACTTTATTAGATACAGCTGTTAAATTGCTCGTTAACACAAAAATCCAATCAACTCAATGCATTTAGGCATGTAGACATGGTCAAGAAGATCTGCTGAAGTTCAAACTAAGCATCAGAATGGGAAAGAAAGGTGATTTAAGTGACTTTGAACGTGGCATGGTTGTTGGTGCCAGATGGGCTGGTCTGAATATTTCAGAAACTGCTGATCTATTGGGATTTTCATGCACAACTATCTCTAGGATTTACAGAGAATTGTTTGAAAAAGAGAAAATATCCAGTGAGCAGCGGCAGTTCTGTGGGCGAAAATGTCTTGTTGATGCCATTAGGTCAGAGAATGGCCCGACTGGTTTGAGCTGATAGAAAGGCAACAGTGACTCAAATAACATAACTATCTGCAGAAAAACATCTCTGAATGCACAACACGTCAAACATTGAAGCAGATTTTCTACAGAAGAACACACCGGGTGCCACTCCTGTCAGCTAAAAACAGGAAAATGAAGATACAATTTGCATGGGCCCATCAAAATTTGACAATAGAAGTTTAAAAAAAAAAACATTGTATGATCTGATGAATCTCGATTTCTGCAGCGACGTTCAGATGGTAGGGTCAGAATTTGACGTAAACAACATGGAAGCATGGATCCATCATGCCTTGTATCAACATTTCATGAAGGAATAGGAAGTTATTTTTATTAATGACTAGGCACATGAATAAAAAAATCAAAATAAAAAATAAAAGAATGATGGGCTAAATCACAATAATAACTATCGAAATTTTTCATAATTTTTTTTTAAAAAAATTGTCCATTTTGATTTCATGGTGACTTCTCAAGTCCCTATTTATAGTTATTGTATGAAAAAAAAAAAGTGACAAGTGACAAGAAGTCATAAAGGTTTCCAATACAATGAGCGTGAATAAATGACAAAGTTATCATTTTGGCTGAACTAGTCCTTTATTCTATCATGCAAACTCTCATAAATCGGACGGGCATCTGACCTCGCTTTGAACGTGACCAAGACATACAGTACAATACCTCAAAAAAGCATTTATGTGGAAATGACAGTTTGGAGATGGGATTTTCGCACTAATGCATTTATCTAACGTGGCCAGATCTCATCTCCTCAAACATGAGACTCTTTCAGCAAGTTTTGTCAGGGCAATCAAAGGGACTATCACAGGTTTAATCAGGCTCACGTCATTGACATTCCCACTGAAGCAACTCATCAGACATCTGGACAGAATGCAGTTGCTGTTCACTCTTTCAGGGGGAAAAAAAGACAAAAGATGTCTATTTAAAATGCATTTGAGGACAAGGTTCACTTATATTCATTAGGATTATGCAAATTGCATGAGTCTGGCGGCTCCTGTCACACTGTCATGAGAGGAGGCAGATCAGTGAAGACGGCACATTATATTCTGAGCTCAGTCAGGTGAGACACGCTGCATTTGCAAACACCTGCACTCCAAAACGTCTGTTCTTTGTTTCCATTTTTAAAAGTATACAAATGCCTCCAAGTGGCTATAAGCAACACTACATTCTGCTAATATTTCAAAGTACAACATAATCAAATAATACATTTAATACTTTATTTACATTTTGTTGTAGTAACTTATTATATGTTCCAAACCTGCATTACATCCTTTATTCTGTGGATCACAAATGAAGATATTTTGAAGGATACAATGAGGTCTCAACACTGAGCCCCAATAATTTTCAATGTATGGACAAAAACATAATTTTTCTGTCAAAACATAACATATATTTTGTGTTTGGACCGATATGAGGGTCAGTAGATGACATAATTTTCATTTTTGAGTGAATTATGCCTTTAAAAGCCTAAAGAGCCCGTTAGCAAAGTTCCTTTTTGTTCCTCGCTAGGAGTAAAAAGAAGTTTGAAATACAAGACCAGCGGTATACTGTTAGTGAACATCCCTACGCCACCTATTCTGCTAAGAGCGGCGTTTAGTTTATAGTTTATTGCTTGACACAAGAAGAAAATACAATTCCAGATAGCAAGTTGCCAACTTTTAACGATTTTAACGATGTCTTTACTTCCTTTCTGGGCCTTGATATAGATGCAATTACCAAGCAGCCTATGAAGGAATGAGCCAGCTCTCAGATTTGTGTTCCGAAGATGAATGAAGTCTTATGGGGTTGGAACAACATGAGGGTGTGTAATTGCTGACAGAATTTTCATTTCCGGGGGAACTAACCCTTTAAGTGAACATTCTGCCATTAATTACTCACCCTCATGATAGGTATTGATAGATATGATAGATATTTGCAGGACTATAAATTTGCTCTGTGAAATGCAAAACAAACAAACAAAAAAACAAACAGGACAACTGGAACTTCGCCATTTGAAATGAAAACAACTTTTTGTCTGGCCCATGAGCTAACTGAGTTATTAAAACTTTACCCCCAGTTTCCTCACAACAATAAACCAATTTATAGAAAGTTACATACCTTTATCCAGTGTAGTCTACTTGTCAGGAGAATCACCTGGAAACGACACAGTGTTATGGTTAGTAACTGACCAATGCAAGAAACCAAAAACATAGCAAATAATTTAACTATACTGTATATATATATATATAATTAAAAATAGTTTCACATTTTCTTCTCTCCATAAACACTGCAGGGAGTTGACCTGCTGATCAGACAGCAAATTAAAACATAGACCGTAAAAACTACCGCCCTAACGGACGCTGTCAATCTATGTGAACACAAATAAATGTATTATTTGCACTGTTTGACAATATCCAAGCTGGAGTCTTAAATCTTTCTAATATGATAAGCTATCTTTCTACGTAAAGGGGTTAAATAAAAAGGATCTTACTACAAAAAGGTCGACCTCTGTAGGGATCCTTTCAAGTTGTCAGACACTTAGAATAATCTGAGCATGTCAGTGGCAAAACAAGCAGCTTTTGTGGATGTAAATTAAAGATACGCAATTGCCCATTAGGCCTAACGTTAATTGTTTCGCCTCTGCAGACCTGCAGCGGTCTTGCTTACCCGAATACTGGACCGATTTCAAAGATTGTTGTTCCCATCAGTCACTTAAACAACACAAAAATTTTTTTTTTAAAGAATAAAAACCAACACTGCAGGTTAAAAAATAAAAAATGTTACCCTAATTATTCATGGCTGCTCTAAAAATCCATGTGGCTTACACTACATGCCTTATTTTATTTGCTGCATTCTAACATTAGCTTCAAATTACACTGGAACAAACGTACTGTGTCAGGTCCATACTCGGTGTAGCTGTGTGTATCGGCCCGAGTTAGTTTTGTCACAAGCGGGCCACTACTAGAATAAGGAACTCAGCCGCCTGAAAAAAGGTTTTGGCTGTCCATTTAAATCCTGAGGAAGATCCTGCAGGACGCAGACCATTTTTTTTCGAAAGGAATCATTCAGCTGAAAAAACGAGTAAGTAATTTAATTAATTTAATTGTTCTAGTATTGTTTGATGTTTTAATTGTCAAGATAAAAATCGTTTTTTTATATCTAACGTGAGATCAGATTGTTTGCAATGATAATTACGTAACATCAGAATACCCATTAGGTCCCGGAGAGAGTGTCGATGAGAAGGCCTACGGTCTCTTTTTAGTATGATTGTGTTAGGATTGTGTTGCTTGGGTGTTTTGGTTTCTTTCTTTTCATTGGCAGGTTCTGTGATTGAGGCGTGATTGGAGTACACCTGATGCTCGTCTTGGCTGTTATTTAAACCTGGTGTGAGAGTTTGTTGAGGCGGCTGCTCCTTTGTTGCTCGAGCAGTTTGCCAGAGCCATGCTCCATTATGTGTCATTATGTTTTGTTGTAAATAAATATTATGTTAAAATGTGATTCCGCCGTGTCGTCTCCCTTTATGTTACATCTCTGAGCCAGGTGTAACATATGGGGGCTCGTCCAATTTAAAATTGTTTGGTTAATAAGTTGTTGTATCTTTATTTTTTAGGTGGGAGAGACTGAGGCGGAAAAAACAAAACAAGATCGGTATGAAGCATTGGTTCTTATTTTGGTCAGCACTGAAAAGGTGAGTTCTTGCGGTTAAAATGGTGTGTTTCTTTATACTCCCCAGTTAGGTTGTAGTGACATTTGTTTGTTGTTTTTTTTTTTTTCTTTAGTTTGTTATTTTTGTGTGTCTCCTGGGTCGAGTGCACTGCCGTGGTGTTAGTTCTGAACTGTTTGTTCGGTTCTGAGCCAGCGGTATTTGGGTGCTTCAAAGGGCTTGACTCTCGGGAGCGCATGAAGATTAGTAGTAGATAGTTAGAGGGGTGTTATGATTAGGTGGGAGGTGGAGAATGGATGCACAGATTTTGACCGTAAGAATTACTCTGAGCTGAATTGGTATTAGAATTATTGGTAGGTTAAATTATTTTTATTTTTTGTATTGTTACATTATGGCATCGATTGAAGAATTTTGTAAAGCGCCGTCAGATGAGTTGTTAAATCTGTGTTCGAAGAAACAGCTGTGGGAAATTGTGGAATGGTATGAATTAGGTGGTGTTGATAAGCGATTGAGAAAAGACGAGGTGCGGGAAGTGGTAAGAAAGAAATTGAGCGATCTTCAGATATTACCAATCATGTCTGGAAAAAATGTAGCTCAGAAATCAATTTCATTCGTTGGGTTATCGTTTGAGCAGCAGAAAGAGCTTATTAAGATACAACAATTGCATGAAAAAGAGATGCGCGATCGTGAGATAGAATTAGAAAAATGTAAACTGGAGGATGTGATGAGACAGCGTGAAATGGAATTTGAAAAAATTAGAAATGAGCAGAAATTAGCAGTAGAGCGACAGAATCAAGAGTTTCAATTAAAGTTGGAGAGCCTGAAACTTCGAGGTGAGGGGAGCTCATCTGGGGATCACGCAGACTATTCGTTTAATTTAATTAGTAGTCTGAAATTGTTGCCTGTCTTTAATTAGAAAGATCCTGATGTTTTATTTTCATTATTTGAAAGCATAGCAGACGAACGGGGATGGCCGGAGACCGACCGTACAGTTATGCTTCAATCTGTGTTAGTGGGCAAAGCTCAGGAAGCGTATACTGCTCTTTCAGTAGAGGACAGAAAGAAGTATGAAAGTGTAAAATCTGCTGTGTTAAAAGCTTTTGAGTTGGTCCCAGAGGCTTATCGCCAACGTTTTCGGACGTGGAGGAAAAGTGAGAGACAAACTCATGTGGAGGTTACACGGGAGTTAAGTAATCACTTTGATCGCTGGTGTATGACATCCAAGGTACAGACATTTGGTGAGTTACGGGAAATGATAATTATTGAACAGTTGAAAAATATCGTTCCTGATCAAATTGCAGTATACATTAACGAAAATAAACCTCGCATTGCACGGAGGCTGCATCATTAGCAGATGATTTTGTTCTGACTCATAAGAATCGATTTAATTATGGGAGTTGCGGAAATGGACATTCTGATCTTAAAACTATCACAACAACGTGATCGAGGTGCACCTTCTTGGAGGGTGATATCTGATTCTATGTGTCGTTACTGTTTGGAAGTTGGACATTGGAAGAATGAATGTCCTGTACTTAAAAGCAAACCGGGACGGGGCAAGAATAAAAATTCTGCGCCTGTGCTTTTGATGAGTTGTCTGCCGCATATGCCTGGTGATGTCGAGGGAAATTTGTCTGTGACAAAAAGTTGCTTTGAAAATAACCCAATACACGATATGGGCCATTTATGTCGAAAGGGTTTGTTTCTCTTGTAGATGGACGTGAGAGAGTACCGGTAAGAGTCTTGCGGGACACTGGATCTTCAGAGTCCTTTTATTTTGGAATCCGTACTGCCATTTTCATCTAGTTCATATATTGATAATGTTTTAATTCGAGGGATTACACTTCAAACGTTGTCTGTACCTTTGCATAAATTTATTTTGCAGTCCCAGTTAGTCGATGGGGAAGTGACTATGGGAGTGCGCCCTTCTTTGCCTGTGGAGGGAGTTGATCTCATTTTGGGCAACAATTTGGCTGGTGAGAGTGTGTGGCCGGTGCTGTCTCCTTCACCAATTGTCACTCCGAAGTCCTTACCCGATCAGGGGGTGTCGAGAGATGGAGAATGCGTCTTGTGTTGTGACGCGGTCTAAGGAAAAAAAACTGAATGAGGTTGAATTGACTACATACCAGCGTACCGGTTGCTCTTGGATTGTCTCTCTTGTCTAAAATTTCTTGTGCAGAACTTGTCATCGCACAGAGGGAAGATCTTGAGTTGAAGAGGTTGTTTGCTGCTGTTCTCCGACCAGAAGATGTGGAGAGTGCCGCAACTGGATATTTTATACATGATGAGGTGTTGTTGCGAAAGTGGCTTGCCCAGAGTGAGAGTGTGGTGGTGAGTCACAGGTTCAAGTTGTTGTACCTGAGAAGTTCAGAGATGTTGTACTCCAATTGGCTCATGGTGATATAGCTGGGCATTTAGGTGTAAAAAAAGGACATATGACAGGGTTTTGAGGCATTTTTATTGGCCATTATTGAAGAAGAATATCTCGTGATTTATTAAAACATGTCATACATGCCAAGTGACCGGAAAACCTAATCAACCATTGAAACCGGCTCCCTTCCCAGCAAACATTTGGACGTTTAATGACCGTTGAAAAGACGTCCGTCCGAGACGTCCCGTCATGGTTGAAAAATAGTTCCAAAATGGAAGTTGAACCGACGTCATTCTGGCCGTGAATTCCACGTCTTTTCTGGCCGTGAATTCCACGTCTCTTCTGCGCGTCCCTGGACGTCTAAATGCGTCGTCATATGTGTTTAAATGTGTTGCTGCATAATTTAAGTGTATATATAAGCCTGCATATAAAATAATCACACACCTATTGTGTAACATCGTGAAAGACAATCAAGTCTTGAGGTTTAGCCTACACATCTTGACAAAGGTTCTAAAAAGGTCCAAAATTGGTCCAGTCAGACCTGAACGTCAATAAAACGTTTTAATCACGTGTACATCAAAAACAATAACACATTATTTGTGGACATAAGCAAAAAAGAAGCATGTTCTGATTAAGCACAACATTTTATTGATATTGAACAGCCAAAATTTCTCTTTATTTTTTTCAATGTTTAACATTTCGTGAGCTTAGAATTTTAAGGTTCTATCTCCACTTTTGGTTGAAATTGAGTTTTTGACAATCTGATCCATTAGGTGTTTATTAATGCCTGTGTGGTGTTATTTTTGTAAAAAAAAAAAAAATTGTTAGTAGTTATTAATAAAATAAAAGGTTCCATCTCACAAAACATAAACCGAGTTTAAAAACTTTGATGCTTTATAAACTACAATAAACGGAGATAGAACCTTATAATTCTAAGCTCTCGATTTGTTAACCAAACTAAAATACCAATTGCAAAATACTGAATTATTATATAAAGATAGTTAACCCAAAAATGAAAATTATGTAATTTACTCACCAAATTCCAAACCTGTATGAGTTTCTTTCTTCTGCTGAACACAAAAGAAGATATTTTGAAGAATGTTTGTAACCAAGCAAATAGAGCATCCACTGACTACCATTATTGGAGAAAAAATGATTATTAATGGGAAGCGACATCTGCTTGGTTACAAACATTCTTCTAAACATCTTTGTGTTTAGCATAGAAAGGTATACAGGTTTGAAACATGAGGTTGAGTAAATGATGACAATTTTCATTTTTGGGTGAACTATCCCTTAAACACATTGTTTGGCTCATTTTTTGTATCCACCACCCCCAGCTCTTCCTGGAGTGTGTTTCAGGTGTTCTGCCATTGCTGCATCAATTTCAGTGTCTGTAGCATGTGGGCTCCACCTCTTCACAGCATCTAAGGGAAGAGAATATATTTCTTTTTAAAATAAATGAAAATTAAAAGTTTGAGGTAAATGACATGCACTTATTTTCAAAATATTTGTATGGTCTTCAGCTAAATTCAAAACAGCATTTGTCCCCTGCCTCTTCAATACCACTGTGGTGCCCTTGAGAAAGACCCTTAACTAGGTATGTAACAGTGAGAAAGTGAACAGGACATTTCTGATAAAGACAGGTGGGCTGTGATGTCCCCTGAATAGACATGTTTAGCAATTCTAAAATTACAAAATTTTTAAAGCAGTTACTGAAAACATACATGTTCAAATCCAGCTAAACATTTCATTCTACTTCAGATAATTTACTTTCTGAAAGAAACTCTCAAAGGCTACATTAATAATTACAGTAATAACTTTGACTGTATCATTAAAACATACTTTATACTATGGTATACCGTTGTATAAGTTCAAAGCAACTTTAGCCTACTAGCTAATTTTAGCCAAACTCAGTTAGCCAATTTCAGTTGACAATGTGGGCATCATTTCTTTCGGTTCATTCATGTCAAACAAGTAAAACTCTAGCACGTGAATCTAATAATACAAAATGTACGTACCCAACAGTAGATTTTTAATAATATGGGCCTCAATTCCTCCTCTCTTCGTGGTTGTTCAAACTTCAGTGTTCCGGAGTGAGTCTATGGGAAAACGCGTTAACATCTCGTGAGATAATCTAACCTATCGCGGGATTTGGTAATGTCGGGAGATCTTTTGTTACATCTTGGCAGCACAGTTTGTGCAATTACATCCAACTCCAGACATAAATGGTGACCAGATATATTTCTGTTTTACATGCATACATTCCATAAAAAAAAACAAAAAAAAAAAAACACAACATTACCGAAAAGGTAAGGTAGGCATAAGGTTGAAATAATGACTAAAATGCAGAGGCTTTGCATTAACTTAACCACACTGGGAACTGTGTGATTTATAATTTATTTAAACAAGATAAAGTAATATATTTACTTTGTATACAATTCGTGTTTTTCATAAAGTAATTCCTGGGGGGTTTTTTTCTGTCTTGCTTGACTAGATGTGTAAAGGACGTCAGTGGACGTGTATTCACAGCCTTGACGTGTAAAGGACGTCAGTGGACGTCTTCACAACCTCTTAAAAACTACTTGGGCAATTAAATGAATTTTTTTAGTATTAACCATGCAAGGATTAAGCACAGCTTTTGCATATTTCACAAGGATTCCATGATGGAGGGTCATGATGGACTATAAATGCACGTGTAAAAGACGTCGCCAGGTGACGTCCTCTCACCCGATACTATAGACGTGTAAAGGACGTCAGTGGACGTATTCACACAACTTATTAAAACTTTAATTTAATAAAAAATTTAATTTAATTATTGCAGTATTAACCACACAAAGGATTAAGCACAGCTTTATCACAATTGATTTCATAGAGGGTCATGATGGACTATAAATGCACGTGTAAAAGACGTCGCCATGGTGACGTCCTCTCTCACCCGAAACACAACATGGTATATATTGAACTACACGTAGCCTAAAAGTCAAAATAACAATTATACATGCAACCTCAGATAACTGTAGACATGCACACATGTATCTGAATGCATTTTTAGGAAATGTTCTGTGTTACATATTTTTACCGATTTATTGCCGTCATACCGCGACTATTTTTGGCCAGGGACACGACGTTGCCGTCGGACCAATGTTTGCTGGGTTGTATCCAATACCTTCAGTAGAGCAACCTTTTGAACATCTGTTGATTGATTGTGTTGGTCCGTTACCTCCCTCGAAGTCGGGAAGTAAATTTCTCTTGACTGTAATGTGTCAAAGTACTCGCTATCCAGCGGCTTATATGCGATGCGTAATATTACTACTCGGTCCTCCGTTGTAAAAGCCCTGTCTCAGTTTATTTCAATTTTCGGTATCCCTAAGGTCATTCAAAGTGACCAGGGAACGAATTTTACGTCTAAGATGTTTGCGGAAATTTGAAACAGTTGGGAGTTCAACATCACCGTTCCAGCGCGTACCATCCTCAAAGCCAGGGGGCGCTGGAACGGTTTCACCAAACGCTTAAGTCCCTTTTACGTGCGTATTGCGTTGAATAAATCGAGACTGGGAGGAAGGACTTCCCTGGCTTTTGTTAGCTGCAAGGGAGGTCACACAGTCTAGTTTGGGTTTTAGTCCCAACGATTTTGGTTTTTGGGACACAAGGTGCGCGCGTCCGCTTGCCGTTCTGGGTGATCAGTTAAGAGGTAAACAGCCACCAAAAAGTTTGCTTGAATACGTAAATGGTTTTAGAAGACGTTTGTTTTTGGTTGGTCAGGCAGCACGGAAAAATTTGGAAAAAGCGCAGATAAAGATGAAAAAGTTGTTTGATCGTCAGTCTGAACAGCGGGTATTTAAATCTGGGGATCAGGTTTTGCATTGTTGCCTTTAGTGGGCTCTCCGTTTTGTGCAACAAATTTATGGGACCATACACTGTTATGCGCTCATTGTCCCGACCTTAATTATGAAATTGCAACCCCAGACAGAAAGAAACCAACCCAAGTTTGTCATGTAAATTTATTGAAACCTTTTTCTCCCTGATTGTCAACAAACTGATGTTAAATCATCCGCGGTGGTCAGTCTTGTGGCTGATGAGCAGGGTCAGTTCTTGGGGGGAGAGAAGGAAGAGGTTACGATTTTAGATGATGCTGTAATGCTCCCATCGATTAAAAAATTCTGAGACTCTAAAAGATTTAAAGAGTTTGTCTCATTTATCGGTTTTGCAGCGAGAAGAGCTGTCACAGTTGATATGTGAGTTTCCATTATTATTTGGGGATGTTCCATCAAAAACTCATTTAATAGAGCACGATGTGGATGTGGGTGATGCTTCACCCATAACGCCAGCGCTTTTATCGTGCCCCTTTTGAAAAACGCTTGAAGTTAGCGTCAGAGATTCAGTATATGTTGAAGAATAAATATTGCAAAACCATCGTCTTCAAGTTGAGCTTCGCCGTGTTTGCTGGTTAGGAAACCGGATGGAACGTTTAGGTTCTGTACGGACTATAGGAAAATTAATAAAATCACCAAACCTGACGCCTTTCCACTCCCGAGGATGGAGGATTGCATAGATCAAGTGGGCTCGGCGAAATATGTCAGTAAATTTGACTTACTTAAAGGGTACTGGCAGGTGCCTTTGACACCTCGAGCACAGGAAATAACTGCGTTTATAACTTCTTCGGGGTTGTACTCTTATTCTGTTATGAGCTTCGGGTTACGCAATGCTCCTGCGACATTTCAAAGATTAATGAATCAGATAGTCTTTGGTCTAGAAGGTTGCGCGGTTTATTTAGACGATGTTATAGTTTACAGCGATAGCTGGGATCAGCATGTGAGACGGGTACGAGATTTATTTCGTCGTCTGATGGAGGGCTAATTTGACTGTGAATTTAGCTAAATGTGATTTTGCACGAGCAACTGTTTCTTATTTGGAAAAGAGGTGGGCCAAGGGTTGGTGCGCCCATTGCGCGCTAAGGTGAGCACGATAGAAAATTTCCCTATTCCAGGTACTAAAAAAGAGCTTATGAGGTTTATTGGGATGGCTAGTTACTATCGCAGTTTTTGTCCCAATTTTTCATCGGTCGTTTGTCCCTTGACTAATCTTTTAAAGAATTCCGCTAAGTTTGAGTGAACTTCACATTGTCAAAGGGCATTTGAGAATGTGAAGTTGCTGTTGACTGCTGCCCCTGTCTTGGCAGCGCCCCAAAGTGGTCTTCCGTTTGAGATTCAGGTTGACGCAAGTCAAGTGGGAGCAGGGGCGGTTCTTCTCCAGACTCATCAAGGGGGTATCAGTCATCCAGTTATTTCTCACGCAAGTTTAATTCATATCAATTCAATTATTCTGTTATTGAGAAGGAGATGCTAGCACTGATTTGGGCATTACAACATTTTGATGTGTATGTTGGGGAGGGTCCCCAGTTGTCATTTATTCGGATCACAATCCTTTGACATTTCTTCATTCATTAGAGTCCGAGTCAACATTTAATGAGGTGGATATTGTTCTTACAGCCTTATAATTTGACGATTAAACACATCAAGGGAATTGAGAATGTTTTGGTGGATACCCTGTCACGTGCCCCTGTGTTGGAGTGAGGTTGTGGTCTCCAATTGATGTAAGTTGACCTACCTTTAAGTATGTAAGTGATTAATTTTGATGTGGTATATATATATATTTTTTTTATGTAATTTTGTTGTGGGATATTTTTTTTTAGGGGGGTGTGTTAGGATTGTGTTGCTTGGGTGTTTTGGTTTTTTTCTTTTCATTGGCAGGTTCTGTGATTGAGGCGTGATTGGAGTACACCTGATGCTCGTCTTGGCTGTTATTTAAACCTGGTGTGAGAGTTTGTTGAGGCGGCTGCTCCTTTGTTGCTCGAGTAGTTTGCCAGAGCCATGCTCCAGTTATGTGTCATTATGTTTTGTTGTAAATAAATATTATGTTAAAATGTGATTCCGCCGTGTCGTCTCCCTTTATGTTACATCTCTGAGCCAGGTGTAACAGATTGTGAGTTTTTTTTATTAGAAAAACTGCTGTGCTGTATCCAGTGTACTGTAATGTTGGCTAATGAAATGATATTGAGTTATATTCCATTTCGTTTGCTAAAATTTAGTCAGTCAGTTCGTCTTTTTCAACGAGTGATTAGTTATCGAATCATAGGAGTCAGACAATGCTTTCGGCGCCATAGTTCTCTATACAGGTGACTCTGATTGGATTCACTAACCTTTCAAAAGAGTCATTTATTTGTGAATCGAACTACACTGACGACCACACTGTTGCTGCATTAGGCTACACCCGCGGAGACAACGTTTACAATCTGAAATTAAAAATGGAACGGGAAAACATGACGCTTGAATTTGTAGTTCATTTACGTTAGGGTAAACGGCTAATTTGTCTCCATATATGGTCATTTATGACAGGATCTTCCAGGTTCTTGTGGTGAATTATTACCACTTCCATCTGCTTGATGGGGTCTTTAAACTTGAATAAGCTCTTTTGATGGGGACCGTCTGTGACCCTGTCGAATATTTTTTGGACCCAGGCCGTCAAATGAGAGTACTGGAGCTCCTCTTGTGAATCTTCACTTGATTCCATTTCCTGTAGAACACATGAATAGTCTGTAATCTTCTGAGACAGAACTG